>JAQPPZ010004073.1:7213968-9618625 GCA_028583015.1 Wollemia nobilis
ACTCTCAAGCTCTAAAGAAGAGAGTTGCAATTTGTCAAGGGTAGAGGACCCAAGTACAACCCCTTATTATACAACAAAAAAAGAGAGTTAAGAATTGATTAAATAACACTAGAGCAAGTGGTTAAAAATATAGGCTTTTAATGGGGAGATTTAAGTTCAAATCTTGCCAAGCCATATAATACCACTATGTGGTTCATTGAAATACCATGGTAACATGGTGATGATGTAATATATGTGGGGCCCATTTCAATCACATATAACCGTTATATATATATATATATATATATATATATATATATATATATATATATATATATATATATATTAAAAGTTTTATAGTGAGTATCATGTGAGAATGAATGTGAATTAAGCGTTAATATGAGTAAAAAATAAGTTTCACTTTTAAAGTTCTTGATCTAGATTTTTGAGAAAAAATTATGAATGAAGGATTCTCATGAAAAGAAAGTTAGGTAACAATAAGGAAAAGTAATTTAAAAATCCTTAATTGAAAGTAAAGAAAAGCACATTCAAATAGTTGGAAAAAATAAGAAAAATAGTTCTAAAGTTAGAAAGGCAATTGAAAAAAAAGAAAATTGTATACAAAAAGTTAAAATGAAATTTCTATAAATAAAAAATAATAACTTGGAAAAGTTATTCTTTGCATTTATCATGATTCTATATATCCATGCATCCCCATCAATTGACTTATCCATCCATACTTACTTGGGTGGATCATCCAACATGTGTATCATCCATAGTTATATTAGATTTTATTGAGTGCAGTGAGATGGTGACAAAGCCTATGTGATGTAATGATGAAGATTTTGTAGATTTGGATGACAACAAATTTGTCACATTGATTGTTTGATTCAATGGAATATCAATTGATTTAAAAGAAATTTAATTTATCAGATTTTTCAATTATGACAATGGTATCATAGTATACAATCTTGATAATTGGTATCAGAGCTCGTATTGAACCTAAAATCCTTGAGTATTCATGAAGTGGTTTAGGAGGGAATTTGGAGCAATCAGGACTCCCACATTCAAATTTTAGGCTAGTTTAAGGAGGAGATAAAATATTATTGGTAGAGCAACCTTAATGCATGGAGGTCCTAGATTTGAGTTCTAGTTGGTTTGTACCTTTAGCAGGGTATAGAAGCCAAAGTAATCAATTTGGAGAAGACAAGTAGAACCAAAATAAATGCTAAAAGAGAAAAGGCAATAGTAGTAGTATGTCTAAGATAGAAAAGGGGAGTGATGCTTAACCATTGGATGAAGTCTATGTGGGTTAGAAGTAAGGTCCCACACATGAGAGAAGAAATATGATAGAAACAATAGAGTGAACCTCATAACCAATTATCCACTTTATTATACCTAGCAACTCTAATGACTGGTTATACAATGTGGTTTTATAAGATGAGAAGGTTACCATAAGGACACTCATGGTTGAGTCATGGGATCATATCCATGTTGAAGAAGAAAAGAAATCCTAGAGTTGGAAGTTCGAATATATGTGAATCTGTATAGATAGTGTTGAAGGTGCATACACAAGACGTTGATGAGAGATTTTTATTCAAGAAATAAAAAATAAATATTAAGAATTAAGTGGAATAATGTTGGAAAAATTAATGCTTAATGTGGAAAATCGCATGCAAAGACCTAAAGAAAATAAGGAAAAACAATTCTAAAGTTAGAAAGGCAATTGAAAAATAGAAAAGTATATACAAAAAGTAAAAAAGAAATTTCTATAAATAGAAAGGAAAATTTTGGAAAATTTACTAGTTGCATTTATCATGATTCTATATATTCATGTATCCCCCATCAATTGACTTATCCATCCATCCTTACTTAGGTGGATCATCTAACATGTGTATCATCCATAGTTAGATCATATTATATGGAATGGGGTTAGGTGATTTATATTAATGGAATTATAAAATTATGATGGGTAGTTGCACAAAATTGAGCATGTGAATTGTATTGTCAAAACCGTGTATGATGTGTGTGAATAAATGTACATGATTCTACAATTGTGAGATAATTTGTAAGCTTTCACAACATTTAATATAAGGATAATTTATTTATCAAAGTATATGATCTTGACAAATTTTTGGTGCATGAGTCCTATTTTTTGACCTCTCAATAAGATCACCATCAAAGATAAGTCTCCTATCCATATTATAGATTATTTGTTGGATGAATTGCATGGTGCTAAATACTTTACCAAACTTGACTTGTGCTCTAGGTTCTATCAAATTAAGGTTAGAGAAGAAGATATTCCCAAAACTACTTTTTGCATGCATGAGGGTCATTATGAGTTCTTAGACATGCCCTTGATTTTAATAATTCTTCTTTAACTTTCCAAAGCCTCATGAATTCTATCTTTCATCCTTTTCTTCTTAAGTTTATGCTAGTATTCTTTGATGATACCTTAGTTTACAAGAAGTCTTGGGAAGCTCATTTAGTTCATGTTGATAAAGTTCTCTACCTCTTAAAAAATGAATGCCTATCTATTAAGACATACAAGTTTTCTTTTGGGGTTCATGATATAGAGTACTTGGAGCATAAAGTATCTTAGGAAGGAATAAAGGTGGATCCTAAGTAAATTAAATCCATGAAAGATTGGACCAGGTAGAAATCCTTCAATATTGAATTATTGTTGTTATTGCTATATTTTTGGAATATGATTTGTTACATATGGACTCCTCATGGTACTAGAAGGATTTATCAATTTTACATGGAATTTTGATTTGGTTGTAAATTAAATGGAGGTTGACCTAGTTGACCTTACATGGTACTAGGTTTTGATAGGTTTTACAAGTTATATTGCATATTAATTTTTAGTAGTCCCTATGAAGTTTAAATCCTATAAGGAATTTGCATCTTTTATTACCTTGACCAAGCTTGTGATTAACTTGTATTGGCTTGTTGGATGAATCCAATTTGTAATCCTTGAAGTGATTGAGATAATGGTAGGATTATCATATGGTTAATTGGGGCCAATATTATTATGCTCATGTTTATTTGAGATAATACAGAATTAGAACCAACAAATTGGATATTACTAGCATTAGATAAGGCTTGTGACATCTAATGCATGTTATACAATGAATTTTAGGAATAGTGGAGGGAGTGGTAGCCTACACCTAATCAACACCAAATGGAGTGCGGTCACATACTAGAGGGTTGTTGAGTAAACCTTTTTATTTTCCAATAAAATGGTGGTGGATTGTGACTTTGACTATAGGTATTTGATATTGGGTCTTCTATGGAAGTTAATGAGATAGTTTCTTTCAAATATGTAATCGAAACCATTATATTAGGTTTTTTTATTTGCTTCCTTTCTTTTTTGTATTCAATTAGTTTAACTTTCTTGACTTATTTACCCTTTTTGGGTGACCTAGATCTTTTATTCATAAGAAATGTAACTTACTAATATTAGTTCTTAATAGATACCTAATATACTTGCAATAGAAAACCATTTGAAAATAGGTATTACTAGAGTCAATGAATTGCTAGAATAGAGTCATAGCATATAACAAACCTTGTTAGAGATGGATGATGTCACTTATTTGTTATCCAAAATCGATGAATCATTAGCTTGGCCAGTGAATCTATGGGTAAAAGGCTTAGAAAATTGTTGGATCTTTATGAGAGACAATGACATAATGAAGGCGTCATCCGAGCTAATAGATTACAAACTTAGCCAATTTTTTGGCACCACAAGGACTTGAATAATTTAAAAATGAAAGAAATGATAAGGTTTTACATAGAAATCCAACAAATTGTCCATTCACTAATGAATCATTAAAAAATAGATTTGAGAAAATATTGAGTTTGTTGAACTTTATAAATAAATGGGCCTATAGATTGGCAAATTTATAGGACATGGGAATGATTTTAGGTTATTTAAAAGTTTAAATAGATTTTTAGATTTGATCATCAAGAGAGTCTCCATTTACACCCAAATTGGAGGAATTTGCAATCATGCAAGTTTTAGGGCCACAACTTAAAAACTATTAGATCTAAGGAAATGATGCATGGATTTGATGGAATTTTCTAGGTTTTATTAGGTTTAATGTCTTCAACGAGCTCTTTTTTAGATTTGGTAAAATTCATAGAATTTTAATGTAGATCTAAAGAACAAAAGATTTTTTATTGTATTTGTGTCCACACTTTGTGTAAATAGTTAGAGGAGGATAAGTTTAAGCTTCTTTGAATTTAGAACTTAGGTTGGCTCCCCACTAATCTATGTTAATCTAAAATAAGCTAAGCATTAAAAATAAAATGGGTGAAGGTAAGGTTGTGAGAAATGAAAATAAAGTGCATAAAAGTATATATAGTTGAGATCATAATGAGTCTAGTGTGTGATCAATTGAGCTTTAGAAGAAATAAAAGAATAATAATATGATTATCACCCTCATGTTGTAGGTGAGTTGGGGAGGGTAGGGAAATTCTCCAAGGGATGTCCCTAGTTCGAATCTCCACCCTACCAAACACACATTGGGTACCCAAAATCCATTTGATTATGTTGATGCGGTTAGGGTCGAGCGTAACTCCTAGGTGATTTTGATGGTGTAGAACCCCCTGGTCGTAGTTTCTCAGACCAAGGCGGTCCCACAAGGGGTATTTTGCTAAATTAAATAATAATAATAATAATAATAATATTATTATTATTATTATTATCATTCATTAAGTATAAAAATTAGTACAAAATAGTACTAACAAGAAGTAAGAAAGCAATATCAAAAACACCAGTTGAGTTCCTATCATTTGATAATGTTAAGGTTCACCCATGGAAATGGAACCTTGGTTTATAGTGTAATAGTCATCATTTTCCACCAATTGCCCTAAACTAGACAATTTATTAATATGGAAAAGTATTGCCTATCATAAAAGAGATTCTTATAATTCTATGTTTAAATGTGATATTTTTCAATTAAATATTGATCTTGTACACTATCCCACATAAACCCTTAATCTCATAGATGCACCTTGGTCTTTTCTCATATGGTAACTTCACTTAGAAAAAATTCTCCATTATCATTTGATGCTCATGGAATCATAATTATTGGCATTTAGTATTTCATAAAATGGGTTGATTTAATGCCCTTAGAATTCACTATAGGACTTAATATCTCTAATTTCATATTTCATCATATTATATTTAGATTTGGGTACTCCTACTATTATTTTGGTTAATGGAACATGTTTTAAAAATAATTCTGAAAGAATTATGTGAATAATATCGTATTGAAGATTCATTCACTTCTCCACATTATACATGATGTAGAGGACAAGCATAATATTCTAATATAATATTGGTCAAAATATTACAAAATATAGTAAAACAAAATATAAAATATTAGTGCATAAATTATATCTCTCTTTGCGGGTGTATCACACATGGAATTACCATGCGAACAATCCCATTTTCTCTTGTATATCATGAAGAAGCAATATTACCTATAAAAGTTAGATTAACTTCTCTTTTTGTGTCTTTCCATGATATAATAAGTGAAGAATATTTTGAGATGAAGATTACCTAAATTGGTTACTCTACATGATAAAGTATTATAATATTTTAAATATAACAAAAAAATATAAGCAAAGGATAGCAAGATCTTGTAATAAGAGAGTGAAATCAAGATAATTTCAAACTGGTGACCACGTACTGAAATTAAACAACACCCATTATAAAATAAGTTTTCTAATAAATGGCATTGACCTTATTTTAAAATCTTATGGATCTATAGCATTTAAGCTCCAAATAGCTTGATAAATCTATTAATTTCATGTATCTTAAAAGAGATTTTTCCTAGATATATCCCTTGATAACATCCCAATCCCTTCATCATATAAAGGGTCAACATAGTTGGCCTCGTATTTATAATTGCATCTCTATATGGAATTACATACCGATTCTCTTTGTGATCATTATATTGACTTTTTAAGTCCAACTATGAAAAATTCATGACTACAAACAAATCATCAAGTGTTATTTGTCCATCATTACCATTTATTCTTCCTTTTGATATGTTATCTCTCAAAATCATATTTCATATTTATAAAATCATAATAAAGTGTTAAATATACATAAGATAAATTTAGGAAGCATTTCCTTTATTTGAAAAAGATATGATCTCTAAAGTAAACAAATAGCAAGGCAAAAAAGGTCTTAAAAACAAACCGACAAGAAAAAAGTTAATTTTTTTTAAAAAGCCAACATTGCTCTCAACGAAAAGTTATATAAATTTCAAAGTCATTATCTCATATATTTTTATAAACCTATCATGAAAATATTATCTTCACATATATTTGGACTTTCATAGGTTGTCTCTTTCTTATAAAAATGATAAAAAAATGTTATTACTATCATGAGGTTAATTTTGTTTTTGAAGTGATTGCACCACCCCCATAACAACTATGGAAATAGTCTCAAGGGAGGGAAGTGTAACTCTTTTAAAACTTTAGACCTTAAAAAAATGATAATTTTTCATTTTCAAAAACATAGAAAAAAATGTACCATGAAAAAAAAGTAGGTATTCAGAGCAATATGGAAAAATTAGCAAATTCTAAATTAAAGGTTGCATGCAAGAACCATTGAGGATATTAAAACTCCTCCAAGGAAAAAACACCAGATCCAACATCTATGATCACATGCAACACATTTGAAATTGCATGTAAGATTTAAGGAGCCACAACCATATTGAAGGATGTCCTATCAACACCTTCTATTGGAAAGTGTGGTAATATAACTACTACAATTGTATTTCAATAATATAATAAATCATGCAAGAGGAGATTGGGACAAAAATAAAGGTAATTTTTTATCCATGTCATAATATCCTAGGATAATGGTGAATAGGATAACTCCCTTAAAATAACTTGTAGCATTAAGAGATTTAAAATATATAGTGGCATTATGGACTACGACATCAATAGATTGCTTTGTTAAAGAAGGAAGACGTAGATTCCTTATGAACAAGATATTTATTACATCACAAATGTGATAACCTTGATAGAAGGGTCTATTTACAAAGACCAAGGCACCAAGAAAAGGCCAAATTAGTACAAAGGCTATGGTGCAAAAAAGTGCCTAAGGGCTGAGCACCAAGGTATTTAATTCCAAAGGTAATTTAGTCTTGGTGCTACTAGAAATACAAATGAGGCACTAAGGAAGATGCATTAAGCATGACACAATATAGATGAGGTGTGGAACCATAGTTACACAAATGTAGTGGAATAATATCTAAGATGAGTTTAAAGTAAAAGGTGCATTTAACATCATGAGCAAATGCGAAACCATAATACCAAAGATGAAGTTGGCACTAAATATGGTGTTGGCATGATGAACAAATATGGTATCGTATCACCAAATATGAGGTTGGTACCATAAATAAAATTGATTCTATAAACAAATGAGGTGCCATCATCAAATATGAGGTTTGATACAAAAGGTAGAGTTGACACCATGAATAAGTGTGGTGTCAATACTGAAGAGGTTGATGCCATGAATAGGTGTCATCCCATACATTATTATAATATTCGTCATGAAGGCTTGCAAAACATATGAGTTTGCATTATTCTAGCACAATGGCCTATGAGGACTCTTAGTGACCCCCACCTTGAAGTATCCTAAAAAAAAGGAAAAACTAAGACACAAATTTAAACTTTAATTAATGTATGACACAAGCAATTTATTTCAAAAAGCATAAACTTTTATTGAGTGCATCATCACCTAGAACTGAAATCTATTATATCAAAAGTGTGAATCACTCCCTAAGATATAATGCTAAAAAATGAATATATTTAAGCATACAAAGTTCAAACTAATGACCAAGAAAGTGATTGATTTAACTTCAAATTGTACTAGTCAAGGAATCAAAGTTGTTAAAAACATGTAGAATAAGTTAGACGTAATTTTAGTTGGCTAAGCATCAATTTTGTTAAAATATGCCACCAAATTAGAATATTTTAGGAGTATAATTACTTTACGCCAGTTAAAAGTTAGGTTAAGGTTTTTATAATAAATAATAGGTAAAATTTCATTTGTAAGGATCTTTTACTATTTTTAGAATACTAGAACTACTTCTTGTAATGAAAGATTGTACATTGATATAAAACTATTATTAAAGAACATATTGTGCACGTTTCTATAGATCAATAATGTCCTTTTACCTTGATTTGTAATTGTATGATGCTTGTGGCATTGCCTTTCCATCCTTTATCAATCCTTTTGTTTTTTTTATATGTTATTCATGGACCTAATCACACCAAATTTTTTCTTTTCCTTCTAAAATTTCCATTGCATCAACACTCACACTACTTGTTCAATTGCATAATAGTCTGATTTAGATTTGCTATCACAATCTTGTTTCATGAATCCTTTTCAACCTCCATATTTGAGACGGATCCCTATTAATATAGGTAAAGTAAACTAATATAAATATAGCAAAGCAAATTTGAGAAGGTAAAGTTGTGGGGGATCAAAGCAAAGTGTGGGAAAAATAAGTATGGTTAAAACTATATAGGATTGATATTGATAAATCAGTGCATTAAGAAGTGATTGAATAACATCCGCATGATTGAACATTTGATTGATACAAAACAATGGTGGAAAGGACTAAAAGGAGATGAGAAGGAAATGCCATAAAATCATATGTTGATGAATCAAGTGACCAAAATAAAGAGTTGGTACACAAGCACCATGCATAATCTTTCCACTAATTGCTAGTTTGAAAGAGTAATGCAAATCATAAAGCATATTTCTAGAATCCATAAATGTCAAAAGATATTTACAAATAAACCTATGAATCTTATTTAAAGTAATATATTCACCCCACTTTTTCCCTAAGTAAAATTAATTAAGTTTGATTTACAACAAATTAACCACTAAAGTATAAAAACATCATTCTCATTAATTGCCTCGGAGTCTATGTTTCCAAAATTTATCAATTTTCATCTAATTTACCTATTAACCCCATAATTGCTTGACTATTGGAACTTCATTGATTTTTTGGTGATTTACTAGATTGTTGACAAATCATTATTTTGCTGACAGACATTGATTTCAATACTTAAAAAAAAAATCAGTTTTCTTATCTAGTCTTCAATATAAAATTCCAAAATTGGATATGACCATAAGCTCTAGTGGGATCAAAACTTGGATCTAACCTTAGTTATTGACTTTCACCTTGTGAGAAGGCAAAATGGGGTATGTGTCATGAAGGACCTCTTTGTGATGTTTCTTGCTCTTCTCCTTTTCCACCTCAAGGATAGGGGTATCTTGTTAGCGTAGAGTCTAGAGTTTGATGGATTGATTGAAGAGCGCCTATGTTTCTCCTTAGATATTCTTTGAATAAGATCAACCTTAATATAGCCCTGATGCAACATACAAATGCAACAACAAGGCCTAAAATGAATTTTTTTTTTTTTTTGAATGATAAAGTAAAAATAATTTCTCTTTTCAAATCAAGAATACAAAAGATATGCATAAAAAATCTCTAGATGGAACAATATGCAATTCAGATTTATTGATAAGAAGATAAATGATCTAGTTGGTCCCCTAAATTACTAAGATGCCAAACTAGTTCCTTTTTTTCTTTATTTTAACAAATAAACATAAAATATAAACTAATTCTACAAAAAGTACACATATCTTACAACCTAAATGCTAAAATAAAAATAGTATTGATTAAAATACCCAACTCTACCATAGAGGCAAAAGCACTATTGGGTTCATAAAAATGCCAATAGCTATCATGTCCTAATGACACTTTTGTCTTCCTATAAAATAAACATAAAATGAAGGACTTAAGAGCAAAGGGGTCTGCCTAAGCTAGAAGAAGCTATTAGACTCCCTTGGCCAACATCACAACCTTGTTTAGATAAGGTCTAAAAACTTATAAAATGACAAGTGCATGGATTACATAATCAATGATAAAAGTACCATTGGATTAGAGATAGCATTATTAGAACTTATGTTGATTGATGGTGCTTTTGCTCTTTGTGACTATGTAAAAATAGAGAGTGATAGAACCATCAAACCTACAATCTGGTAGTGTTTTTGCTTTAAAGTGAAGTAAAATAATACTAAGTGTAAGATTTAATGATTTTATGATTAATGTAAGGAAGGTATTTTACCAAGTAATACAAATACCCTACTAAATGTAGAAAAATAACTGTTAGTCTTACAATGGCACTGAGAGGGGGGGTGAATCAGTGTAGTTCTTTAAACTTAAATTCATAGCTCTTAAAACTGAAATAATGAAACCTTAAAACCAGATAAAGCAAGTATCACAAGAGAACATCACACAACACAAGATTTAACGAGGTTCACCAATTTGGCTACTCCTCAAGAATGACTGCTTGGACTACCATCCAAATCCAGCCTTTGCAAAGCTCCAACTTTACAATCAATTTACCAACACCCACTGGAAGGAGTACCAACCCCTTATTTATCTCGCACCAACAGAAAGGAGCACCAACCCCTAATTTACCAAAGCACCTACTGGAAGGAGCACCAACCCCTGATGCCAAGCTGCAACCTGGACTTCAATTTTGAATCTAGAAGTTTAACAAAAAAATACCTTCACTTTTACAAGACCCTGACTGGTCTATTGCTTACCCAATCTCTCTCACTATTTATGGAACAGACACATCTTCTACGATCTACAGCCGCACTTCGCCTTCTTTGAGTTTCACTTTTTCACTTCATTTTTCTTCCCTTTGCACTCTCTACGCCTTCTACTTTCTCTACGCAATCACAGCTGCACTTGGTCGAACTTCAACCTTTTTGCTCTCTACACACTTTGCTCTCTCTACGCACTCACAGACGCACTTAGGACAATTTGACATGACTCTTCGCTCACTTTGCGCACTTCGCCATCATCTCACCGCTTCTACGCTTTCTACGCTCTTACGACCGCATTTCACACTTCGACACGCATTCAACGACATATGCAACAACACCACAATTCTCCAAACAACCCTCCTTTTATAACAATATTTTCATGATGAAAACCCTAATCTTAGTCGCTATAAACCCTAATCTTAGTCGACTTTCATAACAACTGTAAACCCTAATTTTAGTCGATTGTCATCGGTCTTAGTCAGCTTCAACTCATGAAAATATCCAACTTTTCATCGATATTTCCTCTTCTTCCCTTTTATTCACTCTCATATTTTATTTTCTTCTAGTCGCAAAATGCAACATGTCGCGATATCGCGACACTTTTGTTACTCTTACTGCCTACCCTTCTTGAGTCACAAAAATTCCACATGTCACGATATCGTGACACTTTTTTTTCTCTTCCTGTCTGGCCTTTTAAGTCACGAATAATGCGACATGTCGCGATATCGTGACACTTTTTCTTTCTCTCTCTTTCTCTTTGCTTTGGCCCAAAAATACATGTCGCGATATCGTGACACTTTTTCTCCTTGCTTTTTCTCTTTGCTTCGGCCCACGAAAATACAACATGTCACGATATCGCGACACTTTTTCTCCTTGCATTTTCTTTTTGCTTTGGACCACGAAAATACATGTCACGATATCGCGACACTTTCGCCTCCGTACTCTTCCTCTTTACTTTTGTCGCGATATCGCGACACTTCTGCCTTCTTACTTTCTCTCTCCTCCTTTAGTCACGAAAATGCGACATGTCGCGATATCGTGACACTTTTTCTCCTTTGCTCTTTCTCTTGCCTTCGGGTCATGAAAACGTGACATGTCGCGATATCGTGACACTTTTTCTCTTGGACTCTCTCTCTTGCAATATGTCATGAAATCGTGACACTTTTTCTTTCGTACAATCTCTCTTGCAATATGTCACGAAATCGTGACACTTTTTCTTTCGGACTCTCTCTCTTGCAATATGTCACGAAATCATGACACTTTTTCTTCCGTACAATCTCTCTTGCAATATGTCACGAAATCGCGACACTCTTTCTACTTGCCTTTTTCTCTTCCAACATGTCACGAAATCGTGACACTTTTTCTTCCGTACTATCTCTCTTGCAATATGTCACGAAATCGTGACACTTTTTCTACTTGCCTTTTTCTCTTCCAACATGTCACGAAATCGTGACACTTTTTCTTTTCTTTCTCTTCATGTCACGAAATCATGACACTTTTTCTACTTGCGCTTTTTCTTCCAACATGTCACGAAATCATGACAGTTTTTCTCTTGTGCTTTCTCTTCGAACATGTCACGAAATCATGATAGTTTTTCTTGCTTGTGCTTTCTCTTCGAACATGTCATGAAATCATGATAGTTTTTCTTTCTTCTCAACATGTCGCGATATCGTGATAGTTTTTCTTTCTTGCTCAACATGTCGCGATATCGCGATAGTTTTTCTTTCTTGCTCAACATGTCGCGATATCGTGACACTTTTCTTACTTGTGATTTTCTTTTGATTTTTAGCATATGGGCCACTTCGATCTTCTTGGAAAATCACTGTACATACTCTGAATAACCTCTGAACTCCTGTCCACTGCATCAACCGATCTATCTGACTATGTTGACAACAATGACAATACTTTTGTTGCACCTTGCTCAACAATCTCCCCCTTTGGAATTGTTGGCAACACATGTGCAATTTCCTGTAACTCTTCTCCCCCTTTGACAATAATACCAAAGGGCTACTGCAGACTCCCCCTGAGTCCATGCACAACATTCTCAGGCAAAATTTATTACACTTAGCAAAAATCATGAACATGAGCAAAAAGATAATCAAATACTTAAATGCTCCCCCGAGAATGTGATCCCTATAGCTAGTCAATTCTTGGGAAGTGTGACCACTCCCAATTTATTGCGAAGGTACTCAAAAAGCTTCCTTGGGCAATGGTTTTGTGAAGATATCTGCTACTTGCTCTGTAGTTGGAACAAAATCCAACTTAACCTCACCTTTCGCAACTTTCTCCTTCAAAAAATGATACCTGCGTACAACATGTTGTCGTTGCAATATATTCTGCCTCTGTTGTCGATAAGGAAACTGACTCTTGTTTCTTACTGTGCCATGCGACCAACCTATCTCCAAGATAGAATGCACCTCCACTGGTACTCTTTCTGTCATCGACACTTCCTGCCCAATCTGCATCTGAATACGAAATAAGGGTGAAGTCTTTACCTTTCGGATACCATAACCCATACTCCATAGTACTCTTGAGGTACCGAAGAATCCTCTTCACTGCTGTCACATGAGTCTCCTTGGGATTAGCCTGAAATCGTGCTACCATGCATACTGCCTACAAAATATCTGGTCTGGTAGCTGTCAGGTATAGTAAGCTCCCAATCATAGATCTGTACATGGTTTGATCAACAGGTGGAGATTTGTCATCCTTGCTCAACTTGCAACCAATCATTGACATTTCAAATTCTTTCTGCATCTTATTTGCTAAATCTTTACACGACTCATCTTTGCTGCTGCCAAATATGATATCATCTTTCTTAAACCCTTGTTGAGTGAGATAGTTGTCTAGCTTTGCATACCATGCTCGGGGTGCCTGTTTCAAGCCATATATCTTCAACTTACAAACTAAGTTGGGATCATCACCAAGCTGGAAACCATCTGGCTGCTCAATATAAACCTCTTCTTCAAGCTTCCCATTCAAAAATGCTGATTTCACATCTGTCAAAAAAATTGTCAAGTGACTCACACTTGTACCAACTTTTGTCCAACACTGTACCGACACTGCAATTTTACTGCCAACTCTGTGCAAGCATCAAACACTGTACCACAACACCAACCAAATCCCTTTTTACATTTTCAACTTGGTCTATGTTTTCTACAGTCACCGCTGGTCACACCTTACTTTCAACTGTTCGAATCGGAGACAACATTTTGTCAAACACTTCACGGCCAACTATAGTGCACCTTACTCAAACTCATACTTCTGGACCTCGGATAGGTATGATTCACAAAGCAAAGTCGCTCATCTTGATGAGCTAAACATGAATCAATAATCAGACTTCAATATTTTTCACCACAACATCATAATAGATCTAACAATCTTCACGTCAATGTGTAGTTCAAATACACACTGCTTTTATCGAAACACATATATGCGGCTAGGGCAACATTCTTTCACTAACCAAATTATCTGAACTATTATAATCCTTAACTTTGGACAAGTGGCAGTAAGAACCATCAACAGTACAACAATGACATATAGCAATACTACCAATAATGACAACTCTCAATTTAATCACCACCCTTCACGACACTTCCACAAACAACTACATGAACTGAAAACACACTTCGACAACTATACGACAACTTCCCTGACTACTTGCCTTTCATCCTCAGGTAATCAAACAAATACATAGGAGCATTAAAATGAAACTTCAAGATTGCTCCCCCTGAGGATGTGCTACCTGGAGTTGCTTAGTGCAATAGCGGAGTAGTCTCCTTCAGTCCAAGGAGACACGATTTCCTTTCTTCTATCTTTCTCCAAACTTTCTTGAACTCGGGCTTGGATTTTTCAACTACATCCCTGTTTTGCACCTTTTCGTGAACTCGAACATTTCTCTTGTGTGGTTGTCTCTTGTGCATCCTTGATGAATGATTATTTTCCTTTCTTTTATGTACATGATTTATTCCCTGTCCGTGTTGCGTTCTTTGCGTCTGATGAAATCTACTATTTTGCCTTAGATTAGATACAAAAGTGCTTGGACAAAACCTTGCTATGTGCCCATGACCATTACATTGAAAACATTGTACATAGTGTTCACTCAAAAATGCAGATGTATTTCTACCAAGCATAACTCTTTGATTTATTATTCAATCCACAATAAATTGCCTTGTGACCATACTGGTTGCATCTGAAACAATAGCCATTAAAAGTATTATTATGAATAGAGTGAGAGTGATAGAACCTCTTTTGTTGTGGTTGCTTTGCTGTAGATCTCCTTTGATATTTTCTTCCTTTTGAAGATTCAGCTTCAAACTTTTCTTGCTTCGATCCTTCAACAGTGAACTTCTTCTTCTCTATAGAGTTGGAAGATGAAGGTTGTTCAGCTTCATATCCAAGACCACGCTTATCCGTGGAGCTTCTTTGTTGGCTTATCATTTTATCTAGCAACTCTGTGCTCTTCTCGAATTTGAGATTTGTATTGGCCTCTTCTAGTTGTTTCTTCAATAAAACAATCTCTTCCTCTTGTTTGCAAGCAACCAATCTCTTTCTCATTGATCTCGTGACCCGAGAGTTTCTTCAATCCTTTTGAATTCTTCTACCTGTACTTTCAAACTGGTTATTATTTCATTTGCATCCTCAAGCTTTCTTGAGATTTCCTTATTCCTTTTTCTTTCTATCTTCAATTCATCCAGAGCTGCAATTAGTTCCTCTTTCAAATTTATTTCTGCATCAATTTCTTCTTCATCACATTCCTGTTCTTTTTTTGTTTCTTCTTCGAGTGTCATGAAAAGACCTCCACCTATTTCCTTTTTAGAATCATCCTCTAGGACTTCATTAACTCTCAGCATATATGCCTCTATGTTCTCATCGTCATTCAACTTTAATGCTTCGAACTGAGCTTGATGTGTTTGTAACTTGGCCTCCTTGATCTCATCGTCTCCTTCATGAATACTCCTCAGTTTGTCCCATATTTCTTTTGCCATTTTACAACTCATGATCTTTACCAGTTCACTGTCTACTAATCCGCACCTGATAGCATTCTTTGCTTTTGAGTCATTCTCAAACAGATTCTTACGAGCAGCATCGGTTGGAGGAGTGATGGGTATTGTGTATTCACTGTCTATTGAATCCCAGATGTCGTATCCCAAAGCACAAAGATATGCCTGCATCCTGATTCTCCAGATCACGTAATTAGTTCCATCAAACAAAGGTGCTTTGTTTGATGAGAAGTCTTCAACCTTTTCTGGTTCAATTTTCTCTTCCACAGGAACTGAAACTGATTGAGATGCCCTTTTGGAGGAGGATCTATTCTTCTTACCCATTGCGTACTAATCCAAGATCAACCCCGACTGATTTAGCCTCGAGAAGGGAACTTGGCTCGATACCAATTGTTAGTCTTACAATGGCACTGAGAGGGGGGTGAATCAGTGTAGTTCTTTAAACTTAAATTCATAGCTCTTAAAACTGAAATAATGAAACCTTAAAACCAGATAAAGCAAGTATCACAAGAGAACATCACACAACACAAGATTTAACGAGGTTCACCAATTTGGCTACTCCTCAAGAATGACTGCTTGGACTACCATCCAAATCCAGCCTTTGCAAAGCTCCAACTTTACAATCAATTTACCAGCACCCACTGGAAGGAGTACCAACCCCTTATTTATCTGCACCAACAGAAAGGAGCACCAACCCCTGATTTACCAGCACCTACTGGAAGGAGCACCAACCCCTGATGCCAAGCTGCAACCTGGACTTCAATTTTGAATCTAGAAGTTTAACAAAAAAATACCTTCGCTTTTACAAGACCCTGACTGGTCTATTGCTTACCCAATCTCTCTCACTATTTATGGAACAGACACATCTTCTACGATCTACAGCCGCACTTCACCTTCTTTGAGTCGCTTCTCTACGCACTGTCTTCGTACACTCTGTGCCCTTACAGCTGCACTTTGCGTTCGTCTTCGCCCTTTGCACTCTCTGTGCCTTCTGCTTTCTCTACGCAATCACAGCTGCACTTGGTCGAACTTCAACCTTTTCGCTCTCTACGCACTTTGCTCTCTTTGTGCACTCACAGACGCACTTAGGACAATTCGACATGACTCTTCGCTCACTTTGCGCACTTCGCCATCATCTCGCCGCTTCTGCGCTTTCTGCGCTCTTACGGCCGCATTTCACACTTCGACACGCATTCGACGACATATGCAACCACACCACAATTCTCCAAACAACCCTCCTTTTATAACAATATTTTCATGATGAAAACCCTAATCTTAGTCGGCTTTCATAACAAATGTAAACCCTAATTTTATTTCTTTCTCTTCTTGGCTGCCCTTTTTAAGTCACGAAAATACGACATGTCACGATATCATGACACTTTTTCTTTCTCTCTCTTTCTCTTTGCTTTGGCCCCAAAAATACAACATGTCGTGATATCGTGACACTTTTTGTCCTTGCTTTTTCTCTTTGCTTCGGCCCTGAAAATACAACATGTCGCGATATCGCGACACTTTTTCTCCTTGCATTTTCTTTTTGCTTTGGACCACAAAAATACATGTCGCGATATCGTGACACTTTCACCTCCATACTCTTCCTCTTTACTTTTGTCGCGATATCGCGACACTTCTGCCTTCTTACTTTCTCTCTCCTCCTTTAGTCACGAAAATGTGACATGTCGCGATATCGTGACACTTTTTCTCCTTTGCTCTTTCTCTTGCCTTCGGGTCGCGAAAACGCGACATGTCGCGATATCGTGACACTTTTTCTCTCGGACTCTCTCTCTTGCAATATGTCATGAAATCGTGACACTTTTTCTTCCATACAATCTCTCTTGCAATATGTCATGAAATCGTGACACTTTTTCTTTCGGACTCTCTCTCTTGCAATATGTCATGAAATCGTGACACTTTTTCTTCCGTACAATCTCTCTTGCAATATGTCACGAAATCGTGACACTCTTTCTACTTGCCTTTTTCTCTTCCAACATGTCATGAAATCGTGACACTTTTTCTTCGTACTATCTCTCTTGCAATATGTCGCGAAATCGTGACACTTTTTCTACTTGCTTTTTCTCTTCCAACATGTCGCGAAATCGTGACACTTTTTCTTCCTATCTCTCTTCCAACATGTCACGAAATCGTGACACTTTTTCTACTTGCCTTTTTCTCTTCCAACATGTCACAAAATCGCGACAGTTTTTCCTGCTTGCACTTTCTCTTCGAACATGTCACGAAATCGTGACAGTTTTTCTTGCTTGCGCTTTCTCTTCGAACATGTCACGAAATCGTGACAGTTTTTCTTTCTTCTCAACATGTCGCGAAATCGCGACAGTTTTTCTTTCTTGCTCAACATGTCGCGATATCGCGACAGTTTTCTTTCTTGCTCAACATGTCGCGATATCGCGACAATTTTTCTTTCTTGCTCAACATGTCGCGATATCGCGACAGTTTTCTTCCTTGTGATTTTCTTTTGATTTTTAGCATATGGGCCACTTCGATCTTTTGGAAAATCACTGTACATACTCTGAATAACCTCTGAACTCCTATCCACTGCATCAACCGATCTATCTGACTGTGTTGACAACAATGACAATACTTTTGCTGCACCTTGCTCAACAATAACAAGGCTGCTTAATACAAATACAAGCTAAAGACACTAAAATATGAGATGCCAAAATAAATGCAAATGAGATAACCAAAGCAAATTAATATGTCATAAGATTGAAACTTAGAGCTATAAATGCAAAGAAAATTCCAAAAGCAAGTAAGGGAGAAGAGCACAACCCAAAGCACACTTGTTGCTCCAAGGTGCTAAGGTTATTATTCCCTTGTTATGGAATTTTGATTGAAGCTTTGTTATGAACATTTGCTTCTCATAAAAATAAATATATCCACAATATGCTAAATATTAAATAAATCAATCATAGTAATTAATCCACACAAGACAAGACATGATAATGCCCTTCAAGTAGAGCAACACCAATGTTATTCCTTAAGGAAGGAACCACTCTATAATATCTTCTAAAATGAGATTCGCTTCATGAGCCAAGACTATTGCAAGGGAATAATTGATGTGATTTATGATAATTACAATACCAATATCCCTTCTTTATATACCCATCTTCTAATGCTACATTGGGAAGTTGACTCCTAAACCCTTATCCCACTCATTATTATAATATAATTAATGTTGGGTTATATTTAGCCAATGCCTACTATCCACAATACCCATACATAATATATTATCATATCGTCATATTCCTATCCATAGGTATCATAAAATTTCATCCTCCTTACAAATATTTCATCCTCAAAATATGAGAAGAAACTAGATAATATGATTTGTTAAGCAATGTTGACAAATGATACAAATCTTGATCATCCCTCCATCCAAATAAAATCTTGATTGGTGATGGTCTACGATGATGTCAAGTTATCATTGTACCACTTGAATATCCATAATTGCTTTATTGGCTACATGCTTTTTTTGCTTTACTCTAATATTTTGAATGATTAGTCCTATTGTTCCATGAAGTTGCTATGCCACTTTGAGATATAGAATTAGTATGACTTTTCTACCAAACACTACCATACTTGATACCTTTTTTACTCCATGTAGATCCATTACAGTATTGATATCCTAAGCCATGATTCCAAAAGTATTGTCACTCATGGTGATGTGGGTGGCAATATGTTGTAAACTTAACCCAACATTTTGCTTCCTTTGATTCTTTAACATTTTGTTCCTCTATTTTAAATTATTTCTCATGCTCTTCTTTCATGTGCCCTTCTTTTGGTGTGTCCTTGTGCTCTTCTAACAAATCTACCTTGGAATTTACTATTGTTTCTTCCATGGACTCTATTATTTCCCTTATTGTAGAATCCACTTTTGTTTCATCTATTTGTTCCTTATTCCTTTGCCATAACTGCTTCTTACTTCTCCTTGTATCCTTGTTCCTTACGCTAAGAAATATCATGCAATATTATGTTCTTTTTCCTATGCCCAGCTTCATGAACTTATTTTACACATTAACATTAATAGTTGATAAATTTTAGCTTGATTAAAGTTTAGCTTGGACAAAGAAGATCTTGGGACCCATGATGGTCTTCACATTGAGTTCAAAATGTGACAAAGGGAAAAAGAAGAGGATCACAAAGGATCTCTTTGCAATGTTTCCATCTCCTCTATGTCACTTAGATGTTAGGGGTAGTTTGTAAGCTTAGATGTTAGTGTTTTATAGATTAGTTGAATAACACCTACATTTCTCCCAAGATACTTCTTTGACTAAGCTTAAACCTAATCTAGCCCTAATGCAACAATCAAGGCCTAGAGCTAAAATATTTTTTTTTTAATGAGGAAGTAAATAATGATTTCTTTCTATGAGGCAAGGTACATAAAAGATGCAACAAACAAGTCTAAGATATAGGTATATGCAATTTTTATTTGATGATAAAACTTGAAGATCTAGTTGGTCCCCTATATGATTAAGACCAAACTAGTTCCTTGTTTCTATTTTGCTTATTTTATTAAAATAATAGAAAATAGAAACTAATATAGCAAACAAAAGACAATATTAAGTCTTAAATACTAAAATGATAGAGATTATGGAGAGAAAAAACTTGTTTTTACCACAAAGGTAGAAGCATCTCTAGTCTGCAAAAGCGTTATCAATTCTTTCGCTTGTTGATGGCGCTTTTGCTTTTCTAAAAAATAGATAAAAAAATATGGGATTAGTAGCACAGTGGCATGTCTAAGCTAGCAAAGAATGTTGAACTTCCTTGAACAATAATCAGACCCCTATTTAGACAGATGTGAAAATGTCAAGATAAGCGCATAAAATAAATGCTTATTGGAAAAAATATCATAAGGTTGGTGATAACACCATTGGTGTTATTGCTAGATGTTAGCACTTTTTCTCTATCTAAACCAACGAGTGATAGCACTATCAACCTTGTAATCCAATGGTGCTTTTACTTCAAAGAACAAAGCAAGATTAGATGTAAGATAAACTAATTTTATACTTGAAATGTTGGTCTTTGACTTCAGAGTATAGAGAGTGTTAAGTGATAGAAAATCAAAGATTTTCTTGGTTGAAATAAGGATTGGAGTGACAAAATGAGATACTAATTGGGTGCAAATACCATATGCAAGATTAGTTAACATGCAACAAGATCAAAGCTTAGAGCTATAAGACAAGGAGAGTACCAAAAGTAAAAAAGAGAAAAGAGCACAACCCAAGGTGCAAAGGTTATTTTTCCCTTGTTTGTGGAAGGTTGTAGAAATCTTGCTAGCTTGCTTATGGACACTTGAAAACATGAGCTTGGAGACTGTGGGTAAAATTTTGTGTGTTTTTTCCCACTACCTCCTTTTTATCAAGGATGATGGATTGAGTAGTTTGTTAAGTAAAGTATTTGGAGCCAAACCCTTGAGTATTGGATGTTGACAGCAGGCCTCACGGATACGACAGATGATACTGGAATAAGCTGCAATGAATATGATGAAAATTTAGTGCCATTAAAAAGGGTGGATAACTTGGCACTCAAAATTCCCTAGCGGATCCCAAAGCCCTACCCTATCATAAGGGTAGAGAATGGGGACGACAACAGGCTAAGGTCGGTACCCAAAACCCTACCCTATTATAAGGGCGGATATTTTTCAAATTTTAGAGCTCGACGGAGGAATGGGATCTTGCTTGATCCCAAAGGATATCGATATTGCACCCAAGAGGGAATTTCAGACGAAAATCCCAAAACCCACCTTGTGTTAAGGGTGAAGTTTTTGGTCAGAAGCATCCCACAAGTGGATCTTGAAAGCCCACCCTATGCATCATGGGTAGAGTTTTGGGTTAGGAGTAAACAAAAGATAGATCCCAAAGGTTCACCTACGCCCAAAAACCCTATCCAAGTCCAAAAATGATAATGATCCCGTAAAACGAGCCCGCCTCGGGCTCAATATTGGGTATAGGGTAGGTGGTTGACTTAAAGAAAGTTTGATAACTAACCACAAATGGCTAGGGTATTCCCCAAGAACATTAATATAGTAAGGGAACCTGATTATGTCATTAATTACAAATCTTCCTCCAAAGCATGCAAATAGAGCATAATCCATCAGAATCATTAATGAAGCAAAATGATCAAGGGTTCACACTTGTGCAGAAGCTTCTTACTCCCTCTTGATAGTAACCTTTGATTGAAAATGCAGAAGATGATCACCAATAGTTTCTAGTGTGTAGAGGATTTGAAGAGATCCACAACATTGCTACCCTAATTGGCCCAGTACAACCATCTCATCTGCTATCTACCGTATTAAATGCTTGATTCATTGTAAGGTCTAAATATGCTAGAATGCAAGGCATTATAGAGGACGACTCTTTAGCTATTATAGTTCATATGTAAAGCTTATGTTCTAAAATACAAGTATTTTATTGTTTGATCTCCAAATTGACTCTTATGCATGAATGTGAATGTTGAGGGTCTATTTCTATTAAAGCAATCTGAATGTTTTACAATAATTTTGCTAGCTAGATTTTCTGTGTCTCATTTAGTGGTTCTAGAATTTACTTTCAATAAAATGTGATGAATGATGATTAAGGGTAAGTTTGATTGATCTGTTAGGTTGTATCCTTGTGTTTTTAGTGATGGCATCAGTTGGGTGCACATATGTATTGATGCGGCTATATCTGTCGTTGTCGATTTTGGCTACGACCTCTTTTCCATTTCTCTCGGTTCCCCTTTTCCTCCAATTTTAGGCAAGTAGGTAGGACTTTCCAAAATAAATCGACCTTCTCTAGAGATCGATCGCTCGACCCCTTCAGGCCCCACGATCGTTCAATGTTGGCACAGGTCTGCGGGCGCACAAGTTTATTTCCCTGCGTCTTCATTAGGTCATATTTACAATCAATAGAGACTTGAATGCTTGAGTCTTTGGATGCTCAAGTGTTTGGTGTGCTTGAGCGCTTGAATGCTTTAAGTGCTTGATGTCCTTGAGCACTTGAATGCTTGGATTCTTTAAGGGCTTGGTGTGCTTGAGTGCTTACATTCTTGGATTCTTGGAGACTAGAGTACTTGAATGATTAAAGATTTCTAGGAGATGGTAAGAATTTGAAAAGCGATCAATATGTTGTTAATGGAGGAATATTGAAAATGACAAATTTTGGATTTGGATTTTCTGTTAGGAGCTACAAATTGGATCTTAGGGATCTGATTCATTAATGATGGATGGCTTGGAAGGTACCAAAAGTATTTTTTTTATGCATGATAGTCAAAAGCATCAATGATGCTTTTGTGATGGCACTTATACCATCATGACCATTGGAGGACAAATTTGGGTGAGAAATGTCAGTCAAAAAGTTTGGCAAAAGCATCGCTAGGGTGCAAAAGTGTCGTTGGAGCTTTGCTCATGCCTCGATGCTTTCGCTTTTGAAGCAATAAATGCTCTAAATTTGGGAACAAGGAAGATTGATTCAATTTGATGATTGAAAGTCTACTTGATGAAGGGATTGACAAACTTGAAGATTGACCCTGTGTTCAAAATTAAGTGTCTACACCGAGCTTTAAGTCTTAAACAAATTAAAAGCTTTCCTCAAAACACATAAAGGGAAACTCATTATACTTATAGGATACTTCAAAGCTATCTTGAATAATAAAAACAAACTACGCAAAGTACAACAACACATCACAAAGTCAGAATAGGATTTCAATGACTTTGTATAGCATTCAAGGCTATGTATTACACAATCTAAATTTGTTCTATGAGAGGTTTAAGGTTTAATCCTAAAGGGTAACGTTGTAAATCAAATTTCAATAATTAGAATATCGTTGAATAATCATATTATAGATAAAACAAAAGTAATCTTATATAATTTGACTTTAAAAATATTAAAAACTAATTTAATTGATCAATAATTATATGTAAAATTATCAAATAAATATAATATTAAACAAATAACTTAAACCATACAAAATTATTTTTTAAATTATATTAATAAATTAAAATGTTATCAGTGGACCATGTAAAAAAAGGTTTCTAATGTATAAAATCCTCAAAACTAACAACCTTACAATTAATATAACTAATTATTTTCATAATAAATATACAATCCTAAAAAGCATATATAAAATCGACAAAACTAACATCCTTACAATTAATATAACTAATGATTCTCATAATAAATATACAATCCTAAAAGCACTCCTCCTGAACCCTCGTAATGTTATAAGAGTTTATATTTTAATTTTTAAATTTATAATAGTTTTGGATGATAAAAATTATAGCAAGCCAATTAAACTCTAGCGAGTTCTGGATTTAGTTGGCAAGTAATACAAAATAAAGCTCTTAAGTATAGCCCTAAGATGTTGCTAATGGTCCCGGAGTGTCAAGTCAACACTCCTGCTGACGTGGCTGTTGCGTCCCGACAAGACTGCCTGCCGGACCTTTACTGCGACGTGGCCTTCCGGCTTGCCTTATTCCTGTCATGACGCCTCCCCAGTAAAAATTGATAACATTCTTATTGAAACCAAGAAACTTTCCCGTCGTTTTCTCGGAGGACCGGGGCCCGGACCCACTGGCGCCACTGGAGCTTTTACGAACTTTGGTAGAAGCCATGTAAGAAAGTAAATGGTCAATACACTAATTAAAAAATAAAATAAACTGATTTTTAGCCTGGAAACAAAATTAAGGTTAAGGTTTTAGGTTATACGAAAAAAATGCGCTTATTTAAATGTGAACAAGAGAGTGGGGTTCCATCCTGCCTACGGCCCTTGCAATATGGTAGGTGGCATTTTAAGAGGAGTTGCTCTCGTGTCGTGCCTCTTCCATAGGAAAAGAGAATCGCATATTATCGTGTGGAACGCCTTGCTCCACCACAAATATTCCGTCTGACAAATTGGCTCTATTTCGGTGGTATAGATTAGAAATTCGTCAAAGTGCTAGTTCATCTTTGGAGATATTTGTATTGGGTTTGGCAGTAGCATCTCGCAGCTGTAATCTACTAAGGAATAGAAAGGAAATATCAAAGGGAAGTCATTCATAAATTTGTTAGTTTGCCCATTTCTATAGTCCATCACATCTAAACCAGGTAAGATTCTTTCATGTGGGCCAAGGTTAAATTCCATGGGTCTTAAGGCCCATCCATCATAAGTCTATGTCGAGATGAACATCTCATAGGACATCCCCACCTCCATGAATATGTTAAAGGAAAATGAAAAGTTTTTGTTAGTTTTTGTTTTTAAAGGTTAGGTGGTTTGGTAAGATTTGGAGCATTTATTAAGAAGAGATTTAAGTTTAGGACATGTCCAATAAGGGCAAAGGTAGTAATCTGATTTGAGTCCATTAAGTACGCGTCAGCTTAATGACGGTACCAATCCAATCCTGAGCCACCATAGGCCTCCCTCACTCCGCGTCAGCTTAACTTAACGATGGTACCAATCCAATCCTATCCTGTCCCTCACTCCGCATCAGCTTAACAATGATACCAATCCAATCCTGAACCACCGAGAACCTTCCTCACTCCGCATCAGTTTAACGATGATCTTGAACCACTAGAGACCGTACCTTGTCCAGTTGACGTAAGTATGACTCTACGGCTTTAATGCAACGTGCAAGAAAATCAGAGAAGCACATTTGCATTTGCGTACGAGGATTGATGTTTCCTTGCTGCCTTCTTCAAGCTAAGCAGGTATTTGTCCGAAGTAGAAGAGAAGATAAAAATACAGAAGAGAAGAGAAGAGCAGGCAGCTCTGTGCCAAAGGTATTTGATTTCATAAAAATACAGAAGAGAAGAGAAGAGCAGGCAGCTCTGTGCCAAAGGTATTTGATTTCATAAAGTTTAAATCATTACGACGTGATCTGGCTATTTGGAATGACTTGGGCTATTTATGTGGATTTGTATGGATGTGGGGGCAGTAATGGTCTCTTATCTCATTTTTTTTTTTGTAAAGTGATGGCACGTCCCTGAACTGAGGGGATAGTCTGACTATAACGTTTTTGGGTGCTGATTATTGCACAATAACAAAGGAGGAAAACAAATGGGGGCGTCTTTTAGAAATACTATTAGAGTTGTTATGGTTGTTAGGAAAACAAAGTGGGTGCGTCCTTCTAGAAATAGTATTAGAGTTGTTATAGTTGTTTGTTTGAGGAGTTTAATTTGATTGCTGTTATTTTAAATAATAGTTTGATTTTGAATAATAAAATATGTAATGTATAACTAAATAAAATATAGTTGTTTTTTCAACATAGTATTATAGTTATAGGTTTTTGTGTTTTTTTTTTTAAGATTTGAAAAGTGTTATAGTATGTTTTCAAAGGATATTTTGTTCTTCTAATAAGTTGTGCAATACCAACACCACAATCTATCATACTATTAGAGGTCTTATTATCTCTTTGTAGAGGTTTCTTCTCCACGTAGTGAATGTTTCATCTTCTTCACTTGCATCGGCTCCTCCACGTAGTGAATGTTTCATCTTCTTCACTTGCATCGGCTCCTTCAGTGGAATCTGACTTCTTCAAATAGTCCAGCGGAAACTTCAACGTTTGACACTGGTTTTGGCTCTTTAACTTTGACATTTGACAATGATTCTTGTTCTTTTTGCCACAGCCGGTGTTATGTTTGGAGTAGTCTTCCTTACAAGTTTCACCTTCCTTGTATGATTATCATCAACATTGTTTGTCACAATCTACTCGTTGCCTCAGTCTAGAACATAAAGATAATCTCCTAAAGAAACAAATTTCTCCTTGCTAATTGAAAAATTATCCATTCAATTCTTTCCTATTCTTAAGCTGATAAAAGCCTATAATGTGTGAAGTCATGGATCATGGAGTTTTGTCTTTAATTGTTGGGTTCATGGATTGTTTTGTCTTTAATTGTTGGTTTGATGATAGAGTGTATGTCTTTATCCACATTGGTTGTAAAGTCATAGGTCATGGAGTTTGCCTTAAATCATAATTCTTATATATTGATGAATTTGTTGAGTTTGTCTTAGACAGAATATTGTACACAATGTGTTTGTCTTTTAACTCTAGGTGTGATGGATAGAATGTATGTCCCTGTCCATATTAATTGTAAAGTCATGGATCATAGAGTTTGTCTTAAACCATAATTTTTATGTATGGATGAACTTTTGAGTTTGTCTTAATATTCTTGTCTTTATTAAGAACTTATATTTAAAATAATATTACATTAAAAAGAAATAGAATTTAAAAATATTATAATCTTTTATTTGAGTCTATGAATGTCAAATATGAATATTTGTTATTTCAAATAATAACTTAAATACAACCAAATTAATTGTGAATAATAAATTATGTAATGTAGAAATACTAAAGAAAATACTGCAGTATTAGTTTTTTCCAACATAAATAAAGGAGCGGATGGATTTCTCAATAGACCTCCTAAAGGATTCCACGAATCTTTTCCTTTTAAGAATTTGATTATTCTTGTGGCAGCACAAATTGTGCATGTCTGGTTTATATGACTTGAAATTTCAAAACATAGCTGTGTGGTTTTGACGGAAATAAAATCTGGTTTATATGACTTGAAATTTCAAAACATAGCTGTGTGGTTTTGACGGAAAAAAATCTGCTTGTATGTTGGGACGTACATAAAACATGCTAACGTGTAACTTTAACCAAAAAAAAACATTAAACAATTGCAAGCCTAATTTCAGGTGAGAAACATTCAGGGTGTGGTGCGAATGCTTCTGATAATTTTGCACGTGGCTTCCGTTGATTGCGGCGACAAAAGCGGTCACCGTAACTGTCACCGAATGGTTCCGCACTCCAGACGTGACTGTTTGCTTTCTCTCGGAGACGGACCCGTGTAGTCCTTTTCTCCTAGGGACCCATTTCAGCTTCGGTGGACACCCAATTGCTACGGTAGTTATCAGGGAAACCAGACAGACAGGGAAGTTTACTTTCCATATGGTACTTTTATCCATCAAATCAACACAAATTTACTTTCCATATAGCAGAAATTGATTATTCAACTCCCACGACAAAGACAATATATTTAATAAATTCATTGATTTATTTTTTGGAAGCCACGGTCCCCATGAATTTGGCTCTCAAATATAATTGAGTACGGTGCATAAGATGTAGCTGTGGGTTACAGAGGGCAATGCTTAGGTTGTATTGGGGCGATAACACAAAAGATGTAATCGCAAATATCGTTGGTGGTATGTGTGGAAATTCTTTCTGTGCCCCACCACAAATATTCTCTAGGTGGTTTTATTGTGGATTATAAAAAGCATTCACATTGTCAGTTATTAAAAATAGTGTGGTTGTGATAATTGTGTAACCCGGTAAAATAGCATTCCCACATTTTGTAAAACTTTGTGTAGCCAAATCCTTTATATAACTTGAAATATAATAATATGACATTTTTCATAAATTTAATAAAATTGGGATTAAATTTAATCATATATTGATAAAATTTATATATATTTTTAATTTTTACTTTAAAGAATTAAGTTTAAATTAGATGTACCCCGGTTATTTAAAAAAAAAAAAAAAACTTAAAAGCCACCACAGTTATTTAAAAAAAACATATATTTACTTTAAAAAAACTTTCAAGGGTTTGTAGAAACTACATTGTGTTTGACAATAATATCTTCTAGATTTCATCTAAAAAGAAATATATATATATATATATATATATATATATATATATATATATATATATAACGAAATTGGTTACAGTTACAGTTTTTTCAACGATCAAGTATGGTTCAAATCTTGGGGCTGCCCCCTATAACTTTTATTCCACCTCGTTGATGTTTAATTCGATGTAAAATGGACCATCGATCACTTAGGATTGGTACCTTCTTTGTCGAGCTAACATGCACTCAATGGATTCAGGTTAAAATACTACATTTGAAAACAGGTATGCTTCCAAGGTTTGAACCTAGGTCTCTTTTTGGTAAGCGCCAAAACTTACCAATCCATCTAGCTCCTATGGACATCTAAAAAGAAATATAATGACCTAGGTTCAAACCATGACGGGGTGTGGTGTGTTTATATATATATATTTTATTTTTTTATTTTTTTTCTTACTCAGAGGGGACCACGACCTCTCATAAAAACCTGTGTAAACTCATTGAAAAATTAAGTCCTGTAAGGGATGCCATAATGATATTTTCTTTTAGGGTTGTGGAGGAGATCTGACAACAATATTGTTGTGGAGTAGATTTGACGATAATATTTATGTAGAGTAGAGCTAATAACAATATTGTTGTGGAGTACATTTGGCGACAATATTATTGTGGAGTAGATCTAGCGTTAGTATTGTAGAGTAGAGTTAATAACAATATTGTTGTGGAGTAGATTTGGTGACAATATTGTTGAGGATTAGATTTGATGATAGTATTGCTATGGAGTAGATCTGATGATGCTTCAAAAATACAATGGCATATTATTGTTGTAGAGTAGAGCTGATAACAATATTATTGTGGAGTAGATTTAGCAACAATGTTGTGGATTAGATATGGCAACAATATTCCTGCAGAGTAGAACTAATAACAATATTGTTGTGGAGTAGATTTGGCGATAATATTGTTGTGGAGTAGATCTGGCGATAATATTATCGTGGAGTAGATCTGATGATGCTCCAAAAATACAATGACATGGTATTGTTGTAGAGTAGAGTTGATAACAATATTGTTGTGGAGTAGATTTGGTGATAGTATTGTTGTGGAGTAGATCTGGCGATAGTATTGTTGTGCAGTAGATCTGATGATCGTATTGTTGTTGAGTAGATCTGATGATAATATTGTAGTGTAGAGTTGGGGAATAGGTTTGGTAACAATATATTTGACTACAAACCATAAGGAACTAAGTGATAAGTTAAGGGAATATGGAGCAATGATTCGAGTCTTTAGACGATCAGTCGAGATATCCTAGGGTAGAAATTTTGAATGCTACCATGGTGGGATATGAGCAGGTTATCAGGGTTCAAAATCAACTTTTTGACCCTGAGGTGAGATCTTGGTTGCATGTGGTGAAAGACAAATAAAATACCCCTGATTATAATTTTAATCTATCTCTAGTGGATGGAAGATTGGTAATTCTTGACGAGCTGGAAAAAATAGTTGTTACTCAAGGCAACCAATGTCTAGTTGGTAAGTTCCATGGGGTAAAGTCCTGAAATAGATGTTATACGAAAGTGAGCAATGGAGAAATGGTGACCTCTAGGGCATATGCATACCGTGGCAATGCCTAGAAATTTCTTTATGCTTCAATTTAATTATGAAGAGGATTTGGAACGAATTCTCCAACATGGACCCTAATTTTTTTGGGTGTCGCAGTCTCTTCCTTAAGCAATGGATGATGGATTGACCTATGTGCATAGAGCATTAACCAAGATTCTATCTAGATTAGGCTTCCTCTCCACTATTGGCATGAGTAAATATTCAAAGGAATCACACAAAACATAGGAAAATTGATAGCAATCGACCCTACAACGATAATAAGGTAACGACTTGTCCATGCACGACTGTGTGTGAACATGAATGTGGAAGCGCCTCTAGCCATGACTATCAAATTAATTTCAATGTTTGGAAAATTGAATCAGACTATCAAGTATGAGAACTTGCCTGTGAAGTGCAGCTTATGCTAGAGGATAGGGCACCTTAGTTGCGATTGTCCACAAAAAATGAACCAAGCTAAAAATTGTCACTAGCAACCACACAAGACCATAGGAAGCAAAGATGGTAACAAAGGATATTCAACCTAGGATCTAGGGGGAAGAAGGGTGGAGGTGGAGTCCCCATCACATCCGAAGGAGAATGTGTGAGAATAAGGTAAAATAATGGAAGAAGTGACAAAGGTAAGTCAACATCCTAAGAATCCCCCCTCTATTTTGAATGAGTTGACTGTTCAAAACCATTTTGATTGCCTTCAATACTCAATAGAGGAAAAATATCAAAAAACTCAAATTATGGAAATGAAACATGAACAAAATATCACTGTGATGGTAACCCAAAATATAAATGATACTCCACTTATCTTGGAGGGAGGTGAGGAAGTGCATGATAAATATCCTAGAGGTAAAGAATCTAGGAAGGACCAGGGCAACCCTAATAGAATTACTAGAAGTTCAAGGAAAGTAGGGGCAGATGTAGGTTACAATCCCAAGCAGGGCAGACCTTCACAATCTAAAATTAGACAAAGAGAAATGACTAGGGATGTAGCTAATGGAACACAATTGACCCTCAATCTGGGTGGGAAGAAACACCCAACCAAATCTAAAAAATGAAGATCATTTCCTAGAATATCAGGGGCCTCAATGCCCCATCCAAACACCGCCTAGTGTCATCATTGAGGAAAGACTTGAATTTGCAAATTATTCTTCTACAAGAAACCAAATTGAAGGAGCAAAACATAGAGAAAATAAGAAGAGCTATCTGGAAGGAGGCTAGTTTTGTTGCCAGTCCTGCGACTGGAGCCTTAGGTGGATTGTTGTGCATGTGGAATCACAATAATGTGGAGGGGAGAGTAATATCTACCTCAAATAGATTGACTAATGTGTTTTTCTATTGCAAGGAAACTAAGATAAGTTGGGTGTTGACTAACATTTATGCCCCAAATACTAGTATGGGAAGAAGACAACTATGGACAAAATTGAGCATGATGAGAAGGGCATTCCAAGGAATTTCTTGGGTCTTAGTTGGGGACTTCAATTCCCCTCTATTCCCATCAGATAAGAAAGGTGGAAATCCTAATATTATATATGGAATGGAAGACTTTGAACAATTTGTAAATGAGAATGAGTTGATGGATGTGGACCTCAAGGGGGTCAAATATACTTGGAGTAATAGGCGGTTAGGTGAACAATTAATCCAAATTAGACTAGATCAATTCCTGATCTCGCAAGAGGGCCTACTCATATTTGGAGATGCTACCTTGAGTGTGCTCCCAAAAGTTGATTCAAACCATAATCCCCTTGTTTTGGAATCATAGACCAACAAAAGGAAGTTTTGATGTCCCTTTCTCTTTGAAGCGATGTGGCTGAGGCACAAGAACCTTGAATATTGCATAGCAAAATGGTGGAAGAATGATTTCATGGGGCCATTGATTTCATAGGTTGCCAAGAAACTCATATTCATAAAACACAATCTGAAAGCCTAGAATAGAAATGTCTTTGGACATCTATTCCATAGAAAAGCAAAACTGAAACAACAACTCATGGAGTTTGAGACAATTATCAGTGAAGGTTACTTATCACAAGAAATTAGGGACAAGGAAAAACAACTTTTATCATAATATCATAATACCCTAGCGTGTGAGGAAACGTTCTAGCGATAAAAATCAAGAGCTTTGTGGCTCAAGGAGGGGGATCGTAACACTAAGTTTTTTCATGTGTCCACCCTTAGGCACAAAAGTCATAATAAGATAAAAGAAATCCTCTAGGAGGATGGCTCAAGTACTTATGACATCATAGAAATCTAGGAGGAAGCTATAAACTTCTTTAAGAATCTTATTGGCACTACTGAAAGGGTGGAAGAGACTACAATGAATGACCTTCTTTAGAACATTCCACCCCTAGTAACTGAGCAACATAATTCTTATCTAACCAGCCCATTTAAATAGGAAGAGGTAAAAAGTGTTATTTTTGCAATGGTTTGGGAGAAAGCCCCTGGGCTGGATGGCTTTCCTGTAATATTTTTTCAAAGATTCTAGCATATTATTGGAGTTGATGTGACTGCAACCATTAGTGAAGTTCAAAAATCCCACCACATCCCAAGGGATGTTAATTCAATATTCCTTGTGCTCATTCCCAAGGTAGCAAGGGCAAAAGAGTTTAAGGATTTCAGGCCCATAAGCCTATGTAATACTCTTTTCAAAATTTTAACCAAGGTAATGGCCAATAGAATCAAAGTTATCCTCCCTTTCATCATTGATTCCAACTAGGGTGGCTTCGTAATGGGTAGGCAGATCTTAGATGGGATAATCACCATTCATGAAGTTATTCATTCAATGGACATGAGTGGAAAAGTTGGTTTGTTATTAAAATTGGATATGAATAAGGCCTATGATAGGGTTTCCTGGGATTTTTTTATTAGAGTCCTTGCTAAATTTGGCTTCCACCAGGAATGGATCAAGTTGATCATGGAGTGTATATCCTCCACAATATTCTTGATGATTGTGAATGGAGTTGCGATAGGGTACTTCAAGAGTCAAAGGGGACTACGTCAAGGGGATCCCCTATCACCCTACCTCTTCATAATCATGGTTGAGGCATTGGGTAAGGCAATCACAATGGCCATATCAACTGGTATAATTGAGGGAGTTTGCCCAACCACTACCCTAAACTCTATTTCTCACCAATAATTTATGGATGACACCATACTGGTAACCAACTCCTCAATTCCCTAGGCTAAAGAGATTAAAAACTTGTTGAGCATCTATGAGAAGGTTGTTGGGTAGAAGGTCAATTTCTCTAAAAGCAAAGTCTTTTTCCTCAACACCCCCCCAAGGAGGCAAGCACGAATTGCAAGAATTTTTGGCTATGAAATAGGGGATCTTCCCTCCACCTACCTGGGCATGCCCCTCTTTAAAGGGAGAATGAAAGAAAACCTTTGGAACCCGATAGTGGAGTAAATTGGGAAAAACTTATAGGGTGGAAGGGCTCCCTCCTTAGTTAGGGTGGCAAATCCCAATTGGTGAAGTCTACCCTTTGAAGTATACTTGTTTACTTCATGTATTTATTCAAAATGCCTGTTAGAATATGTGAGAAAATTGAACAAATTCAGAAGACTTTCCTTTGGTCAAGAGTGGAAGAGAGGAGAAGGATGGATTTGGTAGCTTAGGATTAGGTTTGCTCTAGAAAAGAGGTAGGAGGACTTGGTTTTGAATAAAATGCATAGAATGAACCATGCTCTCATGGCTAAACTGGGATGGAAGCTACTTACTGAGAATAATATTGGATGGATCCAGATCCTTAAGGTAAAGTACCTTAGACAAGGTAGAAACCTCATTGAGGAACATAACCCTCCAAAGGGATCTTTCTTCTAGAATCATCTTCACAAAACCAAAACCCTGCTAAAAAATAGAATAAGATGGAGAGAAGGTGATGAAAGGAAGATAAAATTTTGGAATGATAGCTAGCTCAAGAACACTTCGCTGATTGAAGATCTAAACTTGGCCATTTTAGAACCTATAACATCTTAACACTTTGGCATTTGGGTTGCAGACTTCATTGTTGAAGAGGAGGAAGGGAAAAATGGAAGACTATCCATCTAAATGGACTAGATTCCAGAAGAGAACAAGCATTGAGGGAGCTAAATAAGATGTTGAGATCCCAAGTCATTAACCTTGACAAGGTGGATGATTCAATGATTTGGAAGGTGCATAAAGGGGGCTTTACACTATTAAATCAGCCTACTATCTTCTTGAAGGAGATGGCTAGGGGTGGTTACCTATCTCTAAAGTATGGCTTAAGAATATAACTCCCAAAATCAATTTCTTTTACTAACTTATAGTACTAAATAAGGTCCTCACCATAGATAATCTTCTCAAAAGAGGAATGATGATACCAAATAGATGCTACTTATGTGAAGAGAATTGGGAGAATGTCCACCACCTATTTATTGAATACCATTTTTCTTAGGAGGTCTTCAATATGATCCTAAGCAAATTTGGTGTTTCATGGGTTCCCCGAACAATCTCACTAACTTATGCATCCAATGGGAACCACCCTTTCAAAGTAAAAGGCTCAAAACACTATGGAATTTTAGCCTCCCCCATTTCCTTTGGGGGATATGGAAGGAAAGAAACAATCAGACCTTCAAAGATCATAAAAGAGATCCTAAATCGGTTGAGGTTAGAGTCAGTAATGCAATGACATAAAATGTACAAGTGATAAATTTCAAAGACTCCTAGGAAAATGATAGTGAAATAATGGTTGCTTCCCAATGGGGATTAGCAGGGGTGACAAACTCCTTAGGACCTCCTACACAACTCACTCGATATCAAACTAAATGGAAGGCTCCTCCATTGGGCTGGGTAAAATTGAATTTTGATGGGGCTGCGAAAGGTAACCCAGGGAAGGTTGGAGCCAGGGGTGATCAGGGATGATAAAGGTGACATCTTACTTGCTTATGCTAAAAATTTGGGAGTTCAAACTAACCACTTTGTGGAGGCAAAGGCCCTATATCAAGGTGCCCTTCTTCTTGACAGGTTGAACATAAAAAATGTAATCATAGAAGGGGACTCGCTAAATATCATCAATTGCACTAAAGGCATCCTTGAGGTGAGCTGGAATATTGAAGACCTGATTGGAGTGGCGAAGCAAAAAATTCAGCTCTTGGATAATTCATAGGTGAATCACGTCTATAGGGAGGGGAACCAGGCGACGAACTTGATGGCTAATATGGGCATCAACTAGGAAGAATTAAGAATTTGGGACAAGGATTTCCCCCATGAGCTATTGAGCATTGCAAATGAGGAGAAAAATATGATGCAACTGGAGTGGATACCAATACATAAGACTATGGTTGGAAGAGATCAGATTTGTTATTGTGGAGTATATTTGGTGACAGTAATGCTATGGAGTAGATCTAATGATAGTATTGTTGTGAAGTAGATCTGGTGACAGTATTGTTGTGGAGTAGATATGGTGACAGTATTGCTACAAAGTATACCTAATAACAATATTGTTGTGGAATAGATTTGGTGATAATATTGTTGTGGAGTAGATCTGGCAATAGTATTGTTGTGGAGTAGATTTTCTTATACTATTGCTATAGATTAGAGTTGATAACAATATTGTTGAGTAGATTTGGCGATAGTATTGTTGTTAAGTAGATCTGGTGATAATATTTGCTTTGAAGTAGATCTGGCGATAGTATTGCTACAGAGTAGAGCTGATAACAATATTGGTGTGGAGTAGATTTAGTGATAATATTGTTGTGGAGTAGATCTGGTAATAGGATTACTGTGGAGTAGATCTGACGATGCTCCAAAAATATGGTGGCATGGTATTGTTGCAGAGTAGAGTTGATAACAAATTGTTGTGGAGTAGATTTGACGACGATAATGTTTTTGAAGAGATCTGACGATAGTATTGTGCATGTTTTGTATCTAATTTTGTAGCCTTAGTTTTAAATCAATAGGACTAGTCTTAGAAGCTTAATGTTAGATCTTTATTTTAGTTTGTAAAAGGGTTGGCGCCCTTTCAAAAACCCCTTCGTAACCTTAATAAAAATAAATAAAATGAGATAAAATTGATATTCTCAAGTGAAAATTGACACTTATATTTTTCATAAGGGTCCTTCGATAATCACCCATAAAATTTAAATTTTCTTGTGAGAAAGAGGACGTTGAATGTACCATGGAAAAAAACAAAGACTATAGTTTTCCCTATAAACCATATTATTTGTAGAATTGTATATTATATTTTAGTAATTTGATTTTGGTTAAATAATTACATAAAATAAATAATATTTTTTATAAAAATGATATAAATTTTAAAACTTAAATAAAAGTTTAAAATTAAATTTATAAACTAATAAATTATATTGTATATTTCTAATGGTTGAAGATAACCTATATTAAATCAAAAATATCCTTCACATCTAAAATATAATCTCATAAACATTAAATTTATCTTTTTATAACCTATAATCTTAATTTTATCAAGATTAAAAATTATTTTAATCATTTATATAACAAGTCATTTTTAGTTGAAGTACATCTAAAATTAGATTTTAAGCCCCAGAGCAGTGGTGAAGGCTTGAGTCTACAACAACGGTTTTCGGTTGATCTCAGGTTCCAATCCAACTATGAGTGTGTGAGTCTCAGGTTCCAATCCAACTACAAGTGTGTGAGTCGTGACAAATAAATAAGATATGTGCTAGAAAAAAATTACATCTGAAGCACATGGAGGTCACTAGGCTCTCGTAAACTTTTGAAAGTTATATTCATATAAATGTATGCCACTCGAAACTTTCAGCTCAACGGAGAAATAGGCTCCCGTAAACGTTTGAAAATTATATTCATATAAATGTATGCCACTCGAAACTTTCAGCTCAACGGAGAAATTCTGTAACGAATACATTCTATTGTGAACTAAACCTAATTTGCGTCCATGTGATCACCAAGAAAAAATTGAAGGGAAAGCATGCATGCACATGGCTATTGTGAACTAAACCTAATTTGCGTCCATGTGATCACCAAGAAAAAATTGAAGGGAAAGCATGCATGCACATGGCTGTAATTTTCATTGAAATTTAAGCTAGAAGAAAGTCTTTATATATGGCATATTACACTCGGATAGGAAGGATTTTCTTTTTAGATGATTTTCTTTATTTTATAATATTTTTTGGTTACATAGGTGAATTGGTTACAACCATGATTTTTAATAACTGCAAGAGTGCAGGGTTCAAACCATCAATGACTGCTTTCAACAAACCCACCGTCTCGTTAACGTTAACGTGGCGTGAGATGGGGACCGTCGGTTACATAAGGTTCGTAACGTCGTCATCGATCTAACGCATCACTCAGAGAAGTCAGATCAGATTACTGCCTATGCTAAGTTGGGCGCGCCCACAAGTTTTGAGAGAAGTCGGATCAAATTACTGCCTATGCTAAGTTGGGCGCGCCCACAAGTTTTGAACCTAGGTCTCCTCTTGGTAAGTGCCCAAGCTTACATATCCACCTAGCCCCGCGGACAAAATTCATGATACTTGACCATAAATTTAAGATTAAAAAATGTGATGCAATCTACAAAAGTATGTTCAATGAAAGTCTATCTCTCCTAACAGCTAAAAAAATCATATCAACTTATAATCATTTTTTTTTTAATTATAAAATGTTACTAAATTTTGTTATTGTTGGTTTTCTAAAAAATACAGCCATACATTTTATTTATATTTTTTTTTATTAATGAAAACAAAAACGAAGGTAAAATCTAAATAGCTAAAAGTCATGTTCCTTGGTCTTCAAATCCTCCTTCAAATCTTTTATTTTTTTGCAACTACCACATATTTGTATGACAACCTCGTTATACAACATGCCTAGGCGAAAACAACATGCATAGATGACAAAGAACATAGTAGGACGATAAACAATAAATGATAGCAGTAGGATGACAAACAATAGATGTAAGCAACAAGATGACAAAAAACAAGAGGACGACAAACAATAAGCGACATGATGGCACACAGTAGTAATAGCATTCAAATGACATCAAGGGTAGGATGACAAACGACATATGACATACAATAAACAATAGACAACATAACAACTGATGACAACAGTAACACTCAGACAACATCAACAACATGACTACAACAACATGACAACATTTACATGATGGTAGTAGTAGCAACACTTGGATGACAACGACAACACTTGGATTACGACACTTGCATGACGACAACAACAATACTTGCTTGGCGTCAACTATTTTTATTATTATTATAATTTATTTATTTATTTTTGAAGGGATGTGGGATTGTTATTTGGCCATTGACACCATTTATTATTTCTTTTAATATGGTATCTCTCAAAATGGTATTTTATATTTATAAAATCATAATAAAGTATTAAATATTTAAAAGATGAACTTATGAAGCATTTCCTTTATTTGCAAAAGATATAACATATATACTAAAAAAATATCAAGGCAAAAAAGTCTTAAAAGAAAAACTGGCAAGCAAAATGTTAATTTTTTGAAAAAACCAACATTGCTCTCAAAGAAAAGTTATATAAATGCCTAAGTCATTATCCCATATATTTTTATAAAGCTATCAAGAAAAAATTATCTTAGCATATGTTTGTATTTTCATAGGTTGTCTATTTCCTATAAAAATGATATAAAATATTCTTATGATCAAAACCTTCTATTGGAAAGTGTAGTAATATAACCACTACCATTGTATTCCAATAGTAAAATCAATCATGCAAGAGGAGATTGGGACTAAAATCAAGGTAACTTTTTATCCATGTCATAAGATCTTAGGACAATGGTGAGTAGGATAACTCCCCTAAACTAACTTGTAGAGTTAAGAGATTTAAAACATATAGTGGCACTATGGACTAAGACATCAATAACAAGAGTGCTCTATTAAAGAATGAAGACACAAAATACCTATGAACAAGAGATTGATTACCTTGCTAAAGTATAAAACATCATTCTCATTAGTTGCCTTAGGATCTATGCTTCCAAAATCTATTTATTTTCATTTACTTTATCTATTGACCCTGTGAATTGCTTGAATATTGCAATTTCATTGCTTTGTTGGTGATTTACTAGATTGTTGACAAATCACCATTTTGTTGATAGATCATTGATTTCCATACTTAGCAATTTTTTAAATTTTCTTATCTAGTCTTCAATCTAAAATAAAAAAAAAATGGATATGACCATGAGCTCAAGTGGGTTCAAAACCTGACTCTAACCTTAGTTGTTGAGTTTCACCTTGTAAGAAGGTAGAATGAGGAATGTGTCATGAAGAACCTCTTCATGATGCTTCCCACTCTTCTCCTTTGTCACCTTAAGGATAGGGGTAGTTTGTTAGCTTAGAGTCTAGAGTTTGATGGATTGATTGAAGAACACCTATGTTTCTCCTAAGATATTCTTTGACTAAGCTTAACCTTAATCTATCCCTAATGCAACATACAAATGCAACAACAAGACCTAAAACTAAAATTATTTTGATTTTAATGATAAAGTAAAAATAATTTCTCTTTTCAAAGCAAGGGTCCAAGAGATATGCATTAAAAATCCCTAGATGCAACAATATGTAATTTTGGTTTAATGATAAGAAGATAAATGCTATAGTTGCCCCCCTAAATGATTAAGATGCCAAACTAGTTCCTTTTTCTCTTTTTCTTTATTTTAACAAATAAACAAAAAAAAAAATGTAATTTCTACTAAAAGCACACATATCTTACAACCTAAATGCTAAAATAAAAATTGTATGGATTAAAATCCTAGCTTTACCATAAAGGCAAAAGCACTATTGGTTTCAAAGAAGTGCCATCGGTGCTATCACGTCCTAATGACACTTTTGTCTTCCTACAAAATAGACAAAATAGAAAGGAATTAACAACAAAGGGGTCTGCATGAGCAAGAAGAGGGTATTAGAATCCCTTGGCCAACATCAAAACCTTATTTAGATAAGGTCTAAAAACTAATAAAATGACAAGTGCATGGATTTAATAATTAGTGGAAAAGTGCCACCAAATTAGCGAAAGCGTTGTTGGTATTTGTGTTTATTGATAGTGCTTTTGCTCTCAATAACTATGTAAAAATAGAGAGTGATAACACCATTGGACCTACAATATATAGTGCATTTGCTTAAAAGTGTATAAAAATAATGTAGGATTTAATGACTTGATGATTGATGTGAAGAAGGTCTTTGATCAAGGAATACAAATACCCTGCTAAAAGTAGAAAAATAACAAGGGTGCTTAATGCAAATGCAAGCTAATGATAATAAAAGATGAGATGTCAAACTAAATGCAAATGAGATAATCAAAGCAAATTAGTATGCCACAATATTGAAGCTTAGAGCTACAAATGCAAATAAAGTGTCTAAAGAAAGTAAGGAAGAAGAGCACAACCCCAAAGCACACTTGTTGCTCCAAGGTGCTAAGGTTATTTTCCCCTTGTTATGGAGGTTTGATTGAAGCTTTGTTATGAACCTTTGCTTCTCATAAATATAAAGGTATCCACAATATGATAAATATTAAAAAAATCAACCATAGTAATTGATCCGTAAAGAGCCAAAACTTGACTCTTTCCTCAAATAGATAAATTTTGCTTAATCCTTCAGCTTAGGTTAGTAAAATATATCCATGCTTAGACTATATGCTTTATATTGTATGTGATATATGATCTACTTATCAAATTGAAATTAATACTCAGATATTACAAAAAAGAAATCACACACACAATTATAAACTACAAGAGAACACAAGATTTTTTAACATGGAAACCCAAAATGGTAAAAACCACAACCCAAATAAATTGGATAAATTATTATTGGAATTCAAAGCTGATACAAATCCTTATTGATATTCAACTAGCTATATTCTTCAGTTTGTTCTCCCCAATATTTGCTCCAACCTCTTCCTCCCTTGCCTCTCGGTTCTCCCACTATATATGTGTCAATCAAACTCTCATGATATATTTTTCTGAAAAGCCCTCATGATATGTTGTGCAAAAATCCCTCACAATGTGTTATCTGCAAAAAACCATCACAATGTGTTTTGCAAAAAGATCTCACAATGTTTTTGTCTGCAAAAAACCATCACCATGTGTTCTGCAAAAAGACCTCAAAATATGTTGTGCAAAAATCTATCATAATGTGTTATGCTAAAAATATATCACAATGTGGTATCCGAAAAAAAAAATCACTTTTCTTAAATGAGTGTTGGAATTAGAAAAAAAAAACTTTTATTAAATGAGTGTTGGTATTTAAAACCCCCTCATTGAATTCTAGAAATTACAACCACTTTTTTGTCATTATGAACAACTTTTTTTCTAACTACCATAACTTTCTGTGATGACCTCTATTTTTTGAGAAAACAATCTAGAAATATGCTCCTCAAAACCAGATTTTTGACGATACCATTTTTGTCCAATTTGACCCAGTAACGAAGAAATTATGGCCTTTTAAAGATACCCCTATAAGTAGTTTTTAACACATCGACCCATACATTCTAAGACTTGTGATTCAGTAATTTGACCATAAATTTGACATTAGTTATTCATTTTGAGTGATTTAAAAAGTATCAGAAAGCTCTTTCCAAGACGCACGTCATAGAGCCATCCAAATTCATCCAACTTCCATGATTTTTTTCCAAAATTTAAAAACATAGACCTTATTGCATTTATCCTCCATACTCTATTCCAACAAGTGTTGATTGCTCCGAAGCGAGGATTTTATCCAGAGCTCCTTCCACACTTCCTATAGATGACCTTTTAGTTGGTCTCCTAATCAAGACCTCACGCATTGGAGGATTTTAGTCCCTCAAAATCACCTTTATTCAGATGGGGATATTGTTTCTCCGCTTGCTTCTTGGAGATCCACTTTGCCTTGCTTAGCATTTTATCGATAGGACATAATAGCTATAATTCTTCCTACCCTTGACGTGTTGTTCATATTTTTTTATCTAGAATTAAATCTATTGTTGCCTCCTCAAACTAATTTGAGACTAAATCATCCAACTTAGGTAATATTGGAGCATCCTCTCTCATCCAACACAGAGGGCTTAAGCAACTTCAAGTTTTCCATATTGACAATAGAGTACATTTGCATATAACTTAGCAGTTTGAGTTGGAAGACATTTGGTCCAACCTGGCCTAAACTTTTAAATGGTCCATATCTAATAGGCTTTAATTTCTTACCTTCTCCATTCAACTATTTTTCTTAAATTCACCCATACAAGATATACCACTTGGAAATTATGAGCTACCCTATATTTGTCATGACGTTCCTTATAGTGCTATTGAGTTTGCTTCAGTTTCTTCTCTATTTTATATTGTATCAATTGAATATGTTGAATGAACTTCAATGCTTTGTCTTCTTTTGGTTCTAAGCTACTTAGATCTTGGTCACTCTCAAAGGCCCCATCAAAAAGTGAATGAGGTAGAAACCCATAACACACCTCAAACGGTGATAATATTATAGATGAATGTATTGCCCGATTGGAGAAGTATTGAACATATGCTAGACTATCTTCCCATGTTTTCATTCGAATTTAATAATAACCTAATTTTAGATCCATCTTAGAAAAATACTTTGCATGCTTCAGTTGGTCTAGTAGATCATAAATTCATGGCAGCGGGTATCGATTCTTAATAGATATCTTATTGAGTGCCCTGTAATCTATGCACATCCTCCATGTTTCATCCTTCTTTGGGACTAAAAAAAATGAGGATCCGACTAGGAATGCACTAGGACGAATTAGACCCTTATCTAGTAGCTATTGAACTTGTTTCTTTACCTCATTGGACTCAATTACAAACTGCCTATACAACCCAATATTAGGCAAAGGTGAATCAGGTAAGAGCTAAATTTCATGCCCTACTTCTATCTTTGGTGGTAAGCCTTTTGATTCTTCCATCAGTAGGCTAAATTTTTTTAGCAATCCCTCTAGTTCCTTCTTTTTTTGGGGAGCTGCTTCCACCTTCTTACTAAACTTCATGTTACTATCCATGCCCATTATCATAAATAACACAAATCTCTTGCTTACATTCACCAAATGCTTAGCCTGATGTGCTATCACAAGCTGGAACTTCTTTTCCAACCTCTTGGAATTAATCACATATGTGATTTTACCTTTCTTCAACTCCCAAACATTGCACCTCTACTTAAAAAAAACATATTTTTCCCATAAATGTGGGCTACCAAAAAATACTTGGCAAATATCAAGAGGTACTACATCACAAGTAATTACATTATGGAATTTATTTTTGATAGAAAAATGTAAAGTACATTGCTTGGTTATGTGTAGCTCCATGTCCTTCTGCAACCATCCCAATGGATATGGTTATGGATGATCCATAGTCTTCAATCCCAACTACTTCACTAGGTCCTCAGAAATTAAATTCCTTTGGGATCCACTATCAAACAATGTTGTAACTTTCATCCTCTATACTTGTATATAGACCCAAAATAATTCCTCTTTCTTAACCTCTGAAGTTTGTTCCTCCTTCTAAGAGGTTTTCTCCTGCCTTAAAGGCTTAATTATGGTAGCACACATTATCTTTCCTTCATCCTCTTCCTCAAAATACCCTTTTTCCTCCTGCTCAACCTTTTTGGCAGAATTAGCAAATTTCTTCTTTCCTCTGTTCCACCATTTTGGCCTCTTTTTAGGGTGTAGCTTCCAACAATACTCACTTTAATGAGTGTCAACATTACACTCACAATATTTTCTCCCTTTTGTGATTTGGTGGTTGTAGCCCCTAATTTCTTCTTGTCTTTACTATTGGAACCCTTGGTTTTCTCTGCAGGCTTAGAGGGTTTATATGAAGTTAATGCCTTATTATATTTTATTGAATTTCTGACCTTCATTTTGAGGTATGTGTCTTTAATGCATACCTCATAATATCCTTGGCATCAAATAATGCCAATTCTATCATGATCTAATAAGACAAGCCACACTTATATTTCTTAAAAAATTTAGGATCTCGAAGATTAACACCCATTAACACATCTTGTTTTCTGAATTTCGTGGTGTATTCTTGGACTGTGTGGCCCTACTTCTATCTCAAAAATAGTCATATATCCTTCATATTATCCTCAGAGCCAATAGGATAAAATTGAGCTCTTATAGCCTTCACAAATTCTACCCATGTTTCCATAGTTGGATGTTGATTTCTTACCAATCCAACTGAGTATGCCTCCCACCATGTGAGAGCATGGCCACCCAATTTCAATATAGTAAAATTGATCTGATGTACGTTTGTATAAGACTTAGTACTGAAGTAAACCTCCAATCTCTTTAGCCACACATCTAATTTTTTAGGATCTAAATCCCTTCATAAGCTAGAATATCAATTTTAACCTCCATTTTAAACGGATTTGCAGTCAAGGGTTGTGATGAGACATTCTTAGGTTGTTTGGAGTGGGATCCTTCAACCTCCATTTTCTCACCATTGGAAACACTAGACTCAATCTCATATTATAAATATAATTTCTTCTTTCTCTTTCTTGATTTCCTTTCTTCTTGAGAAAGCATCATCTCCATCAAGCTTTGAAGAGTATTTTTCATTTCAAGAGATCTTCTCTTGAATTCCTTACTGGAAATTGTTGGAGAGTTAGGTTCTAATCGATCTAAAATTTTCATAGATCTAATCCTTCTTCTCCCAATATCTAGATTGTATGGGGCTAAGCCCTTTCCTTGAGATCTTCTACCTTGTATACATAATTCTTCAAGAAAATATGCTCTGATATCAGACTTGATAGCCAAAAATTGACTCTTTCCTCAAATAGATCACATATTTTGCTTATCCTTCAGCTTAGGTTAGTAAAATATATCAATGCTTAGATTCTATGCTTTATATTGTATGTGATATTTAATCTACTTATCAAATTGAAATTAATATTCAGATATTATAGAAAAGAAATCACACACACAATTATAAACTGCAAGAGAACACAAGATTTTTTAATGTGGAAACCCAAAATGGTAAAAACCACAGCCCAAATAAATTGGACAAATTGTTATTCGAATTCAAAGCTGATACAAATCCTTACTGATATTCAGTTGACTGCATTCTTCAGCTTGTTCTCCCCAATATATGCTCTGGTCTAGTCCAAGCTAAAATTTAATCAAGCTAAAATTTATCAACAATTAATAGTAATGTGTGAAAGAAGTTCATGAAGTTATGGTACATGAAAAAGAAGATAAAATTATAGGATTTTTCTTACCTTAAGGAGCAAAGATACAAGGAAAAGTAAGAAGCAGTTATGGCAAGGGAACAAGTTCAAGAACCAATAAAGGAATAAAAATATGAGTTTATAATAGAGGCAATAACAGATTCCATGGAAGAAACAATAGTAAATTCCAAAGTAGATCTGTTAGAAGAGCACAAGGATACACCAAAATAAGTGCACGTGCAAGCAGAGCACGAGAAAGAATTTAATATAGAGAATTATATGCAATAAAATTTTTCCAATATGTTCTTTCACATTCATTAAGTCTATCGCTTTCTCATATCTCATGTTTATTGCATTCAAAAAGATAGCTCTAGTATAGCACTTGATAATTGACTTTCTTATGTACTCCCAAAATCAATCAAAACCAATGCACAATTTTGCTTTCAAACCCTTGCTCTATTATTCCCAAATTCATCCAAAGCAATGCACAACTTTGTTCTCAAACCCTTGCAATTTTATTTCCAAATTCATTCAATGTAGTGCACAAATCTACTCACAAAACTGACCTATAATCTTTCATCAATTTGTTCTCAATTTCAAACATAAACAATGCACATCCAATAATTCCCTATACCTCCAATCTCATGACAAGAAAAATGTTTCCTTCAAACAAAACCATCTTGAGAAAGGAATTAAATCACCATACCTCTAAATCCAACTCAATGATGATGATGAGCTTTCCAAACCTGCTTTTGACAAAATTAATTTTCTCTTTGTTTGTCCCTTCAAAATCAGGTTAGCAATTTTCTTTTTCCCTTTTTGATCAAATATTAAATCAACCACTTTTAACACTCTTATCAAAACATACATACTGTAAAGCTAAAAAATACTCCTTATTTCTCCTTTTGAGACTCGCAATAATTAGCAACAAAAATCCTTCTTCTCTCCTTTTATGACATGCAAAAATTAATTTTAAAGGTATCAACTTTATACCTTATAACTACCACTTAAAATATGTAAACATATACTTTTAACATACCTTATGTCTCCCACTTAAGCATGCAAAAATATAATCTTAACATACCTTATGTCTCCCACTTAATTAAATCAAATTAAAATGTTTACCCTTACCTTCACATAGCAAAAACACCCAATGCGCACAGAGGAGATTCGATCTCCCAACTTTCGCCAACACAACGCCTTAGAAAAGGCTAGGTGACCAACCAAGCTACCTCGATAGTGTGAATAATAAGTCATAGCCCGTATTATTTGACCTTTCCATCGTTCTATCAACTAAAAAAAAAAATGTTGTTGTAAGGATTTGATCCTGCCACCTCTTGTCCCACAACGCCTTAGTGCTAGCTCGACAGCCAGTTGGGCTAGCTGCATGGATGAGATTGACATCGAAGCTTAAATGATATATTTTCTTTTTTGCTCGCTACCACCCACAACATGCTCTTCTTCCTTCTCTGCCAACTGTCGCTCGATTTTCAATTTAGCATTCGCGTTCATTCGACAAATGCAATATTTTACTTCCATATAAATATGCTTTATCATTTACTTTAGGAGGTCGGCTCATAGACTTATGAGTGATTTAATTTTGCTCTTCAATAACATTGGTGCCAAAACTTATAAACCCATTATAATATATATATATATATATATATATATATATATAATATTAATATTTTTAAAACCTTTGTCCTAAGAACTTTTAAACCCTTGTCATTTGCTTGTAATATTTAATTCTTTTAAACCTTTGTCCCATGAACTTTTAAAACTTTCTTCTTCTCTGTATAATATTTAAATATGATAAACCTTTGTCCCAAACACTTTTAAATCTTTCTTCTTCTCTGTATAATATATAAATATGATATTTAAATATTATAATCCTTTATTTAAAACCTTGCATTAAATAATTGTCCATTGTTATATTGTCCTCCCTTGTCAACTTCACACCCTTGAAGAATATGCATCCTTTGACATCAATGCCAACTCAATATACTCAATATATTTTCAACAATCTCCCCCTTTGTCATTGGTGGCAACCCTACAAAGAAAATTTTATTTTACTGCAATTGGGTTCCAAATCTGCTCCCCCTGACAAGCTACTCCCCCTTAGTGAATTCTTCCCCTTTGACATCAATGGCAAAGGGCTCCTTGGGGCTAAAGATAAGACACTTAGTGCAACCCCCTCACCACATCCTTTTCTTTAGGTGATAAATTATGGGATGGGAGTGAAGTTACTCCCAAATTTCCTCTAAGATACTCAAGTTTCCTTTGGAAGTGGCTTGGTAAAGATGTCAACAATCTATTCCTTTGTAGCAATGTATTCCAATTTGACTTGCTGATCAGTCACTTGCTCTCTCAAAAAATGATATTTTATTGAAATGTGCTTAGTCCTTGAATGCATCACTAGATTCTTTGAGATATTAATGGCACTTGTATTATCACACAATATGGGGATAGGATGATCATGTTCTATTTTGAAATTACTTAAAGTCTACTTCATCCATAAAACCTGTGTACAACAAGCAACTCTTGCAATGTACTCTACTTCTACAGTGGATATAAATATTAATACTTATTTCTTGCTAAGCCAAGAGACTAAACAATCTCCAAGAAATAATGCTCCTCTACTTGTACTTTTTTTGTCATCAATACTGTCTGTCCAATCCACATTTGTATATGCAATGAGTGTGAAATTATTACATTTGGGGTACCACAGTCCAAAACTCATTGGTCCTTTCAAGTAATTAAATATTCTCTTTATTTCCTGTACATGTGTTTATTTTGGTGTAGCTTGAAATCTTACCACCAATCCAACTACTTGCATTATATCTGGTCTAGTAGATATAAAAACTTCTAATCATGGATCTATATAATGCCTGATTTGCTTCAGGAGACTCATCATATTTACTTAACTTAAATCCTGTAATCATGGGGGTACTCACATGATTGCAATCCTCCATCCTAAAATTTTTTAATGTTTCTTTCACATACTTACTCCGAAGGAGAAATATACCTTTATCTGATTATGAAATTTGCAACCCAAGAAAGAAAGATAACTTACCAAGCATAGACATCTCAAATTTATTTCATACACTTTGTAAATTTTTGACACATCTTATCATTCTGCCTCCAAAAATGATATCATCCACATAGACCACTACAATCAACAAGTTATTTTCTTCATTTTTGATGTATAGATTGCTATCAGTTATAACTTTTTTGAAACCCTGTTCTTAGAGAAACCTATCCAATCTTGAGTACCATGCCCTAGGGGATTGCTTTAGTCCATAGAGAGATTTCTTTAATCTGCATATAGTCTGGCTTAAATGTCAGGCTGAAACCATCTGGTTGCTCTATGTAGACCTCTTCCTCTAAGTAACCATTGAGAAAAGCTAATTTTACATCCATTTGATATACCTTGAAGTTTTTGAAGCTTGAGAAAGCTAAAAATATTCTTATGGCTTCAATACGTGCAACGGGAGAAAATTTTTCTTCAAATTCAATCCCCTCAACTTGTGCGTAGCCTTTGCACATAAGTCTTGCTTTGTTTCTTACAACCTGACCATCTTCATTCAACTTATTTTTGTAGACCCATTTGGTGCCAATTACATTCTTGTATTTTGGACATGGGACAAGTTTCCAAGTTTCACTCTTTTCTATTTGGTCTAACTCTTCTTCAATTGCTTTAATCCAGTATTTGCCTTCACTTGCTTCATTAAAATCCTTGGGCTCAACTTTGGATAGCAAAGAAAAATTTATATGTTCACATGTTCCTATTATCTTCCTCCTTGTGTGTCTCTTATTTGGATAGAGAATGATATGCAATAACAAATACCCAATATGTTCTTTCACATTCATTAAGTCTGTCACTTTCTCATATCTCACATTTATTGCATTCAAAAAGATAGTTCTAGTATAGCACTTGATAATTGACTTTCTTATGTACTCCCAAAATCAATCAAAACCAATGCACAATTTTACTTTCAAACGCTTGCTCTATTATTCCCAAATTCATTCAAAGCAATGCATAACATTGTACTCAAACCCTTGCAATTTTATTCCCAATTTCATTCAAATTAGTGCACAACTCTACTCACAAAATTGACCTATAATATTTCATCAATTTGTTCCCAATTTCAAACATAAACAATGCACATCCAATAATTCCTTATACCTCTAATCTCATGACAACAAAAATATTTTTTTCAAACAAAACCACCTTGAGAAAGGAATTAAATAACCATACCTATAAATATGCCTCAATGATGATGAGGAGCTTTCCAAACCTTTTGACAAAAATAATTTTCTCTTTGTTTGTCCCTTCAAAATCAAGTTAGCAATTTTCTTTTTTCCTTTTTGATCAAATATTAAATCAACCACTTTTAACACTCTTATCAAAACATATATACTATAAAGCTAAAAAACACTTATTATTTCTCCTTTTGAGACTCACAATAAGTAGCAACAAAAACCCTTCATCTCTCCTTTTATGACATGCAAAAATTAATTTTAAAGATATCAAATTTATACCTTATAACTCCCACTTAAAATATGCAAACATATAATTTAAACATACCTTATATCTCCCACTTAAGCATGCAAAAATATAATCTTAACATACCTTATGTCTCCCACTTAATTAAATCAAATTAAAATGTTTGCCCTACCCAACGCGCGCAAAGGAGATTCGATCTCCCAACTTTCACCAACACAACACCTTAGCAAAGGTTAGGCGACCAACCAAGTTACCTTGACGATGTGAATAATTAGTTGCAACCCATATTATTTGACCTTTCCGTCATTCTATCGACCAAACAAAAAATGTTACCGTAGGGATTCGATCCTGCCACCTCTTGTCCCACAACACCTTAGCACTAGCTCGACAACCAGTTGGGCTAGCCGCATGGATGAGATTGATTTTGGAGCTTAAATGATATATTTCCTTTTTCGCTCGCTGCCACCCACAACATGCTCTTCTTCCTTCTCTACCAACTGCCACTCGATTTTCAATTTAGCATTCACGTTCGTTTTTACAAATGCAATATTTTGCTTCCATATAAATATGCTTTATCATTTACTTTAGGAGGTCGGCTCATAGACTTATGAGTGATTTAATTTTGCTCTTCAATAATGTTGGTGCCAAAACTTATAAACCCATTATAATATTTTAAAAAATATTATAATATTAATATTTTTAAAACCTTTGGCCTTTGTAATATTTAAACCTTTGTACCAAGCACTTTTAAATCCTTGTCATTTACTTGTAATATTTAATTATTTTGAACCTTTGTCCCAAGCACTTTTATACCTTTGTTCTTCTCTGTATAATATTTAAATATTAGAATCCTTTATTTAAAACCTTACCTTAAATAATTATCCATTATTATATTGTCTAACCTTGTCAAATTCACACCCTTGAAGAATATTCACCTTTTGGCATCAATGACAACTCAATATACTCAATATTTCCAACAATATTCCCCTTTGTCATTGATGGCAACCCTACAAAGAAAATTTTATTTTACTGCAACTGGGTTCCAAATCTGCTCCTCCTGACAAGCTGCTCCCCCTCCCCGAATTCTCCCCCTTTGAAATCAATGGCAAAGGGCTCCTTTGGGCTAAATATAAGACACTTAGTGCAGCCCCCTCACCACCTCCTTTTATTTATGTGATCAATAATGGGATGGGAGTGAAGTTACTCCCAAATTTCCTCTGAGATACTCAAAAGTTTCCTTTGGAAGTGGCTTGGTAAAGATGTCAACAATATGTTCCTTTGTGGCAATGTATTCCAATTTGACTTGTTGATCAGTCACTTGCTCTCTCAAAAAATAATATTTTATTGAAATGTCCTTAGTCCTTGAATGCATCACTGGATTCTTTGAGATATTAATGGCACTTGTATTATCACACAGTATGTGGATAGGATGATCTTGTTCTATTTTGAAATTACTTAAAGCTTGCTTCATCCATAAAACTTGTGTACAACAAGCAACTGTTGTAATGTACTCTACTTCTACAGTGGATAAGGATATTGATACTTATTTCTTGTTTAGCCAAGAGACTAAGCAATCTCCAAGAAAGTATGCTCCTCCACTTGTGCTTTTTCTGTCATTAATATTGCTTGTCCAATCCGCATCTGTATATGCAATGAGTGTGAAATTATTACATTTAGGGTACCACAGTCCAAAACTCATTGTTCCTTTCAAATACTTAAATATTCTCTTTATTTCCTATACATGTGTTTCTTTTGGTGTAGCTTGAAATATTACCACCAATACGACTGCTTGCATTATATATGGTCTAGTAGCTATGACATATAGTAAACTTCCAATAATGGATCTATATAATGTCTGATTTTCTTCAAGAGACTCATCATCTTAACTTAAATTCTGTAATCATAGGGGTACTCATAGGATTGCAATCCTCCATCCTAAAAATTTTCAACATTTCTTTCACAAACTTAGTCTAAGAGAGAAATATACCTTTATATGATTGTGAAATTTGCAACCCAAGAAATAAAGATAACTTACCAAGCATAGACATATCAAATTCATTTTGCATACACTTTTCAAATTTTTGACACATCTTATCATTCTGCCTCCAAAAATGATATCATCCACATAGACCACCACAATCAACAAGTTATTTCCTTCATTTTTGATGTATAGATTGCTATCAGCTATACCTTTTTTGAAACCCTATTCTTGAAGATACTTATCCAATCTTGAGTACCATGCCTTAGGGCTTGCTTTAGTCCATAGAGAGATTTCTTTAATTTGCATACATAGTCTGGCTTATCTGTCAGGCTGAAACCATCTAGTTGCTCTATGTAGACCTCTTCCTCTAAGTAACCATTAAGAAAAGCTAATTTTACATCCATTTGATATACCTTGAAGTTTTTGAAGCTTGAGAAATCCAGGAACATTCTAATGGCTTCAATATGTGCAATGGGAGAAAATGTTTCTTCAAAGTCAATCCCCTCAACTTGTGCGTAGACTTTGCACACAAGTATTGCTTTATTTATGACAACTTGACCATATTCATTCAACTTATTTCTGTAGATCCATTTGGTGCCAATTACATTCTTGTCTTTTGGATGTGGGACAAGTTCCCAAGTTTCACTCTTTTCTATTTGGTCTAACTCTTCTTCCATTGCTTTAATCTAGTATTTGTCTTCACTTGCTTCATTAAAATCCTTGGGCTCAACTTTGGATAGCAAAGAAAAATTTGCATGTTCACATGTTCCTATTATCTTCCTCCTTGTTTGTCTCCCATCTGGATAGAGAATGATATGCAATAACAAATGCCCAATATGTTCTTTCACATTCATTAAGTCTATCACTTTCTCATATCTCACATTTATTGCATTAAAAAAGATAGCTCTAGTATAGCACTTGATAATTGACTTTCTTATGTACTCCCAAAATCAATCAAAACCAATGCACAATTTTGCTTTCAAACCCTTGCTCTATTATTCCCAAATTCATTCAAAGAAATGCACAACTTTGTTCTCAAACCCTTGCAATTTTATTCCCAAATTCATTCAAAGCAGTGCACAACTCTACTCACAAAACTGACCTATAATATTTCATCAATTTGTTCCCAATTTCAAACACAAATAATGCACATCCAATAATTCCTTATACCTCCAATCTCATGACAACAAAAATATTTCCTTCAAACAAAACCACCTTGAGAAAGGAATTAAATCACCATACCTCTAAATCTACCTCAATGATGATGATGAGCTTTCCAAACTTGCTTTTGACAAAAATAATTTTCTCTTTGTTTGTCCCTTCAAAATCAGGTTAGCAATTTTCTTTTTCCCTTTTTGATCAAATATTAAATCAACCACTTTTAACACTCTTATCAAAACATATATACTATAAAGCTCAAAAACACTCCTTATTTCTCCTTTTGAGACTCACAATAATTAGCAACAAAAACCCTTCATCTCTCCTTTTATGACATGCAAAAATTAATTTTAAAGATATCAAATTTATACCTTATAACTCCCACTTAAAATATGCAAACATATAATTTTAACATACCTTATGTCTCCCACTTAAGCATGCAAAAATATAATCTTAACATACCTTATGTCTCCCACTTAATTAAATCAAATTAAAATGTTTGCCCTTACCTTCGCATAGCAAAAACACCCAAGTGCACGGAGGAGATTCGATCTCCCAACTTCCACCAACACAACGCCTTAGCAAAGGCTAGGCGACCAACCAAGCTACCTCGACGGTGTGAATAATAAGTCACAACCCATATTATTTGACCTTTCCATCATTCTATCGACCAAACAAAAAATATTACCGTAGGGATTTGATCCTGCCACCTCTTGTCCCACAATGCCTTAGCGCTAGCTCGACAACTAGTTGGGCTAGTCGCACGGATGAGATTGACATCAGAGCTTAAATGATATATTTTCTTTTTCGCTCACTACCACCCACAATGTGCTCTTCTTCCTTCTCTACCAACTACCACTCAATTTTCAATTTAGCATTCACGTTAGTTCCACAAATGCAATATTTTGCTTCCATATAAATATGCTTTATCATTTACTTTAGGAGGTCAAATCATAGACTTATGAGTGATTTAATTTTTCTCTTCAATAATTTTGGCACCAAAACTTATAAACCCATTATAATATTTAAAAAAATATTATAATATTAATCTTTTTAAAACCTTTGGCCTTTGTAATATTTAAACCTTTGTCCCAAGCACTTTTAAACCCTTGTCCTTTGCTTATAATATTTAATTCTTTTAAACCTTTGTCCCAAACACTTTTAAACCTTTATTCTTCTCTATATAATATTTAAATATTATAATCCTTTATTTAAAACCTTGCCTTAAATAATTGTCCATTGTTATATTGTCCAACCTTGTCAACTTCACACCCTTGAAGAATATGCACCCTTTGACATCAATGACAACTCAATATACTCAATATTTCCAACAATCTCCCCCTTTGTCATTGATGGCAACCCTACAAAAAAATTTCTTTTACTACAACTGGATTCCAAATCTGCTCCCCTGACAAGCTGCTCCCCCTCACTGAATTCTTCCCCTTTGACATCAATGGCAAAGGGCTCCTTGGGGCTAAATATAAGACACTTAGTGCAGCCCCCTCACCACCTCCTTTTCTTGAGGTGATCAATTATGGGATGGGAGTGAAGTTACTCCCAAATTTCCTCTGAGATACTCAAAAGTTTCCTTTGGAAGTGGCTTGGTAAAGATGTCAACAATATGTTCCTTTGTAGCAATGTATTCCAATTTGACTTGTTGATCAGTCACTTGCTCTCTCAAAAAATGATATTTGATTGAAATGTGCTTAGTCCTTGAATGCATCACTAGATTCTTTGAGATATTAATGGCACTTGTATTATCACACAGTATGGGGATAGGATGATCATGTTCTATTTTGAAATCACTTAAAGTCTGCTTCATCCATAAAACCTGTGTACAACAAGCAACTACTGCAATGTACTCTGCTTATGTAGTGGATAAGGATACTGATGCTTATTTCTTGCTTAGCCAAGAGACTAAACAATCTCCAAGAAAGAATGCTCCTCCACTTGTGCTTTTTCTATCATCAATACTACCTGCCCAATCCGCATATGTATATGCAATGAGTGTGAAATTATTACATTTGGGGTACCATAGTCCAAAACTCATAGTTCCTTTCAAATACTTAAATATTCTCTTTACTGCCTGTACATGTGTTTCTTTTGGTGCAGCTTGAAATCTTACCACCAATCTGACTGCCTGCATTATATCTGGTCTAGTAGCTATGACATATAGTAAACTTCCAATCATGGATCTATACAATGTCTGATTTGCTTCAGGAGACTCATCATCTTTACTTAACTTACATCCTGTAACCATGGGGGTACTCATAGGATTGCAATCCTCCATCCTAAACTTTTTCAACATTTCTTTCACATACTTGGTCTGAGAGAGAAATATACCTTTATCTGATTGTGAAATTTGCAACCCAAGAAAGAAAGATAACTCACCAAGCATAGACATATCAAATTCATTTTGCATACACTTTGCAAATTTCTGACACATCTTGTCATTACTGCCTCCAAAAATGATATCATCCACATAGACCACTACAATCAACAAGTTATTTCCTTCATTTTTGATGTATAGATTGCTATCAACTATACCTTTTCTGAAACCCTATTCTTGGAGATACTTATCCAATCTTGAGTACCAAGCCCTAGGGGCTTGCTTTAGTCCATAGAGAGCTTTCTTTAATTTGCATACATAGTCCGGCTTATATGTCAGGCTGAAACCATCTGGTTGCTCTATGTAGACCTCTTCCTCTAAGTAACCATTGAGAAAAGCTGATTTTACATCCATTTGATACACCTTGAAGTTTTTGAAGCTTGAGAAAGCCAAGAACATTCTTATGGCTTCAAGACGTGCAACGGGAGCAAATGTTTCTTCAAATTCAATCCCCTCAACTTGTGCGTAGCCTTTGCACACAAGTCTTGCTTTGTTTCTGACAACCTGACCATCTTCATTCAACTTATTTTTGTAGACCCATTTGGTGCCAATTACATTCTTGTCTTTTGGATGTGGGACAAGTTCCCAAGTTTCACTCTTTTCTATTTGGTCTAACTCTTCTTCCATTGCTTTAATCCAGTATTTGTCTTCACTTGCTTCATTGAAATCCTTGGGCTCAACTTTGGATAGCAAAGAAAAATTTACATGTTCACCTGTTCCTATTATCTTCCTCCTTGTTTGTCTCTCATCTGGATTCCCAATAATCAGTTCTCTCGGATGATTCTTTTGCACATACCTGGATGGTGTCTTAGGTGGTGCCCTTTGTGTCTCATCTTCTTCAGTTTCTTCACCTTCTTCTTCTTTGCAACTTTCTCCTTCTTGATACACAATTTCTTGAGTTGGTTCTCTTAGATCTATTTCTTCATCAACTCTTACATTTGTACTTTCCACAATTTTATGTGATATTTTATTGTAGCATCTATAGGCTTTGCTCTTAGTGGAATAACCAAGGAAGATACCCTCTTCACACCTGGAATCAAACTTGCCCAAATTTTTCTCTTCTCATCTAATGTAGCATTTGCTTCCAAAATTTTTGAAGTACTTCATAGTAGTTGGTCTTCCCTTCCAAAGCTCATATGGGGTTTTGTGGTGATTTACTCTTATTTGAGCTCTATTGATAATGTAAATAGTTGTATGAATTACCTCTTTCCAAAACGCATCAAAAATCTTAGACTCATTTAACATAGCCCTGGCCATACCCTGAATAGTTCTATTTTTCCTTTCAACTACTCCATTTTGTTGTGGAGTTCTTGTTGCTGAGTATTATCTCTTGATTCCATGTTGTTCACAGAATTCTATAAATTCACCTGAAGTGAATTCTCCTCCTCTATCTGATCTTAGACACTTGATATTTTTGTCTATTTCATTTTCTACTAGTGCCTTGAATGCCTTGAACTTTTCAAATGCTTCTGATTTTTCCTTTAAGAATGTTACCCAAGTCATTCTAGAGAAATCATCAATAAATAACATGAAGTAACTCTCACCTTGTAAACTCTTTGTCCTTGTAGGCCCACATAGATCGGTGTGAACTAGCTCCAAGGGTTTGGATGAAGAAAACTCCTTTGATTTGAAACTTGATCTTATTTGCTTACCATGCTGGCATTGTGCACAAATCGTGCTTGGGGGTTTTGCTATTTTGGGTAAATATCTGACTGCCTATTTGTTGCTTATTTTCACTATGTTGTCAAAGTTCAGGTGACCCATTCTTCTATGCCATAACCAACTCTCATCCTCTTGTGATAAAAAGCATTTTCCTCCCTTAATTTCACTTAACATGTAGAGATTGTTTGTAGTTCTACTGGCATCTGCAATAAGCTTTCCTGTCTTGGATTTCCTGATCTCACATCCATTTGGGTGAAATGTGAGTATGTGCCCTTGATCACATAGTTGACTTACACTTAGTAGATTGTGCTTCAATCCTTCAACATATAACACATTTTCTGTCCTAGATTTTCCATTATCCAAACTCAAAGTCCCTTTTCCAACAATTTTGGTAGAAGCATTATCACCAAATTTCATTGTTCCTCCATTTATTTTCTTGAGAGAAAGAAATTTGCTTTTGTCACCTGTCATATGGCTTGAACAACCACTATCAATGTACCACTGATTTCCTTCATTTTGCACATGAAGAGTTGTTTGTACCAACATGGACTTTTCCTTTTCTTGTTCCTTTTTCTTTTTCCAAACTTTTGAGGACATCTCCTTCTGAACTATTTGACCTTCCTCTTTCTTGCTTGATTTAGGAAGTTTAGGAAATATTATTTTACACCATCTAGCTTTGTGCCCAAAATTATTACATTTGTAACACATGACATTGTTATTCATGAGAGGTGCAAAAGAATTGTAATTTCTATTGATGATGCCAACATTATTTTTCACATAGACCATGCAATGTACAACTTTATGACCATATTTGTTACATGAAAAACAATAACCATGGAAGAAATTTTTAAACCTGTTTGATTGCCTTGGATGATATGGTCGCATGGTTCTTTCATTTTTGTTCCTGTGATTGACTTTTGTCCATGATGATCCTCTATTTTCTTCCTCCTTCAATACATCAACATAGGTCATGGGCTCCTTTTTACTAACTTTCTTTGATGTCTTTGTTCCTTTTGAGCTTGACTCTTCTTTCTATTTCTCTAACCTTATATTTTGCTGCAACTTATCCTTAGACTTTTCTACTTCCTTTCTTAGAGAGACAACTTCATGTTCCAATTTTTCACATTCTAATTCTTTTACCTTTAATTTCTCAACCATAACTTCTTCAATTATTTTTGTCTCTTCAACCTTCACTTTTAAGTCTATGAGATCTTGTAGAAGCTTTGTCTTTGTTTCCTCATCCTCTTGAACTTGAGCCTTCAATCCTGAATTCTTCTTTCTAACCCTTTTCAATTCTCCAAGAGCAGCAATAAGTTCCTTTTCCATATCAACTGTGGCTTCCTCTTCCTTTTCTGAATCTTTCTTATTGATTTCAACCATAGGAGCATCTTCTATCACTTCAGTGGCCATGTGTGTTCTTGTAAGATCTTCCTTCAAGCTGTTAGGCTTTCACGAAGGAACCCACTCTGATACCAATTGAAGAACACAAGCTTATACTGAGAGGGGGGTGAACAATATAAGATAAAACTTTTACTTTTCTTTCCAAAGCAATATCATCCAATATTATCAATTGCAATAATGAAACAATGCACAAATCATCACACACATAAGAGACACATATTTAACGTGGTTCACCCAATGTGGGCTACATCCACGAAGAAAATATTTCTTATAAATTTTCTCAACAAAATTCTTGGGAACCAATTCCCTATTACAATGTTTGTGGACCTCTATCCAAAGGAGACACCAATCCCCTATGCTCAAGTTCATGGACCTCTATCCACAGGAGACACCAATCCCCTCTTGCTCTAGTTCATGGACCTCTATCCATAGGAGACACCAATCCCCTCTACTCTAGTTCATGGACCTCTATCCATAGGAGACACCAATCCCCTCTACTGTTCATGGACCTCTATCCAAAACATCAATCCCCTCTACTCTGGTTCATGGACCTCTATCCATAGGAGACATCAATCCCCTCTACTCTAGTTCATGGACCTCTATCCACAAGACCTCAATCCCCTCTACTCTAATATACTCCAAGCCTTTACACAATACTTACTCAAATCTACTCCAAAACTGCTCACAACTCTGCTCAAATCTGCTCCAAGCCTACACACAAGGCTTGCTCAAATATGCTCCCAAATATACTCTCAAATATTCTCAAATTCTCCAACCTACACACAAGGCTTGCTCAAATCTACTCACCAAAACCTGCTCAATCCTGCTCACATAACCTGCTCAATCCTGCTCAAATATACTCAATAACACTGCTCAAACCTGCTCACAATCCTGCTCATAATCTTGCTCAAATCTACTCACAATCCTACTTAAATATTGCTCAATATTGCTCACAAATAATACTCATATATTTCCCAAAAGTGCTTTCTTCAACTAAAGTAATTCAGACATATTCTACCCAGAATTATTTTATCTTCAAGAACATATAGAGAATGATATGCAATACAAATACCCAATATGTTCTTTCACATTCATTAAGTCTGTCACTTTCTCATATCTCACATTTATTGCATTAAAAAAGATAGCTCTAGTATAGCACTTGATAATTGACTTTCTTATGTACTCCCAAAATCAATCAAAACCAATGCACAATTTTTCTTTCAAACCCTTGCTCTATTATTCCCAAATTCATTCAAAGCAATGCACAACTTTGTTCTCAAACCCTTGCAATTTTATTTCCAAATTCATTCAAAGTAGTGCACAACTCTACTCACAAAACTGACCTATAATATTTGCATCAATTTATTCCCAATTTCATTCAACACTAATGCACATCAAATAATTCCTTATACCTCCAATATCATGACAACAAAAATATTTCCTTCAAACAAAACCACCTTGAGAAAGGAATTAAATCACCATACCTCTAAATCCACCTCAATGATGATGATGAGCTTTCCAAACCTGCTTTTGACAAAAATAATTTTCTCTTTGTTTGTCCCTTCAAAAATCAGGTTAGCAATTTTCTTTTTACCTTTTTGATAAAATATTAAATCAACCACTTTTAACACTCTTATCAAAACATATATACTATAAAGCTAAAAAACACTCCTTATTTCTCCTTTTGAGACTCACAATAATTAGCAACAAAAACCCTTCATCTCTCCTTTTATGACATGCAAAAATTAATTTTAAAGATATCAACTTTATACCTTATAACTCCCACTTAAAATATGCAAACATATAATTTTGACATACCTTATGTCTCCCACTTAAGCATACAAAAATATAATCTTAACATACCTTATGTCCCCCATTTAAAAAAATCAAATTAAAATGTTTGCCCTTACCTTCGCATAGCAAAAACACCCAATGCGCGCGGAGGAGATTCGATCTCCCAACTTTCACCAACATAGTACCTTAGCAAAGGCTAGGTGACCAACCAAGCTACCTCGATGGTGTGAATAATAAGTTGCAGCCCGTATTATTTGACCTTTCCATCGTTCTATTGACCAAACAAAAAAATGTTGTCGTAGGGATTTGATCCTGCCACCTCTTGTCCCACAACGCCTTAGCGCTAGCTCGATAGCCAGTTGGGCTAGCCACATGGATGAGATTGACATCATAGCTTAAATGATGTGATGACAAAGTTACAAAAATATTTCAATGACTTTATATAGCATTAAGTGCTATGTGATACATCACCCAAAATGAATCCTATATATGCACCTATAGAATGAAAAGCTTCACTGCCATTGCAAAGCACCTAGATTGTTTTCTATTATTGACAAATTAGCTTGACTTCAAAGAGGTTATTGAATTGACAATAGGTCAATCTTTTGGATTAAACCATGATTGTATATTTCTTCATATAATAATGGATTCACAAAGACAAACACCTCCTTTTAGGTTTGAATCTATGTGGCTATAGATGATAGTATTTATTCCTTGATGGACTAATTGTGGAAAGAATGTTCTAACACAAGTGGATCTAAAATGTATAAACTCTCTCAAAATATCCATTTCATAAAAGATAGACTCTTAGAGTGGAATAAAATTTCTTTTGGCATCTTCATACCCCTAAAACATGAGATAAAAAAGGCCCTGGTAACTCTAAATAATATTTGACAAATTTCAAGTATGATTGATGAATGTCTTGTAGAGGAACAATACCTAACGAGCACCTTAGAGGATACTTACGTTAAAGAAATTTTTTGATGTCAAATATCTCAAGACTATACCTCAATGAAGGTAGGAACACTAAGTTTTTCACGAGTTCATCATAGCTAGATGACACGTGAACCACATCTCTATTATCTTAAGCCAAGACTCCCTTCTAACAAAGCTTCTAGATACCAAAAGGGAGGCAATCAACTACTTCAAATGAATAGATCCATCCATGGGCTTTGAGCTTAGGTAAGACTTCCTTAATCACATCCCAAAGATAATGGATAATAAACAAAATAAAAGCTTAATAACCCCTATCTTAGCATAGGCTCATAGTGCATTGTTTCTCACGAACAAAGACAAATCTCTTAAACCTAATAGATTTCTACCATGTTTCTTTCTAAACTTTTAAAAAAAATTATAAGGATATCTTATAAGCCCTCAACAAGGCACAAAGTCTCAAAACAATCCTTAAGGACTGGAATAACACATATCATACTTCTTTTTAACACATATATCATACTTCTTTTTAACACATATATATCATGCTTCTTTTTAAGTTTGATAATCCCAAAATATTCAGAGATTATTGCCCTATGCCATCCTTAAATTGTTAAGACTAAAACCAATTTTCTCAAACAAGACAATTTCATTGATGGAAACATATTCTAGATGGAGATTTGGTAGCTCACAAATTGATTCATTAAATAAATAAAACATGGGAAGGAAACAATTGTAATTATCAAAGTTGACGTCGACGAGGCCTATGATTATGTGAAATTGGACCCTTTTCGGCAAATTTTTAGCGCGCTCTGGTTTCACCTATGTCGGTCTGTTATCTTGTCTAATGAAAATCCTAAAAAGTTACATATCTTAGCTCCTTTAGATTTGATTTTTAAACCTTTTATCTAGAGTTTCTATAATTTACCGTGAGGCCCACTCAGCGGCACAGCTGTGTTCAACACGTCATATAAAGTTTTGCACACGGCTTAAATCGTTAATAAGAACGCGCACGTGGCCTCCAATTTTCCGCCGTTAAATACCTCGCCCTAAAATGTTGCTAAGTCCTGAAGTATCACACTCGTGACTAGATAAATAAATAGGTATTAACGTGGCCTCCCCAGTAAAAATTCATAACATTCTCATTAACCAGAGAAAGCTTCCCGTCCTTTTCTCCTAGGGACGGGGCCCGGACCCACTGGCGCTTTTACGGACTTTGGTAGCCTTCACGCATTGGAATTTCGTTCCTGTCTGTATGTGGAAGCCATGTGAGAAAGTAGCTCACTAAATGGTCCATAGATTAATTAAAAAATAAAATAAATTATTTTAATAAAAAATAAAATAAAATAAATTGATTTTTCTAGCCTGAAACAAAATTAAGGTTATGGTTATACGAAAAAAATGCGATTATTTAAATGTTTTATATACTTAAAAAAATCTGTTTCAAAAGTACATTTGATGTGAACCAAGGGGTGGGGTTTCCATCCTGCCTACGGCCCTACGGGAGCTGATACATTATCTAAATTTGTCCCCTGCCTTATTTTATCTCTTTCGGAGTAAAGATTTTGGAATTTAGATAAAAGTTTAAGATTTGAATGTAAAAAGTAGGATTGTACATTAAATTTTGATAGTTAAAATATAGTTGAATAACTATATATTATTTGAAACAAAGATAATAACTTATGACATCTGATATATTAAAATCAGTTTTATTTATCAATAATAATATATAAAATTATTAAATAAATATAATTTTAAACAAATAACTTAAACTATACAAAATTATTTTTTAATTTTATATATATTTTGATTATATTAATAAAATAAATTGTTATTGAAAGAAGCTTCCCTAATTTATAAAATCATCAAATACAAACAACTTTACAATTAATATAATTTATTATTCTCATAATAGATATATAATGTTTAATAGATTTAATGTTTAATAGATTTTGGGTTAAGGGTTAAAACAAATATTTGATGTAACGAACACCTATATTCAAATTTTAATAATACCAAATAACTCAATATATATATTTTTGGTTACAGATGAATTGGTTACAATCACAAATTTTTAGTAACTGTCAGCACAGCTGACAAGGTTCAAACTATCAGCGAAGGCTTCCAACACAACCACAGAGTCGTTAATGGTAATCCGGCGTGAGATGGGGACCACCGGACGCACAGGGTTCGCACCGTCTTCGTCAGTCTGGTTCAAACACGTGGCATGAAGGTAGAGGGACCGCCGGACAAGCAGGAAACAAATCGCCGTCTTCAGACAAGTGCAACACGCAGAGGAGTCGGATCGGGCTACTGGCTATGCATGGGCACACCCGTGGGATTGGAACCTAGGTCTCCTTTCGGTAAGCGCCCCAACTTACCAATCCACCTAGACTCACGGACTCAAATAACTCAATATAATTATATCCATGTAAACAAAAAAAATACAACCTTTTAAAAATTTTAATATCCTCACTCATCATCATCCCGCTAAAAACTATAGTTACCTCACCTTCTTCTGACCCTAGTCTTTTAATGAAAGCTAGTTTAAAATTTGTTTATGTGATCGTTACAAAGCAGACCAATGGGTAATGGTCTTGCTAAAAGAAATGTCTATAGGTGAAAGCTTGTACATGTCAATGGAAAATTAGGATGAAAAGCCTGACATGAGTCCAGTTGGCGTAATTATGACTCTAAGCAGGTATTAATGCAACGTGCAAGAAAACCAGAGAAGCACATTGCATTTGCGTACGAGTCCAGTTGATGTTTCTTCTGATATGGTGTACAAGCTAAGCAGGTATTTGTCCCAAGTAGAAGAGAAGATAAAAATGCAGAAGAGAAGAGCAGCTCTGTGCCAAGGTATTTGATTTCATAAAGTTTAAATCATTACGACGTGATCTGGCTATTTGGAATGACTTGGGCTATTTATGTGGATTTGTATGGATGTGAGACAGTAATGGTCTCCTATCTCATTTTTTTTTTTTTGGTTTGTGAGGTGATGGTGATAGTATAGAAAGGTGGTTTTTTTTTTTTTTTTTTGGTTGGTTGGTTATGTGGGCTGTGTTTATTTGGTTATATTTTTTATTTTGAATATTTTTAGGGAATTAAGGTAACACCTTGTATTGCCAAAACAACCTTGGATATGAGTGGACAAGTTAAAAAGAAAAAATAGTTTGTCTAATTATAGTTATAAGAGTTAATGTGTCAAGTCATTATTTATTTCTTATTGAATTCAAGTCACTTTATAGTGTTAAAAATTGAGATATAAAGGTGTTTTATCAATGGTGTCTAACACCTAGATTTTGTTGATTAAAGGGGGATGATCCTATATTCAATGGTGATTCTAAAGCAGTAGAGATGAAACGACACGAAGTTCAAGAGGTCCATTCTGAATGTAGTTCCTCTTCATTTCTAAATTCCAGTCTGAATGGGTTGGAAATGGAGGTTAGCAAGAAGAACTAAGAGTACCTACATAAGACACTCAACATTCAATTTCATTCATCGATGACACATCACACTGCTAGACAAAGGAAGCATAAGTACATTGCTTATCATAGGCAACGACTTATTCAGATGAAAAAGGCTAAGATGCATAAGAGAAAGTGGGAGGTAATTGACCTCACATCATCAAGTGGTGCTCAAGTCAAGAAATGACGATATACCATTAAGATCGCCAATAGAGAATGCATGATAACATATGTCAAAGACCCTTCCCATGAGGAAAGTGAGGAGGAGTATCTCTTCTGAACAAAATCCAAGACATGTGTTTGTCCCTATTCACAAATTGATGTTGAATCTATGATTTGGTTGATTTAAGAATTGTTTTGAATAGTAGAAGAGTATGTCTCTATTTGCAAATGTTCTTGTGAATGATTGTGTATTTCCAATGTCCACAAGAAGTATGTTGTATATGCGACTTGTTATTGGTCACTGGTCATAAAATGTTGAAAACAATGTGTTTGTCTTTGTGAGTTGGTTTAATAGATAATGTGTGTTCCTATTCACATTAGTTGTAAAGTTATGGATCATAAAGTTTGTTTTAATCCATAATTCTTATGTACTAGTGAAAATTTGAGTTTATCTTAATTTATCAAATAATTGTTGTTTGAACTGTTGTGTTCCATTCTAACTATTAAAATTCTTCTTCTTATAAAAAACTTATGTAATAGAAATATTAAAAATAATATTTACTTTAAAAATGTAAAAACTTCATATTTCAATAATATGAAGACAACCAAATTAATATAAATTCTATACATGAGAAAATACAGCAGTATTATTATTTTTCCCATCTCAATAAACCTCCTAAAAAATTCCACGAATCTTTTCCTTTTAAAAACTGTTTAACCTCTTCTCACAGTGCAAATTGTGCATGTCTGGTTTATATGACGTGAAATTTCAAAACATACCTGTGGTTTTGACGGATATAAAATCTGCTTGTATGTTGTGACGTGCATAAAAACATTCTAACGTGTAACTTTAACCTTAAAAAATAACATTAAACAATTGCAAGCCTAATTTCAGGTGAGAAACATTTAGTGCGTTGTGTGAATGCTTCTAATTATTTTGCACGTGGTCTCCGTTGATTGCGGCGACAAAAAGAGCCGTAACAGTCACCGAATGGTTCCGCACTCCAGACGTGACTGTTGCTTTCCCCTCGTATTCTCATTCAACTTATAACTTCACAAACTTGAAAAAAAAAACTATTTAAAAAATATTTTAATTATTTATTTAACAAGTCATTCTTTTGTTAAAGCACATCTGAAATAACATTTGAAGCACATGGAGGTCACTAGGCTCCCATAACGACAAATATGCCCCATTCATATAAATTTATGTCACTTGAAAGGTTTGATGAGAAACTTTCAGCTCAATGGAGACATTATGTAACGAGTGTATTCTATTGTGGACTAAACCGAATTTGCGTCCATGTGATGGCCACAAAAAAAAAATAGAAGGAAAAGCATGCACATGGTTGTAATTATCTATGATTTTTAAGCTAAGAGAGAGTCTTGTACGTGGCATATTACACTCGGATAGCGAAGGATTTTCCTCTAAATGATTTTCTTTATTTATCGATACTTAACATGCAACCAAGAATTTAAAAATGTGATGCAGTTCAAAGAAGCAAGTTTAACGAAAGACTATCTTTTCTAACAACTAAAAAAATTTACATCAACTCATAATCAAGATTATCTTTCTAACAATTAAAGAAATTTACATCAATTTATAATTTTTAGAAAAAATGTTATTAAATTTTTTATTACAAGTTAGTTGAAAAAATATAATTATATATTTTATTTATGTTTTTCATCAAAAGTGAAATCCATTAGATCAAAAGTCATGTTCCTTCATCTTCAAATCCTTCTTCTAATTTTTAATTTATTTTGGAACTACCACGTGTTTGTATGACAACCTTGTTATACAACATGTCTAAATGACAACAACATGCTCAAACGACAAACAACATAATAGGATGACCTTGTTATACAACATGTCTAAATGACAACAACATGCTCAAACGACAAACAACATAATAGGGCGACAAACGACATACGACAACAATAGGATGACAAACAACATACAACAATAGCAAGATGATAGATGATAGACAACAATAGTAGGATGATAAACAACAACATCAACACTTTGATGACGTCAACAACATGACAACACTTACATGACAACAAATGACAAATGACTGACGATATGACGACATACGACAGACAATATGATGAGAAATGATAGGAGTAGCACTCAGATGACGTCAGTAGCATGATTGAAGCAACATGACGACAGTAGCAACAACAATTGGATGACAACAATAGCAACAACACTTGGATGATGACACTTGTATGACGACAACAACAATACTTGCATGACAACACTTATTTTTATTCTTATTATAATTTATTTATTTATTTTTAACTGATTTTTGTGGGATTTTCCTGTACGCTCAGATGCTTTTGCATTATACATGCTAGGTAAGAGGAAATGTTTCATGAAAAAAAGCTTATGAACATTTTACGAAAGCCTTAATTGAGATTCTATACTTTGCAACCTTGACAACATTCATCCACGTCACTTCTTCAACTCTTCGATTTTTTCACTTGACCAAATACTCATAATTATCATCCTACTCTTTCGTTAGCAACTGTTGTACCTACCTTTCTTACCTTAAAACTCTCAACTTGTCTAACATTTCTCCTTGGCTAGCCCACTTCATTTGTAAGGCTGATATGATGAAATCCCTTCTTTCCATTTTTTCATTTAACTCCAACTATGCAATTCAAATTTGTGCCTTGATTTTATTGCCAATGTGCGAACATACTTTAACCAAGCCATAGAACATATACTTGTGAGCTTTTGCTTTAGGTTTATGCTCAGTCTCTAAAATTGGAGGACCAAAAGTTTCATTTGCAATGTTTGGAACAACTACGACTACATAATCAATACCATCTATAATATCCTCTTGTACCTGAGACAACTTTGTACCATTACAAGGTCCAAAATTTTCTCCCAATACATAGAAATTTTATTGGTGTTACTCTCATTGCAACTACCAAATTTTAAATTGAATACTTTATCTTTCCCATCACACACCTCAACATTTTCTGGATGATTTAATTCACCAAGTTCATTGTTCCCACTACCCAAACTCTAGGATTTGAATCCCTTGTCATCACTTATGTCCAAATGAGATTCTAGCTCATATCTCCCATTTGACAAACATTGGAGATCAACCTCATTCTCCTCGCTAACAACTAAATGAGATTCAAACTCAATATATTTATCTACAACACAAGGTAATTAAGACTATTTGTCCTTATTTATAATAGATTGAGGCTCAAATCCCCATATCTCACTTACAATATGGTTAGACGAGTCATATTTATTTTCCAAGTTCTTGCTTGTAACATGATCAGAAGCACTATCTTCATTTTTCAAGTATTTAATTTTTTATTCATTGTTTGAGATTCAAATTGGCTCTCCACATTATTCAAATCTATAATTCTTGGCACTTCTATTTGGTAGTTCCCCTCAATTGCAGGTAATGGTTTTGGCTTGAGTTTTTCCATAGAAACAAATAGTGATTCATGCTCTAAATTATAATCAACTGACCATTAGATGTCAACTTTGTGGGTTTAATATACTCCCTTTTTCATAACATCATCCTTATTAACCCAATTATGTGATCCAACCTTATGATGTTCTTGGCCAGTCATAAATTACAAACTGTGCTCTCTTCTTTCATTCTTTATAGGTTTTATCTCATCCTCATGATCACCTTTAATAGGGACCTACAAACTACTTTACATTTCTTCATTCTTTTGAGATTATGTCTCAACCCTATTGACTTTATTCGTCAAAAATTGCAATTCAGGTTCTTGATATTGCTTATTTGATAATTCAAGCTCAAGGCCATCATTGAAAGTATCTTGCTCATCAAAAGCAATCCCCCAATTTTCTATTAATTTACCATCAACCTCTTTCTTCTCACTCTTCAAGAATTTTTTTCCCGTGATCAAGCACACTTTAGGACTATTTTCCATTTTTTCTCCTTTGTCCTTCAATAGACTTAATGTGTACCTCTTGCCATATTTTTCAATAGTGTAGGTGTTCACCCTACCATCATGCATTGTTTTTCTATCAAACTGCCATGACCTTCCCAACAAAACATGACAAGCATCCATAGGCATAATATCACATAGTATCTCATCTTTGTAAGAACCAATTTGAAAGTTCACCATACATTGTTCACTTACCAAAATTTGGATGTCTCTTTTGCAACCATGAGATTTTGTATGGATTTGTGTGTTCAATCCTCTTCAACCCAAGCTTTTCTACCATCTGTAGACACTAAATTATCTATACTCTTGCTATCCACAATGACTTTGCAACACTTGCCTCTCAATTTGCATATGGTTCTAAAAATATTTCTTCTTTGCATAGGTTCATGCTCCTCTTTGGCTGGTTTCAACAACACTTTCTTCACCACAAGAGATTTTCGTTGTCTTGGCTCCTCCATGCTTTTTCAGTGAGAATATTTTTCATCTACCTCTGCAACATGATTTTTGGATTCCTTTGCTTTACCATTGCTCTATTTTATGCTTGGACATTCAAATGCTTTATGACCAATTTCTCCACATCAAAAACAAATTTGAGGGAATCCTCTACCATAACCACCTTTTCCTCTTGAGAAATCTCCACATTCTTTGATGTTCTAACTAAAATTACTTTGATAAGTATTGGTTTCTCTCTTTGCTTTTGATGTCTTCTTCCACTATTGGCTTGTCCTCTTCCTCTAGAGAACTATCCTCTCCCTCTTGAATTATTGTTTTGCTTGCAAACCAACTTCTATTCCACCTTAAGTGCATATTAATATACCTCTTCAACTATTTTAATTCAAATCATACCAATTTCATCTTGTATTGACAACCTTAGCCCATTGATGTATCTTGCCACTTTCTCCTCATCATCTTCAATATGGCCTTAATATTATTATCAATTTATAAAATTCTTTCGTATACTCCACTCCCAACTCCTTTTGCTTAAGGTTTTGTAGTTTTCTAAACAACCCAATTTGATAATCTGCAGGCAAAAATCTAGATTTTAATTTGAAAATAAACCTATCCTAAGCTTAAATTTTCCTTTCCCTTTTACTTCCTCTTGTTTGGACATGATCCCACCAAATCAATGCATGTCCCTTTAGCTGTGTGCATGCAAATTTGACCCGCTTCAGGTCCACCATAAATTCTAGCCAAAGAATCTCTTTATGTATGTTATCCACTCTATCAATTCTTGTGGGTTTAAAATTTTATTAAAATTGGGAGTATCCATATTTGACTTACTTCCCATGCTAGATATTGCTCAAATCAACTATTGCTCCGATTCTTCTCCTTGATCTTCAACTTGAGCTTTTGGGTGACCAAGCTCTTCCTCTTCACTGTCACTCACATATTCAATACAAACACCTCTCCTTTGTGCAGTCCCAATTGCATATAATCTGGTTGTGATTCCCTTTAGCATATCGGCTATGTTTGTTGATTGGGGCACAAGGCCATGTGGTCTTCCTCTTCCTTGGTGTGCCATTTCTCCTCTAGCACATATTTCAAACCTTCAAAAATCCACTTTGATGTCAAATGATGCAGTCTAGAGAAGGTACCTAATGAAAGACTACCTTTTCTAGAAGCTAAAAAAATTCACAATTAACAACTAGAAAATTTGTGCAAAAAAAATAGAATGTCATTAAAATTTCTTATTGTTAGTTAGCTGGAAAAAATGTAGCCATATATTCTATCCATGATTTTTCCATTAGTGGAAACAAAAGTGAAATCTAGAAGGCCAAAAGCCATGTTCCTTCGTCTTTAAATCCTTCTTTGAATATTTAATTTTATAAATATTTTTAGCAACTATCACACGTTTGTAGATGACAATAGATGACAGATGACAAATAACATACAACATAGCAACAAACGACAACAACAATACTAGGATTATGTTAGTAGCATGATTGTAGCAACATGACAACACATATATGATGACAACAACAATAGCATTTGGATAAGACAACAACAACACTTGGATGACACATCATCAATAGTACTTGCATGATGACACTTATTTGTATTCTTATTATTATAATTTATTTATTTATTTTTAATCGGTTAACATGGGATCACCTATAAGCTTGGATGCTTCACATCAAAATGATTCAATTGACAATGTAAATTAGTGACTTCTTGTTATATATATATATATATATATATATATATATATATATATATATATATATATATATATATATATATATAATAATAATTTTTAAATAAGTTATATAGTATTGAGTTGAATTTTATGTGTTATATAAATGTAGAGTAATATTATAATATCATTGTATTATAAATAATTAATAATACTAGACATTAAAGTTCTTTTCCTTTTATAATATGTACGACGACGATTATAAAATAAAGGGGGTTTTATAAAGTATTAAATTTATTAAAAATTTTATTTCTTTTGATTGAGGTTAGTGTGAGAAACCCCTATGACTCACGTTCAAGGTTGGGCATCTCCATCTCAACCATGACCTTTGATAAGGGTGAAAGTTGAGCTTATCAATAGGGACCATACATACACCCATCCCTTACACACTCGCCCCTGAACCTTAGACTTCCCGAAAAAGAACCAAAGCCCAAACCGTTGCACTATCTATTAAATTTTTTATTAACCCCGTAATAAATTTCTTATGGATGTCTTATTATTATTTACATAAAACAATTGTAAACTTTATTAAATCAATAAAACTAAAAAATCTTTCATGAATATTTGTTATATTAAATTCAATTTTTTTAATGGAATATAGTTCATTTAAAAAATTATTAATATTTATTCTAAGATTAGAATTAGAATTTGTAAAACTTTTTCTTCTTTACTAAGTATATGCGTTTAATAAAATATTATTAAAATAATAAAATTTAATAATCTATAAGATTTAGCAATAGATATATTTAAAATAAAATAAAATTAAGATTTCAATGGAGGTTTCGGTGCCTGTCTAGGATCTCAAGATTCATCTAGATTTTAAGAAAATGTTTTCTAGAGCTACTCCTTAGGAACCTGTTCTTGTTTTGAAGGTGCCTTCGATTTTCTCAGTATCCTTCAAGAAAATGCTTTCTAGAGCTGCTCCTTAGGAACCTGTTCTTGTTTTTAAGGTGCCTTCGATTTTCTCAGTATCCTTCAGCCTTGGTAAGCCCTCCTAACTTCCCCTATAGGAAAATTCTTTTGCTTGCCTGGTGGGAGAGACTCTTTCAATCTGAGAAGAATTCGTGGAGCCCCAACTGAAAAACATTATAAATCCAATAGTTTTTGTTTCATTCAATCGGAAATCCCCAACCCCAAATGTTCTAGAGCCCTTGTGTTTCCAAGATCCAATTCCAAATGTCATGGAACAAAAAGCTAGTAACAAGCACTCTTCTCCTCGCCTTGTTTTCAAATTTCAAAAATTAGGAAATACAGTTGTTGGTAGTGAAAGAAAAAGGGGCAGGACCTCAAACCAATTGGAAGATCCCCTATTGGAATGCGAGCTTCTTGCTTTCGTGAAGAAAAAAGTAAGGCTAGGCAGAACTTGATGTGGATTTTTTTGATTTTTGGTTCCATATTTTGGTAATTTCGGGGTCATCCATTGTTTTGGTTAAGTCATAGGATTTACTCCCTTCTATTTTTGGAATATTGTTGTGGCTATTTTGTTGTATCCCCTTGTATTTTAAGACTATTATCCTCTTACTATTATTGTTTCTATTGTGTCTTTCATTGTAAAATGTTAAGGATCCTTTCAAAATCTCTTGTCTTCTTATTTATTTAAAAAAAAAAAAAAATTAATATATATACGTTTAATCAAATGCCATTAGCTCAATATCAAGTGGCATTAACTCAACTAATTAGATTCCTCAACGTTTAAAGAGGATACCAAGGTTCAAATATTGCCAAGCTATACATGGATAATATCCAAGCTTTGTTATAATACCATTATATGGTGATGATGTAATATAGGTGGGGCCCTTTCAATCCCATATAACCAGGTGAAACAAAATGTAGTTAGCTCAACTTTTTTATAAAAGGTTTAAAAGCAGAAGCATATGAGGGGTTCCCTTCTCGTGATTGAACTTGGATCTCCGTTAAGAGAGCCCAATGACTTTTTCCATTTGCCATTGTGGTGTCCACGTCGAGACTAAAAAATTTAAATTTTAAAGAAGACACTTAAATTCAAATCATGCCAAAAGATACATGACCCTTCCTATTATTTGAACTTGAGTTTTTAAAGAAGACACTTATATTCAAATCATGTCAAAAGATACATGCATAGTTTTTTTTGACACTCTTTCTATGATTTGAACTTGAGTTTCCTTGATGATAACCCAAAGGGATACCAACTCAATTATCTCAACATGAACAAATACACGCTTAATTAGATTTTTTTCAAAGAAACATCTATAATATAAGATGAAGTCAACAAGAGCTCGACTCCATTAACAAGCACTCAACCACTACCAACCGACCTATATTTTTTGACCCTAAAGCACGAGTTTTTTTTTAATGAGGCCCCATCCCTTGTACCATGGTTTGAACTTGAGTTTCTTGATAAAACCAAAAGAGATATCAGTACATTATTCCTAACCAGATAGATACATGCATGATTGTTAAACTATATTTTAATATATAAAGAATTTAAAATATAATTTTATATTAATAAAATACATAAAAAATTATGATTTAAGATTTTTAAAATAAGAAAATACACCCTTATAAGGACACCCCAACAATATGTTGTTGGCGTTCCATCTCGGTGACCTTCGTTCAAATCATAGGGAGGCAGGCCCCTTCTTGCTATGCTTTCCAAACAGTGTGACCTCAACTGTGCCACTTGTTGTACTTCAAGTTACTTTGAAAAAAAGAAAAAGAAAAAAAAAAAAATACAAGTGAACTTATATAAGTAATGTGCATAGAGATGACAACACAATTTAGTTGACTTTTGCTTTCAAAATTTATAAAGTCATATTAAATATTATATTTTTTTTGTTTATAATTTTAAATATCTTTTCAAACATTCATTTATAAAATTTTAATTGCAATATTATTTTTTTTTAAGGATTATATATTTTTAAATATTATAATATTTAATTATTTAAATAATTATTTATAAATATTTTATAAAAATTAAAATTTTAAATCAATTAGTTTTCAATTGGTCTTAAATTATTATTTTATTAAAAGTTAAAAAATATTAAATGATGATTTAAATGTAAGTTTGTAGTGGAAAGATTTAAGTTGAAATCTTGTTGGCTGAATGATTTTGAAATATCATAATGACATGGTGATCATATAATATGAAATTTAAAGTATAAGTGAGAATGAGTGTGAGAAGAAAGCAAGTTTTATTTTCAAAGTTCTTTCTCTAGATTTTTTAAAATTTTCAAGAATGAATAATTCTTAGAAAAAGAGTTTTGTAGAAGTTAAAAAAATCATTTAAAAAATTCTTAATCTTGCTTGAAGAAATAATTAAAATAAAAGAAAAAATAAATTTGTAATAATTTATAATTAAATGATAAAAATAATTATAAAAAATAAAATAATCAAACATAAAACAATTATTTTTCAAAGATAATCAAAATTATAAAACAATAATTATATAAGCACAATTAATATTGAGCAGGGATCCTTTCAAAATCCTTATTATCAATCAAAAATATTGGGCAAGTTCCTCAACTACTGCAAAAGTGAATTGAATTCACGTAGCTGTCATCTATTTAAGAACGTCACTAACAGAAATAGAATGGTTGTCATCTATTTAACAACGTCACTAACAGAAATAGAATGGTACAAAATTGAAATTCTAAAGAGCGATAATCGATAGTAATAGTTATTTTAAATGATATTTCTTCTTTTGATAATTATCCACATAATTTGAGCTTTCTTATCTAGAAGAAGACCAGTGGAATATACCACGGAAAAGACCAAAAGTCATAAATTTTTCCCGCTGCAAGTCATACTAAGTGTCAATTACAGAATAAAAGAAAAATATTTTAATAAATTTGTGATGTTACATTCAATAACCTTTAAACTCAATGGAGACTTTAGTTGGTCCTGTTACATTCAATAATGAGTCTATTCTATCATCAACTAACGCCAAATTTGCGGCCATGTTATGGCCATGAAAAAATAAAGTATGGGTGTAAATTTCTTTGATTTTTTCAACTCTGGAATAGTATTTGCACATGGCTTGTTGCACTTTTTATACAATTTAGCACTAGAAGGATTTTCTCCATAAATGGTTTGCTTTTACTAGTATTTGTTCTTTAATATAGAGGTAGCCAGAGAACGGAAAATATGCGTTGTTATGTTTAATTTATGAAAGGATTAAAATCAAGGTGTATATTATTTTCTTGCTTAAAAAAACAAAAGATTGTTGGACTCACATATGTGGTATATTAGATGTTTGAAGCTTTTGCAATCTATTAATTAAAAATGGTTTAGAGAAATAGGTTCTTTTCAATTTTTTATTAGGTAAGAATGAAATACTATGAAGATAATAAATTTGTAGATTTGTATAGATGAAGATAGAATTATTAAATTTAAAATAGTGATCAAAGCAAACACAAGAGTTTTAGTAAAATATAAACATGTATTATGGACATATCATAAAGAGAAGAAGATGAGATATGTTGATATTCATTGGTATAGAAGTCACGAGGGAGCATTTTAAACTAGAATGCTCACCACAAGCACCCTCATGATTTTATGAGGAGGAGGAGGAAAAGCTCAAAGAGAAATCACACCGAGAGCCATTCATCTATGTAGTACAGTTTCTAATTTGGTTGTTAATTATTTATCATGTTTTTCCAATGACTTATTTGGATTTTAGTTTATAGTGAGTTTGAGTGAAGCACTTGCACTCACGTATATTGTGTCTTTATGACTATTTAGACTTGAAAATGAGGCTTTTATTGAAAAACAACTTCTTTCAAATATTCAACTTTAGTTTGAGAAATAATTATTGAAGACGACTAGTATTAACCATTAGAGTTCAACTTGATGCACAATACTTTATTCCATTATGTGAGACTTTTTCATGAAAGGTAAATTATCAAAGATGACTAGTCTTAACCATTCAAACTCAACATGATGCACAAAAGAATATTATATTATGTGAGCCCTTTTCATGAAAGTTAATTTGTCTCGATTCTCAACCACTCAAGCTCAACTTATTAACTTGTCTCAATCATTCAAACTTAACAACAAATAATGCAAAGACATAAGTTTAGTTTGATGGACAATCTCAACCACTCAAGCTCCCACTTAAGTTTCCAATGAGGCCTTGGTTCAATGGTCGAGACATATGGATGATGCAACCTACACCAAGGTTCAAATATCATCGACACCAAAAGGGTTGTATAGTTCAATATGTGGGAGATATTGTAATTGGTTTGAGGACCTAGTCAAAACCTTATTTAAAAAAAAGCTCTCACTTATGTTCAAAATAAAAGACAATAATTAAAAGATAAGCCATTTCAACCTATCAAACTCAACTTGATTGATTCTAATTTATCATATCTTTAGCATAATATTATTGCTTGAAAGAGAATTATTAGTCCAACTCCTCAACTATACAAGAGACTATGCTAATTAGCTCACATATCCCTATTCTTTAGTTAGAATTTTATGATATCCTCCTCACTAAAATGATATTGACAATGTTATAAGTTCTCGTAAAAGATACTAAACAAGTTAAAATTATGTAAATATTTGTAATATTTACCCTCTAATAAGTGAAGTCCTAAATAACGATGTCTTGAATCGATTTGTTAATAGATTTATTTATTATCGGTGTGAGCCACAAGTCAAAAAATCATATAGCTATTTATAGTATTTAAGCTTTATTCGATGAAGTCCTAAATAGTGGTGTATATGATGAAATTGTTAATCTATTTATTTGCTATTGATGTGAAGCATATCTTATTAAAAAAAATATTCTAGTATAATACCTGTGAAGTTTCTTAACCTTCTAGATGTGCCTAGATTTTTTTGATAAAACACATACACATGAGGGATTGAGGCCATGATGGGTCAAACATTGGCCTCTCACAATGAGTGCCTCCCTCACTAATATTTCTATATCCAACAACCAATTTACTATTTTCAAATATGCTTCAAAATTTACATAAGAAATTAACCATGAGATAATAGTAAGTGCCCCATAATTGGAATGCTTCCTTTAAATATTTTGTATTTAACTAAACAAAAGCTCTATCTTAAAAAAAATCCATAGGAAACAAGAAATGCCTATAGACAAAACACTAAAGGAATATGTTTAAAATTTAGTATGAAATTTTGTGTTAAGTGGATTAACTAATCAATATCCATGGTTTCGAAGTCTAAATTATAACTAAATGTGTTATGTTGAACCTATTTATTTCTTTTTATTTATTATATGTTCTAAAAAAATGTTACATTCATTATATTCAAATAAGACCTATATCTACCACAACTATTGTTCCATCAAATACATGGAAACACAATGAAATAACATCATAGTTAACCATTTTACTTCTTGATATTGTATGCTCATACAATTAAATTTATTTTTGTAGATTAAAACATCCTATAATTCATAAGAAAAATTGACAAGTTTTGGAAAATAAGAACCAAATTTTGGCCTCAAGTTGAAGAGTAGTTTTACTAAGAAACTAAGAAACCACACCAACCAAAAAGGAACAAAAGGTATACTACTGAAGACAAGGTATTTCCTTTCCCACCTTTACATTCATTGAAATTAATACTTTGCAAGCACTAGAATTTCATACTAATAAATTCTAAGTTTTTGTTGGAGCTAGAAGGTCTTGACACATAGAAATCCAAATTAAGGTGTGTGAAACAAGTGGTTATGCATTATAATATAAGTGACCCTACAACACTAAAAACCTTTAACTCTCTATCTTGAAAGTAGATCTATACCATTTGGAAAGTAAGCTAGATTTTTTAAGGCATGACATAATACTTCAAGGATAGAAAACCCAGTGAATCCCATGCAACATGCTTACCATGTAGAAGCAAAGAATGCCATTCGAAGTACTCTACGAAAACAAATTATTTAAAATTTATAATAGTCGTTGGTACTTCATCATCATCATGAAAAAAATAATAATAAGAAATCTTATTATTGGTCCTTTGAATGTAATGTGAACTAGATCCTATGCTTCATGTACAAGGTCAACATCTAGGCATTACGAGATGATATAATATGAAAGTATGCAAAATTATTCATCAAGCATGACCAAGGGCCATCGTTAAATATCACATACTTACAAACAAAAACTCTTGTGAACTTACCATCTCTCAACCTCCTCTCTAGCTTGAACTCTCAAGAATCCTTTCCCCATATGCTCTCCATGCACCCCATGGTATAGATCAAGTATACGACCTTTGTGCCTTTAATAAAAAGGTTTTTAGATGCTCAAACTCCACTTTACAATTGTTAGAGATATAGATTGAATTAGTCTTATAGTTGTATTAAATCTACAATTTACAAAGTTGTTGTAACTCCCAAATGGTTAATCAATCCAATAATGTAATTGTGTTTAAAAATATTATATGATAAAAATAAATAATAATGAAAATTCAAATTCATTTTATGGGAAACTTAGGAGATTTGGTCTCTCTAAAATTCATATTCTTAATAGTCTTCTTGCGAAACAACTCCTGGTGAATGTTGGACAACACGTTACCATAACCAATGGTTATATCAACCACTTGTCCCTTGTCACATTTCCTACCTACCCTAGAACCTATACATAAAAACCTTAACCAAAAAACAACGCAATGCCAAAAATATTCTTAAAACCTACGACAAAGACTTGGCTACTACGATATACATAATGAGTATACCTCAACTATAAGATCCTCCATAATAATTGTGAGATATACAAGGGATCTTGTGGATCCATAACACCTCTAACATTGTAATGTGCCCCACAGTGGTAGGCTAAATTTTTTTTATGAGTGGTACTCCTTTGGCTACACCACTAGTGAAAAGCAAAGCACCATATTTTTGGTCAACCATTGAACGGTACAATGTTTATTAATAAATCATGGGGGCAATGGATATGCCTATAGCTGACCACCATAACTATGTTGAACTATCAATAAATGGGAGTGCATAGAGAAAGCATAAGGCCCATCCATCCTAACATGAATTGACCCCTCATTTACCCATCAAGAAACTTAAATTATTGGTCGCCATGTTTCTTTAATGACATGCCTAAGAGACTATTCCTAGGTCATGTAGAGCCTTACAATTTACTTTCATTATAGTTCACTACAAAAATGAAGTTGATAGTTAAAGTAGACACCAAAATCTAGCCACTTGTCATCCATCCATAGTTTCCCACCACATTTACCCATTATTTATATATATATATTTGTTTAATATATATTTAAATAATAATATTTTATATATTTTATTTATATATATTTAATAAATATATGTATATTTATATGAATTAATCCCAGCCATCCATCATGATTTAATCCCAGCCATTCATCCACCTTAATCCATGCCACATGCCCAGATTTAATCTCCACCCTCCATCATGTTTTAATCTTGACCACACAAATTGTGTCGTTGAAACCCTAACGTGCCCTAGGAGAGATTATAAAGAGGAGTCATTTTGATGACTCAACCCCTAAGTTTTAAGCCCTAAGTCTTTTTCTAAGTCCTCAAGCATCCAAGCATCCTTGCCACTTCCATCTTCCATCGCTCATCCTCGCTTCCACATCCTCTCCTCACCTCGCATCAACCAGATCTACTTTTATAGATTCTATTTCACCAACCCTATGGCATTCACAACCCTAGTTTTATAGTCCTACTACCCCTCGGGTGTCGCTAGGGTATCTCCACCAATTCTACAACAACGATGAAGACAAAGAGAAAAATAGTGAGACAAGGTAATATATTTATTGCAATTATTTTTATTCTTACATCTATTTATAGATTCATTTTTGCAACTAGGGTTAGTAATCTATTTTTATTGAGGGTCTCACTAGTGGAGCCCTCATAGATATTATTGACTATTTGTTGTTGTCTATTGTTTATAGAGTTAGGGATCAAGTTCATTGGCAGTTGTTGAAGCTTGAGTGGTCCTGTATAGGATATCAAAGCCCACTCACCTTTATTGAGATCAGATCGAACGTGAAGACACCACCAATATTTGTTTACTAGGGTTTTAGAGAACCCTAGTGTATTGTAATCATTGTATCAGCATAATAAAGCTTTGTAAACCCATATTTGGGGTACATTTGATTGTAATATTGAAGATCCACCAATAATAATAAAATTTTATTTCATTATGCAATTATATGTGTGCATTGCTTATTTAATTTTATAGTTCATTGTTTGGTGTTGTTCGATTTACATTCACAAATGGTGATCATGATGGGACCCACAAAGGGTTCTATATTTTAAATTATCTTGTCATTAAGTCACTACTTTTTTTTCTATCTTGCAAGTTTTTAAAAAAATTCACACAAATTTCATAGAACCAATTTTTAAATAGAAGTTGCAAAGTGTGAAGATCCTGACGCTCGTGGGACATTCAAGAAGTTCCTAGGTGCATTTCATAGGCACCCAAATATGTTTCACAAAGAGGAGGAACAATACGTAGGCTTATCTATAAGTCTACCTTAAAACCCTAACTTCTCATTTTACGTATTTTTATGTTTTTACAGATTTATGGCTAAAAAGAACATCATTAACAATATGTTAAAAAACATTTTAATATGCATTTTAGGCATTAGAATAGTTTTTGCATCCATATTCAATCACAAATTTCACATTTCCAATTAAAGTTTCACTATTTTTGGTGTGCTACAAATTAAAACCCTACATTTCTGTTTTCATATGAATGATTAATTGCATAAAATAGTTTGCATTCTAGGGTTAGGAATTTCTCCTTTTGCTAGTCTAAGTAGGAACAACATTAGAATAATTGAAAGTACCCCACATTTGGTGATTCAAGGTGGAAGAGTAGATGAACCCTCCTCTATTTAGAGAGCGGTCTTAAGCGGTGTACTCTACTTCTTTTGGGAAAATTAATATTTCTTGTGTTGGCTTCTAATTTAGACTAGTGAAATCAGTTATTCCTGACATTGTATGTACACCATAACAAACTAGAAATATTAAAAGGAATCACACACTACACATATCACTTTTAATAGTAATGTGTTGGATTTCATCACCAACCATTGCTTGAGATCTAGTGATGGTGGGTTTCATCTCCATCCACCAATCTCTACCCCTAGACACCTTAGGACACCCCTGAGCAAACTTGTTGGATTTCATCACCAGTAAGAATCTCATTGCCCATCCAAGCCATAGTGTTCACCCATTTTAATTCATATTAGTGCATTGAAACACACAAAACCAAAAAAAAAAACATTAACACGAGATAATCAAAGAACAAAGGTAAGACACATTTTGTTGCATAAACATAGGATTGGATTACCTATTTGATTTTGTGAGTTTTTCATTCCACATTTTATTTTCCAGCACATTTTATATTTGGTTCATTAGTTTATGGTATTAACAAGAAATCAAGCTAAAATAATGAATCAAATATCCACCAATCAAACCACTTCAACAATGGAGTGTTCATCATCACCTTCCACCACCACTTCCATGATCAATCCCCCTAGTGTGATACAGGTAAGTCATTCAGATTTATCTGTAGGTCCCTCACACACTGTGTCATCCACATCATTTCATATGGCCATGCCCCAAATAGAATCATCTTCACCAACCATTGACCATCACATCACCCATATAGACATGGCACAAGTGGAAGCTCTTTTGAAATCCACTAACTATGTCTTAGAGTCAGTCCCTAACTCACCTAGACATGATCCTTCTTTACAATAGGAACTTATCTCCTCCCAGCCTTCAAGCTTTACCCAGGTGTACAATAACCCTCTTTTTGAGGTATCTTACACCTTCCCAACATTTTTCCATACCACAATCATCATGTGCCCAAAGCACATCCATCCCATCCTCATATACCTCAGTCTATGGTAACCCCTTGTATGAAGCACATGTTAATGTTGCTTCACAAGTGCCCACATCCATACCATCTAGTGTCTCCCATCAAGTTGCAATTCCCATTGCAACTTACCCTCCACCTACCTCATCAATCCCATCCACATCCATTCCATCAACCACTGATATGGAAATACATGAGACATGGGAACATCTCAACAAATTGCTTAAGAAGTGATAGAATGCTCAACAACAAGTTTAGGTGATCAACCCTAAGCCTCAACCTATTTCCACTCAACCCATATTTATTAGCCAAAGTCCATCTTGGGTACCACAATCTTCTATGGTTTCCATTCCAACACCTCGCCAACCCATACCCATTCTATTCCCATTGGCCAACCTATCCAAAGCCCTCATACATCATCTCCATATCTTCATTCACAATCATTCCTTCATCAACCACATTATCATCAACATCAATCCACTCTACCAAGTCATCATCACCTCATCACACCTCAACATCTTTCCACCTCACCATCACAAAATCATCAAGTGATTCAAGGTTTCCACATTCCTAGGGAGGACCCTCGAATCCAAGCTATGCAACAATAGATTGATAGTTTGATGCAACATACTCCTAGCATGATAAACCAGAAGCCTACCCTACGTCAACTAATCAATCAACCAATTCATCCTTTGGTACCATCACCGCCATATCCGATAGATTTCACAATACCGAAGTTTGATAAATTTAAAGGGATGGAGAACCCTAAAGAGCACGTGAGCTCATTTGTTCATTCTTGCTTTAGAATTCAAAGTAATGATGCTCTAATGCTTAGAACCTTCCCTCAAACATTAGGGGGAGATGTTGTAGAATGGTATAACCATTTTCCCAATCATAGTATTTATACTTTTGAGCAATTGGTTGACCAATTTCTTGAAATATTCTCCCTCAATATAAGAAAGAAAGTCTCATTATCCGATATCTATGATCTAAAACAATATGATGATGAGTCTATCTATGAATTTGGTAACCGTTGGAGGGTCGTTATCACCAAATTGCCATTTGCCCTACCAATGGAAGAGTTGACCCGATTGTTCGCTAAGAGTTGCTTAAAACCCATCTCTTGGTTATTGCAATTACAACAACATAGATCATTTGATGAAGCTCTTGCCCAGGCTAGCACAATTGAGGAGATAAAAATCCAAGGAGTGCTTAAGCCTAAGAAGAAATAATGGAAAAACAAGGGCCAATATAAAGGAAATTATTCTAGCCAATCAAAATCCAATCAAGCCAATCCGACCAATTCATCCAATCAAGTAAATCAAGTGGTCATGAGCCAACCAGTAATGGCTCAACAACAACCCATGCAACAACAACCATGATAAATTGAATATCATATGGTTCCCTCAACTACTCAATCAAGTCAAAACATAGTGCTAACTATGGAAAACCGACCACATCGATAATCTATTCGACAACCCCATCAATATACCCCATTGGCTAAATCTTATACCTCCATTTTCTATAGGTTATATGACACAAATCAACTTCCCTTACCTGAGGTCAGACCTGATGATCCCACTAAACATGGTAAACACTATAGGGAGCATTTATTTTATCCTTATCATAGATAGAATGGGCATGACATCAATAACTACCATCAATTCAAAGATAGAATACAAGACCTTATTGAGTTAGGAGCTATCAAGCTTGATAGTCCTCTAGCTCAACAAAATCAAAATCTTGGGATTTTTCAAACACCACTTCCTCATCATGAGGAAGCACAACCAACAATAGGAGGGTCAAATACCAAGACTCCTCCTAATCAGGTTAATCATATTCAATAATACCAAGGTTTTGTGGGTGCTATTCATGTAGTAACCCAAGGTCAACAACAATGCTCCAATCAACAAAATGTTCAACAATAGTCTAGTCATCCACCCATACCTCCATAGGCAAGTGTGTCTCAACCTACCACATCATCATCTCCCATCCAATTTTTTCCAATCCCTCTCAGCCAATCCATATTCTAGCCCATCCATATCAACCCATTCATCCTTCCAATCATCCATCTAGGCCAATCATCTCATTGAGTAGTCGGTTAACCACAAGCTTAAAAATAGCTTCAACCAAACTATCCATATATGAGCTAATCCAAAAATCTCCTCCACATCATGAAGCATTAATGGATATTCTAAAATCCATTGAACTTCAATCTCAAGATGCTAATGCATTTAACAATTTTATGGGGAATATTCAAACATGTATGGAGCCTTCCATTACTTTCTATGATTTTGAAATCAAACCAATATCATCAGAATCAATGGATCCTCCATTACATATCATGGCTCAAATTGATAGGAAGCCTTTCAAAAGAGTTTTAATTGATACTGACTCCTCCATAAACATCATCACCACATCTACCCTTCAACATCTCAAGCTTCCACTAGATCACATCACCAAATCCTCATTCACCTTGAAAGCATTTAACGATGCTCTCTACTCCATAGTTGGCACTATTGTTTTGCCCATCGAAGTGGGGGTCAAAATATTGCATACTATGTTCCACATCTTGGAAGGGTCCATGGCATATAATGTACTCCTTGGATGACCTTGGATGAGGGAAATGAGATGTGTCCCTTCCATATTACATCAATGCTTGAAATACATACATGAGGGACAAGTACATTGCATACCAATGGATGTTGAACCATTTAAGTATTGCAATTTTATCTCAAACCCCTATGAGTCCATGTTACCTTCCACTCATCTATTCCTCACTTCATCAACCACTTCATCATCCACCCCATCCATATCATCATCTAAAGCCCCTATTCCTGAGGAGCTTCCAATCACCAATTCTCATCAAGCATCCACTTCCATACCCCCATCTTCATCACCATTGACTACATGCACATGTGGTCAAACTCAATCAACATTAGCCACATCATCAACATCCTTCCACCACTCCTTCCAAATCATTGCCAATTCAATCCACCCAACCAAATCCATCTTCATCCACATCAACCAATGTCTCACAAGTCAAAATGATGGATTGTGAGATACCATCAACCAACCATGAGTCAGTTCCATCCACATCCAATCCATCCACATCATCCCAAGTCGAGGTCCACCTCACTAATCCTGGTATTGGTGAATATGTGGTCCAAGACATCATAGTCACACCACTCAACATTCAAAGTGCTAAGGACTATGGTCACCCACGTGACCCACCCTTATCTATAGGAGTGGTATATAACATGGGTTCAATGCCTAATAGCATTAATTTTGTGTATGGGGGACTTGATTCATCATCCAATCTAGTTACCCCAGATGAACCCAAATCACCCACACCGACCAATATACAACATATGTCAAGTTTTCCATCCTAATATTTCCACATTGTTAATTGGCAAGGACATGGCCTAGGATGACATGAATAAGGAATGCATGAGATTATCGATGTTTCATATCGAGAAATGCATGACCATTCAGGTTTAGGTTATCATCCACTTTCATCCACCTCTTCTCTTGAACAAGATTTTCAAAGCTTAAATTTAAATTTAGGAGAAGATATCCATCACATAGATGACTCTGAAGATGAAATCTATGAATAATTTGACCTCATGTCAATAGCTTCTGATGAATCTGAAGAGGAATCAGACCCCATCATTCCACACACTAAAGATGAGTTTTACCTCAGAATATTCCCCATCCATCAACCCATATTTCACTTGCTTCTTCCACAAGAGTGAGCTGACCCAACCAGTGAACCACCACCTCCATCTCATTAATCCATCTCATCGACCATTTTGTTTGTAATATATGTACATAAAAAAAAAAAAAAAAAAAAAAAAAAAAAAAAAAAAAAAAAAAAAAAAAAAATATTTTGCATGTACATTGCATTTATTTGTGTTTCTTATTGTTATCCAGGTTTAACAGAGTTCTAGCATTGGTTCTAGCCAAAATGATCCACCCATCCATTCACCCTTCCCCATCCATTTTCCCTTTAAGTCAACATGAATCCTATTGACTTATTCCCCCCTCCATAATCCATATAATTTGGCAAAGCCAATTCCTATTGACATGAGTCTTATTGATATGGATCAGATTTCCTCACCACCATCCTTTTTAAGTTTATCCTATCCGAGGAATTGTTAAGGGCTTCAACCAACTACATTCCTCCATCACCTCCACCTTCACCTTCACCTTCACCTTCAGATCCTGAGGTTTTCTAGGAAGACATAGATGAGGATAAGTCAGAAGAGTTTGATGACATCATAGATGACATTCATCTAATCCCAACTCCCCATCAACTTGAGGAAGGTTCTCACATGTCTATTGAAGATACTATCGATGTGAACCTTAGTTCAGATGCAAAAAATCCCCAAATTGTCAAACTTGGCAAAATCTTATCCAAAGATGAACAAGAGCAATTAATTGCTCTCCTCAAGAGGAAGAAGGGAATTTTTGCATGGTCCTATAAAGACATGCCTGGTCTTGACTCTAATTTGGTTGTCCATAATCTCACCTTAAACTCTGATGCTAAGTCGATCAAACAAAAACTTAGAAGGATGCATCCTACCATTGCCCTCTTGGTCAAAGAAGAGCTTCAAAAGCTATTAGATGTGGGTTTCATTGTACCCATTGATTATCCTGAGTGGCTCTCAAACATGGTACCCATTCGTAAGCCTAACGAGGTGATACACATTTGCACTAATTTTTGAGATCTTAACAAAGCATGTCCTAAGGATGATTTTCCTCTTCCAAACATTGATACTCTTGTCGACACCTATGCTAGCCATGAAATGCTTTCTCTCATGGATGATTTTTAGGATACAACCAAATTCAAATAAATCTTGATGACCAACACAAAACAACATTCACTACACCTTGGGGGACTTTTTGTTACAAGGTGATGCCCTTTGGCCTCAAAAATGTAGGTGCCACTTATCAACGTGCCATGACATACATATTCCATGATTACATGCATAAGATCATCAAATATTATGTGGATGATCTCTTGGAAAAATCTAAAACTCGACAAGAGCACATTGGTGTATTGGAAAAAGTCTTTGATCGACTTCTAGAGCATAATGTAAGGTTGAACCCCAAGAAATGTGTCTTTGGTGTTACCTCTAGAAAACTACTAGGGTTCATTATCTCCAAAAGAGGCATTGAGGTGGACCCAAACAAATTCAAGGCCATCATGGAGATGCCTCCCCCAACAAACTTAAAGGAATTGTATAGTTTACAAGGAAATATTCAATCAATCCATCATTTCATTGTGCAACTTTCTGACAAATGCAGGCCATTCAATCACCTACTACAAAAGGGGTGCCATTTTCATGGATAGATGAATGTCAAAAAGCCTTTGATGACATTAAGCAATACCTAGCTTCTCCACCAATCTTAGCTCCTCCTCATCTAGGGTCCCCTTCCATATTTATGTTTCAACAATGAACTTTGCATTAGGGACAATGCTTGCACAAAAGAATGAAAACAATCGAGAGCAAGTTGTCTATTACATTAGTCAAACATTGGTAAGCTATGAAACCAGATATGCTTACATGGAAAAATTATGCTTAGCAATGGTCTTTACCACTAAGAAACTTAGACATTACATGCTTAGTCACACCACATATGTCATAGCTAGAGAAAATCCTCTACATTATATGATATCTCACACTTACAATAACACTCACACCGCTAAATGGATAATGCTTCTCACTAAATTTGATCTTGAGTTTATAAGCCAAAAATCCATTAAAGGTCAAGTTATAGCCGATCAACTTGTGAAAGCTCCACTACCTAGTGATCATCCTTTGATTATTGAGCTCCCAGATGATTCGGTATTCACTATCATTGAACAAGAAGAAGATGTCATTCCAGAGGAAGACATCGATATCACACTATTCTTTGATGGTTCTAAGTGAAAAAGGTCAAGGTGCTGGAGTCATGTTTCATACACCCAGGGGGTACCTATCCCCTTATCATTCAAACTAGACTTCCAATGCACAAACAACAATGCAGAGTATGAAGCCTTAATATTAGGTCTTCAAGTAGCTATAGCTATGGGCATTAAGCGTATTAGGATATTTGGTGATTCTCAACTTGTTGTCAAATAGGTAACCAAAGAATACCAATGCAAAGAGCCTACCATTAAGCTTTACCATGAAGTAGCAATGAAATTGCTCTCTAAGTTTGATTGGTATGAAATTGATAGTTTGCCATGTTCGACTAATAGATTTGTAGATGTGATGGCCTCTCTTGGATCATTGATTCCAAAGGATACCTTAGGAGAGGTACAACCCCTTATAATTACAATGATCTCTAAATCTGCAATTATTCATGTTGAATCTAAGGATGAAAAGGATGTTTGCTTTATCCATTTGGAGTCATGTGAGCCTTGGTCAAGCCAAATAATAGCCTTTCTCAAGTTTGGAACACTCCCATCAGATATGTCATGGATTACTAAAACTTCACTTGCACGTAAAAGGTAGCTCATTTTACTCTCTTGGGGGACATGTTGTATAGACATGGTTATGATGGAATCCTCCTTCATTGTCTCGAGTCTAATGAGGCACAAAGAGCCATAGTTGAAGCTCATGATGGTACTTGTGGTGGTCATTTTAGTGGAATGGCCATTGCAAAGTGTATTCTATGCATGGGTTATTATTGGCCCACAATGGAATGAGATTGTTGCACATATGTCAAACATTGTAAGCAATGTCAAGAACATGCTAATTTAACTCATGTACCATCACAAGCATTACAACCTATTCAAAGCCTTTGGCCCTTTTCACAATGGGGTCTAGATTTAATTGGTAAAATATCACCTTCTTCCTTGGGACAACATACATTCATCATCACAACCACAGAATACTTCACAAAGTGGGTTGAGGTAATTCCTCTAACCAGTACGATAGGACCTAGAATTGTGGAGTTTATACTTCATCATATCATTTGTCATTTTGGTATCCCCTCAAAAATCATCTCTAACAATGGTAAGTCTTTCAAGAACAAGGATGTTCGAGCACTTTGTGAGAAATATAATATCCAACATAGTTTCTCGACTCCTTATTACCCATAAGAAAATGGACAAGTTGAGGCTACCAATAAGACCTTAATTGCTATTCTCAAGAAACTTGTTAAAGAAAATCATAGAGATTGGCATACACAAATTCCCTTGGCATTATGGGCTTATCGAACAAGCATCCGCATGCCTACTGGGGCAACACCATTTTCATTGGTCTATGGAGCCGAAGCAATCATACCTCTTGAGCTTGAGATCCCCTCATTGTAAATTTCATTGCAAGAATTCATAGATGATGACACTGCTAGACAAGCACGTCTTGACCAACTCACACTTCTTGATGAAAGGTGAGTCAATGCTTTAGAGCATTTACGAGTATATCAAGACCACCTAAAATATGCTTACAATGCCAAAGTTCATCTACATGAATTCCAAGTAGGAGATCTTGTTCTTAAAGAGAATCAACAAAATACCAATGCATTACCGCATCTTCATGATAAATTCATGGCTAATTGGTTAGGTCCATACATTGTTACTCAAAAAGTGGGTAAAGGTACTTATAGGCTTGCTAGTCTAGAGGGAGTTGAAGAGCCCGAACCACTTAATGTTATACACTTGAGAGCATTCTATGCATAATGTGATTTATATATATGTATATATACATGGCTATTACACAAAAATAACATTGCATTGCATACATTTCATTTCATACATTTCATTACACATTTCATTTCACAACTCACATTTCATTCATTACATTCACATTTTCATATTTCATATTAGGGATCATTTATTCAGTTTAGATATTAATTGGTCCAAATAAAGTCATGTTGCCTTAATCAGGGGCACCTTCAAACATCATCCATTTCATTGCACCATTCCATAAAGCCAAATTATCATTAGCAAAGCCACATGTCCATAATTCCTAGGTGTTTTCGGTCACTCAACCACTCCTAGTGTTTTAAGCAACCTCCTAAATACATGTCGAATTTTCTTTAGGACCAAGACACAATTTTCACTAAGAAAATATTGAGTTCTAGGAATTGACTCCAAAACATTCTTGAACCAAACACAATTTCACATCTTAAAAACATCTTGTGTCAAAGAGGGATAACACCATACTTGGTTTGAACCTCGAAGTGAAAAGGGTAGTCCTTGCTTGTCCCATCATGCAACATAGTCCACAAAAATAGTGGTTTTCACCACTATCACAATTTCAAAATAAAAAATAGAAGAAGAAAGCTACCTACCCCAAAAAACTCTAAATATTTTACATCACACACCATAGATCCTCAAGTTATAAGGATAGTACTACATTTCTAGTCATATGGTTAGGTAGTCATCCCCAAAGCCTAAAGATCAAATCCTTGGACTATGGAGCTAGTCTCCACCGGAGCTATAGATGCTTGAATAGTAGTGGAGTACGCTCATGCATGGTGACACGTCTCTTTTAAAGAGACCTCTGACCACACATAAGGACAAGCTAGCTTCTTGGTCTCATCCATAATAGGTCTCACCCAATTTACTCAAGATGAGTTAATGAACTCACTTGCACACACATTGGTTCTTGATTACCTCGAGTCATTACCATGCTCATGATTCGGTAAATGAATTCACTTCACACACATTTGGTCTTAGAGAAATTAGGTAGTATTTAGTGAGTTTGTTTGATACCACTAGTATGTTTGAGTCTCTAAAAAATAGTCTTCTTCCATATCAACATCCATATCTTCTTCCATGTCAACATCCATGTCATTTCATGAGTCTTTTCATCCCACCTACCACCAGTTTGGTGCCCTTGATTAAACAACAATGCTAAAACATGGCCAAGAAAAATCTAAACTATGAATGATCATTAGAACATTTGCATTTCATAACTTGCATTAATCATCCATATACACATGCATCCACACAAAACATTCACACAAAAGCATAACACAAAAGTAAAAGCCATGTATATATATATATATCACATGTACAATGAATCCCCGAAGGCTATATACAATGGAGCACCAAGGCTCATATACAAAAAGTGCATCTAAGCACTAAGCTAATGCCTATGAGAGGACCCCTATGACCCTGAAGGAGCCCTAGACCTAGAACTATGCCTAGACTCACTAGGCCTAGCAGACCCAGATATGGATGAGGAGGGTGGTTCTAGAAGCCCAATATCATGCTCCATCAACCGATCCTCCAATGCCTAGATATATCCATCCCAAGCTCAAAGGTGATGTACATCATGTCTCTACCTATGATGCCCCTCTAGAAGCTCTACCTAGAGCCTCATGATCCTATCCTCACCTCCACCTACTATTGATTGTACCTCTAGATCCATCCATAATCAAGCTATCTCTACCTCCTAGAGCCACCTCCCTATCCCATAGTCAAGCTATATCTATATCCCAAGCTACTATCATAGCATCTCACTCTACCACCAACTACTCCAACCTCACCCGATCATCCTCACTCTAACAAGGAGGTCCATATAAAATATCCTCCCTATCCTCCATATCTCCACCATCTCCATCTCCTCCAAACTTTAGAGCCTACTCTACTATCCTCCTAGTCTACCTCCTTTAACTACTAGCTCGAAGGTGCCTCCAATGCTTAGGAGCCTCATCAACATCCTTAACCTCATCCCCATCACCATTCCCCCATCCACTACTAGACTTGATACCCATGGTGGTTGAGTCATAAACCATGCATCATACTCCTTAGTAGTCCCTACATCATCCACATCAAGGAGATCCATCTCCTCATCATCCTCAAGTGTGGCCCTCCATGCCTCAACACATGGTAGACCTATCTCATCCTGATGATGCCTATAGAGTATTGGTACCTCAAGAACCCCCTACCTCAATCCAAACTACCATAACACCCATGAGAACTGGATCAGCTCCACCTCCTTCATGTGCCTCCCAACCACCCATATAGCCTATCACACCCATCATAGATGCTCCCCATCACCTATCCACATGGCACCTCACCATGGCCTCCATACCACCTAAGCCACTATCAATCCAACCCATAAATCCCTATACCACTAACTCATCTCCAAATAGGATGACTCAATTACACCTCCTCTACCACTAGCCACCTCATCGCATAGGGCTACTCCCTATCCCATCCCCTAGCCAGTAAACCCATAGGTCGAGCCACACTAAAGTGCTCCCAACCCCAACATTGTAGTAGCAAACTACAACCTAGTCCCTAGCACTTTCACCTCCTCACCTCATATAGCTCTCAGTACAACTACACCAATAAAGTAGGAGCCCATGCATACACCTAAGGTGTAGTGATCATATCACACACCAACCCGATAAGGTTCCATGGGAACCGATAACCAATACTATTTGAGGCCACTATGTTGGCCAACATGAACATCACCAATGTGGGTAGGGCATCCAAATTCTTGTCCACATACATGGAAAAGTAAGTAATCCCTCCACCTATCACCTCCACATCCTCCCACCCATATCCAAACATGTAACTCAACTCATACTTCTTGTCATGTCCAACCTCGACATGCAAGCCCTCCACTAGAAACTTGAGGATGTAGTATACATCCTCAAGTGTCACAGTCACCTCTCCAGTAGGGAGCTAAAATGTCCCCTATCTGGATCCCATATCTCTACCAAGGCAGAGAGATACCCCTCATAAACCCTCACCACATCTATCTTAGCTACCCCAACCAACCCAACAAGCCTCCAACCAATCCCACTCATCCTCCCATAGCACCTTCCTCACCCCAAGGATGAGAGGTGAGAACCGATGTCGAGCCTCCAAAATATTTAACTGCAACACAACACAAAGCATTAATGTCAAATACATTGCATTATTTCAAAAAAATAAAAAATTGCACAAAAAAAAGAAATTCAAAAGCACTTACCTTGGCAAAGTGCACACCTACTCCTACATCCACTCCATCCACCACCATAGCTTCCACAACTCACCAACCACTCACTTCACTCCACTCCCTCAGACACAACTTTCAAAATTTATGGATGCACAAATGAGCTTGATTTCCTCTCTACAGGTCTTTTATAGTTATTTTAAGTGCACTAAAATACCCATGGGTGCTTCCTAGTGCACTTAAGTGCCTCCCTACATTTGGAAAGTACCAAACTCTAGAGATTTGCGCAAGCAATAAGCACCCATCGACATTTGGTGTCAACATTGACAAAAGAACAAAATAATCCAAAAAGGTAGCTTACCTCCACCAAATCATTCCAAATTGCATCCATACATCAAATTCATCATAATATCATATTTTGTGAAAACCAAAATTGATTTGGAGTCATAATTTTTGCTTACAACCAAAAGTCACAAAATCACATTACAAGTTACAAAATGCTCCAAAATGGTCCAAATTTTCACAAAATGACCATTTTCATCATTCTCATCCTCAATTCCATCATTGCACTCATTAACACATCATATTCCAATCATTACATTCATACATTTTCCAAGTTCACAAATTTCAAGTGAACCTCGTATCTAGTGGTCTATTCTATCTCCTTGGCGATTGCAATGATTTGCATCCATGCAATTCGATAAGATGAATAAATCACCATAAGGACACTTGGCCATATTCATCATCCAATATCTCATTAATCAAAAATAAAATCAATTTTGGTACTTCACCTTTCGAGTGAAACTATGCCAAGACCAATTTGCTCTACAATTATCATTGATGGCCTAGTTCATGGGGCTTGAAACATGGACAAAATTATAACTCATCATTCATTTTTACATTGATAGTCATCATAGAGATAGGCACTAGCTAGGGTGATTGGTTCCAATTATAGGAATTATCTGACAATCACTAGTTGGCCCTCCAAAGTTGACTCTTTTTCTTGCATTTTCATCACATTGCATATCAATGATGTCAGAAGGCACATTCTTCAATAGCATGGAATCACCCCAAACTTGGGGTAACCACATTTGACTTTGATTTTCCCACAATGGGATACATCTTACATGATCATGGCATCTACACTTGGCAAAAACCCTTTTCTCTGTTAGGGAAAAATAGAATCAATCACTTGCATATTTCAACAACCCCCTTCCACCATTGGGGCAAAAATGACATCACATTTACATCATTCATATCATCCACAATTCACACAATCATTTGCACACATCTATCAATTGGCTCATGAGATGCATCCATCACTCATTCACCAATTGAGGGGGTAAGCTACACAATCAAAATTCTTTTATCTCCAAGTTCATATTTGCATTCCAACAAGAGAAAGTTGCTTCTACATCAAGCCAAACTAGGTGTCTTGTATTTTTGCACCACATTGTGTTTCACGCAACATGGTACAAAAAGGGCATCTGTAGACACCAAAATCTAGCCACTTGTCATCCATCCATAGTTTCCCACCACATTTACCCATTATTTATATATATTTATTTAATATATATTTAAATAATAATATTTTATATATTTTATTTTATATATATTTAATAAATATATATATATTATATATGAATTAATCCCAACCATCCATCATGATTTAATCCCAACCATTCATCCACCTTAATCCATGCCACATACCCAGATTTAATCTCCACCCTCCATCATGTTTTAATCTTGACCACACAAATTGTGTCATTGAAACCCTAACGTGCCCTAGGAGAGATTATAAAGAGGAGTCATTTTGATGACTCAACCCCTAATTCCTAAGTTCCCTAAGTTAAGTTCTAAGTCCTCAAGCATCCAAGCCCTTCACCATTTCCATCTTCCATCACTCATCATCACTTTCGCATCCATCATCACCCACCTCGCACGAACCAGATCTACTTCTAAAAATTCTATTTCACTCCTAGAATACCCCTTCGAGTTCCTCACCATCTCTCCTACCTCTAGGCACCTTCTACCATCATCGAGCACCTCTGGGTACCTCCTACCATCATCGAGCACCTCTAGGTACCTCCTACCATCATCGAGCACCCATAGGCATTCACAACCCTAGTTCTGTCTAGCGATCCCTCGAGTGTCGCTAGGGCATCTACGCACCAAATCTTACAACAACGATGAAGAACAAAAGAGAACAAGTTAGCATGACAAGGTAATTTATTTATTGTATTATTTTTATTCTTATATTATTCTTTCATACTTCATTTTGCAACTAGGGTTAGTAATCATATTTTTAGAGGGTCTCACATAGTGGAGCCCTCATAGATATTATTGACTATTTGTTGTTGTTTATTATTTGCAGGTTTAGGGATCAAATTCATTGGTAGCTATTGAAGCTCGAGTGGTCCTACATAGGATATCAGAAAGCCCACTCACCTCTATTGGGATCAGATCGAACGTGAAGACACCACCAATATTTGTTTACTAGGGTTTCGAAGAACCCTAGTGTATTGTAATCATTGTATCAAGCATAATAAGCTTTGTAACCCCATATTTGGGGCACATTTTATTGTAACATTGAAGATCCATCGACGTTATAATAAAATTTTATTTCATTGTGCAATTTTATGTGTCGCATTGCTTATTTAATTTTATAGTTCATTGTTTGGTGTTGTTCGATTTGCATTCACAGTTAATATTTGTCTTTGATTCATCTTGTGTAGATTAAACATTTTTTATCATTAAAATCATTTTTAAATGATAATATAATTTTTTAAAAGCAAAACCCATTGGATATGGCTTTCTAATTAGGATTGCCTAACAATGAATAAAATTTATGATAATGTATATGTAACTAAGAATTATTTTATTATAAAATGTCAATAGCGTAATCGGTTAAATTCCTCAAATTTCAAGTAGATATAGGTTCTAGTCTTGCCTAATGATACATGCATAATTGCCTAGTTGTTTTAACACCACTAGGTAGTCATAATGTAAAAATAAAAAAGCTAAGAACAATTCAGTTGATAGAGGAATGTTCTAGGAGGTGATCTAGGTTCTAGTCTTGCCTAATGATGCATGCATGATTACCTGGTTGTTCTAATACCACTATGTAGTCATGCAATAAAAAAAAAAAAAACTAAGAATAATTTTTTTGACAAAGTTAGTGGCATACTTATTAACTTGTAAGTATGAAGCTTATACATATGTACTACTTCCTTATTTTTCCCTTATAAGCTTAATTTGCTATACATATCCTATTTTTTCTCATTCTTTTTCATTTTCTTAATGTATTTAATAGTTATTTTATGTAGATAACGATTGTAAAATAAGGTGGTTTTTAGAATATTGAATTCATTAGAAGCTTTTTTTAAATTAGGTTATAGGAGATTGAAACATGATCATCTATGTTACACTATGACCATATAGTTTGACTACAATTTCATAATTATGCATGTATCACTTGGCAAGGTTTGAACTTAGGTCTCCTCTATGAAAGTGGAGGAATTTAATTAGCTAAGCTAATGCCATTTAACATATTCTTTAGAAGTTTTACTAATCCAAAGGAATTAAGTTGATGTTTAACATTTTTCTTTACTTGCAATAGCTATATGCTTTTTTTTTAAATAAAGGGGTAAAAATTTATTGATAAAAAGTCTGGATTACAGAGTACAACTGAGCTTCCAACCAAGACTCAAATAAACAGCCAAATAGGCTAAAACCACTAGACTAGAATGACACCCAAAAAAGACAACAAGAACAAACCACATTAAGTCTGTACATCCTTGTGGATCAACTCCCATAGGCGTTGAGAGTCCCTAGACGGGAGACTCTCCCAATTATCGATACTCCAAGGATCCAGTAGCTCAGAAGCCCTTTTGGCTAGGTAATCAACAACCACATTCCATTCCCTTGGAATGTGCACAAAGGATATAAATTCAAACTCTTCACTCATTCTGAGAATCTGAACGGCTATAGAGGCCAACTGCCAATTAACTTCCTCCACCCTTTTACTGTTTAAAATATTAACCACAATTTGAGAGTCAGACTCATAGATAATCCTATGCCAGCCAAGAGAAAACCCCTTCGCAAGGCCTCAAGAATTGCAAGAGCTTCCATAAAATTGTTGGAGTGAACACCTTTATAAATGGAAAATAAAAAACTGACACCACCAGTAGAATCTCTCCCAACACCGCCAATGCCAGCATGTCCAGGATTACCCCTGGATGATCCATCAGTATTAATTTTTAAAACTCCTCTAGGGGGTGGCCTCCACCTACCATCTCTCCTAACCTTCTTGCTGAGCTGAGGAACCCTACTAGGGCTAGAAGAGTTCACACCATCCCCAAAGAGACCAAGGGCTTGTTGTACCTTCTCCTCCCTAGAATCCAAAAGAGGGTCCACATCACATTTGCTATGGATGGTTTCTTGAACCATATACAGGATCCTTTGCCAGATCTGTTGAACAACCAAATAACTGCCCTAAAATATGCGTCGGTTCTGTTCGAGCCAAATTTTCTAGATGATGCAAGAAGGGCCCAAATTCCAAGCCACCCGAAGGAAGGGGGCCTTGGCCGGAGGTCTGCCCAGACTACTCCAAAACTCCACCAGGGATAGCACATGAAAACATGGATGGTTCCAAGCGCTCCACCAATGGTGCCAAATGTCTCTGGCAAAGGAGCATTGGAAAAATAAATGAGAAGAGTCATCCTCATTCTTACTGCAAAGGACACAAAAAGAGGGACCCTGAAATCCCCTCTTCCTCACATTATCCCAAGTGAGGCATTTATTACGAGCTACCAACCAGAGAAAGAAGTTACATTTTGGCCAGACAAATTTGTTCCACACCTTTTTCCACCAAGTGACAGGAAGACTCCCATACTTTTGCTTATCAAGAACCTGATAACCATAGGCTACCGAGTAGGTTCCCTTAGGATCAGGGTTCCAAGCCAGAATATCTTTACCCCTCAATGAAGAACAAGGCCTCCCCATAAGAATAAGAGCAAGCACCTCTCTGTCCTTGGCCAGTCCCCCTGGGGCCATTCTTGTGGATCTTTCCACCTGTACATCTCCATATTTCCAAAATACTAGATTTTTTTAAAGTCCTCCACACGAGACCAACCTGCTTCCAAGAAAAAAATGCTTAGGGAACGTAACCTAGGATATTGATTCAAGATAGGAGGGTGGCCATCCCAAGAATCCTCCCAAAAAAGAGCATTTGATCCCTGATTGCAAATCCAGAACAAACCCTGCTTGATTAAATTAGCTCCTCTTTTTAGAGTGTCCCAGATAACTGAACCTTTCCCAACCAAGCTGACTCTAGGGATCTCAGCCTCAGAAATACCTCTCAAGTATTTACAAGATAATATTTTAGCCCAAATATGATCTTGAGAGGTACACCATCTCCAATAAAGTTTTGTAGCCAAAGCCTGCCCAAAAAGAGTTGTCTGTCGCAACCCAAGGCCTCCCTCTTGCACCGGCCTACATATAGAATCCCACCTAACCAAACTCCATTTAGATTGATCAAGTTTTCCAGACCATAAAAACTATCTTGACAAAGCATCCATGTCCTTGATGAAGTGAGAGGGAGCTATTTGTACAAAACATCTATAAATGGGTAAAGCTTGAACAACAGATTTTAAAAGCAACACTCTACCTATAGTGGATAGCCATCTGAAAGTCCAGTGATTCACCTTCCTTCTAAACTTATCAAGCATAGACTACCAAGAAGATCTAGGTAGAGGATGAGATGAAATTGGAATACCAAGATAAATGAAGGGGGGAGTCCCAACCTAGAATCTTAGAATGCGAGCAATCCTGGCTTGAATAAGAGGAGGGGTATTGAAGAAGAAAATAGAAGACTTGTCCTCATTAATCAACTATCCAGAAGCACCAAGATATATGTCAAGAGATTGTCTAATATTGTCAGCTTCCCTGATAGTGGCAACTCCCAACAAAGAAGTATCATCAACAAATTGAAGGTGGGAAAGAGGTGGCAAACTACTATCCCACTTCCACCCCTGAATGAGACCTTGCATGACTTGAGACTTGAGCAATATTCCCAACCCTTCCGCCATAATGATAAACAAATAAGGAGATAAAGGATCTCCTTGCCTCAATCCCCTTGAGGCCTCAAATAGCTCTGATGGCTCATTATTAACAAGAACAGAGAATGAGGAAGAAGAAACACAGCTCATCACCCATCTAATCCATTCCTCCTCAAATCCAAAAGCAGCAAGAACTTTCTGAAGAAAGGACCATCTGACCCGATCATAGGCTTTGGCCATGTCCAACTTAATGAACATAGTTTTCTCCTTAGAAGTTTCCATCGAGTGAATAGCTTCTGTAGCAATAACAACCCCATCCAAGATTTTTTGGCCAGCAACAAACCCTCCTTGCTCCTCAGAGATGATTTTTCTCAACCATATCTTCAACCTCTCAACAATAATTTTTGTGATGATCTTATACACAACATTGTAGAGAGCAATAGGCCTGAACATATCCAAGGAATTTGCTCCCTCTTTTTTGGGTATAAGCACCACAAAGGTAGCATTTAGGGCCCTTAGCATCTGTTTGTTCTTTTGGGACTCATGGACCACCTCCAAAAGATCAAATTTGATTAAATCCCAAAACTCCTGATAAAACTCAATCGAGAATCCATCTGGGCCTGGGGCTTTTCCTTTTTTCATCTTGAATACAACATTTTCCAACTCCTCAAGGGAAATTGGACCCATCAAGTGCTCATTCATCTCTCTAGAAACAATCACTGGAATACAGTTTAGAATAAGCTTTTCATTCTCATCATCTGATAGGGAGTCCTCCTTGAAGAGAGGAAAAATACCTCTTAGTCTCTTCTGAAATATCCCTGAAAGAAGAGAGCAGGGCACCCTGAGAATTCACAAGAGAGGTAATCAGGTTACCATTACGACGAGCCTTAACTGAGTTATAAAAGAAGGTTGTGTTCCTATCCCCTTCCTGAAGCCAATCTACTCGAGCTTTTTGTTTCCAAAAAAATTCTTCCCTCAGTTCCCATTCAGCAAGGTCTTTCGTAGCCTCAGATTCCTCAACAAGAAGCTCCTTCATGAATCCCTGATCTCTAATATTCCTTGAAGCTTCTTCCATCCTCCTAAGAGCTGCCAACTTAGCCAAGGAAAGGTTCCCAAAATTCAGTCTATTCCATCTCTTCAATTTATGTTTTACAAATTGTAGTCACTTCATAAAGGAATACATAGCGGTGCCATGAGGAGGTTTGCCAGTGGTCCACCAACCTCGCATGAAATCATGAAGCTTAGGATCACGAAGCCACATAAGTTGAAACTTAAAGGAGGGATTATTTTTTAGCCCTAACTCCAAAGCAGAGAGTTTTATAGGCCAATGATCAGATCCCCTACCCTCTAGAATCACAGAACTAGCACTTCTGTTATTACCCATCCAATAACTGGATATCAAAAACCTATCCAGTCTCTCTGAGATGGAAGCTTCCCCACACCTTCTATTGTGCCAAGTAAAGATCCCATTATCTGGCTTGATGTCAACCAAGTTTAGGGCCTGGATATGAGCACTGAAGACAGAAGAAAAAGGCTCGAGACGGTCCACCCCACCATGTTTCTCCTCCAGACAAGTGATAGAGTTGAAGTCTCTAGCCAAAATCCATGGGTACAGGGGAACCAAACTTCTCACAAAGCAAATGTGCTTCCACAAATTCACTTTACCATTGTAATCAATAGGAGCATACACATTTGTAAGTAGGATGGTTTCACCAGATTCATTATCATGCCCGACCATCAAAATAGACCATCTGCTGGAAATCCAAGTAAGAGGGGATATCTTAACCGGATCCCATAAACAAGTGACGCCACCAACATATCCACATGCACCAATACACTGGCATTGCCCCCTTCTCCACAACTTGGGAGCAATATTGAACATACTATCAATAGCCAATTTAGTCTCCTGAATAAACACCACATCCGAGAAATGCACACGAACCAAATCATGAACAACTTTTTGTCTGGGGATGTTGTTCAACCCCCTTACATTCCATGAGAGGATAATCATTTTTGGGGGTTATAAAAATGGGAGTCCAATGTTCTCACCAAGCCCGACTCCACCAAAGTCTCCCCCATTAACTTAATTTTATCCTGGTCCTTCTTTCGACCCACCTTCATATTCTTATCCGAAAAACTTTTTTTAATTATTTTCTGCTGCAATCCCAACACCGTAGGAGTTTTGTAGTCCAAGGATGACTGCATCAGTGCTTGAGTAGGAGAGGGCATAACTAAATCTGTACCACTTTCCAAAATAGTTTCCCTTATAGGGCTAGACCCATCCATGTCCCCTATACTCAGATCCAAAGCCCTTTGTTCTTCATTTAAACCCCCTAGATCTGATTCCTTAAGTTCCCCCTCAAGAAGAGACATCTGATTCGGCCTTGTTATATTTGCATCAGGTAGCGACGTTTCAGGTATCTCCATGCATTGATCAAGATCATCTAATATTTCAAAATGGTTGAGTAGAGCATCTGGATGGCTATCCTTAAGGTCTTTGTTTGCCCTTCGTCCTCTGTTTTGGGCTTTTACTAGAACAAAACCTTCCTTATCCCATTCCCCTTCCTTTATCGGGGCTTTTCCTTTATCCAAACTTTGTCCAGACTGAGAGGGCCCAGGATTTGAAGCCACAAGTGAGACAAACTTAGGGCATTTTCTTTGCAGGTGGCCATATTCACGGTAAATCCGACAACGAAATGGAAGAGCTTCATAGTCAAGTTTTTGAACCCATGTAGTTGATCCAAATTGTATTTCAATAGAATCTGGAATAGGATTATTTAAGTCAATTTCAACACAAATACGAGCAACAGAGATTACCTTTTTATCCATTGTCTATTGTGATGGTCCAACCGGCTTCCCAAGCAGAAGGGCAATCTTATGCAAGATATCAGTTCTCCAGAATTCCAATGGGAGCCATGGAAGTCGCACCCATACTGGAACCCGTGACGATCGCTCCTCTGATGGGTTGAAACCCACATGCCAGGGTTTAAGAAAGAGTCCCACTTGGTTATAGAAATAAGGACCCCCTTCAAATGCTTTGTTACGATCTGCAATACAAGAGAAAACCACCATAAAATAGTTGTTCGCACTCAACATCACCTCCACATCGCCTTCAGGATTCCAAGTCTTCCTGACCCAAGCCTCCACAAAGGGGAGAGAAATTTGGATGCCCAAAAATTTTCCAATAAGGGCATGTTTGGTTAGATACTCCACATATTTCGCCATCGAGTCTGGTTGAACCACTAGAACTGGCCTGGCTTCACATCATTCCAAACATCCATTGTTCTTTAACAAGCGGTTCCCGACATGCACTGGAAAATCTTGTTCCTTCCAGTCATTTTTAGATGAAAAAACATCACGAGCATGCACTCTCTGTGCTGGACCCGATGCCATCATGACATTCCTCCAATTTTTTAGACCTCCTCCAAAAGCTGTTGCCATCCCCGTAGAGTAGTTTTTCTTCATCAAACCCTAGCAGAGTAGTTTTTCCTCATCAAACCCTAGTAGAGCTCCCTATTTTTCTTGGCTTCAACATTATACTCCAACATACCAATAGTTATATGCTTTTAGAAATATTGCATATTATAATTATTATTAAATTAATAGCATTACATGTGTCTCTCTATATTGTAGTATCATGAATTTTATTTATAATGATTTTTTTTAAAATATGGTCCATCTCAAGAAATATTAATATCTTCTTATGAGATTGAAACTTGGATTATTATATAAAACTCTTTGCTCTCCACTACTTATCCTACATTTAATAAATTTTAGCTATTATTAAAATATTAATTTTAAAAAACTATAAATCTTTAATGATCACTCAAATTAACTATAATTGTTTTATTTTTTTATAACAAATATTATATATTATGTTTTACAATAAAATTTTATATTAATAAAAATAATAAAATAAATAAATATAAAGAGAAAGTTTAAAGAACAAAACATGATATAATGATTTTTTAACTAAGAAAGTACAATTCAAGTTATATAATTAATATGAATTTATATTTATAGTATATGAAAAAAATATATAGATGATTAAATAATAGTACTTATAAGTTGCTTTTGAATTCTTGTAAGGTCCAATGAAGTATAAATCTTTTGTTTGTAATTTTAAATATGTTTTTGTCAAAATTTAATTACTACAATATTTAATTTTTAATATAATCATGTCCCAAAGTAGTAGTTCAAGTGGTTGTGAGCTTTTTCTTGATCTGAAGGACCATGGTTTAAGACCCAAAGACATCTATCACACTTGAAATATTGAACAAATTTAAGTACCCTTTTTAAAATTCAAAAGGGGTTTGCCTTTATTTAAAAATAAAAATATTTCTCAATGTTTTGTAAATTTTTAAATAGTATTATATTTTAATATTCAATAATTATTTATAAATAATCTGTAAAGAAATCAATTAAACTTTTAAACAAACTAGTTTTTTAAGTAATACAAAATTGTTATCCTAGTAAAAAGTTAAGAATTGATTGTATGTTGAGCCCAATGACCCAACTTTAATATTTACTACATTCTCTCTACCAAATAGTTCTGCTCTTTGGAATGGTTTTAAAAAATATTTTGATTTAATTATTAAAGGTTTAATATGGGTGGTGGAAAATAGAGAACAAAATTATATTTGGATGGATACTTGGTGTGATAAAAAACCACTCAATTTAGATATAGTTTTGAAATCTTAGATGATATTGCTTCAAGAGAAATATGGTGATAGGGTTTCAAAAATTTTGTACAAGGATCAGGAAGGAATATACAAATGGAAATAATATTTTTTACAAGTATACAAGACATTGATGCTAGGAGGCAATTGAGTAGAAAGATAACAACTGTGATTATTTTGAGGGGAGCCAAGGATAAATTGATTTGGGAGTTGAATAACTTAGGAGAATACACAACAAGAAGTGGATATAATGTAAAGCACCAATAAAACAATAATATCACTAGAATTTGGAGAGATATTTGGATAGCCCAAGAATTCCTAAAGTCAAAATGTTTGTTTGGCTAGTATATCATAGAAGAATTTTATCTTGGGATAACCTAATGAAAAGGGGTTTTCATGGCCCCTCTCAATGTGTTCTTTGTAAAAAGAAGGAGATTATAGATTATCTCTTGGAACATTGCTTAATAGTCTAGATACTATGGCAATTGATTCTTAATATGTTTGTTAAATGCATGGTGATGAATAACAAAATTGAAGATTGGTTAAAGCAATGGCAAAGCAATTATAAAAGTGAGGCTTTACAAACAAAATGGGATATATCAAAAGATATAATACTTTGGACTATATGGTTAGAAAGGAATAAAATAATATTTAAAGGAAAGGAAAGTAGTTTAGAGGTAATGAAAAGGAAGATATTTTTAGCCATAGAGGAGTCTAAACCAACCCTATCAACTCACCCAATCCCTAATCTGGAAGTAGAGAACCTTGATATATGGAGTCAAATCATTAAATGAAATTATGATATTGGGTACAAGAGAAGCAAAAAGAAGGCAAATAATATAAAGTGAAAACCACCAAATGTGGAGTTGGTTAAATTGAAATTCTATGGAAAATCTAAAGAAAATCCAGGACCAGTAGGAGGAGGTATAATTAGAAATAATAGAGGAGATATTTTATCTCATTACACTTTTAATAGTGACTTTATGAAAAATAATGAAGTTGAAGCTTAGGTGGTTTTAGAAGGGTTAAAAAGATTCAAATAAATAAAATGGAACTGAGTATGGATGGAAGGTGATTCTCTCATAGTAATAAATTCAATTTTAAGGAAAGCAAAGGCTCCATGGAACATACAAGAGATAATTGTGGAAATTCAAGATCTTGTTAAAGAGTTTGAAGAAATCAGGTTTACACATACATTAAGGGAAGGAAAAAATATGTAGATAGGCTAGCCAATAGAGGGATTTTGATTGAGGATCATGAAGTTAAATTCTCATTTCCATGGTTAGAGGAAGTAGTAAGTTTATCTAAATTTGGCAAGAAAATGTTGATTGCTTGAATCAAATAATGATTTAGATTTATTTTAATGTTTTCCATTGGTAATATCTGCTTTATTTTATAAAAATAATGTGTTTTCATATAAACTATTTATTATAATTTTTATGGTTGCACTTGTGTTTCAGGAAGGAAACTAGCAATCCATATTTGGTAAAGCAAACTATGATAGTGCGATGTTTTGGAAATATTACTCTACTAAGATACAATGCATAGATAGTAGATGTGAAGTTTTGGCATTGTGAAGATTGCTAGAAAAATATCAAGAAAGATGCTGAATTCTAGAATATTTGTATTCATACATAAATATGAAAATATCTAGAAAATGAAAATCAAGAATTTAGACATTTTATGTAAAATGATGTAGGTTTCTAGCTATAGCATAACAATTGAGATGAAAGCGTATCTATTTGTAAACTCTCAAGCTATAAAGAAGAGAGTTGTAATTTGTCAAGGTTAGAGGACCTGAGTCCAACCCCTTATTATCCAACCAAAAAAGATATTTAAGAATTGATTAAATAACACTAGAGCAAGTGGTTAAAAATGTAGGCTTTTAATGTGGAGATTTTAAGTTCACATATTGCCAAGCCATATACTACTACTATGTGCTTTATTGAAATACCATGGTAACATGGTGATGACATAATATAGGTAGATCTTATTTCAATCCCATATAACCAATTAATATATATATATATATATATATATTATTCCTCTTCAAATGATCATAAAAATAATCAAATATTTATCTTGTACATTTTTTAATATCAAGAGGAATAAAAATCTTTCTTATTGATAATGAGCATTTGAGACAATTATGGGCGTAATGTGAGAATTGCTTCAATATGCAATATAGAAATTATTTGAAACAAAATATGCTAATTTGTTAAGATTGCAGCTTTCCTATGCAAATGAGTAGTTTCGATAGGCTTTAGACTTGGTTTCACCCAAAATCAACGTTCCCATTGGTTTGCACAAGGGGATTATTTTGAAGATCTACAAGAATATGAAAAAATACATAATTGCATTGAAAATTATATACAACTTATAAATAGCTCCTCGAATTATGGAGGAATCGCACGTATAGATATTGGAAAAAATATTGATGTGTTTAATATCAAAATTTATATTGGATTTCCCAACTTGTTGACCAAAAGGCTAGGTGTACATCAAGAAATGAAAAAATTAAGAAACAATATACAATATTCGGTTTTACAAAATAGGCTTTCTGTGCAACGAGAACTTTTCATTTTTATAAAAATAGTCATGAAACCTTATTATGGTATTAAAGTGATAATATTACCAAATAGGAAAATTCTCTACCTTTATACAATTTTTTTTGGAATATATGAAATATACATATATTTTGATTCATTTAGGGAATGGAATAACCTGTGTAATAGCCTATTTTTATAGGCATTTTATAAGTAATTCTATTTATATATTAATATATATATATATATATATATATATATATATATATATATATATATATTGATAGTTTTATAGTGAGTATCATGTGAGAATGAGTGTGAATTAAGTGTCAATATGAGTCAAAAATAAGTTTCACTTTCAAAGTTCTTGATATATCTTTTTGAGAAAATTTTACGAATGAAGGATTCTCATGAAAAGAAAGCTAGGTATCAATACGGAAAATTAATTTAAAAATTCCTTAATTGAAAGTAAATATGCCTTATTTGAGAAAATAATTTCCTATGACTCAAGAACAAAAGGAAAATAATTCTATCACAATCCCTATCAAAGTTGTAAATGATTTATGAGAAGTGATTATTAAGGATTATATGATCAAGCATGGAACAATAGTTCTTCAAAGAAGAAAGTTAGTATGAAATTTCAATTAATACTGGCTAGGTATCTTAGATATTCTAAAGTGGATTGAATTCACCCTATTCGATGATATTCCTTTTGAAATAATTTTTCTTCATCTTATCTAGTTCAGAAGTTAGGGGTAAAATAATGGATTAGGACCCAAATTTTTTGATAAGAGTCCTGGGTTATATTTAAGACCATGAAGTTAAATATTTTTTATAGAGAGAAAATCTTGAAAAGTCTCTAGTATGGAGGTAATATTTTGGACTTACATATTTTCTTGTTAATAAGGAAGTTTGAAAAATATTGACAATACTCGAGGGGGCCCATCCAAGAGGTATCGACTTCTAGGGTTAAAAAGCTAGCCATGTAGAGGAAAATATATTTCATCATTAATATTTTAAAACCTTTATTAAAATATATTATGATTTTTTGTAAATCAAGACCATAAGCTCAAAAAATAGACTATAAAAACATTGAATTCTAAAATTGTATATTCCATGAAATTAAATAGATGACAAGATATTGTTAAATTTAAAAAAAATGAAAAAGAGGGGAAAAAATGGTCAGAAGACAAACCCAAAGATAGAGCAAGGGGATAATATTGTAGTAGAAGATATATCAAATCAAGGATAATCCACTTCTAATTTGTTTTTTAGGAAAGCCCTTATGCCTTATTAGATGGTAAAGGTCAACATTGCTTATTTAAATAAAATATTAGAAGAAACAAAGAAGGATGCATAGAATAAAGAATTAAAATCTACACGTTCTAATTTAGAAGGAAAAAATTATAAAGGAAATTGTATACTAAATTTTCAAAGTCGAGGGTTGAACAGGTTAATTATGACCCACACAAATCATCTTCATCATCTTCAACTAATATATCATCTCTTAAAAATTAAAATAAAATAATTGTGGATGTTGTTACTTACACTTTTGGATTTCTAGGATAACTTAATAAAGAAAGTAGCATGGAGATTATCAACTACAACTTATGGTTTTCAAGATAACATAAAAAGAAAGTAATATAGAGGTTCTTCCTTGCAATTTATATTTTCTAGGTTAGTATAAAAAATAAATTATTTTGGAGGTTATCCTTTGCACTTTAGGTTATCTACAATAGTATAGACCTATAAATTATAAGTCAAATAATGAAAAATTTAGAAAAATAAAAAGAGATTTATAAGGACAAAAGTATTGGTGGAAATGGAAAAAGAGAAGATCCTCAAAGTAGAAAGATGAAAATGGCATCTTAGGACATTTGAGGTATGAGTATGGCAAAAAAAAGAGTTCATAAGGATATAGTAGTTATTTATAGTCAAAAATAAATTTTAATACAATAAATAAAAATAGGTATAAGGAATGCAAGGATGCATTTAATTAAATTTGGAAGACGAGTTGTCTAGAGGCTTCTATTATGGAAACTTGAGGAGATATTGCCACTTTATAAGATAATCATAAATAGGATAGAAATTTTCTACAAGCAAAAATTAATTGGGATTTTGGTCCTTTTTGCAAAAATAGAAAAAAATATAAAAATTAGATTCATAAATATATACTCTAAATATAGTTGTTTTTTGAGAGAGGTCCTAAAAGGACCTTAGTTTGTTATGACAAATTAAATGATGATTCAAATTTATGATTTGTGGATCCTTGGAAAACTTCAAATTACCTCTATTTTCTTCAAAAAAATATAATAATATCTAATTTAGATCGATGGAGGATTTTGAGTCATGTTTTGTCGATCAAAATTATGTTATATATATATATATATATATATTATTGTATGATTTTTGGTTATAAACAAAGCATGTATAAACCATTTCTATTGAGACATGATATATTCAATAATAGTCATCCAATATCATTTCATTTCTAGTTTATATACCTTTAAGACCCTGATTTATTCTAAATAGATATCTTGTTGTGAGATAAAACAAAGTTTTAAGGATTATGTATAAGTATAGGTTTTGTAGAGACCTAAAAAATGTCAATTTAATGTTTGTCTAAGGCAAAAAATTAATAATTTTCAATAATCCCAAAATGCACCATGCAACCTTACAAAAATAAAATCTGGCCTCTCTAGCCCCCTTTCCCCACTTAGCCCTCTCCTACACCAAGACCTTAGTTACCATGTGACTTCCCCCATCCCTCCTAGCCTATGTGCACAATTACCTATTGTGTGTGTACCCCCGTAACCTACCCCTTTGACCATAGCTTAGGTCCACCTCACCCTAGCCTAGTCTAAACCTACATTCCACATCCCTATGCACCCTTACCACCCCCATGCCTCTTAATACCACTTGGTAAGGGTGAGGACTCTCCCCACCCAAGGATATTATTGAGGCATGGTGTGCACATGCCACTTGAGTGGGGTGAGGACTCTCCCCACCCAAGAAAATTAATAAGGCATGGTGCACACACCCTCTTTGACCATGCAAGTGGAATTTTCTAGATTTTCCACCTCCCTCACCCATGCCACTTGGTTTCCATGTCATGCCATGTCATGTCCATCTCACCACCCCCTATCCCTTGCAAAATTCTATAAATACCCCCCTCATTTCTTCATTTTCATAAGAGTGTGAAGTTACATGCCAAAACTCTACCAAAATTTCTTTTGAAATCTTTTATGTTCTCACCCCTTGTTTACAAACTAGCCATGGAGACTATTGTATGCTTTCATTTGCATATATGTTTTTTGTGAAACTGCTCATAGGTGAAGGTTCTAGTTGATCCTAAGCTTCTACCAAAGGTTCTTGACACCCTACTAGAGGTCCCTTGCAATTTTTATCAAATTTTAGACAACAAAACTTCAACCGCCTATCCCTAGGCAGTTCACAATCATAATAAATCACCCCTAGAATATTGACTCTCTAGATAAATTTTAGATAGGTAGAAGATTCCCAACAGTATGCAGACCCCCCTCTTAAAATTTTCTAGCATTTTAAGCAGTATAGACTTAATCGCCTGTCCCTAGGCGATTGATAGTTACAACTACCCGTCCCTAGGAAGTTCACTCCAAAGACCCATTTCAACCACAAAATCAGTAGCAAATAATTAGAAAAGGTAAGCAAGGTAATATTATCTATGTTTATAGAATTTTGAGTTCTATTCTTGCTTTGGTTCAAGTTTTCTTGCTTTGTTATTTTTTGCATATCTCATAAATTCAGGCCTAATCAAGGTAGGCCCTTTTGATGCTACTAATATTTATGTTTGGTTGTGTGTAGGGCTTGTGAAGATGCATACAATCAAGGGTGGTCAAGCATTCAAGTCTTCAAAACCCACCCACCTCTTGAGGTGGTTTAGAAGATATTTTGAGCGTCACTTTAGTAGATTTTGTAAAAGGGGATACACATTTTGGGAACCCTTATTATAGCCCATGATGGCATTTGTAATAAAACCATGCAATATAATATCTTTTGTAATGGAATGAAATGACATATTTTCTACACCACATTTTTGGTGATCACAATGGGACCTAACCCTTGAACACACTTGGGATTTTTTGTTATGTAGGTTGTAGAAATTATCATTTTCTTGTTGTTCTTCATTTTATCATTTGCCTTGTGTGTTATTTTAATATTTGCACATCTTGCTTATTTTTTTTGCATTCTATCTACATTTTTAGGCTCAAAATCACTCAAGAATATTTAGATCAGGACCCATCCAATCTAGTCCCCTATCATCTATCACAAATCCTAACCACCCATCCCTAGGCGCTTCACAATACCAACCACCTGGGCCCAAGTGAGTGGTAATCTAGACCATCCTACATGGGCAGGTCACCTATTATCACTCTGAATCAGGACCCAACAATTAGGTACTCAATTTCACATAGCCCATCACAATATTTTTAGGTGTGTATGAGTCATTACAACCTAATCATCAATAATAAATCAATTTGGGATGTCCAAGGTATATCACCTTCCCCTTAATCACTTTTATTTAATTGCTTGCATTCTTGTTTTCTTTACAAGTTTTGTACTTTTTGGTTAGTTAGGTTTATTTATTGTTAACAACTTTCAAATTGTTCCTCATCCTTTTCACTAAGTTAATTTTGCTATTTTGACATTTCATATTCTATCTATTTTGCATCCCAAAATCTATTTTTTTGACTATTCTATTTGTTGGGTTTTATAAAAAAAGCTACTAGACTGTCCCTTGACACACAAGAATAGGTAGGTGTTCCTGTGTCCTACTTTAAGTCTGATTTTATGAAAGAAAATAAAATCTAGGGCCTTTTGCTTTAATTGTAAATTTTATTGCTTTTGGCCTTGAATCACATTAAACAAAATTTATCTTCTTATCTATATGCTCTCCTCACACTCAAAAGATGATCTTGAGGATCAAAAGGATGGAAGAAGCTTTTGGGGTTAAAGAATTTGCATTTGCTTTATAGCTCTTTTCTTTTCATTTTCATCTTGCATAATCTACACTAAGTAGAATACTTGGCCTACATATACTCTCTCTTCACACTTTAGGGTGATATTTAAGATTAAAAGTAGATCATCCCCTCTAAGGTAATGAACCCTCACCACACATCATATTAATTGAAGGATTTGTCTTCGTATGATATCTCCTCATTTCTTAGGGTGATCTTGGAGACCAAAAGAGCATCATTTATTCTAAGGTAATTAACATCACATCAACCTCACAACACACCATATTAAAAGGTCCCTTATCCCGTGTATGATTTTCCCTCGTGCTTCATGAGAACTTGGGAATCAAAAGTGGGTAAGTCACCTTGGATCAATGAAACTCATCATTTTACATGCTTTGTTAGAGTAGTTTTCATTTCATGTATCTTCATTGCTTTCCTAGAATAGATTTTCATTTCATGTTCTTTATTATTTTCCTAGAGTAGAATTTTGTTTCATGTCTTTCTTGCTTTCTTAGATTAGCTTCATTTCAAGCATTTTTCTTGCTTTCCTAGAATAGATTTCCATTTCATGTTCTTTATTAATTTCTTAGAGTAGAATTTCATTTCATATATTTGTTTTTTTCTATATTATTTTTAATTTCATGCTTTTAGTCACTTTCTTAGCTTTGCCTTCATTCATGCATTTCCTTGTTTTCTTAAGAGTAGGTTTTATTTCGGGTATTTCAATTCTTTCTTAGAATAGATTTATTTTCTTGTACTTTGTTGCTTTCATAGATTAGATTTATTTTCATGTAATTTATTGCTTTCATAGATTAGATTTATTTCCATGCATTTCCATGCTTTCCTAGATTAGATTTAATTTTATTAATATTCTTTCTTTTCTAGATTAGATTTAATTTCATGTACCTTCCTGCTTTCCTAGAGTAGATTTCATTTCATGTATTTTCCTTTCATGCATGTTCTTTGTTTTCTTAGCTTAGTTTTCATTGTCTTTGCTTTCTTAGAATAGTTTCTTTTCATGTCTTGTCTTTGCTTTCTTAGAATAAGTTTATTTTATTTCTTAGAATAATTTTATTTCATGTCTTGTCATTGCTTTCTTAGGCTAGTTTTGATTTCATGCCTTGCTTTGCTTTGTTAGATTAGTTTTCATTTCATGCACTTTCCTTTGCTTTCCTTAGCATAGATTTCTTTTCTTGCATTGTTATTTGCTTGCATAGGCATATATTTATTTTCTTGTATTGTTCTTTACTTTTTTTAGCATCATTTTATTTTCATGTCTTATAATTTGATTGTATTAGGCTAGACTTACTTTCGTGTTTTGCAATTTGCTTTCTTTAGCGTAAGATTCACTTTCAAAAAGTTATTTGTTTTCAAGTCTTTCTTATTCATTTCCTTAGCATAGGTTTTGCTTTCACAAAGTTATTTTTTTCCTTGCATCTTACGAAGAGAAAGAACATTTTAGATTAGTGCTTGATTTTTTTGCATTGTGCATCCTTAGGTTGGTCTTGTTTATGCATCCTAGTTAGGCATATTTAAAAGAAAATAAATTCCAAAAACAACATCACTTTTCATACCACACTTTTCAAAGCAATCGATGACATCATATTTCATCCCTAACCATCGGTTGATTCCTTTAGAAACCATAGTTAGATCACACGGTTTCTTGGATTTCATCATCAAGAAGCTAACTACCCTTGGGAATAGCTCGCGGTAGTCTAAGGTTGGAGGTCCTTGCTCACAGGGCTTAATAATCAATGGGTGCACAACTGTCTTTTTTAATCGAGCCAGATCAAGGGTAGAGTGAAATTTTATTGGGTCGATATAGGTTATAGATAGAGTTACCTCTTATACCCCCTTAAAATGTGTATTGGAGGTCTTTTTGTCTTTTAGGATACCTTGAGCCATCCTCACCTTAGGAATATTTTTAGCTGTTTATGCATAAATTCTTCACATGTACTCTCAGGTATATCAGGAAGCATGCATAAACACACCTTGTAGACCATCCTATCCATATTTTGTATCTTTCAAGGATAGGTAACATCAAAACATACAAAAAATAATCCAAAAACTCAAAATAAAATAAAATAAAAATATAAAACATCTAAGCAACAACAAAAACCAAAACAAATCTAAATCACAATAAACACCTTCACACTAATTTTATTTTTGTTTGCTTGTTTTATTTACTTAGTTAGAGCATTATTCGAAAAACCCCAAAAGCGTTCATAAAAACTAAAAAAGACCAAAAATATAAGTTAACCACCTTTGTCACCTATTTTTGTCCCCATAGCCACTATAAATTATCTCCGGACTTAATTTCCTAGGAACATATGGTTCCACATAGGATCACCTAGGTAGGTGTGGTTCACAGTCAGAAACACCTAGGCACAAGCAATTTTCCCTAGAGTCAGATTACAACATCCCCTTTCTATCCTATATATTTCACCACTTTTTATTTTATCCTTAGTCACTTATGGTATTGACCAGAATCCAAGCCTGAGCTTAGGAGTGACCTCCCACGGACCACTCTGAGTTAATCCATCACTCTTCAGTGACTCCTCCAACCCAAAAAGATGAGGTGCACCTTCCTCCACTTGGTATCCAACCCACTATCCACCCTATCCCCTACACGAGTGTTGTGGCCCATTTTGGACCCTCAAATTTTTACCAAGGCCTAATACCTAAAACCACTCACACCACTCTTACCAAGAGTCCTTATAAGACGACCATTTCATCCTCCTCACATCAATCCACTTAATCTCTTCCTCCTCTCCTCCCAACACTATCTCTTCCCCCTCTTATTTAGACATCCTCTTCTCTAGTCCAAATGGCTCACATGCCCACAACCTCACTACTCAGTCTATCCTCCTCCTCTACCTTCCATTAATTCATATCATCATCCATATCAACTTGATTCTAACCATGTTGTTAGTCAACCCAATGCTATCATAACCACTCCAATTTCATCTCTAACTAACTTGTAACAAATCCTTGATCGACTCACAAATCTTGGACTACAATCAAGTTGACAAGAGGCCTCAACCCTACATTCCTCTACCCAAATTTCTTGTTGTCCTTAGTGATCTCCTCATCCACCTCATAGCTGGACTCCCCTCTTTGAGCCATTGTCAATAATTTTTCAAAATCTCTATGATGCAAAAGCATTTTCTTACCTAACACTCACCCAGAGAAAAATAAAAAGGCCAAATATAAATGGTATAAAGCATATCACTTTTGCATCTATTATCATAAAAAGGGTTATGACATTAATGACTATTGAAATTTTCAACATATAGTACAAGATATGATTGATCATGGGGAATTAACAATTGATAACCCCCTAGCCCTCTAACCTTGGCTCTTGTTGGCATGATCAATCTCATTCCCAATGATCTAGGATACCTTGAGTCAACCATCTCATCAATGTGATCCCTCCCAATGGATTTATTCTTCTTCAAATATTCCTCCTAGTCAACCATCTTCTTTTGCCCATCCTTCATTGTAGACTCCCACCCAACCGCCTACTTCTCCATAGCAACCATCACGGCCATCCACCCCTTGTCAATAGCTACCATCGTAACCACAAATCCTAAATCACACCCCATCACACATCAATTCATTGCTTGAGCGGGACAACATTACCTTATTAATGCTATCACAACCTTGATTAATACCTAAACACCCATTCCTATAATTTATGTCTATCCAAAATCCTTGCCTATGACTATTATTAACCCATTTATGTTGAGGCAAAATATAATTTTTTCTCCTCAACACAAACTCCAATAAAATCCAATTTGGTGCATTGTATGCCTATAATTGTAGCGTTACTCATGTGTGTACACTTCATCAAGGTGGCCAATCTAACACACTTATCTAATTAATCAAAGCAATTGTGAGCATACCTATATATGGTTTATCAGCCTACCAAACCAAATGGTCTCATTAAGTTGTCAACAATAAGTTTCAAAGATATCCACCCCTTCCATCAGTAGGGTATCTCACATTGATCATGATTTGATACAATCTAATATCTCCTCCTCTAGTATCATTTTTGCCTTCTTACGTCCACCATCAACCACCCTCACCACCCATTCACTTTCCAATTCAGCTCTAGCTACTCCTTCACATCTTCAACCTCCTCATCTCTTCTCTAATAGGTTCCATATCATGGTTGTACGATCATGCTACAAATGGCTATGTACCTATGGATGGTCCTTTTTCCCTCATTTTCCTTCTCTCCTTCCTCAAAATTCTTCTATTTCCCCCATTCCTCTTATTTTCTCCATTATCTTCCATTCTCTTTCTCTTTATCTCTCTCATTATATTCAACCCAATTCTATGATTGGGGGAGTGCACCCTATTTCAACAGTATTTTTCTCTCTAGGGGAGTTTGTACTCCTTCCACATTCCTTTTGGTCTAGGAAGATTTACAACCCCCTCAAACTCCAATTTTGTCATATCACATATCTCCCATTTAATCATCCATACAATCATACATTCGACTTATAACATGTTAATTTAACCATCTTTTGGATTTGCAGCTATGTGTTTCCCTATCTCAATTAGCATAATTAATCAATGTCATGAAAACAATTGTACATATTATGTCCATTTGTCTGTCTCGTACTTTTTTTGTCCATAGCACTTTTATCAATCATGTATTGTGTGTCATATAGTCTCATCTATAATTTAACATACCTATTATGTATCATTCATATTTTGTTCATCACATACACTAGTTGTCTCCACCATCAGGATGACTTGTCCATTCATTTTATTAGGTTGCTTGGAAATAGAGATTATTTTGGTTATTCATCCATATACCCAACCTTTATCAAAAATTTTCATGCTCTAAGGATATTTTATCCTCCCTTGGCTAACTAGAGTTATCTCTTGGACCAAGCACCTCTCACACATTAATAAAATTTTGAGTCTAGGGAGGACAACGCCATGAGTAGGCATGCCATAAAGTGAATGATTTACCCACTCATCCTATCATGAACATAATCCAAACTTGAGGATCCAAATTACATATTAAAAATAAGAAGAGAGAGAAAAAGGAAATATGAACAAAAGAGATCCACAACATGGTTCCTTAGGTATTTTAGATGTCTCTATTGGGGCTATAGACGCCTGGCTAGTAGTGGAGCTACGTCGAAGGATTATGGGGCTAAAATACATTAGGGCTATAGACACTTGATTGGTAGTGGAGTATACCCTTTGTGTGGTGATATGTCTATCATATTACCAACCTTCTTTTATACAAACCTCTGAATGCTTGCATATGAGCTAGCTTATTTTGGCTTGTATTACAATTGGTTAGTACAACCTTACTCAAGATTAGGCAAGAAATATCACTACACACATATTGGTCCATGAGTGGCTTGATATTTTTTAGGATGGTCTAGGTTTCTATGTGATATTGATTGACCAATAGATGAGTTTTATTCGTACCACTAGGGTGTTTGAGTTTTCTAAAACACTTCTAGGATTTAAAAATCCTAAGGTATTAGGATGGCAGGCATCTTGGATCACCACCATTCACTATACATATATCCTAAAGTCTCTATTTGTATCATGTATGATAAGACATTGTTCATTGTTTATTAGGTTCATGTATTATTATCCATGTTTCACATCCTGTGTCCATTATGATTATAATGTTTCATGTTGTGTTACCATGTCTTTGTGACTGTGTATTTGTCATTGATTAATTAAACTAATTTTGATTATGAAATGCATATGAACATATCCAAAACATAATCAAACAAGCACATATGAGTCCATGTACATCATCATACATTTAATAAAAATCCATCACATCATCTATCATATTCATCTAATCACAACTCATCAATCAACATCATCATAATACACACAAATGTATCACATCATCACAAAGTCATATATAAAGATCATCGTAAATAAATAATAATACATCATTACTTGTACCTATAGGCAACATCAAAATAATACTTGGGCTACATATCATTGCATACAACATCATACCTAATCATCTCATAACCCACTAATATACAAAATATGGCCCCTTAACCACACCCAAAATAATCCATCACTGTTACTGATCCCTTGGAATCTCTTTGGTCCTTTCCATTCCACTCCTATCCACTATCTCTATAAAAAGTAAAAATTGACCCACTTTTCATCAATTATCATCACTTCACCCTCCTCCATCGACCCTCTAACTAACAAAGCCAAATTTACCTTTCAAAGACCTAAAATTAAGTATTTTTACTTCAAAAATTAAGGTAATATTTGAGCCAATTTTTCCCTAATCAAATATCCTCTAAATTTTCTAAAACCACCACCATTAGATCAGGCTTGAAAAGAGATTTTAGATAAATATAGTTTTTATATATTTTGATATTATTTGGTCCCCAAAAATACAAAAATATTGCCCATGGGTCAAATTGGTGACCATTCTAAATGGTCTGTGATCACTTGGGATGGTTGTCAACTGCTCGAGGCTAGGCAATTGCCAACCGTGCAAGGGTAGGTAGTTGCCAACTGCCTGCCCTTAGATAATTTCTATATGTCAAAATTTTTCATCCTTCAACTGACCAATTTCACCTCTACCTAGTTCATTACCATTTTTTGGCTGCACAATGATATTTTTGTCTCAAATAGGTCCAATTTTCTCTCAAACTCATTGCTTGAGGGGTAGATATTACCCACAAAATTTTATCACAAATAGGTCCAATACCCAAACACTCAATCTTATAATTGTGTGTGTCCAAGAATATTTGCTCAAAGTTATTATTAACCCTCCTCTATTGCGGTAAAAACAAAACTTATCTTCTTAACTCAAACTCTAATTCAATAAATTTGGTATGCCCCATACTTGTAATTGTATGTTTACTCACCCATCACGCTTCAAAACATTTATTGGAGTATAAAAAAAAAGGTCTAAAAATTTTACCAAGGGCAAATTTTCAAAGGTATTTGTTCATTTAATAATTGGGGCATCCTACATTATCCCTAATTTGAGATAGTCTTACATATCCTCCCCTTAAGCTATCATTATGACATGCCAAAATCCATGGTCATCCATCATCATCCATTGCCATCCATCACCGATACAAGTAGCTAATGCCATGCATTTTTGCATCGCATTGTACCCACACACAACACGATATAAAAAGGGGTAAATTTAGACACCTAAAAAATGTCAATCTAATGTTTACCTAAGATCAAAACTTAATAATTTTCAATAATCCTAAAATGCACCATGAAACCTTACAACAAATAAACCTTCCATCTCTAGCCTCCTTTCCCCACTTAATCCTCTCCTACACCAAGATATTAGTCACCATGTGATGTCTCCCATCCCTCCTAGCCTACGTGCATATTTTCTATCTTGTGTGCATACCTCCTATCCTACCCCTTTGACCATAACTTTGGTCCATCGCACCCTAGCCTAGTCTACACCTACATTCCACATCCCCATAAACCCTTAGCACCCCCATGCCTCTTAATACCACTTGGGAAGGGTGAGGAATCTCCTCATACAATGACATTAATAAGGCATAATGTGCACATGCCACTTGAGTGGGGTGAGGACTCCCCCTATCTAAGTAAATTAATAAGTGTTGGTCAAATATCTGCCTAATCAACAAAACTACATTTGTGCACCCTAGATATGGCCAACATTGAATGACCAGAGGAAAGGAATGTCCTCCGTGTCAATCTCCAGAGAGGGTTGGCTCCCAAACTAAATCCTACACTGGTTGAAGACTAGAGTTGCAGGAAAGAAATTAGAAAATGCGGAAAGAAATGGGAAATATGGCCACAGGCCGAAAGTGTAGGATTTGGGGTAGACTAGCAACAAGAATTCCACCAAGTTTTATAATAGCATGTAATAAGAGGAAGGCAGCAAAATTTCACTCACACCTTTGTAGAGACAACCTCCAGATTGCATTCCAAAACTCACTCACTCACCAACAATGTTTTAAATCATAGAAATTTAAACTTAACAATAGGAACATGAGCATAAATAGAAATGCTTAAAAATAGAAGGAAATCACACACATAAGAATACTTGCAAATTTCAGAAGCCAAGTCTCTTCTATTGATGCAGAGAACTTAAGAAGTTTTCTCATAAAATGTCCAACCTCCTTTACAATGGAAATTTGATTAGTATTTATAGAGGATTTCACCTCTTTCATTAAATGTACATGAAGACAAAATGATCATAGATCAGGAACAAGAGTGAGGAAATTCCTCCTTGGAAATATTAAAACTCATCCTTTTGGAACAATGATCCATATTTCAAGGGAACATTCCCAGGAAATCAACATTTTAGGCATCGATGCACAGAAAATTAAGAGACGTTCAATGCCTTGAAAATGCACCCTACCTTGGAAATCATGAAAATCTTCTTGTGCTTCTTATATGGCTTCCTTCTTCACTTGGGATTCACAATTTGAGTTACTCATTGCCACCATCATTTAATGCTTGCAAAAACTTGCTCTAGGTGCCTTTGAAATCTTGACTATATTCTTCATGGACTATGGTGAAACTTCACAATTGGATAACTTTATCTTTGTAATTGCATTCACCCTTTCTGCTCAAAACTATGTTCACCCTTTAACAAAAATCATATTCACCCAATATTCTATTACTCAATGCGTCCATGCGATTCCATTTTGAGAACACATTCACCCATGGGAGAGGTGAACGGGATGTTCACCCCTCGACTAGGGTGAACGTGATTTTATTTCATCTTTGAGGCGCATTCACCCATGGGAGAGGTGAACGGGATGTTCACCCCTCGACCAAGGTGAACACGATATCATTTTTTTTGCATCCTTTTTTACCATGCCTCCCTTCCATCACCTTTCATATTACATTCACCCCAAGGAGGGGCGAACGAAGCTTTCACCCCATCCTTGGGGAAAACATCTATCCAAATATTAAAAATGCTCATATATATTGTTTACATATTTTAAAATACGTTCACCCCAAGGTGGGGCGAACGGAGCTTTCACCCCATCCTTGGGGTGAACATGATTTCACATTCCATATTTTTGGGCACTTTTGAACCATTTAATCCTTCACATTTTTCATCTTAATCTTCCTTTTTTTTTGCAAAGTGTACAGGCCCAAAGACGTCTCCAATTCACAATTTTTTGAATATAACAAACTTGAATCCCAAATGAAGTTTTATATTTTATTTTCCTTTTAAACATTTATAACTCTGATGCTAAAACAAAAAAGTAACATATGAAATTGATCCATAATAATATTTCAAAATAAATACTATCGCATTACAATAAAAAATGCTCCAACAAAAATCCCAATGTGGCAAAGTGCAAAACTGCCAATATTTTTGGTGACTCACGGGGTATCCAGCTCGCATGGATGCAAGCGATCCTAGGCCTTTATCCATTGGGCTATCATGGAGTCTTCTTTCCAGCCACCTTGGCTGGTACCTTTGTTGTAGATGCCTTTCGATGTGCTTCTTCTTCAGCCTTCTCTTATTCTTCTACTTTGGCTACCACTTTGAGCACTTCAGCTCGCTCCGCTTCTTCTGTTGCTTTCTCTACCGCTCGCTCTACTACTGCTTGCTCCTCCTACTCCTTGATAGTTTCAGAAATTACTTCATAGGCTGTGACTACCTCCTTCCAAGCATGAGTAGTGAATAGGCATGGGACACTGAGTGACTCATAAACAAAGTAAATATTTTTAACATCTGTCAAGCTGAGGTGCTTCGCTCGTTGAGCCAACTCATACAATGATAACTCTAGGCACGTATATTTTTGCATCAAGGGCAACACCTACACTTCTATGAGAGGCTCCTCCCATGCATCGATCTTAGAGGTATCTTCCATGAACTTCTTCCAGAGCGCCTCCAATTGCTCTAGTGGCAAGGGTTCACCCCACTCATCCATGAAGTCTAAAAATCCCAACTCGACAAGAGTATCAAAGTGAGTCATGGAAATGGTATGCTCTCGCTCGATGGTGTTGAGGATTGTTTGACCTTCTCTTACCAGGTCCATTCTTTGAAAATAACTATGCAACGTGACCTTGGCAGTCGACCAGGCATGATCCATTTCGCTTAGAGGGTGAATACGTAGGTTAGCATTAGCTAGGGCCTAAATTTTTACTACCATCTCCATATATGGCTCTAGCATCTGCTCTATAGTGTTAATTAGTTACTACCCTAACTGGATCTATATTTGGGCTTCCCAAAAATAGTGCAACACTTGAACTACTTGTGCGACCAACTTCTCACAGTTTTAAGCAGAGCGAAGATGGGCCTCCTTGACACTTTTTGGTGAAAAACCAGTAGCCTATGCAGCCTTCTCTGCTAACTGATTCTTCATATCCTCAAGCTGTTGTTGAAGCTTATGCATCTCTATCCTAGTGGTATCTCATTCTTTTAGGTGCACTCCAACCTATCGGTGCAAGTACTCATTTTTAGTGGCAGTCTTTTCCTCTTGCGCTCTACTTTTTGCCAAGGCAGTTTCAAGCTCAATTATTTTATTTTCATTTTCAAAATACTTCTCCTTATAATACTCATCGTGCAAGTATACTGAGCTCATGTCAACCTATATATTGCCCATATTCTCTATCAGATTTATCCTGGTAAGATCTTCCATGATAGTCTCACTGACGTAATCACTCAACAACATTTCTCCTTACGACTTTTGAACCAAGGGAGTGAGTTTAGTCATGTGAGCTTCCATAGCAACTAGGTCAAAAGCAACTTTCTTGATCGGTCGAGCTAGTGCCAATGCTTCCTTTGGCCTCATGCTCTTCAACCACTATGAAGAACTCAAGTGTGCCCGATTAATTTTCTCCATATCAGGTTGTTTTTGGGCCACCTAAACATCGAGCAATATTTGCAACTCCAAAAATGGGGTGAATGGGACCAAAACATCTGAGCGACTAGGCTCAATGGAAGTGGATGAGATAGTGAGAAGAGGGGGAACTAAAATGGTAGTTTGGATGGATGAACCAGGTTCGACTATAGTTACACTTACTCTAGGAGGAGCTTGCATACTTACAGCCTCAATGGTAGTGGTGGCGGCAATGGAAGGGGAAGGATGCGAAAAGGGATTCAACCTTGATGCATATGAACTAAAAGAAATGGAGGTCAAAGAAATGGGAATAGAAGAAGGAGCAGTAGTGACTTTGAGAATGGAAGAAGATGGAATCGAAATAGATATGGAAGGTATACCAAATGGTGGAGAAATGGAGATAGAAGATGGTGGAAGTGAAACAGAAGTCACTACATGCTCTAGGGAAGAAGAAGGAGGGATAGAAGATGTACCTTTGGGTATGGGCACCGTGTGACGTGGTGATGGGGGTGGCTATGAAATTACTTCTTCTTGTTGTGCTTCCACCCTCTCTTCAATGTCTACATTCTCTTTGCCATCTATGACTTCTACTCGGGAGCTCTCTGACTGATGATCCTCCTCTTGTTCTTGGGCCATCTAAAATATTTGTGCAACTTTCATCGGGAGCTCTGGAAAGGATTAATAACTATGACCAAAACAATAGAATTGTAGAAACTACAACAACTGAAACCTCGATGATAGAAGTAGTTATGGTGCTAGTCCTTGGTCTTTTCGCCACCTTGGGAAATGGTGGCGCTTTCGACACATTTTGCTTCTCTGATGTAGGTGCCTCTTCAACTTTTCATTTCATCCATTGAGATCTTCATTTAAACACATATTGTTGCTCTTCTTCCTCTGGAATCTCCTCCTCGACCATTGGACGTTCTCCTTCAGTTTCACCTTCACCACTATCGAATGTTGAAAACTTTATGGTAAAATGTTGGTGAAGGTGACGGGCTGATATGAATCGACATACTCATCATAATTCTCTAAAAACTATTCATCCAACTTCAGCCCATAAGGAGTAGTCAACTTCCCTCGATGAATCTGCATTATCCACCAATTCATAATCTTCTCCTCAATCCATTCGGGCTCACTTTATTTTACTTGGCTAAATAAACCTAGGAGGGATTTGAGACTTATACGCCAGATTATACTCCGCTTCTTGCTCATAATAGTCATGCCAAGGTGGAAGCGTCATCATTTTCTCAATATGCCAATTCATATCAGGCCCATCAAAGTTATTTCTATTCTTCTGAATATCAGGTCGAGGGCAACAATGAAAATATTTGGCCTTTATAATAGCTAAAAACTTACCCAAAGGGTCATACCTCCAACACTGCGGTAGCTCTATCAAGCCCAAATCTTGCAATGCTACTATCAGGAGCCGATTCTACCCAACTTGGCTCACTTCTATACTACCAAATTTAAATGACATATTACATGTTATCTTCTTCCATGCCCAACTCCATACACATCATTTACATAATCCGACTAGCACACTACTTCCATAGCAAAAACATGCTCTGTAGAAAAATAGGGCAACAAAAATGGCTTACCCATGAAACCAAAAATTCTCACAACTACGCCTTGGGTAAGCAGAAAAATATCTCCCTTTTCTTGTGTAACAACTGCATCTCTTAACTCCCATGACACCCTTTCACATGTGCCGCAAAGCAATTCTATTTTTGGGCCCAAAAACCAACTATTAAAACTATAAAATGACTCCCTTCTTGTCAAAATGGGAGTCCACATATAGACTGGTAGGGGTTCATTTTTCTCACCCACCTGCATCACTATAATAAAAGGAAAGCACCGCTGAAGCTGGAAAAAGAAAAACCAAATTAAAAATGAAGAGTGCCTGAATGACTTTGCCTCTCCAATATGCAACTTCTCCAATTAAAAATTCAACCTTCGAGAAACAAAATCAGCCCAATAAAAAAATATCAGGTTGGTTCCCTACCTCATAGCTATAGGGGAATAGAACTCCACCCAAAAAATACATTGTGCTAAAGCCGCCTACCATTTATGCATAATATCATCTGAAGGTAAACCGATGACCCATGCCAACATCGAATATATATCCAAGCTCTTGAAATCTGAAAGCGACTTTGACAAATTAGGAAGTTGCCCCATCTATGGCTCTTTAATCAGCTGAGTCTCCATAAATTGGTGCATTGTCACTATGGAGACATATCTATCTTCTTGCTCATCAGTATGCAATTTTTTATTAACCACATAAGAAGGGGGCTTCAATCCACAAGCAAATGCCTCCCGAACCTCATCTGGGGTGATGGTGAAGAGAATTTCCCTCCTAGAATTCCTTACAACTCTAGTGAATGGGTCATAAAATTGAGCAATGAGCCGTACAAGCTCAGGGTATGGATGAACCGATGGGCACAAGTACCAAAACAACTATGAATGATAGGGCACTATCAGCCAACTATGTGATGTCACTCCTTGATTTACTGCTAACTCAACATCCTACCGCAACCTTTCCACACCTTTATGGGTAATGAGGCAGTCACCAATTTCTGCCATTGTATCTTCATACGGGTCCAAGTCGACATAGTCATTTTTTTTAGCCTTCTTAGATCTAGATTTTGACTTCTTGGACTCTGTAGCTTCTATAACTTCCTTAGGCTCTTTGCTTCACTTCCCCATTACCTCTTATTTCTAAAAAATATTCTGAACACTCTCTGGACACTTCTACAACTACAGTTCAAAATATACAATAATAAAAATTTAAAAGAAAAATAAACTATGAGCCTTTTACCTCATCCTTTATATAGAGCTTCTCCCCAACTACCGCAATAAATGTCAAATTAACTTGAGCACTTTCGAGAGATCATAAGCATTGATTCGCTCACCTGGCACCATTCCCTATGTTCTAACGATATCGCCTTTGATTCGCTACCAAATCATCTTGGGAAAGAGTGCCCTCCTTATCACGTAAATTTATTGTAAATCATGCCCTAGAGACCAAAGCTTACTTGAAAAAATAAATTTACCGCTTGAAAACCAATGATAGGTATTCTTTAGCTCCTCGAGAACATAAATATTCAGTAGGTGCACATTTTTAATTAAATGCATTTAAAACACCCTTTTACCTGCATTCATGTTCTCTGATAGCTGCCACGTATCCAAGGGTGCAATTATCTTTGCAACGTGCTTCGAAAAAAATGCACTTGCCTCCTTTCCTTTGGCGAAATCACTTTATGGATGCACACTAATTTTTCCTTTTGATGGTGTGTTCAAAAATTAAAGCAATCAATTTCCTTCTTTTGTACTTCAGGGCAACTTCAAATTGCTTGGAAGTTTTATGGCGAATAACCTCCTTTAATAAACTTTTCTGCTTCATTATTTCACCCATATTTAGAAAATTAGATTTTCTAAAAAACAAAATCTCTTTAACACTTTTCCTTTTTTTTTTTTTTTTTAAAATTTAAATAATAAAACTAAAAAAATGCATTTTTTTTTATATTAAAAATAAATCCTTATCCCTCCATTTATTTTTAACGATGCATTCACCCAAACTAAGGGTGAACGACCATTGCACCCATCACCTAGGGTGAACCTGATATTAATTATCATATCTTCACCGAACATGATATCAAAGTCATCAACGGGTTCACCCCAACCAAGGGTGAATGGTTGCATCGCCCCTCTTTGGGGAAGGACTTTTTTTTTATTAAATTTTTTACTTTTTTAAATCTTCTTCTTTTTTTTTTATATTTTTATATATATAAATAACATCAACAATTAAAACAAATAACATATTAAAAAGAATATTTACATATGTACAAGATGGTACCTCATCAGAACCTCATCATTGAATATAGGCCTTCAAATGAAGACCATTCACTAGGATAGGAAGATCACAACCCTCCATATCACGAAGGTGATAGGCATTTACTGAATTTACTACAAAAATTTGAAAAGGGCCTTCCCAGATAGCATCAAACTTATGGTGTTTCCCTAGCTTAGCCTTCTTCTCATTCCATTTTAGAACTAAGTCTCCCACCTAAAAACTACATTCAATTATTTTCTTCCCAAACCACTTCTACATTTCTTTTATGTGCTCAAAAAATGCTTGATAAGACTACTCTCTATCCTCCTCTAACTACAACAATTGTGCCAACCTTGCACTCATAGGATCATATTCTTCATCTTCATATTGAAACAGCTACAATGTTTGGAGTACCGAAAGCTCAATATGAGTGGGGAGAATAGCTTCTTTCCCATAAACCAAGGCGTACAGAGAAGTTTTAATAGATTTCTTCATGGAGATACGATCTGCCCAAAGCGCCTGGTTCAACAACAAGTGCCAACTTCTTTTATTACTACCCATCATCCTTTTTAAAATTCACAACAAATTTTTATTGGTAGATTCGGCCAACCCATTCCCTTGCGGATAATAATTGGATGATGTCTTGAGATAAATGCCATATTTGCTAGCGAACTCTATGATTTTAGCCCCAATGAATGGAGTTCCATTATCAGTTACAATTGAATCTAGGATGCCAAAATGAGTAATGATCCCTTCTAGAAAAGAGATAACAGTTGCTTGATCAACCTTCTTGGTAGGAATAGCTTCCGCCCATCTAGTGAAATAGTCAGTCATCGTTAAGATATACTTGTGCTCTATGGAAGAATGTGGATCAATAACTCCGATGAAGTCAAGACCCCACTATTGAAAAGGTGCTTCCACTTGAATTGGGCATAGAGGCAAAGCTCCTTTTCTGATTCTACCAACGTATCGCTGACAACTATCACAATGTTGACTCACTTTATGAGCATCGATGAACAGAGTAGGCCAGAAATAGCCTGCTCGAATAATTTTTAAAGCCATAGGCCTTCCTGCATAGTGACCACCAGATAACCCAGAATGAAATTCCTCCAATATTTTCTCCTTCTTAGACTCCTTCACACACCTGAGAAGAACTCCATCAATGTTCTTGTGAAACAATCCATTAGGCAATAGAACATATTTGAGAGCTTGCAGCCTGAACCTCCGATGTTGTGAAGCATCAAGGTGAGTTGGACATTTTCCTGAAGTAAAATAATCAACCAATTCTTCTATCCAATCATGATTACTCACAATATGATTTGCACAAATATTTTCACCAATATCTCCTTCATGCACCACATCCAATGATTCAGAAGTAGCACTTTTAGCTAACTCCTGGCATAAAGCTCACCCACGAACTAGCTTTGTTGGTCGGATATCCACATCATATTCTTGAATCTTTGAGACCCAACCTACCCTTTTATCACCTAGTTCTCCTTGGAGTATAAAATTTTAAACATCAAGATGTATAACATAAACCATAATTTTGCTCTGAGAAACAAAGTGTCGAAACTTCTTCAATGATTTCATTACTGCATACACTTATTTCTCAATAAAATTATACTTCTCTTGATGTGGTGCAATAACTTGGCTCAAGAAGGCAATTGGCTTCTCTTCTCCATCCTCTTGCTTCTATGTTAACACTGCAACATAGCTCTCTTGCTCACCCACTGCATAGAGAATGAAATCTTTTGAATAGTCAGGATTAATTAAAACTAGAGCTTGTGTGATCCTTTCTTTGATTTCCTGAAAATCTTATCTTCTAGCTTTCATCCATTTAAACTCAGTATTCTTCTTCAAGAGCTCCGTCATGGGCTTCACAACCTGAGCAAAGTCAGCAATAAACTTGTGGATGAAATTTATTTGACCAAAGAAATATTGTAGGTCCTTTTTGTTAGTAGGCAATGGTAACTTCATTAGGGCTTCAGCTCTTGCAGGGTCAATTGCCAATCCTTCTTGAGAGATCACATGACCCAACAAATTCCCTTATTTAACAACAAATATTGACTTCTTCAGATTAATAGAAATCCTAAATTCATGACACTTCTCAAACACCTACCTCAAATGAGCTACGTGGTCTTCTCTGTGATGTGAAAACATAGTCATATCATCAAGATATATTACAATAATTCTATTCAATAACTCATCGAAAGCAATGTCCATGGCCCTCTGAAAAGTAGCACCAACATTTGAGAGTCCAAATGGCATCCGTTGGTAGGCGAATGTGCCCCATTTGGTGGTGAAGGTTATTTTATGTTGGTCTTCATATTTCACCCAGATTTGATTATATCCAGAGAAACCATCTAGCAATGAGAATCTCTACGCATCGGATACCACATGAAGGATTTGATCAATCTACGATAGAGGGTAATGATCTTTTAATGATGCCTGGTTCAGGTTGTGAAAGTCAACACACAACCGAATGTCTCCATTCTTCTTCCACACTAGGACCAGGTTCGCCACCCATGTTGAGTGCTTGATTGGATAAATTATCTTTACCTCCAACATCTTCAACAATTCTGCCTTCATAAGTAATTCGATCTTGGGATTGATAGGGCACTATTTTTTCCAAAAAGGTTTCACCCCCTCCTACAACTCAATGGTATGTTGGATCACGTTCTTGTCATATCCCTTTAAATCTTGATAGCTCCATGCCATGATGTCGGGGTACTCATAGCACAAGTTCTTAATATCTTCCAACTCCTTAGGCATGCAATCAGTTCTAATTTTGATGATCTTCTTAGGTTCTAACTATAATTCTTTATACTCCTTTGCATCCACTTTGATCCTATGCTTTTCAAACCTATCATTCTGATCAAACAAACTCTCCAAAGAAATCAAACCTCTAGGAATATGATTGTTCTTCAATTGGATCATTCCTTCTCTCTCTTCATCAACAAGCATTCTATCATCTGCGCTAGTAGCTTCTCTAAGCAAAAAATTGACTATTTGTTCATCATTATCGAATACTTGCCAATAAATATTCTTATCAAGAACTGAAGGTCTATAGATCACCCTAACAGTCTTGGGATTTTTGACTACTTGCTCCATGGGAGAATAATTCGCACCAAGAGATGCTAGAATATCTGCATGTTTGTTCTACTCCTAAGAAATCACCTAAATGTTCAAAGTTGTGAAGGATTCAAATAGATCCCACACTCTATTGTGATAAGATTTTAGGTAATGTTGCTTTGATACACACTTATTAGTAGTCTGATTAACAATAAGTTTAGAGTCACCAAAAATTTGCAACTGCTTGATGCCCAATTTTTTAGCCTTCTTCAATCCAAGGCACAATGCTTCATATTCAGCTGCATTATTTGTGCAACTCCAAGTCAATCTATAAGAATAAGTCTTCTATAACCCTATGGGGGAGATCAACATGACACCAGCTCCTACACCATTCTTACATCTAGCACCATCAAAATACAACTTCCATAACTGATCTGTGTCAGGATCCAGGGAATCAGGGACTTCTTCTTCAATTTGCTTTGGCTTGGTTATTGTATAACAACCAATGTCTATTCCAATCATTGCATTAAAATATATGAGGGAAAACTCATCTTCAAGGTGAAGTTCACCAAGCGCTTCTTCCATTAAGTCAACTTCTTCTAGCTCTTCAGTCATCATATTAACTGCACCTGGAGCTTCTTCTTCCTCTTCCAACTTTTCAATGTGAAAAGGTGATGGCTTTTCATTATAAATGTGAATCCTCTTTCCTTTGAATGGTATCTCCAAATGCGAGTAGTCTAAGGAAAGATATCCTCCCAGCTTAGCTGTGAACTCCCTTGAGAGGCACATGCTAAAGTATGGCTCTAGGTCAACCACTACCACTTCTTGGATGACCATGATTTGTGGCATACTATGAAGGACAATGGGAATATCTTTGATTACTCCCACTATCTTGACTGGAGTTCCATCCAACTGCAACACTCCTAGGCTACTTCTTGTATATTCCATCCCCATCACTTCACATACTACCTTTGGCATGACAGTAGTCATAGCACTAGAATCAATCATACAATTGTGTACGATCCACCCCTCCATTCTGAGTGACAAATAAAATGGGGGTGGTCTATTATTTCCTATTATCAAAGTTGGTAGTGCTTGCACCAAGACTATTTGAGAAGGATTTTTCTTTTGATCTTTAGCAGTCTTCAAAGATTCTTGTAGTAGGTCAACTTGCCCCGACAACTGTAGTGCATCATACAAGCTTACTTTTGCAAGTATCTTCTTCATTTCTTCCATAATATTATAATTTGAGATGGTCAGAGCCTTCTCTTCTATAACCCATTCGTACTTATCTCGGTACTACTGAGTAGCTTCTACCCTTTGTCTCTTTGTCAATGATGGGTACTTGAGTCACTCCTTAGCCTGCTCTTTCATTTCATTTTGTGTTTGAGTATTGCTACAGGTTGTGAAGTTGATGCCTTAGTTTGTGCCTTTTCTTGAGCTTGCTTAGGCAGTAAATATTTTAACTTGATAGAATCTTGCTCCTTAGTCCTTACACTAGGCACTTTCGCTAGAGGTTGCCCTTTTTCATATTGCACCTTTGGCTCTATAGGTACCTTCAAAGGTTCGAGCTCAACTGGATCTACAGTTACTAGCTTTTTCCTGGATCTCGTAAGAACCGAAACTTGCTCCAAATATGGCATCATAAAATTGTGATCAACTTCCCTGATCATATTGACTTGTCCATCGATCGAACTCTCTGCTAGCATTTGCACATAATTCATATGCACCATGCAAGTTTCTTCTCCATGAGGATCATTGCATGTTGAACACCAGTATGCCTTTTTTGTTGCACTAGTCTCCTCATTTGCTAACACCATTGTGCTCTTCTCAAGGCCTCTACTAGCAGATGCTTGCTCTCGAGTAATTGGTGGTGTTTGAAATCTCCTCGATCAAAATTTAGCCTCTACTTGCTTCTTCCTCACCATTGTAAGCTCATTTGATATAGTCCTTAAGGCTGAGTTATTAGATTTCACTTCTTGCAATAATGTCATAAAAGGATCAAGATTAGATGATGGAGGGAACTAGAAAAGGTAGAGGTGTTGGAAGTGTGGGCAATGGTAATGGAACCAATGGCATCGAAAATGCTAGAAAAGGAATAGATGATGATAGTTAGGGTACTGATTGAGTGGGAAACTATGGAAAACTTGGAGCCGAATATTGTGGGATAGGGATCAGAGCGATATGAGGTGGGCTTGAACTCCATGAGGGAACTAGGTACATGGAAGGCATGGGCTATGAAAATGCACTGGAATACAAATACTATGGGAGGTCAGGAAGAATGGGCATAGTCATTTTTAGGGAAGCCTGCCTACAACAATTAAGTTAGATTCAGCCTTCTGTGCCTGAGTGTATAGGTCTGGGAATGTAGTCACATTGGCTTGTCGCACGACCATACCAATTTTAGTGCTAAATACCCTGAGGTAGTAGAATGCAGCTTGTTCATGCATGGGCCGCAAACCATCAGGAACCCTTTGCCAGCTTTGAGTGAACCTGACATTGAAATCAACTATCTCCTCCTATGGATGTCTTTGAATCATTGTAAACTGATGCAACAAGGAGTATGGGTCAGCTTGTTCATGAAAATTTTTAATCAACAACTCCACCAACTGATCCCATGAGGTAATAGTACTAGGTTGCAATGATCGGTACCAATACAACAATTTCCCTCTCAATGACAATACCAACAACTTTACCATCACATCTTCATCTGTTATTCCATGGATCGTAGCCAAAGAAGCTACATCTTGAATATGCTCATAGGCCATTTTACCAGTACCATCATAGGTCGGCAAAGCCTTCAAAGCTGCTTGAGGCACTAGATTTTGTGCTTGTAAGTTCAAGGTCCCTGAGCTATTCCATGTTGGGAACTGTCTAGGTGGTTGTGGCTACTATGGTGGAGGATTTTGAGCCATGTGGGTTGGTGTGTGGGGTGGATCTTGAGGAACACTAGTAGCAGTGCTAACTGGGCTTGTAGGAGCAGAGAATACACCAACTAGTCATGATGATGTGATAGATGATATATGGGATGTATGAGGTAATGAAGATGTACGATGTAAAGTGGCTAATTGAGGATGTTCCCCTAGCCTTTGAATATCAAGTTCGTAGAACTCAATTTGATGATCTAGATTTTTGGCCTTCGATCTTGTATTCATGAGACACAACTTTCATTGTACTCATATTTGGAGATTTCTGGGTGTAATCGAGTCACCAGATGTTCTAACTATACAACACGAAGGTGAACATCAAACCTTAATACTATCGAAAGTGGAACTTTTGAGGTCCCACTGGGCGTGCCAAAAACTATTGGTCAAATATCTGCCTAATCAACAAACTACATTTGTGCACCCTAGATATGGCCAACATTGAAAGGTCGGAGGAAAGGAATGTCCTCCGTGCCAATCTCCAGAGAGGGTTGGCTCCCAAACTAAATCCTACACTGGTTGAAGACTAGAGTTGCAGGAAAGAAATTGGAAAATATAGAAAGAAATGGGAAATATGGCCACAGGCTGAAAGTGTAGGATTTGGGGTAGACTAGCAGCAAGAATTCCACCAAGTTTTATAACAGCATGTAATAAGAGGAAGGCAGCAGAATTTCACTCACACCTTTGTAGAGACAACCTCCAGATTACATTCCAAATTACTCACTCACCAACAATGTTTTAAATCCAGAAATAGAATTTTAAACTTAATAGCAGGAACATGAGCATAAATAGAAATGCTTAAAAATAGAAGGAAATCACACACATAAGAATGCTTGCAAATTTTAGAAGCCAAGTCTCTTCTATTGATGTAGAGAACTTAAGAAGTTTTCTCGTAGAATGTCCAACCTCCTTTACAATGGAAATTTGATTAGTATTTATAGAGGATTTCACCTCTTTCATTAAATGTACATGAAGACAAAATGATCGCAGATCAGGAACAAGAGTGAGGAAATTCCTCCTTGGAAATATTAAAAATCCATCCTTTTGGAACAACGATCCACATTTCAAGGGAACATTCCCAGGAAATCAGCATTTTAGGCGTCGGTGCACAGAAAATTAAGAGACGTTCAATGCCTTGAAAATGCACCCTCACCTTGGAAATCATGAAAATCTTCCTATGCTTCTAATATGGCTTTCTTCTTCACTTGGGATTCACAATTTGAGTTACTCATTGCCACCATCATTTAATGCTTGTCAAAACCTGCTCTGGGCACCTTTGAAATCTTGACTATATTCCTCATGGATCATGGTGAAACTTCACAATTGGATAACTTTATCTTTGTAATTGCATTCACCCAATCTACTCAAAATTACATTCACCCTTCAACACAAATCATATTCACCCAAAATTCTATTACTCAATGCGTTCATGCGATTCCATTTTGAGAACGTGTTCACCCATGGGAGAGGTGAACGGGATGTTCACCCCTCGACCAGGGTGAACGCGATTTTATTTCATCTTTGGGGCATGTTCACCCATGGGAGGGGTGAACGAGATGTTCACCCCTCGACCAGGGTGAACGCGATATCATTTTTGTCATGCCCTTTTTTACCATGCCTCCCTTCCATCACCTTTTGATATTACGTTCACCCCAAGGAGGGGCGAATGGAGCTTTCACCCCATCCTTGGGGTGAACGCATCCTATCACTAAAATTATTAAAATGCAGACATGCTCATATATTTTTTACATCATTTTAAAAGACGTTCACCCCAAGGAGGGGTGAATGGAGCTTTCACCCCATCCTTGGGGTGAACGTACTTTCACATTCCATATTTTTGGGCACGCTTGAATCTTTTAATCCTTCGCATTTTTCTTCTTAATCTTTCTTTCTCCTTTTTTGCAAAGTGTACAGGCCCAAAGACGTCTCCAATTCACAGTGCCCTTTGAATATAGCAAACTTGAATCCCAAATGAAGTTTTAAATTTTATTTTCCTTTTAAACATTTATAACTTCGATGCTAAAATAGAAAAGTAACATATGAAATTGATCCATAATAATATTTCAAAATAAATACTGTCGCATTACAATAAAAAATGCTCCAACAAAAATCCCAATGTGGCAAAGTGCAAAACTGCCAACAATAAGGTATGGTGCACAAATCCTCTTTGACCATGCAAGTGGAATTTTCTAGATTTTCTACCTCCCTCACCCATTCCATTTGGATGCCATGTCATGCCATGTCATGTCCATATCATCACACCCTCTCCCTTGTAAAATTCTATAGATACCCCCATCATTTCTTTAATTTCATAAGAGTGTGAAGTTACATGCCAAAACTCTACTAAAATTTATTTTGAAATATTTTGTGTGCTCACCCCTTGTTTACAAACCAACCATGGAGACTTGTATGCTTTTATTTGCATATATATTATTTGTGAAACTGCTCGTAGGTGAAGGTTCCAGTTTATCCCAAACTTCTACCAGAGGTGCATGACACCCTATTGGAGGTCCCTTACAATTTTTATCAAATTATGGGTAGCAAAACTCTAACCACCTATCCATAGGAAATTCACAATCGTAACTACTAACCCTAGGGTGGTTGAATCTCTAGAATAGTTTTAGATAGGTAGAAGGTTCTCAACAGTCTATAGACCCTCCTCTTGAACATTTCTTGTATTTTGGATAGTATAGACTCAAATTCCCGTCCCTAGGTGGTTGACTATCACAATTGACCATCCCCATGTGGTTCACTCTAGAGACATGTTTCAACCACAAAATCAACAAAAAATAGTCAAAAAATGTAAGCAAGGTAATATTATTTGTGTTTTGCAATATTTTGAGTTCTATTATTGCTTTAATTCGACTTTTCTTACTTTTTTTTTGTTTGCATCTCTCATAAATTCGGACTTAACCAAGGTAGGCCCTTTTGATGCTACTAATATTTGTGTTTGGTTGTGTGTAGGGATTGTGAAGGTGCATACAACCAAGGGTGGTCAAGCATTCAAGTATTCAAAACCCACCTACCCCTTGAGGTGGTTTAGAAGATGTTTGGGATATCATTTTAGTAACTTTCATAAAAGAGAATGCACATTTTGGGAACCCTTCTTGTAGCCCATGATGGCGTTTGTAATAAAAGCATGTAATCTAATACCTTTAGTAATGGAATGAAATGTTGCATTTTCTACACCACATGTTTGTTCAAAATCTATCAAGTAGGGTAAATTAATATGAATTATAAAATTCTTTGGTACCATGTTTTATAAAAGGAGAAAATTAAATCCAAGCTAAAGAATTTAGAAGAGACAATGGAAATAATAAAATAGATCAACATGTACCTATGTGAAGGAAGAGTAACTAGTTGATGATTCTCATATCATTTTACAAAATGAAGAGTCATAGTGGGCCCTAAAATCTTAGGATAAATTCTACTACCAATACAAATTTGTCATTTTCTAGATCAAGAATATTTCAATTACAAATGGAAGAATTAAGGATAAAACAAACACCAAATATAAAGGAATCAATTATTTCAAAGATATATTTGTCATAACCTAGGTAGAAAAAGGAGGGTTATGGTGATATTTTATAGATATATCATTGGTTATTACTTATATGTTGAATAAATTATTGATATATAAGGTATCAATAGAAAATCTATAGGAAATAATCTTCTCTTTCCATCTTAACAAGACACCTCGTTATAATGCATCTTCTATATTTTTCTTCAAAAATAATATACTGGATGTGGTAGAAGAATATATAAAGAATAATATTATATTAAGTTACGATATCATTGGCAACTTTATTATATTGGTTCCAAGAATAGTTATTTAAATTATTTTAATAAATTTTGTTCAATAACCTTCTCTAACATGATTTATAATATAAATTTAAATATGATTAGAAACATATTAAAGTAAATTTAAATAAAGTTTTTTTAATAATTGTTTTTATTATTAATTATAATGGAAATAGGACCCATCCACATGTATTATATCATGGTCACATAATATTTTTGGCACTTATGCATAAATGTGGAGAAATTTAACTAGATGAACTAATGCAATCTGATTAGGAAGCATTGCAAAATACATTCTAGATTATATTATCATAGAGGAACAAAGTGATTTTGTTCATAATAAAGGAATCCTTGGTAGTATAGTCTTTACATAAGAATCCATATATTCTCTTAAATCCATGAAAAACTAGGTATGATTGTAAAATTACATATAAGCAAAGCTTTAGACAAAGTTGGAATTTTCTATACAATATATACATTTTGTTTTGATCAAGATATGTGTGCATGAATAATATGTTTTACAATACTCCAACATATTCTATTAAAAAAAACATATTCTATTTTCAGTAGTGGATCCCTCATGAAATATTTTGAATCATCCTCTAGACTCTATTAGGTTGAGCCATTATCTCCTTGTTTCTTCATTATTATTATTAAGGAATTGGACAAATATATTCCAATTAAAAGTGGAATGCAAATAAAAAAGTATTTACTTTGTAATAAATGGTCCCTTTGAATCTCATCTCTAATTCAGTGATAAAATTCTTCTTTTACATCATCCTTTATTTAGTGAGACCCTAGAATCAAAATTAATTTTATCATGCTATGACAAGGCTACTAGAATACTTGATAATATAATAATCTAGATTGTTTCTCTCAAAACTATCCTTTATTTAAATAGATTCTTGTAAAAATTTTAGGGTTTAAAGTTTGAAAATTTCCATAAACATATCTAAGGTATTCCATTGTTTGATAAAAAAAGAAGATTTGGGCCTTGTTTAACTGCCAAACTATCTAATTGAATGCAATCTATCATTTTTTATCAATAATTGGAAGAAGAGAATTTTTTAAAACGGGGCATTTGAAAGGCACCCAATGCCTTGGAACAATAGAGAAATAGAAATAAACCCCAACAAGGAAACCCCTAAAATAACAAAAGAGGATGCTCCAAAAGGACAAAATGCATCCAACCAAACCAGAAAGAGGAAAGGAACCCTTACAACAGACCCAAGGAGAGGGCAAAAACACAAAACTGAACCAAAGCAAGACTTGAAAAAAAACTAAAAGGAAAGCAGAATATTAGTTAGGTGCATCCGTTTGCATAGGGAAAGCCATCGCGATCTCCTGTTCAGTGTCCTGTTCAGCATTCTTGGTTTCATTCTTGGGAATATCCTTGGGATCATTGTTAAAGACCTCCTTTACAATCTCAATGACTTCGTCCTCTTTGAAATTATCCTTGATGTCAAAAATTCCTGTTGTAGTAGAAATAGTGGGACCCTCCTCATCATACAAATAACAAAAAAAGAGCAGGCTAAGAGCATTTTACTGGTCCTTCACCTAGACAATTCCTTTCCCGAGAGCAACATGGGTAGTATCCAATTGGAAGAAGAGAAATTATATCCTCTTTGACCTCTAAATTTAGGTCAACTCCTCGATAATCATGCTAAACTATTCTAATCTAAATACAAAAAAGAAAATCTTCAAAGGAAAAGGTATGATAAATTTAAAGTAAATGTAGAAAATAAAATGTGATCGTAACCATAGTAGGATTACTGTTTGATCAGTTGATACATATAAAGAGAATAAAAAAATATCAGTATGCCTAAATAAATATGCTATTTATAGTAATATAAGGAAAGAACTAATAGAAAGTGAAAAGGTAGTGCCACAATCACTATATATTCCACATATCAAAGGGCAATGCCATAATTGATAAGAAAATATCACACACAATATATTTATTAAATTCAACGAGTTTGAGATTACAATGTGGAGTCCACAAAGTTAGCTTTGATTTCTTCAAATGACCAAAATATGTTTATAATGATAGCTCCTATTTATAGCAAATAATTTACCTATGAGTTACCTAAGGTAAATCCATTCTACTTATGGTAAAATCACTAATTTAGGGGCATCTTTAGCAAAATGGTGCATGTCTAATTTTTACAAGCCTTAAATGTTTCTAGATATGTTTAGAAGTCTTGTAACTCTTGTTTAGCACCATGGAAAGACAAAATACCACTTTCCTAGTAGTTTCCTCAATTTTTGGATCGAGCCATGTATTACTTGAGTTGAAAATATGAATTCACCAATTTTAAAAGTGGTGATTCATCAATTATGAAAAGTGGATATTTTCCATTCTTGGGATGGATTAACCTTTATGACCAAGTTTACCTTTTAGGCTTAGCCATTTTTTTGATAATTTCCCAAAATTTGCTAATATGCAACATTGATCTTGTGGTTATAAAATTTAGTTACTTTGCTCTTCATGGTAAATTCTAGATGGGAATTCAAAAATAGTAGCTGAGCTACTACATTTTTGGTGAATTTTCTATGCTAAGATCAACTAGTGAGAAATCCTAGGTCTTTCCTTTGTCCTTGGGCGTATTCATAATTAGGACCATTTCATAAATAAATTACAAAAATGGTAGGTCAACCTAGCTTTCTATTAAGACAACAGGTCCAAGAGCAACTACAATACACATTAATTAGCAACTTTAAGCCACTCAAAATATTTATGTCTATAGCTAGGTGCCCATATTAGCTCCTTGAGAGGCTCTCCTCTTGTTTTAATTTATATTTGAAATTGCTTAGCAGGGATTCCAAATAAGTGACCTTGTCTAGTGCAACACTATCCTTTACTTTATCCTTTTCTTTGTTGAATATTTTACCTATCTAGTAAGGTGAGAGGAGCTATCTTTTGCTATAAATAATACTAGGTAAAATAATATTTATTAGTTTTACTTGTTGTATCATGTGTTGTATAGGTCGATTTAGAGTATTTAGTTTGTAAAAAATTGTCCCTTTAAATCTCATATCCAATTTTTTGATGGAGTTGTTAGGTCATCCTTTTGTTAGTGAGACCTTAGAATTTAAATAAACTGTATCATGCTATGAGAAGGATACTAGATAACTAGTTAACATAATTGTCTAAATTTTTTTGTCAACACTATCCCTTATTTAAATAGATTATTAAAAAAAATTAGGGTTTAAAGTTGGAAAACTGCCATAAACATATCTAGGTATTCCCTTATTTGATAAAAAAGGAGATTTGGGTCTTGTTAAATTATGAAACTAATGACTGAATTGAATCTATAATTTTATTTCAACAATTGAAAGAAGAGAAATTACATCCTTATCAACCTCTAGTTTAGGCCAAATTTCTACTATTCATGCTAAATTAATCTAACAAAAAAAAGTAAATCTTGAAATGAAGAGATGTGAGAAATTTAAAGTAAATGTAGAAAATAAAATATGGTTGTAACCATAGTAGGATTAGTGTATAATCAGTCAATGTATATGAAGATAATAAAGTAATATCATTATGCTTAATATGTATGATAGTTGTAGTAATAGAAGGGAAGGACAAATAGAAAGTGAAAAGGGTAGTGCCACAATCACTATGTATTCCATAGATCAAATGGTTAGTGCCCCTATTGATGTGGAAATATCATGCACAATATTTCTATTATTCCAAAAGGAGTTTGAGAGTCCAATGTAGAGTCCACAAGGTGTAGCTTTTATTTCCTCATATGGCCAAAATATATTTACAATGGATCCTATAGATCCTATTTATAGCAAATCATTTACCTATGAGTTACCTAGTTCGTTCTACTTATGGCATAATCACCAATTTAGGGATATATTTAGCAAAATGATGCATGTTTAATATATACAAGACTTTAATAATTCTTATAGACATGTTTGGTAGTCTTCTAAATCTTATTTGACTCAATGTAGAGATACAATCTTGCTTTTCTGGTAGTTTCCTCAAATTCCATGTTGATCCTTATATTGCATGAGCTCAAAATGACAATTCATGAATTCGAAAAGTGTTTATTCACTGATTATGAAAAATGATGATTTGCCATTCTTGGGATGGATTACACTTTATGACCAATCACATATTTTTAGGCTTAGTCATTTTTTGATAATTTCTTAGAATTTGCTACTATGCAACATTGCTTTTGAGGCTACAAATTTCAGTTCCTTTGTTCTTCATGGTTAAATGCTTGTGGGAATTCAAAGATAGTATCCGAGCTACTATAGTTTTGATAATTTTTCAAGGTTATAAGCTTGATTGGTGATAAATCCTAGGTTTTACCTTTATCCTTGGACATAGAGTCTTTAAAATTAGGGCCATCTCATAGTAAAATTGCAAAAATGGTGGGTCAACCTAACTTGCTATTAAGGTAATAGGCCTAAAAGTCACTATCAATCCATATTAATGGTTAGATCTGGATCACTCAACATTTCCATATCTATATCCATATGCTCATATTGGATCCTTGAATGAATATCCTATTTTACTATGTCTTTCAAATTACGTAGTAGGAATTCCAACTCAGTGACCTTGTCTAGTGTAACACCACCCTTTGCTTTATCTTTTTCTTTGCTAAATATTTTATCTATCTAGTTAGGTGAAAGCAAATATTGTGATAGAGAGGATATTGGATAACCTAACATTTATTAATTATTGTACTCCTTATATCATGTTTTGTATAGATAACTTTAGGGTATTGTGAGTTACTTTGCATTCCTAAAGTTGTCCCTATATATTGATAACTTTTTAGGTTTTTGATCATAGTATTTCTACCTAATATCCCTACTTGACTTAATTGTTATATGATATTTTGGATTGTAGTTGTAGCACCTTGGTATATCTTGCTTTGTGGATAACTTATTTTTCACTTGTTGAACTGTATTGGGGGTTTGATCCAAGGTAGCTTCTACTTAATGAAATAAAATTAAGTTTTGATGCATACTAATTTAGCACATATGGTGTCCTAGAGAGATGATACTTCTTCCATGACTAAATTTTGTGCGTCTACAACCATTAAATTCTTTCTAAATTCTTCATTATCCTCTTTTACTTTAGTGAGCTATTTGTCCTTATCTGGCACTGTATCCTACAAATGATCTAGTTGAAGTTTACATTGTCCTTCTCTACTACCTCATTCAACACTTTGATAACTTGTTGAAATTGTGTTTCTAGTTGTTAGGTTTTTGCTGTCAATGCCACTATTTGAGCATTGTTTAATGTTTTTTCTTGTATCTCTTGATATGAATGGATGCATGTGCATATCTAATGGTGCTAGTTTTACCATTTGGAATGGATAAGTTTCATTAGATCTATTGTTGATAGTTTGGTTATATAATTAGTTGATGTAGTGGTTGGTCTACTTGGATCCTTGGGGGATACCTCTACTATTATTATCTTCTTCCCACCCTTTTATAATTATGATCATAGGACCACTATCACTTTAGGAACAAAATCCTTGAGGTTGATGATTTGTTATTTTTTTTCTATCTTTTTCATCAAGTTAGTGATCTCATTAATGGTATTTTTCCAAGGGCCTTTTAGTTCTTATCAAATTAATGGTTGACTATATTATGGTGGGTTGTTATTCCTAGGTGTTGTATGCTGACTCAATCATTTGTGATGATGTTTGAAGCGGTGACATAATTATAATTTTGAGGAATTGCTATACTAGAGTGCATAGAAGCAAAGTGATATTCAATGACAGTTTGGGAGGTGCAAACTGAGGGGCAATGGATGTTGATATTAATGGAATAATGGATTCTAACACTTGGATGGTGATTTATTTTAGAGTAGTGGCAAGTGATAATATGATGAGAGAGATGGTGGGACTAGTGGAGTATGCAATAAGAGGATGAGTTGTTATGATTTTGAAAATAGGTATGAGTGAGGACAATGAGGTATATTATTATGTAGGTGATGTTTGGGATGACCAAGATAGAGAATATGGTTAATACACAATTTTAGGGGGTGTTATTCTAAGTGAACTTATAGACATGCTTGTATTTGATGAAGAAGATGCAACAACAAAATAATGGAAATTTGAGAAATGGAAAAGAAAGGTAAGACTAAGAGATAGGAGAATAGTAGAAGGGGGTGGGTAATAAAAAGAGCGGTAATGGGAGTGAGTGTGGAGGTTATTACAACCATAGAAGTCATATTTATGTTATCATAACTTCATTATTGGTTTGTGAAATAGTTATTTGGGTTGTGCCTTGTTCTATTATCTCCCATTCATCCATGCATTTGGCACCTTGACATGTGGAAGTGCCTACCATTTTCTCTAAAATAGGTGCCCTTAGTCTAATTCTTGGAATATCATTACCTTTATAGTTCTATTAATTAGAGAAAATTTAGATAGAGAAGTCATTGTTATTGAAATGAGAGGTCTAGTTGGTACATTAGTGTTTGTGTCCTCTTTGTTCCCTCTTCCTATGTCCTCTATCCTAGGCATTAGAGAATTTTATATTAAATTACCCTTATAGCATTGGATCCATAATGTTAGTTTCATATCTCATTTTCCTCTAGGATAAGATTTTTTTTTTATGAATAGCCTTAATTTATGAGGGAGTTGATACTTTGGTGATTTATTTTGACATCTGGCTCAAAATTTTTCTTTACCCTCATTTTTACTTAGAAGAAAAACCATGAATGGGAATTTATTTTCCACTACTACAACTTGTACTCATACCCTTGGGGAGAATTGAACTTAGTAATGGTCATATCCTCATCTAGGTTGACCTCCTTTTCTAGTCTAGTCCTCTTCTCATAGATATAGAAATATATAATACTATGTGCTATTGTTTCACTCATAAAACGTGCCTTAGGGTCATGATGAGTCACTCAAGTGACTCACCCATGTGACTCTTTTTACTTCAATATCCCATACTTTTATACTTAACAATAGAATAATTATCTATTTAATAAAAACGATAATGACTTTTGTATTTTGTATAGGATAATGTGATTTAATTGTATTTATGAAATTGTGAATATTTCTTATGCAACTTTTCCTACAAATTGATCCATGTTTAACACTATTTTTCTAACCCCATGTGAACCAATATTTCTTGTATGTCATAAACATATGAAATTAATATGAGAATGTGAATAGGAAGGTGTAGCTAGAATTTGAATTCACCCTATTGAACTACAAAAACATGTATTTGTCAGATTATGGGAAACATAGGTAACAAAAGCATTAAGAAATTTTCTTGGTGACTCTCAACTATACAGAACTACATGCATTTGTTATTTAAATAAGAGGAAGAATTCTATTTATTACATATCAATTAATGAATGAGAAACTTAGAATTGTAATCATCTAAACCAAATGACTTTTTCTAGCAATCAGACAATTGCTTTAAAGTTAGGAACTCAAGGATGATGCTAGCTGAATCCATTTTGGTTAGTCTTTTTGTTCCTCCATAAAACTATCTCACTCACTTAAAAGTGGGATATTTATCCAACTATAAGGAATCTAAAAATATAATTCTAATTTATGATTCCTATTTTGGAGTAAAGTGTGACCATGGTAGTTCCAACTACTGTTATGGTACCCAGGGATAGGAATATGAGGATATGATATTATATTGTGTATGGATATTATGGAAAGTTGGCATGGGCCACATAGAACCCAAGGTTGATTATATTGTAATATTATATTATAATAATAAGCGGGGCAAGGCATTAGGAGTTGGATCCCCAAAGTAGCATTAGAGAATGGGTATATAAAGAAGGGATATTTCATTATAACACTTAATTAATCATATCGAGTATTTTATAATAATAGTCTACTATCTTGGACTATGGAGTGGATCTCATTTTGGAAGATATTGTGGAATGCTTCCTTCTTTATAGAATAATTCTAGTGTTGCCCTACTTGAAGGGTATTATCACACCTTGTCTTGTGTGAATTAATTATTGTGGGTAATTTATTTAATATTTAGAATATTGTGGATGATTTTATTTTTATGAGAAGCAAGTAGATAGTTTAAGAGAGTTTAATGGTCCCCTTAAAATTTACAAGTAGTTTAGAATTGAGGAGTCAAAAATTCAATTAGTTAGTAGATATTACTTTTGTAGTTAGAATCTATAGTAGAGCAACGTATGGACAATTTTATTTTATGTATATTATTCCAATTTGATAATAATATACCTATCATTTAATTTAATGATGAGCATGTAATTACTTCACTTCTCACCATGGGAAATTACACATATCCATGGATATTTATGCCCACTTCAAGTGTGTGGTTTGTGGTAATATTTGTAAATATATTTCATATTTATATATGCAGTAGATAGATAACTATTCATAGTTTTGAATGAGTATTTTCTAATTCTAGTATTTCCAATTTTTTGTAGTTAGCTATTGAATGTAATTAATTTTTATTATGTGTTTACTTTCCAATTACCATTCAATGTAATTAATTTTTATTGAAACTAATTAATTAGTTAGCTATTGAATATACAGAGTCATTTTAGGAAATTAACTTCTCATAGTTACTCAACAACCCTTTAAAGAAAATCAACCATAGACAAACATCTAGTAGATACCTTGGGCTATGTAGATTATACTAGAGATGGTAGAGAAAATATAGACTATGGAAACCTTTAAATTCCAAATCCAAGAATCTCAAGAGGATGTCAGGATGAAGAATATTCCATCATCCATGTGTTTTACTTTTTATAGGATGATTATAGAAGAGCTAAACAACTATCTCTTTGAATTTGATATGCTATGTAGGAGCTATGATTATAGGAAAATGCACAGAAGCTTAAACTATTTCTAGACACACTCAAGGATGCAAATTTATGTTGGTTCATGGAATTGGATGGTAGAAACATCAACATGTGGGAAACTATGATAATTTTCTATATAAATACCTAGATTATTGTATGATTAGAGAATATTGAGATTAAATGATACAAAGAGAAGAGGAGACCTTGGAAGATTTCATTGAGAGCTTCTATTTTGATCTCTAAAGGTTTAAGCATTTGATCCTAGATACTAAAACCTTAATGTTATATTCTTATGAGAGACACGGCAAGAGTGCATAGAAGCTTTAAATATAATAGTAGGAATATATATTTATCAAATTAGGAAGATATATTTTCAACAATAAGGAAATGTAAAGGCATTAGGGGCGACATTACTCCGACAACAAAAACTTTGGTAGGTATAACTAGATATGAAGTTAAAAAACTTTCTCAAAGACCTCAAGAGAAGTAAACTTTCTTCGTTAGCTTCTCAATTGGATACCTTTTAAGCCTAAAAGAAATAAGAAGAGGTGGAAAATGCATTAGTAGAAATTTGTCCAAGGTGTATAAAGAAATATGTGAAACATGAATATCCTTTAGACAAGGTTAACATCTATAGCCTCTACTAGAAGGACCAGAAAACAAGTAATTGTTCAATATTACCAAGAATAAAAGATACTTCCCACATCAAAACCAAAGAATAGAAGAGGTCCGTTATGCCAATTAGTGGAAGCCATAAAACCTCGACCAAACATTCAATATATGAACCTTGGAGCCCAACCATTTTCTCCTTTTAAGTTTTTAAATGGTTGGATTCCACAAAAATTAAAACACTTGGATGAATCAATACAATCATTGGCTTGAATAAAAATACCCCCGTCAACCATGGTAGAAACCACAAGAAATGTGGTTTTATTTTCTAAGCTAGAAATATCACCAATCACCTCAACCACAATAATATTGATTACCTACATAAAATACTTACAACTAACAACTTTTAAAACAAAAATCATACTTACCTATCCAACCAACACTGAATACCAATAATAAAGTAGGGCAATTAATGTATAGTTATTAGTAGGATACTCAACCTACTCTATAAATACTATTGATTGAAATGGGTTATAATTATGATCAAGTAAAATACTTAAGGATCCTAAAACCCCAATTATTCCTAAACCATAGGAAGAAATTCCTCCTTAAGAGGATTCTCAGGAATTGGATCCCATTAGTAAATCTAGTTCTAATAACAAATAACTGGAGAACCCTCTTCTCATTAAACGATTAAATAAAGAGAATAAACACCCACCCCAATTTAACTTTCTAAGAGGACTATAGAATGTATGTATTCAAATACCTATTTTCTATGACATCAAAGATGTCTTAATCTATAGAAAAATTGTTAGAGAATTATGCTTGAAAAGACCAAGGGTAAAAATGGACCCTACAATTTTTGAAGTAGTAGGCCAACTTGCTAACCTTATGCTTCAAAAAGTCACCACTCCCAAGTAATTTGATATTGGAATCCTATTGTCAATGTCAACATAGGGAATATTTCAATTAAGAATATATTAATTTAATTATGATAAATGATCAATATTTTAATAAAAGAGACTATGGATAAGTTGCACCTCCTAGGAATTAGGTCTACTCCCATGCCCTTACATATGGTTAATCAATTAACTATGATTCCTTAAGGAATAGTTAATGATGTGGTTATTTCTATATATTCTTGAGAATACCCAACTAATTTCATGGTGTTAAAATCAAAGACAAGCCTAGGAGGATACCAACTAATTTTGGGTAGACATTATTTAGATGAAACTAATACCTACATGAATTTCCAATATGACCATCTCAAATGGATCTACAATTAAAATCTTGAGCCTATATCCACTTGCTAATCCCTCTCTATAAATTGAAGATCCTAGGTGGGTTGAACAAGATGGAAATGATGAATTAGTTAGATGAGCAATTCTTACAATCCATCAAGATCTCAAATGAAAGGATTTGATTGAGAACATTATGAATGATAATTTATTTCAAAATATGTATCTCCAAGAGAGTCCTAATAAAAATAAGGTCCTTAATACATGTTCTATTCAAGGAATTATTGTTCAAGATCCTTTAAACCTAGGAAGGAATACTATCATTTTTATCAACTTTTACCTCATACATGTAGCATCAATGGAACCCTTAGCAATGATAAGAAATTCCTGTTAGAGTTAAAGTAAAGTGCACTATGCCTTCCTTGACACTTGTCAGTTTCTCTTGACAAGTGTCATGTGTTGAATATAGGCTTATGCCTATATATTGTAACATTTTTATCAATAAAATAATCCAATAAGTTTTCCCTCCTAAAAAACGAGGCGCTGCTGGACTGTAGAGAACGTTTCCTGTATTTAGTGCCATACCACAGGCCAAATGGCTACTTCGAAGGCTTAAAAAATAGGAATATAACGGTCAAAAATTAAGATTTCTGATGTGAGCCCCAAAATTACATTTTAAAAGCCCTAACAGATCCAACCATTTTATTGGGGATTATGGCGAAGCTATCTAGTCCTCACTTTAGAGTTTATCTGCATCAATTTGGCGACGAAAAACGACCACAGAAGCTCCAGCTGCCGTTCGTCGATCGTCTGCACCATTTACTGCTCCACGCATGGTTTTAGTTGCAAGTGCATGAACTACCCAAGTAGAGTCAAAATCATTCAACATGCAGGCATTGTACCCAATTTCTTTTGGGTGGGGCGTCAAATCGTCCAAGTGTCGGAGTTCAGTAGCACTAGGAGGTGCACTCCAACCAATTTACAGCATGCACAGATTATTTTACAATTTCCATTTTTTTAATGGGGGCTAAACTTATTGGAGGGCATTGGGCACTTTATTAAAAATCTTATCTTATTTTTTGATTAAAACTATGAAGGGGTTGTGAATTTTTTTTAATATTTGCAAGTTGTAAGATTCAACTTTTATAAAGTGGAGAAAGGCCACTTTATTTTTTTTTAAACATGTTATGGCACTGTTTATGGCCGACAGTAGAACTTTATTGGCCTGTTTCTTTCCAAACATAGGAAGTGGAAGCAAAAATATTGATAGCTCAAGTAATTCCCCTACGAGGGAAAAATTGATGATGTTTTTATTCCTCCAGAGAGCGATGCCACCACAGTGCGAGTTTTTAGTTGCTGTCTTGGAGAGACATGTTTTTCACATGATGAAGGCCCCTTTGATGGTGAAGTATAGGGGTATTTATAGTCATTGGAAATGTTTTTCCGTGACAGACACAATGGAGGTGTCATATTGTAATTTTGAGGCTGTTTCAATTGAGTTTTTTAGCCTCAAAGTTTTTCTACCTTGGAGTGCACTTTCGGTTGTACCCGACACTTCCAAGGCTCTTATAAGTGATCCTAGTATCTAGTAGTTTCCCCTTTCTACTTGGCGGATGTAGCGGCTGGTTACCCATGCATTTCGGTAAGATGAGGTGACTACCATAAGGACACTTATTCTAGGGACTACAGACAAAGACACCCTAGACTCTATCCGAGGTTGTTTTTGGATCTACTTCTGAAGACTACAGATGAAGACACTTCATAAGATTCTCTTCTTTTCTTCTTATCTCCTCCTATTTTTGATCTATGGCTCATTATATTGTATTGAGTGCATTTTCGGCAGAGACCGACACTCTTATATGGCTCGTTTTTCCTTTCATTAGGTGCATTTTCGGCAGAGACCAACACCTTCTAGATTGAGTTCACCATGAGAAGGGATTTCATACTCATGGTGAATCTAGTTAGTGACCTACGAGTGGCAACATCCTCTGAGGATGACTTGCAGAGGCAACAAACCTAGATGTGGCTGACCCTAAGGCACCCATGATGACCCTGAGGCACTTAGACGACTGACCCAATGGCAACAGACCCATTGAAGTGGCTGACCCTGAGGAAATAGACCGAGATGTATACACAGTGGATCTAGCGTTATTCATAGTTGGAGAGCCAAGCGCAAAAGAGCATGAGCCTAGACCAAATCAGCAATAAGCGAGGATGATAGGTTGTTTTTGAGAAGTCAACATTAAGGGGGAATGTTACCTAATGTTGACTTGTTTTTTTTTTTAGTTAGGATAGTGCACTTTAAGGGGGAATGTTAGAGTTAAATTAAAGTGCACTATGCCTTCCTTGACACTTGTCAGTTTCTCTTGACAAGTGTCATGTGTTGAATATAGGCTTATGCCTATATATTGTAACATTTTTATCAATAATATAAATCCCATCAGTTTCCCTCCTAACAATTCCTTGTCATGGATTTTGAAATTACATCATGATGAAAGCATAATATCATTAATCGATTGACACTAAAGCAATAAATCATGATGATTCAAATGCTTAGAGAACATAGCTCTGGTTTTTCTTGGAATTACCAAGAGATTAAGGGAATTTGTCTACCCATTTATACATATCATATTTATGTGGGATAAAATGTTAAACCAATATGACAAGCACCACATAGGATGAGTCCCACACTAAATGATATTGTTAAGGAAGAATTATAAAAGCTATCAAAATTCAAATTTATTTATGCCATTTTTGAATTTCAATGAGTATCTCCCTTGGTTGTAGTTCCAATAAGGGAAGGAAAGTGGAAGATATGCATTGATTATAGATATATTCATAAAGTCACTCAAAAATATCATTTTCCATTTTCCTTCATTGATTAGGCACTAGATACACTTGCTAAAAAAAGTACTTTTATTTTCTATATGGTTTTAGTGGATATAACTAATGAGGCCCTAAAATTACTCATTTTATGTAGCATTGTAACACCTTCTAACCTCCTTAATATGTTGGTAAAGGATGTTTAACTATGTACTAGGATGTAACTTGTGCTAATATTATGCTTAGACACAGTGAATAGATAAAATGCATTACTGAGTTGTAAAATACAGGATTTATATGAATTTAAAATCAAGTTTGCATTAGGATAGTATTGTTTGCTTTGTACTACTTTTAAAATATGTGGTAATAATGTTGTAATAGGATTCAAATGGAAGAAGAACATGTTAGCATATCTCTAGATCAATTTTGGAGCTACTATACAATTCCAACACCACAATGCCAAAACTACACAGAGTGTTAGAACACATGATATTTTTTGCCCATACATTTTCTAGAATGTTGTCTACAAGGAATTTTCCACAGACAACTCTAGATAATGACTCCAAGGGAGAGTAAAAATTATTTAGAAGGCAATTGAGTAAAGACAACCAAACATTGGGCTAGAGTTGAGCTAAAAAATGTAGTCTTAGAGCTACTGTGTAATTTTGGTGCCACATCATCAAAACTACATAGAGCACCAAAAAAAAATCCCATATAAAATGCATAGAAATATAAAACTAAAAATAGCTCTGGAATTGGATTCATGACTCCATAATATTACTCTCAAATAATAAATCAACATCAAAACTACATTACTCATATAGAGGAGAAATAGGGAGTAAATCAACAAGTGAAGTTAGCTCCAAAACATATGATTAGTTTTGGATTTGAGTGTAAAACATCATTAGAATGACTCTAGAACACTAGTGACAAATGGTAAATTATTGGAGATAAATAAACTAGCTCTAAAACTATTGGGTAGCTTTGGAGCCACAACTCCAAATCCTATCAGTGGTATCAAATATTATCCTAGCTATCATAGGGATTAGTAAAGGGAATTGGATACTAGAACCAGATTCTTAATTCTATAGGGAGCTCCAAAATACTAGAGATAACCTCCAATAATCTATGAAAAATAATGGTATTAATTCTACCATTATCAATGATTACACAACTATGAGAATAAAATTGATCTAGTCAAATCATATCTATTTTTGATTAAATTGTGGATAATGGACACCTCCATAAGTCCTCTATTATAGAGGAAGCCACTTCTGATGGAAAAAAGTAGTAGGGCATATTCCAAATTGTTGTACAAAATAAGAGACAACAAATACATAACTTTAGCACACTTCAAGAACCATCCAAAGGAATGAGAGATTATATACCATTCCAAGATCCACTACACAATAGCCAAGGAAAAATATCAACCTTAGAATAGAATAGGAACAATAATCAAATACCAATATTTTAGTCCATGTTAACACCAACAAGATTTATCCACTCCATATTATCCAAATTCATTGGCAAGCATCGGCCTTGGTAGTCAAATATGACTATAATAGATTCAGTCTACATCTAAACTAAACTAACCAAACTAGACATGGTGGTTGTGACAGAATCCATGAGGTCAGTATTCCAACTTAGCACATTTGGATTCATAATGGATAGATCTAAAATAGAATAAGAATTTATATATTACAATAACCATGATAGTTAGCTAGGAGTTGTTTTCATTCCAATAAAAGTTTTCCCTAATTTTAGTTTTATGTTATAATGGTTGTTTGGTGCTTGTACCTATAAAAAAGCCTTGTAATGTTTCATAAGGGAGGATATAGGATATATAGGGCAAGAGTATAGGAGGATTTTAATTAGAGTATAAAGGATATAAAAAAACCTTGTCTATAGCCTTCGTTTGTGTGATTCGAATTAGAGTAGTATTGAGTTAAGTTTCACTTCCCACTAGACTAAGGAGCAAGGGACCACTCTGATAGAGTGGTGATAAGTCTTAGATGCTTTATTAGATGACCAAATAGTATTTAGTTAGCTTCATTTATTATTTTATTACATGTATTGTTGTTTATCTTAACTTTTGCTTATTTGTTATACCCTAGATAGATTAGTGTAGTTGCTAAGTTAAGTTTATTTTATACAATAGTATGTCTTATTTATTTCCACAAGTGTGATTTTATTGTTTATCAAGTCATTTTCTTAAGAACCCTAGAAGCCTCAATACCAAGACAAGTGACCTATTCTTAGTGCATACAATCATTGGACGCTACTCTAGATTGATAAATTAAAGTGTGACTCATGACAGTCGTCAATAACCAAATTCAAATTGGTCTTGAAGACCAAGACAAGATAAATTTCACTTGCCCATGGGGTATAGTTGCTTATTGTGTCTTATCTTTTGTATTATACAATGCACAAAAAATCTTCCAAAAGGGTAGTACTTAGAATTTTCTTAATTTAAGTGGAGAATGTATGGAAATTTATATTGATGACTTTATTGTCTATGACAACTCTTTTGAAGAAATAATAACAAACCTAAAAAATATGCTCCAAATGTGTTAAGATAATGATATCTAATTGAGAAATAAAAAATGTTATATGATGATGACAGAGGGAATAGTATTAGGTCATCATATTTTTTCTCATGGCATTAAAATTGATCCTATAAAAATTAAAAATATAAAGAACCTCCCTACTCAACAAAAGCAAAATAAGTGTTTGTAGTTTCTTAGAACATGCATGGTACTATATAATATTCATTTAGGATTTTATTAAGATTGTAAATCCTTTATTTACCCTACTAACTAAAGATATTAAATTTATTTGGACACCTAAATGTTAAAAATCCTTTGAGACCTTGAAGAAAAACTTGATTTTGATGTCATCCTTAAGATGTCCAAATTGGAAATTACCATTTCATATTTATGTTAATGCTTCTAACATAACAATAGGAGTAGTTATTTGACAAAAAGAGGAGAAGAATACCTATGTCATTTACTCTATTAGCATAAACCTCTTACAAGCTGGACTAAATTATATGGTTATTGAAAAATAATTTCTTGTAGTAGTACATGCTATAGATAAATTTTACAATTATATTATAGGTTAATCAATTTTTGTGCAACCCAGGTGTTTTAGGTGAGTTGGAGAGGAGAGGGCAATCCTCCAAGGGAGGTCCCAGGTTCAAATATCCACCCTACCAAAAAGCTGAATTGGGTATCTAAAATCCAATTGATAATGTTGGTGCGGGCAGGGTCGGGTGTGACCCTCGGGTGACTTTGACGGTGTAGAACCCCCTGTTCATGGTCTCTCAGACCAAGGTGGCTCCGCAAGGGTTTTTTTTCTTTAAAAAAAAATCAATTTTTGTGCATATTGACCATGCTATAATTAAGCACTTTATTATAAGCCTATTTTAAATTATAGGGTTATTAGATGGTTATTATAGTTATAGTAATTTGATATCACAATTATTGACAAGCCTAAAAGAGAGAATGTTGTCCTTTTTAGGCTTCCAGATAGTTTAGATGATCCTCTTGTTGAGGATGCATTCCTAGATGAGTATATTTTTGTGATGTCTATAAATATACCATGATTTATAGATTTAAAAAATTACTTGCCTATAGGAAAAGTACCCCAACAAATTTCTCCTAAGGAGAAGTGTTACTTAATTAGGAAAAGTAATCCTTATACTTGGATAGGGGACATCTATTTAAGAAAGGACCAGATCACATGATGAGGTAATGTTTTTGAGAGGATAAAGTTTCTAACATTCCACAATATTATCATAATGAGACTTATGGAGGAAACTTTTTCCATAGAAGGATATCTACTAAGATCCTAAATGCATATTACTATTGGCTGATCTTATTTAGATTTGATAAGGATTATGTAGCCCATTATGATTAGTGTTAATGCATGGGAAGACCTACTTAGTTAAATGAAATGTCATTACAACCATAATTTTCAATTACCATTTGGAAAATAGGAATTTGATTTTTTGGGTCCTATTGACCCCCTTTCCAATCAAGAGTATATCCTTATATGTATAAAATATCTTATCAAATGGGTAAAGGTAAAAGCACTTAAAAATGCTCTTGAAAAAATAGTGGAATTTTTGTATGAAGAAAGTTTTACATGATATATTGTAACTAGAGATATTGTCATGGATCAAGGACTATAGTTTAATTCCAAATTTATTAAATATTAGTCAAGGAATATAAAAGTTTCCATAAAAAATCTACTCATCATCGATAGACAAATGGACAAGTGGAAGTGACAAACATGGAGCTAGAAAATATTCTCACTAAGATGGTTTAGATTCACTACAAGGATTGATCCAATCATCTTATAATAGTCATTTGGATCTACCCATTGACATGGAAAGCTACAATGGGACTCATACCATATGAGTTTGTGTATTGTAAAATGATAGTTCTATCTATCGAATTTAAAATAAAAAATCTAAGGACAACTTTTGAGCTAGGGATGGACCTTTAAAAAATACAAAAGTACATTATGAAATAATTTAATGCTCTAGATGAAATCTAATAGGTATTTTTCATACAAAAATAATCTAGTGGCAAAGTGACATGTGGTATGATATCTTCATCGAGGAAAATACATCTAAATTTGGATATTAGGAACTACTATATGATTTTTATTTATGTAATTCAAAGAGAAACTATAACATAACTGGTTAGGGACCTTTAAAATTGACACTATCTTTGATATTTGGCCATTTAAGATATAAATAATTGATGAAAAGAAGATTAAATTTATGGTTAATGGCCATTGGCTTTGACTTTACAAGAAATTGATAACAAGGGAGGATTTTATGACCTACGTTACATCTTAATCTTACTTTGCATTGGTGGATGCAAATTCTCATATAATCAATAGTGATCATCAACCCACTTTTGAATATACGACAAAAAATAAAAAATAAAACCTTGATAATATAAATTCATTTTGTGCACTATCAAGGCGAAGAACTTTAGAAAACCAACCTATTGATTGAAATCTTCTTTTGAAAGGAAAAAAACCTTGATGATGAAAATCCATTTTAGGTGCTATCAATGGGTAGAACTTCACAAAACTAGCTTATTTTTTGAACTCTCATTTTTAGAAAAAATAATAAAAAAAATTCTTTCTTGTATATTCTTCTGATGCTCACATCCTAATTTTATATACACATGTTTACCAAATTTTTTGATAATTCATGTAAAATATTTCAATTTCTATAAATATTATTATTTTATAAACGAATTTATCATTTTCCATTGCATATACCTTTCCTTTTCATACATAACTTATCAAATTTCTCATGATATACAAATCCCACTTCCCATAACTACCTCCCTAGAAGCACAACTTGTCAGTTGTCAACCTTTTCCATCATGTGTCCTTTTTTAATTTTCTTTTTAGTTTGCACTATATCTAACACATGTGAATTATTTCACAAATCTCCTTGTAATCCTACCAAATCCTTGTCATAAATTCATAATCATCAAGGATAGCATCATGATTAAGTAGGGGGATATGTTAGCACAAGGTATATCAATAGTACATGGTGGTAGGAATACTTGTTGAATATGTATTATTGATAGATGTCAGGCCAAATAGGTCATCATGTAATTATATGTAATATGAATGGATATTATGGTATTGAAAACCACAACTAGCCAAATCACCCTGATCGCATGAATTTCATGTGTGCCTATGAAATGAAGTGACTAACATAATAATTGTAGTCAAAGAAAGCATGTAATTTCATTGATATAAAAATATGTATTACATAAATCTTGTAAATGCCCCTTGGGCTACAATTAGGATCTTCCAATGAAGAATCCCTTTTACAATATACCGATATGACACTCTTCATCTTCTTTGACCACCTCAAGGGGGTGGGTTTATTGATTGTGCACCACTACTAGTTGAATAGATCCTCTAAACTTACACAACCCAAACAATTGTTAATAACACATGTGGATCTACCTCGATTATAACCAAATTTATGGAAGAGGTAAAAACAAATAAAACTTGATCTAATGCATTGAAAAGAGATTAAAACAATTTAAAAACACATAAAACTACTTAAATCACCTTTGTATATGGTTTGTTGGTTTGCAAGCGATTGAAATTTGTTAGGATCCTCCATCCTAACATTAATAGTTAATATTATTAATTCATTAATTATTATATTATTAATTACTAACATGAATAGTCATGTCCCTTCATCCATGTAGCTCTAGGGTAAATATAAAATAGGGTAGATAGTTGTGTAAGAAGGTAATCAATGAAGTAAAAGAATATAAATTCATTTAAATCCATTGGAAGGATCTCCTTACTAGTGCAACAGTGATTCATTTTAAACCGTGATTCAATGTTTTTTTGCAAATTCTAATATAAATTCCAATTATTATAGTGAACTATTAAGATAGGATAGGTCCGAGGTGTAGACAAATCGGTTCATCCAAACCCCATAAGGGGGCGGAGGTCCAAGGTTCAAATATTGGGCCTCGTCGAAATGAACGCTTGTCCCTTTCCTGGCGCTTTCAATGGCGTAAAAGGTTTAAAATGATTGTGGCATGGTGGTTATAGGGGCATATTGCATGCAGATCTGTGTGGTGACTTCTGGGGTGAAAAATGCATAATACTGTGGCGGCCATAAAATTTGGACAACCTGCCCGGATTTATGGCGGCTACAGATTCCACCATGTTAAAAAAAAAAAATACTAAGATAGGATCCATAATCATATCATCTAGTATTAAAGCCAATATGGGAGAAGAAATCCACCATCCTTCTATACTTCCAATTTTCATAGCAACCCAAAAAAAGTTCCATAGATCCGACTAGTCACCAACATATAGGTTTAGTGATAGTCCAGATAAATCTATGCACATTGGACTCGTTACCACTAGCCTACACATATGTACAGACTCCAAAACAAAGAAATTATATTTTTTCCCCTTATGTTTTAAAACATTAGGAAAGGTAAAAAATTAAAATTTCGTGTCGCGTCATGTTCTTTTTGACAACTGGTGGTATTTCTCAAAAAACCAACAACGTTTCTCAATTTTAGGTGACATTCTGAACTCGCAGATTATCATGAATATTTTAGGTGAAGGTTTAACAAGCGAAGGTTTAACGAGCGCAGCTGATGTATGTAGACGTATACCATAGTTGCAAAAATTTAATGACGAAGCAAATCCTACTACGCCCTCTAGTTACAAAATCTAGCACATTAGGAGGTGCGTCATTCTATTCGGAGCATACAGTGGGCGGATGACTCGTAAACAATTAGTGCAATAAAGGAAACATAGTGCAATTTGAACGATCTATAGAATTTTTTTTGAAAAAAAAATGTAGTTGTTCGTTAGGAGATTTCACAGTGTTTGCAAAATATTTTCAAACGGTGAGGCAAATTTTTGGAGACGGGTGTCAGAAATTTTGGCAATTAAATACAAAAATTAAATGTTATAACTAAGGTTTAAATTATCCCTACTATATTTCCAACGTCATAAAATAATTCTTGCTCCACCTATCTAGCGCATCTAACAATGATTTTCACTCCCAATCCTGACAGTAATTCTAAATTAAACTGAAATCACCAGCAAAAATCCAGAGAAGTAGGCGTCCATATTGTGTCTTACCCCTACCGTCAGCATCGATCAAACCCAAATCTAAGATGTTCACCTACGACACCGAAATATTACAATAGCAAATCCAAGAAAAATTAAAACCTAAGGTTTGTTTTTCAACGAATTAGTATCCTCGTACCAACGACAAATTGATGCCCTCCACGTGTGCAAGGTCGGATTATAAAGGTTTTTGATAAAAATGTCATTTTGATTCTAGGGACTTAGTCCCACATCCATTGTGTGAAGAACAATAGAAGGGTTTAAAAGTTGCTCATCTTAGGTAGTGATTTGTGACCATCCTGATGGCCACATAAGACCCTCACATTTCGCATGTCCAAACTGCTTCGCTTCACTGTTACCTCACACCTCTCTTTGCTATTACCTCATGAACACTATCTCACTTCCCCTCTCTTTGCTATTACCTCATGAACACTATCTCACTTCCCCACCTTCCCCACCTACCCTGCTACTAGTCTTCTGACCACCTCATGGTTTACATCCACCCGTCACTATCTTCATACCTATCACTTTTTGCAGTTCACCCATATTTTTTTTGTATTTGCCTTCTCATTGACTATGTCCCGTTACCCTCGTGAACACTATCTCACTTCCCCACCTACCCTGCTACTAGTCTTCTGACCACCTCATGGTTTACATCCACCTGTCACTGTCTTCATACCTATCACTTTTTGCAGTTCACCCATATTTTTTTTGTATTTGCCTTCTCATTGACTATGTCCCGTTACCCTATTGTTTGTCCCATTTATTGCTAAATTTACCTCGTGCTCTCCCACCTAAGTCTAAAAAGTGAACATTATTGATACCTCATGCTCCCCATCCATTGTTAGTTCACCGTTCATCCTCGTACTCCATGCCTGCTCTACTAGTATGTTGTCTTTGCTATCCTTCTTGTGCTCCAATACCACATTGAGTATCGTGTGTTAGCCATTGTCATCCACCCATCCACAGTTGTCATCCATGTTTCACCTCCATCCAGTCATTGCATTAGTATCATCCATCCAATCTGAGTGTCTATCCACTATCCTCGTATTCCACACTGTCCAATCGGTATCTTATGCTCCCATTGTGTATCTCATGTCTCTAGTATCGTTAGCGGTGACCGTTGGAAGGCCAAAAGGGTTCAAAATAAAAGTTGATAAAAACACCAATTTTTGCTGACAAAAATGTGATGAAAAACAAATCTTGCCAATGGATTTTTGATGATAACATTTTTGCAAAAATTATTGATGATTTTTGCTGCAACATTTGACGACAAAATCTTGATGATTTTTTGCTGTGAAATTGACGATGATTTTTAGCAATTTTTGTCAATGACTTTTACAAAAAATTTGGATATGATTTTTTAGCAATTTTGTTTACGAAAACTTTCAACACCGATTATGCAATTGGCCAATGGAAGTATATCTCAATACCCCCACCTATTTTCACCGATTAATATCACCAACCTTCGTCAAATCACTTCCATGCATGCGTATTAGACTTAGTTCAAGGATTTCATCAATCGTACCACAGGGTTATATGAATCATTTCTCATAAATTATTTTGTTAGTGGATTAAAGGAAGAAATTAAGGAGGTGGAAATATTCAATCCTCGCACCATGATGAAAATATTTGGATTAGTTTTTTTAGTTGAAGATAAATTCAATGTTCAAAATCGAGTAGGAAAACCATCTATGGGGAAATCACAAACCACTTACATCTCCCCCATACCTAACCAAACTCTACAAATTAAACATCTCATCTTTGAGGAGATTCAGGAATGGTGGGTGAAAGACCTCTACGATAATTGTGATGAGAAAATTGGATCCCACAATAAATGTGCTACACTAACGTTGTATTTATTTAAGGTAGTTGATCCTTGTCCATCCATAAAGGATGAAGATGAGGTATATGTACAATTGTTGAATGTATTTGACCCTTGTCATTCCATAGAAGATGAGGTAGTTGTGTTCGAAGTGATCATTGCACCTACTCACAACAATGAAGATAATGAGTTTGATGTACAAGAAGTGATCGATGCACCAGGAAATGATGAGGTTACACAACTTGATCAATGATAGCTAGACCTACACTCTACAAGAACTACACACAAGTTCCTCACCAATAGTGAGTTCTCACCATATAGGCAAATTGATTTAGAAAGGAGGCAAAAGAGTGAGTGCACATTTATTTTCCCTTCATTCTACATAGGCAGAATTGGCTAGAGCGGAAGCCCATCATCATCAAGATCCTTCTATTTTTCCTGGCCATCCACCACTAAAGATTCAACCTTCAAGATATCCTTGCCTATGAAAAAGTGAAATTAAACTTGTGTAAGAACTTGTGCAAATGCTACTTGGAAAGCGCTTCATCAATTTCAACAACAATGTCCTTAGTCCCAGCTTTGAGGACAAAGCTCCTTTAAAGGAGGGTGGCATGTTAGGATCCTCCATCCTAACATTAATAGTTAATATTATTAATTCATTAATTATTATATTATTAATTACTAACATGAATAGTCACATCCTTCATCCATGTAGCTCTAGGGTAAATATAAAATAGGGTAGATAGTTGTGTAAGAAGGCAATCAATGAAGTAAAAGAATATAAATTCATTTAAATATATTGGAAGGATCTCCTTACCAATGTAACAATAATTCATTTTAAACTGTGATTTAGTGTTTTTATGCAAATTCTAATATAAATTCCAATTATTATAGTGCAACTATTAATATAGGATCAATAATCCTATCAAAATTGGTTCCTAGAGGGAACCGTACCTTGAGGTATGATTTTGATTGTGAATTGTACCTCTCTATGCAATTTCTTCTATGTTGATAAAAATAGAATTTCCTTTAAAGAGGACCTTCTACAAGTTGTCAAGAAGCTACCCTCCAAATTTGGTGGCTTTTGGAGTCTAAACCTAAAAATTATGAGCAAAAATATCAGGATGATTCTAGCTATAAATCATCCTTGGGGGGATGGTTATGTCAATTGTACCCATCTATACGGTTGGCTTTGGCTTGGACTGACTAAAATTTCCTTTAGAGGAAATATTATTCTAGTTTCCAAGGAGCTTTTGTCTGAGTCTAATGGCCATCTGATTCCACACCTGCAAGAAATTTACAAAAGAATAAGTCACAAAAAGAAGTATACAAGGGCATCCATGGAGGTTAGCACAGAGGAGAGTTTATATACAAATGAGGATTGGAGTGATTTTGGTAGAGTTTTGGTAAGCACTTGTCACATTATTGAAAATGAAAGAAAATACCTCATATTTATAGAATTTGGTTGAGGTTAAAGGGGGGGTGAGGTGTCCTATGAGGTGTAAGGGTGCACCATGCCTCATAAATGGATTTGGGTGGAGAAAGTCCTCACCCATCCATATGCAATAAATAGGCATGGGTGCACCATGCCTCATAAATGCATGGGGTGAAGAAATTCCTCACCCTCTTTATGGTATGTGGATGAAAATTCTTCATGTCATTAATGCACATGGGTGAAGAAAGTCTTCATCCCATTTATGGCATTGAATGAGCATGGGGATGTGGAGAGTAGGGGGTAGGGTAGGCTAGGGTGAGATGGATCTAGGCTAGAGTCAAAGGGTAGACTAGGGTGAGGTGGCCCTAGGCTAGGTTAGAGGGGTGGTCACATGGTGATCAAGGGCTAGGTGTAGGAGGGGGCTTAGTGGGAAAAAGGGGCTTAAGTGGATGAATAATGTTTTAATGCAAATTAAGTATATTTTTAGGGCCTTTTTACAAATTAATTAGCCATTAGCACTACTGATGTGGGAAGAACACTCAATAAATGAACATGAGAATGACACGATGAAAACTATTAATTACATTCAACAAAAACATATTTATAGGCATGTCTGCCTTTACAAGGAGGCATTTAATATGCATGATTTATGTCAATATTAAATGCAATACATGATCTGTGTCAATATTAAATGTAATACAATACTAATCCCCATCATTCCTCCCCACTGAGGAAGCATTGGTCCCCAATGCATACAAGTGTGGAAGAGAAAGAGGAAAAGCAAAGGAGTGTCGGGTACAACAAAAAATGCACTCCTGTACAAAAAGAGAAAGACCAATGATGAACTGAAGCAAGTCTTTAGAAAACAAAAAATAGATGTTGGCACTGAGTCGGGCTTGGAAGAACCTTTCCAATGACTGTAAACATTGCTATGTTGGTAGATGGTTGAAGAGTCCCTTGATTCGATAGGAGAAGAAAAAAGTAGGTGATGTGGCAAAAAAATATCAGTGTGGAAATTAAGTGCAATGGAGCGGAAGCCGAGGCAACGGGTAATGCAAAAAGCCGAGGGCAATGGTCAACATGGGGTGCAAAAATCAGTGATGAAAGTTATGGATTAAATTAATTTAATTTAATTATGGGTTTATGGATAATTGGATTAAATTAAATTAAATTAAATTTTATTTAATTAATTATGGGTTTATGGATGATGTGAATGGGCAACGGTCAATGGATACGAAAGTGATGGATTAAATAAAATAAAATAAAATTTTAATTTAATTTAATTATGGGTTTATGGATGATGTGAATGGGCAACGATCAATAGAGAATATTTAATTTAATGCATAATTATGGTATTTAAAAATAAGTGCAATATTAAATATTGTAATTTTAAATTAAATTAAATAAAATTTAATTTAATTTAAAAATTTCTCCAAGGGAAAGGGAGCAACGACTATTGTGGAATGACAATGGCTAATTTGATGGCAACACGGGCAAGTGGCAAGTGGCAGACATGTTTTATCGGTGATAACGGCTAGCAACCAACACAAGGTGAGAGGGGGAGGCCATGGGGGTGCATGGGTTGGGGGAGGCAGATTGAAAACCCAACAAAAACCAGTGGCCATAAGGATGGAAATGGGGCCTGAAAATGGGCAGTTGGTGCTGAAAAAATAAATCCATTGCCAAAATGTGGGAAAGACAAACGAGTGCCACAGGTAAGGATATTAACACTATGGAATCTTTTCAAAAAATAACATATCAGTGGAATCTTGAGAACAATGTTGAAAACGTAGATCTGAAGATCGAATAGGAGATGCATTGAGAGCAACAATGATGGTTGGAGATTCATTGCCATTTTTTTTTTGTGATTGTGGTAGCAAAATGCCATTTTCTTCTTCATCACAGAGATGCTGAAAAATTTCGGCATGTTCTTTTGGGAGATCAATAGTAGACAAAAATTCAATATTATGAGCAACATTGTCTAAAAGTCAAACAAGTTTTCCTTCAGCAATTATTTAAACAATATCTTCTTTCACAAAAAGAACATCAACAACAATGGCCATTTCGACGAGTCTAGAAACTTGGATCTGCTGAATTTCAACAATGAGATCTCTTAGCTAGTGTGCTTTTTCTACAAGAAGAATTTTGTTAGTAGTAGTCATGGCAAAAATAATTTTAGATTGGATCTATTGGATTTTTGCGAAGAGATCCCTAAGTCAGTGAGAGACCTCATTGAGTGAAAGCTCGAGGTTTGACATCATGGTGTTGAACATGGAAACTATAAAGAATGCAGATTGGATCGAACAAAATCAGAAAGATTGCACAATAGCATGAGCTGAGGGTCAAGGATCGGAATGATCCTAACTATGAACAAGATCATGTACACAGGTCGATTAGAGATGTGGATAGCAATGCCTATGGAAAGTAAATTGTGGGTAGATTGGCCTCATTTGTGCTAGAAATTTCAAAAAGAAATGTAGATCAAACAAAAAAAAATTAAAAATACTACACTACAGTGTGAGCTAAGGTTCAAGAGTCAGAGGAACCCCAACTAGCTGAGGGTCGGGCATCAAAGGGACCCCAGCTAAGAGTTTTCAAAAATATGAGTGCTTGAAAGTGTTCATGGTAGGGAAAGAGCGTTCACCCATAAAGATCCAGGGGTTGGATTTCTCATTACTTTTTGAACCAATATGATCTCAGGAAGAGGATACTTTCTCATTATATTTATAGGCATGTCTGCCTTTACAAGGAGGCATTTAATATGCATGATTCATGTCAATATTAAATGTAATAAATGATTCATGTCAATATTAAATGCAATACAATACTAATCCCCATTAAATGCATAGGGATAATGTGACATTTTTAGGTATCCATAATAACAATCACAATAACTACTCAAAGTTTTACAAACCCAAGGAATCATTGCCATATATGGAGTTCTAGTTGAGGTAAAATCACATAAACAATATATGAGGAATTTTAGAAGAAATTCACTAAGCAATGGGATAACCATGGGGCATGGTTGGAAGTGTAGCCAACCAACATACACAAATTGTCTAAAGAAATACATAGGTAACCTAGATTCTTGAAACTATAGGATGGATGGGATATTTTGAGTGCTTAAATAAATATCATGAATGAATTATCCTATAATTTGTTAGGGCATTATGAAAAATATAATATGAATCCAAGACATTAGTTTTCTTGTCACCAAAACCTTTATTACAAAAGCTATGGGATTGTTAATTAAAGATGACCAATGTTACAAAACCAAATTTCAAGTCACAAATGCTAGGAATATATTCTATGAACAACTTAGGTAGATTTTGGTAATGGAGTTCCTAAATCACTCTTGCAAAAAATCAAATTACTCTACGAAAAATAAATCTTGCTAAAAATAGAATCATGCTTGCAAAAAAAAAATCACACTTGCTAAAAAGTAAATCACACTTGCAAAAAATTAAATGACACACTTGCAAGAAAGGAAATCTAATTTAGCAATTGCAACAAACTACCTCAAGGAACTAAAATATTCTATAAACACATCCACAATAATAACACTCTAAAATAATTAAAACAACATACATATCTATAAAGGTTATGCTTTCCATTGTGCTTTATGGAGCGGACCCTTATTCCTTAGCCAAAATGGAAAGTAGACTTCACTTTAAAACATAATTAGAAACACACACAAATAAGAGAAATACTCATTATCTATTAAAAAAAAATTCTCTTACAAATAATCTACAATGCATCTTTATATTCATATTTATCATCCATCCTATTCTAACTCAACTCACAAAACTGAAGTATAACAACTTAAATCATGATATTATTACAGGTTTTAAAACAACATAATTTCTTTACAAACTATAATAAAATTCAATTGAAAATGTAGCAACATTTTAATACATTTCCTACTTCTCTCCCTCCATTTCCTGAGGTTGTTGCTCTTATTTATAATGAAGAGGATAATACCCTCTCCTACCTTCGTAGATCTACAAGTTACAACAACCAATATGTAGCCAAAAAGTAAAATTTTCAAATCAGCAAGTTGAGACAAGAATAGTTACACTCAACAGTCAAACTTGGCAAATATGTTTGAGTGGCCCAAAACTACCATGTTGGAGTATTTAGAAATAGGAAAAAGCAAGTTCAATATAGTTTCTAATCCTTATGTGCAAGATTTGGCCCATTTTTCCTTTTCCTAACGTACTACCAACTATTAACAACATTTTGTTTGACTGTTATAGGTGGTCAAAATTAGTTTGACCATATTTGTAAAAATAGGTTTAATAAATAGTTTAACACTTGTTGAATAATAAATGGTCATATTTTTTTATATCCTAGTGCCATGTTAGCTGCAATGTGTCATAGATATGTTGGAAATTTGAGTTATTTTATGTTGTCATTGATGTCACATGGATCACATTGAGTTTTGGTGGCCAAAACATTTCATAAATAAGCATTTATGATATTTTGGAGAGCATGGATATATACATGGTTTTTGTGAAAACCAAGGTAGGAAAAATAAAAGGTTTTATTTAAAACCATAGATGGCAGATTTGAAATGGGTTTTTCTTAAAATCCAGGTTGGCTGTTTGTTTCATCGAAAAAGGTGCCCCAGTGATGGAGATATTTAATTTTAAATATTTAGTTTAAATTTTAAATTATTTAAAATTAAATATATTAATTATAGCGCCGACTAAAGAAAGGAGGAAAGGATATATTAATTTATAGCACCGACGTCTAAAGAAAGAGGAAAGGCATATATATATATATATATATATATATATATATATATGCATGCCAACAAAATATTAGATTCTATGACCCCCAATGCTTATTTTTCGAATGCCTTTGATTGGGGAACGAATTGCGAAAAGAGAGAGAAGTGTGACTTTGGTCTATTGAAAAATCATTTGCAGAGTTTAATAATATGCATAGGCATATTTGGCATAGTGGTTCGTGCACTGTGTGTTATGTAGGAGGTCCTACGATCGAGTCCCGCCATGGTTATTTGCTTTGTTGAAGAGCTCGAAGCGTTGTTAAGTTTTTTGAAGGGTGCAAAATTTTATGATATAAGTTTTTGTTTGTGTCCCTTTGGACACGTGAGGGTGTGTGGCCCAATGGTAGGCTGGTTTTAGGTAAGCACTGAGAGGATACGTCACGAGATCAAATCTCGTTAGGGACAGAGGCAAGTTAATAATTTTTTAATATATTTTATTTTTCTAAAGTTGCCCTAGGAGGAATAAGGGTTGTGATGCATGTTTAGAAAAAGAGATATTTCTAGTGTTTCTCCTTTTTGAAAGTATATCTTTGGAAATCTTATTTCGAGGGCTATTTGATTAATTTTATTAGAGGGAGAAATAAGGTGTATGTAAAGAGATATTTCTGTTTTTGTAAAGGGTTGTTTTGTTCTTTTTCAAAGGTGATTAATTCTTTCATGAGGGGACATGTTGTATATTATTGAGTAGGAGTGATAAGGTGTTATTTGGATATTATTGTTGTGATATTAATCATGATCTCTAACCCTTGTTGAAAGTTGAAAAAGAAGTTTGTTGAGTGTGACAAATTTAGTGGACAACCAATAAGGCATCAAAATGTATGAGCAATACTCTCCATTGACTTTTTTTATGGTGGTTGATTTCTAAAATATCCTTGGAGATAAAATGATTGATTGTGGTTTTCTTTTCAAAAGTGGTTGGTTGAATGCTTCAAGGTTTTTTGGTTTGAGATTTGTGTTTAAACCATGTTTTATAAGCATAGTTGTTGAAGCCCATTGGTTATGTAAAGAACTTGAGTTAGAAAAGAACATGAGTATCATTGTTATGTGATATTTGTGGTTGAGCATTGTTGGAAACATTTAAGTTGGTTGATACATGCTTGGACTAGGGTTTTGTGAGAAAGAGTTATCCCTTGTGGTGATTGGTTGAGTTGATTTTATTGAGCCTAGTCAAGTGATTGAGTGATGTGATTGTTCAAGTTCCATGAAATAAACTATTCTATAATTTTGATTTGAGTTGAGATTGAGCTTTGAGATTAGAACATATTGAGTCTCTAACAATTATCTTTATGCTTCTATAAGACTTGAGTTGAGTTGAGATCATTGTGGATAATTGTTGTCATCCATTGTAGAGTGAATTGACTTTCATTATTGAGTTCATAATTGAGCCTTGCCTTCATAGATTTGTGGATGATATTTGAGTGCTACTTGAGCATGATTGGTTGAGCCTTTAAGAAGGCTTTTGGGACAGATTTGTGGACAGATTTGGGACAACATTTGAGCAAGTTCTTGGTGAGCTTGTTGAGCAATTTTTGAGCAAGTTCTTGGTGAGCTTGTTGAGTAGATTTTGAGCAAGTTCTTCATGAGCTTGTTGAGAAGATTTGAGCAAGTTCTTGGTGAGCTTGTTAAGTAGATTTTGAACAAGTTCTTAGTAAGCTTGTTGAGAATATTTGAGCAAGTTCTTGGTGAGCTTGTTGAGAAGAATTTGAGCAAGTTATTAGTGAGGTTGTTGAGCAGATTTGAGAAGGTTCTTGGTGAGCTTGTTAAGCAGATTTTGAACAAGTTCTTAGTGATCTTGTTGAGCATATTTGAGCAAGTTCTTGGTGAGATTGTTGAGTAGATTTTGAGCAAGTTATTGGGGAGCTTGTTGAATAGATTTTAGGCAAGTTCTTAGTGAGCTTGCTAGAGCAATTTTGGGCATGTTATTGGTGAGCTTGCTAAAGCAGATTTTGGGTAAGTTCTTAGTGAGCTTGCTAGAGCAAATTTTGGGCAAGTTCTTGGTGAGCTTGCTAAAGCAGTTTTGAGCAAGTTCTTGGTGAGCTTTCTAGAGCAAATTTTGGGTAAGTTCTTGGTGAGCTTGCTAGAACAGATTTGGGTAAGTTATTTGTAAGCTTGCTGAAACATATCAATGGATTACCTACCTGAGCATATCAGGATTGCCTTGCTGAGCAGATCAATGGATTGCCTACCTAAGCAGATCAAGATTGCCTAGCTGAGCAGATCAGTGGATTGTCTACCTGAGCAGATCAGTGTATTACCTAGATTTAAGTAGATCAAAGTAATAATTTGTATTAGGATAAGGATCCTTATTTATATGTGAAATATTATAAGGATATTATCTTGTGGGGTACCCCACATTGGAGAAACCATGTTAAATATTATGTCTCAATTATGTGTGTTGATTTGTGCACCTTTTTACTATTGCTATCTATGTCATTAATGCACACTGCATATTTGGTTATTGAAATTAAGGATACTAATTGATATTGGTTTGGAAAGAAAGTAAAAATTGGGTGCTATACTGTTCACACCCCCTCTCAATATAAGTTTGTGTTCTTCAATTGGTATCAGAGTGGGTTCCTTCGGAAAGGCTAACAGCTTGAGGGTAGATTCTATAAGAACATAGATGGCTTCACAGAATGGATTATCTACAAATAAGGCTCCATTTTTTGACAGTAACAATTATGCTTTCTAGAGCATGATAATGAATAACTACTTGATATCGCAAGGATATGAGGTATGGCAGATGGTTGAAAAAAATTATAAGGTTGAAGGTGATCCCGAGGTAGATAAGACTATCAAGAAATTGGTTGAGATCAATGCAAGGGCAATGAATTGTATTTTGAGTGGGCTACATGAAACATATTTTGTAAAGGTCATGGTATGTAATTCAACTAATGAAATGTGGACCAAGTTGTGGAATACTTATGAAGTAGATTCAAAGGTAAAGTTGGCAAAACTACAAACTCATAAAAAAAAATTTGAGGGATTGAAAATGGAATATTCTAAAGATATTACAAAGTTTTTACTTCAATTTGATAAGATTACTAACACCATGAGAGGCCTAGGATTTGAGATGAAAGAATCATAAGTTAATCAAAAAGTTTTGATATAACTTCCCATGAAGTATGATGCAAAGGTTTCAGCAATAGAAGAAACAATGGATATCAACAAGGTTACAATGGAATAACTACAATTAGCTCTCACAACTTATGATATGAGGGTGAGTAAGCATCAGGTTTCAATAAAAGAGATTGCATTCAAGGCTTTAGAGAAAAATAAATGGAAAGTTCTAGAGACAGATATATATTTAGATAATTATGAGGAAGCTAACTTCATCAAAAGGAAAAAGGACTTAAGAAATTTTAGGGATATGAAGAAATTCAAATGCTACAAGTGTGGTTATTTTGGTCACTATGCACACAAGTGTCCACATGAAGAAAATAGTGATGATGAAAAATAGGGTCACAGAAGAAAATAATATGGAAAGCATAAGCATGACAAAGATGACAGATTCAAGCAAAACAAGTATGAGAAGAAGAAAAGTTTTCATAAGACAAAGAAAACTTACTACATTACAGAAGCAAGTGATAGCTCATATCACAGTGATAGAGACAAGTCATATTATGAAAAGGAAGAACATATATTCCTTGGAATAGAAGGTGAAATAGAACAGTGCTTTGTGTGTGGTCAAAGAGATTACAGATCAGGATATTGCAATGGTTTCAATGATAGTGAAGATGATATGACACATCAAGGAAACATGCATGGTCAAAGAAATCATGAGAGTTTGTTTGATATAGAATATAATAATGATATTAGTGATAGTGAAGATGAAGAAGTCTCACTTTTGGTAATAGAAAAATAATAGGACGAGTCAATAAAACAAAAAATAGAAGTCAAAAGGCTAAAGAAGAAATCAAGAATATTGAAAACAAGATTCGAATAGATGTAAAAATCAGATAAGAACAACTTCAGACAATCAGTGATCTAAGAGATGAGCTTCAAAATGAAAAAAGGATAGAGGAAAGGATGAATGAAGAACTAAGGGTAATAATAGAAAGTCATGACACATTAGATGAAAAGGTTCAGAAAGGAGTGGAAACTTATTTTAAAGTTGTCTTATTTCCAAGAAAAGTCACACTCAAAAGGAAAGGAAGTTCTAAAATATGAAAGCAAGGAAGCACCAAAGGTTTATGACGAAATTTCCAAAGTTCCTATGGCTTCAAACTTTCAGTTTGGATCTTGTTTTGAGATAGGTGAATCAATTTCAAAAGGAAAAGAAATTATTGAAGAGGAAAGCAAGGAAGAAACTAAGGAAGAGGATTTAGATACTACAAAGAAGGTTCAAGGATACAATGCACAAAATGATCACAAAGATAATGGTCAAGAAAGGTATGAGGAACCAAGGCATGAACAAAGGGCTTTTCAAGGACATTGTTTTTCTTGTAATTAATTTGGACATAGGGTTATACACTGCAGGATCCATGGATCAAAGAAGTTTGATTTTGCTATAATAAACTTCAAAGGAAGAAGGTATGGTTTTCAAGGACATTGCTTCTTATGCAACATGATTGGTCATAGAGCTTCTCAGTGCAAAGAAAATGAGCAACATGGTTTTGGTTTTAGAGCTACACAAATCATAAGTCATGGTCATAATGGTCATGAAAATAAAACTTCACAATACAGGGTTCAGGAAAGGAATGGATATGAAAATTATTTCAAGAAAGAATTCAGGATATGGGCACCATACAAAGGATACAATATAAAGTGTTTTAATTGCAATAACTTTGGACATATTACAAAATGGTGTAGGACTCAATTCCAAATAGGTTCAAGACAAGAAGGTCAAACATGTTCAAGAAAAGAAGGTCAAACAGGTTCAAGACAAGAAGATCAAGTAATTCATCAAGAGAAGGATATTAGAAAAATATGGAAGGAAGTTGATAGAGAAAAGAAACAATGTAATATGGGAGTAAAAGTACTCCCACCCCAAAATTAATCACCTCAAGAGAGAAGGTGGTGAGGGGACTAAGCTAAAGAGTCATATATTTTAGTCCCATAAGTGTACCTTTTTCCATTGATGTCAAAGGGGGAGATATTTGAGTAAGGGAGAGAGCATTGAGTTAGGGGGAGTAGCCTCCAAAGAGAGCATTGAGTTAGGGGGGCAGCCTCCATAGAGAGTATTTTTTTTGGTAGATAAGATACTATAGCATTAATACCAGGTTTTATAGGTTGACCCAAAACCTTTTACAAAAATCAGCCCAAGGCTATTGATGAACATGTCCTTACTAAGGATCCTATATATGTAAAATCTACATGCCGCCAAAGCCATTACATCAGGTGAGGCACATAGCCTGTTATAAAAAAGAATATTACCATACAATATTTTGGGTAGACCTCGAGAAAACACACCTACATCATAATTACAAAAAAAGAAACAGACATGGATCCCTTCCTTGAAACAGTGGAGAAACAAAAAGCTACAGACACACATAGCAGAGTACTAAAAAAAACTCCCACAAGCTCTGTATTGACAGTTAATCTTAATAATATTTGGTAATTGCTTTCTTTCGTATATGACATGCTTTGGGACCACATCCCATCTTGGCCAATCAACCTTGGAGAAGTGAACATGCTGGCTAGATTTATGGTGGTGGCTATCTGGTGGTCCACATGGCTCTGGTTCGAAGTCTTATATTGTCGTTTCTTTCTTTCCCTATGATTATCAACCAACCTCAAATTAATAAGATTACTAGGAGCCATGTTATCTGACATGTGACTACCCCATTAGTCTTTGTGGTATTTCCAAGCAACATCCATGAAGACTGACAACTCGAATAATTTTTATTGTGAGTCCATTTCAAAAAAGAGGTGGGAATACTCCTAGCCTTCGAAATTACAGTGCCTTCCCTATTGGTAAATTTGACTATCATTCTTGGAATTCTTATTGAATAAGATCCTCTACTTCACTCGAGACACCGTGTTCCCATTTGAAAAATTTGTCACCATCGGTACCCAAATTTGCCAGCTTATTAGTAATTTTGTTAGCTTCCCGAAAGACATGTTGGGATTTTTTGTCTTGTCTTCCCTGGAAAAGGATCCTAGACTCTTCAACAATTGTTTTAATCCTCAAAGGAGATGTTTTCAAATTATTGAGAAGATTTATAACATGCATAGAGTCTCCTTCTATGATCAAATTGCCTTCTAAGTCTTGAGTCATTTGAAGGCCTCTCCACATAGCTCTAGCTTCAGCTTCGTTGTTTGTCCTTGTTCCCAAATATTTGGAAAATGCAAGCATCATATTCCCATTATGATCTCGTACAATGCCTCCAGCACCTTCTCTGCCAATATTATCCTCAGCTGCTCCATCAAAATTAAGCTTAAACCAATCCGTAGGAGGTGGGGACCACTTAAAGTTGGCTCTAGGGTTGACTACCCTAGGCACAGACTCATATAACAAGGTTAAAATTAAATATTGAGCAATCGTGGTCTCCTGTAGATGAGGTTTACAACTATCAAAAGGGATAAGGTTCACATTCTTGTTGGTAAAGGATAAGATCTTGGCAATGATAGTTTGATGATCATAGATAGACTCATTAAAGATTCTATGGTTCCTTTCTAATCACACTTGCCAAAGATAGTGATTGAGATAAATTTTCCACATGTATCTAAGTCTTTGGCTTGAAAATGGGCAAGGCCATTGGATGAACAAATCAAGTATGGTGGTTGGTTTAACCCAGGAAATATTGAAGGCCTCAAAAACCCCACTTAGGACAGTCAAGGAAAAAGGGCACTCAAGGAAAATGTGATAAATGGTCTCCCAATTAGCCCTGCACAGATAACAGTGATTAGTGATACAAATACCGTTACACATCATATTATCAATGGTTAGAATTTATCCTTGGATAACCAGCCATGAAAAGACTACAATTTTTGGAATTAATTTTTTTTATCCAAATTAAGTCCTTTTGGAGGACAAAATCCTTGTCATCAAGTAGAAGCTTGTAAGTTGATTTAATAGTGAACTGCCCATTTTCCGTAGGATCCCAGGTCACTTGATCTTCCTTGGGTCTCATGGGGATAAACTATTTTCCAATAATGTTACAAAGATCATTTTATTCCACTTGAAATCCTTGAATCCTTATTTTTTTCCACTTAATTTTATCTGTGTCCTCAACCATATAATCAAAGACTTTTTAGCCAATGAGTTCTTCCGTGATATCTCTGATTCGGGCTAAGTTAGGATATTGCGTCAGTGGTTCGTCCTTAGCCCACCTATCATTCTAGAAATTTATCCTCTCACCATTGCCTAAAATACATATTAAACCTTTTTTATGATTTCCTTACAATTGAGAATTGCTTTCCAAAAAGCAGAACCTCTGATTGGAATTGAGTCACTTAGAAATTCCATATTTTGAAGATACTTTCATTTGATTATAGCTGTCCATTCATATTATTCACCAAAAATGAGGTGTCATGCCTACTTAGCTAGTAAAACTAAATTCATATAAGTAATTCTCCTCAGACCTAAGCCCCCATTTTACCTAGGTCTACACACTTTGGTCCATCCTACAAGGTGTATCCTTTTTTTCTCCTCTGATCCAGTCCATAAAAATTCTTTTTGGAGTTTCTCAATTTTATGGAAAACCTTCACAAGGGCTTTGAAAATGGAGAGGAAATATAATGGAATGCTCTGAAGAGAGGCCTTAGTGAGGGTCATATTTCCTGCTTGAGATAGAAGATGACCTTTCCATCCAACAAGTTTTTTTGAATTCTTTCAACAACCATGTCCCACATTGACTCTCTTGAAGAACCAATGAAAAGAGGGAGACCAAGATACGAAGTGGGGAGGTTTGCTATATCACACCCTAAAATTTCCGTAATCCTTCCTTACCTCTAAATGGGGGTGTTCAAGAAATATAACTTGCTTTTACTAAAATTAACTTTCTAACCAGTAGTGTCCTCGTAGAGTTGCAGGATGTATTTAATTCTTTTGGCCTCAACCATCGATGCCTTAGTCAATAGAAGGGTATCATCAATGAATTGTTGGTTGGAAATAGACCTAGTGAGATATGTTGCCTTTATTCCTAAAATTAGCCTTGAACTGCAAGCATTTTTTATGGTTCTGCCTAAAGCTTCTACCACAATGATGAATAACATGGGGCTGATAGGGTCCCCATGCAGATTACCTTTGCGACTTTAAAAGTAACCAGTAGTTGTTCCATTAAACAAAATCAAGAACCATGCTTTAAAAATGCATTATTTAATAAAATTAATCTATTGGTGGTGAAAACCAAACTTAAGGAGGACAACAATCAGAAAGTCCCAATTTAGCCTATCAAATGCTTTGTTCATATCAAGCTTGAGGACAAAAACAAATCTGTTAGTATTATGAGCAGAGTGCAGAGCTTCATGAACTATGATAACTCCATCCAAGATTGACCTGCCCTGGATAGAGCTTCCCTAGCATGGATCTATGATGTAGGGTAGAACATATCTCATTACATTTGCAATGGCTTTAGTTATGATCTTGTAAGAAACATTAAACATACTGATTGGCTTGAAGTCAACCATAAATTCAGGGGTTTGCTTCTTAGGAATTAGAGAAATAAAAATAGAGTTGAGAACTTTTGGTATATGATTTCTTGCTTGAAATTATTTGACAATAGAAATCACATCCTCATTGATGATGTCCCAAAAATATTGATAGAAATGAGGGGAAAATTCATTGGGTCCCGGGGCTTTGTCTGGCTCCATGCTAAATAAGGCTTCCTTAATTTCCTCATCATAAAAGGGAGCTAGAAGCTTAAGGTTTATATCCTCATTTATTATGCTAGGAATGGATTGAAAGATAATATATTTGGCCTCATCATTGCATTGTGATTCCTGACCAAGGATAGAATTGAAATAAGTTACTGCCTCCTTTCTGATTTCTATTAAGTCCTGAGTAATAGAACCATCTATTTTTTTTTTTTAATTTTATCTTGTTATTGCTTCTATTTCTAAGCATGGTGATGTGAAAAAACTTGGAATTTGAATCTCCATATTTCAACCAAAGAGCCCTTGATTTTTACCTCCAATAGATTTCCTCACATGCCAAAATGTTATGAAACTCTGCTAGTTTTATCCGTTCCTCCTACCTAGTAGTTTCATCAGCATCACCATGTTGAATCCTCTGATCAATTATCTTCAAAATTTCAACAACCTATTTTTTATTTTCAAAGAGGTTCCCAAAGACCTCTTTGTTCCAATTTCAAAGCTTTTCCTTAACAAAATTTAATTTTCCAGCAGTTTTAAAAGCTGCACTACCCTTGATAGGATGCTGCCACCACTGAATTAAGTTATATCTAAAATTGGATTGTTTGATCCACATAGATTGAAATATGAAAGGTTTCTTGAAGGACAGAGAGTTAGGGATCTCCAACAAAATGTGATTACGATCAGAGGCAATTTTAGGAAGGGCTTGCAGGGTAGAATCACCGAACAGATTTGTAGCCTCCTTTGATAAAAAAACCTGTCAAGCCTTTCTTGAATGAGAAGACACCCTATCCATCGATTGCTCCAGGTATAATTTGCTCCTCTAGGTTTTACATCCATCAACATGTTGGAGTTCAAAAATTCATTGAACTCATCCATGCTCCTGATAGGTGGTCCATTTCTACCCATTTTGTCTGAAGGGTAAAGAGGAGTGTTAAAATCCCCAACTAGAATCCAGGGGACATTATGGAAGATTTCACTCAAATTGCCTAAGTACTCCCACAGTAGAGCTCTCCCTTGAATTGAAGTTGGGGCATAAATATTTGAAAGGATCCATGACCTGTTGTTGTTTATTTACTTAAATAAAATACTAAGAATCCTATCATATTTCTGAATAATGGTGTCTTCTACTATCTAGGAATCCCACAAAGTCATAAGGCCTCTAAACGTTCCTCTGGCTGATTTGCAAACCATATCCCCTTGATTCCAGATTTTTTTGCTACTTTTTTTGACTGAATCTCATTATTTTTTGTTTCTTGCAACATGATAATAGCTAGATTCACTTGATTTCTTATTGCATTGACTTCCATAGAGAGTATTGAGTCAGGGGGAGCAACTTTGATTCTCAGAGATGGTTTTTACAGTGATTGTAGATTTTGCATTTCAGGTGTTGCCATCAATGACAAAGGGGGTTATTATTGGCAATTTGAGTTATTTTATGTTGTCATTGATGTGACATGGATCACATTGAGTTTTGGTGGTCAAAGAATTTCATAAATAAACATTTATGATATTTTGGAGAGCATGGATATATATAGGGTTTTTGTGAAAACCAAGGCAGTCAAAATAAGAGATTTTATTTAAAACCATGGATGGCAGATTTGAAATGGATTTATCTTAAAACCTAGGTTGGATTTTCGTTTCATAAAAAAAGGTGCCCCGGTGATGGAGATAATTAATTTTTAATATTTAGTTTAAATTTTAAAGTATTTAAAATTTAAATTTAAAATTTAAAATTAAATATATTAATTATAGCGCCGACTAAAGAAAGGAGGAAAGACTATATTAATTTATAGTTCCGACATCTAAAGAAAGAGGAAAGGCATATATATATGCCAACAAAATCTTAGACTTTATGACCCCAACGCTTATTTTTCGAATGCCTTCGATTGGGGAACGAATTGCGAAAAGAGAGAGAAGTGTGACTTTGGTCTATTGAAAAATAATTCACGGAGTTTAATAAGATGCATAGGTATCTTTGAACTAGTATTTTGTGCACTGTGTTATGCAGGAGGTCCTACGATCGAGTACCATCATGGTTATTTGCTTTGTTGAAGCACTGTTAAGTTTTTCGAAGGGTGCAAAAGTTTATGATATAAGTTTTTGTTCGTGTCCCTTTGGACACGTGAGGGCGTGTGGCCCAAGAATAGGTTGGATGTGGTTAAAGCGTTGAGCAAGGATACATCATGAGATTGAATCCCATCAAGGACAGATGCAAGTTAATAATTTTTTAATATATTTTATTTTTCTAAAGTTGCCCTAGGAGGAATAAGGGTTGTGATGCATGTTTAGAAAAAGAGAGATTTCTAGTGTTTCTCCTTTTTGAAAGTATATCATATTATATATCGTTGGAAATCTTATTTCGAGGGATATTTTATTAACTTGCTTATAGGAAGAAATAAGGTGTGTGTAAAAAGATATTTCTATTTTTGTAAAGGGTTTCAAAAATGAAGGTTGTTTTGTTTTTTTTAAAGGTGATTAATTCTTTCATGAGGGGACATGTTGTATCTTATTGAGTAGGAGTGATAAGGTGTTATTTGGATATTATTGTTGTGATATTAATCATGATGTATAACCCTTGTTGAAAGTTGAAAAATAATTTTGTTGAGTGTGGCAGATTTAGTGGACAACCAATAAGACATCAAAAGGTATGAGCAATACTCTCCATTGACTTTTTTTATGGTGGTTGATTTCTAAAATATCCTTGGAGAGAAAATGATTGACTGTGGTTTCCTTTTTGAAAGTGGTTGGTTGAATGCTTCAAGGTTTTATAGTTTGAGAGTTGTGTTTAAACCATTTTATATAAAAATAGTTGTTGAAGCCCATTGTTTATGCAAGGAACTTGAGTTAGAAAAGAACATGAGTATCATTGTTATGTGAGATTTGTGGTTGAGCATTGTTGGAAATATTTGAGTTGGTTTATACATGCTTGGACTAGGGTTTTGTGATAAAGAGTTGTCCCTTGTGGTGATTGGTTGAGTTGAGTTGATTGAGCCTAGTCAAGTGATTGAGTGATGTGATTGTTCAAGTTCCATGAAATAAACTATTCTATAATTTTGATTTGATTTGAGATTGAGCTTTGAGATTAGAACATATTGAGTCTCTAACAATTCTCTTTATGCTTCTATAATACTTGAGTTGAGTTGAGATTGATTTGATTTGAGATCATTTTGGATCATTGTTGTCATCCATTATAGAGTGCATTGCCTTTTATTATTGAGTTCATCATTGAGCATTGCCTTCATAGATTTGTGGATGATATTTGAGTGCTATTTGAGCATGATTGGTTGAGCCTTTATGAAGGATTTTGGGAGGAATTTGTGGATAGATTTGGGATAGCATTTGAGTAAGTTCTTGGTGAGCTTGTTGAGCAGTTTTTGAGCAAGTTCTTGGTGAGCTTGTTGAGCAGTTTTTGAGCAAGTTCTTGGTGAGCTTGTTGAGTAGATTTTGAGCAAGTTCTTAGTGAGCTTGTTGAGCAGATTTGAGCAAGTTCTTGGTGAGCTTGTTAAGAATATTTTGAGCAAGTTCTTAGTGATATTGTTGAGCATATTTAAGCATGTTCTTGGTGAGATTTTTGAGAATATTTTGAGCAAGTTCTTAGTGAGCTTGTTGAGCAGATTTGAGCAAGTTCTTGGTGAGCTTGTTAAGCATATTTTGAGCAAGTTCTTAGTGAGCTTGTTGATCAGATTTGAGCAAGTTCTTGGTGAGCTTTTTGAGCATATTTTGACCAAGTTCTTGGTGATCTTGTTGAGAAAATTTTGGTTAAGTTCTTAGTGAGCATGCTAGAGTAGTTTTGGGCAAGTTCTTGGTGAGCTTGCTGAAGCAAATTTTGGGCAAGTTCTTAGTGATATTGCTAGAGCAAATTTTGAGCAAGTTCTTGGTGAGCTTGTTGAAGCAGTTTTGAGCAAGTTCTTGGTGAGCTTGCTAGAGCAGATTTTGGGCAAGTTCTTGGTGAGCTTGCTAGAGAATATTTGGGCAAGTTCTTGGTGAGCTTGCTGAAGTAGATCAGTGGATTGCCTACCTGAGCAGATCAGGATTGCCTTGCTGAGCATATTAGTGGATTTCCTACCTGAGCAAATCAGGATTGCCTAGCTGAGCAGATTAGTGGATTGCCTACCTGAGCAGATTAGTGTATTGCCTAGATTTGAGGAGATCAAAGTAATAATTTGTATTGGGATAAGGATCCTTATTTTTGTGTGAAATATTATAAGGAGATTATCTTGTGGAGTACCCCACATTGGGGGAACCACGTTAAATCTTGTGTCTCAATTATGTGTGGTGATTTGTGCACTTGTTTACTATTTCTATTTATGTCATTAATGCACACTACTATATTTAGTTATTGTAATTAAGGACACTAATTGATATTGGTTTGGAAAGAAAGTAAAAAGTGGGTGCTATACTATTCACCCCCCTCTCAATATAAGCTTGTTTTCTTCAATCGGTATCAGAGCAGGTTCCTTCGAAAAGGCTAACAACTTGAGGGTAGATTCTATAAGAACATAGATGGATTCATAGAATGGATTATCTATAAATAAGGCTACACTGTTTGACGATAATAATTATGCTTTCTAGAGCATGAGAATGAAGACCTACTTGATATCACAAGGATATGAGGTATGGAATATGGTTGAAAAAGAGTATAAGGTTGAAGGTGATCCCGAGGTAGATAAGACTATCAGGAATTTGGTTGAGATCAATGCAAGGGCAATGAATTGTATTTTGAGTGGGTTACATGAAATAATTTTTGCAAAGGTCATGGTATGTAATTAAGCTAATGAAATGTGGACCAAGTTACAAAATACTTATAAAGGAGATTCAAAGGTAAAGTTGGCAAAACTACAAACTCATAGAAAAATATTTGAGGAATTAAAAATGTAAGATTCTGAAGATATTGCAAAGTTTTTACTTTGAGTTGATGAGATTACTAACACCATGAGAGGCCTAGGATTTGATATGAAAGAATCAAAATTTCCTCAAAAAATTTTGAGATCACTTCCCATGAAGTATGATGTAAATGTTTCAGCAATATAAGAAACAATGGATATCAACAAGCTAAAAATGGAAGAACTACAAGGAACTCTCATAGCTTATGAGATGAGGGTGAGTAAGCACAAGGTTCCAATAAAAGAGATTGCATTCAAGGGTTCAAAGAAAAATAAAGGGAAAGTTCCAAAGATAGATAGAGATTCATATAATGATGAGGAAGCTAACTTCATCAAAATGAAAAAGGACTTAAGAAATTTTAGGGATATGAAGAAAGTTAAATGCTACAAGTGTGGTGATTTTTGTCACTATGCACACAAGTGTCCACATGAAGAAAATAGCGATGATGAAAAATAGGGTAACAGAAGAAAAGAAGATGGAAATCATAAGCATGACAAAGATGACAAATTCAAGAAAAACAGGTATGAGAAGAAGAAAAGTTTTCATAAGATAAAGAAAACTTACTACATTGTAGAAGCAAGTGATAACTCAGATCACAGTGATAGAGACAAGTCAGAAGGAAGAACATCTATTCCTTGTAATAGAAGGTGAAAGCGAGCAGTGCTTTGTGTGTGGTCAAAGATATCACAGATCAGGATATTGCAATGGTTTCAGTGATAGTGAAGTATAGATGACACATCAAGAAAATAGGTATGGTCAAAGAAATCATGAGAGTTTGTTTGCTATAGAAGATAATAATGATCTCAGTGACAGTGAAGATGAAGAAGTCTCACTTTTGGTAATAGAAAAATAAGAGGATGAGTCAAGAAAACAAAAAAACAGAAGTCAAAAGGCTAAAAGAAGAAATCATGAATCTTGAAAACAAGATTCAAACAGATGTAAAAATCAGAGAAGAACAACTTCATACAATCAGTGATCTAAGATATGAGCTTCAAAATGCAAAAAGGATAGAGGAAAGGATGAATTCAGAACTAAGGGTGATAACGACAAGACATGACACATTAGATGAAAAGGATCAAAAAGTAGTGGAAACTTATTTTAAAGTTGTATCCTATTTCCAAGAAAAGTCACACTCAAAAGGAAATAAAGTTCTAAAAGATGAAAGCAAGGAAGCACCTATGTTTTATGAAGAAAATTACAAAGTTCCTATGACTTCAAACATTCAATTTGGATCTTGTTTTGAGATATGTGAATCAATTTCAAAAGGAAAAGAAATTATTGAAGAGGAAAGCAAGGAAGAAACTAAGGAAGAGGATTTAGATACTACAAAGAAGGTTCAAGGATACAATGCACAAAATGATCACAAGGATAATGGTCAAGAAAGGTATGAGGAACCAAGGCATGAACAAAGGGCTTTTCAAGGACATTGTTTTTCTTGTAATGAATTTGGACACATGGCTATACACTGCAGGATCCATGGATCAAAGAAGTTTGATTTTGCTAGAATAAACTTCAAAGAAATAAGGTATGGTTTTTAGGGACATTGCTTCTTATGTAACAGGATTGGTCATAGAGCTTCTCAATGCAAAGAAAATGAGAAAAATGGTTTTGGTTTTAAAGCTACACAAATCAGAAGTCATGGTCATAATGGTCATGAAAATAAAACTTCACAATACAGGGTTCAGGAAAGGAATGGATATGGAAATTATTTCAAGAAAGAATTTAGGATATGGGCACCATCCAAAGGCTACAATATTAAGTGTTTTAATTGCAATAACTTTGGACATATTGCAAAATGGTGTAGGACTCAATTCCAAACAAGTTCAAGACAAGAAGGTCAAATAGGTTCAAGAAAAGAAGGTCAAACAGGTTCAAGACAAGAAGATCAAGTAATTCATCAGGAGAAGGATATCAGAAAAATATGGAAGGAAGTTGACAGAGAAAAGAAACAATGTAAGATGGGAGTAAAAGTAATCCCACCCCAAAATTAATCACCTCAAGAGAGAATGTGGTGAGGGGGTTAATCTAAAGAGTCATATCATTTAGCCCCATAAGTTTCCCTTTTGCCATTGATGTCAAAGGAGGAGATATTTGAGTAAGGGAGAGAGCATTGAGTTAGGGTGAGAGATTTGAGTAAGGCACCACCATAAGACAAGAATGTTAGGCATCAAATGGTTTTGGCACTTAACTTCAAGCTATAAAAAATATTTTGAAGGCTACGGTAGTACCATTAGGCACCGCATACCAAATGGATGTCTCTTAGGGCTATATAGCCTTCATAGCCAAGAGAACCAAAAAGTTTTGGTACTAACCAACCACCTATAAATACTTGTTAATACATATATACTTGCATAAAATAAATTTACATTCTAAAAATAATATATTATTTAATTTAAGCCTCAACACCTTCCTTAAGTAGTGAATTCAAATACAAGTAAAAGAGAAAGAGAGAGGCGATGGTGGGAGTGGCAAAGGTAGGAGTGAGGATGAATGAAAGGGTGAGGGTAGGAGTGTTGTTGCTAGTGGTGTTAGGATTTAGCAAGATGCAAACTTGGGTCTAGGTCCATATCTTGTTTTTAGTGCTAATGATGTGGCGTTGTGCCTAGGAAACATAGGAAGGGACCCATGATCTTTTGGTGGGGGTATTTCATGGTCCTTTGTGGTTAGTGGTAAGAAGTAAACTTGTGAACCCAATTTTGTTTTGAACCTTGAAGGGGGTAAAATGTTTGTCCCAAACAAGCTAGTAGATATGGAGGTTGATCAAGTGGTATTGAATTTTATGGGGTATTTTTTGGGTGCTTGTCCATATTTGGACATGGTTAGGAAGTGGGTTGCAGTAAAATGGAGGCTCATTGACCATATAGAAATTGTTGCTATATCGAAAGATTTTTTTCATGGTCAAGTTGCTCTCTAGGGAGGATTTTGACAAAAGTGTATGGGGTGGACCATGGTTTTTATGGTTGGCATGGTCTCCTCCTTTGTAGATGGAGCTTAGAATTTGATCCAAAGATATAGAGCTTCTCCTAAGCTTCAATTTGGGTTATTTTGCAAAGTTTACCCCATTTTTTAGAATGATGATATGCTGGTTGGTATAGCTAAAGATCCTAATATCCTTGTGGCCATTGATCTTGCCACCAAGGCTTGTTATTGCTTGATTTATACATGAATCTATGCCAATGTGGATATAAATAAGGACTTGAACACATAAATCAGTCTAGTCTTGAAGCTAAGGGTTTGTAACCAACCATTAGAGTATGAGAGTGCTCTAGTCAAATGTGGAGCATGCAAGAAGCGAGGGTATGCAACTAATGTATGCCTTGAGCACAAAACAAATTGCCAAATGCAAAAAATGTAGAAAAATAAATAGTCAGAAGGAGGGAAAGCTAGATAAGGTAGGGAGGAAATGTTTAATTCAAATGAGAGCTATGGAAATCATGTGGATGTCTCACCCCATAAGACCTCCCTAAATAAGGGTCAAATCCTAATGGAGAAGTAGGAGATATGTTTAATAAACAACCCTTCAAAGGATTTTGAAATGCCTATTTCAAATACTTTTAAAATTTTAGAAGTTAGTAATATTGTGTTAGCTCTCAAATATTAGTCATAGGGGTTTAAGGAAGATTATTTGCAGTCCATGTCTAGCACTGAATCATAAGAACAAGTCCAAATACTCCTCAAGGAGGGTGTTTCCATGGAGGAAGAAAAATATGATAAATAAATAGGGTAATTTATTTTGGTGTGGATTCAATGATCCCTAATGAGAAAGCAATTAATTCTATGATCCAAACTATCTCTACTTTGATTATAGATAAAATGAATGATTATATTATAAGTCCTTTGAAGGATGAAGAGATATATAAGGTAGTATTTTATATAAAGAGGGTATAAAGCCCCAGGGCTAGATGGATTCCCAACAGTTTTATTCCATTATTTTTTATGGATCTTGATGTCATTTAAGCAATGAAGGAGATTCAGAGGAATCATCATATTCCATGTCATGTGAATGCTACTTTCTTGGATCTTATCCCTAAGCTTGTGGGAGCCAAAGCTTTTACTGATTTCCAACCTATTTGCCTTTGCAACACGCTATATAAAATCTTCTCTAAAATACTGGCTAACATTATTAAAGTGGTGCTCTTATTTTTAATAGACCCAAATCATGGTGGGTTTGTGAAATGCACTAGATTTTAGATGGTTAAATTTTATTTCATGAAATATTTCATTTTATAGATAGAAGTGGGGAGGAGGGGATGATTCTTAAGTTGGACATAAGTAAGGCCTATGACATGGTTTCTTGAGATTTCCTCATCGATGTGTTGAGAAAATTTGGTTTTCAACAAGACTGGATTGACTTGATGGTGACTTGTTTTACCTCAACTATATTCTCTATTTTAGTCAATGGTGGTGGTGTTGGTTATTTTAAAAGAAAGAAAAGTCTTCAACAAGGGGATACCTTATCCCCCTATATTTTTATCATACTTGCTAAGGCTGGGAGATCTATTTTAAATGTTATTTAAGAAATAAAGCTATATGGTATTAATATTGCTTTCTCCCTTAGGCCTATCTCCCATCATTAGTTTGTCGATGACACTATTATCACTTCAAGATCCTCTATCCCACAAGAAAATGAGTTGAAATCTATATTGGAAATATATGAATTAGTGGTTGGTTAGAAAGAGAATTTTGCCAAAAGCAAAATTTTCATCTTAAACACCCCTATTAGGAGGTAACTAAATATTGTAAGAATATTTGGATGTAGGATTGGGGAAGTCCCCTCTAATTATCTTGGAATTCCCATGTTTAAAGGAAGATATTTAGATGACATGTGAAACCCAATTGTGGAAATATTTAAAAGGAAATTAACAACATGGAAAGGAGCTCTCCTTTCTAGGCAAGGAAAGTGCTTTTGGTGAAATCCTCTCTCCAGAGCATCTCGATTTATTTTATGCCCCTATTTAATATGTTAGCCAAATTGTATGATAGAATAGAATAGATTCAAAGGAATTTACTTTGGTCTGGTTTGGAGGATAGAAGGCGTCTTCCATTGGTAGCTTAGAAATAAATTTGCCAAAAACAAGAATTAGGGGGCGTAGGTTTTAGAAGACTGATGAAATTGAATAAAGCCCTCCTAGGAAAGCTGGGTTGAAAACTAATAAGGAATGAAGAGATGGTATGGGTGAAGATACTTCAAGCCAAGTACCTAAGATATGATGCTGATTTTTGGAGGATAAGGATTTACCTAGGGGCTCTAATTTTTGGAATAATCTCCTAGCTATCAGACCTTTTTTTGCATTTGGGTTTATAATGGAAAATCAAGAATGGTAACAAGGTTCTTTTTTGAAAGATTCATGGCTAAAGAATTTTCCACTTAATGAAGACTTGGAATTTGCTATCTTAGAAAACAAGGTTTCCTAGCATTATGGGTCCATGATCAGTGATTTTATTTTAAGAGGAAAGAATAGACCTAGGTGGAAATAAATTGGGGTTGAAGGACTGGACCAAAGAAAGATCTAGGTTATTAGTAAATCGAATAGGATGATTTAAGTTTACTTCCTGAATAGCCTAAGCACTCAGGACTTTATATGGTGTAAATACTCAAAAAAATAGATCTAATCTATCAAATTTGGTTACTATTTGCTTAAAGGAGGTGGTATTAGTTGGCTATCGAATTTGAAAGTTTTGTTAAATGATTTGACACCAAAATTTGTCTTCTTTTGGCTCATTTGTTAAAATAAGATCCTTACAATGGATGACCTTATGAAAAGAGGTTTTCAACTTCCCAATAGGTTGTCTCTATGAATGTATTTTGGAAGATGTCAACCATTTGTGCCTAAACTACCTTTTGCTCAAGAATTCATCCTTCTAATTCTTAGTAGATTCTAGGTTTCATGGATCTTCCCCAACTATCTTGGTGATATGTGTCTTTAATGGAAATCCCATTTCAAAAGTAAGATACTTAACTCTTTATGGGAATTTAGTCTCCCTAATTATTTGTGGGCTCTTTGGAAAGAGTGAAACAACCATATTTTTAAAGGTAAGAAAAGGGGTAGTCTTGCTATGGCCAAAAGGATTATTTATCAAACTGTGGAAAATACTAGTTTGGTTAGTTGGGAAGAGGTTTGGGAAATGAAGGAAGAGGGTGTGGTTTTTTTTGTGCGGGGTCATGATATAGTGGTAGTTATGATCAATCCTTCTAAAAAAAATTAAGTAGGCAAAAAAAATGGACCCCCACCAGTTGGTATACTAAAATTGAACTTTGATGGAGTAGCTCAAGGAAATATAGGATCTAGTAGGGTGGGAGGTTTGATAATATATGGCAATGGGAACAAATTGATTTCTTATGTAGAAGCTCTTGGGGACTAGTCAAGCCACTTTTCTAAGCCTCATGCTATGTGCCTTGGAGTTAATTTGTTGATTAATATTCAAGTTAAAAAAGTGAATGGGAATACTTAAACATGATCAAATTGTAGACAAAAAAACCTAGGCACTTGAAAAAACCCATTTACATTGCACATTCTAAATCAACACAATAAAATATATACACCTAAGTCCAAAATTATGCATATAAAATCTTGCACATTAAAAGTATTTTCTAAATTTGATAAATTTGGAAAATATACCTAGGATACCTTACCTAATCACTATACATGTGTCATATCCAAATCACCACCATCCCTTGCTACATATCACACACCCATTTCACCTTTGTCCCTTCACATGAGACATCTCCCACACCTCACTCCACTTACACCTACCCATTAGCCATGTCATCCTAGTTAAGTGAGACACCCTAGGTGACTCACTATAACTACCCCTACCATTTGGTAGCCCTGGAGTACCATTTGGCAATCCTAGATTACCACCTCCATTTCCCTCCAAAATCCTAAGGGGTCTATGAAGGCACCTTCACCCCATAAACCAAAATAGGTTGGAAAAATACATCGACACTCTACCAAAATCAGTCCAGGAGTTCATCACCAGTTAAAAAGATCAACCATTTAGAGATTCGGATCACCATCTTGAGAGTTTTTGCATTTCACATCCAACCGCTTGCCCATGGTTACATAGTCGTAACCGTCCTCCCACGATTTCTCAACAACACTCCCATGATTTTCCAACCCCAACCACATACCCACGGTTCCTCAGAAGTGTTAACACGATCAACATAGATTGGTAATTTGATTTTCACCAAGGCATTTAAGGTATCACTTCTCTATTTTTTGCACTATATTTCATGTTTCTGCAACTAGGGTTCTGTAGTAGTATCTTATATCTTTATCAATAGGTCTTACTAAACCCTCATTTGTGTTTGATATATGTAGGAAGCAGGTGCTTACAAAGTGATTGAAGTTGGGGTGGTCCCATTGCTAGATACCAAAATCCCACTCACCCTTGGAGCTGTAGCAAAGGAGCGAAGGACACCCAATAATTTTATAGAGAGTTTGGAATACCACCATTAAAAGCATTGTAATTTAGGAAGAAAGTATTGTAATATCTCCACTGAAACATTGGGATAAAATTATTGTAAAAATTGGGAGACTAAGGCTACCCAATTTTAATATAAAAGAAGCATTCTTTTTTTACAATTGTTCACTTTCATGTATGTTATTTAGTGTTGAATATTTTTCTACTAAATTAGTGATCATGGTGGGACTCCCTAAGGGTTCTATTTTTCATTACCTTGCTATTTTTTGTAATTGATCTGTGTCTATCTATGATTGAAGGTTTTTAGATCTTGATCGTGCAGATATTGAGGATTAAAATTGATAGCTCCAGAGCCCATATTGATTTCACCCTACACCTGAGGAACCACGAGTGCATAGTTACAAACCTAATGAACCACAAACTGGTAGTTGGAATTCTCTAGAACCATGTGTTGGTGGTTGGAACCCTATAGAACCATGGACTATCGGTTGGATGAATAGGAGGGAGTGGTAAAAGGATCACAAGTTTGTACATCCAAAACCCTCTTTCCCTTTATTTTACTTTAGGATTTCAGTAAGTCAATAAGAATAATAGGAGTCTTTGTGTTAGGATTAATTAATAAAATGCAGCAATAAATAAATGTAGAAATAAAATACAGAAGAATAAAGCAATACATGAGACACAGATTTACGTGGTTCACCCAATGTGGGCTACATTTATGGAGAAAATAACCAAGTCTTTTTATTCTATCCAGAAAACCAAAGGGATACAACCTACAATAGATTCGTTGTAACTTCCTCTTCTTTTATATCGTGTCAAATTACCATACACATCCACATGCACTATGATACATTATAGCCATAGTACATCATCCTCTTATAAAAGTGTGTTACAATTGTAGGGCAAAAAAACATGTTACAATTTTAGGGTAAAAAAGCACGTTTCAATTTTAGGAAAAAAATCCCACTTAAAAATATGTCATCCAATCTATGAACTAATAATAAATGGTCCAGATTTACATAGAGAAAAAACATCTACACTCTATGAAGGGGGCATGTAGGGGGGGTACTGCCCCCCTACTACTATCCTCGCCCCCATTGGACCCCTGGTAAATAGTAGTAGGGGGGGCGGTGCCCCCTTAACCCCCCCTTCGAGGAGTGGGTCCAAGTGCGGCTAAAAAAAAGCCCTTCAAATTAATTAGGTTCCACAACCAACACTTTGTCCTTGTTTGCCCTTGTCTACATCTAGGTCTTAGGCTAGGCATACCTAAAAAAAACAAATCAAAAGAACTTGCATTTTAGATTAGCTACCAGAGCATTTGCATAGCCTGATTAGGAATAATCTAGGCACATTTAGGGTTTTAGGCTTGTTTTACCTCATTTTTTGGCACACAGTTGAAACCATGGGTCCACGATTGGGAATTCCCAAATGTACATGCACGGTTGGTTAACCACCCAACGATGGTTGACCAGGCCCAAACACCCAATGGTGGTTGGCTTTGGGTACCAGAACCCTGGTAGATCTTGCTTGAAATTAGCCATTTGGCCCCTGATCTATTTTTATCTACATTTGTCTATTTTTGCTTTCTACATTTAGGCAATAAATAAAATTGCATGGTAATTTGCATCACACCATAATAAACAAAACCTTCACACACTTGCACGTGAACATTGGTAAGGTTGGATTTCATCACCAACCCCCAATCATTACCCCATTATTTTGGCCAAGGTTGGTCCAAGAACCATCGTAGCCATGGAAAATAGCACACATTCCTCTTCGAAGGGTGTATCACTGCCCATGGTGAACTGGGTGAGGACTGGTAGTACCTAGGCTCCCTCATCGGATTTGGACTTCATCACCAAGTCTTGATGGGTTTCACAACTTGGATTTCATCACCAAGTTAGTGTGTGAGAGTATCTAGGTGAAATCCTTAGATTCATTATAGGGTCAAACATTGCACTTTCATTTACAAAAAAAAAATAAACTTTTCAAAAAAAACAAAATCAAAACCTTGCAAAAACTTAGAAACAAATTTGTTTGTTTGTTTGCTTTGCATGTTATTTGCTTGTGCTTCCACCACATATTCACACATGTACCTTCACACTTTCCAATTCATCCCACCCTTAGCATATGGTAACAACCCATAGTCAAGCCAGAAAGCTAGCCCAAGTTCAGAATCAGTTACCCTCATCCATGGAGTTTCCACCTCAGTCCTCTCAAGCCCCTACCACTTTAGTGGTAGGGCAAGTCAGTGTAGCCCCTACTATGTCCTTGAACTTGAATTTTAGACCATCTAGTGGTGCCCCCACTTTAGACACAGATATAATGCAGAGAGCTACTCATGCTACCATTCCCAAAAATCCTAGGAGTGAGCCACCCATGCCATCTGACGATCATGTCACATATGTGGACATGGATATCATTAGGCTATATCTGAATGCAGCTAGTTTGGTCTTTCCATCATTACCTCCACTTACCATTCCACCATGCACCATTCCCCCATCACAATAAGAAACCATCTTCCCACACCCACAACAATCCAACCAAATCTTCATGAATCCACTCTTTGAACCGACTGCTACAACCATGACCCACAATCATCCATCATCATCTCATCAACACCCCTTCATATTTCCAAATCAAAACATCACTTGTACTAACCCTCTCTATGAAGCACAAGTCAATATTGCTTCATAGATCCCTACATCCATCCCATCCACCACACCTATAGATCCCATACATCATAACATCCCTCATTCAATGGCAATACCTTTTGCCACTTACCCTCTACCTACATCCACTCACATGGTTGCCACCCAACCAGCCCAATCATCTACCACCTACATGGCCATACCATATTCATCCATGATTGCTATGCAACAAGCATTTCTATAGTTGCAACAATTGATTATGGATAATTCTAATCAAAGCATTAATCCTAACCCACAATGGTAGTCATAGGGGGTAGATCAAAACCAACCATCCACATCTCATCCACACACCTTCTTCACTCAAGATCCATCTTGGGTGTTGCAACCCCCAACCACGACTATACCCACTAATCCACTTCATCAAATGTATGCTAGCTCATCAGGTCAACATACCATCATACCCCCATCCCCTCATCATCATCAAAGTCATCACCAAAAATCATTCCATAATCCATTTCACACTAACATCCCACATCATCAAATCCCCACTAATAATGCACATTATTTCCAATAGCAACAAACCAATCAAGGTTTTAACCCTTTGCTAGAAGATCCTAAGTTTCAATTTTTATAAAGTCAGATTGATAGTCTAGCCATGCAAACATCAGGTATGCAATACCAGAAACCTACTCTAAGGTAACTAATCAATCATCCAATTCATGCTTTGATACCATCACCACCCTACCCGATAGATTTTCAAATACCAAAGTTTGATAAATTCAAGGGGGATGAGGACCCTCGAGAGCATGTGAGTGGATTCATTAATGCATGTTTTAGAATAAAAACAATGATGCACTCATGCTCCATACTTTTCCTCAGATATTTGGAGGAGATGCCCTAGATTGGTACAATCATTTATCGCATCAAAGTATTTATACTTTTGAGCAACTAGTGGACCAATTCTTGGAGTGGTTCTCTCTAAATGTTAGAAAGAAGACAACATTGATCGATTTTCTCAATTTATGATAATATGATGATGAATCGGTCTATGAATTTGGCAACCATTGGAGGGCAATCATGACCAAACTACCATTCTCCCTCCCTATGGTGGAATTAACATGAATGTTCACAAGGAGTTATTCCAAACCAATCTCCTTGTTATTACAACTACAACAATATAGAACATTTGAAGAAGCACTCACCCAAGCTAGAGTGATAGAAGAAATCAAGATTCAAGAGGGTGAGATAAAACCAAAAAATAAATAATGGTAGAACAAAAATCAAAAGGGGAATAACCATGGTCAATCCAAGGTCAACTAGGTTAATCAAGTAGTCTTGAGCCAACCTCCATAACAAATCCAACAAGCTCAAGTGCAAGTACAACAACCCCTACAACAACAACAACAACCACAACAATAGACTTATCAAGTGGTTCCACCCCCACAACAACTACAAAATCAAGCTCAACCTAAAAATCAACATCAATACAAGCCAAACACAACTACACCCCATTACCTGAACCATATTCATCCATCTTCCAAAAGTTGTATGATGCACAGGCTTTCACATTACTAGAAATGAAGCCTGAAGATCCAAACAAGCCAAAACCTAAGAACTATAAGGAGCATCTATACTACACCTATCATCGATAGAAAGGCCATGACATCGAGACTTGCTATGGGTTTAAGAACATTGTGCAAGATTTACTTGAAAAGGGAAAAATCAAGATTGATAACCCCTTAGCCCAACAAAACCAAAACCTTAGAATATATCAAACACCATTACCTCATCATGAGGTAAATCAACAAACAATGAGAGCATCAACTTCTATAGTTCCTCCCAATCAAGTCAATCATGTGTCACAATTATACCAAGGTTTTATGGGGGCTATTCACATAGTCACCCGAGGGTAAAGAAAAACAAATCACATACAAGCAAATGAGCCAACCCAAGTAGTACCAGCTCCTATAGCACAACCAAATGTGCCCATACAACTAAACCCAACCATTCCATCTCCACCCATTCATATTCTAAATCATCCACCTAGACCAATCATCACATTGAGAAGTCAGTTGACATAGAGCTTAAGGATGGCATCAACCAAGTTGTCAATATATGAGCTCATACAACAATCTCCCCCACATCATGAGGCATTGATGGAAATATTAAAATCCATCAAACTTCAAGAAGATCCTAACACCTTCAACAATTTTGTGGGGAGTGTTCAAAATTGTATGGAACCTTCAATAACATTCTATAATTTTGAAGAAAAGAGCATATCATCAAAGTTACCCGATCCTCCATTGCATATTGTAGCTCATATTGATCGAAAACCCTTTAAAAGAGTGCTCATCGATACTAGCTCCTCTATCAATCTCATCACTACCCTAACCATCAAACATCTCAACCTACCATCATCTCACATCACCACATCCACCTTCACCCTATGGGCTTTCAATGATGCTTTGTGCTCCACTATAGGAAATGTAGTTCTACCTGTAATAGTGGGGGTGAAAACAATCCATGTACTCTTCCATATCTTGGAAGGAGCCATGTAGTACAACATACTTCTTGGACATCCCTGGATTAGGGAAATGAAGTGTGTTCCCTCGACATTACATCAATGTTTGAAATATGTGCATGAGGGAAAAGTCCATTGCATTCCAGCTGACACCGAACCATTCAAGTACTGCAACTTGATATCCAATCCATATGAGCCATCCCTTCCATCCACCCATCTTTCCATTCAGCCCCTCATCATTCAAACCACCCCAACTAACAACACCTCATCCAAAGCACCCATCCCAGAGGCTTTGCCAATAGTTGATCATGCCTTTGCATCTCAAGCCATCAACCCAAGTCAACCCTCATCCACTTCATACCATTTTTCCATCACACCTGATCATCCCACCAACCAACCATCATCTTCATTAACTACACCTCCCACTTCGCAAACACCCTTCACCTTTTCATCCCAACCAAATCCACCAACCACTAACAAATCCATTAAACCAAATCCATCTCAAACCTCACCACCCATTATCTCATAGATAGGGTCACCTATCCGAGAAGAACCATTGCCGAGTGAGCCATTACCTCCATACAAACCACAAGCCACCATTGAAGCCTCCACATTGGCACCCGAATCATCCACATCCCAACCAACTCAAGTTGTAGTCCATCTCACCAATCCAAGTATTGGTGAGTACATAGTTGAGAGTGTAGCCATAACACCACCTATCCAATCTATTAGAGATTATGGTCACCCACATGACCCACCTTTGGCCATAGGTGCAGTGTATAGAATGGGTTCTGAGCCAAATAGGATTAAATTTGTATATGGGGGAGTGGATTCTTCATCCAATCCACCTCCTCCTAATGAAGAACCCATGCAAGAATTTTGTGCTAGCTTAGAATATTTGTCCAACCTAGATTTCCCCATGTAATATTTTCATCAGGTTAACTAGTAGGGATTTGGTCTTGGATGACATGAATAGGGCCCACATCATATCATTGAGCCCCAATATCGAGAAGCACATGATCACTCTAGCTTAGGATACAGGCCATCAACCTCAAACTCCTCCTTTGAGCATACATTTTAGCAACTCACCCTAGAGTCCGAAGAGGAGGATGAGGAGAGTGAAGACAATGATGATAGTGATGATGAGTATTTAGACCCTAAGTTTACACCTTATTTACATGAGGCCTTTCCAAAAATGAGACCGCATATAGCTATGATCAATTACATTTTTATGATGACATTTTTGATGATGATTTTGAGGAATTTCAGGAAATGGGACCAAACATGGACATGATCAATCATATTTTTGATGGTCCCCAAGAAGATGTGGCCCCTATAGAGCCCATTGAGAGAGATGAGTACTACATTACAATGTTTCCTATCGATCAATCCATATTTCACTTGCATATTACATGAGAGTGACCTAAACCAGATCCACCACCACCACCTTGGTTGCATTCACAAAATCATAATTCACCCACCATAGGTCAGTTGCTCCCTAGAGAGAGTGAGCAAGATAGTTCACTCTCCAAATTGTAGCCACTTCATTTCCACCAAGTTAACATGATTTTTGTTGACTTGTTCACCCCACTCCACAATCCATATGATTTGGCGAAGCTGATTCCAATCGATGCTAGCCTTATCGACATGGATAGGATTTCATCCCCACCATCCATAGCCAAGTTCATCCTATCCGAAGAATTGCTAAGAGCTTCTAATGCTTATATTCCTCAACAATATTCACCTTTGCCTACTTCTATTTTTCAAACCAAAGTAGAAGAAGCATCACTCGAGTCCTTTGAACATGTGGAGGATGATATTCATCTCATTCCTACTCCACATCAGTTAGAAGAAGGTTCTCACATGCTTATTGAAGAATCCATTGATGTGAACCTAAGTCAAGATGCGGATAATCCACAAATTATGAAAATAGCAAAATATCTATCCATAGAAGAGAAAGAGCGCATCCTAGATGTATTGACAAGGAAGAAAGAGATTTTTGCATGGTCATACAAAGATATGCCTGGTCTTGACCCCAACTTGGTGGTCCATAACCTCACCTTAGCTCCCAAAGCTAAACCATTCAAGAAAAAATTGAGGAAACTTCATCCTACCATAGCACTCATTATCAAAGAAGAGCTACAAAAATTATTAGATGTGGGTTTCATACAACCCATTGATTATCTTGAATGGCTCTCAAACATGGTACCCATTCGTAAGCCGAATGGGGGGTATGCGTATGCACAGATTTTTGAGACTTAAACAAAGTGTGTCCCAAGGATGATTTTCCATTACCGAACATCGATCAACTTGTAGACTCTTACGTAGGCCATGAAATGCTTTCTCTAATGGATGGTTTTTTAGGATACAACCAAATTCGAATCAATCCTGAGGACCAACACAAAACAACATTCACCACACCTTGGGGCACTTTTTGTTACAAGGTGATGCCATTCGATCTCAAAAATGTAGGAGCTACTTATCAACGTGCCATGACGTATATCTTCCATGACTATATGCACAAAATCATTGAAGACTATGTGGATGATTTAATCGCTAAATCCAAAACACGTCTTGAGCACATTGAAGTACTAGAAAAAGTCTTTGATCGATTGCTTGAACACAAGGTGAGGTTAAATCCTAAGAAGTGTGTATTCAGAGTCACATCAGGTAAACTTCTAGGATTCATTATCTCCAAGTGAGGCATTGAAGTGGACCCTGATAAGGTCAAGGCCATTATTGAAATGCCCCTCCAAAAAATCTTAAAGAGTTGCATAGTTTGCAAGGAAAGATTCAATCCATTCGATCGATTCATTGCACAACTCTCAGACAAATGTAGGCCATTCAATCACTTGCTACAGAAGGGGGTCACCTTTTCCTAGACAAAATAATGTCAAGAGGCTTTTGATGACATCAAGAAATATCTAGCTTCACCACCAGTACTAACGTCACCTCATCTAGGAGTCCCTTTTCACCTTTACATTTTTACCATAAATTTTGCATTAGGGACAATGCTTGCACAAAAGAATAAAAATCAGAGAGAGCAAGCAATCTATTACATTAGTCAAACATTGGTGAGTTATGAAACAAGATATGCTTATGTTGAGAAGTTGTGCTTAGTAGTGGTTTTTACCACTAAGAAACTCAGACATTATATGCTAAGTAACACTACCTATGTCATAGCTAGAGAAAATCCTCTACGTTATATGATGACTCACACATACAAAAATACCCAAACCACAAAATGGATAATGCTCTTAACGGAATTTGATCTTGAATTCATTAGCCAAAAATCCATCAAAGGTCAGGTGATAGTCGATCAACTCGTAGAAGCTCCACTTCCAAATGATCAACCCCTTCTTATCGAGCTTCCAGATGATTCGGTATTTTCTATCACTGAACAAGAAGAACTAGTCCCTCCTAAGGATGATGTTGACATCACTCTCTTCTTTGATGGGTCAAAGTGCAAAAAAGGACAAGGTGTTGGAGTCATATTTTATACACCCAAAGGAATACCAATTCCTTTATCATTCAAACTTGACTTTCCATGCACAAATAACAATGTAGAGTATGAAGCCTTAATCTTGGGGCTTCAATCAACATTAGCTATGGGCATTAAGCGTATAAGCATTTTTGGTGATTCCCAACTTGTCATTTTCCAAGTGAAAGGAACTTACCAATGTAGAGAGCCAATCTTGAAACAATACCATGAAGTAGCAATGAAATTGCTAGCAAAGTTTGACTAGTACGAGATTGACAACTTACCTCATTTGACTAATAGGTTTGTGGATGTGATGGCTTCTTTAGGATCATTGATTCCAAAGAATGAAAATGGAGAAGTCCAACCGCTTATCATCACAACAATGTCCAAATCTACAATCTCACGAGCAGAATATGAAGGTGAAAAGAGTGTATGTTTCATTCATGTAGAACCATATGAATCTTGCCTTGGTCAAATAAAGGACTTTCTCAAGTTTGGGACCCTCCCATCAGATTTGATATGAACTGCAAAGAGAACATTTAAACAAAAAGTAGCTCATTACACTCTCTTGGGGGACGTGTTGTATAGACATGGCTATGATGGAGTCTTACTTCGATGCCTAGATCCCGTAGAGGCACAAAGAGCCATAACTGAAGCCCATGATGGTACTTGTGGTGGCCACTTTAGTGGAATGGCCATTGCAAAGTGCATTTTGTGCATGGGTTATTATTGGCCCACCATGGAAAATGATTGTTGTCAATATGTGAAGAAATGTCAAAAATATCAACAACATGCCAATTTGACTCATGTACCATCACAAGCATTACAACCCATTCAAAGCCTTTGGCCCTTTTCACAATGGGGCCTAGATTTGATTGGAAAAATTTCACCTACCTCTTTGGGACAACACAAGTTCATCATAACTACCATAGAATACTTCACCAAATGGGTCAAAGCGATCCCAATGACCACTATGACTGGACCTCGAATTGTGGAGTTCATACTCCAACATATTATCTATCATTTTGGGATTCCCTCAAAGATCATTTTTGATAATGGTAAGTCTTTCAAAAACAAGGATGTTCGAGCATTATGCAACAAGTATAATATCCAACATAGTTTCTTGACTCCTTATTACCCACAAGAAAATGGATAAGTTGAAGCAACCAATAAGACCTTGATAGCCATTCTCAAGAAACTTGTCAAAGAGAACCATAGAGATTGGCATACTCAACTCCCCTTGGCATTATGGGCTTATCGAACAAGCATCCAAATGCCAATAGGGGCAACTCCATTTTCATTGGTCTATGGAGCCAAAGCAATCATACCTCTTGAGCTCGAGATCCCTTCTTTACGAGTTGCATTACAAGAATTCATGGATGATGACACAACTAGACAAGCACATCTTGACCAACTTACACTCCTTGATGAAAGGTGAATCAATACCTTAGAACATCTATGAGTATATCAAGATCGCATCAAGCATGCTTATAACGCAAAAGTCCATCCTCATGAATTCCAAGTAGGAGATCTCATTCTTAAAGAGAATCAATAGAACACCAATGCATTGCCGCACTTGAGAGATAAATTCATGGCTAATTGGTTAGGTCCATACATTGTCAAGCAAAATTTGGGTCCAAGGACATATAGACTTGCAAATTTAGAGGGAACATTGGAACCTGAGCCATTAAATATTATACACCTAAAGGCATTCTATGCATAGAGTAGATTATAAATATGTACATATACATGGCTAAATAATAATAAATATTCATTGCATTTCATACATCCATCCATGCATTCCACCTACATTTCATATACGCATTTCAAACATTTACATTTGTTCATACCATTCATCATGTTAGGAACCATTTGGTTAATTTGGATGATTGCTAGTCCACTATGTCTTGTTGCCTTAATCAAGGGCACCTTATATCAAACATTACTCATCAATCCATCAACCACAATAATTTACAACTTTCCTTATGATATTTTGATGATTAAGGGGTTCACATAAACTAGGATAGATACCATATAATCATTAGCAATAATTATTATGTGACCACTAACTATTTTATGTACACCTTTTAATTTTCAAAATCTTGTAGTGAAGGTATCACAAAATTTCATACAACACATTAGTCAATAAGCAAAATCTAGGTGTTTTCAGTCACTCAACCACTCCTAGTGTTTTGAGAAACCTCCATTAAAAATCAAACAATATTTAGATGCAATAAGTTGTTCCTGGTCAATCAAGTTTCCTCTTGGACCACGCACATCAAAACACATTAAAACATTGTGAAGCTTAGGAATGATGAAGTCATGAGTTGCTATTACCATAAAGTGAAAGGTTTCCCCTATTCATCCAATTATGTGCATGGTCTAGAATGCTAAAGAGTTGACAAAAGGACAAGCTCCACCTTCATCCCAAAAAAAAAATCCCTTGCTCTTCCTCAAAATGAGAAATATCCAATACTTCTCATTTCAAAAAATCCCTTGCTCTTCCTCAAAATGAGCAAGTATCCCAAAAGCAATAAAAATCCACTTTGCTCCAATACAAAAATGAGCAAACTCAAAAATAAAATCCAAAAATCCAATGCAATAAAAGAAGGGAAAGGAGCTTGAATCCCTAGAATTCTTAGTGTTTCAAAAACTATGGGGTGATCCTCATTACAACAATGGGTTGAATGAAACCCACCTGGCAATGGGGTATCCTTATGCATGGTGCCACGTCTATCACATTAGTGACCTTATTTTGTATAGACCTATGGATGCTCATGGATGAGCTAGCTTATTGGCATAAGTTACCAATTGATTAGTTTGACCTAGCTCATAATGAGAAATTAACATTCATTTGCACACATAATTGGTCCTTGAGAAATTTGAAACCACTAGGACAACCTTAGCATCATGAAGATTTATGAGATACATAGATGAGTTTGTTTGAGATCACTAGGATGTTTGAGTCTTTGCAAAATGACTCTAGATCATTTATCCAAACCATTCCATATCATTTCCACTATTGCATCCCATAATCCATGTCATTTATAAATACCAAATGTTAGTGCCCCTGATTAAACAACAAGAATAAAGTTGATCAAGAAAAAGTCTATAACATACACAAATGATCATCAAAACATAACATTCACCATTCATTCCACTCAATCACTACATCATTTCATATGCATCCATACATACAATAAAACAAAAGTGCAATACAAATGATCACAATAAAAGCCATGTATATGTATATATATAAACAACATAGTACAAAAATACCCAAAAGGTTGTATACATCAGAGCACTAAGGCTCATAAGCAAAAATGAAAACTACAAAAAGAGGTAATAAGTGCTCCTAGCTAGCACCACCATGACTCCTATGAGGACCATGAGTTGATCCCTATGAACCAGATGGAGCATGGAAGCTAGGAACCCATGAACATGAACCACTAGGTCTAGACTCACTCCACCTACTAGAGCCAAAACTGATGATGAAGGTGGCAGAGGTAGCAGAATATGATGTTGAGCAAGAGTATCCTCAAGCAACCTAATATACCTAGCCTATGATCATAAAGAACCAAATCTTGACACTGATGTGCCTCTCACTGAGCTATCTTAGCATGAAGAGCCGTAACCATAGAACCATCACCACCTCCACTAGGTGCACTCCATAGCCCATCCACCTCACTTCATAGCTAAGCTATCTCGACATCTCGAGCTACCAACACACTCTGTAACCTCATGATATCTACATCATGAGCCACTACAGTCTAGCCCAAGCTATCTCGCTCAGCCTAGAGGACACCCCAATCCTCCTTAGTGTGGCATGGAGGTAGATCCTACCCTCCATCACCATCACCTCCATCTCCACCTCCATCCCCACCATATCCATCTCCACCAACCTCGACCCTAGTGTCTGTAGGCTGAACATCTACCCCAGCTCACCCCCTACTACCACTACCTCGATGATACTTTTACCATCGAGAAGCCTGCTCACTAGCATCCCGCTCATCACCACTCACCACATCATCAATAACCTGACTAGGTGCCCATGGAGGCTATGAAGCAAACCAGGCATCATACTCAGTTGTAGTCCCAACATCATCTACATCTAGGACACCCACCACCTCATCATCTCGATCATCATCCATAGTCCAAAAATTAGGAGTAATAGGGAGACTAAGCTCATCGCCCCGATGCCTATACACAACTGGAGCATCAGGAACTCCCTACACCAAACCAAACTACCACATCACTCAAGAGAACTAGATGAACTCCATCTCTCACCCATGATACCCAACCACCCACCTACCTCACCTAATCCATCGAAGTTGTGCCACATCACCATCCCAAGTCAGGCCTCACCATGGTCACCAAAAGATGTCACCACTAGTCAGAGCACCAAACATATCCTGATACTCCTATCCACTATGGATAGGGTGACTCAAGTAATATTGAACTAATAGTGACATTGAGAGGAGGGGTGAATTAGTGTACTTTAAAATTCTTTAACTTAGCTAATATTTTAGATTTCTAACTAGCTATTCAAATTATAAGAGATAATCACATAACAAACATAACAATCACATCACACCATATTTATAGTGGAAACCCAATGTGGGAAAAAAATAGTGTGCCAATGGACTGCTTGAACTCCCATCCAAATCCAGCATCAATAAATAATTGGTCTTTACAATTTTAGTAGCACCAACTACAAGGAGTTACTACAATCAACCCTAAATTTTGTAGCACTCACTGCAAGGAGCACCAACCCCCTAAAGCCAAGTGATAACTTGACTACTCTAAATAGAAAATTTGACAATAAATTGCCATTCCTGTCTTCAAGATTCTGTTTTGTCTAGATCACAAATATTCACACTTGTCTACCTCTATCTACTCTCATAGCCAATTTAATATTTTCTTTACTACTTATAACACTTCAGCCCTGATAACTCTCTTTTCTGTCATTGCTAAAAGTTATCAACAAAAAGTTGTTGACTGTAAAAGTTACTGGAAATTTTGCATTTCTTCTCAAATTCTTGTTTTGAACAATTATAGCATGATTTACACATAAATATCACACTTTACTCCTCTGTAATGATCTCCAAGATCTCCAATCAATCACCACACATAAGCCAACCAATTATGTGTTTTTCTTCACTAAGTTACACCCAATTCTGTCAACTATAACTTCTACAGTAACTGCCAACCAACTATTTTTTTGTTTACTCCACCTATGGTTAATCTTGGCTATAGTTAATTCTCCTTTGCATGCTCTCATAACTACTCTATAGCTATGGTAACTGAATCTTGCTTGTAACATTTCCAATCTGATAAGGTGAGTTATGCCCTAACTACTCTGTAAATAACTATTCAAGACTTCGTGAGAGCTTTAACATTATATGTTGTTAGGTTTTCGATCTACGGCTTCAATTTTACCAATCCATAGCCCGTGTAATTTCACCAACTTAAATCCCTAATAACACCTGATTTCGGACCCTAAATTCCCCAAAATATGCTATTTTCAATCGATAAATAAACTTAAAATGATGGCTAAAATTTAAGAAAAATAAAATCTTAATGGCGAATGAAATCCTTTTAAATCCCTATTTTGTGTGTAAGCCTATTACATCACCATACCCGTTTGCATAATATGACGACTACCACAGAATGTGAAGAATGCCTTTTAAGCGAAAAATAAAATAAATATTAAAAATAGGTGTGGAAAGGTATTATTGCCCTGTGGAAAGGTCATTGTCACCAAAATGGTGCATGCTCTACAGGGCTTCGACCAATGTGGTGCGTGCTCTGGAAGTTGTAAAACTCGAGGTGAGGGCTCGTTGGGTTTATATTGCACATATTTGCATTGGTGTAACATAGGATGATTGATTCCCATATTTATCAATGGATTAAGTGTTAGTATCACAATGACTCTAAGAGGGGGGGTGAATCAGTGTGGCTCTTTAAAACTTAAAAACTTCAACTCTTAAAGCCAAAACAATGAAAACTTAAAACCACATAAAGCAAATATAACAAGAGAGCATCACACAACACAAGATGTACCGAGGTTCACCAGCTTTGGCTACTCCTCAAAAATTGACTGTTTGGACTCCCATCCAAATCCAGCCTTTGCAAAATATCAATTTTACAATCAATTTACCAAGCACCCACCGGAAGGAGCACCAACCCCCGATTTATCTCGCACCACACAGAAAGGAGCACCAACCCCTAATTTATCTGGCACCAACGGAAAGGAGCACCAACCCCTAATTTATCCTGCACCAACAGAAAGGAGCACCAACCCCTAATTTATCCTGGCACCAACAGAAAGGAGCACCAACCCCTAATTCCAAGCACCAACTTGGACTGCAATTTTGAAACTATAAGATTGACATAAAAATGCCTTCGCTTTATACAAGACCCTGACTGGTCTATTGCTAACCCAACCTCTCTCACTATTCACCAAAACATCACACACACTTAAGGCTCTGCTTACTGCACTTTTATAGCCCTCTTACAGCCCTCTTGCTACGCTTCTTACTACATTCTTATGGCTCTCACGGCTCTACCTAACGCTCTCTTACGACACTCTTCCAACCCTATTTTTGCAGCACTTTCTCCCAATTTTAGCAGCATGTAATTCTCCACGTAGACCTCCTTTTATAACAAAGTTCTGATTCTATTTTTAACTTCCATATTTTCACATGCAACTTATTAATAGAAACTTCTATATGTAACTCCTTTATCACACAGTATTCTCTCATGCATCCTATTAATAGTTACGGCTCTTTGTTTGGTCTTCGACTGATGACTTTCAGTTTAACCGCCGCTCGATGCTTTCACTCCGTAACCGGCCTCTGTAATCGTCTTCGACTTTAGTTCACTATTCTTATTTTAGTTGCATGATTTTTCTCTATAACTACACCTGTAACTGACGTCCTGACTTTAGTTAACTCTTCTTATTTTAGCTACATGATTTTCTTCTACAACTACACCTATAACTCATATAACTTTAGTTAACTATCACATATCTTATTTCAGTTGGGTTCTCTTCTTAGCTCATGCCAAAGTGACCTGTCACAAAATCGTGACACTTCTGCCTCTTTGTCCTCTTCTCGCTTTCACACATGTCACGATATCGCGACACTTTCACCTCCTTGCTACTCTTTTTTAACCCATGAAAACAACATGTCATGATATCGCGACACTTTCGCCTCCTTGCTACTCTTCTTGGCTTGAACCCATGAAAACACAACATGTCACGATATCGTGACACTTTCACCTCCTTGCTACTCTTCTTGGCTTGTACCCGCAAAAACACAACATGTCGTGATATCGTGACACTTTCGCCTCCGTACTCTTCCTCTTTACTTTTGTCATGATATCGCGACACTTCTGCCTTCTTACTTTCTCTCTCCTCCTTTAGTCACAAAAATGCGACATGTCACGAAATCGTGACACTTTCTCTCCTTTGCTCTTTCTCTTGCCTTCGGTCGTGAAAACTCGACATGTCACGATATCGTGACACTTTTTCTCCTTAGCTCTTTCTCTTGCCTTCGGGTCATGAAAACCTGACATGTCACGATATCGTGACACTTTTTCTCCTTAGCTCTTTCTCTTGCCTTCGAAACCAACATGTCACGATATCGTGACACTTTTTCTCTCAGACTCTCTCTTGCAATATGTCATGAAATCGTGACACTTTTTCTTCGTACAATCTCTCTTGCAATATGTCACGAAATCGTGACACTTTTTCGTCCATACAATCTCTCTTGCAATATGTCACGAAATCGTGACACTTTTTCTTCCGTACAATCTCTCTTGCAATATGTCATGAAATCGTGACACTTTTTCTACTTGCCTTTCTCTCTTCCAACATGTCACGAAATCGTGACACTTTTTCTTCCATACAATCTCTCTTGCAATATGTCACGAAATCGTGACACTTTTTCTTACTTGCGCTTTCTCTCTTCCAACATGTCACGAAATCATGACACTTTTTCTTGCTTGCGCTTTCTCTTCCAACATGTCACGAAATCGTGACAGTTTTGCTTGCTTGCGCTTTCTCTCCGAACATGTCATGAAATCATGATAGTTTTGCTTGCTTGCGCTTTCTCTCCGAACATGTCACGAAATCATGACAGTTTTGCTTGCTTGCGCTTTCTCTCCAACATGTCACGAAATCGTGATAGTTTTCTTTCTTCTCAACCATGTCGATATTTTTTCTTTCTTTCAACATTCGCATATCACGATATTTTCTTTCTTCTCAACATGTCGCGATATCATGACAGTTTTTCTTTCTTGCTCAACATGTCGCGATATCGCGACAATTTTTCTTTCTTGCTCAACATGTCGCGATATCGCGACAGTTTTCTTCCTTGTGATTTTCTTTTGATTTTTAGTATATGGGCCACTTCGATCTTCTTGGACAACCACTATACTAGAACCTCTTAACTCCTATCCACTGCATCAACCGATCTGTCTGACTATGTTGACAACAATGACAATATCATTGCTGCACCTTGCTCAACAATCTCCCCTTTGGAATTGTTGGCAACACACATGCAATTTCCTATAATTCTTCTCCCCCTTTGACAATAATACCAAAGGGCTACTGTAGACTCCCCCTGAGTCCATGCACAACATTCTCAGGCACAAATTATTACAGTTAGCAAAAATTACAAACATGAGCAAAAAGATAATCAAATATATAAATGCTCCCCCTGAGAATGTGGTCCCGTAACCTCACTCGATCTATCTTCAACTCTAGATCTCTATCCATTGAGACTCTCCATCCTCCTTCAATAGGCTCACATAGAACCTACTTAACAAGCTCACATAGATACTTGTCCAATTAATACACTCAACACCCCCAACCCCAACCATCACCAAGAACTTGCCCAAATCTGCTCTAGAAATCTGTCCCAACACTATCCTCAAATATTTCCCAAAGGCCTTCTCAAAGGCTCAATCAATCATGCTCAAGTAGTACTCAAAATGAACTCAACAATGAATGGCAATCTCAAATCAAATCAACTCAACCAATCATCACAAGGGACAACTCTCTCTCACACAACCCTAGTCCAAGTATGTATCAACCAACTCAAACATTTCCAACAATGCTCAACCACAAATATCACATAACAATGATACTCATGTTCTTTTCTAACTCAAGTTCTTTCACAACCAATGGGCTTCAACCACTATGCTTATAACTCGTTCCCTACCTTCATCAACTTTAACATCGACAATCTCCACAATTTTCTTTAGCCTCTTGACTACCACCTCCTCCGTGACTAACGACTTTGCCTCGCATCCGTTGTGCAGCTCAATGTCTCTGGTTTCTAATGGCTGCCATGAATGTTTTCATCATCTACGTAGGTATTGACAATGGACCATTATATCTAGCATTGGAACCTCAATCTACGTGCAGTCATCAACACTCGATATTCTGCTTCTTGCTAGGGCATATGTCAGGGCTACTCAATGTCTTAGACCCCCCCACCATTCCTTTTGACTTTGGCATCTCTTTGACAACGACTACTTCTTTAGAGAAAATTGATGCTCTCTTATACCAAACGATGTGATGTATTTTTGGTTAAGAAACGCATGCCTTCCCATTCACAACATGGATTCTATTTTATCTGTAGATTGGGAATGTTACAGGCTTCAAAACTAGCACCTGCCAGCTTATGCTTCCATGACACGTCGACCTGTGCTGCATGTTCTATCTCAGATAACGCCTATCAGCTACTGCATCGAAAACCTAGCTGTTCACCATGTTGTTCTACTGAAGCACATCAGTTTGATACTATCTCCACAAACATCTACATGAACTGAAACACATTTTGACAACTATACGACAACTCCCCGACTACTTTCCTTTCATCCTCAGATAACCACACAAATACATAGGAGCATTAAAATAAAACTTTAACATTGCTCCCCCTGAGGATGTGCTACCTGGAGTTGCTTAGTGCAATAGAGGAGTAATCTCCTTCAGTCCAAGGAGACACGATTTCCTCTCTTCTTTCTTTCTCCAATATTTCTTGAACTTAGGCTGAAGGTTTTCAACTGCATCCCTATTTTGAACCTTTTCGTGAACTTGAACATTTCTCTTGGGTGGTTGTCTCTTGTACATCCTTGATGGATGATTATTTTCCTTTCTTTGATGCACATGATTTCTTCCCTGTCTCTGTTGCATTCTTTGCGTCCGATGAAATCTACTGTCTTGCCTTAGATTAGATACAAAAGTTCTTGGACAAGACCTTGCTATGTGCCCATGACCATTACATTTAAAACATTGCACATGGTGTTCAACCGGAATAACAGGATGTATTTCTACCAAGCATAACTCTTTGATCTATTATTCAATCCACAATAAATTGCCTTGTGACCATAATGGTTGCATCTAAAACAATAGCCATTAAAAGCATTATTATGAATAAAGTGAGAGTGATAGAACCTCTTTTGTTGTGGTTGCTTTGCTGTAGATCTCCTTTGAGATTTTCTTCCTTTTGAGGATTCAACTTCAAGCTTTTCTTGCTTTGATCCTTCAAGCAGTGGATTTCTTCTTCTCTGCAGATTTAGAAGATGAAGGTTGTTCAGCTTCACATCCAAGACCAAGCTTACACATGGGGCTTCTTTGTTGCCTTATCATTTTATCTAGCAGACTCTGTGCTCTTCTCAAATTTGAGATTTGTATTGGCCTCTTCTAGTTGTTTCCTCAATAACACAATCTCCTCTTCTTGTTTGCAGCAAACAATCTCTTTCTCATTGATCTGTGACTTCAAGGCTTCTTCTAGTTTCTTGGCTTTATGAATTTGTAAGAAGAGATCTTCAATATTACCCTCATATTCTTCCAACTTCTTGGACAGTCTTTTGTTCTTTTTCCTTTCTAAACCCAACTCTTCAAGTGCAGCGATCAACTCACCTTCTAGATCTACTTCAACCTCTAGGTTTTCATCACATACTTGTTCTTTTTCTATTTTTTCTTCTTTGAGTGCCATATAAAGAACTTCACCTGTTTCCTCTTCAGAATCCTCACTGCAGTTGTCTTCTGATGAACTGACATTCTTGGAGATGAAACTTTTCTTCTTGAAGTTGCCTTTTCTGAAATTTGTTTTGTTCTTCCAGTCACTTCTTTCTTGGTGCGATCCTTCATCACTTATGTTCTTCTCATTAAGTGGACATTTAGCTGCAAGATGCCCAATGCCTCCACAATTGAAACATTTAAATGGTAACTTTCCTCTCGTATTTTCCTTTTCCCATTTTTAGTTTTCGAACAAAGTTTGCTTCCATTTCATCTGATGTCTCTTCTTCCTCGGATTCTTGTTTTGCTTTTATATTTTTATGTGCTTTAAAAGCAGCTTCTCTATCTGTGGGTTTAGTTTTTCCTATTCTCATCTCATATGCAATCAAAGAACCATGCATCTCATCCATACTAAAAGTATTTAGATCTTTAGCTTCTTCTATTGCTGAAACTTTAGAATCAAATCTTTGGGGAAGAGATCTTAGTACCTTTTTCATGACGACAACATCTTCCATTTCCTCGTCGAGTCCTCTAATCGCATTAATGATTCCATTAACTCTCAACATGTATGCCTCTATGTTCTCATCGTCATTCATATTTAATGCTTCGAACTGAGCTCGATGCGTTTGTAACTTGGCCTCCTTGATCTTGTCGTCTCCTTCATGAATGCTCTTTAGTTTGTCCCATATGTCTTTTGCCATTTTACAACTCATAATATTTATCAGTTCGTTGTCCATTAAACCGCACATGATAGCATTCTTTGCTTTAGAGTTATTCTCAAACAGTTTCTTACCGACAACATCGGTTGGAGGAGTGGTGGGTATTGTGTATCCACTATCTACTGAATCCCAAATGTCGTATCCCAAAGCACAAAGATATGTCTGCATCCTGAGTTTCCAAAATGTGTAATTAGTTCCATCCAACAATGGTGCTTTGTTTGATGAGAAGCCTTCACCACCTGCCATTGCATACTAATCCAAGATCAACCCTAGCTGATTTAGCTTTGTTTAGGAACTTGGCTCTGATACCAATTGTTAGTCTCACAATGACACTGATAGGGGGGGTGAATCAGTGTGGCTCTTTAAAACTTAAAAACTTCAACTCTTAAAGCCAAAACAATGAAAACTTAAAACCACATAAAGCAAATATAACAAGAGAGCATCACACAACACAAGATGTACCGAGGTTCACCAGTTTTGGCTACTCCTCAAAAATTGACTGTTTGGACTCCCATCCAAATCCAGCCTTTGCAAAATATCAATTTTACAATCAATTTACCAACACCCACTGGAAGGAGCACCAACCCCTGATTTATCTGCACCAACAGAAAGGAGCACCAACCCCTAATTTATCTGCACCAACAGAAAGGAGCACCAACCCCTAATTTATCTGCACCAACAGAAAGGAGCACCAACCCCTAATTTATCTACACCAACAGAAAGGAGCACCAACCCCTAATTCCAAGCACCAACTTGGACTGCAATTTTGAAACTATAAGATTGACATAAAAATGCCTTCGCTTTATACAAGACCCTGACTGGTCTATTGCTAACCCAACCTCTCTCACTATTCACCAAAACATCACACACACTTAAGGCTCTGCTTACTACACTTTTACAGCCCTCTTACAACCCTCTTGTTGTGCTTCTTACTGCATTCTTACGGCTCTCACGGCTCTGCCTAATGCTCTCTTACGACACTCTTCCAACCCTCTTTTTGTAGCACTTTCACCCTATTTCACAACATTTAATTCTCCATGCAGACCTCCTTTTATAACAAAGTTCTGATTCTATTTTTAACTTCCATATTTTTACATGCAACTTATTAATAGAAACTTCTATATGTAACTCCTTTATCACACAGTATTCTCTCATGCATCCTATTAATAGTTACGACTCTTTGTTTGGTCTTCGACTGATGAATTTCAGTTTAACCACCGCTCGATGCTTTCACTCCGTAACTGGCCTTGTAACTATCATTCTGACTTCAGTTCACTATTCTTATTTTAGCTGCATGATTTTTCTCTGTAACTGCACCTGTAACTGACGTACTGACTTCAGTTAACTCTTCTTATTTTAGCTGCATGATTTTCTTCTACAACTGCACCTGTAACTGTCATATAACTTCAGTTAACTATCACATATCTTATTTTAGCTAGGTTCTCTTCTTAGCTCGTGCCAAAGTGACCTGTCACGAAATCGTGACACTTCTGCCTCTTTGTCCTCTTCTCACTTTCCCCATAAAACACATGTCACGATATCGTGACACTTTCCTCCTTGCTACTCTTCTTGGCTTAACCCAAAACACATGTCATGATATCATGACACTTTCGCCTCCTTGCTACTCTTCTTGGCTTCAACCCATGAAAACACAACATGTCATGATATCGTGACACTTTCGCCTCCTTGCTACTCTTCTTGGCTTCGTACCACTGAAAACTAACATGTCACGATATCATGACACTTTCACCTTCATACTCTTCCTCTTTACTTTTGTCATGATATCGCGACACTTCGCCTTCTTACTTTCTCTCTCCTCCTTAAGTCAAAAAATGTGACATGTCACGATATCATGACACTTTCTCTCCTTTGCTCTTTCTCTTGCCTTCGGTCATGAAACTCGACATGTCGTGATATCATGACACTTTTTCTCCTTAGCTCTTTCTCTTGCCTTTGGGTCATGAAAAACCGACATGTCGTGATATCGTGACACTTTTTCTCCTTAGACTCTTTCTTTTGCAACCACATGTCACGATATCGTGACACTTTTTCTTTCGAACTCTCTCTCTTGCAATATGTCATGAAATCGTGACACTTTTTCTTCCATACAATCTTCCTTGCAATATGTCATGAAATCGTGACACTTTTTCATCCATACAATCTCTCTTGCAATATGTCATGAAATCGTGACACTTTTTCGTCCGTACAATCTCTCTTGCAATATGTCACGAAATCGTGACACTTTTTCTACTTGCCTTTCTCTCTTCCAACATGTCATGAAATCGTGACACTTTTTCATTCGTACAATCTCTCTTGCAATATGTCACGAAATCGTGACACTTTTTCTACTTGCCTTTCTCTCTTCCAACATGTCACGAAATCGTGACATTTTTCTTGCTTGCGCTTTCTCTCTGAACATGTCATGAAATCGTGACAGTTTTGCTTGCTTGCGCTTTCTCTCCGAACATGTCACGAAATCATGATAGTTTTGCTTGCTTGCGCTTTCTCTCCGAACATGTCATGAAATCGTGATAGTTTTCTTGCTTGCGCTTTCTCTCCAACATGTACTGAAATCGTGACAGTTTTTTTTCTTCAACATTCCAATTTTTCTTTCTTCTCAACATGTCACGATATCATGATAGTTTTTCTTTCTTCTCAACATGTCGCGATATCACGACAATTTTTCTTTCTTGCTCAACATGTCACGATATCGTGATAGTTTTTCTTTCTTGCTCAACATGTCGCGATATCGCGACAGTTTTCTTCCTTGTGATTTTCTTTTGATTTTTAGTATATGGGCCACTTCGATCTTCTTGGAAAACCTGTAGCAACTTCACCCAAACATCAGAAACATCCTCATAAGCATTTAACACTGCACATACTCTGAGTAACCTCTGAACTCCTGTCCACTGCATCAACCGATCTGTCTGACTGTGTTGACAACAATGACAATACTGTTGTTGCACCTTGCTCAACATTAAGTATATATCACTATTCAGTATATCCCAATATTCAAGTTCTATCAAATGGTCAAATTCTATAATATGATATAACAACCTAACATTAATAACACCAAATTGCTCAACAATCTCACATTAATAACACCACATTGCTCAACAATTCCTATGAAAGAACTCCTATGTGAAGAATTCCTGTGTTGACAACAATGACAATACCATAGCTCAACAATCTCCCCCTTTGGAATTATTGGCAACACACAACCTCTGCTGCAGTACACTCTCTGTTTGGAATTGCAACACATAACCTCTGCTACTGCACACTCTCTGTACAACCTCTACTGCATACTACTCCTCTATGTTTGGAATTGCAACACACAACCTCTATTGTTGCACACTCTTTGTACAACCTCTACTACTTTGCTACTACACAATATCTATAGATTTTTCTTCTCCCATTTTGACAACAATGACAAAGGGCTAGCTTCAAAGACTTTGGTTGACTGTAGACTCCCCCTGAGACCATGCACAACATCCTCAGATTTATGTTAAGAATGAAAACATATAAAATATATAAGGGAGCATAAGCTAAAACAATGAATGTCTCCCCCTGAGGATGTGCTTCCACAAACTATCTAATGTTTGGGAAGTGTAACCATGCCCAACTTGTGTCTAAGATATTCAAATGTTTCTTTGGGTAATGGCTTGGTAAATATATCTGCTACTTGCTCTAAAGTGGGAACAAACTCCAGCTTGACTTCATTTGCTGCAACTTTCTCCTTGAGAAAGTGATATCTAATGGCTATGTGTTTTGTTTTGGAATGCATGACTGGATTTTTTGAGATATTGATTGCATTGGTATTGTCACACAAAATAGAAATAGGCTCACTAAAATGAATTCCTAGATCCTTCAAAGTTTGCTTCATCCACAAGACCTATGTACAACACGATGCTTCTACCATGTATTTCATCTTCTACTGTAGATAATGAGACTGATTCTTATTTTTTGCTATGCCATGACACAAGATTATCACCAAGATAAAATGCACCTCCACTTGTACTTTTTTGATCATCAATACAACCTGCCCAATCAACATCTGAGTAAGCAAGTAAAGTAAAATATTTACCTTTGGGATACCACAGTCCATAATTCATGGTGCCTCTAAGATATCTAAAAATTCATTTTACGATAGTGACATGTGTTTCTTTGGGGACTGCTTGAAATCTGGCCACCATGCATACTACTTGTAATATGTCTGGCCTAGATGTAGTTAAGTATAATAGGATACCAATCATTGATCTATAGAGAGTCTGATCTACTGGAGATGAGGTATTTTCTTTGCTCAATTTACAACTGGTCACCATGGGAGTACTTACAGGTTTACAGTCCTCCATATTAAATATTTTTAGCATTTCTTTCACATATTTGACTTGAGATATAAATATACCCTTTTCTATCTAACTTGCAAACCAAGAAAATATGCTAGCTCACCAATCATTGACATCTCAAACTCACTTTGCATCTGGTTAGCAAATTCCTTGCACAAGTCATCTTTGCAACATCCAAAAATGATATCATCTACATAAACAACTACAATTTGATGGTCATTTTTAGTTTTAACATACAAATTGCTATCCACCATACCTTTCTTAAATCCTTGCCGTATAAGATAGCTGTCTAGCCTTGCATACCATGCCCTAGGTGCTTGTTTTAAGCCATACAACGCTTTCTTCAGTCGACAAACCATGTTGGGATCTTCTGCTAGCTGAAAACCATCTGGTTGTTCAATGTATACCTCTTCCTCAAGCTTGCCATTCAAAAAGGCTGACTTCACATCCATTTGATAAACCTTGAAGTTCTTGTAAACAACTAAAGCAAGGAACATTCTAATGGCTTCTAGCCTGGCTATAGGTGCAAAAGTTTCTTCAAAGTCTATACCTTCAACTTGAGCATACCCTTTGCAAACTAACCTTGCTTTATTTCTAACAACCTGGCCATCTTCATTTAGTTTGTTCCGGAAAACCCACTTAGTGCCAATAACATTCTTGGTTGCTGGTCTTGGAACTAGCTCCCAAGTCTTGTTCTTTTCAATCTGGTTTAGCTCTTCTTCCATTGCCTTTACCCAATGTTCATCTTTGTTGGCTTCCATAACATTCTTGGGTTCAATCTTAGACAGTAGTGAATAATTGATATGTGCCTGATTTTGGGCAACCATTCTTCTTGTTTGTACACCAACATGCGGATCTCCAATAATTTGCTCCTTAGGATGATTTGATTGCACATATCTTGTGGGTGTTTTTGGTGTAGTTGGTTGTTCTGTTTCTTCTTCTAATTTTTCATCATCTCTTTCAATGATCTCTTCATAAATGGGATAATTATTGTCATTGCTAATGACCTGTTTTGTATCTTCATCAACCTTAAAATCAGCAGTTTCAACAATTGTCCTTAGCCTTTTATTATAGCACTTATAAGCCTTGATCTTAGAAGAATAGCCAAGAAATATACCTTCATCTGCTCTATCCTCAAACTTGCCAAGGTTATTTTTAGTTCTTTTGATGTAACACTTGCTACCAAATACCTTGAAATGCTTAGTTGTAGCTTTTCTACCAAACCATAACTCGTATGGTGTTTTGCTCTCATTTGGTCTTAGCATACATCTATTTTGAATATAGACAGTTGTATGAACTGCTTCCTTCTAGAACCGGTCAGCTACTTTGCTTTCAGTTAGCATAGTTCTTGCCATCTCTTGCACTGATCTATTCTTTCTCTCCACAACACCATTTTGCTGTGGTGTTCTAGCAACTGAAAACTGTCTCCTAATGCCAAATTTTTCACAACACTCAACAAACTCTTTAGAGATAAATTCTCCTCCTCTATCTGATCTTAGGCATTTAATTCTTCTTCCAATCTGATTCTTAGCCATATTCTTAAAAATATTAAACATGTCAAGAGCTTCTGACTTGTGTTTCAAAAATAATACCCATGTCATTCTAGAGTAATCATCTATGCATAACATAAAGTATCTATGGCCATTTAAACTCTGAGTTTTCATTGGCCCACATAAATCAGTATGTACTAATTCCAATGGTTTGCTAGTAAAGTATTCCTTAGATTTAAAATATGTTCTAGTTTGCTTACCCTTTTGACATGAAGAACATATGTTGTTTGATGGTTTTGAGATGCTAGGTATGTCTCTTACTACCTTCCTTGAGCTGATCTTTGCTAAGTTGTCGAAGCTAATGTGACCAAGTCTCTTGTGCCATATCCAATTTACATCCTCCTGTCCAAGCAAGCAAGATCCTTCTGTGGTTTCTGTGAGAGTGTACAGATTACCAGTTGTTCTTGTTCCAATAGCTATTAACTTTCCATTGGCTGCCCTTCTAATTTCACATTCATGCTTTTTGAAGATAACATCATGGCCTCTATCATAGATTTGGCTCACACTTAGAAAATTGTGTTTTAAGCCAACTACAAATAGCACTTCTTCTGACTTGATCTTACCATTTCCAAGTTTAACTGTACCCTTGCCAATGATATTAGCACCATAATTGTTGCCAAATTTGACTGAGCCACCTTCATACTACTGCAAAATTTCAAAACTTTGCTTATCTCCTGTCATATGCTTGGAACACCCACTGTCAAGTATCCATGGTTTAGTTTTATTGTGTGCCTTTAGGGCTGTTTGAACAATTAGTGACTTCCTAACATTGTCACCCTTTTCCTTCCAGATCTTCTTAAGCTTGGGTTTAGCTTCAGTAATGTTTTCATTCTTAGCAAGAGATTCTACTGTTTTCTCAGAGGTTTGACTGCTGTGTATGCTAGGAGATCTATCATAACTCTTCTCTTGTCTAGACAAACTTGCAATTCTACTTCTGCAAAACTTAGCTATGTGGCCAAAGTTATGACACTTATAACATTCCACATTATATTCTAGAAAGGGAGCAAATGCATTCTGATGCACAAAATTGGTTGGTTTAACACTTAGTCTACAGTTAGCAACTTTATGCCCATAATGATTACACTTATAACAATAACCAAATAATGTATTGCTATAACCAGAATAAGAATTATAAAACCTGTTTGGCTGATGATGATAGCTAGCTGATCTCCTTGGAAATCTCCCTCTTTGGTGTTTAATTCTAGTGAACCCATCACTTTTCACAACTTGCTTGTTTCTTGACTGGCTGGTATTTACCTTCTGTTCCCCTTTGCTATCTTCCAATGCTTGCTTTGGCTCAGTTTTGGACTGCTTCTCTGCTACAAAATTCGAAGACTCTCCTAGATCAAATCCTAAGCCAAATTTAATCTTGGAATGTCTTTGCACTTTCAACATCTCATCAAGTCTTTCTGAGCTCTTTACAGACTTGAAACTATCACCTACTTGTTGAGATAATTTCTCTATTTGCCCTCTTAAAGTGACTATTTCCTCTTCAAAGTTATGGCAAGCATCAATCCTATCAGTTAACTGTATTTGCAAAGATTCTTCTATCAATTTGGCTTCTTCAAGTTGGACACATAGCTCTTCAATATTGCTAATTGACTCTTCTAGCTTCTTAGACAGTCTTTTGTTTTTCTTCCTCTCTATATCCAAGTCTTCTAAAGCTGATATGAGTTCTCCTTCTAGGTCAACTACGACTTCTATTTCTTCATTATCAAAGTCTTCTACAATTTCAAGTTTCTTTTTGCTATCTTCAAATGCCATAAATAGGGATTCACTGTTATCATCTTTAGGTTCATCATTAATACTAGCATCAGATTCATCTTCATTTTCTTGGGAAATGAAACTCTTTTTCTTGTAGCTGGTTTTTCTAAAGTTCCTGGCCTTATTTTTATAATTGTCATTTCTTGGTTTGCTAGCATGATCATCATGATTATCTCTTTCCTTATAAGGGCACTTACTAGAAAAATGACCAACTCCACCACAACTAAAGCATTTAAAGGGTAGCTTACCTTTGTACTTGCCATGTCCTCTTTTGAGCTTCCGAACAAAATTTGATTCTTCATGGTCAGATATCTTCTCTTCATCAGAGTCTGATTTGGCTTTGTTGCTCTTAGCTACTTTAAACACTACTTCTCTATCAGAATATTTGACCTTTCCTATCCTCATTTCATAGGCTGTCAAGGATCCATGCATTTCATCCATTGAGAATTTGTTTAAGCCTTTGGCTTCTTCAATGGCTGAGACTTTAGAGTCAAACTTTGATGGCAAGGATCTAAGCACCTTCTTCACAATCACAACATCAACAATTTCCTCTCCCAATCCTATGATAGCATTGATCACTTCATTAACTCTAAGCATGTACATAGCTATGTATTCTTCATCACTCATCTTCAAGCTTTCAAACTGAGACCTAAAATTTTGTAACTTGGCTTCCTTTATCTTGTCATCTCCCTCATGAATGCTTTGCAGTTTATCCCAAATATCCTTAGCAATTTTGCATCCCATGACCTTCACTAGCTCATTGTCAACTAGACCACTCATGATAGCATTTTTAGCTTCTGTGTCATTTTCAAACAACTTCTTTCCAGCTGCATCAGTTGGAGGAGTAGTAGGTACTGTATAGCCACTAGAAATTGAATCCCATATATCAAAGCCAAGAGCACATAGATAAGTCTGCATCCTTAATCTCCAAAAGGCATAATTTGTCCCATCAAATAACGGTGCCTTGTTAGAGGAGAAGCCTTCACCACTTGCCATTGTATCACTTCCAAGATCACCTTAGCTGATTAAGCCTGATTAGGAACTTGGCTCTGATACCAATTGTTGAACTAACAGTGACACTGAGAGGGGGGGTGAATCAGTGTGCTTTAAAATTCTTTAACTTAGCTAAGAGTTTAGATTGCTAACTAGCTATTCAAAATTATAAGAGACAATCACATAACAGACATAGCAATCACATAACACCATATTTATAGTGGAAACCCAATGTGGGAAAAACCACTGTGTGCCAATGGACTGTTTGAACTCCCATCCAAATCCAGCCTCAATCAATGTTTGGTATTTACAATTTTAGTAGCACCAACTACAAGGAGTGACTACAATCAACCCTAAATTTTGTAGCACTCACTGCAAGGAGCACCAACCCCCTAAAGCCAAGCAACAACTTGACTACTTCTCCAAATAGCAATTTTGACAATAAATTGTCATTCCTGTCTACAGGATTCTGTTTGGTCTAGATCACAAATCTTCACCCTTGTCTACCTCTGTCTACTCTCTGCAATCTACTCTCATAGCCAATTCAATCTTTTCTTTACTGCTTAGAACACTTCAGCCCCGATAACTCCCTTTTCTGTCATTGCTAAAAGTTGTCAACAAAAAGTTGCTGACTGCAAAAGTTACTGGCAATTTTGCATTTCTTCTCAAATTCTTGTTCTGAACAGTTCTAGCATGATTCACACATAACTATCACACTTTACTCCTCTGTAATGCTCTCCAAGCTCTCCAATCAATCACAACACACAAGCCAACAAATTCTGTGTTTTTCTTTGCTAAAATTACACCCAATTCTGTCAACTGTAACTTCTACAGTAACTGCCAACCAACTGTTTTTTTTTTTTTTACTCCACCTCTGGTTAATCTTGGCTATAGTTAATTCTCCTTTGCACGCTCCCATAACTGCTCTATAGCTATGGTAATTGAATGTTGCTTGCAGCGTTTCCAATCTGCTAAGGTGAGCTATGCCCTAACTGCTCAGTAAATAGCTATTCAAGACTTTGTGAGGGCTTTAACATTATATGCTGCCAGGCGTCCGATCTATGGCTTCAATGTTACTGATTTGCAGCCCGTGCAATTTCACCAACTTAAATTCCAGATATCACCCGATTCCGGACCCTAAATTCCCCAAAATCTGCTATTTCCAATCGATAAATAAACTTAAAATGATGGCTAAAATTTAAGAAAAACAAAATCTTAATGGTGAACGAAATCCTTTTAAATACCATGTGCTGTGTGTAAGCCTATTACATCACCATCCCCGCTCGCATAATATGATGGCTACCACGGAACGTGGAGAACACCTTTTAAGTAGAAAAATAACATAAATATTAAAAACTAGGTGTGGAAAGGTATTATCACCCTGTGGAAAGGTCGCTATCACCGACGTGGTGCATGCTCTGGAGGGCTTCGACCGATGTGGTGCATGCTTTGGAAGGCGTCAAAATCAGGGTGAGGGTTCGTTGGGTTTATATTGCACATATCTGCATTGGTGTGACATAGGATGATTGATGCCCATCTTTATCAATGGATTAAGTATATCTCAATATTCAGTATATCCCAATATTCAAGTTCTATCAAATGGTCAAATTCTATAAGATGATATAACAACCTAACATTAATAACACCACATTGCTCAACAATCTCACATTAATAACACCACATTGCTCAACAATTCCTGTGGAAGAACTCCTGTGTGAAGAATTCATGTGTTGACAACAATGACAATACCATAGCTCAACATGTAAATCCTCCTTACTGGTCTGCCAACGAAGAGCATAAGGTAAAAAGTGATCCCACTCACAAGGTAGACCCTTTGGCTGAGTAATTTTGATATGCTTCCAAGTCCACAACTGAAGAAGCAAGCTACATCTGAGTCCCTTCCACTCTTACCTCTTCACCTCATAGAGATCCACATACATCTAACATAGTAGAGCAGGAGCCTATGCATAAATTCAAGTCTCACCAATCAGATCCATCACAAGCCTCACCTAGTTCTAAGGGAACCTAGATCCCATGCTTTTAGGCAACAACATGTTACCTACAATGTACATAACAAAGGTTGAAAGTATGCCTACCCTCACATTCTTGAATAGTTGAATGTAGAAAATACCACCCTTGCTGCAATCCACATCCCAGTCATCCCCATATATTGGCCTTAACTCATGCTCCTTGTCATGGCAACCTAGATTGGTGAGCCCTCGATAGGAACATAGAATATGCGGTAAACATCCTCCAAGGTGATAGTAAGCTCCCCTATCAAAAATTTAAATGACCCCTTATCAGGGTCTCACCTCACCAAAGAAGACAAGTACTCCTCATATACCTTAACGGTCTCCACCTGCCCGCAACCATCCAATCCCACCACTGCCAACCACTTCCAATCATCGTTTGTTAGTTCCTTCTGCACCCAGGATATAATGTGAGGCCATCGATGTCAAGCCTCAATAAACTTACATGCAAAAAAACACAAACAAAATCCATATCAGTGCACACATCATTTCAAAAAAATAATAAAAAAATACCAAAAACATTTTCATGCATTTTTATCATTAAAAAAAAACAAAAGCACAAAAACATTTCATGCATTCTTTTCATTCTCAAAAAACAAAAAAATACCAAAAATGTTTTCATGCATTTTTATCATTCAAAAACAAACAAAAACACAAAAACATTTCATGCATTCTTTTCATTTAAAAAAAACAAAAAAATACCAAAAATATTTTCATGCATTTTTATCATTAAAAAACAAACAAAAACACAAAAACATTTCATGCATTCTTTTCATTTTCAAAAAACAAAAAATACCAAAAATATTTTCATGCATTTTTATCATTCAAAAACAAACAAAAACACAAAAACATTTCATGCATTCTTTTTATTTTCAAATATACAAAACACCAAAAATAATTTAATGCATTTTTTCTCATACAAAAAAAACCTTTCGCCTCCCTCTTTATTATCGTCAAAAAAAATCACCATCCCCTCTTAGTCATCAAAAAAATAATACACACACACACAAAAACACACAAACAAAAAATAAATAAATGGAAGGGCCTCAAAAACCTACCTATGCAACTCGTGCATCGACTATCACTCCAGCCAAGTTGCCAATATCTGCCCCACTAACCATCATGCTAGCCTCACCAATAGTCTCCATAACTCTCACTTCTCAATCGTTCAAAATAACTTGAACCACACAAATGAAACTAAAATGCCCATTCAACATATTTATAGCTGAACTTTGCGGAGGCAACCACGCATTTATTTTTTGTAGGTGTATGCAACCACACATCTGTGTTTAGTGGGTGAACAAAATTACCCACCTGCTTTTTATGGCACCAACCATGGATGAGTGGTTGTCGGGTGCAACCAAACATGCCCATGTGGTTGAAAAGTAAAAATAAATACCCCCCTCAAAAAACAATGCATTCAAACATCATCATCAAACATAATAGTGATCATTTTATCTAGTGAATTACCCTATATACCTAACGGTTTTAGCGAATGGTAATACATGCAATCCGATAGGATGGGTAGCTCACCATAAGGACACTTATTCAAAATCACTCAACATCATCACATCTAGCATTAAATCAGCTTAGTCCCTCAATATTTGAGTGTGGCTCTATTCAAGCTAATTTGCACAAGGTTATCATTAAGCCCTTTTCGTTGGGTTACAAAAGTGGAAAACATTCAATCACAATTTGGTAATAATTATCAAAATCACTACGAGTGTCGAGCTCCTAGAGTGCCTAGTTCCTAATGCCATATCATTTGGTAGGAATTGTTACAGTCACATGGGCACCCAAACTCCCAAAGTGGTTGGTTATTTTACCATGATATTTTGTACATCATCGAAACCAAAGGTAAATTTGCAACAACCATCCCAAACTTGGGGCATCAAGTTGATTTTCAATGTCACACATTTGCATACATCACATCCACCTCTTTTCATCATCCACATTTGGTCAATTGGCTTGTGGGTTTCATTCTTTACCCATTCGCCAATTGAGGGGGTAAACAAACAAATAAAAATTTTCAAAAATCATTCATCCTTGTGCGCCGAGAAGATCTAAGTTTATTTATCCATACAATGAGGACAAGTGCCTCTTTTTTTGCACTGTATTGTGTTTTACACAACACGGTACAAAAAGGGGCATCTATAGACACCAAAACCTAGGCACTTGAAAAACCCCATTCACATTGCACATTCTAAATCAACACAATAAAATATATGCCTAAGTCCAAACTTAGGCATATAAAATCTTGCACATTAAAAGTATTTTCTAGATTTTATAAATCTGGAAAATTTGCCTAGGATACCCTACCTAATCACTAGACATGTATCCTAGCCACATCACCACCATCCCTTGCCACATATCACACACCCATGTCACCCTTGTCCCTTCACATGGGACATCCCTCACACCTCACTCCACTTACACCTACCCATTAGCCACATCACCCTAGTTAAGTGAGACACCCTAGGTGACTCACTATAACTCCCCTTGGTATTTGGTAGCACTGGAGTGTCACTTGGTAATCCTAGCTAGCCACCTCCATTTTTATCCAAAATCCTAAGGGGCCTATAAAGGCACCTTCACCCCATCAACCAAAAGAGGCTAGAAAAATACATCGACACTACCAAAATTAGTCAAGGAAATCATCAATGTTTGTAGAGATCACCCATTCGAAGCTCCAAATCGTCATCTTGAGAGTTTCTTCATTTCACGTCCAATCACCTGATCATGGTTACATAGTCGTAATAACCCTCCCATGGTTTCTCAACCGTGCACTCGTGGTTTCCTAGCCCCAACTATGCACCTACGGTTCCTCAAAAGCATTAACACGATCAACATAGATTGGTAATTTGATTTTTAGCAAGGCATTTAAGGTTTTATTTCTCTATTTTCTACACTATATTTCATGTTTTTGCAACTAGGGTTCTATAGTAATATCTTATACCTTGATCAAAAGGTGCTACTAAACCCTTGTTTGTGTTTGATATGTGTAGGAAGCAGGTGCTTGAAAAGCTACTGAAGCTAGAGTGGTTCTATTGCTAGATATCAAAATACCACTCACCCTTGGAGTTGTAGCAGAGGAGTGAGGAAATATAGTTATTTTCTAGAGATTTTGGAAGACCACCATTTGGAGCATTGTAATTTAGGAAGAGAGAATTATAATATCTCCCCTAAAACATTTGAATAAAAGCATTGTAAATTGGGAGACTAAGGCTCCCCTATTTTAATATAAAAGAAGCATTTTTTTTATTACAATTGTTCACTTTCATGTATGTGCTTTGGTGTTGAATATTTTTCTACAAAAACTAATGAATGAGGATACAAAAGTTAGCTAGAATTTTAATCTCTACGATTGACAAAGACCAACATAATATGAGGCACATGGAGGTGGTGGAGTTTAATCATATTTATAGAGAAGGGAATGGTAGATCATATTGTATGGCAAATATTAAAGTAACACAAGCAGGGTTCAGTGTTTGGGAAAGATATTTCCCCCAACAAATTATTGCAATCATCGATAATACAAAAATATATGGGAATCAACTAAATAATATTTTAATATTTAATAATGTTTTAGGTTCTTATCATAAAGGGTTACGATGGGGTCCTAGAAGCAATATTTTAGAAGAATGGTCCGATGAATCATCGATTAGGAGAAATCTTGAGGATGGATTGTGGTATATTTATTTCAACTATGATGCCCATATTCTTGTCTTGGTATTCAAATATGGGTACTTTGGTGGTGCTAGCTCTTTATTGTACCATTCATTTCAATGGAAATTGAGTAATATGAGGCACATTGGGTTTAGATTTTCTAGAAAGGACTCTTTTTCAAGTACCATGGTGATTCTAGCCTCTTTTTATGTTAGTTGTTGTTTTCAATTCTCTTGGATTGAATTCAATATCTACATATGAGTGCTTTCCCTAGGCTTTTTTGACCTAGGATAACCACACTCATCTAGTTGTTGAATGGATTATGTTAGTGGGAATTGGACTTCATATTACCAAGGACTGTATGCTTATAGGACTAGTATAGAGTGATTTTCCTATAAATAATAATCAAGAGAACATGTTTACATCCATGAGGAGGCATCTTGTGATCCCTATTTTCCTTTTGATCCAAAATCTTAGTATGTACATTAATTCTAGTATGAGGCCCATGTATAGCACTGATTGATTTTCATGGGATGTTCTACATTGGGGTATTTACCCATGTTTCAATGGAATTGAGTATGTGGTGACAAGGCACCACAACTTCAAGGATTATTGTTAAATAGGAGTCATCCAAAGTATTTCTTCCATAAAATCTATGATGGGTGCTCATGATGATCAAGTTGGCCTATTTGTAAGTCCTATGATGAAAATTCATGAGGGGTTGGCGACCTTGTCTACCCATTCTATTTTTAACCCATAGGAGTTGATGGGTAGTAACTCGATTTGATGTGAAAATACCAATTCCAATAAGAAGGAATCAATTATGGGAGGCGATAATATTAGAATTAATCCATTGATTACTAATGTGGATTAGGAGGTTCAAGGGATACTTGAGAAAGGTGGATTGCTATAATTTTTAAAAAATTTTATGGGTATAACCTTGAACTATCAAGACAAATTACCCACTCATGGTTTGATGGTAGGGTAAAAGTGTTTAACTACAATTTCACTATCAAAACTTCCTTTCTTGTGGAGGTTTTATGATTACTTATTGAAGGTGGGTGCATTAGAAGATAAAAGCACTCATTGATTGGATAAATGGAATATTTTTTCTCTAACAAAAATCACTAGAGTAATTATGAAATATTTGCCTTAGCACTAGAGTAATTATGCCTATTATCGATTACATATGTTGGATGTGAAGCCTTTTATCATCAAGAGCTTCCATTTGGATTTTTTGAACTACCTTCATAGAGGTAGAAGGATGAACATCCCTACCTTCCTTTTCAAATCTATGGAAAAAACAATTTGGGATGTGCAACATTGTAGAGCTTCAAATAATCTCCACCAAAGGCTTCTGCTTATTATTTTGAAACATGCTCTAGGCAAAGATGGTAGGCTAGAAAAATTCTTATGGAAACCTAAAGTAAGAAAAATCCTAGGAGATGGAGGGATATCAATTCACATCAAGTCAAATATTACCTCTTGTGGAGGTCATGGAAAGAAAAGAATTAGAGAAGATCCAAAGTACTCATCGCCAAGAACTAGAAAAAAGTTTTCCATACATTTGGGGAAGGCCCAATCGGTTAGAAAGAAGGATGTTAGTCACATGCTGGAATCATAGATAAGCTCAGACAATGAGGTTAAAATTTTAGACAGGAAAGGGAATATGGATAATTTTCCCAAGAAAAATATGAACAATATTTAGTCTAAAAAATCTATTGAAGTTAACTGAAAAGCGCCTGTAATGTTGTCTTCACTAGACTTTAGAAATTTTCTTAAAAAAGAGCATAAGTAGAACACAATATTTCTTGGTAAGGACTTGGGTGGTGAGCCCTTAGGAAGCACATGGTGGAGGATTTAGAGAACAACTATATCACTCTGAAGAAACTTAGTGAATATTTGAGGAGATTGACTTAATGGCTGACCAGTAATATTGATAATGCTCTTAAGGACCTAAAAATAGGATTACCCTTCTCAAGTCCCAAAATGAGGTTTTGAAGAAGGATGTAAATATATGGTTTTTGTTGTTCATTTCCTCTATTTCTTTAGTTTGTTTTCATTTTTTATCGTAGTCTCCTAGCTAACCGATTTTATTGGTTGTTTTTATTAGTTTTAGCTATTTGTTGAGGTATGGTCAAATGCTTCAATACTTTTTATGTGTTTCTCTTTGGAGCATATGGGATTAACTTATTGTAACCTTTTTTAAAAATTTTTAAGGACCCTTTCAAAACCTCTTCTTCTACCCTAATAAAAAAATATTTAAATTATTTAAAAAGAAAACTTTGTGGAATGGATCAAGTATTTTTATTGTGCACATTCAAATATTACCATATTCAATTGTGTCATTTGTTTCAATAATATAGACAAGTAGTACATATCTACATTTATTTGGATCACCCATGTGTGATATGGTATGTAGAGGTATGTCTAATTTTGCTATGAGGTAAGCCTCATGGAATTGAGGCTTGTTTCTTATGGTTTATGAGGGGTTTTGACTAACGATTCTCTTTGTGGTTCTCATAGATTCAAGTTTAACAAACCTTTGGTTTCAAAACTAAATGTAAAAATCTTAATATATAATATCTCCAATACCTACTACCTCTCAATACCACTATATTTTGTTAGGTTTTAACCAAATTATTCTCCCATTGAGTTAGAACAAACATTGGATCACTTAGTGTCATAGGTCAATAGATCGGTCATAACCTAATATTACAACCACCTCATAATGACTATTCATAGTTTATTGATTCCACTTTCCAATAAAAAAATGGAAATGGAGGTAACAACAGTTCAATAGAAATTGATTTGGGCTAAGAATAATGGAAATGTAATTGAACGCTTTAACTTCCAAGACCTTTAATCATGCAATCATAATTTTAGGATCACAATTTGTTTATGACTATGTGGATCAACTATAGGATAAGATATTCAATTGGGAATATGTGGTTTAGCACAAGTCTACATGAATAATTGATTAAAAAATTAACAAAAAATGATGATATTGAATGTTTTAACAATATCCTAGCAATATCATCATCCCTGGCAATGAAGCCAAAAAGTGATGTTGTTAAACATCACTCTAATTTTGTCAAATCTAGGGTGATGTCCAAAGGCTATATACACTAGTAATAACTTAGGTAGGTTTTGGTAATGAAGTTCCTAAATCACTCTTATGGAAAATCAAATTACTCTATGAAAAATAAATATTGTTAAAAATAGAATCATGATTGCAAAAATGAAAATCACACTTGCTAAAAAATAAATCATACTTGTAAAAAATTAAATGACACACTTGCAATAAAGGAAATATAATCTAGGAGCTACATCAAACTACCTCAGGGAACTAAAATATTATATAAACACATCCATAATAATAACACTCTAAAACATTGTACATATTTACAAAGGTTATGCTTTCCATTTTGCTTGATGCAGAGGGCCCTTGCTGCTTAGCCCAATGGAAAGTAGACCTCAATTTAAAACATAATTAGAAACATATACAAATAAGAATAGTAATCATTATCTATTAAAGAAAATGAAAATTATCTCTTACAAACAATCTGTAATGCATCCTCATATTCATATTCATACTCCATCCTATTCTAACTTAGCTCACAAAATTGAAGTATAACAACTTAAATCATGATATTATTGTAGGTTTCAAAACAACATAATTTCCTTACAAACTATAATAAAATCCAATTAAAAATACATCACTTTAATACATTTTCTACTTCTCTCCCTCCCTTTCCTAAGACTTCTACTCTTATTTATAATGGAGAGGACAAGGCCCTCTCCTACTTTTGTAGATCTACAAGTTACAATAGCTGATATGTAGCCAACAAGTAAAGTTTCAAAATCAACAAGTAGAGACAAGAATAGTTACACTCAATAATCAAACTTGGCAAATAAGCTTTAGATGACCAAAACTAGCACATTAGAGTGTTCAAAAATAGGAAAAACCAAGTTCAAAATATTTTCTAATCCTTTGTGCAATATATGACCCATTTTTCCTTTTCCTAACCAACTTCCAACTATTAAAAACATTATATTTGAATGTTATAGATGGTCAAAGTCAATTTGACCAACTTAGTAAAAAGGGGTTCCACAAAAAGTTTGACACTTGTTGAATAATAGCCAGTCATATCTTTTGTATCCTGATGCTATATCAGTTGCAAAGTATCACAACTATACATTCAACCACATGGAAATTTAGCCGACTCAGATTTTAGTGCCATGTTACAATCTTGTTTGATACTCAATTGTGAATGTCTTGTTTTTGGTGCCTGTTACCAAATTGTTATAACAATATGGGTGGCGGGTCATATTCAAAAAACATAGAAATTATCAATGGAGCAACTTGTATTTTATCATGCCTATCTATGTTAGATATTTAGATACCATGGTTATAAATCATAACTAAAAATAGATCTACCAACATTAACATATGGCTGCCAATTGTGTTGAGCTGATAGGCAACTAAAAGTATATTTATTTTATCTAACAATAAAAAATAGATTTATCTTTTTCCACAAATAGGTTCCACATTGGAGGAGCTAGAAAACAAAAAGGTATAGGTGTAAAATGGATTTCAAAACATGCAAAACTATGTTGTCCTATTCTTGGAAGTTGCTACCAATTGTAAAATAAAATAGTTGGCTATAATTGCAAACTAAAAATAAGTTAACTTAATGGTATTTGTCCATGTGCCATTCTGATCCCTTACTTTTCCATATTAGCCAACTAGTTGTCATTCTATGCTCCTTGTTGGTTATAACTGCCATGTTATTCATTCATGCTTCAATAATGTTTGAAGCTCAGGCATATTTAGCTTTTGGTGCTAGGCTATAGTCTATGTCTGACACTAGACTATAACTATTACTTTATGCAAAACACTATTCTTTATGACACCAAGTGAATGCATCCGATGTTGAATGTGTGAGCATAGTTCCATGCCTATTTTTGGTCATAATTTCTAGCATGAAATAAACCCAAAACTATATACCAAGCTTACCAAAATTCTTAGTTGTATATTAAAAACCTAAAAACCCTATTTTTATTACAAAATATTGACATTAATTAGAAAAAATATCCTTTATTTACCTTTCTTGGCACATAATGTTACTTTACCTATTTAAGCATGCATTTACTCCTAATTACCTTATTTAATCACATAACTATTGCAATGATAAAACAAAACATAATCTAATGGTGCAAAAAGGTGGTAAAAATGAGGTATTTTTAGGCCTCATCACATGAGATACAAAGGGAATTTTAATGATTGCTACTCTTAGAATTATGCATCCTCCTCTAAATATATCAATTGTAGATCTAGAACTAGAGGAGCAGGATCTAAGTGAATTCTTTAGGGCATGAAGGTGTAGTAATAGGGAAGAATGCCAAGAAATTAACAAAACACTAGAAAAGAGGTAGGATACATCCTCTTCATACTCATTTGAAGGTAAATTCAAGGTGTGAACAAGAACTACCATTGGGGACCCTCTAAAGACACTGGTAGAGCTAGACTCCCTACAATTCATAGAGTTAGATCCATAGTGGTTTGAGATAGAATAATTTGAGCAAGTATAACTAGAGTCTAATCAACCATAGTTAGAGGAACTAGTCAATGAAGAGGAAAGTATGTAGAGGTTGAGAAGCCATAATCACCTTAGTAACCTAAAGAATAGTAGATCATGGAGCTTGTGAAGAAGGTTATGATGATGAACGTCAAGTAATAGAACCTAAGAAATAATTAAATGAAGAAGATAGGTCTATGTAACTTCCTCCATCAAAAGCAGACAAATATATTATAGGATGGATGGGATTTATCTAAATTAAAGATAATATTAATATTACCATAGTTTATCCAAAGCTATAGGAACAACCTTTGAGCATTTTTTAGAAAAAATTATAGAATCAATTTTTAAAATATGGGAAGAGATAACATAGGCTAAGGATGAAGTTTCTCATTGAAGAAGTAGGGTTGAAGATACTAGTAGTGTGGAGTTACAATTGATAATTGTAAGAGAGTAAATTTCTAAATGGAAGACAAAAATGAAGTCTTATAACCAAGGGTATGTTTCTTTGGTAAAAAATGACAAGGACTTGAAGGCCACCAAGGATACCTTTGTGAACATACTAGCAAATAAGAAATATGACCTTGCATATATGAGGAAGAAAGTGGAGGTAGCTATCAACAAGGAATGGAAGAAAATGAAGGAGGTTAAGAAGATAAACTAGTTACTTTCCACCATAGTCACCCTTTCAAAGGATAGGATTGAATATAAACCTCCTCCTAGAGTCTACTATTTATACTTGAAGGATAAATGCATTTATGTGCAAATTGAATAGATATAAAAACAAAAATCCCTAGATAACTTGGATTCATCATCACTTAGGGTTTCCTTATTTCTACCTCCCAAAATTAATTTTTTTTGAGAATTTTATTTACACAATTTTATTTTGTTAGAGTGCACTTGGTCGAATTCATTATGGTAAGGCTATTATAAATATAAGAAATATTACAAAACATAGAGTATGGGCCCTACATGAGGAGTTATCAACAAGCTTATCTTTAGATATTTACATTTTTTTTAAAAGAACTATAAGAAGTAGCAATAGAAGGATGCCATGCTTGGTGGGATGAATTGCTTGAGGAACTATTAAAATGGGAGCCTCACTCACTCCCAAATTTCTTGAAATAATTATTGAGGGTAAGGACCTATATGGATATTTTTGACACTCTAGGATGTTGGTGGATAGGCCTCAAGTTTAAACCCTAATTACTATGAAATTCATTTGTTAACTATACTTGAAGGATACCCTTTATACTATAGATGAGTTACAACTTTGGCACAAGATTCAAGAGGCTAAAGGTTATTAAGAGGAAAGTGCATACACATAACCCATGCCTTATGACCTACAAAACTAGTACAAGATCAAGATGTCTTGCTATGAAAATGATTACAAGGTCAAGCTTCATTGATCTTGACAATGAATATACAATGTATTGCATAGGGATGTGCCATAGTTTAAGCTACGGGGAGATGATGAGTTACTAAAATAACTCATGTTTGTGATAATTTTTTCTCACAACCCCACCCATTTTGTACTTACTAATAAGCTAATTTCTTCTTTAATCAAAATGACATTTACTTTTGTATTTTGTACAACATAATATAATATAATGGTTTTCATAAAATTATGAATGTTTCTTACCTAATGTTTTCTACAAATTGGTGCATGTTTGATACTAACCGTCTCATCCCAAGTGATCCAACATTATTTTTATGTTATCAACATGTGAAATCACTATGGTAAATAAAATATTATGGTGTATCTAGAACTTGAAACTACCCTATTAAACTATGGGAACATACAATTGCCAAACTATGGAAAACATAGCTGACAAGAACATTGAGAGATCTATGTGGTAACTCCCAAGTATACATAACCATGTGCATTATTTATAAATGTAAGAGGAATAATTCTAGTTATTACTTACAAATTAGCGAATGGAAAACATAGAACCATAACTATATGAACCAAACAACAATGTTTAGTAGATTTGATAGTTACTTTGAAGATTGGAACTAAAATATGATGGCAGGTGAAGAATATTCTATAAAATATTTTTATTCCTCCATAAAACTATCTCAATCACTCAAAATTAGGAAATTTATTGTCTAACTATAGGGAATCTAAAATTATATTTTAATTTTGTGATTTGTGTTTTATAGTTGAGTGTGACCATGGTAGTTCTACCTACATCTTGTGAGACCTAGTAAACAATACAAGGGGATGTTGGAGTATATTAAATTTTTTGGTACATGCTAATGTACCCCCATGGTACCTTCATGGTACACAAGTAAATATTAGATTAGGGTTAAGTCATAGTTTAGAGTGTGAGTATTATTTCCCCTTTATATGTAAGTGTGTATGTGTAGGAAATGCACAAGTTTCATGTGAGTAAGTGTGCAAGTGTGAGTTGATTTTATGTTCACAAGTGTCTTGTATGTAAGAGATTAAATATGTAATGTAAATATGTGCAAGTGTCTTAGGTTAGAGTATGCAAAGTGAATGTCAATAGTCATGTCTAGGTGTGCATACAATATAGAGTAATGTGTTCATCAAGTATGCAAGTTTCAAGTTGAGAAGCAGGAGTCATGAGAGTTGGCATATGGAAAGGAATAGTCAAGTATCCAAAGATTCATTCTACTATAGCTATATAGTACTCCATAGATATGAATCATGTATCATGTACCAATAATAAAGTATAGTATTAGGCATCAAGGGTCATATTTGTAAGAGAATGAGGAGTAATAAATATTGCATACATTTTGAGCAATTAATATTGTAAGTTGTGCTACATGCTTTGTACATGTATGATTCAGGCTATTTACATTCATATTTTTTTTTATTAATAAATTTTATTTGATATATTATAAGCCTTTATATACATATTAATTTACTCATATTATTCTACTTACATAATTATCTTGATATTACTTTATTTTGGCTATATTATATTTGATATTGTGGTATTTATCCTATGAGTTTTATATTAGCATTAAATATTAAAAATCCATCAGTGGTATCAAAGCTACTACGAGTAGTTTCTTGCATAGGTTGATCGAATTTATTTAGCTACATACAAAAATTAATTTTTGTCTAGTTTGATGAAATCAATTTAGAGTTTGTCTACTTTAAAGGTAGTTAGAATCAAACTCTATTGTAAGGTCATATTGAGTAGAAGTGCTAGAGTCTTTCCATGATTAATAATAACCAATGAAGACCAAGTTTAAACTATAGAGTCTTTCCATGGTTAAGAATAACCAATGAAGACCAAGTTTCAACTATAGAGTATTTCCATGGTTGAGAACATGTGAAGACCAGGATTCATCTATATTGGAAGGTGAGTAAACTTTAATATAGTTGATCATTTTAGGGACATAACTAACCCTTGACATTGATTACAAAGATAGAAGTATTTTAGAGATAAAAATATTCCTTAATAATATTTTCTATCAACTCAGAAGGAATTTGAATAATTTGAAACAATCAAGTCATCTTGACTTTGATTGAGGCATCAAGGAAATTCAATGTTACCTTGACATTAGAGGTTTGAGTTCTTAGTTGCAACCTAAGACATTATTGAAGGAAATTTGTAGCAGAGATTGATCATCATAAGTGTGATAAGCTTCCTACAACAAATAAATAATAATTTCATCTTCTAAGTGTAATAAAAAGCATGACAGGAGAAGGATATATCAAAGATGATATATCTATCTAAAAGTAAGCTTTCATCAAACGAAGATATTAGGTTTAGAACTAAGAATGAAACTTTGAATTGTCTTTTAATTTAGAGGATTTAAATAATAAATTTTAGAAACTAAGATATAAGCTTTGAAATTAATAAAGGATTTAATTAGAAACTTTGAATTATTTAAACCTAGGGAGTTATAAGGTTGTCAACTTCAAAAGGTACAAAAATGGATAAGTTATCAAGAGGAAATTTTCAATGTAGAAGACATTATCAAAATATAAAACCATATTTTTCAAAATAAAAAGTTCAAGAACAAGGTTCATTTAATGAGCAACATTATATTCTTCAAAACTCTTGTCAACAATGCAAAATAGTCTCAAGTAAATCCAATCAGTGATTCAAGCAGAGAAAGATCTTTTGTGTATAGACTTAGGTGCTAGTCATCATATGATTGGTAATTTGCAATGGTTTTATTGTTTAGAAGTCAAAGATAATTTCTATTTAAATATTGTTGATGATAAGAGGTACCTAGTTCATGGAAGCGGTAGTGTAACACCTAGTGCACCATTTTCAGATTTTGTACTGGAAGATGTTATGTATGTTCTAGGATTGATAAAAAATATAATTTTAGTTACTAAATTGGTTGACAGTGGAATATCAATTGAATTCAAATGTATAAATGAGCATAATAAATACATTTTCAAAAATAAAATATAATAGAGGCTTCAAGATCAATTAAGAATGGGATATATAATTTATATTCAATTTTTTTTTCTCAAGAGCTTATCTTATTTCAAGATGACATTGTTGAATGTTTTGAAAGATAAAATACAGGAAATGGGATTCAACAACCTTTCTACCAATGTAAGCATTGGGTGAATCCAAAGTTCAATATGTGAAACAAATGCAAGAAAAGTAGAAGATTACATGCATTGCAATATTACTTGAAGAATGAACATCAAGATGAAGACCATGATTGAAGACTAAAGTCTTTGATAACCAAATAATGTAATACAAGGGTGTGTTGGAGTATATTACATTATTTGGTACATGCTAATGTATCTCCATGGTACCTTCATGGTACATATATAAATATTAGATTAGGGTTGAGTCATAGTTTAGAGTGTGAGTATTATTTCCCCTTTCTATGTAAGTGTGTATGTGCAAGAAATGCACAAGTGTCATGTGAGTAAGTGTGCAAGTGTGAGTTGAGTATATGTGCACAAGTGTCTTGTATGTAAGATATCAAATATATAATGTAAATATGTGCACAAGTGTCTTAGGTTAGAGTGTACAAAGTGAAGGTCAAGAGTCATGTCTAGGTGCACATACTATTAGAGAATATATTACATTATTGGGTAAATATCAATGTACCACCTTTGGTACATTACTAGAGTAGGATTTTACTTTAGAGTAAATTTAAGTAGTTACTTCAACATGTAATAAATGCACAAGCATTAGAATGTGCAATGATGTAAATGTGCATGTAGTCCACATGTAAATGAGTCATAGGATAGAGTCAAAGATAGAGTAAGAGTCAAGGAACCTATATTCCTATATAAAGGATTTATAGTGAGTGAAATAAGGAGGAAAAAATATAGAGAGTGCATAGATAGATTGGTAGAGGAGTACAATGTAGTTCCTTTAAAAATAGTTTATGGAGTGTTCATGTCCTCCATTATACTGCATTGTACTATTTTCATAAGATTTCATTAATGGCATATTTTTGAGTTATTGTAAAAGTTTCTCTTTATTTTCCTACATATTATAGTTCCATTTTCATATATATATATATATCACAAATTGCTTATATTACATATTGTGGTTGCATTTACTATATTATATACTCATCAAAAGCTAAAAATGGTATCAAAGCACATGATAGATCGATAGGAAATAGGGAGAGCCACAAGTGAGATTGAGAGAAATCCAAAAATATTATTTATAGAATTTTTGAGATTGCATTTGGCTAGAGTATTTCCATAGGGTTGCAAAAAAACTCATGAAGACTAGGACTCAACATAAATATCACTAGATTGAAAAATCAACTAGTGAAGATTGATTATCTCTAGATTTAGAGTTTCTTCCATTACAATCCTAATACGTTTTTATGGGAAAAATGAGATTCAAATAAATTTGGGAAGCTTCCTACAAAAGAGCAAGGAATTCTATCTTCTTTATAATAAATCCATCACAATAAGCAACAAACGAAAGAACAAAGATTTGGAGTCCTGAAGAAAAGGTCCCATTGCTAGATATTGTAGACCTACAAAGTGCAAAAGAAGAAAAAGCCATAGGAGCCTTGTTGTAGATTTGAGGAAGAGACTCTAGAGAAGAGTCCAAGAGAATATTGGAGGTTGGTGATCTCCATTGAAGACTACAAGTAGCATATTGAAGAGACTCCAAAGAATATTCTTGATGAAGATAGGATATTGGTGATCTCCATTGAAAACTGTAAATAGTAGATTGAAGGGACTCTAGTGAAGAGTCCTAGGTAAGATAGAAGATTGGTAATCCCTATTTAATATTGAATACTTCACATCTAATGAGTAGAAGAAATCATCTTGAGAAGTTGAAGAGACCTAGAAGATATCCCATTGAAGAACTTCCAATTTTGGAAGAGATAAAGAAGGACTAACAAAAGTACTATTCTTGAAGCAGCAAATTTTAGAGATCCGAGAGGGAGATATCATTGCAAAAATTCCATAGTTTGAATATTGAATAAAATATCTCATTGAAAAGAACAGAGAAGTTGCAAGATAGAAGACCCTATAAAAGAGGTCCCAAGAAGAAATAAGGAGAAGTCTTGGAGAGCCTCATTGAAGGATATTCAGACAAGGTCATTAAAGGAGTTCCTAGTAGAACTCATTGGATAAATTTACCACCAAGAAGTAGATATTGATAAAGGAAGAACTTTGGACAATTATCGCCATCTGAAAACAAGCCCAAGGGAGAATGATTTGGTAATAAGTTTCCCAAGTTTTGGAGGATATTGGTGAAGACCTCAAGAATTTTATATTCTTAAGATGAAGACCTTGATTTAAGTTAAAATTCAACAAGGAGGTTGAAGGAAAATAATCTAGACATTACTACCAAACCTGATAAGTTTGAAGATTACCTTCAAAGGCTAGAAGGCTCATTCGGAGGAGATCTGCTAGTTTCTACAACAAAAAATTAAAGGGTTTTGTATCGCTCCAAATTTTTCGCATCCTTACCTTCAGGCTATTGGATTCGCACCCGAAAGGAGGATGGGAAAAGGATGTCGCGGTACCTCAGACTGAGAGGACTTTGCGAAGGTCCCGCATCTCAAGGGAGGTGTATTTTGATGATTTTTCGATGGATGGTGGGTTCACCAGGAAACATTTAAGGGCATTTTCCACGCCTAGGTTTGGAATGTATTTTAATGTGTTCGTTTTTAACCTTAAGCATTCATATCCTAGGTTTGGCCAAATGAATCTAGATTAATCTATATGAAAATGCAAATTCACTGAATACAGAAAACAGATTTAAAGACATAAAACAGAGAATTGATAGAGTACAAATGCGGAATACCTGATCCGGATGTCTGGTGATGATTCTGATGTTTGAAGCAGTCAGGATCGTCTGGAATTCTACAGAATCGTCTGAGATCTGACAGAATCGTCTGAGATCTGACGAATCATCTGAAATCCGACAGAATCGTCTGAGATCTGACAAATTCGTCAGACGAATTCGTCAGAGACCCGTAAGCAGAAAAATAGATACAAAACACAACGAATACTACTGTACTAACAGAGGAAAATGACACCAAATGACTGTATGAATACTAAATAACAATTATGAACATAAATTCAAACAAATTACAATATTATAATGATAAATCATGATCTTAATATGCAATCTAATCTAAATGGGTGAACTCCAAATGCAAAATAACATAAACACTGAATTAACTATCTAATTTGCAGAATAAAACAGTAGAGAAAAGTTTGAAAAGTGCAAACTTCAGGCACTGATTGCCTCAATATGGACTGCAGTCGAGATCGTCTCGCATCAGTATGAAATCGTCTCGAATTGGACAGGTTTGCCTCTGATCTAAATAGGTTCGTCGGCAATGATGTGTGCTGGCTCCGACTGAAAATCAGTGATGTACCTACAACAAAATTGGTATGGGACCAGTGCAAATGAAAATTGGGATGTTTCAACGTAGATGGAGTTAAATTGTAGATAATTTCAGCCAGGGGGGTGCTAAGGGAATAGTTTAGGATTAAATAGGCTTAGGGGAGTAGTTAGGAGGTTGGAGATCATCCCAATTTGGGAGATCTCCAACGGGGGAGGGTCTCTAATGGTGTTGACACGCTTCTGCCTGGATTGGAGACCCGTTGGAACGAAGCTAACTTTGCAAAATCAGTTTTGCGACAAGATCGTCTGGACGTCCTAGTCCAGATGAAATCGTCAAATCTGGGGCGATATCGTCTGATCGGCGACGATATCGTCAAATGGTCAAAACAACCTCTAAAATTGGTGCAAAAAATGGGGAAACGGATTACCCGACGGTTAACGGGCGATTTGGGAGGTTAAATTTGAATTTTAAATTATTTACTAAGGTGAATGTAATTATTGTAATTTTACTGCACCAATTTTAGGGTGCTACATTTTGCCCCCTCTTTACCGAATTTTTCGAAGAAAATGCGTTAAAGATGAGTTCTTCTCGATCTATGAGAAAGCAAAAATTATTCCCATTTTTAGGCGACGATTCTTTGTCGAATCGTACGACTGCTTACTATGGTGCCCCCTCCGTGTTTTTACCCAAATCGAACGTTTGAGGTAAAAATGCAAAAAAGCAAAAATTATTTTTAAATAAAATTAAGAAAAATAGGGTAAAACCCTAATTCATTTTTACTGTTCATTTTCTGGTTTTTAGAGCTCTGGAGCAAAAAATGGTGGAGACGCACAGATCGACAAAGGTCCGGCACGGTCTACGAGTAAGAGTCTAGACTTAACTAGGATGCTTTAATTTAATTTGACATGCTTTGTAGGTAATTTTTAGGTGATTTTTGAGCATCGCAGCCATTTTTGGGCCGTCGACGTCGTCAGGACAAAATCGTCCCGATTTCGACGAAATCGTCTCAATTTCGGCAATTTCGCCCGAGGGTGAAATCGTCGAAAGGGGGAAAATTTCGTCAAATTAGGGACGATTTCGAACTGCAAAATCAGAGACGATTATGCTCAAATTTGGGACGATATCGTCCAATAGTGGGCGATATCATCAATTGCACAAAATTGAATTTTAACTTGCATTATTATTTACTTGAATTGTTATTAATGATTGTTTATTGTTTTGTTGTTTATGTTTGTAGAGAGGATTACTAAAGAGCAGGGAGTGGAAGTATGGAGGGTTGAGAGATGACTTGGCCGCTCTCACACAGGCAGAGCGGGATCAGCTGGCATAGGCCGGCTTGCAACATGTGGCAGAGATGCCACAAGTATCCATAGATATGGGGCTACTGACGGCCCTAGCAGAGAGGTGGTATTCGGGCTCTTCATGTTTCCGGCTACCTATAGGGGAGATGACTCCCACTTTGGAGGATGCATGGAGGATTCTAATAATCCCCATACAAGGATTGCTGATTACTCCTATGGCCAATCAGGGCCGTGCTATGGGACAACTATGTGGTGACCTAAGCTTCGCCTTGGAGAAGGGCGGAGTTAATATCGAGGCACTACGCCAGATGCCTAGGGCATCTACACTCACATGAGTTCTAGCTGGAGTGGTTGGTGGAATTTTGCTATGCCACCAGAGTGGGTGCAGGGTGTCGTGGATGCTTGCAGATGTGGTCTACGATATGCAGGATCACGGCTATAGATTCTATTGGGGAAATTTTGTTTTATACTGATTGTACAAGATCCTATATGGGGTCGTGTACAAGGGCAACCGATGTCTGGTTATGACATCGCTACTACAGGTTTGGTGCTGGGAGCACATTGCAGTGCGGAGGCCGATAGGGCTTCCTCTGATAGGGGTTGACAGGGAGAGGCCCCGAGTCTTCTACTGGTGGCTCCGGAGAGGGGCACAGCGACGGATAGATCTGCCTATGTCCCGAAGGCTACTAGATGACCTTGTCCCGGACCAGATCACCTGGAGGCCATGGAGGGAGCATCCAGGGTGGGCCGAGGATGGACAGGAGTTGGCTCGTGTTAGGCGAGTTTACTGGCTAAGGATGGAGAGGGGAGAGGTGGAGCTCCATAGGTACGACCGAGTTTTGCGGTAATTCGGTCTACAGCAGGGGATCCCATATTTGAGGGATTATGAGTTTTCTCGGACTGTTCGGGATAACACTACAGTTAGCGGGGCTCCCGACATGTAGTGGTTCTGGAGCCAGGACACGGATGATGCCCCCATCCAGCCAGTGGATGGGGACGACGTAGGAGTAGCCGATGGCTACGATGCCTGGTACGTAGGCATTCGCCCTCCTCGAATGACGATGGCACAGGGTTCGATCCATGTGGTTGTGCATCGGATAGGGAGGCGGTGCCAGGCAGCGATGGAGGTAGCCCAGGGTCGCGACGGGAGAGAGGTGAGGAGGCCACAAGCACAGGAGAGGCCGTGGTAGAGAGAGAGGGAGAGGAGGGAGGCGAGACCCCCATCTCCACAGAGGCCACCATCACCCGATAAGGACAAGGGTGTCGACACAGGAGAGAGTAGAGAGATGGCTACTCTCTAAGTGAAGAGAGATAATCTCCAAGCCCAGGTGCAGACGCTACAGGATGAGGCTGCACGCCACCGGGATGAGGTGTCATAGCTGCGGGATGATATTGCATGCCTCAGGGCACGGGGCAAGCTCTGGAGAGCTAACACGGGCTATCGCCCAACTTTACCAGACATTATACTTCCAGCTGGTGCCAGAGGCGGATAGACTACCCTTGCCAGCTAACATCGTAGATCCGATCAGGATCGGGTCATCGAGGACCACGTCCCGATCGAGGACGAGGACTACACAGACGGTGATGGGGCCACCTCGTCCACCTCAGGGCGGGGGAGGAGATGAGGCAGAGAGTTCGAGGGGCTCTCGAGGCTAAAGGGCTACACTGACATTGTACAGACTGTCATTGTTGTATTATTATTTTTATAGAGGATTGAGTATGCCGAGGTATAGATTGTGGCATACCAATCCAATTTTGATGATGTATATATGTTGTTGATATATATATGAGATGATATAATTTTGATCATATGACTTGTATTATGTGATGCTTATGATGCTTTTATGTTTGATTGATTGTTTTGATAATTGGATTGATGATTCAAGAAATTATGTTGTTTTTTTTATTTTAAAATATTATAATTTTGATGTCATGCTGGTAATATTTGAAATGAAATAATCTGATGTAACAAATTGATTGGTTGTAATGTGTTGTAAAAATAAAAAGAAACTTCTAACAATAATTTCAAAGGACATTGTCGCTATTATAGACCATTTCATGGAGTCGCTGCTCACTCGGCCGTCAAGATAATCCCAGGATAGAAATATGGTTAGAAGAACAAGAGTGCTTAAGAGACTGTCTTAAGACTTTGGTGCAATGGGGAAAATGATGATGATGATGGTTTTTTTTGCAGATTTCATAAGAAATATTGTACATGAAATAATGTTTTAAAATTATTTTTGCTAGGCATAAATTCCTAAGTATGATAAATTTTTTGGATAATTCTTTAGGAATTATACCATCATTGTAGGTTGACATAATGACATGAAATAATGAAAATGTGTTTGCTTTTGAAAAGCATAATTTGTGTAACATAATGAATTAAGTCATATGGTTTTCATGTTTTTTATAAATGGGGAATAAAAATTGTTACAATGGTCTGCGCTAGGCATAGAATATGTAGGTATAGACTTATACCATCATCGCGAAAATCCAAAAAAGATAGTTTTATTGCATGGTTGATTTTTGATGAACAGAAAATATGAAAATGAGGACTTGCGCTAGGCATAAAATTCCAATTTTGTTTTGAAACTATACCATCGTCGCGAAAGTCAACCAGATATATATGTATATGTTTTGTGTAGTTTGAAAGAAATTTTTGATTTTTCTATTATATAGTTGTCTTTGTGGTAAACAACTGTACTTGATTTATTCCAAACAAGTTGCAAAAATAATATTTCAAATTATTTTGAAGACAAAAGTTAGATTTATAAGGAATCCCATGTGCATATGTGAATTCATTTTCGATCTTGATTTATCATAATGATACACAAAATCTCTCAAAGACAAATGTGTGTGCAATTACATTGTTCATTTACCAGTTTTGAGCAAGATAATATGATACAAGTGATTTGAAGAAACCAAATAAGTGTTCATTAACCATGATGTAGATGCATATAACCATACTAAACTACTATGTAGGTCGGATTATCAAGAGCTAGCTAATCCATAAGCAGACATAGGTCTGTACAAAAGAAGGTCGCTAATGTGACAGACATATCACCACGCTAGGAGTTACCCAAGGCCAAGAAGGTTGGGCACAAACCACCTGTTATGGGGCTTACCTCACAGTTTTCGAATAATTGAGAATTCCAGGGATTCAAGCTCATCAACCCTTCTTTTCTTTTCAAAGGGTAGGGAAGAGATTTTATTGCTTTCTTGCTTTTGCTTTCTGTTTTCTTTTTCTTATTTTTCTTTTTCTTTTTGTATTTTTTTGCTTGATAATTGAGATAATGCTTGAAACATTGCTGTAATGATATAAAATAACATTTTTCTTTTTTTTTTCTTTTTTTTGAACTTTGCTTTTTGTTCTATACTAGGGATACTTGCTCGGATTAGCTGTAGAGCAAGGAATTTTTATTCTGGGTAGGGGTGAGCTTGTCCTTTTGCCAATTCTCAAATATTCTAGACCATGTGCATGATAGGATAGCAGGGGAAACTTTTCGCTCAAGAAACCACTTCTACTATGTAGCAAAACATGGAAATTACAAATATAATCATTTTATTGTGAAAATATGTGCTTGGTTTAAGTAAATAACAAGATCAATTCTCTATGCTCAAACTTTATTTAATTTAATTTTGTGGACTTTGATATAAGAGAGATTAGTAATCATGCATAAAACCAAGATATTTATTGTTGTGAGTGTGCAAATGAGGGATTCCAAGTAAATGCTAATTTATCCCAAAATAATTTGAAACATATAACTGCAATGATTGTAAGAAAAGATATATAAATGATTTTTTGAGAAGTTTTTGAGAATGTTGACTCTCTCTTTCTTCTTTATTTTATTTTGGTTTCGAAAGAGTCAAGTATATAGCTGTTATTATATTTTTATCATTATTTTGATTTTTGGTTTTATTTTTGTTTTTGAGCAAAAAGAACTTAACAAGTGCTTTAAATAAATGCAATAGATAGTTTTTGAAGATTTTGGATGATTATGAATATTTTTGATGTTTTTGGATTTTTATAAATTTGAAAGAAATATAAGATAATTTTTTGAAAACAATTATATACAAGGATGAAATGACCAAATTTATGCATAGTAACGTTTAAGATGCAAAATATTCATGGGTTATTTAAGTTCTTTACCATCTAAGGTAGATAATTTATATGCTCCTGATTCAAATTTAGCAGTAATAATGTATGGTCCAAGCCAATTGGGCTCAAATTTACCTTTAAGTTCCTTAGTTGCATTTGTATTTTTTTTATTTTCTTTTAAAACAAGGTCGCCAATCTCAAAGGATCGATGACGAACTTTCTTAGCATATGATCTTTTAAGCTTGTTTTGATAAGCATGGAGATGCTCCAAAGCATTGATGCATTTTTCATCTAGGAGTTCCAGCTAACTGAGTCTGCCAGCACGATATTCGTCTCCTACTTCGGTATCTTGAAGTAGCAGAGCCAAAGAAGGAACTTCCAATTCAAATGGAAAAACTACTTCAGCACCATATACCAAAACAAATGGTGAAGTTCCAGTGGGGGTTCGAACACTAGTTCGATAGGCCCACAAGGCTAGATATAATTGAATGTGCCAATCACGGCTAGTTTTATTGACCAATCTTTTGAGAATTTTTATTAAGGTTTTGTTAGATGCTTCTACTTGACCATTACCCTGAGGATAATAGGGAGTGGACCAGCGATGTTGAATCTTATATTTTTGACATAATTTTTTAACATCTCTATTTTTGAAACAAGTTCCATTGTCAGAGATGAGATTGGCAGGAATTCCAAACCTGCAAATGATTTGATTAAAAATAAATTTAGAAACTTGTGTGCCAGTGCAGGAAGCTAAAGGCATAGCTTCGACCCACTTCATGAAATACTCAGTGGCGGTTATGATGAACTTGTGTCCATCAGATGACATAGGATTGATTTTGCCAATAATATCCAAGCCCCATTTAGAAAAGGGCCAAGGAGAAGAAATAGCCTGCAGCTCTTGTGCAGGCGCATGGACAAGGTCAACATGTTTTTGACACTTGTCGCAATGGCGCACATACTCATGTGCATCTGTTTCCATGGTAGGCCAAAAGTATCCTATCCGAAGGAGCTTTTTAGCAATGACACTACCACTAAAGTGTCCTCCACAAGATCCATCGTGGGCTTCACTCAAGGCTGATTTAGACTCTTCTAAGTTTAAACATCTTAATAGGATACCTTCAAAATATCTCCTATATAAAGTATTGCCAATTATTACAAATCGACTTGCTCGTCGACGTAATAACCGACGCTGGTTTCTATTAGAATTGGCAGGGAAAGTCCCATTTTGGAGAAAATCAAATATGTCTGTATACCAAGGTTCGGGAGTAGTTTCATTGATTAGAATCACATCCAAAGGCTCTAAGCATGACTTATTTGAAGCAGGTTCCTGGAGTCGACGAATAATGATAGTGGAATATTCGTCATCTAACTCCAGGTGCAGGGAGATGCAGCTGCAGCCATAGCATCAGCTGCACGATTGCTAGTTCGAGGAATAGCTTCTAAGGTAACTTGATCAAATAAAGACATTAATTATAAAACATAGGCCTTATATGGGCACAGTTTATCATCTCTCGGTTTGATAAACTTCATTAATTTGGTTTATAACCAGGTTGAGAATCACCAAAAACTAAAAGGTGTTTAATTTTTAGCGCTAGGGCAGCTCGTAATCCAAGGATTAGAGCTTCATACTCAGCAGTGTTGTTGGTGCAAGCAAATGTCAATTTGAAGGACAGAGGAATAAGATGTTTTTGCGGAGATATTAAAATAATACCCGCACTAGCCCCACTCATGCATCGGGCTCCATCAAAGTATAAGGACCATTGTTCGGTATGGTCTGCCTCTAATTGAAGGCATTCATCTGGAAACTCGATGATGAGGGGATGGGTAGACTCTAAGGGTGCAGCAGCTAATTGATCTGCTATTATTTGACCCTTAACAGACTTTTGTCCTATGAATGTGAGATCAAACTCGCTAGAGCAAGAACCCACTTGGTCGTGCGACCCGATAAATAAGGTCGACTCATGAGATACCTTAAGGGGTCATATTTAGCAATGACATAAGTTTTTTGACTAAGCATATAATGTCATAATTTTTGCATAGCAAACACGACTGCTAGACATAGCTTTTCCAACGCTATGTAGCGGGTTTCATAATCGATGAAGGTTCGGCTAATATAATAATTAGCACGTTCTCGCTTTTCATCATCAAGTCGAGCTAACATAGCCCCTAAGGCAGAATCTGAAGCTAAAATATATAGGAGAAATGGGCGATCAGATTTAGGTGGTGAAAGCATAGGTGGATTAAGGAGGTATTGTTTGAGAAGTTCAAAAGCGTCTCTACATTATGTGTCCCAATTAAAAGGGACATCTTTCTTAAGGAGTTTAAGAAAGGGACCAGTTTTGTCCGCCAGCTTATCGATGAAGCGACGAATGGCTTGAAGTTTACCTTGTAAACTTCGTAACTCAGATATATTAGTAGGTGCGGGCATATCAGTGATGGCCGCAATCTTGAGAGGGTCGATTTCAATACCACGTAAAGAAACTAAAACCCCTAAGAGTTTGCCGGATTTAACTTCGAATATGCATTTTGTTGGATTTAATCGAATGAGATATTCTCGTAATCGATTAAAGACTTTCCTTAAATCATCTAAATGATTATTTTCAATAATAGAGCGAGCTATAATATCATCTACATAATCATGTAGGATATCATGCATCATATCATGAAAAATATAGGTCATAGCTCGTTGATAAGTTGCACCGGCGTTCTTTAAGACAAATGGCATCACTTTCCAGCAAAAGGTATCCCAGGGGGTAATAAAGGCTATTTTAGCCTGGTCTTTAGGAGCTATCCTGATCTGATTATAACCAAAGAATCCATCCATTAAGGACATCATCCCACTCCCGGCAGTAAAGTCAATGATTTGATCCATGTTTGGAAGAGGAAAGTCATATTTAGGGCATGCAACGTTAATATCTCTAAAATCTGTGCAAACCCTAACTTTGGTAGCTTCTTTCTTGGTGACTGGAACTACGTTTGAGATCCATTCAACATAGTCAATAGCTTGTATAAAGATAACATGCAAGAGTTTTTCTAACTCCCCTTTGACTAGCAGAGCCACTTTGGGATGCATTTTTCTAAGTTTTTGTTTAATAGGTTTAGCATCCGGATGGACCACTAGATGATGCATGACTACGTAAGGGTCTAGACTTGGCATATCTTCATATGTCCAAGCGAAGACATCTTCATACTCTTTAAGGAATGCAATGTATTGTTCTTGTTTTTCTTGACTTAATTCTGATCCAATATTGATTATGTGAGGATTGTCCTCAGTGCCAATATTAATTTTAATGACGTTTTCTACCTCCATGTGTAGATCTCTTTCAAAATTAGGTGGGGCGGGTGAAACGCCCAATTCTTGTAATTCTTGTAAGGTTAATTTAGATAATTCATTCTGAGGATTAGTGGCTTCAATTTGGGCTATAGTTGGTATAGAACCATCAAAATAAAATCCATTGTGTAACATTTCTTCAACAGAGACATCATGGAAGATATCTCCTTCCAACTCTTCATCGGGGTCGACAATCATTTCAGGGTATGCGATGGATAGCATGTTGCATGAAAACGATTGATTTTTAAGAGGCAAATCAACATGCCTATCCATATAATCTTGATAACATATGAGATGATCATCATCCTCAAAAGGAAAGGGTTGACCCTTACTAGGAAATAAGCCCACACCACAGTGGGCAGGCCACGATTCTACCTCGAAAGGTTCTTTCATGCCATTTTGGAAAGGTCCCAAGCCTTTCCCTTCATATCCCATTTTAAGCATCATGGGTTTAGCTTTAATATAATCATTGGTAAAATAACACCGAGCATATCCCTCATGATGAGTTTTGATATTCCAAGGGATTCTTCCCCAGTCATATCCTTTATAAATGAAGGCACAACTTCCGACTTGGTAAGTACTTCCCATAGGTTGTGGGAGGCCCAAAGTATGGGGAGATGGCGACAAGTTATTTAAAAGGTTTGAATCTCGCATGAAAGCATTCATTTTTTTTGATATTAAGGTTGTAGATAAATCTGGTAAAAGTTCATCAGAAAGGGCATAAGATGTAGAAGGCTTATTACCTATATCTTTAGATGTGGAAGGTATGATAGGTGTGTCTATAGGTTTTGAATTTATAGGGATAGAACTTGAAGGATTGGTTGTAGAATTAAGATCTTTTTGAGGTTCTAAAATGATTTGTTTAGAGGGTTGTTGATCTATATAGGAGGATGAAATTAATGGAGAGGAAATAGGTGAAGTTATAGGTGTATGTTTCACAGTTTTAGATGAAAAATAAGAACTAGGATGCGTGGATGACAGAGCAGGGCAAAATTGCACTCCAACGGGTTCTGCCAAAGCACACATATCAAAAGGTCTAGGGTCACCATGAATAGTGACCAACTAATTTTTAAACTCAAATTTAACACATTGGTGTAAGGTTGATGGGACCGCTCGCATGGCGTTGATCCAAGGGCGACCCAAAAGTATATTGTACGATGCTGGGCAATGTACAATAAACACGGTTGTTTCTAGGGTTCTAGGACCAACTTGCAATGGGAGGGTAATAAATCCACACGTTTCTTGTGTTTCGTCATTAAAAGCTTTGATAATCATATCGCTTTTCTTCATTTCATCACTTCTAAAGCCAAATCATTGGTAGAAGTCAAAAGTGCAAATGTTTAGAGGTGAGCCATTATCAATCAAAACTCTTTTGACAACTACATCTCCAATTAGAGCAGTAATGTATAAGGGATTGTCCTTATGTAAACTATGTTGTGGGATATATTTATCCCGAAAGTCAATACAATCAATCTCTCGAGTGGTGATAGTATTGGCCATAGCTTCAGGTTGAATGTTTTGAGGTACCATCATTTGGCTCAATGTAAGCATCAACTCATCCCTATGGGTGGGAGAGGATCTTAATAAATCCAAAAGGGAAATTTTGGCCATAGTATTGGACAATTGCTCATTAATATTGTAAGGGGGTTTAGATTGAATAGTAGGAACATGATTCCCTTTATTGGGGTTTTTCAAAACGAATGGAGCTGATCCATCGTTCTGGTTTGGTTCTTGTTGAGAGTTTTGAGCTTGTTGTCGAGTAACGACTCCAATGGTACCTACAATGTTATAGTGAAGACGTTGAACTGGTCTCGGTTGAGCATTAATGGCTTGTTCATTAGAAAGGAACATATTAGAAGAAGGTCGAGTAGTGACTCTTCTAGGGAATGGTTCTTCTGGAACCATAGCATCTGTGACGGGTTGAATACGATCTGATTCATTTTTAGAACTATTCGATTGGTTTGAAGTAATGTCTAGTTCACTTTCACTATCCGATTCTATATCACTAGAATCAGAAGTTTGAAAATTATGTAAGGGCCTGGTCGTAACTAGGGATAAGGTTGTGTCAAATATTTGAGGATCCTGAACAGGTAATTGTTCGCTAATGTACCCTACATATCGGGTAGGAGGGGGAACATTATGATGTTCAATTTGATTGGCTACCTCTTTACCATGTCCTGGTAAAGGGTGTTGAAATATGTCTAGAGTTTGATTGGCATTTTGATTTTGATTTTGGGGAATGGTCTTTTGAGTATTATTGGGAGGGTTTTGTTTAGGTTGGAAGGCTTGCACTTCCATTTCATTATTGTCAATAAAATCTTGTATTTTATGTTTCAACCTTTTACAAGCGTTGGTAGAATGTCTAGGTCCTCTATGGAAATCACAGTGCAAGTCAGCTCTATATCCGGGTATAGTTGGGTCGAGTTCCTGGATAGCTGGTAATTGGATCAAACCTCTTTCGAGTAATTGAGGTAAAATAGTTGATAAGGGTTGATTTAATCTAGTGAATTCTCAAGGAGGCTTATCAGGAGGTTTCAATATGAATTTTTTTGTTGTCTTCATTGCATTGATATTAGCAACATTCCTACTGTCAGTGACTCCATCACCGATAACTTGTTTGTTTTTATATTGATTTCTAGATGTTTTCTCATCATCCTTCTTCCTAAGTTGGCCTCTCCTAATGAGGGCATCTTCTACTCTTCGAGCTAAATCTATAGCTTGATCGAAGGTAGTTAAAGTAGTAGTTGATAGCTCATAAGATATCTGTTCCTATAAATTATTGATGAAAATGTCCAACATTTCCCTATAAGGCAGCACAAAGTGCAGTTTTCCTGTCAATTGCCTCCATCTAGCTAAGAAATTGGCAAAACATTCATCCTTGTCTTGTTTTAAATTTTATAAATCTTTAATAGTTACATGCCTCTCGATGTAGGCACTAAATTGATGGACAAATGATTTCGTTGTTTCTTCGAAGTTTCTCAAAGAATGCGTGGGCAATTGATAGTACCACTCTAATGCCATTCCACCTAAACTTTTTGGGAACATTTTTAGTAATAGCAAGTCGTCATGCGATATGTTGTGACATGCTATCCTAAACATGCGAAGATGCTTTATGGGATCTTCGGTTCCTTTATATATGGGTAGAATGGGCATGGGAAAATGCTTAGGGTATGGTTGAGTTACAACTATGGGATCCAAAGGTTGACTACAGATCTCTCGATAATTATATGAGGGACAGTAGGGATCTATCTGGTCCATACGTGAAGCTAATTGTTTCACCATGGCTTCCAGATTACTAGTTTGCCCCCCATATGGGTTCGGTAGGGCATTGACATGAGTTTTATGGGCATATGATAGAGGAACATGCAGATTAGATGCCATGTTACTATTGTGTAAAGCATTGGTAGGAACAGTATTATGAAGGAATTTTGAAGTTGTATTATGTTGTATTCCAGATTGTTGAAAGTTTGTATTTGGCTTTGTTTTAGGTTTTTGTTTACTTGAAGCATATTGCTCAATAGTTTGGTGGAATAAATTAGTGAAGGGAATTTTCTTTTGTGTGGGAGTGATTTTAGGTTGAATAACAGGTTCCATAGGAGGTTGGGTAACCTGTTGTTTTGACATGTTTTGAGCCATAGTGACCATATCCGTATTGGATGGCCCAACCTTGTCACTTTCTTGATCAATGAAATACAAGGGGTTAGTGTGTATATTACACATATATTCCATGGCTGCTTGAGTGTTACTAATTTGCCCTTTATCAATACGTATTGCCACATTAAGGTCCTCAATGTTATCACTGAGAAATTTCTTGAAATGCTCTGCATTGTCAAAAACAATAGTTCCATTTGGAGTTACTCTAGGGGATGAGGATCCATCCTCTTTAACACTTCCTTCTTGTTCCTTATCTTCACCTAAGTCTTCGTCTGATTGACCTAGAGTTTCTCCTTCCGGATTTGTATCTCCAAGAAGGATATTTGGGTCTTTAGTTGTATTTTGTAACCAATCTTCTTCTTCTCCTAAAGTTTATTCACCATTCCTAAGTTTAGGCATGGTGCTAAGTTTTGATTTCAGCAAATATATATATATTTATATATGTATATATATATGCAAAAAATTAAGAGGTATATATTTATTATATACCTACTGCAATATTTGAAATGAAGTTTTTAAATTTTTGCTAAGTTTTTAATTTTTTAGTTTTTTGAAATAATATAATAAAGACAACAAATAACACAATAAATGCAAGAAATAATACTGAAGTAATAATCTAGTTTTCTATAAACAATTTATGAATATCATTAATAGGTTCGAGTTGTTCCAGAGTCATGAAGTGTTCTTCTTCAAATTGAAAGTTTTCTTTTAAAAATTTGATGAAAAGAGCTATAGTGATATTGTCTGTTTCAGATGCTGGTTGATAAAAGTAAAGCTCATGGCAATACTATCGATATAACACAGCTCGCGGAACTCTACTCCATCTTTCCCTATCTGTAAGAACAACCTCTTGGTCTTTTACACAACCTAGGAACTGGTGCACAATGGCTGCGTTCTCGAGGTATTCCTCAAAGGTGAAATTTTTTGAAGATACTAGAGCTCTCCTATAAGCTAACCATCTATGGTAGGCTCTCTGAAGTTCATGATAAAAAACTAATTGATGAGGATCCAGGATTCTATCTAGGACTAGCCTCTTGATTTACTTAAGTTGTGTGGACCTAGATGAGATGAGACTAAGTCTTCTATCAAGTTCGTTCCACAGGAATTGATTTCTACTTGTTTTAGGCACACTAAGGACAAAATTGAATTCTATAGCTGCCAATTGGTTTTCTACGTTTATAGTAACTGCTAACCTTTTCTTAGGAGCTACCATCTAAACATGATTTCAAAGTTAAATGATCTAAAATGCATCTATGTTTTAGTTGTTCTGTATATATTATATATATATATATATATTTTTTTTTTTTTCAAAATGTTATGATGCATTCACGTCGGGTTCACCAAAATGTATCACTCCAAATTTTTTGCATCCTTACCTTCAGGCAATTGGATCCGTACCCAAAAGGAGGATGGGAAAAGGATGTCGTGGTACCTCGGACTGAGAGGACTTTGCGAAGGTCCCGCATCTCAAGGGAGGTGTATTTTGATGATTTTTTGACGGATGGTGGGTTCACCAGGAAACATTTAAGGGCAGTTTCCACGCCTAGGTTTGGAATGTGTTTTAATGTGTTCATTTTTAACCTTAAGCATTCATATCCTAGGTTTGGCCAAATGAATCTAGATTAATCTATATGAAAATGCAAATTCACTGAATACAAAAAATAGATTTAAAGACATAAAATAGAGAATTGACAGAGTACAAATGCGGAATACCTGATCCGGATGTCTGGTGATGATTCTAATGTTTGAAGCAGTCAGGATCATCTGGAATTCTACAGAATCATCTGAGATCTGACAGAATCATTTGAGATCTAACAGAATCGTCTGAGATCTGATGAATTCGTCAGACGAATTTGTCAGAGACCTACAAGCAAAAAAATAGATACAAAACACAATGAATACTACTGTACTAACAGAGGGAAACGACACCAAATGACTGTATGAATACTGAATAACAGTTATGAACATAAATTCAAACAAATTACAATATTATAATGACAAATCATGATCTTAATATGCAATCTAAGCTAAATGGGTGAACTCCAAATGCAAAATAACATAAACACTAAATTAACTATCTAATTTGCAGAATAAAACAGTAGAGAAAAGTTTGAAAAGTGCAAACTTCAGGCACTGATTGCCTCAATATGGACTGCAGTCGAGATCATCTCGCATTAGTACGAAATCATCTTGAATTGGACAAGTTTGCCTTCGATCTGAACAGGTTCGTCGATGATGATGTGTGCTGGCTCAGGCTGAAAAATAGTGATGTACCTGCAACAAAATTGGTATGGGACTAGTGCAAATGAAAATTAGGATGTTTCAACGTAGATGGAGTTAAATTGCAAATAATTTTAGCTAGGGGGGTGCTAAGGGAATAGTTTAGGATTAAATAGGCTTAGGGGAGTAGTTAGGAGGTTGGAGATCATCCCAATTTGGGAGATCTCCAACGGGGGAGGGTCTCTAATGGCACAGACACGCTTCTACCCGGATTGGAGACCCGTTGGAACAGAAGCTAACTTTGCAAAATTAGTTTTGTGACAAGATCTTCTGGACGTCCTCGTCCAAATGAAATCATCAAATTTGGGGCGATATCGTCTGATAGGCGACGATATCGTCAAACGGTCAAAACAACCTCTAAAATTGGCACGAAAAAGGGGGAAACGGATTCCCGACGGTTAACGGGCAGTTTGGGAGGTTAAATTTGAATTTTAAATTATTTACTAAGGTGAATGTAATTATTGTAATTTTACTGCGCCAATTTTAGGGTGCTACAGGTTCTTGAAGTAAAATATCAGCTACTATTTAGAGGAGTTTCCTACCAATTTTTTGATATTCAAGGACAACATTTTAGTAAATATATTTACTGCTTTGCAATATGAAAATTTTATATTTTAGGATAGAAAGAAAGCAACAACTTAGGTAGCATCAATAACTACTGAGTTTCAAATTTCTAGGATACATCTTGAAGGTTGAAGCCACCAAACTACGGTATCTGACAACAAGACATAAGGAGGTACAAACTAAAAATTGGTGTGTTGATAAGCTGTATTGGACAACAAATAAGATTTGCAAGTTCATCCAATAAAAAGTAGTAATAAACTAAATCTAATCACCTTGCAATCCTTCATCTATAAACATCATTAAGGTAAGCAACTTGGGTGCAAATAGGTTCATTATTTGAACTTTAACTTAATTTGTTATCAAGTTTAATTAAGCACCATATTAGAGTTTTTAGGAAGTTGCAAAGAGAAGGTTGCATATTATAGTATTCAAAGGGAGTGCAGAAGATAGTTTCTTTTAATATTTATACCTGCACATTAAAATAGGAGTTAGATATATTTTGACATAAATAAAAATATCTTCTACCTATTAACCAGTTGAAATAAAGAAGACATTAATCTTAGGTGAAAGTTGCAGAGATTATTAGTGCATTTGAGAGTTATTTAAGAGTTACTATTAGTGCATCTTACAAGTTACTTTGAAGGAGAAATAAGGTGATATTAGTAGTATACTATACTAGTTGTTCTTAGGATATTTTTAAAGTGCATTAAAGATTAATCAAAGGTAAAAATTATTGGATTGAACTAGTTACTCTGAAAAGTTATTATGTACATTGGTTGTTAAGTTAAGGTTAAGACCAAAGAGCACAAATCAGTGTAATATAAAAGTGTCTAGAGACACTATTGATCACACAGAACCTATAGTATTTTGTGGCCTAAAGAAGCCACCAAATAGGGTGATATTCTTCCAAGGAGTGGAGAAGAAAGATGCCATCAAAACTAGTAGAGGGAGCTACAAAACAATACTAGGAGAGTCTCATATTTTAGGTGCAAATAAGGAGGTATTATATGTTGTTATTCGAGCACCAAAATTATCTCCTATTATTACATCAAAGGAAGAGGTTAAGTGTCTTAAGGATACACTATGTATATTTTGTTCCTATATACAAGTGATTGCTATTAGCACTAACAAAAGTGCTTGAAGAGGAGTCATTCCATAGGGGCTTAATATCTACCATTATAACTAGTTAAGGTGCATAATAAAAAAGCCAATCAAAGGGATCGATATCTATTTTTGGTTAGGGAAGCACAACCCAAGGTGCTTGAGTGAAGAACCATTCATAAGGCTCAATATTCATCTTGTTAAGGCATTAGAAGGCACTAAATCCATCAGCAAATCAAGCACCTATAGCAACAAAAATATACAACATATAAGGTCTATGTAAGGGCCAATTATCCATAGCATACCTATAGCATCAAAGCCAATGTAAGAAGCCCATTATCCAACGCATATCCCTGTAAGGATAACATAACAAGGTCTAATTAAAGTGGCTATCATCTATAGTATATCAACATAGAAGGAATAAAAATTAAGGATAGCTCATTGCAACAAAAATAAGGAAGTTACAACAAAAATTAAAGGTGCATTACCAAGCCATATAATGGCCAAACCACCATCTAAATATCTCAAGAGATACCATATATTGGAGATGAATCACCAGCTAGAAATATAGAGATAGAAGTAGCCAAGAACGACCATCGATTAGAGATAAATCATTAGCCAAAAGGGAAGTGTTGGAGCACCCTACAATAACCATAACTGGAGCCAAAATTATGGAGAATATCATCATCACTCATGGAAAAGCACAACTTGCACTCGTTGGCAAGAAGAAGAAAAGCATTGAAGCTAAGACTGAATAGCTTGTACCCACTGGGAAGAAGTATAGAAGGCTAAAGAGATATTGAAGGTATCCTCACATGCAAGTGCTACTTGGAATAAAAAAATAAGGTGTTTCATAATTTATCTAATGCCTACATAGGGAGAAAGTACTTAGAATAGATAAAATGCTCATCTTGGAATAGTTGAAGGTATCCTTTGAAGGTTGAAGGAATAGTAATCATTTCATTCAAAAAGAGAGCGTTGAAGCCTCATAAACTGATGTTCGAAGAGATTATAACATCTATTTTCCACCTACATATTCAAGCAACATATGCACCAAGTGTCAAGAGCATCAAGAAGGGAGAAGGTATAGTAACACGTGAAGTAAATTACATCCCAAGAAGGGATGTATCACTATTAATAGCTTAAGTCAAAAGATACACAATATTGAAGTGAGGATCTTCAGCCAATATCAAAGCGCTTACACACAGTGAAGCATCATAACCAGATTCAAAGTGTAGTAAGATACTGCCATATACCAAACACCAATTGAAGTAGAGCATTGAATTCTTGAGTTGTAAGGTGAAGACTAGCACCATTCGAAAGGAAGTAGAGCATTGAATGCTTGAGTTGTAAGGCAAATACTAGCACCATTCGAAAGGAAGTAGATCATTCAATGCTCAAGTTGTGAGGTGAATACCAACACCGTTTGAAAGAAAGCATTGAATGCATGTATCCCTTAGTTAATATCAATGCCTGAACTTAGAAGACTCATCGTAGGTCAATCAACTTGCTCGGTATACATTGAAGGGAGGTAAAATATATATCATTTAATACTTACTTTCCTTTAATTTAGGAGTTATAAGGTGTTTAGTATAAGGTTGAAAGTTGATTATTATTGCATTGAAATATCAACCTTAGAATTAAGAAAGCAATTTTAGCAAAGGTTGAAGATATTATAAATTGCTTGATATTCAAACATTGAGATATTTGCAAATAATTAAGTAGGAGACATAAGGTTTTCAACCTTGGTAAATTGGAATATTAATTTGCAAATATTATTATTTTCTAAAATTCCAAATTAGGGAGTTATAAGGTATACCACATCAAACCTTAGTTTATTGGAATTTAGAAAATTGAACTATTAAAGGTTGAAGAAGGAAGTTCATTAAATATTCAAAAGAGTTGGAATTAATTGGTTATACTTGTCTCATAGACACATTAAAGAGACAAAATAAATCCAACCATAGAGAACTTCATAAAATTGAAAAGTGCATATTTCAATAGGGAGAAATAAGGTGAATTAGGAGTTGAACATTACATCAAACTTATCATCAAACCATTAGGGAGACAAAAGGAATTCAACTCAAACTAAGTCAAGCTAAGACTACTATCAAAGCACTTTATCAATATTATAACATACTCCAATTAGGGAGACATAAGGGATTCTATAAAACCTAAGTCTTAGAAAGGTTTTATCAAAGTAGTTCACATACTCTAAACTAGGGAGACATAAGGAAGCCAACTTCAAAAGGTTCTATCAAACGTGTTCTCAATATACTAAAAAGATAAAAGATATATATTAAAACTAAAGAAGATGTCTACCTTAAAGAATATAGTAAATAGTGATATGAACAACACTATTAAAAAGGGAAGGGCAAGTGTCATAAAAATTGGAATCGAGAATTTAATTATAAATTTTGAAGGAGATTTAGACCTTACTTCAAAAGTGATTCATAGTGAAGCTTTAAAATATAAATTTGAAACCATGGAATATTTCTACATGCTCAACTCACTAAAGTAATTGATAATTGAAATAGTGACATTCAAATTCCTTTAGACTTTGGTACCATATTATATATGGCATTACTTATATTCAAATATTACAATGATGGGAATGTAGAACAAAAAGGATTGATAGAATCATTAAAAAAGAAAATAGAAATGGATGAATCATACCTAGAAAAAATATTTCAATCCTCATGCAGTATTTATAATTCAAGTTCTACTAATTCAAAATCTTATCATGATGCCTTAAGTGTTTGTTCAGAAGCTTCTATACAGAACCTAGAAAATGATAAAAAAGACAAAGGCAAAGAGAAGATAATTTTGCAAGAATCAAGTGATAGTACGTCCACCTATGAAAGTGTAGTAACTGAATCCATAAATAATAATAAATAAGAAGAGGAATCAGATCAAGGAGGTATACAATTCAAGGTGAATTAAATATAATACAAAGGACTAGATCAAGCTGAAGAATATCTAAAGATAAATATCCATATTGAATACTGAAGTCTTCAATACCCAAATAATGTAATACAAGGGGGTGTTAGAGAATATATTACATTATTGGGTACCTATCAATATAGCACCTTTGGTACATTACTAGAGTAGGATTTTACTTTAGAGTAAAGTTAAGTAGTTACTTCAGCATGTAAAATATGCACAAGTATCAGAATGTGCAATGATGTCAATGTGCATGTAGTCGACATGTACATGAGTCATAGGATAGAGTTAAAGATAGAGTAAGGGCCAAGGAACCTATATTCCTATATAAAAGCCTTATAGTGAGTTAAATAAGAAGGAGAGAATATAGAGAGTGCATAGTCTAGATTGGTAGAGGAGTACAATGTAGTTCCTTTAAAAATAGTTTGTGGAGTGTTCATGTCCTCCATTATACTGCATTGTATTATTTTTGTAAGCTTTCATTAATGGTATAATTCTAAGTTATTGCAAAATTTTATCTATTTACTTTCCTACATATTATAGTGCCATTATCATATATATCACAACTTTCTTATGTTGCATCTTGTGGTTGCATTTCCTATATCATATACTCATCAAAAGCTAACACATACAATATAGAGTCATGTGTTCATCAAGTATGCAAGTGTCAAGTAGATAAGCCAAGAGTCATGAGACTTGACATATGGAAAGGAATAGTCAAGTATCCAAAGAGTCATTATACTATGGCTATATAGTACTTCATAGAGATGAATCATGTATCATGTATCAAGAATAAAGTATAGCATCAAGCATCAAGGATCATATTTGTAAGAGAAAGAGGAGTAATAAATATTGCATACATTTTGAGCAATTAATATTGTAAATTGTGCGATATGCTTTGTACATAGGCTATTTACATTCATATTTCTATTTATTAATGAATTTTATTGGACATATTATAATCCTTGATATACATATTAATTTTCTCATATTATTCTACTTACATCATTATCTTTATCTTACTATATTTGGCTATATTATATTTGATCATATGGTATTTATCCTGTGAGTTTTATATTAGCATTAAGGCTTAAAAAGCCATCAAGAAGTATGATAGTCCCCTTTGGATCCTGTATTTCATTTATAATAGAGAATTCAAAAAGTTAATTTATCAATAGAGACTAGTTTTGTAGTTAGAATATATAGTAGAGTAGTGGAAGAATGATTTTATTGTATGTATTTTATTCTAGTTTACTAATAGTAAATCTATCATTTTTTCAAATAGTGAGTGTGTAATCTCTTCACTTATTTCCATAAGGAAATTATGCCCATCCTTGGATTTTGGACTCACTATAGGTGTATGGCTTTCAAAAATCCCCATGAGTGCCTTTTATATTTCCATATGTAGTAGATAGATATCAGTCCATAGTTCTAAATGGACATATTTAATTCTACCCATTCCATATTTTTATAGTTAGCTATTGAATGTAATTAATTTTTAATGTGTTTAATTTCCAAGTGTAGTTCAAATTCGTTTAAGTTTATAATTTCATGGTTTACTCTTTCTCCATTATGTTTAATAGTTTTTAGCTTTTACTTTTCAAATGCTATATATAAGTTATCTCCTTCCTATGCATTATCTAAGATGAGTAGTGAATGATGATCAACTCAAGGTATAACTTGGAATTGACTCATATAAACATATATATTAGGTCCTCTAACAAGTTTTGTAACTACATATATATTGCCTAGTAGCTCATAAGTGTATCTACCTGGATTGCATAATTAGTGTTCATTAGAAATAAAATTCTTGCAATAGTGGAATTCCCAATATCTTTTACCTCTCATCAATAACTACATGATATTATCTAGATTTTGTGGCTACTACCATAGTTGCTTTTTTGGTATTATAGAGAGTTTCTTTCCTATGCCCTTTGAAGGACTATTGGTCAATGTAGTCAAATTTCCTTATGTATTTGAGGTTGAATAAATAAGTTGGATAAATACAAGTAGTTTATAGGGTATTCCAAAAAATCCACAAACCATGATTAAGGATATATACTTGCCCAAATAAAGATACCCATTTAATAGATATTTGGATTTTATGAGGCTCTTGTATTATTATATCATCCTAGATACCTTTTCTTTTAGCCCCTTCATGATTATATGATAAACCATATCAAATCATATACAACTTTGTCATTTGTATTGCATGGTATATTTTTATAGTCATAAATAACTATTGGTTTGTTATCAAATGATAGTTTATCTAGTTATAGCCTAGGAAAATAATGCTTCTTTTGGTTTAGTATTATCTAATTAGTACGTCCAATGCTTTGAACAAGGTTGTTACTAGTTTCCTTTGAATGCTTCTTCCACTTCTCCTTTTTACCTTTTGGTTGTAATCTTTGTGAGTTCTCTAAGTTTATATTCTCTATGCAAAATTATTCAATATTGGGGAGCTTTAATGTCTTCCTCTCCTTGTAATCCGACATGAAGCTTTTAATAGTTTCCTTTCTTGCAATTTTTATGGAGCTTTAAATAACTTCCAATTATTTCTTTTTAAAATTGGTAAATATTCCTTTATGGAGATAATTTCTATGATGTAATAAATCCTAACATACCCAACTATCCTTTGTAATATCTAGTAAATACATTGTAATGGGTACTGATACTTTAAACACATCTAATTAGGTTTCTAAAATATGTGCATAGTTGAATATCTCCTTTGTTCTTGTTTAATGGGATTTAATTTACTACCCACATCAAATATTTTATTGGAAAAATGATTTGTCCTTACAATAGTTTGAGAAGCTCTTTCTTGATAATTGCTTCTATATTTGGATTAACCCACCTTTATTTCTATTAAAATATTTTTTTCCTAAGCTCAAGGGCAATGGTATTGTAGACACCTAAAATACGTCATGTTGAGGAGACTACCCATATCGACACATCCGTAGGCCATATGAACCCTCTTGGATCTCCCCAAGGGCAAGTAGTGGTCCTAACCACTTAGGTAGGGCAGTTTTACCTCATCTAGGCTCATCCACTCTCAAGCAGAGCAACTAGCACATTTGGCCACTAGAGACTACAACGGCTAGATCTGGCCAATAAACCTAATAGCGACCAACATCACCTTAAGTCTAGATATGAATATGGGCCTAGATCATACAGTATAGCTACACCTTTGCATGGATAACTAGCATATTTTGGTGAGGAACTACTTGAGCTCCTCCTAATTGCCCCTTCAATGTCAGTTTGGGATTGATTCTCCTCACTCGAGATGGTCAGTCGCATGCAATTTGGACTGAAGCTTCCCTAGGAAGCCAAAGTTATAGATCTAAGAGGGAATTCTACATATAGACGCTCCCACAAGAAGGAAAGGATCTAGAAAGTTTAAGAGTTAATCAACAAAGCCCTGTTGAAATAGAGAACCGATCTTCAGCACTTTAAGGAGCATTGGAGCACCGTTCGTCTAAGCTATTCCAACATAACTTGTTGTCATATTGAATATTCCCAACTACCAATCGGTGTAGGAGACACACTCAGTGACCCTTGAGCATCAATTTTGGCAAAGAGGGTAGCACACAAATCCACGAACCATAAGGAGGAGAGTTTCACATTGCGGTCGCTATCTCAGATAATGGCCCACAAGAATATCTTAGGTTACGAGTGTTATTTATTCTTTCTTTTAGTTTAGCTTTATTACTGCTTAATGTATATCTTAATCCTAGTTTAAATCTGGTTTTATTCATGCATTTATTTCATATTTTTATAACTTACATTGCATTTATTATTTCATTAATGTGCATATTTCAATATCAGTATCATGAATATTCAGATCCGCTAACAAAGGCCCCATCCAGATGGGCGGTCCATCCTACTGAGCATATTTTGTTGTTTTCATGAGTGTAGGTATAGATCCTCAAGACTAGATTGAATCAAAAGAATCACAAAGATCCCTTAAGGACAAAATATAGAGAAGGGGGCATCTGTAAACCCCCATACAGTTTCGTGTGTGAGACTAAGAGGCCTACGTAGACGCACCGTTCCCTTGCGAGGAACATATCTGATCGTTGCTCCATATTTTGTAATATTTGTATCAAAGTGATGGGTATCCCTCAGAGGGATGAACTTGTAACCGTATTTTGGAAAGATTAATAAAAGGCTTCTTTATTTTGTCGTCTTTACTTTTGGGTTACATGTGCGCTTTCATTATTTTCATTTTGGTGCAAATAATAACGAATAAATCAAACTGCAAGTAGGGCAGTCAAGGTGCACACTTCCTAGGGTCACACAGATGGCGATCATGGTGGGACCCCCACCAGGTTTTTATTTTTTTGCCAATTTACTAATGTTTTGGGCATTTTACTCTATGCAGGTCTAGCCACTTTGGTCAATAGCGATCAGGATAGCTTAGCCGCTCTGGTGAACAGCGGCCAGAATCAACCGCTCTGGTCAATAGTGGTCAAAAGGAAAACATATACAAAAGTCAGTCATGTCATCACTAGGCGAGGAATTGAGGTTGGTACACATTTTTGATCCTCTATGACTTTCTATTTGTATTTATTTTCCAGAAACAACAAGCAAGAACATAGATAAGTAGGGAAAATTGAAGAAAACAAAAATAAAATTGTGTGATATGTTTCTTAGATTTATTTAGTTTCCTCTAGGCGCTGCTAGGAATAGTGAACCTCTTCCTGTAAGGTCTGCCCTAGTCTCTAGCATGCTAGGCCATTCTGTGATATGCTTGCTTGCATGTGGCCCAATCAGTGGCTGCCCATTCACATAGGAAATACATTGCATGGAAAATCATCTATATTACATTATATATGCATCTTTATGAAAGAAAAATGTTCCTTTTAGGCATGTAGGGATGTAAAGCATGAATGTTGGTTGATGCATCATTTTATTTTTCAAAAGCTAAAAATAACACCACACACTCGCACGTTACATCATAACATTGGTAAGGTTGGATTTCATCACCAACCCCCAATTTAGAATGGTGACATTGAAATTTATCTCCTTCCATCGGCTTGCCCCCTAGCTATCCTTAGAAAAAATAGAGAACTCATTTTTAGTTGGTAGTGGTCACTTGTATTCAAACTGTCTCCCACTATGTCATAGTGGAAGAGCTAGGTGAACCCCCCACTAGGATTTAAGCGGTGTACCCTAGATTTTTTTTGAGAAATCATGTTTAGAACTACTTTTCCTAGTCTTCGATTTGATTTAGTTCCCTCATTACAAGTCCAAAATGCAAAAACGAAGTCAATATCAACAAAAAATCCAAACACACCAGACAATTTAGGGAACACTTTAATCGTTAAAAGAGATAAACACTTGCTTGATTTGGTTGAGTAGTTTGGAAACTAATTAATAATATAATGCACAATCAGGATGGTATACACATGTGGCAACCACCCTCGATCCACCACTAAGGGAGATATCAATGACCCTCACACTCACCATCACACAAGTGTTGAGCCGCCCACTCATAGTGTCATCAAACAAAGTTTGGCAAGTCTTAGGGGTGATAATTCAACTCTTGGGGGGACTCCATGAGATACCCCAATGAGAGAGCCACTTCCTGGTTCTCCATCACATAGACATGAGAAAGCATCACGACCTCCCTCATCACATAGAAGCGAGGGGTACTCATGGTGCCTCTCATCATGCAGGCACACGAAAGCATTATGACCTCCTTCATCAGGTAGATGTGAGGAAGCCTCAAGGTCTTCCTCACCACACTAACAAGCAGAGGTATCACACCCTCCCTTTGCACATCGACATGTAGAGGCATCATGACCTCCCTTGTTGCATAGACCTACATAGGCTTCAAGACCTTATCCTCACATAGGCATGAGGATGCATCCAGGCCCCCGTCATTGTGTATGACTGTAGGGGTTGAAATACCCAAAGCATCACATGATACACATAGGACTGATCCACCCACTAAGGGGTAATACTGTAGGGCTACGCCTAGTCGTAGGCTCAAAAAATCTTATAGCCTCCCCATAGATGGGAGTGTACCTTTGGACCATCAGCTCATTAGCATCAAAGGGACACCACGGGATCAACTGTGGAGGATCAAAAAACTTGATAGGTTGGATCAAGTTCCCTTAAGACCAGCCCCTAGGAGCATCACTATTGCATATTCTGTTGAGCAAGGTGCACAAACAGTATTGTCATTGTTGTCAACATAGTCAGACAGATCGGTTGATGCAGTGGACAAGAGTTAAGAGGTTCTGCAGAGTATGTACAGTGGTCTTCCAAAAGATATAAGTGGCCCATATACTAAAAATCAAAAGAAAATCACAAGGCAAAAAACTATCGCGATATCGCGACATGTTGAGAAGAAAGAAAACTGTCGCGATATCGCGACATGTTGGCAAGAAATAAAAACTGTCGCGATATCGTGACATGTTGAGAAGAAAGAAAAACTATCGCGATTTCGTGACATGTTCGGAGAGAAAGCGCAAGCAAGAAAAATTGTCGTGATTTCACGACATGTTCGGAGAGAAAGCGCAAGCAAGCAAAACTGTCGCGATTTCGTGACATGTTGGAAGAGAGAAAGGCAAGTAGAAAAAGTGTCACGATTTTGCGACATATTGCAAGGAAGGTTGTACGGATGAAAAAGTGTCGTGATTTCGCGACATATTGCAAGGAAGGTTGTACGGACGAAAAAGTGTCACGATTTCGTGACATATTGCAAGGAAGGTTGTACGGACAAAAAAGTGTCGCGATTTCATGACATATTGCAAGGAAGGTTGTACGGACGAAAAAGTGTCACGATTTCGTGACATATTGCAAGGAAGGTTGTACGGACGAAAAAGTGTCGCGATTTCATGACATATGGCAAGGAAGTTTGTACGGACGAAAAAGTGTCACGATTTTGTGACATGTTGCAGGAGAGAGAGTCCGAAAGAAAAAGTGTCACGATTTCGTGACATATTGTAGGAGAGAGAGTCCGAAAGAAAAAGTGTCGCAATTTCGTGACATGTTGCAAGAGAGAGAGTCCGAGAGAAAAAGTGTCACAATTTTGTGACATGTTGCAGGAGAGAGAGTCCGAGAGAAAAAGTGTCGCGATATCGCGACATGTCAGGTTTTCATGACCCGAAGGCAAGAGAAAGAGCTAAGGAGAAAAAGTGTCGCGATATCGTGACATGTCGGGTTTTCGTGACCCAAAGGCAAGAGAGAGAGCCAAGGAGAAAAAGTGTCGCGATATCGTGACATGTCGGGTTTTCGCGACCCGAAGGCAAGAGAGAGAGTCAAGGAGAAAAAGTGTCACGATATCGCGACATGTCGGGTTTTCACGACCCGAAGGCAAGAGAAAGAGCAAAGGAGAGAAAGTGTCGCGATTTCGTGACATGTCGCATTTTTGTGACTTAAGGAGGAGAGAGAAAGTAAGATGGCAAAAGTGTCGCGATATCATGACAAAAGTAAAGAAGAAGAGTACGGAGGCAAAAGTGTCGTGATATCGTGACATGTGTTTTCACGGGTTGAAGCCAAGAAGAGTAGCAAGGAGGCGAAAGTGTCGCGATATCGTGACATGTGTTTTCATGGGTTGAAGCCAAGAAGAGTAGCAAGGAGGTGAAAGTGTCGCGATATCACGACATGGTGTGTTTTCGTGGGCGAAAGCCGAGAAGAGGACAAAGAGGCAAAAGTGTCACGATTTCATGACAGGTCACTTTGGCGCGAGCGAAGAAGAGAACCCAACCGAAATAAGATATGTGATAGTTAACTAAAGTTATACGGCAGTTACAGGTGTAGTTGTAGAAGAAATTCATGCAGATAAAATAAGAAGAGTTAATTGAAGTCAGTACATCAGTTATAGGTGCAGTTATAGTGAAAACGCATGCATGCACAGAAAAGAAAGTGAACAGTCACTAAGGAGAATACGAACAGTCATGACCAAGAAGACGAATAGTCATGGTAAAGGTATATGTGTCAATTCGTTGCATGTAACATGTTTAACGAAATGCCTACTCTATATATACAAAAGGAGTTACATATAAAAGGCGTTACAATTGACAAGTGGCATATGAGAAATGAAAGAAGGAGTTACAACTGGAGTTACAAAGAGACAATTTTGCTATAAAAGGAGGTCTGCATGGAGAATTAAAGTGCTGCTGAATAGAGTGAAAGTGCTACGAAAAGAGGGTTGGAAGAGTGTCGTAAGAGAGCATTAAGCAGAGTCGAGAGAGCCGTAAAAGTGCAGCAAGCAGAGCCGTGAGTGTGTGTGGTGTTTTGGTGAATAGCGAGAGAGGTTGGGTTAGCAATAGACCAGTCAGGGTCTTGTATAAGAGAAGGCATCTTTATGTCAAACTTATAGTTTCAAAATTGTAGTCCAAGTTGGTGCTTGGAATTAGGGGTTGGTGCTCCTTTCTTGTGCAATAAATTAGTTGGTGAGATAAATTAGGGGTTGGTGCTCCTTTTTGTTGGTGCAAATAAATTAGGGTTGGTGCTCCTTTCTATTGGTGCAGATAAATCAGGGGTTGGTGCTCCTTCCAGTTGGTGCTGGTAAATTGATTGTAAAATTGTTACTTTGCAAAGGCTGGATTTGGATGGGAGTCCAAGTAGTCATTTTTGAGGAGTAGCCAAATTGGTGAACCTCGTTACATCGTGTGTTGTGGAATGCTCTCTTGTTATATTTGCTTTATGTGGTTTTAAGATTTCATTGTTTTAGCTTTAAGAGTTGAAGTTTTTAAGTTTTAAAGAGCCACACTGATTCACCCCCCTCTTAGTGTCATTGTGAGACTAACAATTGGTATCAGAGCCAGTTTCCCTTATCAAGCTAAATCAGCTAGGGTTGATCTTGGATTAGTACGCAATGGCAGGTGGTGAAGGATTCTCTTCAAACAAAGCACCATTGTTTGATGGAACAAATTACTCATTTTGGAGACTCAGGATGCAGACATATCTGTGTGCTTTGGGATTCGACATTTGGGAGTCAGTAGACAGTGGATACACAATACCCACCACTCCTCCAACCGATGTTGCCGATAAGAAATTGTTTGAGAATAACTCTAAAGCCAAAAATGCTATCATGTGCGGTTTAGTGGACAACGAACTGATAAATATTATGAGTTGTAAAACGACAAAAGACATGTGGGACAAACTAAAGAGCATTCATGAAGGAGACGACAAGATCAAGGAGGCCAAGTTACAAACGCATCGAGCTCAGTTCGAAGCATTAAAGATGAATGACGATGAGAACATAGAGGCATACATGCTGAGAGTTAATGGAATCATTAATGCGATTAGAGGACTCGACGAGGAAATGGAAGATGTTGTCATCGTGAAAAAGGTACTAAGATCTCTTCCCCAAAGATTTGATTCTAAAGTTTTAGCAATAGAAGAAGCTAAAGATCTAAATACTTTTAGTATGGATGAGATGCATGGTTCTTTGACTGCATATGAGATGAGAATCGGAAAAACTAAACCCACAGACAAAGAAGTTGCTTTTAAAGCACATAAAAATATAAAAGCAAAGCAAGAATCCGAGGAAGAAGAGACATCATATGAAACGGAAGCAAACTTTGTTCGAAAACTAATAAGGGGAAAAGGAAAATATAGAGGAAAGCTACCATTTAAGTGTTTCAACTGTGGAGGCATTGGACACTTTGCAGCTAAATGTCCACTTAATGATAAAAACAAAAGTGATGAAGGTTCACATCAAGAAAGAAGTGACTCGAAGAAGAAACCAAATTTTAGAAAAGGCAACTTCAAGAAGAAAAGTTTCATATCCAAGAATGTCAGTCCTTCAGAAGACAGCTCGATGAGGATTCTAAAGAAGAAACAGGTGAAGCTCTTTTCATGGCATTCGAAGAAGAAAAAATAGAAGAAAAATAGGAAGGTGATGAAAAATTTGAGGCTGAGGCTGAAGTAGATCTGGAAGGTGAGTTGGTCGCTGCACTTCAAGAGCCGAGTATAGAAAGGAAAAAGAATAAGAAAACTTCAAGAAAGCTTGAGGATGCCAATGAAATCATAACCATCTTGAAAGTACAGATAGACAAATTTAAGAAAATATCTAAAGATATCGAAGTACAATTAACCGTGAAAATAGATGAGTGCAGCAAGCTAGAAGAAGAGATTGTTGGTTTAAGGATGCAGCTAGAAGAGATGAATCAAAAAATGACTTGCTATCACAAACTTGAAGGAAGTTCTGTGAAGTTGGATAAGATTATAAATAACCAAAGGTCTACAGGCATCAAATTTGGGTTAGGCTTCGTCGAAGTAGAATCATCAAATGGATCAAAGGCCATAACTATAGAACCCATAAAGAATGAAGACAAGATCAGGGTTGATAAAGAAAAAATGAATCATTCTAAAGAAAGCAATAATGTCAGGCACGAGAGGAGTATTGACAATGATGGATTCACTAAAGTCACTCATCAAAGGAGAAGAAGATTTATGGCGCCTACTACAAAATGGCAAAGACCATCACCCAGGTTCACTCATTCCTTTTCTGGTTATTGTTTTAAATGCAATGGTTATGGACATAAGATTTCTGATTACAAGTATAAAGTAGCACAAAGGAACTTTTCCAATAGAAATGTTTTTTCACCATTGATGGATTATGCAGTAGAATGTTATAACTATCATAATTTTGGGCACATTGCAAGAAATTATCGAAGCACATTTGCAGCAAATAAACATCAGGGAAGAAAATTTCAACCAAATGGTTGGAAACAAAATAGAAAATTTCCTAAAAAATAGGTACAGGCTACTGACAAAGAAAAGTCAAAACAAGTGACCAAAACTACAATCAAACCAGAGTGGAAAAAAAAGGAGCAACCCAAGGAAGAAAAGGAATCCTTGATTGTACATACAACATTTAAAGCACAGAACAAATCTGCACCATGGATACTGGATAGTGGATGCTCCAATCATATGACAGGGGACAAACAAAAATTTGAAAAGTTATAGAAATATGAAGGTGGTTCTATAAAATTTGGAAATAATGATGGAGCTAAGATAGTTGGCAAAGGATCAGTTAAGATCAGTGATGAAAAAATCAAGTCGAAAGAAGTCTTGTTTGTGATTGGTCTGAAGCATAACCTATTAAGCGTAAGTCATATTTGTGACAGAGGTCATGAAGTAATCTTCAAGAAGTAGGGTTGTGAAGTCAGAACAACAAACCGTGGAAAGTTGATAGCAACTGGATCAAGGACATCTGGCAACTTGTATACTCTCTCAGAGACTTCAGAAGGAGCATGCTTGATTGGACAGGAAGAAGAAAATTGGTTGTGGCACAAGAGGCTCGGTCATATTAGTTTTGACAATCTAGTAAGAATCAGCTCAAAAAGGGCAGTGAGAGATATTCCCACCCTTGGTAAACCATTAAACAACATTTGTGCTTCATGCCAAAAGGGGAAGCAAACTAGAGCCACATTTAAAACAAAAGAGTACTTCACAAGCAAACCTTTAGAACTAATACATACTGATTTATGTGGACCCATGAGAACGCAAAGCATAAATGGTGACAAATACTTTATGTTGTGCATAGATGACTATTCCAGGATGACATGGGTACTATTTTTGAAGCTTAAATCAGATGCCTTTGAAATGTTCAAAATTTTCAAAAAACAAGTTGAGAATCAAACAAGAAAGAGTATTAAATGTTTAAGATCAGATAGAGGAGGAGAGTTCATTTCAGAAGAGTTTGCAGAGTATTGTGAAAAATATGGGATTAGGAGACAGTTTTCAGCAGCAAGGACACCTCAACAGAATGGTGTGGTAGAAAGAAAGAATAGGACAGTGCAGGAAATGGCATGGACTATGTTGACTGAGAGCAAAATAGCAGACATATTTTGGAAAGAGGCAGTCCATACTGTGGTCTACATCCAAAATAGGTGCATGTTGAGGATGCATGAAAGCAAAACTTCGTATGAACTGTGGTTCGGTAAAAAGGCAACAACAAGATACTTTAAAGTTTTTGGAAGCAAGTGTTACATCAAAAGAACTAAAGATAATCTTGGAAAGTTTGAAGATAGAGCTGATGAAGGTATTTTCCTTGGCTATTCGACAAAAAGCAAAGCCTACACATGCTACAACAAGAGGCTAAAGAAAATTGTGGAGAGTGCCGATGTTAAAGTTGATGAAGGTAGGGAACAAGAAAGAAGCTATAAAGAAAACTACCCAATATATGAAGAAGTTATTGAAGGAGATGATGAAAAGGAAACCGAAAAGAAACAAAAAATTGACTCAGATGAGTTAAGTAGTGATTCAGAAGAGGAAGAAAACAAGAAATTCAAAACAGGCAGCTGGCAAAAAAATCATCCTAGAGAGCAAATAATTGGAGACCCCACAGATGGTGTTCAGACAAGAAGAAGAGTAGTAAGTAACTATTCTCTATTATCCAGCATTGAGCCCAAAAATGTTGTTGAAGCAAGCAAAGATGAAAGTTGGATGACAGCAATAAATGAAGAATTAGATCAGATCGAGAAAAACAAAACCTGGGAGTTAGTACCAAGACCTGCAAATAAAAATATAATCGGTACTAAATGGATTTTTCGAAACAAATTAAATGAAGATGGACAGGTAGTCAGGAATAAAGCAAGATTGGTCCAGTAAAGGCTATGCACAAGTTGAAGGTATTGACTTTGAGGAAACCTTTGCACCAGTGGCCATATTAGAGGCAATAAGAATGTTTCTGGCTTTAGCAGTTCACAAGAATTTCAAAGTTTATCAAATGGACGTGAAATCAGCATTTCTGAATGGAAAACTTGAAGAAGAGGTCTATATTGAACATCCAGATGGTTTCCAACTCGGTGATAATCCCAATTTCATCTGCAAGTTGAAGAAAGCATTGTATGGCTTGAAACAGGCACCCAGAGCATGGTATGCAAGGCTAGACAACTATCTTACTCAACAAGGGTTTAAAAAGGGTATGGTGGATAGCAATTTATATGTCAAAATAGCGAATGGCCATCTCATTGTCCTTGTTGTATATGTAGATGATATCATCTTTGGCAGCAGCAATGATGATTCGTGTAAAGATTTAGCAATTAAGATGCAGAAAGAATTTGAAATGTCAATGATTGGTGAACTTTCGTATTTTCTCGGATTGCAAGTTAATCAAAATGAGAAGGGCATATTTATTTCTCAAGTTAAATATGTGAAAGAGATGCTAAAAAAGTTCACAATGGAGGATTGTAAGCCTCGTTAGCACTCCCATGACGACAAAGTTGCAAGTTGAGAAAGGATGATAAATCTCCAAATGTTGATCAAACCATGTACAGATCTATGATTGGGAGCCTACTGTACTTGACAACTACCAGACCAGATATCTTGCAGGTAGTTTGCATGGTAGCACGATTTCAGGCGAGTCCCAAGGAGACTCATGTGACAGTAGTGAAGATGATTCTTCAATATCTGAAGGGGACTATGGAGTATGGGTTATGGTATCCGAAAGGTAAGGACTTCACCCTTATTGTGTATTCAGATGCAGATTGGGCAGGATGTGTCGATGACAGAAAGAGTACCAGTGGAGGGGCATTTTATCTTGGAGACAGGTTGGTTGCATGGCACAAGTAAGAAACAAGAGTCAATCTCTTTATCCACAGCAGAGGCAGAGTATATTGCAGCAACTACGAGTTGTACGCAAGTCTTATGGATGAAACAAACCCTGAAAGATCTTGGCATTAACTTCAGTGAGCCAATTTTAGTTAAGTGTGATAACACTAGTGCCATTAACATCTCAAAGAATCCTGTTATGCATTCTCACACAAAACATATTGCTATCCGATATCACTTTCTGAAGGAGAAAGTTGCGGAAGGTGAGGTAAAGTTGGATTTTGTTCCAACTATAGAGCAAGTAGCGGATATCTTCACAAAACCGCTGCCCAAAGAAATTTTTGAGTACCTTCGCAATAAATTGGGAGTGGTTATGCTTCCCAAGAACTGACTAGCTATCGTAACCACATTCTCAGGGGGAGCATTTATATATTTGATTATCTTTTTGCTCATATTTGTAATTTTTGCTAACTATCATAACGTGTGCCTGAGAATGATGTGCATGGACTCAGGGGGAGTCTATAGCAGCACTTTGGTATTATTGTCAAAGGGGGAGAAGAATTACAGGAAATTGCATATGTGTTGCCAACAATTCCAAAGGGGGAGATTGTTGAGCAAGGTGTAGAAACAGTATTGTCATTGTTGTCAACATAGTCAGATAGATCAGTTGATGTAGTGGATAGGAGTTAAGAGGTTCTGCAGAGTATGTACAGTGGTCTTCCAAAAGATAGAAGTGGCCCATATACTAAAAATCAAAAGAAAATCACAAGGAAGAAAACTATCGCGATATCGCGACATGTTGAGCAAGAAAGAAAACTGTCGCGATATCGCGACATGTTGGCAAGAAAGAAAAACTGTCGCGATATCGCGACATGTTGAGAAGAAAGAAAAATTGTCACGATTTCACGACATGTTCGGAGAGAAAGCGCAAGCAAGAAAAACTGTCACGATTTCGTGACATGTTCGGAGAGAAAGCGCAAGCAAGCAAAACTGTCGTGATTTCGCGACATGTTGGAAGAGAGAAAGGCAAGTAGAAAAAGTGTCATGATTTCACGACATGTTGGAAGAGAGGTTGTACGGACGAAAAAGTGTCGCGATTTCGCGACATATTGCAAGGAAGGTTGTACGGATGAAAAAGTGTCACGATTTCGCGACATATTGCAAGGAAGGTTGTACGGATGAAAAAGTGTCATGATTTCGCGACATATTGCAAGGAAGGTTGTACGGATGAAAAAGTGTCACGATTTCATGACATATTGCAAGGAAGGTTGTACGGACGAAAAAGTGTCACGATTTCACGACATATTGCAAGGAAGTTTGTACGGATGAAAAAGTGTCACGATTTCATGACATGTTGCAGGAGAGAGAGTCCGAAAGAAAAAGTGTCGCGATTTCGCGACATATTGCAGGAGAGAGAGTGAAGAAAAAAGTGTCGTGATTTCATGACATGTTGTAGGAGAGAGAGTCCGAGAGAAAAAGTGTCACGATTTCGCGACATGTTGCAGGAGAGAGAGTCCGAGAGAAAAAGTGTCGCGATATCGCGACATGTCGGGTTTTCGCGACCCGAAGGCAAGAGAAAGAGCTAAGGAGAAAAAGTGTCACGATATCGCGACATGTCGGGTTTTCGCGACCCAAAGGCAAGAGAGAGAGTCAAGGAGAAAAAGTGTCGCGATATTGCGACATGTCGGGTTTTCGCGACCCGAAGGCAAGAGAGAGAGTCAAGGAGAAAAAGTGTCGCGATATCGCGACATGTCGGGTTTTCGCGACCTGAAGGCAAGAGAAAGAGCAAAGGAGAGAAAGTGTCACAATTTCATGACATGTCGCATTTTCATGACTTAAGGAGGAGAGAGAAAGTAAGATGGCAAAAGTGTCATGATATCACGACAAAAGTAAAGAAGAAGAGTATAGAGGCGAAAGTGTCGCGATATCGCGACATGTTGTGTTTTCGCGGGTTGAAGCCAAGAAGAGTAGCAAGGAGGTGAAAGTGTCGCGATATCGCGACATGTGTTTTCATAGGTTGAAGCCAAGAAGAGTAGCAAGGAGGCGAAAGTGTCGCGATATCACGACATGTGTTTTCGCGGGCGAAAGCCGAGAAGAGGACAAAGAGGCGAAAGTGTCACGATTTCATGACAGGTCACTTTGGCACGAGCGAAGAAGAGAACCCAACCGAAATAAGATATGTGACAGTTAACTGAAGTTATACGGCAGTTACAGGTGTAGTTGTAGAAGAAATTCATGCAGATAAAATAAGAAGAGTTAATTGAAGTCAGTACGTCAGTTACAGGTGTAGTTACAGTGAAAACGCATGCATGCACAGAAAAGAAAGCGAACAGTCACTAAGGAGAATACGAACAGTCATGACCAAGAAGACGAATAGTCATGGTAAAGGTATATGTGTCAATTCGTTGCATGTAACGTGTTTAACGAAATGCCTACTCTATATATACAAAAGGAGTTACATATAAAAGGCGTTACAATTGACAAGTGGCATATGAGAAATGAAAGGAGTTACAACTGGAGTTACAAAGAGACAATTTTGTTATAAAAGGAGGTCTGCATGGAGAATTAAAGTGCTTCTGAATAGAGTGAAAGTGCTACAAAAAGAGGGTTGGAAGAGTGTCGTAAGAGAGAGTTAAGCAGAGCCGTGAGAGCCGTAAAAGTGCAGCAAGCAGAGCCGTGAGTGTGTGTGGTGTTTTGGTGAATAGCGAGAGAGGTTGGGTTAGCAATAGACCAATCAGGGTCTTGTATAAGAGAAGGCATTTTTATGTCAATCTTATAGCTTCAAAATTGTAGTCCAAGTTGGTGCTTGGAATTAGGGGTTGGTGCTCCTTTCTGTTGGTGCTGATAAATTAGGGGTTGGTGCTCCTTTCTGTTGGTGCAAATAAATTATGGGTTGGTGCTCCTTTTTGTTGGTGTAGATAAATTAGGGGTTGGTGCTCCTTTCTGTTGGTGCGGATAAATCAGGGGTTGGTGCTCCTTCCAGTTGGTGCTGGTAAATTGATTGTAAAATTGGTATTTTGCAAAGGCTGGATTTGGATGGGAGTCCAAGCAATCATTTTTGAGGAGTAGCCAAAATTGGTGAACCTCGTTACATCATGTGTTGTGGGATGCTCTCTTGTTATACTTGCTTTATGTGGTTTTAAGCATTCATTGTTTTGGCTTTAAGAGTTGAAGTTTTTAAGTTTTAAAGAGCTACACTGATTCACTCCCCCTCTCAATGTCATTGTGAGACTAACATATTCCACTTTGGGAAGTTCATGCAGTGTAGCCACTAGATGCACCAGTAGGCCAGGGGGAGCCTCAGAGTGACCCCACAACACATACACTACTTCAGATCATGAGCGTACTCAACCCTTAATGTAATATATAGAGCAAGTCGCCCTAGAAGATAGGGGTAGGCACACAACAAAAATCTCCTTGAGAGGCCACAACATTAGAACTCCTCACATAGAGGTAGAAGGACATGAGCCCTCGATAGTAGGTCGCTCTGACCACCTACGTAGATTGGAAGAAGAGCTACGCATTGAGTGGGAACACATGGAAGACCTTGAGCAAAAAGAGTGCAAGAAAAGGTGCTTATGCTTACAAGAGCAACTTGCAAGAGAAGAATGAGAGGAGCATGAAGAGCTAGTAGAGAGGCTAGCTCGAATAGACATGTGCATAGCTAGTGAAAGGTATCAACCTGGATGGCGTGTTGATTCTCTGCAAGGGAGAGGTGCCAGGCCAAGGTAGGAGAACACCCAACAAGCTCCACAACATCACCAACACCTAGACCCTAAGCAAATGTAATGCGATGAGGGCCAAACAAGGATGGATAATTAGGAACAGACCCATCCTTTACCACACCCGATTGGAGCAAACATTGGTTTACCTCCTTTACCACCATGAGAAAACCTTCAGGAACATGAGATTATTTCCTTGAAGGCATACCAGATGCTCACCGAGAGAGTCAAGTCTCTCGAGAAGGACACAAGTGGACAAAATCCAATAGTAGACAAGATACACAACCAGCCTTTGTGCCCATCAGTCCCAAGTCTCGCATATCCTAGGCACTTTGAGATGCCTAGACTAGATAAATTTAAGGGAGAGGGAGATGCGCAAGAACACATGACCAACTTCATTAATGCGTGCTTTCACCTTGAGAAAAATGATGCCCTAATGCTGAGGACATTCATCATGATGTTCTCAGGTGTGGCAATGCAATGGTTCAACTAGTTGCCCAAGCATAGCATCACCAGATTTGAGCAGCTGGAGAATGCATTCCTTGAGCGATTCTCCTTTGGAGCTAAAAATAAAGTGAACCTGTCTGATCTGGCCAACCTAAAACAATACGATGATGAGCCAATGATGGACTATGGGGATAGATGGAGAAATATTATGGCAAAACTATCATTCTCCATCCCCATAGAGGAGCTTGTTCGGATGTTCATGAAGAGCTATGCAAAGCACATTTCTCTGCTATTGTAGTTGCAACAATACGAATCATTCGAAGAAGCCTTGGCTCAAGCCAAGCTCATAGAAGACATTAAGGTCGATGAAGGAGACCTTAAGCTCTGCAACAAGAAATAATGGAGCAAAAACAATTAGAACAACAAGAACAAGCAGAAGCAGGCCAAGCCTGCTCAAGTTAATCAAGTCGTATTGGCCGCACCAAAGGAGGGGAATGGACAACAACCCTAGAATTACCAAGCTCACCCTCCACCAACCAACTATGATATGAGGAACAACCAGGGCTAGAACAAAGAAATATGGCCACCTCATTATTACATGCCTCTGAACGAATCAATGCAATCGGTGTTTAATCAACTAAATGAGGCATAGAGGATAAGGTTTCCTGATGTACAACTTTTGGACCCTAATCATCCCAAGCCAAGGGGATACAGGGAAGATCAATACTACCCCTACCATAGGATACAAGGGCATGATATCAAAAATTGCATCAGATTCAAGAATGTGGTACAAGACATGATTGAAAAGGGAGAGCTCAAAGTTGACAACCCGCTAGCTCCTGACAATAGGGATATGGGCATATACCGGAACCCGTTGCCTAATCATGAGGTCCCTAGAGATCAGGGTCCCCAAGTTAACCAAGTTTGGGTCGAGCCACCCATTCAAGGATGCATCAGAATGGTCGAATTGGTCAATGTGGTGACCAAGAGTCGGAGATATGGGCAACCACAGCCTCCAATGGCTCCCATCAATATCCTGGCTGCACCTCGATAGAGACAAGTGTAGGACAATCTTCTAGGTCCACCAGCAAGACCTATGGTGACTATTCGAAGTAGACTAGAACAAAATCTACAGATGACTCCAGCTAAGTTATCCATTTATGAGCTCATACAATAGTCCCCTAGGCACAAGGAGACTTTAATGGAGATTTTGAGATCAATCGAGCTCCAGCCCTAGAACCCAGATGCATTCACACATTTTGTGGGGCAAGTTCAATAGTGCCAAGAGCCCATGATTCATTTTTATGATCATGAAATTAAGGTAATCCCTACTACCTCAGTAGATCCACCTTTGCACATTATTGCATCAATCAATGATATTCCATTCAAGTGGGTCCTGATCGATACAGGCTCATCGATCAACATCATCACCACCAAGGCTATGGGGCACTTGAAGATCCCTAAGTCCAACATTATCCCGACTTCCTACACACTCAGGGCTTTCAATGATGCATTGTGCTCCACCATGGGTACGATCATTCTACCAGTGAAAGTAGGACACAAGACCATCCCCATGATGTGCCATGTGTTAGAAGGGGCAATGCAGTATAACATCCTATTGGGGCATCCCTAGATTAGGGACATGTAGTGTGTACCCTCAATCCTGCACCAATGCATCAAGTATGTGCATGAGGGACAAGTACATGTGGTCCCATCCGATGAAGAACCATTCAAGTATGTGCATCAAGTTGACTTATCGGGAGGTTTCGACCTACCATCAATGCACTTGTACATCAGACCTTCATCCCCAACCATGCAGCCAGGTAGCAAAAACAAGTCAGTGCGAGGTGACCCATCTATGTCAGCACCACCTCCTACATCCAAAGCTACTGGTGCTTCTGGAAAGCCTTCTATAGATAAGGCAAAGGACAAATAGAAGTTGAAGGCACCCCTGGTGGAGGAAGGGCCCAAGGAACTTCTGACAATAGCAACTATAGGAATCCCTACTCCCATGGAGGAGGAGCATTCCCAAGAAATAGCTGAGGAGGTACCACAACCTGCCTCACCTGCATCGTCAACAACATCATCTACACCATAGGTGACAATTCACCTAGCCAACACAACACTAGGTGAATATCTTGTGCAAAATGTGACTTTCATGCCAATCATTGAATCAACACAAGACATGGGGTGGCCAAGAGTCCCAAATCTACTAGTAGGGATAGTGGTTCCCTTGGGGGTTCCACCTAACCAGACTAATTTCATATATGCTGGTCTGGATTTTGCCCACACTGCTCCCAATCTAGAAAGGGACGAGGATGAACCTTTCACCACAAATGTTCATTACTTGTCGAATCTAGAGTTTGCTCTAAAGTACTTTGAGAAGTGTCACTAGCAAGGCTATGGCCTAGGCCTGTATGAGCAAGGGCATCGGTTGCCATTCCAGCCATAGTACCAACTACCCACTAATAGGAGTGGTTTGGGCTATCAAATGTAGGGCCATGATGACTCTTTAGAGGCTACCCTAGATATATTAAGCATTGGGTTCGAGGAAGACATCGACTGGAACCCCTATCAACCCCCTGGTAGGAACTTCTAGGGTGATGAATGGATAGCCATGGTCAACATCGTGCCACCTGAGGCATATCACCCTGAATCCTCTCTTGAAGCGCCCCCATCAGGAACCATCCTATGGGAGGAGGAGCCAATTCATGGCTATGAGCAGGAGGAGTATGAGTATGTTACAAGTGAGGATAAAGATAGGACTGGTCTGGCCTACCATGGGCCTCGGTATGTGCAAAACTACACTTGGATGGGCCACGCAGAAAGTGGTTACATATCAGATGAAAGTGAATACACCTCGGATGAGGGTGGATACATGTCTGATGGAAGTGGCTACGAGTCAGAGGATGCAACAGAGATGGCCTACCTACAACCTAGACACTCGAGCCATGTAGTAGGGCCAGAGACAAATGCCAATGGGTTCTTCATAAGTGATGATGACTATGAAGATGAGACTGAGATGGCCTATCTGGGGCATCAACAAGCCAACCACCAACTCATCCTGGGACTAAAAACCAATGCCAATGACTTCTGGATAAGTGATGATGACTTTGAGGATGAGATCGAGATGGCTTATCTTGGACCTCGACACTTAAGACCAGTCGATCTACTTGTGGAAAGGGAAGCGGCACTCCATGCCATCTACCCCAATATTCGATTCCTAGGGAGACCAGTAAACCTAGATGTCATCCATCGCATGGTCAACCCAGAACCACCAACATTTAGAGAGCAACTACTACCAAATGATCCCATTATCTCATCTATCCATAGACCAGATCCTGAGATCCCTATACCCCTAGAGCCTCATCACGAGTATGGAAGGCACACCTAGGATATAGAGTTCCACCCGCATGGTCCTAGAGATCCCATTCCATCCATCAACATGATCTCCATTGATTTGACCACTCCACTCCATAACCCAGCAGATCCTAAAAAACTATTGTGTCTTAATCTAGATGCTATTGATTGGGATCATGCTAATTCACCCTTAGAGCCTGAGGATTTCCTCCCTAATGAGGAGATGTTGCAACCATTCCATTTTGCATCAGGTTGTGCCCATGATGTCTGTTTCACTGGTCTTGACCTTGAGTCAGTAGGAACTATAAATCTATTAGACAACATTAATTTAATCCCCACTCCTCATCAGCTTGAGGATGGGTCCCATATGGCAATAGAGGAGACTTTCGAGGTAGACATCAGCAATGATCCCTCTCAGCCAAATAAAGTCAAGTTCGAAGAAAGCCTATCTCTAGAAGAGCAGGCCATCATAATTCCTCTATTGAGAGAGAGACCAAATCTCTTTGCTTGGACCTACAAAGACATGTCGGGGTTAGATCCTAAGTTGGTTGTCCACAACCTATCGCTAGACCCCGCAAAGAAGTCGATCAAGCAAAAACTTAGAAATATGCATCCAACCATCACTTTGATGGTTAAAAATGAGTTGCAAAAACTATTGGATGTAGTCTTTATTGTCCCCATCGACTATCCAGAGTGGGTATCAAACATGGTGCCCATAGGAAAACCTGATGGAAGAGTCCGCATTTGTACGGACTTTAGGGATCTCAATAAGGCAACCCCAAAGGACTCATTCCCATTGCCCAACATAGATGCTCTTGTAGATGCAACTACAGGTCATGAGATGCTCTCCCTAATGGATAATTTTTTTGGTTACAATCAGATTTGGATTAAACCCGAAGACCAACATAAAACCATGTTCACCACTCCATGGGGGACATTCTACTACAAAGTGATGTCGTTTGGCCTTAAGAATGTTGGTGCCACATATCAATGGGCTATGACATACATTTTCCATGACTACATGCACACAATCTTGGAAGACTACATCGATGATTTGCTAGCCAAGTCATTATTGCATGAAGAGCATGCTGAGACCCTCACAAAGGTCTTCGATCACCTGATTGAACACAATGTCAAGTTGAATCCCAAGAAATGCATCTTTGGCATGACTTCTGGAAAACTCTTGGGATTCATCATTTCTAAACGAGGCATCGAGATAGACCCAGCTAAGGTAAAGGCTATCCTAGAAATGGCTCCACCCACAAACATCAAAGAACTGAGAAGCTTACAGGGCAAAGTAGCATCCATAAAATGATTTATCGCACAACTATCAGATAAATGTCAACCCATGAATCGACTACTACACAAGGGAGTCCCATTCCAATGGGACGAGGAATGTCAGCAAGCCTTTGCTGAAATCAAAGAATACCTAGCAATGCCACCAGTTCTAGCTCCATCGAGGCCAGACGTGCCATTTTTGTTATATATATCCGCTACATATTTTGCATTGGGCACCATGTTGGCTCAAAAGAACGTGCAAGACAAAGAGCAAGTGATATATTATATTAGTCGTACCTTGGTGAGCTATGAAATTGGATACGCATACATAGAGAAGTTGTGCTTAGCGGTGGTCTTTGCAACCAAGAAATTGTGCCACTACATGTTGAGCCATACGACATATGTGATATCCAAGCAAAATCCTTTGCAGTATATGATGAGCAAGACATATCATAATATACGCACTGCAAAGTGGATCATGCTATTGATAGAATTTAATTTAGAATTCATAAGCCAAAATTCCATCAAGGGACAAGTCATAGCTGATCAGTTGGTTGAGGTGCCTCTCTAGAATAGTAGGCCCCTTACCATAGAGCTTCCTGATGATGCAGTCTTTGCATTATCAGAAGCACCCAAACCCGAAGAACCAAAAAATAAAGTAGACATGACTTTGTTCTTCGATGGTTCAAAGTGTGAACAAGGAGGTGGCATAGGGATTATCTTTTTCATGCCACAAGGTGCTCCAATGCCCTTGTCATTCAAGCTAGACTTCCCTTGCACCAATAACAACACCGAATATGAGGCCCTAATCTTGGGTCTCCAAACAGCCATCTCCATGAACATCAAGAGGTTGAATATCTTCGGTGACTCCCTCCTCATAGTCAACCAAGTCAAAGGATTATTTCAATGTCGAGATCCAATCCTGAAAGCTTACAAGGAGCTTGTTGACACATATCTAGCCAAACTAGAATGGTACGACATCGAGGCAATCCCTCATTCATCAAACATATTTGCAGACACCATGGCATCTTTGGGATCCTTGATCCCTCAGAATCCATCCACCGATTTCACTACCATTCATGTCAAAACACTCTCGCATTCAGCAATTCAGCGTGAGGCCTTTGATAACAAGGAATCAGTTAACATGATCCATATAGAGCCAAACCATGACTGGTTCTGTAAAGCCAAAGACTTCTTAAAGAAGGCACCTTGGGGGTCCTTGATCTCCTAGGGTCCTATGGGGAATGGTACCACTATTCACCACAAGGTTGTGTCTCAATATGTGTTTGTGCAAGTCGAATTGTAGGAGGCACAAGTCATCTTATCCATTGAGGTTGTAGCCTATCAGGATTGGCTATCCCAATTACAAGACTTCCTTAGGCTTGGAAGTGTCCCACAGGGACTATCGCATGTCGAGAGATGAGCATTCAAGCAAAAAGTGACTAGATATGTCTTTCTAGGAGGCATATTGTATCGTCGAAGCTACGATGGAATTCTCCTACGTTGCTTGGAGCCCCAAGAATCAGCTTGGGTGATTTTGCAAGCTCATGATGGTACGTGTGGTGGCCACTTCAGTGGCATGGCCATCATCAAATGTATTCTCCGAATGGGCTATTACTAGCCCACCATGGAGAAATACTGCTATGAGTATGTCAAGAAATGTGTTAAATGTCAACATCATGCAAACCTGATGCACTTGCCATCTCAGGCCTTACAACCCATTCAAGCAGCTTGGCCATTTTCTCAGTGGGGTTTCGATCTGATTGGAAATATTTCTCCCCCATCCTCAGGCCAACACACATTCATCTTAATGACCACTGAGTATTTCACCAAGTGGGTGGAAGCGGTCCCCTTGACATCAACAATTGGTCCTCGGATTGCGGAGTTCATACTTCACAATATCATTTGTCATTTTGGGGTACCCTTCAAGATAATCTTGGATAATGGACCATCATTCAAAAACAAAAATGTGTGAGTTGTAACAACCAAATACAACATTCAACATAGTTTTGTGACACCATACTATCCGTAGGCAAACGGGCAAGCAGAGGCCTCGAACAAGACAATAGTAGCCATATTAAAGAATATGGTGAAAGAAAACCATAGGGATTGGCATCTGCAATTACCCTTAGCATTATGGGCTTACAGGACTAGCATATAGATGCCCACTAGGGCAACACCATTTTCGCTTGTATATGGCACTGAGGCCATTATGCCTTTAGAGTTGGAAATTCCAACATTGCGCGTCGCATTGAAAGAGTTCATCAATGATGACACTGCATGACAAGCTCGCTTGGACCAATTGACCCTTCTGGATGAATGGTGCATCAATGCCCTTGAGCATCTTCGCATCTACCAGGATCATCTAACATGAGCTTACAATGCTAGAGTCCACCTAAGAGACTTTAAAGTCGGTGATCTTGTGCTCAAAGAGAACCAACAGAACTCAAATCTGCCATCGCATCTACGAGACAAATTTATGACCAACTGGATAGGGCCCTACATCATCTCTGAGAATATTGGGCCTGGGGCATATCACCTAACAATGCTGGAAGGCATTGAGGAGCCAGAGCCTCTCAATATCATTCATTTAAAGGTATTTCACACATAAATCACAAAAACACAAAAACATTCAAATAACTTCAAAATATTAAAAAACAATAGAAAACATTAAAATCAAAACAAATCATCAAAAGGCTCCAAAGGCATCTTCAAGCCATTTGGTCAAATCATCAAAAGCCCAAAGGCATCTTCAAGCCATTTGGTCAAATCATCAAAAGGCTCCAAAGGCATCTTCAAGCCATTTGGTCAAATCATCAAAAGGCTCCAAAGGCATCTTCAAGTCGTTTGGTCAAATCATCAAAAGGCTCCAAAGGCATCTTCAAGTCATTTGGTCAAATCATCAAAAGGCTCCAAAGCATCTCATTTGGTCAAATCATCAAAAGGCTCAAAGGCATCTACAAGCCTTTGGTCAGATCACAAAAAGGCTCAAAGGCACCATAAGCCCTTTGGTCAACATTCAAAATATAAAAAACATTCAAAACAATCAAAAACTCAAAAACAATTGAAAGCATCAAAAATACAAAAACATTTGTAGTATGCATTCCGCACTTTGCATTCATGTAATTGCATTGCATATAGGCATTGCATCCATTACAGTTGCATTTAGATACATTTATGTTTACAATCTTACAAATGACACCATGTTTGTACATCAATCATGCATCTTCAAAATCCATCATCATCCATCACCCATGTGTGTAACTATATTTTTCAACACAACCCCTCCTATTGCTATAAGGGATATACTAGGGTTTTTTGGTCACTCAACCATACCTAGTGGTTTTATCAAACTGTGTAGAAAGTTATATTTGCTTTTGATAGGTGAGGTTTAGTTTTGATAGCACCTAGTATATTTTAGAATCCTATCACTAATCAAAACACTAAAATCCTAGTTGAAACAAGGGAAAGATGAACACTACGAAGTGGTATTAGGTATCCTAAGGTGAAAATTTTATCTTGCTCATCCCCCTATGCGACCGGTTTGGAAATGTTGAGAATTGGCAAAAGGACAAGTTCACCCCTACCCAAAGAAATCCCTTGCTTTAATCAAAACAAGCAAAATCCTGAACAAAGAAAAATTCAAAAACAAAATAAACAAGTGATTATCATCACTACATAAATCCCTTGCTCAAAGAAAAACAAAAAGTCAAAATAAATAGTGATTTTCATCACTAAATCATGAGCAAGTATCCCAAATAAATATGAAGAAAATAAGGGAGTATGAACTTGAATCCCTGGAATTCTCAGCAAATGAGCATGAGGTATCCTTACGCATGATGATATGTCTGTCACATTAGCATCTCGCTTTTGTACAGACCAATGTTTGCATGTGGAGGAGCTAGCCTTAGGTGTCCTGTATTGCCTAGTGGTCTAATCCAACTAAGTCCAACTTAGGATCAAGATGAACATTTGAGGATCCCCAATATAACAATGGGCTGAATGAATCCCGCTTAGCACTGGGGTATGCTTATGTTCTATCTAATATATTCATTTGCACACACAGGGATAATGAATATCTAGGTCTTCATAACAAGAACTTTATCCTTCAGAAGCTCTATATGGTCAGTATACAACTTTTGATCGAGTAACTAGGGTGTTTGAGTCTCATGGAAAACCTCAAAAAATCCCTTCATAGCAATAATTCATTCCATTAGATCATAAGTATAACATAAAACATTCCATTTTCCATACCATAACAACATAATGTTAGATGCATACAATCACATCAAAAAAATATGCATATAACAATAAGCAGTGCATCCATATATACATACATCATAAGTAGCCCACCTACATCTAAAGATCATGATATCTAAGAATACATCCATCATGGCATATAAATACATTACATCACATAACAAAAATCAATGCATATAACCATAAGCATTACGTATGCATCCATCATCATCTAAAGCATCACATCACATCACATCACATAAAATCATAACTGCATCCATACGCATAAAAACCTACAAAGATACACATGGTGAGTCTCAAAGTCTAAGTATCATATAAACATGTGTCAAATAAGTACATGTAGGTACAAAACCACCATCCAGGCTACAACTGTGTAGGTCAGCTGACCTTACACTAAAAAATAGTACAAGTATCAAATGAACCATAACAAATCAGGAGTGGCCTGCACCACTAGTCTCGCCACCACCCTCACCACCCCCTCAGGGAGGCGACATAGAGCTAGCATCTCCAGTATGCTATGTTCGGGACCTGGTCCTATGGCTCGATAAAGCTGAAGACTACCTAGAAGTGCTCCATGTGTTGCGCTTTGAACCCCCTACTATGGGCCTCTCCCGAGGAGTAGTGCCTAGAAGTCGTATTTGTGACCTAAGGGTAGAAATGTAGGTGGCATCAGAGGTCATCTGAACATCATCCTCTACAATCCCCTATAGACGTCTCACCTCACTCCCAAGATCTACACTTGTACCTGAGGAAACATGACTCTGAAAGTCATCGCACTCAATGGTAACTTGGAAAAGCTATCCCCAAAGCTCTACGATAGTGGTGTCCCACTGCTATACATATATCTGGGTAATCTATAGCTCAGCCTCAACCTGGTGCAATTGAGCCCGAAGGGGAGAATCTTGCTCCTCGGGAGCTAACTCCTCATCCTCCTTTAGGGCAACCTGCTCCCCTGCAGCCTACTCCTCTACCACCTGATCCTACTACCCTTCCTACCCCCAATCATCATTTTGAGCCTACACTCGGTGCCCATTAGGATATGTGGCCTTAGCCTCATCCAAAGACCACCCCAAGTGACTGACACCATGCCATAATTGGGTTTCCCACCATAGGGTGTATGCGTTCATCTCTCCAGCATCAGCCACACCTGGATCAACTATGGGAGGGTCATCCTCCTCAAGCATAACTATAACATGGGGTGGTGGAAGGTTCATATTGATAGCAATATGGTGATAGACAACCGGCTCAAAAGAAATATCTTGCTAAATCCTAAACTAAGGACCTTGGAATAGTAAAAGAACTCCCTGATACCGACCTTGTGACTGATCAACCATCGATCATGGTGAGTCCTCACAGTAAAGCTAGCAGGATCATCCCAAGTAGGACACTCATGATAGGGTCTCCATATAATGTTAGCAGCCTGTAAACCTATCAAAGATGCCCTATAGTGAGAAAGCTCCCCTGCATGATGTCGGCTCTTGTGCTCCTCGAGCACCCTGGGCCACCTAGATCCATAGCATTGGACATCCTTATCTAGATTAGCAATCTCCACTGGAAGTCCTCTAGGGTGGTCTACCTTGATATGCTCCTAGCTCTAGACCTAAAGAAGCAAGTTGCATGCTATACTGGCTCATCCACGACACTAGATGCAGTACTGTAGACAAGAAAATTGACCCATTAAGATAAGTTTTCCTTCTTAAAAAACTAAGGTCATATTCAAGAGAATTTTACCCTATCCAATAATCTCAATTATTCTCAAATTTTATACCATTGGATAGGGCTCGAAAAGATCTTTCGAATGGTATATTATATGTCCAATTTTGACACCGTTTGGCCCCTCAAACTGCCAAAAAACTAAGTACATGTCTAACGAGATTGTATTACAATCTCCGAGATCATATTACGATATTGTGTATGATCTCTACGATTGTAATACGATATTGCTCAAAAACTGAAAAATAAATTTAGATAAATACAAACTAGTTACAATGTTCTTTGTCCTTACCTGTGCAACTGTGCAGTAGTTACGGGATCAGATTCGTCGATCACTTGGAGGAGGTTGCAACCCATTTTTTTTTCTAGCCCAATTTCATCAACTTGCTTATCCTATTTAATCAGACACCCTTCCCCTCGAATTCCCCCTGGCATTCCTAATGCATTGATATAATTTTGCATTTTAGTTCTGGTTATTTTGCTATTTTTTTGCAGGATCCAAGGATACAACCAACGATATAGGAGGATACGATATTGCTATTTTTTATATGATATTGTTGTTTTTGATACGATATTGTTGTTTTTGATACGATATTGCTATTTTTGATACGATATTGCTATTTTTGATATGATCTTGTTGTTTTGATACGATCTTGTTTTTTATCATACGATCTTGCTCAATATGCATACGATCTCGCCCTAGGTGATACGATTTTTCTTGCAGATCACTTAAGGGCAGCCGTATTTTATGACATCTCATTTGCATATTTGTTAGTTAATTCATTATTTTCCATTGCATATAAAGTTATATTTAATCATTTGCATCCTTGGAGTTCACCAAATCGCATCTACTTGCATATTTCACATAATTCAAAGCATATACATGTTATTATATGTTAGTATTGCATTCATTAAATCATATATGAGCTAATATATGTCCAATAAAGTCTCTAGCACATTCTATTTTCTGTTCTCTACACTCTACCCATGAAATTGTAGGTTTCTATCAAAATAAAAACATTTGGTCTTTGATCATAGTACGATCTTGCAGATCGTAATACGATCATGTGAATCGTAGTATGATATCAACCTATTGTATACGATCTAGACTGCACTCAAAAATCAAAAACTTCATCAGAATTCTGAATATAGGTAAGAGTTTGAAATAACTTTTTAAGCACTGCACTATCTTTTTGAATTATGTTTTCTATTGTTTGTTGTCTAAATTTGAATCAAAATTGCATATAGGTTAGTGTAGTTGAATATTGGCCAAAACTAGGTGTATGCGATATTTGATAAAAAGAACACATCAAAACAAATCCTAAAACCTAGGCATGGAAAGTGCCACAAAATGTTTCCTGGTGAACCCTAAACCAATTCATCAAAAAATTACCATTTAGAAGGTACGATAAACTACCTCTCTTTCAAGGTGTAGACCATCCATTCTCCCATTCCCCTCTGATGCACGGATCCATTAGCCTTGAGAAATGGAGTGTGATAATTTTTGGGCTATAGGTATATCTTAGCAATGCACTCCCCTAGGCATAGATGGTGGGTTGCTCACCATCAATCAGGTCTTGTACCATCACCAAGAGATTCCATGGTAACCTTAGTCTAGAGTAGTCGGGTATAAGGTCATTGCAGATAATCATCAACAACACTACATGCAGATGGGTGAAGACCTCTTCATCGTACCAATGGGAAATAGATATTCCCCCTGAGTGAGTATCCCTGGAGGTAGTGTCAGCATGCTCACCAAAGACCCTCAAAAATATAGAATGTCGTGCAGTAGTGGGGGAAGAAACAATGGACACTTCGTCAAAGGGGATCTTGAAGATCCTATAAACATCCTTCGATGTAATGTTCATCTCGTCGGTAGGAAGGTGGAAGGTGTTGGTCCTATGGTCCCACCGATGGGCCAAGGTCATCAAGTAGGCCTGATCAGACATAATCATGGATAGGCTAGTGATATACTAGAGCCTAGGGGCCTTAAGACAGCCCCACTCTATATCAATCATCTCACGTAGAAGATCACAAAGTAGGTTTGGGTCCCAAGCCTGAGTAGATAAGATATAAGGTTACAAAATAAATCCCTAAATCAATGCACTATAGCTAAATAAATGCAATAAACATGCTAAAATATTGTGATTATAATCAAACTAATCTAAGGCTACATGCGTAATAGATAAATGCACCTAATCATTCAAAAATTTGCATAAATACAACTCAAAATTCCAAAAAAATCAATTAATTGACCTAAAAAAGCAAAAATCAAAATTGAAAATCTAAAGTTCCTTGGCTTCTTGTGTCTGGAGTGGCCATAACTCAGTCACTGCAGCTAGCAGCGACCAATTCCCAACGGTCAAAAATTTGACCATTGGGCTTTCAAATTGGTCGCTGACGGTAGCAGTGGCCAGCCACAATGCAAACTGGCTGCTCTGAGTGGCAGTGGCCAATGGGCGACATGCCAACGGTGTTCCTCCCGGGCCCAAAAATAACAAAAAATTACAAAAACTAAGTGAAACCCATCTAACTAGAACCTAAATGGAGCCTAACTACTGGTGAGGTTTGTTGCCAACGAGGTTAATGAGGTTCAGGTTTATTTTACCAAGAATAACAAAGGATGTTAGGGTTTGAGAGGTACCCATGAAGCTTTGACTCCTTCATTTGTCGAATACTTACCCTGGTCAGCCATGGCGTCTAATAGATAATGTTCTAGTCAGAGTAGTCTCATCTACCTCAGAGATCCAAAATCAAATTGATAACTGGTGACAATGACAACTTGAAACCCTAATTTACCTTTTTGTTTTTTTAAATCACGTCATGGCTGCTGCCAATGCCATCGGCCTGAACTTCGTGGTTGTTGGACTTTACAACGACCACGCACGATGATTGGGGGCCACTGAACCTGAAAGTGGCCAGAAAAAAAAAGAAATTTTACACCAAATTATCACCACATAGCACTTCAAAGTGGGCCATAAAAAGCACTTATAGGTTCAAAGCATTGCAAACCTAAAGCAAATACCCAAAAATGTCCAAAAACATCATAAATATCAAAATTAAAAATCAAATAACAAGCAAAACCCAAATGAGCCCCATACCTAGTCATTTTCTCTATACACTGGGCGATTGTAGTGACAAGTGCTCCATGCAACTCGACAAGATGAGCAAGTAACCATAAGGCCACTTGGGGTAAAACAATTATGGTAGAGTTGAGACGTTTCACTAACCCGAAGAAGGTTGTAATAGCCAAACCACCCCATGGGAGCAGGGACACATCTCAGTTCTCCTAAAGCAAAATAGTGAGTCAGCAAAATGCAAAGTAGAATCGCTATCACCTTGATTCTCTAAGGAGGCCATTATTGTCGGACCACCCCATGAGATAAAGGTGTGCAAAAACCAAGTGGATTTTAAATCACTCTTGGATGAGAACTACTCTATAAAAATAGAGAAATCCTCTAAAGAGGTCCAGATCTTTCATTTTTGTCAAGCGACTAGTTGCTTCATTAATTATTCTCTCCTCAGTGACTCATCGCTTGAGGGTGTAGTCAAATTTTTTTAACAATCATAGTCAAAGTCAACAAAAGATCATCTTGATCATGTCAGATTCCCGTTCGTATTATGAATCATTGCCAACAACTATCATAAGCTCACCCTTTTTTGGGGAAAAAACAAGTAAATATGATAGTTAGTTTGTAGCTCTCCTCATTTCAGATATGTAGTAGCATTGAAGCTACCCGATCATCGACAGATGAGTACAAACTTCCACAAATTTAAGCCTTCCATTTTTTTGGAAGCAATAATTCTAGGATTCATGCCCTCTCGCATGACTAGGGCATCCTATGTTGATCTTATTAATGATCATCATGCAACCTACAATATGGCCCTAGGTGGTCTACTTTTTTGCTCTGCATTGTGTTTTTCTCATAGTGCATCCCAAAAAGAGGCATCTGTAGACACCTAAAACACATCAGACTACTCATATCGATACATCCGTAGGCCATATGAACCCTCTTGGATCTCCCCAAAGGTAAGCAATGGTCCTAACCACTTAGGTAGGGCAGTTATAGCCCATATAGGCTTGGCCACTCTCAAGCAGAGCGACTATCACATCTAGCCGCTGGAGACTACAATGACTAGATCTAGCCGCTGAACCTAATAGCGACCAGCATCACATTAAGTTTGGCCATGAATATGGGCCTAGATCATATAGTCTGGCTGCACCTTTGCATGGATAACTAGTGGATTTTTGTGAGGAACTCCCTAGCTTCTCCTAACTGCCCCTTCCATATCAGTTTGGGACTGATGCTCCTCACCCAAGACGGTTACTCGCATGTAATTTGGACTGAAGCTTCCCTAGGAAGCAAAATTTCTATATCTAAGAGGGAAGTCTACATATAGACGCTCCCACAAGAATCAAAGGATCAAAAAATTTTAAGAGTGAAGAAACAAAGCCCTATTGAAATAGAGAACCAATATTCAACACTTTAAGAAGCATTGGAGCACCGTTATACTGAGCTACGCCAACATAATTCGTTGTCATATTCACTATATCCAACTACCAATTAGTGTAGGAGACACACTCGATGACTCTTGAACATAAATTTTGACAAAGAGGGTAACACACAAATCCTTGAACCACAAGGAGGAGAGCATCACATTGCGGTCACTGTCTCGAACAATGGCCCATAGGCATATCTTAGGGCACAAGTGTTATTCCTTCTTGCTTTTAGTTTAGTTTTATTACTGCTTAATGTATGTCTTGATCCTAGTTTAAATATGGTTTTATTCATGCTTTTATTTCATATTTTCATGGCTTGTTCAAGTGCATATTTTGATATCAGTATCATGAGTATTCAGATCCGCTAACAAATGCCCCATCCGAAGGGGCAGCCCATCCTAATGAGCGTGTTTTGTTGTTTTCATGAGTGTAGGTATAGATCCTCAGGACCAAATTGAAGCAACAGGAGCACAAATATCCCTTTAGGACCATATATGGAGAAGAGGGCATATGTAATCCCCCATATAGTTTCGTGTGTGAGACCAGGAGGCCTACGTAGATGCACCATTCCCTTGCGAGGAACATATCTGATCGTTGCTCCATATTGTGTAATATTTGTATCAAAGTGATGGGTATCCCTCATAGGGATGAACTTGTAACCACATTATGGAAAGATTAATAAAAGGCTTATTTATTTTTTCCTCTTTACTTTTGGGTTACATTTGCACTTTCATTCTTTTTATTTTGGTGCAAATATTAACAAACAAATCAAACTTCAAGTAGGGTAGCTGGAGCGCGCACTTCTCGGGGTCGCACAAGTATATTCAATTATATTTATGTCATAGATCTTGAGGCCTTCATGTACCTAAATAATAACATTGCCATACTTGACACATAATACCTTGAATAAGAGGACTTATTATCTTTACATTTTTTCTCGTTAATAAGTCATATCCTTCAATTATTTCAATAGGTTGGTAACATGAGAGCTTTACCTTGATTCTAGCCTTCCTGGCACTATCTTATAGATTAAACAAACTTTTTATTGTGATCAAGTGTTTGGATAATTAATTTATCTTTAATTTAATAACTCCATATTTAATGTCAACTTCATAATCACTCATCCCCTTTGCATATTGAGCTTGTTTGACAAGAAACTTGATGATTAATTTACGATCATTAAACACTTGTAAATAATATCAATCATTTGGGATGATAGGTTTGGATACTACCTCCAAATTCTTAGGTCTATTTCACATATTTGTAGTTAGATTAAACCTTACAATCAAAGATTCTAGATCATCATCTATTGCATTTATCTCCCTCAGTATTGTTGCAATTTCATAGGTGTTGAAAATTTCTAGTAGACCCTATACTTAATGCTTATATGGTTTTAGATGCTTGTTCTTGGTGGAACATACCAAATTGACTTGGATTACTATAATTTTAAACTCATCAAATTATTTTAAGTTTATAAATTTTATTTTTTACCTTTCTAAGTCCATTGTATGTTGCTTCATATTCTACTATGTTATTCAAACAATTGAACAATAAAATACAAGTGTAATAAGTTTGTGCACCTTGTGGGTTTTTTAGCTATATATCAAAATATACCACATTTCTTGTTTGTGCTCCATCAAAGTGAAACATACAAGTGACTTCTAATCCTTGAATTTGTCTATTTATTAAATCCAAAATCTTGGTTGGATCTTCTAGTATTAAATAGTTTTCCAACTTGATTTCTTGATATTCTCCTTCTAAAACCTTTCTTCCATCTTCTTTTATAACCCCAATGATCATATCCACTTCATATATTAATTCAACCTCATTCAAATATTTGTCTACATACTTAGGAAGCTCTTTCAAATTGGCCATTCTATTATCACCTAACTTGCATAAGATATTGTTGCATGAAGTATCATTTTATATTTTGATGATTTTCTATTTGTAGGAACATTCATGTGAGTGTAATCCATGGAAAAGTATCCATATCCTAATAATTTTATTATCCATTATCTTGTAAGCAATATCCCAATATATGAGGGAAGATAAACTATGATTACTTCCTTGATGACAACTAGATCTAGATGTTTTACCACTATCATGATTAGGTAATTTAACAATCCTATGACATTCTATTTTGTTCCATCCATTTAAATAGGATCCTTAGAAGTTTCAACATAAGGCAATCCCAATCCTTCACATACTACTTTTGGCATAACTATCATAATTTCCCCTAATTCTATAATGCAATTGTACAACAAGTAATTTATAATATTTGGGATAATATAGAAATGTAGAGGATTTAGTGTTTTAGTCTTGGGAGTATTCAGTATGTCCATTGAGTTCATCTAAATATTAGACATGTCTTTAGCTATCAAGTTTTACTATTTAGTGGGGTTAGGATATACTTGTTGTGTAGTTACTTTGGCCTTGGAATAGCTAATTTCTTGTTCTTTTAGGCACTTCTGCAATAAGTATCTTCACCTACGAAGAGATAGTGCTTCTAAAATATTAAATGTTACCTTTATTTTTCCTAATTATTTAGAAATATTGAATCTTGATTTGATAGGGCTTCCATTACCACATGGGATAAACTTTGTATATTATTATGCTGCAACATCATGACCTTCATGGGTCAAAGATGGGTACTTAAGGTAAATTTTTGGATTTGTTTTACAATATTTCCTTCTCATTTTGCTTATCAAGAATATGCAATGATTATAAAATATTCACATTAAATATCTTTATTATTAGCTTAGGCCCTACAATAATATAGTCAACCTTGGACCATTAGAGATAGAGTTAATATTGATTTAGTCTATAAATAGAAAGAGTTATGTTATGGTTGAAATAATCCTTTATATTCGAATCTTAGTCACATATATTGCATATATGAGACTTTACCCTATCTAATTGGATAAGATACTTCATCCTCTCTAAGTGTCTAGTATATGTATTGATTTAGAATCTAGAATTTATCACTTGCATTATTGATTTTTTAGCATTGAATTTGAATTATTATTTCCAGTGGATGTTTAATTTTATGCATTATTGAATTGTTACTGCTATTACTATACTTCTAGAAGTTATTTATTACAAGTGGTGTTATATCATCATTCATTGATCCTTGTAGTGGTGTAAAAGTGCAACAAAAGGGTATGTGAATCATTCTAGAATTTTTGAAAATCAATTTTGCTTCTTATTACCTTAATTTTTTTATTCTTTCTTGGCTCAATCTTCTAACATATTTTTCAAGGATCTCTAGGAATACATTTTAAATAATTGAGTGTATTGGTACCCTTGTGGGATACCCATATCATTGCAATCATTTCTTTAAATCAATCAATGTAAAGAGTATTTTTTACAACACTTTTTTTAAAAGTACTCTAAGATTTTCTTTCAGGTTTTGAATTCAATCATAGTGTATATATGAACCTACTACTTCTTCAAGTCAATTATGAATCAATAGTCATTTATAAATAATTGGTAATCCAAAATATGGGTATATAAGTTGAAAGAAGTGTCAACCCAAAACTATTTGTAAGCATCACAACACCCCACAAAAAATCAATAGCTTTGATCAACATGCCCTTTCTTCTTTAAATACTGTCTTCACCTCATCCAACCAACCTCCTCTCATCACTCCTCTTGTTATTCCTATAATTGGTAATGCTCTTACCAATACATTTAACTCTGAACTATGGCCCTATTTTGAGAAATAAGAAAAGTGGTTAACTCCATCTTTAAATATCAAGCTAAAATAATTAAAACCCTTGAAGTCATCTAAACCTATCTTAGTATTTCCCTTATAGAGAATTTCCTTGACCAAGAGTTTCAACAAATGTTTGGGTAGTAGCCATAGAGTATGCAATAGGCACTAAATCCAAAGGATATATGAATCTATAGATAGATACCATTCAGCCATAGAACACTAGTTTCCTATGGTATTCACATGGCTCCCTATGCTACTAGGGGTACTCTTGTAGGTATAGGTGGTTTTAACTTAGGCTTTGCTATTGATATTGATCCCTTTGTAGGATATGCTTACAATTTCATTTCATGGAATCATGATGTTCCTATTAAATGCATTGACATTGTAATATTTAAGCTTATGGATCCACATAAGTGGTTAGCCAATATGGATAGCATCATTTGTCTACACCATGTACATGAAGAATGTCATGTATACTAGTTACTACTGATTTGGGTATCTATAATCATTAATGGTTGTTATGGAAAATTTACCAACATGTCATCTCTCTTATGTAGTCTAAATTCAAAGTGTTGTTTCTTCATAAGTTTCACAAAAGACCTTCCACATCATATTAGAGCTCACATGTATGCTCATGTACACCTATAAATAAATAATTTACCAATATGCATTATATCAAATCATTTGAGGATTATTAGAGCTCACATGTATGCTCATATACACCTACCAATTGGATCTAGCAATGTTAGTCTTAGTTCACCATACAATTAAGGATGAAATTCATCAAGATGTTGACATGCTCAATCCATAGACCATCAAGGATTTTGAACATGTAGGTCTAGTGACAGAAAATAAACTCTAATTGTTCTATCTCCAACCTCGACATGATTTAAATCCTAAGTGGCCTTACTTCAATACCACACTAATGAGTAGCCCAAGGATTCTTTGATTTAAAATTTCATTCACACCATCCTTAATATTAGGCCTATGAATAACATCATAACTTCCAAGTGGAAGGAAAATAAGCAATAATTTTAGAAGATGAAGATTCATTGTAGCAGAAGACAAGAATTGAAATAGCTGATTGTGAGGATGGTGATGATACCATGGTTATCTCTACTTTTCACCTTATTAGACTCCAGGATAACCATACCATCAAGGTATAAGTGTTATGAAAAAATATTCTTAATTAACAAAAATCATTTTCCAATATACATAGATATCAAATCATTCATCCATAAATAATATCCATAATAACAATCCACACAATGATACAAAGATAGATAAATAATACCCTTATTATAGGAAAAGACCATTAATAACCCTTAATAAAGGAATAATTCCACAGTATCTCCTAATATGGGAGTTCCATTTAGAGAGGACAAATGCTCATAAGCTACTTCATGGGCAAAGACAATTATAAGTAATACTTCATATGAGTGATGATTACAATGAAAATATCCCTTCTTTATATATCCATATTCTAATTCTACTTTGGGGAGTTGACTACTAAATCCTCATACCACTCATTATTAAATAATAATAATATAATCAACCTTGTATTATGTGTGTACCATGCCAACTATCAGTAATACCCTTATATAATATAATATCATATCCCCATATACCTATTCCCAAATACCATAACATTCCACCCTCACAAATGTTTTATCTTCATAACATGAGAAAAAACTAAATAATATGATCTTTGTTGATAATAGGTATCAATATTGATCATCCATCCATATAAGTGAAATCATGACTAGTGGTGTTCTTCGATGATTCCAATATGCAATTGTCCCACTTGAATATCCATAATTGTTCTATTGACTCCATGCTTTTGTTGCTTTACTCTAACATTTTGAATGATTAGTCCTATTGTTCCATGATGTTTTTGTACCACTTTGAAATCTAGAAGTACTATGATTTTCTACCAAATGCTACCATACTTGATGTATTTTTGACTCCATGTAGATCCATAATAATATTTATACCCCAAGACATACCTCCAAAATTGTTGTCGCTCATGGTGGTGTGGATGGTGATATGCTGTAACCTTAACTTGATGTTTTATTTCCTTTGATTCTTTACCATTTTTTAATATTTTAAATTATTCCTCATGTTCTTCTTTGTTGTACCCTTATTTTGGTGTGTTCTTGTGCTATCAAATGAAAGATATGCCAAATTTTATTTTTGGAAAAAATATGATTTGAAAAATTATCATTGCCCCAGTTCTAAATGACTGACTTCATTAGGTTGTATGCCCCTTAATACCACTCAAATTCTTTTATATAACTAGTCATTTTAAAGATCTTCAAGTTTTGAACAAAATGGTATAGGAATCGTCTAAATTGAACAATTTTACACAATGATATGGCTCTTGAAAAATGAGATATTTTCTAGAATTTTTTTGCCTAAACTCTGTAATCTAGAAAATAATTCCCACTTTTCTAGAATTTTTTCTCTAATACCACTTATTATGAAACTTTATTATCATTAATAGAAAACCTTAACTAATATGCAAAAATTTTAAATCATTCATCCACAAATAATATCAATAATAACAACCCACACAATGAGGTAGAGATAGATAATACCCTTATGGTAGGGCAAGACCATTAATACTTCTTAAGGAAGAAATAAATCCATAGTATCTTCCACTATGGGAGCACATATTATAGAGGAGGTAAAGTATCATAAGCCACTTCATAGGCAAAGATGAATACAAGTAATACTTCATATGTAACATCCCTCCAATATTGCTAATTAATTCTCTTGCTTTTATTTTAAAATGAGATACTGTTGATCGACCTTGTGAGTGCAGAAACAGGTTTCAGCCTTTAGACAAACAACTTAGTCGAATATGTTGCCCACCTTTTGGAGAAAATATAGGAATAGCCCACATGAGGTAAGGTGGGAAATAATACAAAAAACGGTCCCTATGGGTACATGGAAGCTCACAAAGGAATATGATCATGTAGTTGCATCCATCAAAGTTAGTTTTGCATATATAGAATATTTTCTTCCTTATTTTTTATTTGGCAAAAATCATTTTTTTATATAATAAAATAAAATAAATATATAGTGGGAAAAAATATTTAAAAATTTATGTAATAAGAAAATAAAAATAATAATATAATAATAAATAATAAAAATTAAATTAATAGTAACATACGAATATATATATATATATAATAATAATAATATCAATCAGGAGGGATAATCAACAAACTATAAAGAACAAAGTTATGATTTTTTTTTCAAAATATCATTCTCCATTTGGTGCCCGTAGAGAAGAACCATTGCATGAGCTCTACACCTATCCAACTAAGTCAACTCAAAACCCCTATTAATACAGAAGTGGATACTATGATAAGGATCACCCTTTGGAGGATACACTTCGTGGAGACGGTGGAAAAACTACACTGGAAGAATATTTTACCCACAACTTGAAGTCAGGTCAGATATCTCCATCTCCTATATGAAGTGTTTGACTGGGTTTTCCATGTAATCAAGTAGGAGTTGCATGTTGTGCAAATATATTTTAACTCTAATGGATATATATATATATATACAAGTAGGAGTTGCATGTTGTGCAAATATATTTTAACTCTAATGGATATATATACAATGGGAGTATAGTTATAACTATAAAATATAATGGATTTATCTATTTTAATCAATATGGAGTAAGTTGTAGAGTATTGCCACCTAATTATAAATGGGTTGATAAAATTAAATAGAAATCAAAGTATAACTCTAACCAAAAGGATGTTTCTTTTACAATAAACTCTATAAGCACCATCTTAGGTTGTGACAAAAATTATCTTTTATTACTCCTAAAATAAGTGTTGGCTTGTGCATGTCTATGAAAACTTCTGCATTGTGATGAATGTAAAAGTAATTTAGTTTCAAGAGAAAAAATATATTTATGTATATTTGTTTTTTTTTTAAAACTAGGCATATAGGCTTGCATTTTACATTGCAATAGGGATCAGCTGACTCAACATGCCCATATCATGTCTTTCCATCGCCTTCAAACCCAGAGTGACAATGCTACCAGCATCTAGGGAGAAGCTACCAATTGAGGGTTTATAATCCTGTTTGGAAGAGAACCACCACTGCCATAGACACTCTAACGTGTTGTTGCTCAACGTGAGTTACCTTCAACTAAGAACTTTGGATTAAACACTACAGCCTAAGAACAATGGTGTAGACATACATTTTAATGTGAAACCTTGATTTGTAATAGAATGATTGGCTATAGGATAGTCGTAAAACCTATTAAATATTATTGACTAAAAAAGAATGAGAACTGATCTAGAACTTTAATATATAGTACGATGATTGGTAGGTGCGCCATTACTAGAAACAAATTATGTTAGATGAATTTTTGTAAGGACCTTATGCAAGTTTTGGTTGGATGTATTCTATTTTGATGGACTGCAAGGTAAATAAACATTGTTTGAATTGATATTTAGTTTACAATATTCCTCTGTCAAACCTAATTAATTATTTTCATTAGCGAACAAAAACATTTTAAGCTTAACTGTTGCCACCCAGTACTTGTATTACTTTCTATTCAAAAATGAAAACCCTTCATGGTCAATGAAAGAGGCTCATGTTGTATATTTGGTTTTGATTATTTAAAATATCTTTAAAGTTTACCAGATTGTCGTAGTTTGGTGATAAATGACATGAATTAAAATATTCCTTTATAAAATTATTTTTCAGTGATTAGTAGTCACACAGTTGGATGATAAAGTATATTAGTAGATTTAAATGAGTAGCTATATTTTTTTTATTGCATAGGTCTTTGAGATTTATATTATCACAATACGTTAAAATTATTAAACAAGACATTCGATGGAGTAATATTTTGAGATATGTTATAGCTCATTCTTATTTTTTAGATGGTATGCTTAAATAATGTTTCACTAAAACCGATGTCTAACCCCTTTGCACACTAAGCTTTGGATTTGCGTATTCATTACCATCTTGATGGAAATTAACTACCTGCCACAAAATTTAAGAATGTTAATGCGTGCAAATCCTTGAAATATTATAAGTTCCTTAACTTGTTAGAACAACCCCAAAAAACTAGAACAATGTCACATGAATGGTTTTCTGGCTACATTAAAAGTTTTCGTTAATTTTAAGAAATGAGGATCCAAAATTTAAAAAAAAAAATTATGGTAATATGAGAATTTTATTAGAAACCTTCTGGAATATGCTTGATAGTTGAGTCTCCTCGGGATTGTATGATATTTCTTTCTAAATTCATTTGGTAGAAATGAGTACTAGTAGTTAATCCAGTTTAGTGCATTGTCCTAAATGTTGCTTTTGTTACATGTCTAGATTAAAGATAATCATACCCTATTGTCATGATCCTCCCAGATGGACCTTTGAACATAGAATAACAATGTATTAACAAATGTAGCTAATACATGATTTTATGCAATTAAGAAACCTCACAATAATGAATAGATAATGAAGGATATGATACTGCTAATGAATTATCAATGTGAAGGATCAGGTGCACTTGTGAGTGGAGGAAATTGATTCATCCACTAGATAAGAGAGTACTTGATATAGGGGAAATTATGATAAAGCAACTTGAAGGTAACAAGGATACATACCTTCATATAGGCATGCATTCGGTTAAGGGATAATCGTCAATATCTAACCACTTTGAGTCTTAGACTGATGGCCTAGTAGTTGTCGTAAGTTCTAGAGGTTTAGATAGGTGATTAGATTTATGGAAAGACTCCCTCTTTGTTTGGTGCACTTGCATGATTATCTTTTACTTCAACATTATTAACCTTGATAACTGGTGAGCATGGAGTAAATGGTTTACCTTCACAACTTCATGTGTGTTTTGTTTAAATAAATGATTAATTTATTTTAAAAATAAAAGATATTGTTTAAATAAATGATTGATTTTTTTTAAAAAGAAAAAAAGGATATTGTTTGAATAAATGGTTAATTTATTTAAAAAGAAAAAAGATATTGTTAAATAAATTATTTTTTTATTTAAAAAGCAAAAATATTTCATTGAAAATGAGCAGTTGATTATTTAAATGATGCTAGTAGATGTTATTTGAAATAAAAGGTTGATTTATTTGATAACATTAGTATTTAAATAACCAAAGAGGTGATCAATTTATCAAATGATTACTCCATATAAACAACAGAGAACCTGTCCTTAAATAAAATAAGGAATTTAAATAATCTCCAAGGTAATGTCTTTACCATGCCATGTCTAGGAATTTGTTGCTCACCTTACGATCGATCCATATGGTGTAAATGAAACAAGATGACATTTGACAAAATAGGTTGGGTTACCCTTTGGAGGTCTGAATGGGTCAAATACTTGAACCTTCTTTGATGTGAGAGGAAAACTCTTTATGAAATTCACCTTGGAAAAAGAGGGGAGGTATGTCCGTCCTACTACCTATCGAAGATGGTCGAGGAGTAATGGTGGGTAGGTGGGGACGTAGACCGAGGAGAGGAGAGAACACATGGATGAGGAAAAGCAATAAATGGGGATGATAAAATGGGGACAAGAATAAAGGACACGAAGTGGAGAGAGCAACGTGAGCGAATAATCATGAAGTGGAGAGAGAGCACCATGAGTGAAGGAGTACGAAGTGGAGAGAGAGCATCATGAGTGAAGGATTAGAGGACGACATATGTCCATCTGAGAAATTCAGGTGATCCAGCTATCACGAGTGAGATAGATTGGTCTACACCTTGATATTGCTTGCTATAATCCTTTCTCTAATGTATTTTAGATGCAATGACATCATTGTTTTTGCCTCTATCATTGGTAGTTTGGCTTATGCTTTCTCTTTGTGTAGAAGACGTAATGGCATTGTTGTTATCCACTGCTATTGGTAGTTTGGCTACGTATCTTCTCTATGTATTATAGATGCAATGACATTATTTTTAGCCACTACCATTGGTATTTTAACTATGTCTCTTATCTGTGCATTATAGATGCAATGGCATCGTGGTTAGCCACTATCATTGGAAGTTCATCTATGCCCCTTCTCTGTGTGTAGAAGATGCAATGACATCATTGTTAGCCACTATCATTGGTAGTTTTGCTACATCTCTTCTCTATGCATTATAGATATAATGGCATCATGGTTAGTCATTGTCGTTGGTAGTTTAACTATATCCCTTCTCTATGCATAGAATATGTAATGGCATATTTGTTAGCCACTACCATTGGCAGTTCAGCTACGTCTCTTCTCTGTGCATTATAGATACAATGGCATCATGGTTAGCCATTGCCATTGGTAGTTTGGCTATGTCCCTTCTCTGTGTGTAGAATATGTAAAGGCATCGTTGTTAGCCACTCCCATTGGCAGTTCGGCTACATCTCTTATTTGTGCATTATAGATGCAATGGCATCATGGTTAGCCACTACCATTGGTAGTTTGGTTATGTCTCTTCTTTGTGTTTGGAAGACACAAATGCCATTTTTGTCTTACCACTACTATTGGCAGTCAGTTTGGTATTATGGGTGGTAGCTAGTCGAGTAGCACCACGAAAAGCTTTTCCATTGCAAGTTGTAGTTAGGTTGGGAAGTTCCCTCGGGAGCCGTTGGCATCAAGGATGATCTACCCATGTCATGACAACTAATGGCACTGTAGACACCAAAATCCAGCCACTTGCAAGTCATCTATACCTTCCTGTCAGCCACATGTCAATCATCCATCTTTCCCGCCATTATTTGGCCCAAATCCACACTTTCCCGCCATTATTTGGCCCAATTTCACCTTTCCCGCCATTTTTCATCCCCAAATTTATTTAAATTAATATTTATATATATATTTTAATATTTTAATATTTTAATATATATATTTAAATAATAGTTTAAGTGATTTAATCTGAGCCGTCCATCCTTCATTTAATCTCATCCGTCCATCCATCTTAATCCATTTCACAACCAAGATTTATTCTCTACCCTTGGATCCACTTTAATCTTAGCCACACGTTCAAAGTGTCGTTAAAACCCTAAAGTGTGCCCTAAGAGTAGATTATAAATTGAGTCACCTTGATGGCTCAAACCCTATGTCTTTTGCTACTTCTATCCTGGATCTTTTCTATCTTCTGGACTTCTTCTATCTCCTTTTCCGATCCCCTCTATCTCTCTTCTGCTACCTTTTTGTCGCATCCATCGTCGCATCCATCCGTCGTCTGCTTTCGCCGCCATCTCTTCTGCAGCATTCTACAGAATCCCCCATTCTTGTCGCAAGTGCCCGCGGGCGTTTACCCCTTTACCAAGTGCCCACGGGCGTTTACCAAGTGCCCACGGGCGTTTACCAAGTGCCCGCGGGCATTTACCCACAGCCACAGACTCAGACCGACGTCTGAAACCTTAATCCAGAAGCACGCGGGCGTTCAGCGAGTGCACCAGGGCGCCTTCCGTAGCCGATTTGACAGCCACATTACTTCCAGGTGTCGCCTGGTCTAGCCGTGTTAAACAAAAAAAGAGGTATAAATTAGTTTAAAGCAAGTAACTTCTTTTCTTTTATTGATCTGTTATTGAATTCCTGCATTTCATTTTTCTAGGGTTTTAGATTGTTTCCGAGGGCTCACACAGTGGAGCCCTCTTATTAATTTCTAACTCCTTGATAGTGTTAATGTGTGCAGGTTTTTGACAGCAGATCCGGTTTATTGATGGCAGCTGATTAAGTTGGAGTGGTCCAAGCAAGGGATACAACAAAGCCCACTCACTCTGTTGGGATTGAAGATACATTCTTCGGAAGCGCCACCATTTGTGCCAGCTAGGGTTTCGGAGAACCCTAGCATAACTTGTAACTGTGTATCACAAATAAAGGGTTACAGGCCCAGTTGTATTCAAAAAGGAGTTTTTAAACTCCATCGATTAATAGAAATCGTTTGTTTTGTGCAACTATTCTGTACTCTGTCATTGTGATTTTATTTTTGTTTGGCGTTGTATTTTTAATCTACAAATGGCGATCACGGTGGGACCCCCTAGGGTTTCATATTTTTAATACTTGCTTTACTAATCTGTTCCTGTTTTTTGTTTTATTTTGCAGGTTCCAGAAATCGTGAAATTCGTTGTTCCAACGAACTAGGGTTTCTGAGTTTGCAGAAAACGCAGCAGACGTAGAGGGGCGTCTGGAAGTCCAATACGAAACGCAGAGGTGCGTTTCAGCCTGTGCAGACTCCCGTGGGCGTTTGAAGTCAGTTTTACGAAAAAGCGTAGGCTTCCAAGTAAGTGCTGTACTTTTTAGGTTTTTGGTTTTTCTGCCATATTTTGTTTCTTTTTCAGATCATTACTTTAAAATGAACAAAAACTAAGTAATCTGAAAAGAACAGTTATTTTTAATTACATTTTTCTTTGCATTGCATTATTGATTGTTGCTTGCATTAAAAAAAAAAAAAATTTGCATACCTAGCTGCATATTAGAATAGCTACGAATTATTTGTTTTAATTATCTAAGTAGGACTATTGATTGGATGTCAATAGTACTCCTGCCATTGGGTGATTCCAGGCAGAGAAGTGGACGAACCTTCCGGTTGCTCCTTTGATATCTGATATCATTGGTAGGCAGGGGGTTTTAAACGGTGTACTTCACTTCTTCAGAGGAAATGGCATGTTTTCAGTAGCCTCTTGCTTAGATCATTAGAACTTTTGATTTATAGCTTTGTGTGTATACATTAGATAATTAAAACATTTAAAATAAAATTCATTGCATTTTCATGTTGCATTTAAAACAGTAATATCTGGATTTCATCACCAGGTATTGCTTGAAGTTTAGTGACGGTGGAATTCATCTCCATCCATTAAACTTCTGCCTTAGACACCATAGGTCACCCCAGAGCAAACTTGTTGGATTTCATCACCAGTAAGAATCTCGTTGTCCTTTCCTAGCCATAGTTTTTACCTTTTTTTGTGAATAATTCAAGATTAGATCACATGCAAAACTCATAAACCGGACACTTAAAATTTACTACAGATTAAGATCAGAAAATAATTAATTAACCGCAAGGTAAGACACATTGGTTGAAACCTAGGTTGTGACTGTTTTCTGATAATTTCTTTAGTGTAAATTTATCATTCGAGTTTTGCATTCTTCTTTTCTGAGTTTGTTTAGATTTATTGCTTCATGGTCTTAACAAGGAATCAATCTAAAGTGTTAAATCTAAATAATCAAATGAATAATTCACAGAATATCCCCACCACCAACATGGTCACTTATCCTAGTGAATTTCAGGCAGGTTCGCTTGCAGGTCTTTCACGTCCTTCTGCCATCTACCACATGGCCATGCCCATGGAGGAAGACAATTCCTCTCATATTATCCACATTGATATGGCCCAAGTGCAAACTCACTTAAGAGATGGCATTGGCTATGTCCTTGAGCCAATCCAAGATTCCCCTATGCAAGATTCTATTTTTTAGCAGGATATTGCATCAACCCTACCCGCTGGTTTCACTCAGGTCTACACTAGCCCCATCTTTGAGGCTAATGTTGTATCTGCTCAGCCGGTTTCAACTCCAACATCTTCCCAGATGCTCAATTGTCCTCCTTTGGAGACAAATGTAGTGTCTTCCCAACCACTTTCATCCCTTTCTTCTTTTGAGCAAGCTTTTCAAAGCATTAATCTTAATTCAAAAGAAGAAATCCTCCACCCCGATGAATCCGAAGATGAAGTCTATGAAGAATTTGACGTCATGTCAAATGCTGATGAATCTGAAGAAGAGTCGGCGCCCATTATTCCCCTCACTAAACAAGACGAGTTTTATCTCCAATTGTTCCCTCTCCAAGAGGCCATCTTTCGCTTGCTTCTTCCACAAGAACGAGGTGAACCACCCCCTCCGCTACATCCATAAGCCATAATCCAAACCTGTATTATATGTATATACTAAAATAGTGGTTTTCACCACTACCAAAAAAAAAAAAAAATCAGAAAATTCCAAAAAAAAAAAAAAATCTTTTATTGCTTTATGTATGTGTGTAATAGTGGTTTTCACCACTACAAAAAAAAAAAAAAAAAAAAACTCAAACTAAAAAAAAAAAAAAAAACTGAAAAACTATGTTGTTTTGCACTTCAGGTCTTCCGAGGTCTTCACCGGTTTTTCCTTCCATTCCGCCCATCTTTTCTTCCATAAGTCGACAATGAATTTTGAAGACTTATTCACCCAACTCCATAATCCATATGATCCGGATAAGCCAATCTCGATCAACCCAAGCCTGATTGACATGGATTGGATTTCATCCCCTCCATCTATTTCAGAGTTCATCCTTTCCGAGGAATTGTTAAAGGCTTCCGCCAACTACATTCCTCCTTCACCTCCACATTCACCTTCATCTTCTAAGCCAGAAGTCTTCCAGGCAGACATAGACGAGAGCAAGGTCGTTATACACTTAAGAGCATTCTACGCATAGTTTGAATTTTATATGTACATATATACATGGCTTGTACAACAAAAAAAAAAAAAACAAATAAAATAAAAAGAATTTGCATTTCATTGTTAGTTGCATACATCTCATTCAAAAACATTGCATTTCATATGCATACATCTCATTGAAAACCATAACATTTCATTTTCAGCCATAGTTGCATATCATGTTAGAGACCATTCTATCTTTTGGATATAAAATTTGGTCAAGCAAAAGTCATGTTGCCTTAATCAGGGGCACCTTCATAAAATCCATCAAACCGAATTGTCATTCGTACACCCATTTTCCATTTGCACATATTTACATTGCCAAAATGTTTTCGAGTCACTCAGCCATTCCTAGTGTTTTAAGCAAACTTCGAAATGCATGTCAAAATTCTCTAGGGCCATATCACAAATTACACTAAATAAAATCTTGAGTATTGGGAAATGATTTCAAAAGCGGTCTTGAACCTATCACATTTTCACATCTTAAAAACATCTTGTGTCAAAGAGAGATAACACCATCCTTGGGTTGTGCCTTGAAGTGAAAAGGGTAATCCTCGTTTGTCCTATCATGCAAACATAGTCCATAAAACAGTGGTTCTTACCACTATCACAAGCAATCACAAAATATAAATATAAACAGAGTAGTAAGGATAGGGTAAAATTCTCATCATACTTCGGTTGAGAATCCGATTCCCCAAAGCTCTAAGGAAATGAACATTTTTCACACACCACCGATCCCAAATAAGTTGTAAGGATCGTACTACTTGTCCGATCGGACGGATATGTAGTCATCCCCAAAGCTTACAAAGGTCAAAAACAACATGGACTATGGAGTTAACCTTCACCGGGGCTATAGACGCTTGACTGGCGGTGGAGTATACTCATTGCGTGGCGACATGTCTCTCCTCAAAGAGAGACCTCTGAATGCTCATACGGACAAACTAGCTTCGGGGTCTTCTCCATAACAGGGTTACCTAATTTATGCAAGATGAGGTTAATGAACACACTTGCACACACAAGTTTTTGATTGCCTAGAGTCACTACCATGCTTCGGATTTGGTTAATGAACTCACATGCACACACATTTGGTCCTAGTTGAATTAGGCAGTATTAGTAAGTTTGTTTGATACCACTAGCATGTTTGAGTCTTTGTAAAACAGTCTTCCTCCATATTTTCTTCCATATCAACCTCCATATCTTCTTCCATATTCATGTCATTCCATACGTCATCCATTCACAAGCCACCAAGTTCGGTGCCCCTGATTAAACAATTATGATAACGGTTGGCTAAATCTAACTATCTAAAAGTATGAGTGCTTCTTAGTGCATATTTCATTTACTTAGTCTCGCATTAATCATCTATAACTTTGCATTCCATTCCATCACATATGCCTTAAAACATATAAAAACATGCATCACAAAAACATAGGCATTCACACAAAAGAAAGTAAAACACTAAAAATAAAAGCCATGTATATATATATGTATAAAGGTCAAACTGTACAATGAATGCCAAAAGGCTACAATATACAATAGAGCACCAAGGCTCATAAAGAGTGCATCTAAGCACTAAGCTAACCATCAAAAGAGGACCCCTGTGACCTAGTAGGAGCCCTAGACCTAGTGGTGTGCCTAGACTCACTACGCCTAGAGACAGAAGAGGATGGAGGATCAAGGCAACACAATGTGATGCCTAAACAATGTGTCCTCCGAGCCTCAATGTAACGAGTCCTAGACCTAAGCCTAGCTATGTCTATCCCGTGTCGTCGCTCCCGCTCTGCTAGCTCTGCCTGGAGTCTCGTCACCCTGTCATCCTGGGGCACCCTAGTCGCTCCATCCAAGTCCGCCTACAGCTGGGCCATCCTCTCCTTCTGAGCAGCTAACAGGGCATCCCGCTCTGCTGCCTGTTGCTCCAGTCGAGCTATCCTCTCGTCCCGAGCAGCTAGCATAGCATCGCGCTCTGCTATTCTGCTGTTGTAGCTGTGCCAGCTCGTCCTCGAGCCCGCTAGGGGGTACCTCCCTAGCCTCTCCTGTGGCCTCTCCTAGGCCCTCTCCGCCATCATCTCCGTCATCTTCGCTCCCCGAAGCCTGCCGTGCCATTTTCCCCTTTCGCCTTCGACTGTCAGATCGAAGGCGGGGACCCTCCCTGCGCTTGGGAACCTCCGCGGTTCCCTCGCCCTCGCTAGCCCCACTGCCTCCAATATCTCCCAGTCTGCCTGGGACAATGACCTCCTCATCCCCGGAATGATAGGGGAGAATCGGTGTCGCGCCTCTAACACCCTAAGCTGCAAAACAACAAAACAAAATTTTGTTACAAATTTTTTTCAAAAAAAAAAAAAAATTATTACAGTTTCGCAAAAATCCCTTTTCCGTTGGGGCAGAAAACGGTCAATCTTTCATATTTTTTTCTGGTTTGTACACCAACCCCTTTTCCGTTGGGGCAGAAAACGGTCAATCTTTCATATTTTTTTCTGGTTCGTACACCAATCCCTTTTCCGTTGGGGCAGAAAACGGTCAATCTTTCATATTTTTTTCTGGTTTGTACACCAACCCCTTTTCCGTTGGGGCAGAAAACGGTCAATCTTTCATATTTTTTTCTGGTTTGTACACCAACCCCTTTTCCGTTGGGGCAGAAAACGGTCAATCTTTCATATTTTTTCTGGTTCGTACACCAACCCCTTTTCTGTTGGGACATAAACAGATGGTTTGTACACCAACCCCTTTCGTTGGACATAAACATGGTTTGTACACCAACCCCTTTTTCATTGGGACATAAACAATGGTTACAATCCCTTTTTTTTTTTTTTTTTTTGGTTTGTACACCAACCCCTTTTCTGTTGGGACATAAACAGATGGTTTGTACACCAACCCCTTTTCTATTGGGACATAAACAGATGGTTCATACACCAACCCCTTTTCTGTTGGGACATAAACAGATGGTTTGTAAACCAATCCCTTTTCTGTTGGGACATAAACAGATGGTTTGTACACCAACCCCTTTTCTGTTGGGACATAAACAGATGGTTTGTACACCAACCCCTTTTCTGTTGGGACATAAACAGATGGTTCATACACCAACCCCTTTTCTGTTGGGACATAAACAGATGGTTTGTAAACAAATCCCTTTTCTGTTGGGACATAAACAGATGGTTTGTACACCAACCCCTTTTCTGTTGGGACATAAACAGATGGTTCATACACCAACCCCTTTTTACCGTTGGGGCAAAAACGGTTCATTATATTCCAAATTTCTTCCAATTGGCTTGTGAGAACCATTCTCACTCGCCAATTGAGGGGGTAAGTCGATAAATCTTAAATATTCTTTTATTTTTTATTTTTTTGGTCTTCAAAGTTGTGCTTTAATCTTGAGAGAGAGTTGCGTCTGATCCAGCTTTTCAGGTGTCTTAAGTTTTTTGTGCTGCATTGTGTCTTCACACAAAGCAACTCAAAAAGGGGCATCTGTAGACACCAAAATCCAGCCACTTGCAAGTCATCTATACCTTCCTGTCAGCCACATGTCAATCATCCATCTTTCCCGCCATTATTTGGCCCAAATCCACACTTTCCCGCCATTATTTGGCCCAATTTCACCTTTCCCGCCATTTTTCATCCCCAAATTTATTTAAATTAATATTTATATATATATTTTATTATTTTAATATTTTAATATATATATTTAAATAATAGTTTAAGTGATTTAATCCGAGCCGTCCATCCTTCATTTAATCTCATCCGTCCATCCATCTTAATCCGTTTCACAACCAAGATTTATTCTCTACCCTTGGATCCACTTTAATCTTAGCCACACGTTCAAAGTGTCGTTAAAACCCTAAAGTGTGCCCTAAGAGTAGATTATAAATTGAGTCACTTTGATGGCTCAAACCCTATCTTTTCTACTTCTATCCTGGATCTTTTCTATCTTCTGGACTTCTTCTATCTCCTTTTTTGATCCCCTCTATCTCTCTTCTGCTACCTTTTCGTCGCATCCATCGTCGCATCCATCGCCGCTTCCGTCGCTGCTTTCGCCGCCATCTCTTCTGCAGCATTCTGCAGAATCCCCCATTCTTGTCGCAAGTGCCCGCGGGCGTTTACCCCTTTACCAAGTGCCCACGGGCGTTTACCAAGTGCCCACGGGCGTTTACCAAGTGCCCGCGGGCGTTTACCCATAGCCACAGACTCAGACCGGCGTCTGAAACCTTAATCCAGAAGCACGCGGGCGTTCAGCGAGTGCACCAGGGCGCCTTCCGCAACCGATCTGACAACCACATTACTTCCAGGTGTCGCCTGGTCTAGCCGCGTTAAAAGAGAGAAGAGGTATAAATTAGTTTAAAGCAAGTAACTTATTTTCTTTTATTGATCTGTTATTGAATTCCTACATTTCATTTTTCTAGGGTTTTAGATTGTTTCCGAGGGCTCACACAGTGGAGCCCTCTTATTAATTTCTAACTCCTTGATAGTGTTAATGTGTGCGGGTTTTTGACAACGAGATCCGGTTTATTGATGGCGGTGATTAAGGCTGGAGTGGTCCAAGCAAGGGATACAACAAAGCCCACTCACTCTGTTGGGATTGAAGATACATTCTTCGGAAGCGCCACCATTTGTGCCAGCTAGGGTTTCGGAGAACCCTAGCATAACTTGTAACTGTGTATCACGAATAAAGGGTTACAGGCCCAGTTGTATTCAAAAGGAGTTTTTAAACTCCATCGATTAATAGAAATCGTTTGTTTTGTGCAACTATTCTGTACTCTGTCATTGTGATTTTATCTTTTGTTTGGCGTTGTATTTTTAATCTACAGGCACCATGGGTATGTGAGCACCATCTGCTCTTGATATATCAGGGTGGAAGCCACTTCGGTCGAACCTTGGTCCACCCTATGTCTTGCCTCACAATGTATATTGTGCTAGCCTATCTTCTGGATGCTTTGCCACCCCATAGTTCATTGTAGTTAATAGAAGCTTTAATTAATGTTCATTATCTAAAATGGTAGATTTTAGGATAATGAAAGTGTAGAAGCTTTAATTAATGTTCATTATCTAAAATGGTAGATTTTAGGATAATGAAAGTGTAGAAGCTTTAATTAATGTTCATTATCTAAAATGGTAGATTTTAGGATAATGAAAGTGTAGAAGCTTTAATTAATGTTCATTATCTAAAATGGTAGATTTTAGGATAATGAAAGTGTTGAAGCTTTAATTAATGTTCATTATCTAAAATGGTAGATTTTAGGATAATGAAAGTGTAGAAGCTTTAATTAATGTTCATTATCTAAAATGGTAGATTTTAGGATAATGAAAGTGTAGAAGCTTTAATTATTGTTCATTATGTAAAATGGTAGATTTTAGGATAATGAAAGTGTAGAAGCTTTAATTATTGTTCATTATCTAATTAATGGTATATTTTAGAATAATGAAAGTGTGGAAGGTTTAATTAATTTTCATTATTTAAGGGAATGGTAGATTTTAGGGTAATGAAAATGAAGAAGCTGTAATTATTGTTCATTATCTAAGGGAATGGTATGGGACCTTATGTTATGAAATGAAATATGATGATGGTTTGTTTTATAATTTAAGGGTATGGGACCTTATGTTATGAAATGAAATGATGATGGTTTGTTTTATAATTTAAGGGTATGGGACCTTATATTATGAAATGAAATGTGATGATGGTTTGTTTTATAATTTAAGGGTATGGGACCTTATGTTATGAAATGAAATATGATGATGGTTTGTTTTATAATTTAAGGGTATGGGACCTTATGTTATGAAATGAAATATGATGATGGTTTGTTTTATAATTTAAGGGTATGGGACCTTATATTATGAAATGAAGAAAAAGGTTTATTGGAAATTAAAGTAGTTACTTTAAGTAGCGTAATGTGTGAACCCAGTTTGCTTAGAAATTAAGGGTATGGGACTTTAATTGCTAAGTAGGGTTAGTTCATTTACTGCAAATAGAGCATATGAGTGAATGCATGGTAGACTGACTCTCATGAGTGGGTGAGAGGGAAAATGGAAAGAGTAGTTTCTATGATAGTACTATGCATTAGTAAGTTGAATTGCTTGGGTTATTTGTATAGTTGCAATTTGGCAATGAAATAAGTAAGTGCATTTAGAAGCATGTCTATCTGGATCCATGAGTGTCCTGATCCCCTACTATCCTCACTTGATCGATGGAAGAGTGGGAAGGCCAAAGTCATGAGATGGACCAATTCACAAGTTTGCTCTCTACCTTACACCTTGTTATTTATGCAATAGATTAGATTGTGGGGAGATTTCCCCGATGGAATGGATGTAAAGTATTGTAGAAAGTATGGGGTGTACCATACTTGCTTATGTATTTAAATGAACATTGTAATTGCTGCATTTAGTACCTCTTTATTTGGTGTATTGTATTTAAATATTTTAATGAATGCTTATTTGGTGATTGTTGCTTTATGCTTGATTTATCCTTGCTTGTTGATAATTCATATTTGTTAGATTTAGTATCTAGATCTTTTATGCTCTTGTGATGTTAAAAAGAAAGAAACATTAGTAAGTTCTAGGTGAACTTAGAGGTTAACCTAAGGGCTTGAGACCCCCTTAGGGAGATTGGTAACTAGGTTTAGAAGATTGTACCAGAGTTAAGATAGCTTGTCAGTGGACAAGATTGATAGCTTAGCTCATAGTACATGTAGCATGCCCACACATAATGGCTTGTGTGGAATATGGAGATGCATGTACACCTTCTAACGATTGAAGGTGGTAAGTCTAGCTCATCAATACTGATGAGAGGGATGGACTTATGTGCATAACATAAGATAGGCTTACATAGAGGGACTTGCGTGAAGGGAATCTTGTGTGGTATAGTTCTTGAGAAACTTAGGGGATGTCAAACATTAAGTTGGTCTAAGGTTGGTTGGGGATTTATGAATCCTTCTCCTTAGTCAAAAAAAATATATAAACTTTTCTTTTTGTTTGTGTGTTTTCTTGTTTCATGATTTTTGGGGTGTTACATTTGGTATCAGAGCTCTAGGTTCGAGGGTATAGAGCTTCTTATGTGTTGTAGAAGAGATTCGAGGATCTCCAATAGAGGCTTGCTTAGGAATAAGTTGAAAGCTAGAGTAACCTAGAGTCTCTGCTTACTTAGGATCTAATGGAATTGATTCCAAGAAAGGATGAATATTACGATACCTTAGTATGGGCTTTGGTATTAATGATATATCCTAACCTTGGAACCTCATCCTAGTTAGATCTCTAATGATTAGTGAAATAAGGACTCTGTATTGTGGTCAAGTTAGTAATTCAGTTAAGAGAAAGTTGTAATCTAACTCTTTTTTTGGTGGAAACCAGATCAAGATGCCACCCAAGGCCAGGATGGAAAGGCCTCCACCTAGATAAACTCGACAAAGTAATATCGAAGAAGAGATCCAGAATGAGGATCCAGAGGTTCCCAATGTAGGAATAGAGGAACTTACTACTATAGTTGTCGAGTTACAAGATTAGTTAAGACAAGTGCTAGAAACTATGGCAAATCAAAATTCGTAGGCTAGAGATTTAGAGGTCAACCAAGTTGAGGGGTTGATAGAGGAGCAAAAGCAAGCAAGAACCCTCTTAGAAAAAGATATGGTAAGAGACCTAAAGAATGTATGTATCTCCAAGTTTTATGGAGAAGGGGAGGGAGACACAACTGAAGCTTGGCTAAGAGAGTTGGAAGTCTTCTTCATAGTAAAGGGGTATTCTTCGGGTACCCAAATGGTTTGGGCTACTATTTACCTTGAAGGAGCTACCCTGGATTGGTGGGAGACTTACTATGAGGAAACCAAGATTGAACCAGTAGACATTCCATGGAAGGAATTTATAGTCATCTTCAAGAAGAGATTCCTCATGGAGCACTTCTATGCTTTAAAGTTTGAGGAGTTTGCCAGCCTAAGGCAAGGGACTAACTTAGTGGAGGTATACTACAGGAAGTTGGTAAAGTTATTGAAGTATGTACCTACCTATAATGAGAAGATGTGGATTCATAAGTTTACTCATGGATTGCAATCTAGGATAAAGCATGACGTGGAGATGCAGGAACCTAAGTCATTGCAAAAGGCTTATGATTTAGCAAAGAAAGCAGAATCACATTTCTGCTATAAGTATGAAAACATGATCGAGCAGGAACATCAGGAACTAAAGAAGAGGAATAGCAATGGGGTTGTAAAATGGGAGGTAGAGCAAGAATGAAAGGCTAAGAACCCCTAGAATCTAGAGAAGAAATTCAATGGAAGCCAAAATAAATTCAAGAAGAACTTTTATAAGAAAGGCAACAAACCCAATAATGCTAAACCTCCCCCATAGAAGCCATCAACTCCAATACCGATGATTAAGGATGAGGGGCAAAAAATGGAAAAGAATCAAGGGCCCAAGGATGGATGTTACCATTGTAAAGGGGTGCACTATGCTAACCAATGCCCATATCGACCAGGGACAAGCACACCCAACAACAAAGGAAAGGAACCAATGCATAAGATCTATGCTACAACTGGGAATCAGAAACTTGAGGGGCAAGCCACCCCATTAATCATCAAAGGTAAGATTTTTGATAAGCAAGTAGATATCTTAATAGATAGTGGAGCCACTGATAGTTTCATTTCTTGTAATTTAGCCAAAGATATGCCAGAAAGGCCAGGGTATTTGGCTCATGGATGGAAGGTTGAGTATGGATCTGGATAGACCTACTCCGTAAACCAATGTTTCCCAATGATGGAAATTACTTTAGACAATGGAACCATGGAAGGTTGCTTGTACGTGGCCCCACTTCATGCCTTTGATGTGATTCTAGGAATGGATTGGCTATAGACCCATCAAGCCGTAATTAATTTTTGAGATAGATGGATTGAGTATTCTGAGGGAAATAAAGAGAGGCTATGAATTTATAGCAAGTAGGGGGCATTCAAACCCTAGATGTTGTCAGCTATGCAGTTGAAGAAAGCCCTCAGGAAAGGAGGGATTGTTTATGTGGTAAATATGAATGAAGTTGAAAGGGATCGAAAGGAAGAGGTGGTTGAGACACACCCAATTTTATAGGAATTCTAGGATGTATTTCCAAAGGACCTACCAGGGCTCCCTCTTATGTGAGAATTTGATTTCACTATCGATCTTATACTAGGAGTGAAACCCATCCACCGATCTCCGTATAGGATGTCACCTATTGAGATGCATGAGTTAAAGGTACAACTACAAGGGTTATTGGAAAAGGGGTTGATAAAACCAAGTGTGTCACCATGGGGTGCACCCATTTTATTTGTGAAAAAGAAGGATGGATCTCTAAGATTGTGTATTGACTATAGGATGTTGAATAAAGCTACAATCAAGAACCGGTACCCCCTACCCAGGATCAAAGATTTATTTGACCAGCTAAGAGATGCCATGGTATTTACCAAGATAGACCTAAGGTCAGGGTATCACCAGATGAGGATTCATGAGGAAGACACTCACAAAATGATATTTAAGACAAGGTATGGGTATTACGAGTTCACCATCCTACCTTTCGGGCTGACTAATGCTCCCGCTGCCTTCATGAATTTAATGAATAGTGTGTTCAGAAGGCATCTGGACCAGTTTGTCCTTGTATTTCTTGATGACATCCTAATATACTCATGGAACAAGGAAGAGCATGATAAACATCTCAAGATCATGTTGGAATTGCTAAGGGAAAATCAACTCTATGAGAATCTAGCCAAGAGCGATTTCTATGTTTTGGAGGTGCGCTATTTAGGGCATATCATATCGGCTAAAGGGATCATGGTGGATCCAGAGAAAATAGAAGCCATGATAAATTGGTCGCCCCCTACAAATGTTACTGAGGTAAGAAGCTTCATGGGGCTAACGAGCTATTACCGACATCACATAAAGGATTTCTCAAAAATCACCTCGATGATAACTAATCTCCAGAAGAAGGGGAAGGAATTCAAATGGATGGAGAAGTGCGAGGCCGCCTTCACCATGTTGAAGCAAAAACTTACTACTGCACCAATACTAAAGATTCTAGACCCTCAAGGAGACTTTACAGTATGCACTGATGCATCATTGGAAGGACTAGGGGGAGTGCTCATGCAAGGAGAGTCAGTAGTAGCTTATACTTCAAGGAAGCTTAAAAAGCATGAGGTTAACTATGCTACTCATGATTTAGAGCTAGCCATTGTAGTTCATGCTTTGAAGGTATGGTGCCATTATCTAGTAGGAAGACCCTTCGAGTTAAAATCAGACCATCAAAGTCTGAAGTACATATTTACTCAACCAATACTCAACGCGAGGCAGAGAAGGTGGGTCGAGTTCCTCATTGAGTACAATTTTGAAATTGAGTACATTAAAGGAAAATAAAATAAGGTTGTGGATGCCTTAAGTAGGAGGAGACACATAGCAGCCATAACCAGGAGCCACATAAAGCTCATGGACCAAGTAAGAAAGGAGCAATATCAGGATGAATATTGTCAAGAAATTTGAGCCAAGTTAAGAGAAGACCCAAAGAGCAATAAGGAGTTTGGGGTAATAGATGACCTTTTATGCTACAAAGGAAGAATCATCATACCAAAATCAGGGGATTTAAGGAATATAGTGATGCAAGAAGCCCATAGATCTCCTTATATGGCTCACCCTAGAGGGGTAAAAATGAGAGAAAATCTAAAAAGGACCTTTTTCTGGGTAGGGATGAAGAGGGATATTACAGATTTTGTGGCTCGATGCCTTGAGTGCCAGAAGGTCAAGGTAGAATGCAAGCATCCCATAGGATATTTGTACCCCCATAGTATACCTACTCAAAAATGGTAGGTCATATCAATGGATTTTATTGTAGGCTTGCCTAAGACCAGGTACCAACATGATGCAATCTTTGTTGTAGTCGACAAATTGACCAAGGTCGCACACTTCATACCTAGGAACACCAAGGATGATGCTCAAGTGGTGGCTAATAGGTTTGTTAAAGAAGTGTTTCAATTGCATGGGTTCTCGGAGGTAATTATATCAGATAGGGATTCCAAGTTTACTTCAGAATTTTGGAGAGCCCTACATCAGGCAATAGGCACAAAGTTGCATATGAGTTCCCCCAGCTACCACCCAAATAGATGGTCAAACGGAGTGGGTAAACCAAGTTCTGGAAGATATGCTCCGCATGTATTGCATGGACCACAAGTCTCGGTGGGAAGACTATCTATCATTGGTGGAGTTTGCCTACAATAATGGATATCATTCCTCTCTAGGGATGGCACCTTTTGATGCCTTGTATGGATGAAAGTGTAGAACACCACTGTCATGGGACAACCCAGAGGATAGAGCGGTGATTGGACCAAAAATGGTCAGGGAAATGGAAGAGCAAATCAAGGTAATCAGGCAAAGGCTCAAGGAGGCTGCTGATAGGTAGAAGAGCTATGTCGATTTAAAGAGGACTCCCAGAGAATACTCAGTGGGAGATAAAGTGTTCCTAAGGGTCAAACCAATGAAAAGTGTGATCAAGTCCACAAAACTGGATCCACAGTTTGTAGGGCCCTTTGAGATCACTAAAAATATTAGCCCAGTTGCATACCGACTCGCCTTACCTCCTAATTTGTCAAAAATCCATGACACCTTCCACATATCTTTGCTTAGAAAATATATTGCTAACCCTGAACATGTGTGGGATGTCTCTAACTTGCAGATGGCAAATCCGGAGGCAATCGAAGTAATGCCAGTAAGGATCCTCGAATTTTGCTCTAAGACTATGCGGAATCGGACCCTTGAGCAGTGTAAGGTCCAGTGGGACCATTTCTCAGAAAGAAATGCCACGTGGGAGAAAGTGGTGGATATGCAAAAACACTTTCCTTTCTTGTTTGATGAACTTTAAGATATTGTAACAAATTGTTTGATTTTGTATGTTATTTGAAACTAAGAAACACCAGGGATGGTGTTAGTCCTAGTGGGGGAGGATGTCATGACCCTCCCAGATGGACCTTTGAACATAGAAAAACAATGTATTAACAAATGTGGCTAATACACGATTTTGTGCAATTAAGCAGCCTCACAATAATGAGTAGATAATGAAGGATATGATACTGCTAATGAATTGCCAATGTGTAGGATCAGGTGCACTCGTGAGTGGAGGGAATTGAGTCATCCACCGGAGATGAGAGTACTTGAGGAAGGGGAAATGATGATAAGGCAACTCGAAGGTAACACGGATAGATACCTTCATATAGGTATGCATTCGGTTAAGGGATAATCATCAATATCTAACCACCTTGAGCCCCATACTGATGGCCTAGTAGCTATCGTAAGTTCTAGAGGCTGAGATAGGTGATTAGATTGATGGAAAGACTCCCTCTTTGTTTGATGCACTTGCATGATTGTATTTTACTTCAACATTATTAACCTTGATAACTGGTGAGCATGGAGTAAATGGTTTGCCTTCACAACTTCATATGTGCCTTGTTTAAATAAATGATTGATTTATTTAAAAAGCAAAAAGATATTGTTTAAATAAATGGTTGATTTATTTAAAAAGCAAAAAATATATTGTTTAAATAAATGGTTGATTTATTTAAAAAGAAAAAGATATTGTTTAAATAAATGATTGTTTTATTTAAAAAGCAAAAATATCTCATTTAAAATGAGTGGTTGATTATTTAAATGATGCTAGTAGATGTTATTTGAAATAAAAGGTTGATTTATTTAATAGCATTAGTATTTAAATAAGCAAAGAGGTGATCGATTTATCAAATGATTACTCCATATAAACAATGGAGAACTTATCCTAAAATAAAATAAGGAATATAAATGCAATTCTTTAAGCTCCAAGGTAAGGTCTTTACCATGGCGTGTCTAGGAAGCTTCCACTCACCCAATGATCGATCCATATGGCGTAAATGCGACAAGATGACATTCGGTAGAATGGGTCGGGTTGCCCTTTGGAGGCCCGAATGGGTCAAATGCATGAAGCTCCTCTGACGTGAGAGGAAATCTCTTTATGGTGATCACCTTGGGAAAAGAGGGGAGGTATGTCCACCCTACCACCTGTCGAAGGTGGTCAAGGAGTAATGGCAGGTAGGCGGGGACGTAGACTGAGGAGGGGAGAGAAGATGTGAATGAGGAAAAGTAGGAAATGGGGATGATAGAAGGGGGACAAAAAAAAATGGCACAAAGTCAAGAGATAACACCATGAGCGAAGGAGCATGAAGTGGAGAGAGCACCGTGAGTGAAGTAGCATGAAGTGGAGAGATAGCACCATGAGTGAAGGAGCAGGAAACGACAGACATCCACTTGAGTAGTGTAGGTGATCCGGCTATTGCATGTAAGCTAGGTTGGTATACATATTGATACTGCTTGATATCATCCTTTCTTTGGTGTATTTTAGATGCAATGGCATCGTTTATTTTACCTCTATTATTGGAAGTTTATCTTATGCTTTCTCTATGTGTAGAAGATGCAATGGCATCATTGTTAGCCACTACTATTAATAGCCCGGCTATGTATCTTCTCTGTGTGTAGAATATGCAATGGCATCATTTGTAGCTACTATCATTGGTAGTTCAGCTACGTATCTTCTTTGTGCATTATAGATGCAATGACATCGTGATTAGCTACTATATTTGGTAGTTCGGTTATGTCCCTTCTCTGTGTGTAGAAGACACAATGGTGTTATTATTAGCCACTACCATTGGTAGCTCAGCTACGTATCTTCTATGTGCATTATAGATGTAATGGTGTCATGGTTAGCCACTATCGTTGGCATTTTGGCTATATTTCTTATCTATGTGTAGAAGATACAATGGCATCATTGTTAGCCACTACTATTGATAGTTCAACTACGTCTCTTCTCTATTCATTATAGACACAATGGCATCATGGTTAGACACTACCATTGGTAGTTTGGATATGTTCTTCTCTATGTGTAGAAGATGCAATGGCGTCTTTGTTAGCCACTACCATTTGCAGTTCAGCTACATCTCTTCTCTATGCATTATAGATGCAATGGCATCATGGTTAGCCACTATCGTTGGTATTTTTGCTATGTCTCTTCTCTATTTTTTGAAGAAGCAAATGTCATTGTCATTTTACCACAGTTGTTGGCAATCAATTTGGTATTATGGGTGGTAGCTAGTTGAGTAGCACCATGGGTAGCTTTTCCATTGCAAGTTGTAGTCAGGTTGGTAAGTTCCCTCAGGATTTGTTGGCATTGAGGATGATATGTGAAGAACACAAGCTTATACTGAGATGGGGGGGTGAATAGTATAAGACCTCTTTTTACTTTTTCCTTTATAATTAAAAATAGTAAAGCAATATACCCAAAGCAATATCAAAACAATGCACAAGATCATCCACAAAGTGAAACCAATTTTAACGTGGTTCACCTAGAATGGTTGGGCTACGTCCACAAAAATTTTCTCTAAAAGTTATCTCAAAGTTCTTTGGGAAACCTTCCCAATTACAATGTTTATGAGCCTCGGCCCAAAGGAGATACCTTCCCCCAATATGAATTTATGAGCCTCTACTCAAAGGAGATACCTTCCCCCAATCTAAATTTATGAGCCTCTACTCAAAGGAGATACCTTCCCCTATGCTCTGGATATGATCCCTCAAAAGATCAATTGTCTCTACCTCTTGCCAACACGTGGAACTCCTTTCCATCGAAGACCTCCTGTCCTCAATGCTTAGCCTAAGAGACCTCTACCTTCTATGATCACGTCCACAACAGCTCAGCAACCTATACCAAACACAGTCAGTCGGTCTAGTACAAGTCTTCCTTTGTCTGTCAGATCTATCCAACACTTGAACAAATCAATCCTCTACACACAAGCCTTCTCAAAGACTTGCCAAATCTGTCCTCAGGTTCTTCTCAAAGAACCACTGCACCTCTATCCTCAAGTTCTTTGATAGAACTATCAAACTTAGCTCACAAGTCCTCTGCTAGGACCTGTCCAAATCTGCTCACAAGTCCCCACCGGAACTTGTCCAAAAACTCAGCAAGCTCACCAAGAAAAACTTTCTTAGTAGGAAATCACAAAGTGAATTGTTAGAGACCCAATGTGATTTGTCAAACTCATAGAAGCATAAAGAGAATTTTTAGAGACTCAATATTTTCTATACTCAAATCCCAATCTCAAAACTCAACTCAAATCAACTCAGCTCAATCTCAATCTCAAATATGAAAACTCAACTCAATATCTGAAATGGATAGGATAGAATGTTTTCTTTCAAGAACATGAAACCCCAACAATTGCCAACTATGCAAAGAATCACATAACAATGATACTCATGTTCTTTTCACCATCAATTAGGGTTTCAACAACAATGCTCATCAAACAATGTTTAGTCAACCAACACCATTCAACATCAACCTTGAAGCATTCAACCAATCATCACAAGAAAAAGGAAACAAGAAGAAATCCTTTTCCCTCCAAAAATATTTGAACAAAACAGCCACCAATACAATATCACCAAATGCAAAGAATAACTTGCTCAAATCAACTCAATGGAGTAAGCCCAATATTATGAATCAAGTAAAGCAATAACTTGATCAAACAACCTCTTTGGAAGCAACTCAACCATCAAACTCAAAACAGCCAACCAAGGGTTCCACCAACTCAATGCAAGTAGCTAGACTCACAACTATAAACCCTAGTGCACAAAGCTTCCACTATCTCAAACCAAAAATTATGCATTCACCAAAACTCTCCTTAAGGATAACAATGCATAAGTAGTCTTCAACAAACCAGAAAATAGGATTTACATCCAACCAAAGAAAACCTAGTTGAAAACCTTTTCACTCCAACCTTATTTCAGAAAAACATACACCAATCATACTCATAAGACAAATGTGCCCATACCATTTTTGAATATGAATAAGCCCTTGAAAATCTACCATAATTAATAATTTTGATCTACCCTAAAACATTATTAACCCAACATTGGCATGTCAAAATAACTCAACCACCATGGCAATTATTTCCCCTTTAATTTTCAATCCGACTATAGCAAAAATATTAAGCTTGCATTCCTTATACCTCCCAAAGCTAACTTTATAAAACCTTAGCAAGCAAAATATTAAAATTTAATTGCCACTCTTTCTGCAAAAATTGGAGCGCATACCTTTGGTAAATATCCCGTGAATTTTCGGAGTGCATACACTACCCTCAAAAGGGTCTTCGGCGATTCGAACCATCGACCACCATGCTACTAAGTCCTTTGACCATGCCACGTGGTCTAGGAGATCCCACGTGAGGGAGAAGGGAATTCTCCGTTCTTATCACCGCGTGTGCCTCCTCCTTGATGCCAAGACCAACCTGTCACACCTTTGACCACGCAACGCTTGTCTTCCTCCTTCGCTGGCGTAGGGGCTCCGATGTCGAAAATGAAATGCTCAAGGATTAATTATCGAACTCTTGGCCAAAAATAAATGAAATCATTTGCCTCATTTTATATGCACTTTGATGCATTTCCAAACACATCGGCTGAATTCGAAAAGTAATTTTGAATTTAATCGAAATTGCTTTCTAAAGGGTTTAAAAACCCTTAAGATAAATTAAAAAATAATTTCTCCCTTAATTAATTAAATAATTAAAACCTTTAAGGGTTTTAAATAATAATTAAATAAATAATAAAGAGAACCTCCATTGGTTTTAATAAAAACCATTTAAATTGGTTTTAATGAAAAACCCTTGACAATGGAATTTCTCCGGATTCTCTTGGAATATTCCACCTTTGAAGCCAACACATCCTCTTAACATTAATGCCATTTCCTTTTGACATCAATGACAACTCATAGACAAGAATCTAGGATCTCAAACCCAAAATTTCCAACAATATGCTCATGTCACAACAACTAATGGCACCGCAAGTATGTGAGTACCATCTACTCTTGAGTTGTCAGGGTGAAAGCCACTTCGGCCGAACCTTGGTCCACCCTGTGTCTTGCCTTGCAATGTATATTGCACTAGCCTATTTTCTGGATGCTTTTCCATCCCATAGTTCATTGCAGTTAATAGAAGCTTTGATTAATGCTCATTATCTAAAATGGTAGATTATAGGATAATGAAAGTGTGGAAGCTTTAATTAATGTTCATTATCGAAAATGTTAGATTTTAGGATAATGAAAGTGTAGAAGCTTTAATTAATGTTCATTATCTAAAATGGTAGATTTTAGGAAAATGAAATTGTAGAAGCTTTAATTAATGTTCATTATCTAAAATGGTAGATTTTAGGATAATGAAAGTGTAGAAGCTTTAATTAATGTCCATTATCTAAAATGGTAGATTTTAGGATAATGAAAGTGTAGAAGCTTTAATTAATGTCCATTATCTAAAATGGTAGATTTTAGGATAATGAAAGTGTAGAAGCTTTAATTAATGTTCATTATCTAAAATGGTAGATTTTAGGGTAATGAAAGTGTAGAAGCTTTAATTATTGTTCATTATCTAAAATTGTAGATTTTAGGGGAATGAAATGTGATGATGGTTTGTTTTGTAATTTAAGGGTATGGGACCTTATGTTATGAAATGAAGAAAAAGGTTTATTTGAAAATTAGAGTAGATGACTTTAATTGGATAATAAATGTGATGATGGTTTGTTTTGTAATTTAAGGGTATGGGACCTTATGTTATGAAATGAAGAAAAATATTTATTTGAAAATTAGAGTAGATGACTTTAATTGGATAATAAATGTGATGATGGTTTGTTTTGTAATTTAAGGGTATGGGACCTTATGTTATGAAATGAAGAAAAAGGTTTATTTAAAAATTAGAGTAGATGACTTTAATTGGATAATAAATGTGGTGATGGTTTGTTCTGTAATTTAAGGGCATGAGACATTATGTTATGAAATGAAGAAAAAACTTTATTTGAAAATTAGAGTAGATGACTTTAATTGTATAATAAATGTGATGATGGTTTATTTTGTAATTTAAGGGTATGGGATCTTATGTTATGAAATGAAGAAAAAGGTTTATTAAAAAATTAGAGTAGATGACTTTAATTGGATAATAAATGTGATGATGGTTTGTTTTGTAATTTAATGGTATGGGACCTTATGTTATGAAATGAAGAAAAATATTTATTTGAAAATTAGAGTAGATGAATTTAATTGGATAATAAATGTGATGATGGTTTGTTTTGTAATTTAAGGGTATGGGACCTTATGTTATGAAATGAAGAAAAAGGTTTATTTGAAAATTAGAGTAGATGACTTTAATTGGATAATAAATGTGATGATGGTTTGTTTTGTAATTTAAGGGTATGGGACCTTATGTTATGAAATTAAGAAAAATGTTTATTTGAAAATTAGAGTAGATGAATTTAATTGGATAATAAATGTGACGATGGTTTGTTTTGTAATTTAAGGGTATGGGACCTTATGTTATGAAATGAAGAAAAAAATTATTGGAAATTACGTAGTTACTTTAAGTAGTGTAATGTGTGAACCCATTTACTTAAAAATTAAGGGTATGGGACTTAAATTGTTAAGTAGGGTTAGTTCATTTAATGCAAATAGAGCATATGAGTTAATACATGGTAGACTGACTCTCATGAGTGGGTGAGAGGAAATATGGAAAGAGTAGTTTCTATGATAGTATTATGCATTAGTAAGTTGAATTGCTTGGGTTATTTGTATAGTTGCAATCTGACAATAAAATAAGTACATTTAGAAGCATGTCTACCTAGATCGATGAGTTTCCTTATCCCCTACTATCCTTAATTGATTTATGGAAGAGTAGGAAGGCCAAAGTCATGATATGGACCAGTTCAAAAGTTTGCTCTCTACCTTACACCTTGTTATTTATGCAATAGATTAGATTGTGGCGATATTTCCTCGATGGAATGGATGTAAAGTATTGTGGAAAGTATTGGGTGTACCATACTTATGTATTTAAATAAATATTGTAATTGCTACATTTAGTACCTCTTTATTTGGTGTATTGTATTTAAATTTTTTAACGAATGCTTATTTGGTGATTGTTGTTTTATGCTTGATTTATCCTTACTTGTTGAAAATTTATTTTTGTTAGATTTAGTATCTTGATCTTCTATGTTCTTGTGATGTTAAAAATAAGTTCTAGGTGAACCTAGAGGTTAACCTAAGGGCTTGAGACCCCCTTAGGGAGACTGGTAACTAGGTTTAGAATATTGTACTAGAGTTAAGATAGCTTTTCAATGGCCAATATTGATAGCTTAGATCACAGTACACGTAGCATGCCCACACATAATGGCTTGTGTGGAATATGGATATGCGTGTACACCTCCTAACGATTGAAGGTGGTAAATGTAGCTCATCAAGACTGATGAGAGGGATGGACTTATGTGCATAACATAATATAGGCTTACACAGAGGTACTTGCATGAAGAGAATCTTGTGTGGTATAGTTCTTGAGAAACTTAGGGGATGTCAAACATTAAGGTGGTCTATGGTTGGTTGGGTATTTATGAATCCTTCTCCGTAGTCAACAAAAAAAGTATAAACTTTTATTTTTTTTTGTGTGTTTTCTTGTTTCATGAATTTTGGGGTGTTACACCTATCTTGGAAAAATGTATGCTTTGAAATGTGCTAGTGAGCCATGAATTATTTTTTTATAAAAACCTAATATTTTTCATGCCAATGATTTCTACTTAAATCTGTCAATGTCTGGTCGCCTCGATGTTAGATTGATTGAATGAAAGGTTCATATATTAACCTTTTTTGGGGAAAAATAGATTATCCGTGTGCCTATGTTAAAACTCCTTTTTAAACTCAATTTACTACCTAATTAAGTGGAGAAATATTTAGTTGTCTTTTATAAATTTTGAAAACCTTAAAAATATAAATGATAAAAATAGTTGGTATAGGTTTGTTCTATATGATGTTAAAGTTATAATAATCAATCTATATTATTGTATTTGATTTTAGACTAAAGAAGAATGTACAAGTAGGGAAAAGATATCAAAATATAATATCAATTTAAAATTAGAATTAAATTTGGTCTCGAGTGAACCTCGAATAACTAGATAGCTTTAAATGATTTCATAGTTTCATCCCTTATTGACTTCGGTTTCTTTTAAGGAAAATGGAAGATTACATTATTTATATTGAAAGTAAATAGCTCTAACTAAATATTGTTTAAATGCTTGAATAGGAATGAACTTTAGAGTTTTGTTGTTTAAATGAGTTAAAAAGTTTGTTTTTCTGTTTAAGGGAAGATTCGTAGGTGCTTTAATATTAGACTTTAGTTTTTTTTTTTTTTGAAAAAGGAAATTTTTTTATTGACAGTATTTAGAAAAATTAAAAAAATGGTAGTTTCTTTTCTTTTAAATAAATATGGAGTGAACTAAGATTTATATATTTTAATTCTTTAAATAACATAGACTTAAATGGTTAATCATAAGAATAAAAATCAATCTTTGATATCTTCAAAAACTATGTGACTAGAAAATCAAATCTAAACCAGAGAACCCTTAGTAGATAATTAAAATGAGTTACGATCCATAATTTATGTCTCATCAATTTGGATGAACATATCTTATAAGTATACTGATGATTCATCAGTACAAATGAATAATTACCCAACTCTAGTAGTATGCAAGTGGTATTACTAGAAATCGATTATAGTCATATTCTAGCATACTTACTCAGGACAAGTGGTCCTTCTACAATGAAAATTTAATGAAAGGTGAAATGGGATGCAATTCTAGGCTATCATACATATAGTACCATAAGGGGTCTCACAAATATAGTTCAACTGGAAATTGCTATCAATAAGTTGACTCTAGAAGTTGCTAGACTTCAAAGCTAGAAGATCCAATGATAATATGGAATGGGACATCTCATCATCAATTGTAAACATGACTTGGGATACCTAGACCTGAACCAGAGAATTTGTGGGCTCTAGTTGATTCCATAAGATGATGGACACCAGCTAGGAACTAGGCATAAACTAATGCTATACCCTAGCATGGCACAAATAATAGTGGAATATAAGGATAGCCCATAGGTTAAGGGAACCTATGTCCTCCATGCTTAGGGTGACAAACTATAAGACCACCCTTCTAGGTGATATGGGCCCTATAAGACTAACCCCTATTGTGAAAATTTATCTCTAGTGATGAAGAAGAATGTGTTCACAAAATGTCACCTCTTGTAGGATCTGGCCAATCTCGACCACTCAAGAAACCATCTATAGTGGTCAAAAGTCTCAAAGCAAATAAATTATGCCTACATACTAAAATTTGGGTGTATAGTAATCTAATTGCATCTTTAATCTCTTAAAGAGTCTAAAATTTTTCTTTGTAGTTATAGGGAGCAATACTGGAAGAGATAACCATGTGAGATATATCTAGGTTGTTACAGTTGGTATCAGAGCCCTAGGTTGTGAAACCCTAGGACATAAAATTAGTATTAGAAAAATTATATTTGATGAACTATGAAAACTTGAAATTGACATAGCTATTTTTTATCCAGGTTTAATGGTGGGTATCTCTAGAAGAACTACTACTAATCTACAATAAGAGATTGCAAAGGGTCCGAGAAAGGGACCAAGAAGGATTATTAGAGAGTTAGATAGGGAAAGAGTTGTAGAAACTCTTTGGTGACTCATCAATAAAGAAAAAGAAGACATGGCAAAATTGATTCAGTTAATGCAAGAACAATTGAATCAACAAAAAGAACATATGGAGTTACAACGGGCACAAATGAGTGAACACATGGAACAACAAAAGTCTCAACTAGCCCAATAGTAGATAATAATCACTCAGTAGAAAAAAGTAATTGAGAACTTGAATAAGAGCAAAGAAACCAAAAACCATCAATATGATCTACCTAAGGATCTAGTAGAAAGAATATTGGTGTAGAGTTAAGCAAAGAAATAAGAAAATTAGATATTTCAAAATTTGATGGTAAAGGTGATGGATAGGCAACTAAAAATTGGCTAAGTGAGGCCAAAGGATACTTTACTATTAAGCCCCTCTCATAAAAATTTAAATTAGCATGGGCAATGGCTCATATAGAAGGACCTGCACTGGACTGGTGGACAACATACAAGAGAAACAAACAATTTGGTGTTGTTGATGTACCCTGGGACACATTCCTAAAGGAATTTAGGGATATATTTCTAACTCGACAATTTTATGTAGAAAAATTTGTTGAGTTCATAAATTTACACCAAGAAAATATGTCAGTTATAGAATACTACCAGAGGTTTGTGCAATTACTAAAATATGTACCTGAGTATGATCGAAAGGGAGAATTTAAGGTACAAAAATTTATCATGGGTCTGCACCCAAGGATTGTATCTCTAGTTGGTATACTAAAACCTAAAGACTTATTTGAGGCCTACGATTTAGCACGATATGAAGATTTAAGTTAGAAAAACAATAAGGCCTACTATCAGAAGACCAAGAAGGATAGAGATGATCCTAAGAAGAGAAAGAACATAGGGCCAGTAGATGGGGTAAGGACCAATAAAAAATGCCCAAGGATGGTGACTGATGCAAAGGTGACAATAAAAACTGGGACAACTTATTTTTTTATCATTATTGTTTCTATTGCTATGTTGTTTCATTTCGGGCTACGTTGTGCTACATCTAGAAGTATGCATGTAGGTTGGATGATGATCATTTGGATCTAGACAACCACAAATTGAGATTGTCTAAGGTCATGTGGTTGCAAGCTATGGCATCCTTTCTATGATGAAAGTTAGATATAGGCCTACGAGGTATTACGATTAGGGTATGGCACATGATGAGGATGGTTGCATGGGATTTAATTTGGGTATTTGGGTGTGAAGTGTGCTCAAGATTTCAACAATGCTTTGATGCATTTACCATCCTCATCGTAATGAGGACAAAGTGGATGTATTTATAGAAATTCCAAGGAGGTATGTATGAGGTGGGTGCCTAATCAGTTAAGTGGGATTAAATGATGTTTCACTTTTGCATTGACTTTATCGTTGAAGATGTATGCTTGAAAAATTAATATAAGCTCACCTCATGATTATCACTATATATGTGTGCACATTAAACTAGTTGTGCATGATGAATTAGATGTGCATCTTGAGTTAAGTGATCCTATTGAACTGATTGTACATGTTGTGCATATTGAGTGATATTATTGAACTGGGTGTGCATTTAAAATATCCTATGTGTGCAACTATGATATATTGGAGCTCAATTATGGAACAAGAGTGATTCTTTCCTATACGTGATTGGCATGGGGGATGGGAGGTAGAATTGGAGTGAACTGTGGGTGATGTGGCCATAGGGGATGGAAGGGTGAATATTCCCGTGAGGAGGGGTTAGTGGTTGTGTAGCTTAGGTAACTATTAATCAATTATTTAATAGATTAATTAATTAATACTTAGATAAATTAATATTAATTAATTTAATTAATATTAAATATACTAATTAATTAGTGTTTATTATGCTTGATTTTGGTGTCTACACATAATATGTCTATTTTGTCTCAAGAAATTCATGATATGATTGTGAGATTTAAAAGTGAGTTGGCCATGAGGCCCCTCTATAGGGTCAAGGGATCTTGTGGTTGAAGTGTCATCATCTTCATCTAAATTTAGATTTTCTCTATCAATTTGCTCATTATCATCCCATAAGGGATTTTCATTTGGGTCCATGATTCTCTTCTTGCTATCAAGAGTAGGAGGCATGTTTTAATATGGAAAGGAGGAAATTAAATTTCAAATATAGCTACTCTTCATTAAAATAAAGGCATCAAAGCTATGAATATTGATTTCAATTGGTCAATATACCTCAATAAGATCTTCCAATATACATGAACATGCCTAATATACCTACCCCCTATATACCCATCAATACTGGAGGTGAATCGGTTCCCTCAATATATGTGATTGTATGTGAGGGCAAACCTTGAGGTACTAGACTAGGAATGATATGAGGATCAATATTTCTTGGATACGTGACTCAATATCAATATTACCATGATGACTTGAGGCACCAATTGTTAAATCTTGATTAGTGATCTAATCTATGCAAATAAATATTTAGTGGTCTTGCTTAAGTTTAAATAATTTTTTATCTTTTAATTAAATGAAGGGTTTCAAAAAGGTTATAAGGAGGTGTTCACATTGGGTTCACCAAAATGTGAGGAGGTCCCACAAAAATCCTAGTAGATCCACTAGGACTAAAATCCCCATAACATTGTCCTCACCTCAACTGGTGTGTTTTGGGTTTGATGTATGATATGTTGAGGGGTTCACCATGAGTGTTTTAAGGATTTGTTCCAAATCCTATTTTTGATGTGTATTTTAGAAAATACATAAGTGTTATTTTTCAAAATACTAAGTGCTAAGATTATAGAATAAACTATAATATAAATATGCATAAAACAAATTATGCAAAATACAAGAGCTAACCTAAAAATTATTTCTTCTTTTAGAAGAAGATTAATCTTAAGGTACAAGAAAGTAAATATTCTTCTTCAAGCAAGGGAGCAAGAGAATGCAATATACAAGTTAGCGTAAATGCAAACTATATGTTTTTTAAGATTTGAATGCCTAATAGATTAGTGGAGATAAACAAATCAAAATGAAACTAGACTCTTTAATTATACTTTTATTTAGTGATCTAAAACTTAAAATTAACTAAATTTTTTTTTATCTCTTTTTTAGTTTTATGTGTTTTACAAAAAATAGAGAACAAAAAATAACAACATATAGAATATAAATGAAATTGTTAACAAGACTAACATGAGAAGTTACCTTATTCAATGGTTGCTACAATTTTGCACCTTGTAGCTCCTGACCGTAAACTCGGTTTTACACCTTAGAAATATTGATTTTGAATTTATAAAACCTACAAAAATGATAAATTTGAAAGAGGATGATCAATGTTTGGAGGTATGCTATAGCTAGAGAGGAGGTAATGCCCATAGATTTAGTAGTCAAACCCCCTTGGTCGTTTTAGTTGATCAAGATAAAAATATAAAATTAATGACCTTAGTTACATGGGAAATTAATGCTTTAAAAGGATGGAGCACAAAATCACTCAAAGGATTGAGGAAATATATAATAGAGTTATTAATGTCTAAGAAGCAAATCAATGATTACGACAATTTTGTGTCTTGTAGGGGACAACAACAAAATCACTAAAGAGAGGAGGAGGGGTAGAAAGGAATATTAAAATCCTTTTTCTTAGATACAAATATTGGTCTTGATGAGATGTTTAGGTGAATATCTAATTTAAGGTTGGTAGTCTCGAGTGTGGACTGTGCAAAAATCACCTCATAATGATTTCATGGTAAAAGCTACAAAATTATTCTATTAAAGTTAGATTAACAACATAAGGTGATAATAGGGAATAAAATAAGTTGTAACTTGTGACAAAGGGGTATATTACAAAATAAATATAGGAGAAGGAATAGGACTCATGAAGATAATATAAAACTTGCCCCCAAGTCTATGTGGGGTGAATTTATGGTCAATAAGGCTGAATTGCAAAATCACTATGTTGTAACTCAAGGACAGAATAAAGGACGAGATAAAGTAGAGGGATATTTAGATAATCAAGTGTAGATAAAATAGAGCTTAAGTTATAAAAACTATTCCAAGGACTATGTGGGCATAACAATATTGAACCACTCTTGCTTATAGTGAATTTATGCCCTACAAGGTTGGACCGTAAAATTGCTTTTTCAATATTTGGACAAAGATAGGGAGAAAAGGAAGGGGTGATAAAAGGTCCCCCACCACTAAGGAGGTAGAAAAAATAGAATTAATACTAAATGAAACTAAGAGGAGTAGGTAGTAAGGTGGGACTTACCCCAATATTGCTTGAAAATGAATTCACGATTGATATTGGTGGACCGTGAAATCACCCTATGGGAAAGGTTAAGACAAAAATATCTAAAACAAGGGCTTCTAAAGGTTTTATAAGTGAGGAGAGGTTGATCTATGCTTGGCCTATAGTTGCACAATGACTAGGAGAAAATGTTAGAATAAGAAGATAAATTCAAAAGCTAAAGGAGAAAGAAATGTAATATAAATACTATGCTAAAGAGAATTTTCAAAGGAGAACAAAGACGGATATATCTACAACCAATAGAGGAGCAATTCCCCTAAGTATTGGCCAAGTAGACCCCTCTAAGGGCTCTCCAAAATAAAAGTACACTTTTTTCTAGAAGTCTTTGAATCATAAATGTGCAACATTTTTATTATAATGAGAGAGTGTTATGAAAATGAAGGCCCAATACCTCAGTTTATAGAGTTATGAAAGATCATTGACTACAAGAAGGATGAGGTGGTTGAATTTGAAATCCACAAAAGCAGAGGCACCTATAAGTTGGCAATAGGGCAAGGATATCTTAGGGGAGGCACCATAAATGGCCCAAAATCCCTAGGCATGCAAAGAATCCAAGATTTTATATTTAGCCTTGGGGACACGATTAGGGTTATACGTAAGGGTTCGGTCCCAAAATGTATTTATAAAAGTTTGGTAAATCAATTTTGAAATATAGATGAATAGTAATGCATGTAGAAGTTTCACTACTATTAGGTGCAATGTTGGAAATTTAAACTAAAAATGGTCAAATTATTATAAAATTGGGGCGAATCGACCCAAAAAAAATTTCATCTAGAAATTTTTGGCTAATGCGCACTAGTCAAGGGTCACAAATATTAGCCAATTCTAAATTTCAAAAATCCTAATTTAGCCAATTTGATGATAAATATCCAATATGCATAACACTGGACATGATTTTACGATCGATCTTGGTCAACTACAAATTTTTTGATACGACTATTTGGGGTCACATCAGGTGACAAAAAATTATACCAACTGGTATTTTAAAAATTGTATGGGAAGAAACTAATATGTGATTTCATGGTCTATTAAGAAGGAGCAAAAAATTTCTAAAAATGAGAAAGATCTAAAAATTAAGGTTTGAAGGACACGAAATTGTATTTGGTAATTTTGAAGGGTTACTGAGGTTTCTAAGGGAAAATTGACTTATTTGGTTGGGTCAAATTTTTATCTCTACAAAAGTATGAAATTTTTCATTGCATAAGTTTCATATGATTCCTCTACATATAACCTTCAGAAGTACTTGACATTTCATCTTCAACAAAACTATTCATCTCCTCAAACATCTGGGCAATATGACTCTTCATATTTATCATAAGATAAATGTATTTTATGAACTCCTAATAATGACAAATATGTAATGATTACTAAATTTCAAAATTTAAATACCTCATATATACAACTCTTTTCACATCACATATTTACAAAGGTCCTTGCAATGTATTTTCAAGATACCAAATAATATAATAGACTAATAAAAATTATGTAATAATCTTATACACAAGAGGGCTAATAGGATCTCATATCCTATTTACAATAGGTATATCATGACATTGTCACCAATGCATAGTTCTAGTGAGACCAAAATTTATGCATAGTCATATTTAAATAGGAACGACGAAAGGCATCATTTGCTTATATTATCTTACCATGCAAAAATTTAAGCTATGAAAGCACTGATAGAAGGAAGAGGCATCTCATGATAATGTCCATTGATGCTTAGAATACTACTAATATTTGAGAGTCATCTCTTAACATAGTCCACAAATATACAATCATGAAAAAATAGTCCCATGCACAATACTAGTATCACAAAGAGGGTTACATGTGAAAAATAAATATACACTACTTTATATGCAAAAAATTTGACCTTACATTATGCATTCACTTGATATAAAACCTATTATATTGCAAATCAAAGAGGTATGGAATCTCCCAACAAGGGATGCCCAAGAGTTTGACAAAAGCAAAATCCTATTGGAAAGGTCAATGTCTCAACCCCTAATTTATGCTTACATGCACTTATTTATAACCACAAATATTGCCTAGCACTAATCCTAAGTGGTAAAGTTCTACCAACTATGGTAAATTTAACCTAACCTATTTGCATCAATATCTACTTAAGTTCTTGAAGTAAATCTAAACTAATTACTATTCTAGATCTTTATCTAGTAAATAAATTAATATTTTAACACTATCATTCTTATTGCAAATCATATTCATTCTTCCTCTATAATTTATCCTTATCCATTGGGCTCTAAAGTCATTTCTACTTAGGATAAATATTTACAATTTTATCTTATTTTTAGCTATTTATTAGTTTTCTAATTCTTTAGGATCTTTATTTCCTATCAAACAATATTATTCCTCAAGTATACCAATTTTTGTGCTCAATTCCACTTTGGTATTAGTAAGATTTAAAACATTTGATCTTTGATGTATTCTACATTCTAGAATGGTGATGTTAGTAGGTAGGTTCTAATGTTAACACTTGGATAGTGCACTAGATAAGTTTTGCTTACCTAATTCCTAGTTGTGGTGATGATGTATTTTTTGATTTAGATTTTAGCTTAGAATATGTTTAATATCATAAAATAATAGTTTAGAAGCTTAAACACTCTATCGAAAACTCCTTGCAAAATGATTATTTATTCTAGTTGGATGACCTTGTTACTAATTACTAAACAATTAATAACAAAGTTGTAGATATATTTGGATTAAGATATATATCTCAAGTTCTATAGATCAATTCATCTCACTAGTCACTTCTCGTATTTGAGCCTAAGGCTAAGGCTGAAATCCTTTTAGATCCTAAAATTTTTACTTGATGATACATCATTCATTTATTTTTAAATCTAAACAAAAGCTAATTCATAAGATGATATTTTTTCATGAAAGTTTTGAATAGTTTGGTTTCCTCTTACTCTAACTGGTTCATAACTTTGATATTATCCTCCCTATTTGAAGGTTAAAAATATTTTCAAATTACTCAATCTCTATTCCAGTGTTACAATACCTTGAGATAATGTGTATATTTATACATCTTAGTCACTTAATAATTCTAAAATTATGAACTTACATTCAAATCAATATTCAATTCAATTAGGGTGATCAAATATGAATGAAAAATATGGTGAAACTATGATGAAATAGCCTTTGAAAGCTTTTTGGTCCCTCCTCAATAGTTCTATACTAAGATTATTTTTAAGACCATCTCCATTTCTCATTTTTTAATCCTTTTTGGATGGTGGCCTATCAATATGTTGAATAGCCAATTTTAATTGCAAACTCAAAATTGATGATAGTGAACAAAATCAACTACATTTTGGTGACTTTAAAGTTCAACATTCCTACTATACTACTTTAATATAGATATGTGATTCCATATTTATTAGGTATGCATTAAATTATAAATATCACTAAGTTAGTTGCATATATCCATCATTTGATAGCAAAGACATACCTTTTATGTATAGACTATTCAAAGGAGAATAATAGAAGCCATGGCTTGATTAAACAATTCACATGCTCACTAAAATAACTACCTCTTTATGTATATATAATGCACCATGCTAGGATATTGAATACAAGAAGGGTAGAAAAGCAATTATTACAATATGGCTCTCCTTGGTATCTCCTTTGATGGAGGTTCTAGCTCTTTATTGGGAATGTCTTATAATAGATATTCTAATGCATGAGTTGGTATGAATATGGAATTATTAGATTAATTCCAATTTAAGGATCATTTTTGTTCTCTTGGAACGTAACTTGATTGTAGAGAGATCAAATTGATTAGGAGTTCACTTCCTAAAATTATAAACAAGCATCCAATCATAAGCTTGAAGGTATCTATGTAGTACTTTGTATGACTCTCATTAGTGTGTTTTTTGTTGGAGAATATTACATTATTTGGTACATGCTAATTTATCGTCATGATACTGTAGACACCCAATTTTGACACACCAGTTGTGACTTCCCAAAACTGGTTGCAAGCATTCCAAAACTTCCTGAAACCAGTTCTAAACTTCACAAAACATCAAATTAATCATTCCCCATCATTTTGGGCATCACATTTCACCTTTACCAAATTTTCCACTCTAACCAAATTTGCTAGTGGTGAATTTGGCAAGTTGAGTGGTGAATTTGGAAAAATTGCAAAATCAACCTTTTTTTAGTTAAAATCAATCTTTTACCAAATTTTCCACCCCTATGGAAAATTTAGAAACTTTTCGAAATTCAAACTACTCGGAATCTGATTTGATTCTTTACAAAATTTGCCACACCTATGGTAAATTTGGTAAAAATGGCTAGGAATCTTCCACACGAACCAATTAGTCACAGATTGAGCCTTATTGCACCTCTACCATCGATCCAGTATGCTTTAAGAAGGATTAGGATGAATTTGTTTGAATTGATCTTATCCTTTCATTCCCTCCAAGTCCCCTCCCAAATCCTATTTAAGGAGGTCATAAGGTAAGCATTCTCCAAGCAATTCCACTATAGTAAATCTCTGCCTAGATTTATAATCTCTCTCTTTCTTCTTAGCATTATCATTCCAAGCATTCTTAGATATATCTTCAAGTATTTAAAGCATTCAGGGCCACTTTGCAAGCATTTGTGGAGGGAAACTAGGCAAGGCTAGGATGCTTGGTGGCAAGGATATCTCCATCCTAGGAAGAGGTCATAGCTAGGTGAAATATAGCTAGCTCTTTCCTTCATTTATTTCTGCCTTTTTTTAATTTTAAGCTTCCTCATTATAGCTTCGCATGTTGACTAACTCCATTTACTTGCTCTTATTTCATTTCTTATTACATATTCTTCATTGTTGAGCTCACCTTTGTTTTGTAGGCTCTAACATCTTTGCTTGTAGGTCTGATATTAAGGATTTGCAGCACATTTTATCATCCCTAACATCTATTTTTAGTTTTACTTTAGTTTGAATTCATTCCATCATTATAATTTGATTTTAATCCCTTATTTTGTAGGGTTTTCATAATATTCTCTTTGCATATTTTTAGGATAAAATCCTTACTAAATATCTTGACTACAGTCATTCTATCTTGACTACAACATCCTGACTTCTTTTATCTTCCTCCATGCTATTTTAATTTCATGTATTAAGCATTTTTGCAATCTATTTCCTTATTTCAAGTATTTCAATAGCATTTCTTTTCATTTCATGAACATTTATGCTTAACTCTATTTCTAAGCAAATTACTTATCATTGCTCATCATCTAGATGTTAATTTGCTTTCATTAAGTTAAATTAGTTGTTTCTTACACTTCCTAACATTTGGGTATTTGATTTTAGATCCTCTGCACTTCTATTAAATCAAGTTTCAGTCATGTTTCCATATACTTGTATGCTACCCATTTATTTTAGTTTTAAGTAAACTTTTGACATAGTTCATCAAATTCTCTGATATATCATTGTAATTTGTTGATTTAATATTTCTAGAGATTATATTAGCACCTATATGGTATTCCTTACCCATTAGACTGCATTTCATACCCCTGTTACAACTTTGATTTATCAAAGTTACAGTCCATTGAGGGGATTTCCTCTTTTACTCTATTATTAAAAATTTAGTCCCAAAATTCTCTATTTTAGAGGTTTGATCTAGTGATTTTACCACCTAAATACATTGAAAAACTCAATAGGATCCTTCCCCTCCAATATCAGCCAAAACCCAGTTGAATACAACTCGAAATCTATCCCAAAACTTTAAAAATTTGTCTCGGGACCAAATTCACCACACCTGTGGTGAATTTGGTGAAATATAATTTTAGAGGCTCAATCCTATATTTTTTTAATTTACAAACCTTACAGATAAAAATAATATCCTTACCTATAATTTTTAGCTTAAAACACATTCAAAATCTATCAAAATCAGCCCTGAAACCTCAAAAATCTTGCCTAGGACCATATTTGCCACCCCTGTGGTGAATTTGGCATTCAAAACAATAGAACCAAATTTGCCACTCAGACAAAATTTTCCAGTGGCAAATTTGGTAGACCCAATGGCAAATTTGAAAGACCCAATGGCAAATTTGGCAATAGGCCAAATTCCACTCCAAGAGGCAAGAAAAATAATTTTTCATCAATAAGGAGTTTGATCAGCTAAGGAAGATAGTCTACCACCTCACTACACTCAAATAGAGCCCCCAAATTAGACCAATTTATTTTTTTTCAAGTTTTTATGCAGGTTTACCAAATTCGCCACCCCTATGGTGAATTTGGTATCAATGGCAAATTTAGCATCAATGGTGAATTTGGCACTTTCTATGGAAAATTTGATAGATGGGCTTTGGGAGAGGTAATAGGTCACTTGGACCTTCCCTAGCCTTGTAACTTCATTTATTTTGTGTTATTTTTCTATTTTTTCTACTGTTTTGAAATTTAAATCACATCTATGTTGGCAAATTAAGGAATTCTAGTTAGAAAACCCAAATCATTTATAAAACCTTGCAATTTATTCACAAAGCGCTTCAATTTCTTTACAAAAAACTAAAATACTAATCAATTAAATAAAACAAGGATCAATTTTAATATTTCTTTTATATTCAAGTACTTAGGCAAAGAAATCAAAAAGCATATATTTGCATTAGGCTAGATTGTCTTATTGCATTTCCCCTAGTTTTCCCTAAAACTGAAATCTCCTTAGTCTAGTACATTCAAAACTTGAAGTGCATATAGGTTAGCTCTTGTTTGATTGCATTTTTGTGATCTAAATTAAGCACTGCATTTTATATGATTCTTGATGATTTAGGTTCAAATAATCGTTAAGGATCGATAAAGATTCAATATTAATAGATATCCAAAAACCCTTAGGTGTTTGTCCTAATTGAACTCATAAACACCACAAAAATAAAAATTACATCAAATTTCATACAACCATATGAAAAATCATTTGAGTAGGAGTCTATATGTGTTGAGGATTTTTATATCCTTGGGACCTCCTTTGGGTCCTCAAGTGGGGAAGCAGAGATTCTAACAAATCTCTCCTACTCACACTTGACGTTAATTAGGTTTAAAGGGAAAAGAACACGAGGTTTTTCTACCATGTACATAAATTGGTGAATCCAACATGAACACTTCCTTTTGCCTTAGCAAAGATAAAAATTTGTTGAACTTAAACAGACCATCTAATTTGTTTAATTAGTTTACATCACATTAAATTAAGATAACAAGAACATAAACAATTGCTAATCCTACTGGGAGAAGGTTAATGACCCCTTGAGTAAACTGACGTGTGAACCTTAGGGGAACAATCTTATTTGGCAAGTATATCATGGTGGATTAGTGGGAGTCATAAGGATGAATACTGACCCAGGTGTTGTAGGTGAGTTGGAGAGGAGAGGGCAATCCTCCAAGGGAGGTCCCAGGTTGGAATCTCCACCCTACCAAAAAGTTGAATTGGGTACCCAAAAATCCAATTGTTAATGTTGGTGTGGGCAGGGCTGGGCATGACTCCCGGGTGACTTTGACGGTGTAGAACCCCCTGGTCGTGGTCTCTCAGACCAAGGCAGCCCCGCAAGGGGTTTTTCGCTCTAAAAAAAATAAAAATAAGGAGGACTACTTATTTGGGTGACATAAGGATCTCAAACATCTTCTCTTATTTACTATAAGTACTCTAGAATTTTTTTTTAATAAATTTACCCCCCTTTTGAAGATAAGTCTTATAGCCATGTCTCAACATCCTTATAACACTCAAAAAAAAAGGTGTACCTATCACTTCTCAAGAAGTATCATCCTCTCAAGGACAAATTGAACCAGTAGTAAATACTTGGTCACAACAAGTACCTAGGAAAAAATTAATTATTGAACAAATTCCTCTTCAAAATTTAGACCATGTTAGAGATTACATCAAAAAAAATAAAGACATTATTTTAGATGTTCTTAAATATGAACTTAGAGAACAAGTGAAAGCATAATCTTCCATAATGCAAAAAAAATAGGATATTATAATGAACAATCAACTGTTGTGTAAATCAATGAAATTAAAAACAACTTGGCAAGTCTCAATGTGGCTACGACACAACCTACTAATTCTATAACACCTCCTACTTTTTCCATAGAAATACCCGCTTCAAGAAATCCTTTTTCAATATTTTCGAGCGAAATAACTAATTCTACAAATCCATTTTTCACTCTCAACATGGGACCTAGTAAAGTTTGTCCCGTCATAACATCAAATCAAAATGCTTTAAATATTACAAGTATGCCTTTTATGATGCAAACATTCACTCAATCACAAGATCCATCAAAATATATTCAAAGTATCAATACCAAAATTTTAGAATTAGAAAAGAGAGATGCTAAGTTTGAAGAACTTGAATGTCAAATTGCCTCCCTTCAAGGAACATCTAAAATCAAATAATCTTTTGAAGAGTTCTATAATGAACCTTTAGATCCCAAAATTATTAATCACCCATTTCTAAAGAACTTTGAAACTCCCAAGTTTCAAATGTATAATGGAAAACAAGAACCCATAAACCATCTAAGGCTATTTCAAATAGCTTGTAGTGACGTCAATCATGATGAAAAAATCCTCCTTAGGCTATTACCTAAAATTCTTAGTGGTTTAGCCTTAGAGTGGCACTTCCAAATACCTCATCATTCCATTAGGAAACTAAAAGAACTTATGGAAGCCTTCGTTAAACAATTCTTAATCTACATAGAAGATAAGGTTACCATAGATGACCTTTACCAACTTAGACAAGGTAAGAATGAGAAATTCTCATACTTCTTGGCCAAATGGAGAGGCCTCATAGGAAAACTTCAATATATTGTTGGCAATTTTGGGTTTGAGATCCTAGCTTCTTGTCTATGAGTTGTCATTGATGTCAAAAGGAACTGGCATTAATGTCAAGAGGATTTATTGGCTTCAAAGGTTGAAGATTCCAAAGAATATTTTCTAGAAGATTTCGGAGAGATTCCATGTGGCAGATGAAAAGGTTTTTATCAAAACCATGGCAGGTTTAAGGGTTTTTATTAAAACCAGGTGGATGCATTAAGGGTTTTTCTCAAAACCACTCTCGGCTTAATGCAAAGGCTGGAGACACTTATTAATTAAATAACTTAATTAATAAAACCTTTTTAAGGTTTTTTAATTAATTATTTATTTGATTTAGTGATTAAATTATTTTAATAATTTAATGGGTTCTCCACCTAAGGTCTAAGGTCTAAAAGACCTTTGATTATTTTTTAAATAATCAAAAGGGTTTCATAAACCCTAAAGTTGTTTCGAAGGCGCCAAAATAATATTAATTCGAAAATTTTGAATTATCCTCCCGCCGACGTCGTGCATAGCATGGAAGTTTGGCTATATAAGCCATAACCTATAGTCCAAAGCAATGGTGTGAAAGAAATTCGAATTGCGCAAAAGTTGGGAAGTAAAAGCTACGGCTATCATTTTTTTGCCACGTTTATCCGCCGCCAAAGGGTTAAGGAGAAGGAGACTCTTGCTAGCCTTCAAGCTAGCGCCGTTGGCCTAGTGGCAACGACTGTTCTGCGAAGGCGCTTGAAGGGAGGTCAAGCGTTCGACTCCCACCGTGGAGTGTGAGAAGAGTTTTTGCGCTCCGATTTTTTTGGAGGCACTGTTGACCCGCGATTTTTGGAAGCATTTTTTTGGTAAGGTTTTTTAAATAAAATCTGCATTTTGTTAAAGAAGAAGTGGTTGGGCAGATTTATTTAAAATTATTTTTAAGGTTAAATGCTTCTTTGGAGATATAAGGTTGATAGTGTGTGGTTGAGATTTTTGGCTTGATTGTTGAGTGAGATTTGCTTAGAAGCTATTATTCCTTGAGCATGGTTTAATTAATTTGGAGAAATAAGGTGTAAAAGGATATATTGTTTGTATGCTTTATATTTTTGGTAGTTGACTTCTAAGGATTGGAGTCATAAGGTGTTTTATGGAATAAATATTTTTGTGGTTACTTTTATGATCTAACCCTAACTTGGTGGCAAAGTTGAGGGTGGTGTTGGTAACAGAGTTGAAGAACTATTCTCTTCTTCCTCAAACAAAGGTATGGGCAACTTCTTCCATGTATATTGTTGATGGTGTATTTTCTGAAATTGAGTTTGGAGTGAAAAGGTTGTCTACTAGGTATTCTTGTTGGTGTAAATCCCATTTTCTGGATATTGAAGATTGTTTATGCATTAAAATCATTGATGAGTTTTTTGGGTGAATGCATAATTCTGGTTGAGGAAGAGGAAGCATTTTTGCACTAGGGTTTATGTTAGTAAGTCTTGCTACTTGCATTGAGTTGGTGAAACCCTTAGTTGGCTGTTTTGAGATTGATGGTTGAGTTGCTTCCATAGAGGTTGTTTTGATCAAGTTAATGCTTTACTTGATACATGATTTGGGCTTACTCCATTGAGATTGATTTGAGCAAGTTATTCTTTGCATTGGTGATTTATGTTGGTGGCTGTTTTGTTCAAATACCTTTGGAGGGAAAAGGATGTCTACTAGTTTCCTTTTCATGTAGTGATTGGTTGAATGCTTCAAGGTTAATGTTGAGTTGAATGATGTTGGTTAAACCTTGTCTATAAGCATTGTTGTTAAAGCCCTAATTGGTTGAGAAAAGATATTGGTTGTGGAAAGAACATGAGTATCATTGTTATATGAGATATTGCATGGTTGGCAATTGTTGGGTTGTGTTTCATGTTCTTGAGAAAAGCATACTACATCTATCTTATTCTTTTGAGATTGAGATTGAGTTGAGATTGAGATTGGGAGTTAAGTATAGAACATATTGAGTCTCTAACAATTCTCTTTATGCTTCTATGAGGTTGATGAATCACATTGGGTCTCTAACAATTCTCTTTGTGGGTTCATGCTAAGCAAGTTTTTCTTGATGAACTTGTGAGCTGATTTGGACAAGTTCTAGTGAAGACTTGTGAGCTGATTTGGACAGGTTCTAGTGAGGACTTGTGAGCTGATTTGGATAGGTTCTAGTGAGGACTTGTGAGCTGATTTGGACAGGTTCTAGTGAGGACTTGTGAGCTGATTTGGACAAGTTCTAGGGAGGACTTGTGAGCTGATTTGGACAGGTCCTAGCAGAGGACTTGAGGACAGAGTTGAAGTGGTTCTTTGAGAAGAACCTGAGGACAGTTTTGACAAGTCTTTGAGAAGGCTTGTGTGCAGTAGAGATTGATTTGTTCAAGCTTTATGAGTTGAGCTTGGGACAGATCTGATAGAGTGAGGAAGACTTGTGCTGGACCGACTGACTGTGTTTAGTACAAGTTGATGAGTTGTTGTGGAGGTGATCAGTGAGGACAGAGGTCTCTTGAGGCTGAGCATTGAGGACAGGAGGTCTTCTATGGAAAGGAGTTCCACGTGCTAGCGGAATAAGAGGCAGGTGATCTTCTGAAGTATCATTTCTAGAGTTGAGGGGAAGGATTCTCCTTTGGGCAGGAGGCTCATAAATTCGTGCTGAGGGGAAGGATTCTCCTTTGGGCAGGAGGCTCATAAATTCATGAGGAGGGGAAGGATTCTCCTTTGGGCAGGAGGCTCATAAATTCGTGAGGAGGGGAAGGATTCTCCTTTGGGCAGGAGGCTCATAAATTCGTGAGGAGGGGAAGGATTCTCCTTTGGGCAGAGGCTCATAAATACTTGAGTAGGGGAAGGTTTCTCCTTTGGGCTGAGGCTCATAAACATTGTAATTGGGAAGGATTCCCAAAGAACTTTGAGAAAGCTTTTTAGAGAAAATTTTTGTGGATGTAGCCCATGTTGGGTGAACCACGTTAAAATTGGTGTCTCATTGTGTGTTGCTTTATGCATTGCTTTGATATTGCTATTGGTTCATTGCTTTGTGAAGTTGAAGTTAAATAGAGAAAGTAAAAAGAGGTCTTATACTGTTCACCCCCCTCTCAGTATAAGCTTGTGTTCTTCAATTGGTATCAGAGCGGGTTCCTTCAAAAAGTTTAACAGCTTGAAGGAAAATATTGTAAAGAACACAATGGAATCTACAAGTGGTAATGCAACACCTATTCTTGATGGGGCAAGATTTTGGGCTTTGGAGTGCTAGGATGAAGGTTCATCTTATGGCTCTTGGAAATGAAGTTTGGGAAGTGATTGAGGATGAGTATACCATTCCTGAGCATGGTCCTTCTACTAAGGAAGAGAGGCTCCTACATCATAGCAATTCAAAGGCAATGAATGCAATCCTGAAGGGTTTACGGTAGGCAGTAGATCTTACCAAGGTGATTCACTGCAAGACAACTAGTGAAATGTGGAAACAATTGAAGGTGGTTCATACAGGTGATGCAAATGTCCGAAAGGCCAAGTTGAGACACTTCAAAGGTATGTTTGAACAACTCAAGATGAATGATGAAGAAAATATTAGTGACTATATGCTTCGTATGGATGAGATTGTTAACTCTATGAAGGAACTAGGTCTTGAGCTTGCTGAAAATGATATTTGTGATAAGATTTTGAGGTCTCTTCCAAATAGATTTAGTGAAAATATTTCTGCTATTGAGGAAGCTAAGGATTTGGATAAGTTGAAAAAGGATGAGCTTCATAGTATACTTGCAGCATTTGAGTTGAGAACTCAAGTGAAGGTTGATGTTAAGAAGGAGGCAACTTTCAAGGCTACCAAGAAATCCAAGGGTAAAGAGCTTCAAGATAGTGATGAGTCTTCTAGTGATGAAGAGGCATATTACAACAAGAAGGGCAAGTTCTCAAGAAAGCACAAAGGTATGAAATATGTCAAGTGTTTCAATTGTGGAAAGTTTGGTCATTATGCTACTAACTGTACTGCTGCCAAGGATGAAAGTGATGAAGATAAACAGGATTATAAGAGCAAGGATTCTGAAAGGCACAGGCATCAAAGGAAGAATAAAGATGAGCAAAGCAATCAAGGAAAGAGGTACTCTCACAAACACAAGAAAATTTTCTACCTAGACAAGGCAAGTAAGTGTTCTAGTAGTGATAGTGAAAGTTCTTCAAGTGATGTTGGAAATGAGATGTTGTTCCTAACAGAAAAAGAAGAAGAAAAGAAACATAGATTTGTCCTTATGAAATGTTTTAGATGTGGAAATTTTGGACATCTTGAGGATGATTGCACAAATGATGGATTGATTTCTAGTTATACTATGTATGAGGATGCTTCGAAAAATTGTAAGGAAGATCTTTGTATGGCTTTAGAAAAGGGTAGCACCTCTAGTGATAAGAAATCTGAAAAAGTCATTGATGTTTCAAAAGGCAAACAAATAGAGGAAGTTATAGAGGATGGTGAAGTAGATCTTGAAGCTGAACTTGTTAGTGCTCTTAGTGCTTTGAAAAAGGAAAGAAAGAAGAATGCTAGACTCAATGATAAATTGGATGAATGTTGTATTGAGAGAGATGAGCTTATAGAAAGTCTTGACTTCTCTATAGCTAAGACACAAAAACTTAAGGATAAGTTAGAGTCTAAGGTTCTTGAGTGTAGAGAGTTGGAACAGAAAGTGGCTTCCTTGAAAGAGGAAACTAAAGAGTACAAGGAGAAGCTTTACAGGTTTGAAGATAGCACCAAAAAGGTAAAGTCAATCATCAAAGATCAAAGAAGGACAACAGATAAAACAGGTCTTGGTTTTGGTAAGAAACACATGGAACAAGTTGGCGACTCTACTGGGGAATCTAGTAAGAGATTCCGAAAGGAAGAGAGTTCTGATGAGGAAAGTACTTCAAAAAAAGAGTCCTTGAGTGATAGATGCACAGAATCAGAAAACAAGAATCAAAAAAAGGGGAGAAAGTTTACAGGACCTAAGAGGTCAAATCAAGGAAAGTTTAATGGCAGATGTTTTGCTTGTCACAAGTTTGGTCACATGGCTTCACATTGCATGACTCAAGTGAGGAAGGTAAATGACAGATTCAGAGGTGGTAATTTCTTTCAAGGGTATTGCTACTCTTGTAAATAGTTTGGGCACAAGGTTGTTTATTGCAAGGCTAATAACAGGAACAGGGTTGGTCAGAATAGATGGAGTCAAAGATCAGGTATGCCTCAAAGAAATAACATTGTTAGTTGTTATAAGTGCAACAATGAAGGTCACATAGCTAGACAAGTGTAGAGCTGAAATTCCAAGGTACAGGAATAGGAACATGGGTATGAACAGGCACAAGAATCAAGACATGGATAAGAACAGGAATGATAACAAGAACAACAATAGTGACATGAACAAGAACAGGAATATGGACAAGGAGAACAAGAGAAGACATGGTAAGGCAGCTATAGACACTGATGAAGATCGCTGCCTAATGGGAGTTTTACTCCCACCCCAAAATTAATCACCTCAACAAGAGGTGGGGGAGGGACTAAGCTAAGAGGCTCATTCTTAGTCCCAAGCCCCAAAGGTGACCCTTTGCCATTGATGACAAAGGGGGAGAGATATGAGTAAGGGGGAGAGCCTCAAGTCAGGGGGAGCTGATTTCTATACAGCAGTTTTGAGTTTCAGTGTTGTTGAGAAGCATGGTTTGCCATCAATGACAAAGGGGGAGATTGTTGGCAATTTTGGGTTTGAGATCCTAGCTTCTTGTCTATGAGTTGTCATTGATGTCAAAAGGAACTAGGCATTAATGTCAAGAGGATTTATTGGCTTCAAAGGTTGAAGATTCCAAAGAATATTTTCTAGAAGATTTCGGAGAGATTCCATGTGGCAGATGAAAAGGTTTTTATCAAAACCATGGCAGGTTTAAGGGTTTTTATTAAAACCAGGTGGATGCATTAAGGGTTTTTCTCAAAACCACTCTCAACTTAATGCAAAGGCTGGAGACACTTATTAATTAAATAACTTAATTAATAAAACCTTTTTAAGGTTTTTTAATTAATTATTTATTTGATTTAGTGATTAAATTATTTTAATAATTTAATGGGTTCTCCACCTAAGGTCTAAGGTCTAAAAGACCTTTGATTATTTTTTAAATAATCAAAAGGGTTTCATAAACCCTAAAGTTGTTTCGAAGGCGCCAAAGTAATATTAATTCGAAAAGTTCGAATTATCCTCCCGTCGACGTCGTGCATAGCATGGAAGTTTGGCTATATAAGCCATAACCTATAGTCCAAAGCAATGGTGTGAAAGAAATTCGAATTGCGCAAAAGTTGGGAAGTAAAAGCTATGGCTATCATTTTTTCGCCACGTTTATCCACCGCCAAAGGGTTAAGGAGAAGGAGACTCTTGCTAGCCTTCAAGCTAGCATCGTTGGCCTAGTGGCAACGACTGTTCTGCGAAGGCGCTTGAAGGGAGGTCAAGCGTTCGACTCCTGTCGTGGAGTGTGAGAAGAGTTTTTGCGCTCCGATTTTTTCGGAGGCACTGTTGACCCGCGATTTTCGGAAGCATTTTTTTTGGTAAGGTTTTTTAAATAAAATCTGCATTTTGTTAAAGAAGAAGTGGTTGGGCAGATTTATTTAAAATTATTTTTAAGGTTAAATGCTTCTTTGGAGATATAAGGTTGATAGTGTGTGGTTGAGATTTTTGGCTTGATTGTTGAGTGAGATTTGCTTAGAAGCTATTATTCCTTGAGCATGGTTTAATTAATTTGGAGAAATAAGGTGTAAAAGGATATATTGTTTGTATGCTTTATATTTTTTGGTAGTTGACTTCTAAGGATTGGAGTCATAAGGTGTTTTATGGAATAAATATTTTTGTGGTTACTTTTATGATCTAACCCTAACTTGGTGGCAAAGTTGAGGGTGGTGTTGGTAACAAAGTTGAAGAACTATTCTCTTCTTCCTCAAACAAAGGTATGGGCAACTTCTTCCATGTATATTGTTGATGGTGTATTTTCTGAAATTGAGTTTGGAGTGAAAAGGTTGTCTACTAGGTATTCTTGTTGGTGTAAATCCCATTTTCTGGATATTGAAGATTGTTTATGCATTAAAATCATTGATGAGTTTTTTGGGTGAATGCATAATTCTGGTTGAGGAAGAGGAAGCATTTTTGCACTAGGGTTTATGTTAGTAAGTCTTGCTACTTGCATTGAGATGGTGAAACCCTTAGTTGGCTGTTTTGAGATTGATGGTTGAGTTGCTTCCATAGAGGTTGTTTTGATCAAGTTAATGCTTTACTTGATACATGATTTGGGCTTACTCCATTGAGATTGATTTGAGCAAGTTATTCTTTGCATTGGTGATTTATGTTGGTGGCTGTTTTGTTCAAATACCTTTGGAGGGAAAAGGATGTCTACTAGTTTCCTTTTCATGTAGTGATTGGTTGAATGCTTCAAGGTTAATGTTGAGTTGAATGATGTTGGTTAAACCTTGTCTATAAGCATTGTTGTTAAAGCCCTAATTGGTTGAGAAAAGATATTGGTTGTGGAAAGAACATGAGTATCATTGTTATATGAGATATTGCATGGTTGGCAATTGTTGGGTTGTGTTTCATGTTCTTGAGAAAAGCATACTACATCTATCTTATTCTTTTGAGATTGAGATTGAGTTGAGATTGAGATTGGGAGTTAAGTATAGAACATATTGAGTCTCTAACAATTCTCTTTATGCTTCTATGAGGTTGATGAATCACATTGGGTCTCTAACAATTCTCTTTGTGGGTTCATGCTAAGCAAGTTTTTCTTGATGAACTTGTGAGCTGATTTGGACAAAGTTCTAGTGAAGACTTGTGAGCTGATTTGGACAGTTCTAGTAGACTTGTGAGCTGATTTGGACAGGTTCTAGTGAGGACTTGTGAGCTGATTTGGACAGGTTCTAGTGAGGACTTGTGAGCTAATTTGGACAGGTTCTAGTGAGGACTTGTGAGCTGATTTGGACAAGTTCTAGTGAGGACTTGTGAGCTGATTTGGACAAGTTCTAGGGAGGACTTGTGAGCTGATTTGGATAGGTCCTAGCAGAGGACTTGAGGACAGAGTTGAAGTGGTTCTTTGAGAAGAACCTGAGGACAATTTTGACAAGTCTTTGAGAAGGCTTGTGTGCAGTAGAGATTGATTTGTTCAAGCTTTATGAGTTGAGCTTGGGACAGATCTGACAGAGTGAGGAAGACTTGTGCTGGACCGATTGACTGTGTTTAGTACAGGTTGATGAGTTGTTGTGGAGGTGATCAGTGAGGACAGAGGTCTCTTGAGGCTGAGCATTGAGGACAGGAGGTCTTCTGTGGAAAGGAGTTCCATGTGCTAGCGGAATAAGAGGCAGGTGATCTTCTGAAGTATCATTTCTAGAGCTGAGGGGAAGGATTCTCCTTTGGGCAGGAGGCTCATAAATTCATGATGAGGGGAAGGATTCTCCTTTGGGCAGGAGGCTCATAAATTTATGAGGAGGGGAAGGATTCTCCTTTGGGTAGGAGGCTCATAAATTCGTGAGGAGGGGAAGGATTCTCCTTTGGGCAGGAGGCTCATAAATTCATGAGGAGGGGAAGGATTCTCCTTTGGGCAGAGGCTCATAAATACTTGAGTAGGGGAAGGTTTCTCCTTTGGGCTGAGGCTCATAAACATTGTAATTGGGAAGGATTCCCAAAGAACTTTGAGAAAGCTTTTTAGAGAAAATTTTTGTGGATGTAGCCCATGTTGGGTGAACCACGTTAAAATTGGTGTCTCATTGTGTGTTGCTTTATGCATTGCTTTGATATTGCTATTGGTTCATTGCTTTGCGAAGTTGAAGTTAAATAGAGAAAGTAAAAAGAGGTCTTATACTGTTCACCCCCCCCTCTCAGTATAAGCTTGTGTTCTTCACATATTCCCCCTCCTAAGAAAATCTTACATATATTCATACGAAACCTTCACAAAAAAAATTCATATCCCTTGGAGTTGACAAACTTAACCTATTTTGAGGAAGTCATCAACATGTCTAAAAGGGTATAGGTTGTCCTCATCATATGAGGCCAACTCAAATATAACAAGAAAGAGGATTAAAATCCCTCTAAGAAGGGGTAATACAAAAATAAACATGTTGTAGAATATGGTGTAACCGATTCTCGACAAAACAACAATGTAAACACTACTCAGAACGCTCCTCAAAAGCTGGTTATATAAAAGGAGGACAAACCTCAAAGGAAATACACCAACACGAGACAAAGTAAAACAACTATACTAAAAATTCTCCTTGAATCTAAACTAATAGAACTTCCACCCATTAGACCTTGGGACTTATTAAAAGGATCATCCTTTTGGTATAGGCAAGAGGAATACTGCGACTACCATCAAATAGGACATACTACCAACAAGTATAGAACCTTAAAGAACATTATACAAGACCTCATTAAGGAAGGTAAAGTAGTAATTAATAAACCATAAAATCTCAACAAAGGCATGGTAATATTTCAATATCCCCTACCAACATGCAATTAAAATCATCTAACTTTGTAGGTGCCATCCGTCTATCAAGATCTTCCCACACCATAACTAGATAACAAGCAAAGAATCAATATTTAGATCAACCTCCATTGGTTATCCCAAATGTAAAAATCAACATTCCTACTAAATCACCTTTTGTGATTACACCTTCTCAAAATACCTTGCATACATTTGATCTTCATCAATAATTAGAGGAGGTACTCACAAAAATTTCCCTCCTATAACTCCTAAAAACATCGCCTACTCATAGGAAAATATTTTTGAAACTCTTGAGTGAACAAGAAGTTCCTCAAGATCTATCCCCAAATAATATCACCAACATGGTTGGGTTAACTGGAGTGAACAATGTTATCTTATCATTTCATGAAGAAGATACTCCTATCAAAATCATATTAAGGGATTTCCCTCTCTACATCATAACTCAAATAGATGATAAATATATTAAGAGAGTTCTAGTAGACAACGGGTCAGCCTTGAATGTTTGTAACGTCAAATTTTTACAAAATTTTCACTTAACCAAAAATAATTTGCAAAAATTGGACCTTATTATTAGGTCTTTTGATAACGAAGAATGAGAGATGATAGACACTATTACTTTACCTATCAAAGTAGGGCCTCATGTCTTAAAAACCCTCTTTTATTTTATTTCATGTGATGTAACATATAACATGCTCCTTAGAAGACCATGTATACATGCTATGAGGTTCATGCTCTCCACCTTACATCAATGCCTTAAATATGAATATCAAGGAAGGGTAATCCATGTTCTTGAAGGACCCAAAACCTTTCACCATTTGCAACTCCATAGGCTTACAAGAGATTAATATTTGTCCTTCCTTACAATCAGAAAAGTCAAATGATTAATAAAAAGTAGAAAAAGGAAAGGAAATATTATAGGAACCTCTTATAGACTTAGAGAAAATTCCCCAAGCATCCTTTTTTATCGTCAATTCAACCATATTTGTCAAAAACCAGACCCTTTCGTAGAACTAGTACACATATACCTTTCTCCTCGAGACATAGGTATGCCTAGTAGAAAGGGACTTAAATTCAAAATAGGGTCTTGTACTTTCATCCATAAGAGGAATACCTTCGATGAAAATATCCAAGGATGCAATCATATGCCAAGTGAACAAACCTACGCTACATGTTACATGTCACCCACCTTTCCCATAGTTAAATAAATGCTTGTCAATATGGGTTATCAAGGTAAGGGCCTAAGAAGTTATGAACAAGGTATTAAAGAACCCTTAGAAGTTGTACCTTAGCCAGCATGATATGGAATTGGATTTAATGAACCCTCTCCTATATCAAGAGAAGAAGACAAGGATGACTACTCCAAATCAATACATGACTCTCAATGGGGAAAAGAGGATGAAAATGAACTATGGTCACTTTTCAATCAAACCCCTCACAAAACAATATGATTTGGGAGTATTAACATGTTACAGCTAGTCCATCCAAAATTCATTACAACCAAAAAAGATCTTGAATAATCTTTAGACAGTTGTCATATAGAAGAATCTCTTTGTCAAATATTCAATTTAAACTCCACCCAACCTCCTAATTTAGAAAAAACATCTATAGACCCTCAAGAACTTAAGGAAATTGGTATTATAGATGCCCCTCTCCATTTTGAGGATGATTCATAAGCTTTAATTTAAGATACCATAAAGTTCAACATTGGAACTGATCAAGATCCATGCCTTATCAAACTAAGGAAATTCCTAACACAAGAAGAATGAACAAAATACATAAATATACTAAAGGAATTCTTAGACATATTTTCTTGGGGATACAATGATATTCTAGGACTTGATACCTCATTGGTATTCCACCATCTAGTAGTGCGCCTTGATGTCAAACTCGTCAAACAAAAATTAAGAAAAATACATCCAAGAGTCGTTATTTTAGTAAAATGTGAATTTCAAAAACTACTAGATGTTAGATTCATAAAATCCATAGATTATTTATATTAGATATCCAACATCGTTCCTATCTCCAAGAAGGAAGGATCCATCCAAATTTGCATCGAATTTAGGAATATAAACAATGCTTGTCCTAAGGATGACTTCCCTTTACTCAACATAGACATGATAGTTGACTTCACCATAGGGTCTAAAATTCTATCCCTAATGGATGGGTTCTTAGGCTACAACTGAATCAATATTGTAGTAGAATATAAATCCAAAATAGCTTTCACTACCCCTTTGGAAACCTTTTTCTAGCAGGTTATGCCCTTTGGCCTCAAGAACATAGGAGCTACATATCAAAGGGCTATTACATTCATATTTCATGACCTGATTTATAAAATAGTATAAGACTACATGGATGACATCATAGGATGATATTTGAAAAGGAAAGACCACACTCGAGACCTTAGATGCATCTTCCAAATACTATGAGACTATAAAGTTAGAATAAAATCCCTAAAATGTATTTTTGGGGAGAAATCCAAAAATATGCTTGGGTTCATCATGTCTCATCATGGGATTGAAATTGATCCCTCTAAAATTGTGGCTATAACAAATATACCACCACCTAGGAATTTGATTGAGTTACAAAGCCTTCAAGAAAAATTACAAGCTATTCATAGGGTTATATCACAACTTGCAAACAAGTGTCAACCTTTCTCCAAATTATTGAAGAAAGGAGCCAAATTTGAGTGGGATAAAGGATTTCAAGAAGCCTTCAAAGCCCTAAAAACTTACCTTTTAATGCCACCTATCTTGGTGCCACCAAACTTAAATCAACCATTATTTTTATACATAGCTGCTCCTAAACATGCCTGAGGAACTTTGTTAGCACAATACGATGAACAAAATTGAGAGAGAGCAATAAAATATATTAGTAGAACTCTAGTGAACTATGAAACTCGTTACACACCATTAGAGAAGATTTTTTTGGCAGTCATCTTCTCGTCTCTTAAGCTAAGATATTATAAGCTTAGTCAAAAGACTTGTGTCTTTTTTTTGGTAGATTAGATACTATAGCATTAATACCGGGTTTTATAGGTTGACCCAAAACCTTTTACAAAAATTAGCCCAGGGTTGTTTATGAACATGTCCTTACTAAGGATCCTATATATGTAAAATATACATGTCACCAAAGCCATTACATCCGATAAGGTACATATAATGTTATCAAAAATAAACTTCCCATACAACATTTTGGGTATACCCCAAGAAAACACACCTGCATCATAATTACAAAAAAATAAACAAACACAAATCCCTTCCTTGAAACAATGGAGAAACAAAAAGTTGCAGACACACATAGCAGAGTACTAAAAAAAACTCCCACAAGCTCTGTATTGATAGTTACTCTTAATAATTCTTTGGTAATTTCTTTTTTTCATATATGACATGCTTTGGGACCAAATCCCATCTTGGCCAATCTGCCTTGGAGAAGTGAACCTGCTGGCTAGATTTTATGGCAGTGGCTATCTGGTGGTCCATGTGGCTCTGGTTCGAAGTCTTATATTGTTGTTTCTTTCCTGCCCTGTGATTATCAACCAACCTCAAATTACTAAGATGACTAGGAGCCATGTTATTTGACATGTGACTATCCCCATTAGTCTTTATGGTATTTCCAAGCAGCATCCACCAAGACTGATAGCTGGGATAATTTTTATTGTGATATGGGAATACTCATAGCCTTCAAACTTACAGTGCCTTCCCTGTTGGTAAATTCGATTATCATTCTTGGAATTCTTGTTGAATAAGATCCTCTACTTTTCTTGGGACACCGTTTTCCCATTTGAAAAGTTTGTCACCATCGACACCCAAATTGGCCAGCTTATCAACAACTTTGTTAGCTTCTCGAAATACATGTTGGGATTTTCTATCCTGTCTTCCCTGGAAAAGAATCCTAGCCTCTTCAAAAATTGTTTTAATCCTCCAAGAAGGTTTTTTCCAATCATTGAGAAGATTTATAACATGCATAGAGTCTCCTTCTATGATCAAATTGCATTCTAAGTCTTGAGTCATTTGAAGGCCTCTCCACATAGCTCTAGATTCAACTTCATTGTTCGTCCTTGTTTCCAAATATTTAGAAAATACAAGCATCATATTCCCATTATGATATCGCACAATGCCACTAGTGCCTGCTCTACCAGTATTGTCCTTAGCTGCTCCATCCATAGGAGGTGGGGACCACTTAACATTGGCTTTGGGGTTGACTACCCTAGGCACAAACTCATATAACAAGGTTAAGCTTAAAAATTGAGCAATCGTGGTCTCCTGTAGATGAGGTTTATGGCTATCAAAAGGTATCAAGTTCACATTCTTATTGGAAAAGGACAGGATCCTGGCAATGATAGTTTGATTATCATGGATAGACTCATTAAAGACTCTATGGTTCCTTTCTAACCACACCTACCAAAGATAGTGATTGAGACAAATTTTCCACATGTATCTAAGTCTTTGGCTTGAAAAGGGGCAAGGCCATTGGATGAACAAATCAAGTACGGTGGCTGGTTTAACCCAAGAAATATTGAAGGCCTAAAAAACCCCACTTAGGACAGTAAAGGAAAAATAGAACTCAAGGAAAATTTGATAAATGGTCTCCCAATTAGCCCTACATAGATAACATCGGTTAGTGATACAAATACCTTTACGCATCATATTATCAATGGTTAGAAATTTTCCTTGGATAACCAACCATGAAAAGAGTGCAATTTTTGGAATTAAATTTTTTATCCAAACTAATTCCTTTTGGAGGACAAAATCCTCATCATCAAGCAGAAGCTTGTAAGATGATTTAACAGTGAACTGCTCATTTTTTGTAGGAGCCCAAGTCACTTGATATTCCTTGGGTCACATGGGGATAAACTATTACCTGAGAATATTACAAAGATCATTTGATTTCGCTTGAAATCCTTGATTATTTATTTGTTTCCACTTCATTCTACCTCTGTCCTCAACCATATAATCAAAGAATTTTTCTGCCAATGAGTTCTTTCATGATATATCTGATTCAGGCTAAGTTAGGATATTGCATCATTGGTTCATCCTTAGCCCACCTGTCATTCTATAAATTTATCCTCTCACCATTGCATAAACCCATCTTAAACCATTTTTGATGATTTACTTACAATTGATAATTGCTTTCCAAAAAATAGAACCTCTGATTGGAACTGAGTCACTTAGAAATTCCATATTTTGAAGATACTTTTGTTTGATGATAGTTGTCCATTCATTTTCTTCACCAAAAATGAGGTACCACACCTGCTTAGCTAGTAAAGCTAAATTTATATGAGCAATTCTCCTTAGACCTAAGCCCCCATTTTACCTAGGTCTACACACTTTGGTCCATCCTACAAGGTGTATCCTTTTTTTCTCCTCTAATCTAGTCCATAAAAATTATTTTTGGAGTTTCTCAATTTTCTGAAAAACCTTCACAGGGGCTTTGAAAATGGAGAGGAAATAGACTAGAATGCTCTGAAGAGAGGCCTTAGTGAGGGTTAGATTTCCTGCTTGAGATAGAATATGACCTTTCCATCCAACAAGTTTTTTTTGAATTATTTCAATAACCCTGTCCCACATTGACTCTCTCGGAGAACCAATGGAAAGAGGGAGACCAAGATATGAAGTGGTGAGGTTTGCTATATCACACCCTAAAATTTATACAATCCTTACTTGCCTCTGAATGGGGGTGTTCAAGAAATATAACTTGCTTTAACTAAAATTAACTTTCTGACTAGCAGCATCCTCGTAGAGTTGCAGGATGTATTTAATTCTTTTGGCCTCAACCACCGATGCCTTAGTCAATAGAAGGGTATCATCGATGAATTGTTGGTGAGAAACAACCCTGGTGAGATATGTTGCCTTGATTTCTGATATTATCCTTGAACTACAAGTATTTTTTATGGTTCTGCCTAAAGCTTCTGGCACAATGATGAATAACATGGGGCTAACAGGGTCCCCCTGCCGAATTCCTCTATGACTTTGAAAGTAACCAACATTTTTTCCATTAACCAGAATCGAGAACCATGCTTTAGAAATGCATTCTTTGATATATTTACCCATTGGTGGTGAAAACCAAACTTAAGGAGGATAGCAATCAGAAAGTCCCAATTTAGCCTGTCAAATGCTTTGTTCATATCAAGCTTGAGGGTAAAAATAGACATGTTAGTCTTATGAGCAGAGTGCAGAGCTTCATGAACTGTGATAACTCCATATAAGATTGACTTGCCCTGGACAGAGCTTCCCTGACACAGATCTATGATGTGGGGCAGAACATATCTCATTCTATTTGCAATGGCTTTAGTTAGGATCTTGTAAGAGACATTGCATAGACTGATTGGCTTGAAGTCCACTATAGATTCAGGGGTTTGCTTCTTAGGAATTAGAGAAATTAAAGTAGAGTTGATACCTTTTGGGATATTATTGCTTGCTTGGAATTATTTGATAGTAGAAATTACATCCTCACTTATGATGTTCCAAAAATCTTGATAGAAACGAGGGGGAAAGCCATCGGGTCCTAGGGCTTTGTATGGCTCCATGCTAAACAAGGCTTCCTTAATTTCCTCATTAAAACAGGGAGCTAGAATCTTAAGGTTTATATCCTCATTTATTATGCTAGGAATGGATTGCAAGAGAATATCTTTGGCCTCCTCATTGCACTGTGATTCTTGACCAAGGATAGAATTGAAATAAGTTACTGCCTCCTTTTTTATTTTTGTTAAGTCTTGAGTAATAGAACCATATGCTTTTTAAAAAAAAAATATCTTGTTATTGCTTCTATTTCTAAGCGTGGTGACGTGAAAAAATTGGAATTTGAATATCCATATTTCAACCAAAGAGCCCTTGATTTTTTCCTTCAATAGATTTCCTCACAGGCCAAAATGTTATGAAACTCTGCTAGTTTTGTCTGTTCCTCCCGCCTAGTAGTTTCATCAGCATCACCATGTTGAATCCTTTGATTAGTTATCTTCAAACTTTCAACAACCTATTTTTTATTTTCAAAGAGGTTCCCAAAGACCTCTTTGTTCCAATTTTGAAGCTTTTCCTTAACAAACTTAAATTTTCCAGCAAGTTTAAAAGTTGCACTACCCCTGACAGGCTGCTGCCACCACTGAATTAAGTTATCTATGAAACTGGAATGTTTGATCCACATAGATTGAAATCTGAAATTTTTCTTGAAGGACAGAGAGTTAGGGATCTCCAAAAAATTGGGATTATGATCAGAGGCAATTTTAGGAAGGGCTTGTAGTGTAGAATCATCGAACAGAGTTGTAGCCTCCTTTGATAGAAAAAACTTGTCAAGCATTTCTTGAATGAGATGACACCCTATTCACCTATTGATCCAGGTATAATTTGATCCTCTACGTTTTACATCCATCAACATGTTGGAGTTCACAAAGTCATTGAACTCATTCATGCTCCTGATAGGTGGTCCATTTCCACCCATTTTATCTAAAGGGTAAAGAGGAGTGTTAAAATCCCTAGCCAAAATCCAGGGGACATTATGGAAGATTTCACTTAGATTGCCTAAGTACTCCCATAGTAGAGCTCTCCCTTGAATTGAAGTTGAGGCATAAATATTTGAAAGGATCCACAACCTGTTACTATTTATTTCCTTAAATAAAACACTAATAACCCTGTCATATTTTTGAATAATGGTGCCCTTTACTATTCAAGGATCCCACAAAGTCATAAGGCCTCCAGATGCTCCTCTGGCTGATTTGCAAACCATCTCCCCTTGATTCCAGATTTTTTTTGCTACTTTTTTTGATTGAATGTCATCAATTTTTGTTTCTTGCAACACGATAATAGTTGGATTCACTTGATTTCTTATGGCAATGACTTCCCTGTGTTTGGGTAGGCCATCAAGGCCTATCACGTTCCATGAGAGGAACTTCATTTATATTGTTTAGGATTTCTTCCTCTCCCCCTCCCTTGAGGGGGTTCTCCTAATTTGTTGTCTTCAAAACCTAGAATAACCTGTTGAAACAAGGTTCTCTATTTTCATTGGAAATGTCATTTTCAATTTTAATTTTTTGATGCTCAGCATTTGATATTCTCCCTCTTAATTTTTCACTACAAAAATCTATAGGAGACTTCACAGTGCTCCTAGTTTATTTAGGACTAAACTGGGGGGAGGAAATTTATTGCAGAACCAGACTGCCATATTCCTCAGTCTGAAGAGTTTCACATATCTCCACCCCTACATCTAAATATTCTCCTTTTTTCCTATATTCCCTTGGTCTGCGGGATGACCCCTTAGTAGGATTCACCTGGCTTCTAGTGATGATGTTAGGGAGATGATATTTTTTATTTTCCAATGCCTTAACTTTATTCCTAAGTTCTTCAGCATTAGGGTTTGGCTTTGGGATGCCCACTGGGCTTGAAGTATTTTGAGCATTTGGATTTAGGGATCCCAAATTGGATGGGGATTCTAGAGATCGAGAATTAGGGTTTGGCTTTGTGATGCCCATGGGGCTTATAGTAATTTTAACATTAGGGTTTGAGGATCCTAACTTGGATGGGGATTCTAGAGAGTTAGAAATGTTAGCTTGAAGGTTCTAGGATTCCATGTCTTCCGATAATCCTCCTACTCCTATATTGGATAGAATTGTAAACTTATTTGAAACTAGAGGATTGGAACTTACCTGAGTATTTTGGTTGCCAACAACCTATTGTTTTCCTTTGTCTTGTTGGTACTCTACACCCTCTCTTTTCATTTTTTGGTAGACATAGTTTACCTGATTGAAATCACCTTTGCTAGGGAAACTCAAATTTTCTTTGTCTAGCATTCCCTGCTTCTGCTTTTCTCTATTCATTGCCAGGTTAGGGCACTGATTGCATAGATGTCCTTGATTTTTGTATTTTCCATAGAATGTCGATCTGTTATCGTATTCTACTGGCTATTTTTGATAGTATTCTCCATACTCTAGCTCCACAAACCTTGGCAATTCATTATACAAATTATCATTTACGTAGATTCATGCATGAGTCATCCTTGTCCTGGCCAAGGTCACATGGTCAATGGATATCAGGTCCCCTATAGTTCTAGCTATGCCCTACAACCAATATTCATTGAATAACTAGGCAGGTAGACTCGGGAGATGAACCCAAATAGGGGCAATGTTAATATTTTGCTTTTTAGGGTCAAAATATTCACCCCATCATCTAATAAAAAATCTCATTTTGCCCAAAAACCAAGGACCTCATGTTAAAATACGGTTAGCATCCTCCATATTGTTAAAACGGATAATTAAGAACCCTTGAGTTAGAGCTACCAACTCCAAGCTGCCTATCGGTCACCATTTACTCATCGCCCAAGCCTTAATAGTCTCCATGTCCGGCCTACCTCCCAAAAACTTGCCTACCAAGGATAATTCTTCCATTGAAATAAAAGGGCTCATGGAACTTGTCGAGGCCAAAATTTTATTATTTACTAGAACTAGGGCCGAAAGAGAGAGAACCTTACCTATTACATTATCTCATGTTAAAACCTTACCTATCTTGTAGAACTGTGAAATGGACCATAGCCCTCAACGAATTCAACATAGAATTCGTAAATCAAAAATCACTCAAGGGGTAAGTTATAGCTGATCAATTTGTTGTAGCTCCTTCAAAATCATAACACCCTATAAACATATCTTTTCTTTATGATATGGTCTCGACAATAGAAGTCTAATAATATGAAACATGTGTCTTGTACTTCAATGGAGCTAGATGTGAAAAAGACATAGGGGTAGGAATTATCCTAGTCACCCTACAACAACAACTCATCTCACTTTCCTTTAAACTTCATTTCTCATGCACCAACAATACAACTGAATATGCACTTATATTAGGTATTAGAGCTACAACAAAATTAAATATCAAAATCATAACAGTATATGGTGATTCACAACTAATAATCAACCAAGTGAATGACACTTATCAAACCAAATATGAAAATCTAAAACCCTACAAAGATATCGTAGACTTATTGAAAAATCATTTTGTTCAAATAACTATAGAAGTCATACCATGTTCTAGAAACTGCCACATTGAAGCTATGGCAATAGTTGCATCTCTCATACCTTTATAATTACAATATGAAGAAGTTGCTATCATCATAATATCAACCAATGAGCCTTCTGCTATTAAATCATGCTTAGATTCCCTTAACATATGTAATATTGAAACATTTATACCTCAAGAACCTTGGTATCATAACATTTTCAATTTCCTCAAGTAAGGATTATTACTTGAAGCATTTAACTCTAAAACCTTACCTATCTTGTAGAACTATGAAATGGACCATAGCCCTCAGCGAATTCAACATAGAATTCGTAAATAAAAAATAGTTATAGCTGATCAACTTGTTGTAGCTCCTTTAGAATCATAACACCCTATAAACATCTCTTTTCCTCATGATATGGTCTCATCAATAGAAGTCCAAGAATATGAAACATGTGTCTTGTACTTTGATGGAGCTAGATGTGCAAAATATGTAGGGGTAGGAATTATCCTAGTCACCCTACAACAACAACTCATACCGCTTTCCTTTAAACTTCATTTTTCATGCACCAACAATACAACTGAATATGAAGCACTTATATTAGGTATTAGGGCTACAACAAAATTAAATATAAAAATCATAACAGTATATGGTGATTCACAACTAATAATCAACCAAGTGAATGACACTTATCAAACCAAATATGAAAAGCTAAAACCCTACAAAGATATCATAGACTTATTGAAAACTCTTTTTGTTCAAATAACTATAGAAGTCATACCATGTTCTAGCAACTGCCACGTTGATGATATGGCAATAGTTGTATCTCTCATACCTTTAGAATTACAATATGAAGAAGTTGCTATCATCATAAGATCAACCAATGAGCCTTCCACTATTGAATCATGCTTACAGTCCCTTAACATATGTAATATTGAAACATTTGTACCTCAAGAACCTTGGTATCAGAACATTTTCAATTTCCTCAAGGAATATTACCTGAAGGATTTAACTCTAAAAAATTTAGATAATTTAGGCTAAAATATTGCAAATATGTCATCATTGGAGATATATTATATCGATTCTCCTTTGAAGGCATACTCCTCATATGTGTAAATACAGACGAAGCTCAAACTCTCATAAAAGAATACCATGATGGATCATGTGGTGACCATTTTAGCAGACTAGCCATAGCCAAGAAACTCCTTAGGATGGGCTATTATTGGCCCTCCATGGAAAAGGATACTCACAACTATGTCAAGAAATATGGCAAATATCAACAACATGACAACCTTGTTCACGCTTCATCTCAAGAACTTCAACCTATCACATATCCTTGGCCTTTCTCCTATTGGGGATTGGATATCATAGGTAAAATTAATCCTCAATCATCTAACAAATATAAACTCATTATTATAGCTACATAATATTTCACTAAGTGGGTTGAGACAATGCCTTTATCCTATGCCACATGCATCCAAGTATCAATATTTATCCTAAATAAAATAATTAGTCGATACGGTATCCCTTATACTATAATTGTAGGCAATGGCATCCCTTTTAAAAAATAAAAAGGTTACCAATATGTGTTCCAAGTAAAAAATCCAACAAAAATATCGACACCTTACTATCTACAAGGAAATGAACAAGTTGAATCCTCCAACAAAATGCTAATAAAAATCCTTAAGAAACTAGTGAACAAAAATGGTTGATATTGGCACTTACAACTTTATACTACCTTATGGGCATATCGCATAAGTGTATGTACTCCCACTGGGGAAAAACCATATACTTTGGTTTATGGTACAGAAGCAATATTTCCTTTCAAACTCGGGATACCCTCTCTAAGAGTCTTATTATAGGACTCTTTAGTAGGAGATGAATATCACTCAAGCCACTTACAACAACTAGAACTATTAGCATAAAAATGCATCAATGCTCTAGAACATCTTAGAATGTACCATAATAGACTTCTATGTTCCTACGACAAGAAGGTACATCATAGGTCCTTTAAAGTTGGGTATTTAATCCTTAAATAAAATCAAAGGAAAACTAACATCGACATTGACCTAAAAGAAAAGTTTGACCCTAATTGGTTAGGACCCTTTATCATCACAACCAAATTCAAATCAAGAGCCTACCGCCTAGCTACATTGGATGACCAATAACACAAAAAACCAATTAATATCATTCATATTAAACGATAATATGCATGAAACACATTGAATCATTTGCTTGTTCATTTGATTGAATACACGACAAAAATCAATATATAATCATATACATTTTTCCTCTTGCATGATTGCTTTGATTGCTTGATCATACCATTGATTCAAGAGAGTTTACTATGATGCAAAGGCCAATCCTTATTACAAATACATATGCATTGTATCTACCTAGGCTAACTATATGTTGAGTAAACTCTCTCAGTCCAAAAATCTTGTCCTCTAAAAACTTCTTCTACATCCTGCTTTGCTACTATCATACTTATTTTCTTCTCCCTATATTGGTTAAGTTATGTATGATGTGATCATTCACGGCCCTGATGACCTGACTTTATCCCTTTCTTCTCCCAATATTTATCTACCTCACTTCTTCTACATCTTCGAAACAAACCTTACATATAACTTACTTTCTTCTATTTTCATACACAGTCACAACATTAATATCAATAACATCCTACAATATTATCAAAAATAAATATCTACAAGATTTCTCAACAAAAGAAGTTTTGTGTTCCATCAACATTCATGATTATTCAATAGACTCCTCAATGATACCTTTTTCTTTTATATAATGCATCTATGACTTTTGTATCTTACAAATTGATGTATTACATAAGAGAATTTTAAGTGCAGTCTATCAAATGTTTCATGATATCTATGCATCACATTATCCACATATAACTCATTTTTTCGTCCATTCAGGGATGAGAAATTACATTCAACCAATTTTTCATAAATTCATAGTCATTTGTGAATTCTACTAGTTATTGGTTGAATGGGGTTCTCTTACCTGATTGGTCTGTCACTCGAGTTCACAAAATCATACCTAATATATCATCACCTACTTACTCATTTGGTTGATCGCATGGGTCAAGAGTACCTTAATCATCCATTCTCCTATGGATTAACAATTACTTATCAACTTTATATGGGAACAGATGATTAAGGGTATTATTTCCCATTCGACATACCATTTCTAGTATGCAATAAAACATGAATCAAATTCTCACACATTGTCTCTCCAATAAATAAAAAAATTTGTAAGGTTCCCTTGATCCAATGACGTGTATATTTGGAACTTCCTCATAATATCATTAGGCAATGGATCAAATTTATCATTACTTCCTTTTGATTTATGGCATCGACATGCTTTCACATTATAGCAAACCTCAATGATTTCCTTTGATAGTCCATGAGGGTGTTGAAAATATCATCGATCTAATATCTCATAGATCCACAATCATTTGTGTATCTCACTAGGCACTGGATCGATGTTGTCCTCATATCCTCCTAGTTCATGTCATTGGCATTCTATCAAACAAGAATCAAATCTCTCATAAACTATTGTTTACAAGGATCTATCAAATTATGAGGTACTATAGATCCAATGCCTTGTGAGCATGCAATCATTTGCAAGCTTCACCAAATACTGGATATATATTATATTCATAGCCACCCAAGCTTCTACAATAATAGAATATCTATGAATCATACTCTCACCGTCAGCCATTTGCCTAATATTAATATTGGATTAATAGAGTTTTGTTTCCAATTAGCTTATTATGCAAATATGCAATAAAACATCAAAGCTCAAAAAATGATCACCTATCAAATTGGATATTCTCTATCTATTTACACAAAATAGATAGAGAACTTCCTCCCTCTTGATATGTGATAACAAATTATCGCTTCTTATTTTCTTCAAAACAAAGAACATCCTGGATAACTTATAGGCTCTTTGGAAGTACAGGGATTTAGTAATCAACACTTTACATACCCATAATCATTTATGACTACATAAATCAGTTGAGTATTAGATACCTATGCATCCTAATAGCCTATAAGCCAAAATGGATGTCATCTGCTTATTCATACAAATAATATCCTTAAGACTGGAAGTAATGTTGTCATATGCACCTCCTAGATAAGGGGGTTTCTTTTTCCCATATTTTGCACATATACAATTCTTTGTACACACACCAAGCACAGGATAAGGGTTTCTCCTTCTCTTGGATTGTACATATAGGAGCACTTCCCTCAGTCTGAAATATTTTGTTTACAATACAAAATCCTTGAATTCTTCAAACACATCAAAGGGGAAAATGAGTGTCAAGCCCAATTCCTCATGTACATGTAAATATTTGCATATGCATTGGGTAACAAACTTGTATACTCTTGTTACCCTTTTCTCATATGCTAAGGAATTCAGTAATATCAAATATTTTTTTCTTTTAAAACATTTTGCTTTCAAAAGTGAAAGAACAACATTCTGCAAGCCCTTTTGCAAAAAATTACAACCATCTTAAAATTATTGTAATACATTATAATAGAAAAAATAGAACATCTCAGCAATAACAAAATAACTTGCAAATTGCAAACATCGATAACATTACCATACACCCCCTAAAAAAATCCACTTTGCGAAAACATTTGGAAAGGTCAAAATATTACTTTGCAAAAATATTTGCAAATATCAAAGCATTTTTTGTGCAATATCATTCTATTTACTTTTTGTAAATATCCTTTTCCGTTACTTTACACAACATTTGCAAAGAATGCAATAATAAAATCATAAAAAGTATTTCAAAACACTCTGCAAGAATAATTCTATTACTTTACAAAAATATTTGTAAAGATCACTCTCTCTCACTTTGAAAAAATATTTTCAAATAATACTAAGTCAATCATGAAGGTATTTCCTTCATTACTTTGCGGAACACTTTGTGAAGATATTTTTTCAATTTACAAAACATTGCAAAAATTATACAAGTAAAACATCCTACAATCAATATCAAAAGCAAACTCCCTATCAAAGATTTGCAAAAGACTTGCAGAATAAAAAATTTCATCTATGTAGTTAAGTGTTTCATAAAGTATGACACTTAAGCATCGATGAAAAATCAAACATATCTTATCTACGCTATAAAATGTTTCATAAAGAATGGCATTTGAATATTGATAAGAATCAATCAAACTTATCTTATCTACGCTATCTAATGTTTCATAAATAATGACATTTGAACATTGATAAGAATCAATCAATCTAATCTTATCTACCCAGTCAAATGTTTCATAAAGAATGACATTTGAACATTGATAAGAATCTATTCATATTTTCACCTATGTAGTCAAGTGTTTCATAGAGAATGGCACTTGAACATTGGTGAAAATCCTAAATCTTATCTACGCATTCAAAAGTTTCATAAAGAATGGCATTTGAACATTGATAATAAGCTATTCATCTTTTCACCTATGCATTTAAGTGTTTCATAGAGAATGGCACTTGAACATTGGTGAAAATCCTAAATCTTATCTACGTAGTCAAATATTTCATAAAGAATGGCATTTGAACATTGATAAGAATCTATTCATATTTTCACCTACGTAGTCAAGTGTTTCATAGAGAATGGCACTTAAAAATTGGTGAAAATCGTAAATATTATCTACAAAGTCAAATATTTCATAAAGAATGGCATTGAACATTGATAAGAATCTATTCACAACTTCACCTATGTAGTCAAGTGTTCATAGAGAATAGCACTTGAACATTGGTGAAAATCCTAAATTTTCATCTATACAGCTAAGTGTTTCATAGAGAATGGCACTTAGACATTGATGAAAAATCAAACTATTTTCATCTACGTAGCTAAGTGTTTCATAGATAATGGCACTTAGACACTAATGAAAATCAAACACCTTATCTATGCAGTCAAATATTTCATAGAGAATGGCATTTGAACATTGATAAGGAACAAAAATATATTATATTTCATATTACATGTACCTCATCTACGTAGTCAAATGTTTCATAAAGAATGATATTTGTGAAGAACACAAGCTTATACTGAGAGGGGGGGTGAACAGTATAAGACCACTTTTTACTTTTACTTCAAAACAACTTTCAAATCAGAATTATGCAGTGAATAGATAGCAGTATTAAAAGCAGTAATCAAAGCAAGGCACAAAACACCATCCACAAAAGAGACACAACAATTTATGTGGTTCACCCAACGCGGGCTACTCCACGGATAAAATTTTCACTAAATTTTATCAACTCAGAATCTGGGAAAACCTTTCCCGATTACAATGTTTATGGGCACCAACCCAAAGGAGATACCTTCCCCTAGCTCTGCTCTTTAGTGGTGATCCTCTAGAAGACCTCTACCTCCTTTGCCCTTAGCAAGTGGAACTCTATCCACAGAAGACACTTGTCTTCCCTGCTCTGGCTAGAGATCTCTGTCCTCAACTCTATCACTGCAAAGCCGGTCCTCAAATTTGCACTAAACACAGTCCTTCGGTCTAGCACAAATGTCCTCGATTCTATTTCTCTGGTCTGCACCAAACACAGTCCTTCGGTCTGGCACAATTTTGTCCTCTTCCTCTGTTCTTTGGTCTGCACAAAACACAGTCCTTCGGTCTGGCACAATTCTGTCCTTAAATCTCTTTTTGTTCTATTACAGCTGTACTTGGTCGAAACCAACTTTTGCACTTAAACGCGCAAACACAGCAGCACTTGATCAACTTATACACTTCTAGGAAAAACATAGCAGCACTCGATCTAACATCAACCTACGCACCTTTGCGTAATCACAACATAGATTTCGCACACTCTGCTTCTTAATGATCGAACTTCTCCCTCGCACTCTATCTGCAAATCACACTTCGAACACACACTTCGATCAATAATCAAACTCTTCAAACAACCCTCCTTTTATAGTAATACTTTTAAGATCAAAACTTTGATCTTAGTCGGCTATTATGCAAATGCAAACCCTAACTTTGTCGGCTGCATGCCCTAATTTACGTCGGCCCAGATTTAACTCTGTCGACTCAAAGTTAACTCTGTCCTTCAACCGCCTCTGGAACTCACTTGTAGCTTCTGTCGCGAAACTACAACATGTCGCGATATCGCGACATTTTTGCAGCCGTACACTTTCGTTTGGCTATTGTCGCAATATCGCGACACTTTTGCTTTTGTCTGCCTTGACAACGTCCTTGTCATGAAATCGTGACACTTCTAACTTTTGCTGACGTCATCTTCACTCCTGTCATGAAATCATGACACTTTAGTCTTCATTGCCTTCTTCTCCGCTTTTGTCACGAAATCACGACACTCCTACCTTTGCTGATGTCATCTTCACTTATGTCACGAAATCATGACCCTTCTGTCTTCATGGCCTTCTTCTAGGCTTGCACTAGCGAAAATGAAACATGTCACAAAATCGTGACACTTTCACTGCCTTAAGATTTTCTCTGCATTATGCCCACAAAACTGGAACATGTCACAAAATCGCGATGCCTTTCTCTTCCGTACACTCTTCTCTGTAGACACTAGAGAAACTGGAACATGTCAAAATCGTGATGCCTTTCACTTTCGTACACTCTTCTCTGCAGACACTAGCGAAACTGGAACATGTTGCGAAATCATGATGCTTTCGCCTTCGAGCTCTTCCTCCTTCAATTCGTTGTGAAATCGTGACGCTTCTTCTGTTGAATACTTGCTAACTGTTTCTGTCATGAAATCATGACACTTTCTCCAACTGCAAGCTGCCATCTCAACCTGTCGTGAAATCATGACACTTTCTGCATTCGCAAGCTTTCTCTTCAACCTATCATGAAATCACGACACTTCCTGCATCCGTACAACTTCTTTGTAGCCTATCGTGAAATCACGACGCTTCTCATTTTAGACTCTTCCTCTTTGCTGCATGTCACAAAATCGTGACAGTTCTCTCTTCAAGCTTTTTAGCATGTCGCAAAAACACGACAGTCCTCACTTAGACTTTTGCAGCATGTCGCGAAAACGTGACAGTCCTCACTTAGTATTTTGCAGCATGTCACGAAATCATGACACTTTTCATGAAACTTTCTCTCTCTTCTAACTTGTCGTGAAATCGTGACAGTTCACACTGCGGACTCTCTTTTCTGCATTATGTCGTGAAATCGCGACACCTTTTCACCCGTACAACTTTCCTGGCAATGTGTCACAAAATCGTGACACTTTTCCTTCTCTACCTTCCTACACTTCCCGAGTCACGAAAATGCGACATGTCACGAAATCGCGACACTTTCCATCTTGCTCTGCTTCTCTACCAACATGTCGCGAAATCGTGACAGTTTTGCTAGCTTCTTCTCTTTCTTCCAGCATGTCACGAAATCATGATAGTTTTGCCAGAACTTTCTCTCTCCTCAAACATGTCACGAAATCACGACAGTTTTGCCAACACTTTCTCTCTCCTCAAACATGTCGTGAAATCGCGATAGTTTTTCCAGCCTACTGCAAACTTTTTCTTACTTGTCTTTTTCTTGATCTTTTGCAAATGGGCTACTGAGAACTTCCTGGAAACTCACTGTCCATGCTCTGAATAATATTCAACAAAAAAAATTCCTTGACATCAAATCAAATTGCTTCAAGAACTTCTTTGACATCAATGACAACTACTATACTTGAGCAAAGGCAATGTACCCAAGGTACCCAAAATTGCCAACAATCTCCCCCTTTGTCATTGATGGCAACCCTTTATTAAAAACACGTCTCAAGAGATAAAACTGAAACCAACTGTGCTAACAGCTGAGAATCTCTTTTTGAAATTTTGCTCCCCCTGACTTGAAGCTTTCCTCTTCTCATTGAAGCTCTCCCCCTTACTCATATCTCTCTCCCTTACTCAAATCTCTCCCCCTTTGTCATCAATGGCAAAGGGTCACCTTTGGGGCTCGGGACTAAGAATGAGCCTCTTAGCTTAGTCCCTCCCCCACCTCCTGATGAGGTGATTAAAATAGGGGTGGGAGTAAAACTCCCATTAGACACTCATCATCATCAATGTCTACAATTTCCTTTCTAGGCCTTCTCTTGAATTCTTTGTCCGTATTTCTGTTCTTGTCACTATTTTTGTTCTTGTTCTCATTCTTGTTCTTATCCATGCCTTGATCCACGGACCTGTTCATACCACTTTTCTTGTTCTTGTACCTTGGTAGTTTAGCTCTGCACTGTCTAGCTGTGTGACCTGCATTGTTGCATTTATAACAAGTAACAAAGTTATTTTTGTTCGGCATACCTGTTCTTTGAATCCGCCTGTTATGACTAACCGTGTTCCTATAATTAGCCTTGCAAAAAATTTCCTTATGCCCGAACTGTTGACAAGAGTAACAATACCCTTGAAAGAAACTAAAACTTCTGAAATTGTTGTTTACCCTCTTCATTTGATCTATGCACTGAGAAGCCGTGTGACCAAACCTATGACATGCAAAACATCTATCGTGAAATATTCTTCTGTTTGACCTCTTGGGTCCCGAAAACTTCTTCTTCACATTTAGAATTATGTTTTCTATTTTTGTGCATTTATCACTCACGGACTCTTTCTCTGAACCACTCTCTTCATCAGAACTCTCTTCTTTTTGAAATATTTTACTAGATTCCCCAACCTGTTCCTTGTGTGGTTTAACAAAACCAAGACCTATTTTATCTGTTGTCTTTCTTTGACCTTTGATAAGAGATTTAACCTTTTTGGAGCTTTCTTGAAACCTATACAGCTTATCCTTGTACTTTTTATTTTCCTCTTTCAAGGAAGCCATTTTCTGTTCTAATTCACTATACTCACACACCTTAGATTCTAACTCATTCTTGAGTTCTTGTGTCTTAGCCATAGATATGTCAAGACTTTCTATAAGTTCATCTCTCTCCATACAACATTCATCTAACTTATCCTTGAGTCTAGCATTCTTCTTTCTTTCCTTTTTCAAAACACTAAGAGAATTAGTAAGTTCACTTTCAAGATCCTCTATTTGATTGCATTTTGAATCATCAAGGCCTTTTTTAGATTTCTTATCACTAGAGGTGCTACCCTTTCAAAAACCATACATGCATATTCCTTATCATTTTCTGAAGCATCCTTATACATACTAGCAACCAATTCATTATTTGTGCAATCATCCTCAAGGTGCCCAAAATTTCCACATCTAAGACATTTCATAATAATGAATCTATGTTTCGGTTCTTCCTCTTTTTATGATATGAACAACATCTCATTTTCCTCATCACTTGAAGAGATTTCACTATCACTGCTAGAACACTTATTTTCTTTGTCTAGGTAGAAACTTTTCTTGTTCTTGTGTGAATACCTCTTTCCTTGATTGCTATGATCATCTTTGTTCTTTCTGTAATACCTGTGTTTTTCAGAATCCTTGCTCTTAACATCCTGTTTCTCTTCATCACTTTCATTCTTTGAAACAGTACAGTCAGTAGCATAATGACCAAAATTTCCGCAATTAAAACATCTTATATTTTTCACACTTTTGCTCTTCCTAGAGAACTTGCCTTTCTTGCTGTAGTATGCTTCTTCATCACTAGAAGACTCATCACTTTCTTGAGGCTATTTACCCTTAGATTTCTTGGTAGCCTTGAAAGCTGCCTCTTTCTTGAAATCAACTTTCACTTGAGTTCTTAGCTCAAATGTTGCAAGAATACTATGGAGCTCATCCTTTTTCAACTTATCTAAATCTTTAGCTTCCTCAATAGCAGAAATATTTTCACTAAATCTATTAGGAAGAGATCTTAAAATCTTATCACACACATCATTTTCAGCAAGCTCAAGACCTAAGTCTTTCATGGAGTTAACAACCTCATCCATACGAAGCATGTAGTCACTAATTTTTTCATCATAATTCATCTTGAGTTTTTCAAACATACCTTTGAAGTGTCTCAGCTTGGCCTTTTGGAAATTTACATCACCTGTGTGAACCACCTGCAGCTGTTTCCATATTTCACTAGCTGTATTACAGTGAATCACCTTGGTAAGATCTACCTTTTGTAAACCCTTCAAGATTACATTCATTGCTTTTGAATTGCTGTGATGTAGGAGCCTATCTTCTTTAGTATAAGGACCATTTTTAGGGATAGTGTATCCATATTCAATCACTTCCCATACCTCATTACCAAGAGCCATTAGATAAACCTTCATTCTGGCACTCCACAGACCAAAATCTGATCCATCAAGGATGGGTGCTACATTGCCACTTGAATAATTCATTGTGTTATTTGCTAGCTTTTCCTTCAAGCTGTTAAACCTTTTCGAAGGAACCTGCTCTGATACCAATTGAAGAACACAAGCTTATACTGAGAGGGGGGGTGAACAGTATAAGACCAATTTTTACTTTTACTTCAAAATAGCTTTCAAATCAGATTTATGCAGTGAATAGATAGCAGTATTAAAAGCAGTAATCAAAGCAAGGCACAAAACACCATCCACAAAAGAGACACGGCAATTTACGTGGTTCACCCAACGTGGGCTACTCCATGGATAAAATTTTCACTAAATTTTATCAACTCAAAATCTGGGAAAACCTTTCCCGATTACAATGTTTATGGGCACCAACCCAAAGGAGATACCTTCCCCTAGCTCTGCTCTTTAGTGGTGATCCTCTAGAAGACCTCTACCTCCTTTTCCCTTAGCAAGTGGAACTCCATCCATAGAAGACACCTGTCTTCCCTACTCTGGCTGGAGATCTTTGTCCTCAACTCTATCACTGCAAAGCCGGTCCTCAAATTTGCACTAAACACAGTCCTTCGGTCTAGCACAAATGTCCTTGATTCTGTTTCTCTGGTCTGCACCAAACACAGTCCTTACGTCTGGCACAAGTCTGTCCTCTTCCTCTATTCTTTGGTCTTGCACAAAACACAGTCCTTCAGTCTGGCACAATTCTATCCTTAAATCTCTTTCTGTTCTGTTACAGCCGTACTTGGTCAAAACCAACTTTTGCACTTAAATGCGCAAACACAGCAGCACTTGATCAACTTATGCACTTCTACAAAAAACATAGCAGCACTCGATCTAACATCAACCTATGCACCTCTGCGCAATCACAGCAACATAGATTTCACACACTCTGCTTCTTGATGATCGAACTTCTCCCCCGCACTCTATCTACGAATCACTCTTTGAACACACACTTCGATCGATAATCAAACTCTTCAAACAACCCTCCTTTTATAGCAATACTTTTAAGATCAAAACTTTGATCTTAGTCGGATGTTATGCAAATGCAAACCCTAACTCTGTTGGCTACATGCCCTAACCAAATTTAACTCTGTCGGCTCAAAGTTAACTCTGTCCTTCAACCGCCTCTGGAACTCACCTGTAGCTTCTACCATGAAACTACAACATGTCACGATATCATGACATTTTTGCAGCCGTACACTTTTGTTTGGCTATTGTCACGATATCACAACACTTTTGCTTTTGTCTACCTTGACAACGTCCTTGTCACGAAATCGTGACACTTCTAACTTTTGCTGACGTCATCTTCACTCCTGTCGTGAAATCGTGACACTTTAGTCTTCATTGCCTTCTTCTCCACTTTTGTCATGAAATCGTGACACTCCTACCTTTGTTGACGTCATCTTCACTTATGTCATGAAATCGTGACCCTTCTGTCTTCATGGCCTTCTTCTAGGCTTGCACTAGCGAAAATGAAACATGTCATGAAATCATGACACTTTCGCTACCTTAAGCTTTTCTCTGCCTTACGCCTGTGAAACTGGAACATGTCATGAAATCGCGATGCCTTTCGCTTTCGTACACTCTTCTCTGTAGACACTAGCAAAACTGGAACATGTCGCAAAATCACGATGCCTTTTGCTTCCGTACACTCTTCTCTGTAGACACTAGCAAAACTAGAACATGTCATGAAATCATGATGCTTTCACCTTCGAGCTCTTCCTCCTTCAATTCGTCATGAAATCATGACGCTTCTTCTGTTGAAGACTTGCTAACTGTTTTTGTTGCAAAATCGTGACACTTTCTCCAACTACAAGTTGTCATCTCAACCTGTCGTGAAATTGTGACACTTTCTACATTCGCAAGCTTTCTCTTCAACCTGTCGTGAAATCGTGACACTTCTCGCATCCGTAAAAATTCTTTGTAGCCTGTTGTGAAATCGTGACGCTTCTCATTTCAGACTCTTCCTCTTTGATACGTGTCACAAAATCATGATAGTTATCTCTTCAAGCTTTTTAGCATGTCACAAAAACGCGATAGTCCTCACTTAGAATTTTGTAGCATGTCACGAAAACATGACAGTCCTCACTTAGTCTTTTGCAGCATGTTGCAAAATCATGACACTTTTCATGAAACTTTCTCTCTCTTCTAACTTGTCGTGAAATCACGATAGTTCACACTACGGACTCTCTTTTTTGCATTATGTCGTGAAATCGCGACACCTTTTCACCCGTACAACTTTCCTGGCAATGTGTCACGAAATCGTGACACTTTTCCTTCTCTGCCTTCCTGCACTTCCCGAGTCGCAAAAATACGACATGTCACGAAATCATGACACTTTCCATCTTGCTCTGCTTCTCTGCCAACATGTCATGAAATCGTGACAGTTTTGCTAGCTTCCTCTCTTTCTTCCAGCATGTCACGAAATCATGACAGTTTTGCCAGAACTTTCTTCTCCTCAAACATGTCACGAAATCACGATAGTTTTGCCAGCACTTTCTCTCTCCTCAAACATGTCGCGAAATCACGACAGTTTTGCCAACACTTTCTCTCTCCTCAAACATGTCGCGAAATCACGACAGTTTTTCCAGACTGCTGCAAACTTTTTCTTACTTGTATTTTTCTTGATCTTTTGCAAATGGGCTACTGAGAACTTCCTAGATACTCACTGTCCATGCTCTGAATAATCTTCAACAAAACAAATTCCTTGACATCAAATCAAATTGCTTCAAGAACTTCTTTGACATCAATGACAACTACTATACTTGAGCAAAGGCAATGTACCCAAGGTACCCAAAATTGCCAACAATTTGAACACTGATGAGAAGAAAATATTATACTATCATTGTAAATATTATAGATAGCTCATCTATGTAGTCAAATATTTCATAGAAAATGGAATTTGAACATTGATGAGAAGAAAACATTTTACTATCATTGTACATACTACAGGTACCTCATCTACGCAGTCAAATATTTCATAGAGATGACATTTGAACACTAATGAGAATAAAACATTATACTATCATATACACAGTCAAATATTTCATAGAAAATGGCATTTGAACACTGATGAGAAGAAAATATTTTACTATCATTGTACATACTACAAGTACCTCATCTACGTAGTTAAGTGTTTCATAGAGTATGGCACTTAAACATTGATGAGAGAAAAATATTTTTAAAATAATATACTTCATTGTACATATTACAAGTACCTCATTATGTCTTAAATGCTATCATGAATATGGCATCATAGGCCACCATTTAAACATAATGATATCATGTTCCCACTCACGAAAATACATTAAAGGTAAAATATTTACCTCTAAAGATATGTGCATTCTCCTATATCAGGTCTAGAGACCACAACTCATAGCATACATTTTGGGATGGTCATCCATCATCCAAGATACTCAAAACATATCTTAATTGGAGCACCTGCCCTCATCTATATCATTTCTAAAGCAAATCAATCTATCTACTTAGTCATCTACACCACATCAAAGCATCATTATATCAAATTAAAAACATCAATACACAATAGGTCATCAAAAAGAGTCACAAAAATCAAAACATCTCATCATAACCCAAAATAACAAGTATCATATATATATATATATATATATATATATGCCTCATAACATACGTGTCGATGGAAAGGGTGTATCACAAAAATAAAAATGACACACTCAACTCATAATAGGAGGGTATACTACAGTATAAAAAATTGGTACACTCACTCCTAACAAGAAGATCCAATCTCCCTAGAATCCCCTGGTGGATGAGGAGGGTGATGCTAAAGGCTAGTATTCCTCTAGGTTTCACTCATCTATGACACCTTCAATTGTGATCTTGAAGGAGATGGTGCTTGTTCCTCCATAGGAATCATTGAATAATACAACTCATGATAATGTGTGACCCTACCTCATACCCTCTCAACCCAAGCTAACAAATGATGCACCTGCTTTGTGAGATGTGACCTCATTGCCTCAATAACTACCCTAGAAGTCACCAACTCATGCTCAATTGGTCCTATGATAATGGCTACCATGGTACTATCCAAGCTCTTCTTGATCGTAGCTCTAGACTCATCTCTCTCTCGTCACTCGCTCTAGATCAAACTAAATGAATAACACAAGCTTATACTGAGAGGGGGGTGAACAATATAAGACCACTTTTTACTTTTCTTTCTCAATCAATATTATGCAATGTATAGATAGCAATATCAATAGTAGTAATCAAAGCAATGCACAAATCACCACACACAATAGAGACACCAAAATTTACGTGGTTCACCCAATGTGGGCTACTCCACGGAGAAAATATTTCACTAAAATTTTCTCAATCAATCTCTTGGGAATCCTTTCCCTATTACAATGTTTATGGATCTCTATCCAAAGGAGACACCAATCCCCTAATCAAAGTTCATGGATCTCTATCCATAGGAGACACCAATCTCCTAACTCTGCTCTGGCTGGTGATCCTCTAGAAGACCTCTGCCTCCACTACCCTTAGCAAATGGAACTCTATCCATAGAAGACACCTGTCTTCCCTACTCTGGTTGGAGATCTTTGTCCTCAACTCTGTCACCTCCAAAGCTCTATCTCAAATCTATACTAAACATAGTCCTTCGGTCTAGCACAAATATATCCTCAATATCTATCTCTGGTCTGGCACAAACCTATCCTCAAATCTGCACCAAAATCTATCCTCGAATCTATACTAAACATAGTCCTTCGGTCTAGCACAAATATATCCTCAATATCTATCTTCAAGCCTTAACTCAAAGCTTGACTCAATCTCAAATCAACTCTACTGGATCTACCCCAAACCTTAACTCAAGGTTTGAACAAATCAATCAATCAACTCTGCTCTCAAGTCTTCTCAAAGACTTATCTCAAATCTGCCTTGTAAGCTTCCACAAAATCTCACACCAATCTATCCTCAAGTCCTCTCTAGAACTTGTCCAATCTGCTCAATAAGTTCTCACAAGAACTTATCCAAATATACTCTCAATATGTATTGTAAGCTTCCACAAAATCTTACCCAAATCTATCCACAAGTCTTCTCAAAGACTTACCTCAAATATGCTCAACAAGTCCACACTAGAACTTGTCCAATCTCATAGAAACATAAAGAGAATTGTTAGAGACTCAATATGCTCTATACTCATCACAATGCTCAATTACTTTCAATCACTCTTTTAGAAACATACAGAGAATTGTTAGAGACTCAATATGCTTCACATTCACCTCAATTCTCAATCACTTTCAATCACTCTTTCAGAAACATACAAAGAATTGTTAGAGACTCAATATGCTTCACAATCACCTCAATGTTCAATCACTTCCTCAAATCAATTCAAAATATAGAATAGTTTGTTTTATAGAACTTGAACAATCACTTCACACATCCACTTGACTAGGCTCAACCAACTCTACTCAACCAATCACTCAATGAAACAATCCTTGCTTACAAACCCTAGTCCAAGCATATGAACCTTCACTCAAAATATTTCCAACAATGCTTATCAACCAATCTCACATAACAATGATACTCATGTTCTTTTCAAACCCTAGTTCAAGTTCTTCACTCAACCAATGGCTTCAACAACAATGCTTATAAAACAATCTCACATAACAATGATACTCATGTTATTTTCAAACCCTAGTTCAAGTTCTTCACTCAACCAATGGCTTCAACAACAATGCTTATAAAACAAGGTTTTAACAACAACTCTTTATTCCAGAAAACCTTGAAGCATTAACTCAACACACTCAATAAGGAGACCTACTTAAGTCCTTTTCACTCCAAACTTGTTTTCCAGAAAACCAACCAATCAACTCAACTATGGAAGAATGTGCCCATACCTTTTTCTTGATGATGAAGGAACCTCAAAAATCTGCCACAACCACAAACACTTCTTTGCCAAGCTCAAAGAAGTTATAAGATGATAAACTCTCTCAAAGATACAATGTAAATATCAAAACTTACATACACCTTATTACTCCATCTTAAAGAAATCATCCATCAACAATAATTGACCAAACACACCTTACTCTTCTCAATATTGCAATAATTGATTAAGTCACTTTACCAAATATATGCAATAAATCAATTTTTAATTCCCTAAGGTAAAAACAATATTACCCTAGTAAATTTCCATTTACCACTTAGGTAAATATCATAACCAATTTACCCCTTATCTCTCCCTAGCCTAAGAAAAGCAAAGAATAATTTTTATTTCTATTAACAACCCTTATCTCCACCATTAGCAACCTTAGAACTATATTATTATATATATATAAAATATAAAACCTTTTATATCCCCCCCCCCACATGCCCACTAAAAGTGCAGAAGGTGCTTTAATATTTCACCGAATCCTTTAGAGCCCTTGGCTCCCTTCTCCTCTTGCCACGTAGCGTGTTCGATGTGCTCCTTTCTCACTGAATGCATGAGCCTTTTGTTCGCTGCTCCTTGGCACTTTCTCCATGAATCTTAGCATGATTTTTGGCATGGAAATAATCAAAGGAAATTCAAATGCTTGGTTTTGAACTTAGGCAAAGGTTTAAATACCTTTTACCTTCCAAATATTGCACATCGATGGTGTATTAAACTTGGACGTCGATGCCTTTATAATATGCATAATTAATTTATAAATCATTTAAATTCTATTTAGAATTTAAATTTTATAAATTAACTTTGTAACCTTTGGCTTTATAAAAATTAAAGCCTCCTTGGGGGTTAAATAAAAACTTTTTGTTGCTCATAATTATTTAATAAAAAATCATTTTGCCACCATGGTTTTAATAAAAACCTTTATCAAAAACCCTTTATTTTTGCCTCACATAATATAAAAATAATATTATGACATCTTTTCAATCAACCTCTCGCATTATTCCTTTTGACCTTTTGACATCAACTGTAGCTTATTCCTTGACATCAATGACAAATTTGACTCAAAATGTCCAACAATCTCCCCCTTTGTCATTGATGGCAACCCAAATTATTTTTACCAAAAACTTAACCTTTTCTTTGTTATGCTCCCCTTAGGACATTGCTCCCCCTGGCTCAATGCTCTCTTCAAATCTCTCCTCTTTACTCAAATACCAAATCTCTCCCTTACTCAAATATCTCCCCTTTGACATCAATGGCAAAGGGTCACCTTTGGGGCTCGGGGCTAAGAATGAGTCTCTTAGCTTAGCCCCTCCCCCACCTCCTCTTGAGGTGGTTAATTCTAGGGTGGGAGTATTTCTACTCCCAACAAGCATTGGTCTTTACCTTTATCCTATTTTCTTCTTATCTGATCCTTCTGATTCCTCTGACTGTTCCTTTCCATGTCCATGTTCCTGTCCATGTCCATTTTCTTGTTCCTATTCCTGTTCATATTCTTGTTCATGTTCATATCCATGTTCCTATTCCTATTCCTATTCATATCCATATCCCTTTTCTTATTCTTGTTCTGTTCCTATTCATACTTGATTCTGGAATGTCTGCTCTACACCACTTTGTTGTGTGTCCATCATTATTGCACTTATAACACTTAATGTTATTATTCCTTGGAGGTGCAAATGTCTTAGGATTTCTCCTAGTGAAGCCATATCCTTTTCTATCATGAACCCTGCAATTCATTGCCTTGTGACCAAACTGATTACATGAGTAGCAATACCCATGGAAAAGTTATGTTTCTAAAATTTCCATATTCCTGTCTTTCATGTGTCCTGCATTGTGAAGCCATGTGTCCAAACTTGTGACATGAGAAACACCTTCCATTGAAATTTCCTTGTCTTGACCTCATTGGTCTCTTAGTCTCTCTTGACCTATTCTGATTGTTGTTCCATCTATTTCTTCTTTGTGCATTATTCCTATCCTTGTTGAACTTTCTATTGTCCAACTCATCCTCAGATGTCTCACTTTCTCTTACATTATCTTCTTCTGAAGTTTCTTCTCCTTCAGAGCTTGAGGTTGACTTCTCTTCCCATTTCTTTTGTTCCTATTCAAATCCAAGACCTATCTTGCTTGATGTAGGCTTTTGTATCTTGATGAACTTATCTAAGTTCTTTGAGCTATTTTTGAACCCTTGTAGCTTGAATTTGGAGTTTTTGACTTCCATATTTAATGAAGCTACCTCTTGTTCTAGCCTTTCACATTCTAAGACCTTTGCTTCTAACTTATCCTTGAACTTATTTGTCTTAGCCTTTGATTTGTCTAGATCCTCTATAAGCATTTTTCTCTCTTCATCACATTCTTGAAACTGAAACTCAAGTTTAGAGTTTTGCTTTCTTACCTTCTTTACTATGTCAAGAGCATAAATAAGTTCTCCCTTGAGATCATATCCTTCTTTATCTGATTCTTCCTCTATTTTTTTGCCTTTGTCCACATCTTCATTTTCTTTTGACTTGTCTTCTATAGGATCACTTTCTTCTTTCTCTAGAGCCATTAGAATATTCTCTTCTAGTCCTTCAAGTGTATCTTCATATTCATCATCACTAAAACTGAAACCATTTCTTGTACAACTATCTTCAAGATGTCCAAAGTTACCACATCTAAAACACTTGAGAATTATTGGTGACCTTTTCTTGACTTCTTTTTCTTCAATCATAAATAGGACTTCATCATTATCATTATCTAAAAAATTGTTATCACTATCACTTGAGTACTTACTTGCCTTGTCTGCATAGTAGCTCCTCTTTTGCCTTTGGAAGAACTTCTTTCCTTGTCTGCTTTGTCCATCCTTGCTTTTCTTTTGATGCCTGTATCTTTATGATTCCCTATTTTTATGATCCTATTTTTCTTCATCATTGTTATTCTTAGCTTCTTGACAATCAATTGCATAATGACCATACTTTCCACAATTGAAACATCTAACATATTTTGCATCTCTAGATCTTCTTGAATCCTTATTCCTTCTACCATAATTAGCTTCTTCATCACTGGATGACTCATTGCTTGATTCTGACTTCTTACCCTTTGTCTTCTTGATTGCTTTGAAGGTTGCTTCCTTCTGGGGATTAGGTTCTTTTGTTCTCAACTCAAAAGTTGTAAGAATACCAAGAAACATATCTCTTGTCAAAGAATCACCATCCTTTGATTCTTCTATAGAAAAATATTTTCACTAAATATTTTTGGAAGAGATCTTAAGACCTTATCACAAACATCTGATTCTTCAACCTTAAGTCCAAGTCCTTGCATAGCATTAACAACCTCATCGACTCGAAGTAGATAAGTACTAATATTTTCCTCATCCTTCATTCTTAACTCTTCAAATTGTCCTTTGAGATTTCATATCTTTGCTTTCTTGACACCTTTATCTCCTTCATATATACTTTGCAATTTATCCCACATTCCTTTTGCATCTTGACAATGCATAACTTTTATGGACTCTGTTCTATGCAAACCTCTCAAAATTGCATTCATTGCTTTTGAATTGTAATGTTGTAGAAGCTTACCTTCCTTATCTGTAGGTGGATCAACTAGTGGTATGTATCCATTTTCAACTGCTTCCCAAATCTCATTGCCAAGTGCCATCAGGTAAATCTTCATTCTCATACTCCAATATATGTAGTCACTTCCATCAAATACTAGTGTTGAATTATCTGATGATCCATTCTTAGAATCCATTGTGTTCTTGTTAGATTTTCCTTCAAGCTATTAAACTCTTTCGAAGGAACCCGCTCTGATACCAATTGAAGAACACAAGCTTATACTAAGAGGGGGGTGAACAATATAAGACCACTTTTTACTTTTCTTTCCCAATCAATATTATGCAATGTATAGATAGCAATATCAATAGCAGTAATCAAAGCAATGCACAAATCACCACACACAATAGAGACACCAAAATTTACGTGGTTCACCCAATGTGGGCTACTCCACGAAGAAAATATTTCACTAAAATTTTCTCAATCAATCTCTTGGGAATCCTTTCCCTATTACAATGTTTATGGATCTCTATCCAAAGGAGACACCAATCCCCTAATCAAATTTTATGGATCTCTATCCATAGGAGACACCAATCTCCTAACTCTACTCTAGCTGGTGATCCTCTAGAAGACCTCTACCTCCACTACCCTTAGCAAATGGAACTCTATCCATAGAAGACACATATATTCCCTACTCTGGTTGGAGATCTCTATCCTCAACTCTATCACCTCCAAAGCTCTATCTCAAATATATACTAAACATAGTCCTTCGGTCTAGCACAAATCTATCCTCAATATCTATCTCTAGTCTAGCACAAACCTATCCTCAAATCTACACCAAACTCTATCCTTGAATATATACTAAACATAGTCCTTCGGTCTAGCACAAATATATCCTCAATATCTATCTTCAAGCCTTAACTCAAAGCTTGACTCAATCTCAAATCAACTCTATTGGATCTACCCCAAACCTTAACTCAAGGTTTGAACAAATCAATCAATCAACTCTGCTCTCAAGTCTTCTCAAAGACTTGTCTCAAATATGCCTTGTAAGCTTCCACAAAAGCTCACACCAATCTATCCTCAAGTCCTCTCTAGAACTTGTCCAATCTGCTCAATAAGTTCTCACAAGAACTTATCCAAATCTACTCTCAATATGTATTGTAAGCTTCCACAAAAGCTTACCCAAATCTATCCACAAGTCTTCTCAAAGACTTACCTCAAATCTGCTCAACAAGTCCACACTAGAACTTGTCCAATCTCATAGAAACATAAAGAGAATTGTTAGAGACTCAATATGCTCTATACTCATCACAATGCTCAATTACTTTCAATCACTCTTTTAGAAACATACAAAGAATTGTTAGAGACTCAATATGCTTCACATTCACCTCAATGCTCAATCACTTTCAATCACTCTTTCAAAAACATACAAAATTGTTAGAGACTCAATATGCTTCACAATCACCTCAATCTCAATCACTTTCAATCACTCTTTCAAAGAAATTTTAGAGACTCAATATGCTTCACAATCACCTCAATGTTCAATCACTTCCTCAAATCAATTCAGAATATAGAATAGTTTATTTTATAGAACTTGAACAATCACTTCACACATCCACTTGACTAGGCTCAACCAACTCTACTCAACCAATCACTCAATGAAACAATCCTTGCTTACAAACCCTAGTCCAAGCATATGAACCTTCACTCAAAATATTTCCAACAATGCTTATCAACCAATCTCACATAACAATGATACTCATGTTCTTTTCAAACCCTAGTTCAAGTTCTTCACTCAACCAATGGCTTCAACAACAATGCTTATAAAACAATCTCACATAACAATGATACTCATGTTCTTTTCAAACCCTAGTTCAAGTTCTTCACTCAACCAATGGCTTCAACAACAATGCTTATAAAACAAGGTTTTAACAACAACTCTTTATTCTAGAAAACCTTGAAGCATTAACTCAACACACTCAATAAGGAGACCTACTTAAGTCCTTTTCACTCCAAACTTGTTTTCTAGAAAACCAACCAATCAACTCAACTATGGAAGAATGTGCCCATACCTTTTTCTTGATGATGAAGGAACCTCAAAAATCTGCCACAACCACAAACACTTCTTTGCCAAGCTCAAAGAAGTTATAAGGTGATAAACTCTCTCAAAGATACAATGTAAATATCAAAACTTACATACACCTTATTACTCCATCTTAAAGAAATCATCCATCAACAATAATTGACCAAACACACCTTACTCTTCTCAATATTGCAATAATTGATTAAGTCACTTTACCAAATATATGCAATAAATCAATTTTTAATTCCCTAAGGTAAAAACAATATTACCCTAGTAAATTTCCATTTACCACTTAGGTAAATATCATAACCAATTTACCCCTTATCTCTCCCTAGCCTTAGCAAAGCAAAGAATAATTTTTATTTCTATTAACAACCCTTATCTCTCCACAACCTTAGCAACTTAATTAAAAATTAAATCAAAAATATAAAAACCTTTTATATCTCCCGCTCCGCATTTCGTGGGATTCGATCTTGCACTCTCTCCCTTGCTAGCGCCTTGGCCATGGCTTGCTAGCCATGTGAGCCAAGCGCTCACGTGCCCACTAAAAGCGTAGAAGGTGCTTTAATATTTTATCGAATCCTTTAGAGCCCTTGGCTCCCTTCTCCTCTTGCCACGTAGCGTGTTCGATGCGCTCCTTTCTCACTGAATGCATGAGCCTTTTTGTTCGTTGCTCCTTGGCACTTTCTCCATGAATCTTAGCATGATTTTTGATGCAGAAATAATCGGAGGAAATTCGAATGCTTGGTTTTGAACTTAGGCAAAGGTTTAAATACCTTTTGCCTTCCAAATATTGCACGTCGATGGTGTATTAAACTTGGACGTCGGTGCCTTTATAGTATGCATAATTAATTTATAAATCATTTAAATTCTATTTAGAATTTAAATTTTATAAATTAACTTTGTAACCTTTGGCTTTATAAAAATTAAAGCCTCCTTGGGGGTTAAATAAAAACTTTTTGTTGCTCATAATGATTTAATAAAAAATCATTTTGCCACCATGGTTTTAATAAAACCCTTTATCTTGCCACCATGGTTTTAACAAAAACCCTTTATTTTTGCCTCACATAATATAAAAATAATATTATGACATATTTTCAATCAACCTCTCGCATTATTCCTTTTGACCTTTTGACATCAACTGTAGCTTATTCCTTGACATCAATGACAACTTCGTTCCTTGACATCAATGACAACTTTGACTCAAAATGTCCAACACTAAAGTCCATAAATGATTACTTGATCAATGGTATGCTCCTCAATAACTCAATATAAGGCTAACTGAAGCCTAGAAATGGTCTCCCCACTATTTGTTTGTACCCAAGCTACCTCATACCTAATTTTGATCATCTTATCTCTAACTCTGGTGACCTCCTCCACTCACAAAACCTTGGAAGATGCTAACTGGCTCCTCACCTCCTCTAAAGTGTGATGAAGAACCCTCAAATCTATTTTTGTGGCCTCCATTGCTATCCTACTAGGACCCACACCCCTACTAAGATCTAGCCCTGCTCTACCAAAATCCTACCCGAATCCGCCTAGACTCGATGCCCCTCCACCAGCTGGGGCATACGGGAGCAAGATATTAGTCAATGGAACTACATATAAAGGATTTGATCTTCTTATCCCCTGTCTAGACATCATCCTCCACCATTCCTCTCTCCTCCAATGATGTCTAGTTGCTTGTAAAGAACTCAATATATCATAAAACACCTACCTCTGATCCCTTGGTGATGGGCTCATTATCACTAGATAAGGTCTAAACTATGTATACCAAGCACCATAATCTATTGTTACTCCTACATCATCTAGAGTAGGAGTCAAGACCATCAGATCATCCTCATTAGTCTCTAGTTAGGTAAGAGGATCCATGAGATCCCACCAGTTCTCACAATGCACTCATATCCAAACCTCCCCAACAACTGGTACCTCCTATACCTCTCCAAAATAATGGGTCACACAATCATACCAGTATAACTCATAAGCCTTTTTTCCATTATCCAACCACTTAATCCATATCACTCTAGCTAGCTCCTTATGATCCTCAGACCACACATATACATCTCTCCATAGTCACCATGAGCATGTGCTACTCACATATCATCAATGAGATGTCACAACCAGGTCAAATTACAAGATGAAGGGTGAATGCACCTATTCCATCTATAAAAAATGATATTCTCAACATCAATACCTCTCCTTACCACAATGGATCATCAGAGGGCTATATGATCCCATGTCCAAACCTAGAGTAAAGTGTAGCAAGTTAGACTACGACCCTATCTGTAAACCACCTTGTACAAAGTATGGTATAATTTGGCTAAGATAGTTGGAGCCCAGACATAATCTATCTAACTATCCCTCAACCATACTATAATTTATCCCCACCCCCATGGCATGAAACTCCTACTGGTGTCACTTATCATTAGTCCAGACACCACTACGGCTAAAAGTATAGTACTTCGATCAATGTGCCCTCCTATGTAAGCATCATTGATCCTCAACCCTTTCTTCATTTTTGAAAATTCATCATCCTCTAAAAAATCTAACTTCCTAGTACTAATATTCATCCCCAAATAGATAGGTACACCTTGAAATGGCACCTTGAGGATGTGCCACACATCCTCCAAAGTAATGGTCATCTCACCCAATGGTAGTCTAAAAGTGTTGGTGGATGGGTACCACCTCTCTACAAGGGCTATAAACAAATAGTGATCAAACTCCAACTTAGGCATATAGGCAACATGATATAGCCCTATTGTTAATAATACCACTGCATCCTTAAGACTCTACTTGTCTGGTAGGATGCTCCCCAGGCATTTAGGATGACGCTCCCTACTCGTCAAAATTTTTATCGCCTATCAAACATCCATCCAAAATAATGTGTTAGAAGACTTGTCAAATCATATCAAAATTTCACAAAAACATTACCATTGGATAACCCTCAAAAATAGCTTTTTGGTAAGTATAAATATGTCTATATTTGCACACATATTGAATTCAAAAAATGCAAAAACAATTGACCATCCCTAACCAAATTTACCACTAGCATAAAATTCGACAGTGCCAAATTTACCACTGAGATCAAATTTGCCAGTGGCACTTCTACCAAATTCACCACTGATGCCAAATTCACAACTTTCAAAAAATGGAAAAAATACCCTAAATATAAAAAACTTGAGTCAAAACTCAGGCCTACCTCTTGATCACGCTTCGATACGTCAACTATCCCTCGAACCACATCAACACAATGCATCCATCCTCAGATATAAGCCATCCTCTCCAGTCACTCTATCTCATTCTCTTCAACTTTCTATAATAGGTAAATGTGCAAATGAGGTCGCTTTCACCTCTCCTTTTGCCTTTTAAACCCCCAACCTATCATCGCTAATCAATCCAAGCATCTTGTATCCCAAAATTTTGTTCTAAAACCTATCATCAGGCACATGGTTTCTTAAAAGAGAACAATTTTTTGGGCAAGAAATTTGTATGGGGCTAAAATCATTTTTCTCCAAAATTCAAGGCACGTAAAATGAGGCATATATATGAAATCAACAAAAATAGCACAATATCAATCAACTCTACAAATCAGTAAAGCAGTACAACAATAATACATCATAGTATCAAAATTGAGTATCACAACTTAACTTTTGATGTAACATCTCAGATATCACATCAAAACTAGGGCAAAATGTAGACACCCAATTTTGACACACTAGTTGTGACTTCCCAAAACTGGTCACAAACATTCCAAAACTTCCTAAAACCAATTTTGAACTTCACAAAACGTCAAATTGGTCATTCCCCATCATTTTGGGCATCAAATTTCACCTTTACCAAATTCGCAACTCTGACCAAATTTGTCAGTGGTAAATTTGGCAAGTTGAGTGGTGAATTTGGCAAAACTACAAAATCAACCTTTTTCACTCAAAATCAATATTTTACCAAATTTGCCACCCCTATGGTGAATTTGGCTAGTGGTGAATTTGGAAACTTTTCAAAATTCAAACTGCTCAAAATCTGATTTGATTCTTTACCAAATTCACCACTCAGTAGGGTTAAGCATAGTGGCTATTTTTGCAAATTTGGCTAAAATTAGGATTTTCAAAATTTGAATTTGGCTAATATTTGGTACCCTTGACCAGGGTCCATTAGCCAAAAAATTTTGGGTGCAATTTTTGTTTTTGGTCGATTCACCCCAATTTTATAATAATTTAACCATTTTAAGTTTAAATTTTCAACATTACCCCTAATAATAGTGAACCTTCTACATGTGTTTCGAAACTATTCACCTAAATTTTGAAACCGATTCGCCAAATTTTTTTAAATATATTTTGGGGCCGATCCCTTACACATAACCCTGCAACTCAAAACCAAATTCACCACACTTGTGACAAATTTGGCAAAAATAGCTGGGAATCTTCCACACAAACTAGTTAGGCACAAATTGAGCCTCCTTGCTCCTCTACCATCGATCCAGTATGCTTCAAGAAGGATTAGGATGAATTTGTTTGAATTGATATTATCCTTTCGTTCCCTCCAAGTCCCCTTCCAAATCCTATTTAAGGAGGTCATGGGGCAAGCATTCTCCAAGAAATTCCATTGTAGCAAATATCTACCCAGATTTCTAAGCTCTCTATTTCTTCTTAGCATTCTCATTCCAAGTATTCTTATATATCTCTTCAAGGATTTCAAGCATTTGGGACCACTTTGTAAGAATTTATGGAGGGCAACTAGGCAAGGCTAGGAGGCTTGGTGGTAAGGAGATATCCATCCTAGGAAGGGGCCATAGCTAGGTGAATTCTAGCTAGCTCTTTCCTTCATTTCTTACTGTATTTTTGCATTTTAAGCTTCCTAATTGTAGCTTTGCATGTTTACTAACTCCATTTACTTGCTCTTATTTCATTTCTTAGTACATATTATTTATTTTTTAGCTTACTTTTGTTTTGTAGGCTCTCACATATTTGCTTGTAGATCTAATATTTAGGATTTGCAGCACATTTTATCATCCCTAACATATATTTGTAGGTTTACCTTAGTTTACATTCATTCCATCTTTATATTTTGCTTCTAATCTCTTATTTTGTAGGGTTTACATTATTACAGAAGAGATTAGTCATAAAAAGTGTGAGAAGATTCCTACAACAGATATATAAGACTTTCATCTTCAAGTGCAAGAAGTAGGAAGAAATATTTCATCAAGTAAATATTGATTTAAGTTGTATCCTATTATTAAAGTTTTAGGTCACAAGATAAATTGACCTTGATGTAGAAGATTTAGGTCTTGAAGGTATACATTTCCAAAGAAAGTTTCAAGTCATAGAGAAATTGACCTTGACATAAGAGTATTCAGGTCTTGAAGGAAGACCTTGATAGAAAAGGATTCAGGTCTTGAAGGTAGACCTTGATAGAGAAAAGGATTCAGGTCTTGAATATAGACCTTAAAAATTGGATTGAAATTGGTAGCCATATAAAATTTTTAGTAAATTAGTTTTCATAGATAGATAATATTTCAAATTATTTAGAAACCTTGATAGATATAAAAGTACAAATTTAAGAGGAAAAGAGACTCTTCAAAGAAAGAGCTCCATGATGAATATTTGAGGCCCTTATTAGTAAAAGGAAAAGAGGCCATATACAATATATATAAACCCCTTATTAAAGGAAATAAAGGATGCTTAAGGATATATAGTTTCTATAGAAATAGGCTTGAGGCCATTATTAAGAGGAAGGCCCTTATAAGTAAGAAAAGAGGCTTGTATAAAGTTGATAGAGAGGCCATTAGAGAAAGGCCCATGATAAAATAAGAAGGTTAATATTGAAGAAGCCCTATTCGGCCTGCAGAAGAAAGAAGGTGTGAAGTACATTAGATTATAGAAGAAATTTATTCAACTATAGAGGAAATCCATTCAGCTAGCATGCTATTCAACTAAGAGAAAAAATAATCTATTTGACCAGCAAATAGAAAACATAATTCAGCCAGTGAATATAAGCCATTAGAGCAAACACTTCATCCAAATAGCATTTGTGTCAACCAACAAGCCTGCACATAAAAAGATAGTGAAATATTTTCTAAGAATCCATTGAAGCCATTAGTGTAGAGGAAAGAGCACAATCGTGTGCTACTAGAGTTTGTTCTTATCAAAGTAGAATAGAGGATATAAGTGCACCATTTTTCAAGTCAAAATATTAAGTTTTGAGCAGCAAGAATAAAGTAACTAGTGCATTATATTAAATTTAAATTTGAAATTAAGTTTTGCCATATTTTTGGAGCGATAAGGTTTATTGAAATTTTTTACTTTTTTAAGACCTTAGGAGATAATAATTATTTAATTATTAGGTTTAATTAAATTAGGAGTGATAAGTAGTTGGAAAAAGAAATAATTTACTTTATAGAGAGATAAGTAGATTTTTTTATTTCTTAATAGTTCATTAATTTGGTTTATTAGATTTTTGAAACAATAGATTATTGAATTTTGGCAAATTAACTATTTGGGAGCCAAAAGGTTTACAAATTTAAATTTAGAAATTTAAATTTGCAAAATTCATATTTCTTAGTTTGTAAACATTAGGTAGATAATAGGAATTCTACTTCAAAGGTTTTGTAACTTAGAAAATTTGATTTATTTAAAACCTAGGGAGATATAAGGTAGGCTACATCAAAGGAAATATTTCCTTAGTACTGATTGTGTATCATGGAAGAAATTGTTAAGAATACAATCAATAATGAAGATATAGTAAATAAACTTAAATACTTTTCAAAGAATGATAGATGATTTTTATAATAAGGAGGAATCAACAAAATTATAGAATAGTCAAGAGAATACACCATTGGATCTTGTTATTACAAAATATTATTCTAGTAATTCATAAATCTCATTAATAGATTCTACTAAAAATATTGAAGATCTGCATCATCTACAATTTATCTACATGGAAAATAAAGATAGAATATTTTTGGTTGTAACATATTTTTGTAATGTCTTCAAATATTAGAAGGTCAAACACATTGGGTAGTAATGTTAAGAAGTGTTATAGTAAGAAATAAGGTAAGGGTAACACTTGAAACACATCCTCTCCTTCCATTCATAAGTGAACAATTAAGTGACAAAAGGTGAACCATTTGAGTTATGTAACATTTTTTGGAGCATGTGAATTAAAGAACCCTACCAGGTTTACTTCAAGAGTAGTCAAAATTACATCGAGGTAGTCAGACCACTATAATGGAATAGATAAGAATTGGTGTACACAAGATTGAATAGTTACTTTGAGGTAGTCATACAACTACAACAGAGCAAGGAAAAATTTGGGATGTGCAAGGTTGAAGGTAAATTTAAATTTGAAATTAGGGTTTGCCATATTTTTGGAGCAATAAGGTTTATTGAAAGTTTTTACTTTTTTAAGACCTTAGGAGATAATAATTATTTAATTATTAGGTTTAATTAAATTAGGAGTGATAAGTAGTTGGAAAAAGAAATAATTTAGTTTATGGAGAGATAAGTAGATTTTTTTATTTCTTAATAGTTCTTTCATTAATTTGGTTTATTAGATTTTTGAAATAATAGATTATTGAATTTTTGCAAATTAACTATTTGGGAGCCAAAAGGTTTACAAATTTAAATTTAGAAATTTAAATTTGCAAAATTCATATTTCTTAGTTTGTAAACATTAGGTAGATAATAGGAATTCTACTTCAAAGGTTTTATAACTTAGAAAATTTGATTTATTTAAAACCTAGGGAGACATAAGGTAGGCTACATCAAAGGAAATATTTTCTTAGTATTGATTGCATATCATGGAAGAAATTGTTAAGAATACATTCAATAATGAAGATATAGTAAATAAACTTAAATACTTTTCAAAGAATGATAGATACTTTTGATAATAAGGAGGAATCAACAAGATTATAGAATAGTCAAGAGAATACACCATTGGATCTTGTTATTACAAAATCTTATTCTAGTAATTCATCAATCTCAAAAATAGAGTCTACTAAAAATATTAAAGATCTTCATCATCTACAATTTATCTACATGGAAAATAAAGATAGAATATTTTTGGTTGTAACGTCTTCAAATGTTAGAATGTCAAACACATTGGGTAGTAATGTTAAGAAGTGTTATAGTAAGAAATAAGGTAAGGGTAAAACTTGAGACACATCCTCTCCTTCCATTCATAAGTGAACGATCAAGTGACAAAAGGTGAACCATTTGAGTTATGTAACATATTTTTGGAGTGTGTGAATTAGAGAACCCTACCAGGTTTACTTCAAGAGTGGTCAAACTTACATCGAGGTAGTCAGACCACTATAATGGAATAGAGAAGAATTGGTGTACACAAGATTGAATAGTTACTTTGAGGTAGTCATACAACTACAACAGACCAAGAAAAATTTTTGCATGTGCAAGGTTGAAGGTAAATTTAAATTTGAAATTAATTTTTGCCATATTTTTGGAGCAATAAGGTTCATTGAAAGTTTTTACTTTTTTAAGACCTTAGGAGATAATAATTATTTAATTATTAGGTTTAATTAAATTAGGAGTGATAAGTAGTTGGAAAAAGAAATAATTTACTTTATAGAGAGATAAGTAGATTTTTTAATTTCTTAATAGTTCATTAATTTGGTTTATTAGATTTTTGAAACAATAGATTATTGAATTTTTGCAAATTAACTATTTGGGAGCCAAAAGGTTTACAAATTTAAATTTAGAAATTTAAATTTGCAAAATTCATATTTCTTAGTTTGTAAACATTAGGGAGATAATAGGAATTCTACTTCAAATGTTTTGTAACTTAGAAAATTTGATTTATTTAAAACCTAGGGAGATATAAGGTAGTCTACATCAAATGAAATATTTTCTTAGTATTGATTGCATATCATGGAAGAAATTGTTAAGAATGCATTCAATAATGAAGATATAGTAAATAAACTTAAAGACTATTTTCAAAGAATGATAGATGATTTTGATAATAAGGAGGAATCAACAAGATTATAGAATAGTCAAGAGAATACACCATTGGATCTTGTTATTACAAAATATTATTCTAGTAATTCATCAATCTCAAAAATAGAGTATACTAAAAATATTGAAGATCTTCATCATCTACAATTTATCTATATGGAAAATAAAGATAGAATATTTTTGGTTGTAACGTCTTCAAATGTTAGAAGGTCAAACACATTGGGTAGTAATGTTAAGAAGTGTTATAGTAAGAAATAAGGTAAGGATAACACTTGAGACACATCCTCTCCTTCCATTCATAAGTGAATGATAAAGTTATAAAAGGTGAACCATTTGAGTTATGTAACGTCTTTTTGGAGTGTGTGAATTAAAGAACCCTACCAAGTTTACTTCAAGAGTAGTCAAACTTACATTGAGGTAGTCAGACCACTATAATGGAATAGAGAAGAATTGGTGTACACAAGATTGAATAGTTACTTTGAGGTAGTCATACAACTACAAAAGAGCAAGGAAAAATATGGCATGTGCAAGGTTAAAGGTAAATTTAAATTTGAAATTAGGGTTTACCATATTTTTGGAGCGATAAGGTTTATTGAATTTTTTTACTTTTTTAAGACCTTAGGAGATAATAAATATTTAATTATTAGGTTTAATTAAATTAGGAGTGATAAGTAGTTGGAAAAAGAAATAATTTACTTTATGGAGAGATAAGTAGATTTTTTTATTTCTTAATAGTTCTTTCATTAATTTGGTTTATTAGATTTTTGAAATAATAGATTATTGAATTTTTGCAAATTAACTATTTGGGAGCCAAAAGGTTTACAACTTCAAATTTAGAAATTTAAATTTGCAAAATTCATATTTCTTAGTTTTTAAACATTAGGGAGATAATAGGAATTCTACTTCAAAGGTTTTGTAATTTAGAAAATTTGATTTATTTAAAACCTAGGGAGACATAAGGTAGGCTACATCAAAGGAAATATTTCCTTTGTATTGATTGCATATCATGGAAGAAATTGTTAAGAATACAATCAATAATGAAGGTATAGTAAATAAACTTAAATACTTTTCAAAGAATGATAGATGATTTTAATAATAAGGAGGAATTGACAAGATTATAGAATAGTAAAGAGAAGACACCATTGGATCTTGTTATTACAAAATATTATTCTAGTAATTCATCAATATCAGTAATAGATTCTACTAAAAATATTGAAGATATTCATCATCTACAATTTATCTACATGGAAAATAAAGATAGAATATTTTTGGTTGCACATAAGTGGTTATGCTATTTTATCAGGAGAACATATGAACTTGAAATTCTAAGAAGGATGAACAAACTAGTAAAAATATCTTCAAGGTGTGTTTATTGCAATAGAATTGGTCATGAAAAAACAAACTATTGGAATCTTCATCCATGTAAATATTGTGGAAGAAAATCTCATTCATCTATTTCCTACTACTACAAGGAGAAGTATTGTAAAATATTTGAAAGAGCATTAATATTCATATTAGATTATCTTTTTCAAATACTCATTTTTGAAGCATCTTCTAACAATGAATTCAAGTGTGGAATTTTTGAAGTACAAGAAGAAAAGTTATTCAAAGAACGGAAAAATAAAATGGATCAAACATGGTCCAACTCTACCCTATGAGGTAATAATATCACATGTACTACAAGATCACTTGTAGATTAGAGGATGAATATCTAGATTGAATACTAAAGTCTTCAATAACCAAATAATGTAATACACGGGGGTGTTGGATAATATTAAATTATTTGGTACATGTTAATGTACCCTCATGGTACATCTTGTAAATATTATATTAGGGTTGTGTCTTAGATTAGAGTGTGAGTAAATATTTTATGTAATGTAATAATGTGCAGGAAATGCACAAGTGTCATGTGTGCAAGTGTACAAGTGTAATGTGAGTATATGTGCACAAGTGTCTTATGTGTGAGTGTGCACAAGTGTCTTTAGATTAGAGTGTGCTAAGTGAAGATTCATGTATAGGTGTGCATAAAATATAGAGTCATATGTATTCAAGTGTCAAATAGAGAAGCCAAGAGTCATGATACTTGGCATAAGGAAAGGAAGAGTCAAGTATACAAAGAGTCATACTACATTGGCTATATATTACTCCATGGAGGAACATAGTGGATATCTCATACATAGAATTCATAGCGAGTATAGAGAGCATTGTTATCATCATTGTAAGAGAGTTTTATGATACATTTGTAAGAGGAAGAGGAGTAATAAAGTTTACATACATTTGAGAAACTAATATTGTAAGTTATGCTACATGCTTTGTACATGTATGATTCAAGCTATTACATTCATATTTCTGCATATTAATGAATGTTAGTTGATATATTATAAGCCTTGATGTACATATTAGTTGGCTCATATTATTTTTTACATCATTATATTGATCTTACTATATTATGGCTATCATATATTTGATCCTGTGATATTTATCCTATGAGTTTTATATTAATATTAAGTCTTGAAAATATCACTAAGCATAGATCCATAATTTGATAGCAAAAATATCTTTTATGTATAGACTATTCAAATGATAGGAATAACATCTATGGATTGATAAATTAATTCACATGCTCACTAAAATAACTACCTCTTTAAGTAGATATAATACACCATGCTAGGATATTGAATACACGAAGGGTAGAAATGCAATTATTACAATATGGCTCTCCTTTGTATATCCTTTGATGGTAGGTTCTAGCTCTTTATTGGGAATGTCTTATAATATCTTATATATATATATATATATATATATATATATATATATATATATATATATATATATATATATATATATATGTATGTATATAATGTATGAATTGGTATGAAGATGGAATTATTAAATAAACTATAATTTAATGATAATTTTTGTTCTCTTGGAATATAACTTGATTGCAGAAAGATAAAATTGATTAGGAGTTCAGTTCCTAAAATTATAAACAAGAATCTAATCATAATATTGAAGGTATCTATATAGTACTTTGTATCTCATTAGTGTGTTTTTTAACTACATTACCCATAGTTTTTATGAAGAATTCTTGGATTACTATTTGCACCATGATGTACCCCTATGATTCATCTTCAATAAGCCTAAAATATAATTAGATTTTCTATTTATAATTATACTTTTTATTTTAGGGCATCCTCATATTGATTTATAACCCTACTCTTCTATTATTCCATTAGTAATTTTTGTTGCTTTATTGAGAATAATTATGCTTTTGGCAACTCCATTGGAGTACCTTCTCCCTCTTCTTGGCTAACTGATAAGACTTTGACATAATTCCATTTTAAAATATGCTCTAAAAGGCACTACAAAGTAGGATGATAAGATGTTCATTGTTAGAGGGGAGGATGTTATAGTAGCAATTTAATCCTACTTATAAAAAAAAAATGGTGTTGGTACGTTCATCATGGATTCTATGGAATATTTTTTTTTAACATGGTGGAATCAGTAGCCGCCACGAATCTGAGCAGGTTGCCCAATTTTTATGGCCACCATAGTATTCTACGTTGTCCACCCTAGAAGCCACCACATAGATATTCGTGTAGTCCATCCCTATAACCACCATGCCATAATTATTTTAAACCTTTTGTACTGCTGAAAGCACTAGGAAAGGGACAACCGTTTAGTCTAGTGAGGCCCGAGATTTGAACCTTGGACTTCCGCCCCCTTATGGGGTTTGGATGAACCAATTGGTCTACACCTCATACCTTATTCCATGGAATATTACCTAGCATTTGAATTTTACTTAGGTATCATTGCATGCCTTTCAATAATATATCCATCATGAACAACTCAATCCATTACTCCTTCCAAATATTGATAACTAAATTTCATAAATAAAACCTTTCAAATAAGCTCATGATGTTTACTATTATATCAAAGTTGTGCCTCTATATTTTTTATTTTCTCCTCTTGTATTGATACAAGGTATAACAAATCTTATGGTAGGCAAGTACCTTGCTATGAGTGAAAATATAGGGAATAATGTTGTTAGGATTGAATTGATAGGGAGAAGTTTTTTTAATTGCTACTAACACTAGTGAGATAATTGGTCATGTTCCAACTTGCACAATCACTTGTTTTATCTTGATAATTTCATTATAGGATGCTAAAAATACCACTTCATTTGTTATCCTTAAAAGGTAGGCTAGATCAAGTCATAGGGACTTTATGTAATAAACAATGGAATTGTTTACCATCTGATTTTAAGGGTTACTATGATTTCATCCCATGTCCTATTGAAGCATAAATTGTAATCATTTATGCCTTCATTAGGACCCTGACTTCTTTTGTAAAATTATGAGAAGATTGCACAAGGGTTTATCATCTCTCCACATGTTTATATAAATATATTGGTTGGATATGACCAAGAGTAATGCTTGGTCTACAAGATTTTATACAAGTCACTTTCCCTTCCTATTAGGGACCTATAAGGATATTTTTTCCTATAGCCACACTTCACTCAAATAAAAATCAATTGAAAGTGGTACCAATCAAATAAAGAAGCTAGAAGGAACTTTCCACCTTCAATTGGAAGGAAGGGAATTTAATAAAATAGAGGATAGGTCTAAGATCTAAGTTGGCTAATAAATATTCCATTAATCGTCAAATCTCATCATCAACCCTAAGATAGCTACATTGAGGGCACCAAGGTTAGAGGGACATTTATTTTCAATATAATAGTTCATGTGGTCCTTCTGATGAAAGAAAACATGACAAGAGAAAAAAGGAACCAATGAGATCTTAGGCCAGATATGTGGCAACTAGTCGAGATCTCGAGGAGAAAGATGCTAGCACCCAGGTAGAGAAGTTTTGCCACTGACCAAGAGGAGGTACCACATTAGTCAAGGACACATCCATGAATGCAAACAATAAAGTAGGTGAAAGAGCATTTAAGAAAACAACTACCATTGGCCACAAAGGTTAACTATAGAGACCTAGCCTATCAGAGCCATGTTGGAGAATATTATATTATTTGGTACATGAAAATTTACCCCCATGGTACCTTTATGGTACAAATATAAATATATAATAGATTAGGGTTTGAGTCTATAGTTTAGGAGAGTGATTTATATTTCCTCTTTATGTAAGTGTTTATGTGCAAGATATGCACAAGTGTCATGCATGTTAGTGAGCAAGTGTGTAATGAGAGAAAGTGCACAAGTGTCATGTATGTAAGTATGCAAATATGTAATGTGAGGATGTGCACAAGTATCTTGTATTATGAGTGCATGTAGAAGAGTAAGTATCATGTAGAAGTGTGCAAGTGTCATAGAGTTAAGTGTGCATGTAAGTAGAGAGTGAAGAGTCTTGTATACAAGTGATAAGATGAGAATCCAAAGGACAAGAATAGGAAAGGTTGCAACTCCAAGATATGTGAGGAGTGCAATAGTCAAGTATTGAAGATTCATATTTCTATATCTATATTATGGAGAAAAATATCCATACAATGTAAGTGGGAAAACGGTCTGTAATGATCACCATAGCAAGCATTCATAATAAATCTTGTATACAAATTTTGAGAAATATTATTGTAAGTATATTTTATGCTTGTACATGAATTATTTTGGCCATTTACATTCATATTTGATATTATAGTAAATGTTATTATATTTATATTGGCCAATATATATACTTTGATTGCTCTTATATTAAATTCTACTCTTGATTATTGATATTAATACCTAAGATATTTTGGCTTAATTATATTGGGGCATGAGAAGGTTTGGTTCAAAAGCCAATAAGCCAACCATGTGGAAGTTACAATGACCACCCATAATATTCTTGATCCTACCTTGTCAATATATGCTAGTCAAGAAGGCCATACCCACTACATCAACTAGGGAGGCATTCTAAGATAAATATGACAAATACTTAATTGTGCAACAATTTCTTGTGTAGTATTAATGAAATAGATCAACAATGATTTATGATCTAAAGACTCAAAAATTTCCAATATTAATGGCCCTAGATGTAGAGACCTCGAAGTTGCTAAATTTAGTTGTAAAAGGATTTAAGTTGTAGAACAAAAAATAACTTATAGACCTTCTATGCAAATATTCGAAGGGAAAGGACCTTTATTTTGGCATATAAATAGGCTAACACTTCCATTATAAAGGTATTAGGAGTTTTCTTCTTGGGTATAGTATCTAGCCTTATAGACTCTTACTTTCACCCCCCTTATTTATTATAATAAACAAAGCTCGAGCCTCGAGCCTCTAGGCCACATGCCTTGTACTCACTTCTAGAACATTAATGGAAGCAATGACTAATTGTACTCTTTCCTCCTTTCCTTGGTATTTTTTTATTCCTAGTTGTGTGAGGTTTAGTTGTATTCATTATAACTATTATATGATGACACCCATGTTCATTTATGGCCACTTTTGTAGTCAAAAGGATGGGTTTCACTTCTTGGCACATCATCCCCATAACTTAGGTTTTAATTTTCTACAAAGTTTTACTTTTCTTGCATTTTCCTTTCATTGCAATTCATTTCCCTATAAAACCACCCATCCTTAGCTCATTAAGGCCTTTGTGCATCAAGTATTAAGTATGACAAGGATTCAATCTTGATTAAAAACCCTAGAGGTTGCCCCATAGGTAGTCCTTCTATCTATGGAAATTTTTGCTATTTCACTCTATGTGATACATGGGTGCCCCTGATATGTTGGGTTTTCACTCAAACAAGTAGGTGAATTTAGAGATGATAACTTTATTTGGCACACCCAATGGAAAAATATTATATGTTCATCCCACAAAGTTAAACAAATATTGACTTTCATCCTAATGAATATCATAGTCCATCTGCTTGAAGTGATGCATCAATAACTTCACCTAGTGAGTCTACAAAAAAATAGAAAGTGTTTGAAGAAGTCATATAACAAAAGGTAGCTTGAGATTCTAGTGGGCATGTCTATCTCATGAACTTGCAACTATCTTCAAACTTAGTGACTCCATTATCAAGGAAAGGGCCCATAATTTTATGAATGGGAGGTTTGTGACTAGAGCCTTTGCCCAAGATAATCAATAAGAGTTGGTACCACCACTAAATCAAATACAAAGAAGGAGGAATCGACAATGCAAAATGGTGGCCATACTACACCATCCTCTTAGAAATTTTCCAGTATATAATGATAAAGGTCCCCTAATTTCACCAATTGCACCTAATGTATGGGACTCGATTCCTACCTTAATGCTCAATTTCATACCTTATTTTGTAGGAGAAGATGTAGTCTCTTTGAAAAACATTTGCACCACCTAATGAGCTTATATGTTGTGCACTTCATTGAAAATCAAGATATAACCCTGAGGCTATTATAATATCCTTTCAAAAGGATATCTTGGGAAATGTACCTCAAGCTAACCCATGATTAGTCAAAAATTAGGACTAGTTATCAAAACTCATGATAAGCAAATTCAAAGAGAAAGTAGATGAGCATCTTTATTGGATTAACTCATGGCCATCAAGAGGGTACCTATAGAAATAATGGATGATTTCAATTTTTGATTCTATAAGACTTTGCAAAGGATCCTATATGAGATATGACCACCTCTAGGTATGGCATTGTTTTACTATCTAAAAGCTTTCAATTTTGACATTGACATTATGGTCAATTCTAAGGGTGGGAATTCATTACCAAAGGCTTATGAGATAGCCATCTAGGCGAAAAGATATCTAATACAAAAAGGAAGGCTAGCCCCTAGACCACCTGTACCATTGTTTCATTCTATTTAGCCCACATATCACCCATCTTTGACTGTACAATCTACCACCAGTCTGATTATCCCTATTGTAATCCTAGAGTATTCTTAGATTCGTATTCCTTTTATTGCTAAAATTGATGAACTTTATAATATGATGAGGATATTATCTAAATATATCATAGTACTAAAGAGATAGCATAACATTTATAGGTTCCCTACAAAATTTATCCAAAACCTTCCTTCCAATAGGGAAACCCAAATATCTAACTACCTCTAGTTGGATATCATAAGCCTTTTTTTTCAACCAATAGAAATCTTGGTTATTTGTAGGCTCATACTAAGCATATAATACCTACAATAGTCCTAGTCCAACAAATGTCTACAAGCTTATTAAATATCCTAGTAGGTGGTTCTATCCTACTCTCAATTATCACCCTTTTGACTATTATATTAGAACAATATTAAGTAGTCAAACAACTCCTTTGGACCATTATATTTCCCATACTTCATAGTCAAAAGCCTCAATTCCAATTCTAGAACCTATCACTCAATTTATAACCATGTCATTAACTACTAATTCATGTCATTAACTACTAATTCAACAAATTTAGAGTAGATCTTTGTTACCAAGGATGAAACATAAGTGTATACTATGTCAGATGAAATAGATCCCTCGACATTTAGGATGTGTAACTTCAATCAGAATAAATCATTCAATCAAAGAGAAGGGCCATTAAAGAGAAATGGGTACCTATTCTGATAGAGGCTAGACCGTAGAAGAGGGAAGTGGATAATTGAAAGGCTACACTATTACAAGCTACATCAAATAATTAAGCTTGAACAATTTTGATGATCACTAAAGTAGCTATTGAGCCTCCAAGGTAACCTATTACAAATCTGCTAAGGCCACATATGATGAAAGAAATGTTACATTCCTATAACTTGTAACTCATAGGGGCATATTTTATTGTAAATAAATTGGACCATGTATCTAGTTAGAAGTGGGTCACATGTTAAGTTAGGAGAGTGTTTGTCATAGAATCATGTATATAACTGCTTTGTTATAGAATCTCTTTATTGTCATAGAATTATGAATGTAATTTCTTGGTGTCATGAATGTAATTATCATAAATTAGGTAAGCCATGAATATTGTCATAGAATACTATAATAGCAATATGTCATAGAAAATTATCATAAAATATCAAGAAATATTCTTGCAAATATTGTAAAATAGGAAGGAATAGGCCCCCAAAGGATATATCAAGGCAAAAGAAGTACTATACCACCTTCATTTCCAAAATTTTATTATTTTACTTACTCTATTTTAGCTTCCAATTTTGAATCCATTCCCGAGGATAAGGTAAATAGTCTAGGTTCACTTATTTTAGTAGGCTAAAGAGCCTTGGGAGCTTCCAAAGATGTAGGGAGATTTTTCTTACAACCCTACTTTACTCAAAGAAGAATCAATTGGAAGTGATAACAACCAAATAAAGCATTCAAAATGTGCTTTCACCTTCAGTTAGAAGGAAGGGGCTTCAAGAAAAATGTGGACAAAGAGCTATGAAAACCATTAGATCTTCTATTAATGGTTGACTCTCATCATATAGCCTAAGATAGCCATATTGAGGACACCAAGGATTGTGAGCCATCGAATTTCAATATAATAATCCATGTGGTACTTCCAAAAAAGGAGAGCATGGCAAGAGGAAAAAGGCCCTAATGAGATCCTAGGCCAAACACATGGTGACTAGTTGATAGCTCAAGGAGAAAGATGTTAGTTCCCAAGTAGAGAATACTTGTCCTTGGCCAAGAGTAGGTAAAACCTTAGTTGAGGATACATATAAACTAGGCATGAGTTAAAAGTAGGTGAAGAATAATTTAAGAGAACACTTATCATCGATTGTAATGGTTGACTTTAGAGGCCTAGTCGGTTAGATCCAACTGCATGCAAATTAGGATGACCACCCATGATATGCTTGAGCCTGCTATGCCAATATATACTAGTTAGGAAGGTCATACTTGTTGCATTAGCTAGTAGGGAATTCTAGGATAAATGTGGAAAAATACTTAATAGTGCAACCATCCCCATTATAGAAGCAATAAAATAGGTTAGCGATGATTTATCATCCAAAGACCTAGAAATTTCTAGAATTCATGGCCCTAGATCTAGAGACCTCAAAGCTATTAATTTTAGTTGAAAAAGGATTTTTTTTTTGTAGATTAGAGGATAAATTATAGATATTTTAAGTGAAAGGACCCTCCTCTTGGCTTATAAAAATGCCAAAACTTCCATTGTAAAGGCATCAAGAGTTATTTGCTTGTAACTATTATCTAGACTTGTGGGATCTTCCTTTCACTTCCCTTATTTTTAATTATAATAAGTGGAGCTTAAGCCTTAACTCGCTATCTAAGGAGCATCAATATTCTAGGTCACATGCCTTGTAATCAATTTTGGCATATTAATGGAAGCCATAACTTAGTTTTAATCTCTACTCATTTCCTTTGTGTGTAGTTTATTCATAGTTATGTGAGGTTTACTCATTTTCATTCTAGATATTAGATGATGATGTTTGTATTCAATTATTGCCCCTTCATACAGTTTAAATGAGGGATTTTAATTCTTCGCACATCATCCTCATAGCTTAGGTTTTAAATTTTTTAAATATTTTACTTTTCTTGTATTTTACTTCCATTGCAATTCCTTTTCTTGCAAAACCCCCTAGCCTTAGCTCATGAATTCCTCTATGCATCAAGGATTAATTTTGAGGATTTTTTGACCTCGATTAAAAAACTTAGAGGTTTCCCTACATGTGGTTATTTCCATCCATGGCACTTCTTGTTGTTTTGCTCTACATGAGGCACGAGTGCCCCTAGCACATCGAGTTTTCCTCCTAGATAGGTAGGTGCATTCAAAGACAAAAATATGACTAAACTAGAAGATAGACCAAAATTTATTCTTATTGATTGTTATAAGTAGTCTCAAATTATACATATCTTTTAGGTATTAATAAGTCATTTCCTAATCTATACTATTGAATGTACATGGTGTAATAGTTGTTATAGTAGGAACATGTTTTTGAACCATCTAGGCTGAAGAGCCTTGATTATTTCATGATGGAAATGAGTAAAATATTTTTCTCTTTATATATATCTTAAGATATGAATAATATAGACAATTTTGATACATCCTCCAGTAAAATACATCCTCAAAAGGGTTATGTAAAATGATGCTTCAAATATTCTATCCCTTTTAGAGTTACCATTGAAAAATATTAAAAAATGGATATGTGGGGCCTTGGATGAATGATTTAAAAGAAGCTAAATTCTACTAGGTATGCCAAAAATTATACCATTGAGTTACCAATAGTAATAAACCCTTTTGAGGATAATTCACAACATTGACACAAGTATAATTGGATGTTTATATTTTTGCCCAAACAACTTCAAGAGATGAATGTCTCCTTGAAATTCTAGTATATAATATTTTTAAATGTTTTATTACAAGGGAAAAGATAATATAAACTATATTTGATATATATAGAGGGATTATATACATAATTCTCTCAATGAATTGTAACATATGGACAAAAATAACCACAATCACACAAAAGTGAGAATAAATAAAGGAAAATATTATGCACTTATCCTATGTATTAGTTTATCCTATGTATAAGAGGACTAATAGAAGTTGGTACCTTTATCTACAAGACATGTCTAATGACATAGTCCACCAATGTATAGTAATTTAACAATAGCCCATATATAATTTTAACATAACAAAGATACATATAGGTAAGAATATAAAAGTATATTTTGAGTCATGCAAAAAGGTTAGTATTATTCTATTACAAATTAAAATGCTATGGGATCTCCCAATAATGGAAGGTTGAGAACTTAATGAAAGAAAAAGGCTTTTGGAAAAGGCTAGTGTTTGGACCTATATTTTATGCTCATAGGCACTCACTTATTATCACAAAACTTACTTGACTCTAATCCAAGGTGGTAAAGTTCTATAAACTATAGTTAACTTAATCTAGCCTATATTTTTGTCATATATCATTACATTTTTAAAGAAAATATAACCTAATTATTATTCTAAATCTTTGTCCAATAAATGAACTTATCTCCTCAAGACTATTATTGTTTTTCTTGCAAATTGGGTTAATTATTCTCTATCATTTTGTCTTTTCCATTAGGCTATGATGTTGTTCCTTCTTGGGATAAATCTTTACAACTTTATATTTCTTTAATACATTCATTGTTTACTATTTGTTCTAGGATCACCAATTTCTTTCAAACATGAGTATTCATAAGGAGGACTTGTTTTCATGCCCAATAACCATTACGGTATCATTAGGATTTAAAAATAGAATCTTTAGTATATTTTTCTTCTAGAGTGGTGACATCAATAGGTAAGTTTATAATAATACATAACTATCACATTGGACATGCATTTCTTACAAAATCACTAGCTACATTGATGTGTGGTTATGGCTTTAATTTATAGCTAATAATTATATTGTGTTAGAAAATAATTATTTGAGAGATCAAAGTTCTCTAATGAAATTCCTTACAAAACTCTTATTTATGGTCATTGGATGGCATTGTTATTGTTGAATGCTAAGGAATAAATTTATAATAATATCTAGATTAGGATATGTATCCCAAGCATACAACTTAGGTCATTCATTAGTTGCTTTAGATATTTGAGTGCAAGTATAAGGCTAAAATCATTCTGAAACCTAAAATACTTGCTTGATAAATTATCATTACTTTACTTTGAAATAATTCAAACAAAAACTAGTCTATTAGATGGGCCTAGTTCATTGAGGTTCTAAATAGCTTGATATCCTCTAACTCTGAGTGGTTTGAAACTTTGATATGATCCCCTTGCTTGTAGATTGATAGGATTTCCAAATTAATCTTCCTTTTTTCTTTCATTCTTATGTATATTTGATTGTTTTATTTGCTTTATAATTATTCAAAATAGAAACCTACTTTTGAATAACTTTAAGTATTAAGCTTCAACATCTATTTTGCTCAATGTGGTCAATTCTATAAAAAAAAAATGATTAAACTACAATTAACTAGGGTTTGAATTCATTTTAACCCCTACTTGTTAATTTTGTAGTTAGTAAATTTTAATGACTACATATCTATATTTTGATTTTGAAACCTGGTGATGCTATGAAGATGCTAAATAATCAATTTTGAGTATGAAATCAAAATTAAGGGTTATGAATTAATTTTACTATAATAAATAATTTTGAAGTATGTGCATTATGCTCTTATTAGACCGAGGCCAAAATTATTATAGATTACTTATGGGCACTACTAATAGGACCTATGATCAAGTGTCTATGTAAGCCTATGGGTGTTATTCATGTAATCCTATGGTCATCACTTATGAAAGCCTTAAACCATAATTTATGTAAGCCTATAGACATCTTCATGTAAGCCTAAGGGCACCTTTCATGTATTCACTCTTAGTTATACTTGTTAATCCATCTCTATGGATAACCTTGATTAAAGGTTGTATTATATTGTAATATAATATTTAAGTCAAGTTATGTCACCTTGAGGTTAAATTTTTAATTTAAAATTTGATATCACTATAAATATCCCGTAATAACTGATCCATTAAATTAGTGTGAGATATATGAAATATTGTGCGGTACCTATGGGAACCCAACCCTTATTTATTTTGTGCTAATTAAGGCCCTTTCCCTTTAGATGTAGTGATAATTCACTACAATTCTAGTGACTCACAAGGGATCTTCAACTTAATGAACATAAAGAACCTAGAGAAAGTTACCTTGTCTACTGGACACAGAGTCAAGTAATTAAAATTATGGTGGAAATAGGAGCTTTTAGCATCCATACTATGATCACATATATTTATAACTCTTAAATTTTGTATGATATTCAAAAAATCAATATTTATCCCTAATGGTTGAGGCTTAATACTTGGTTGTTATTAGAAAATGCCTAGAATTCTAGCTGCTTCTTGTCTTATGATATTTCTATTCAGTGAAAACCATCACTATTGTTGCCTTACTCCTTGCTTAATTTTTTATGTTGTAAAGTCTTTATGCAATATTACCCAACCTCTTCCTTTGATGAGTGTGCCTATGTTGCAGGTTTTTAAAAAAAAACTTTTCTTTCAAGCCACAACCAATGTGACAAATTTATAGACTAGGAAGGCTTTATGACCTATGGTAGTTTGGACACTACTACAAATTTTTAGCCTTTTTATATGATGTCAATTGCATGTTTGGTCACCCTAGGTCTCTTCTTGTTCTTCCATGGTTCTTGAGTTTCAATTTCCTAGAGCTTTTGCTCATGTAGCCTTGGTAAAAAGACTAGGATTTAGTGTCTTATTGGATAGTCACTATGAACTTAGTTACAAATGGAGGATAGTTCAATTTTCATACCCACCCACCTAGATGATGGATAAGCTTCAATTTTTTTGTATAATAAGGGGTCTCATTAAAGATAGAGTATTTTTAGCTATCACTAGAAAAGCTCTAGGACTCTTATTAATAGAAATATTAGGCTTAGCTACCACCATAAAGGTTATAGAGCATCACCTATTCTAGTTTTGGGGTTAGTGTGGCTTCATGGCATAGGGAGATTAAAACTTACTAGTAGATTATTTTGGAAATATTTCCTTATCAACGTCTTAGGCATCTCTGAAGCATAAGCCACTTGATAAATTGAAGGAGCTTTAGGTCCTCTCATCTTGATCAACCCTTTAGCAATAACTTTGCTCAAAATTCCCTCTTTAAGTTGGATGGAGGGAAACAAGAGGTAAATTTTGCTTGAAAGGCCACTTTTTTTGGGACTAATCAAATACCAAGAACATGAATCTCCTTATATAGACTTATTCATTTGTGAGAGTCATTGAAAACTTTTTGTCTTCAATCTAATCCGCATCAACAAGCTTGTGATATTTTTAATGTAAGTGAATCAGCAATAGCATGATTATGAATTGCTTCCAAGTTGTTATGTTGATTCTCATTCCTTCTAATCCATGCAACCCTTTTTCAAATTTACATGTGAACTGCCTTGTGTATTTTTCCAAAAATAATTGTGCAAGCACCTTGAATTTTCTTCCTTTAATTCATGTCATAGCGTGGTCCAACTATGGTTATAGGAGATTTAGCTTTATTACATTTATTCATAAACACTACTTATTTACAACATAATACAATATCTTGGCATATTTGACAAATATGTCTTCACATGTGGTTTCTTCATTGGAATTTATAGTGTTTGAACCAAAGTGGTCCAAATTTTTGTTGCTCCCATATGTTCATTTTTTGAATACATGACTTGTCACAACCAAAGGTCCTTGGTAGGTTTGCTTTGGCAAGGAATGAGTCCCTAGGTTTATGTATATTGTTGAACTAGGACCTAATATGGACAACTCATCCACCTCTTGTGACCCTTTATCATTTCTTCTAGGCATTTCCTAGGATGCCTAGTCATCTCTTGGAGGCTCTTGGGGTTGTATTCAACCAGATGTATGGCTTACTCTCCTACTACCTGCTTCTTGGTCTTTGAAATTTTATCTAACCAAGATTGAGTTCTACTAATAGTTGGATTGACCACTCCATCATTTATTGCATTTGCTTCCTTCCCATTCTAGGAAATGAAGCTATGATATTGGTATAACACAGGCATAGTTGGTCAAGAATTTTCTCTAAGGAATATCCGAGTGGCATGTGCATATAGATATGGGTGATACTAGGAAGCTAGTTCCTCTACATCATCATCTTAAGTGGGAGTATTCTCCCTTATAGTATTTTTAGGATTTTTTTGTAGAGGAGTTGGCTCTGACACCACCTGTTGATCCTAGAATTGAGCTTGATATCCCTCCCAATTGATCTAGACCTTCACTTAAATTATTTTTTATTCAAATCCTTCCATCATGAGAGAACAAGTTAGTCCTAGTCAATAATCAAATGTAGGGGAAAAGAGTCATACCTTTGAAAAAATTGACCTTTTAGTGAAATCACATGTAGTCTAAGAGCCACATTTTGCTTTGTAATATTATGCACTTGGTATAAGAAGACCATTTCTTATAGGTACTTTAGTAGGATTATTAGGCCTTCACCAATATACTTTAAAAAAGACTCTAGTGCTAATTTTGGAAGCATTCCCCATATTGTTGGTGGATTTGGTGGTTGCAGAAGACTTATATCATTCTAGGTAGGGGATAATTTGAGTGGTAAAGTGGTCATGCTTGGTCCTTCAAGTTCTTTGGTTGGAGCAAAGTCACCACATGAAAAAAACTTATGCTATGAAAGTAGATTGACTGAGGTATTTATCCAAAACTAATTATGATTTCCTTTAGTGCAACTTCTTATAGATATTCATTCTTATAGCAATCACCAAGTGAGTTTGAATTGCTTTAACAAGTATAATAGGTAAATATCCTCACTAGAGTCAAAGCCTAACTTGTTCTTTATTGTGAGGCCAATGATAATCAATGGGGTCCCACTAGGAATTCCTTTAAATTATTGTCCTCTCTGATTTTCCTAGGGGTTAGGACTATCACACCTCACATAGAGTAACACAATAATACCAATCCTAAGAGCATAGTGTACAGATCAATCAGGGGCCTATAGGAGTTTTTACAAGGTTGTATTCTTGTTGAGGTGTGATATTTAGTGCTCTTTTTTGTACTTTGTCCTAGTCTACCAACTTTAGGAAAAAGAGTTAGAAGGAATGCAACAAAATAAATATAGTTTAAAGGAAAAAACTATGCGAAGAAAGGGTGATGTGCCAAAGATCAAATAATATTCCTCTGTATAATAACTTTGAATTAATGCATCAACATGAACACTTTCTCTCCTTGAAATATATAAGAATAGAGTAAAGCATAAGTATACACACACAAAGGATATGGGATAGGGCATGAGAACCAAATAGTCATGTAGACCTCTAAAATATATATATGCAAGTGAAATTTTTTATAAAATGTTATGCTAGAAGCGAGGGTTCGAGTTACCCACAAGACCATAAAAAGATGTGTATACTACTATATAGAAGGAAATGAAGGGAAAGTTATGCAATAATTACACAACTTTTCAATCCTTTACATCACCCTAGATTATTTCATCAAGTCAAAATCCAAGAGCCATTGAAAGAGACATGAGCTAGAGCAAGAGCCAAGAGTTGAAGATAGAGCTAGATCTAATACTATGATGTAAGAATAGGGGGTATGTTAGGAATTATTACATCTTAGCCCATGTGATAATAAATGTGGTATAACCACCCATCATAAGGACTATTAATACACTATAGAAGAAATGTAGTTACAACTTTAGTCAAGGATTGGTATGCCACGTTTGGGCATTCATTGTATTTAAATATCATTTTATAATAGAAATCATCTAAGCATTGAACTTTAATATATACTCGATCAAGTTGGAATATAAGGATTTAGAGCAATCAAAATTTCCTACTTCCAAATATTTGCCTCAAAAGAATTTTTGGTCACTCAAGGTTCAATGTAAGGCATAAACATTCCTTTGGTGAGTAGTCTAAAACAAGATTATTATAGCTAAGTGTTTGCAAAAAAGAGGATACTATGGACCTTTCACATGTGCCTTATGTGAGAATAATATAGAAATATTAATGAATTAATTTTTTACCTTCCCTTTGCTTACACCATTTAGGATTGATTTTTCAAAAATACTAGAATATATTAGGTTGCTCCATCAATATTGAAAGAGTTGATAAAATGATAGATTAATTGTTCTAAACCTAAAACATGTGTATTCTATGGCGATTGATATTTCCATTATTATTGGAATATATGGGTTAAAATAAATAATAATATTTTTAAAATTAATTATCAAAATCATGCAAATGTTTGGAATCATATTATTGCCTCTCATAAAATATTTACATGTATGGTGCTCACCGTAGGAAGTCCTTAGTGTGAAAACAAGGTGCTTACTTCTTGTTTACAAATTTTAGTTATACATATACCAATAATAATAATGAAGTTAACAAAAAGGATTTGCATTGATGTATGGTAAAATTACAATGTCCAAAAGTTAGGTCTATTAAAATTAATTTTAATGGTGCTTCCAATGGAATTTTGGAAAAGGTTGGTAGAGGTGGTGTACTTTGGAAAACTAAAGGAATTTTTTTTATCACTTAATCAAAATTATATGAAATTTCATCTAACTATTCAAAGGATAGATAATTTCATATAGGGATCAATATTACCATTAAAAAAATATGGAGATATATTTCAATTGAGGGAGGATTAATGAATTATTATTAATGTTATCAAGAAATATGGATGTAGGGATAGGATTAGTAAAAAAATTATTTTGGATTTCCATAGCCTATTTTTGGATGTATTATCTTGGACATAGCATCACATCCATAGATATAGAAATAGAATATCAAATAGTTTAGCCAATCATAGTGCTTATATTTGTCTTGGGAAAATGTAAAGTTTAGAAAGTAATTGGTTGAGGGAGCAATTATCTATTAATGAAAGTAATATAAATGAGTTGATAGGGGATATATATTAGTTTTATAAAGATAAAAATAACTTTGATATAAAGGCAAGCTAGATATGGTCTATCTGACCTAACAATAAATATAATTCTAGTAATACCTTAGCCAATTTTGTAAAAGTTGGCCCCTGTTGGAGGTAAACTATTTAAAATCCAAAAGAAAGCTAAGGCAAGACCATATGCAAAAGAGCATGAAATAAAATATTGAGTGCCAAAGGAAAGCCTAGATGATAAATATGCAGATAAAACTATATTCCCAAGGAAGAGTTTAGGAAAATATGAATATTAAATTTTGGTAACTAGAACCTCAAGGTTAGAGTTGATAGAAAGGTGAAAAAATGAATTTCTAATAGAAGCCCATGATAATCATATGTGCAAAATAATCAATACCAAAAAGAGGGATGCCTTATACAAACACGTCAAACTAAAACATCCAATAATCACAAGATGGAGTAGTAATTGGAACATCAAATAAGAGTAAAGGTAAATACAATTACAAGGGATGTTAACTAGACCAAGAAATACTGAAAAGGATGAAAATCATAATTTTCATCATAGTTCAATAGAAATTTTCATGCATAATGGAGATAACTAGATTATGGACATGCTACCTTCTCCACCCAAGATTTGATAATTTAGGGGCTAAATTTACCTTGGGGAGTTCTGCCCCTGAACCCCTACATGAAGGGCCACTACCCCCCCATACCCCCAGTCAAGATCATGACTCTATACCTTGTACATTGTACAAAGGTATTTGGTATTTTGGGGTGTACAATCCTCCTCCTACAAAGAAGTACAACATTAAAGGCACTAGCCTAGAGATTGTAAAGGAGTAATCATAGACTTTACAACATTAATGGTAGGAGATATCTACATATAATAACTATAGATATCCAATGTTGGTAGTTGGAATAGGCAACAATGTCTCACCTCCAATAAGAACCAAGACCCTACTACAGTAATGACTCCAAATCTAGGAACCTCAAGATTATATATAATCAATGCAGAGGATCCTAGGAAAATTTTTGAAAGAGACATTTTGAATTTTTGGGAGGGAAAAGTTCTGTATTTATATCTACAAATATTAATCTTATTTTTAATGTAAAGGAGGAAGAACAACACTTTCATGTGCCTAGTATTTGGTCCAAAGTATATTTTTTCTCTCATTTTCTCTTGTATATTGATTTTGACTCAAGCCTTGAGTCAATTAATGTATAGGCCCCTTTGAGCCCTTTCATTTTAGTATATATATTTTTATATAATGTTGTTAACATATATATAAAATAGCAATGACTATTTACTCTCTATCTTGTTCTTTTTGTATGTGTAGACTTGTATGGGAATCTCATGACTATTATATGTCCCTTTCTTATTAAAGTTACATAAAAAATAAATACATATGCTATTTTAGAACTATGTTTACTTTCCTAGCATGGTTGGCACATTTGTTCATTCATACCATAAGTGCATGGAGAACACCTATAATTCTTGGTGCATCACCATCCTTATTCTAGGTTAGGTTAGGAAGAAGTGCATCAATGTCACACGTAAACAAGGATTCAGCCTTGGTAAAACACCTTGGAGGTTGTCCCTAGAGCCATATACCATATTTCCTAGACTTCTCAACTTGTACACTCCTCTTAATGCATGGGTACCAGACACACTCAACAACCACAAGTGGTCATTATGTTGAAGAGTGAAATGGAGAAAATCTGATTTCCAATAGTTTAATTAGCATGCCTAGTGGGACAAATCACATAAAAAAGAACTTAATTTAAGACTCAAGTGAAGGTCTAAATTTGTATCTTACTAAAGCATTATGAATATTCACCTAGAAACTCCTCTCAAAGATGAATATCTAGTAGTCGTATTAAAGGACATCATATTAGGATTCTAGTGAATATCTCAATCTTTCTTCTCCTAGAGAAAACACACTATTCACCTAGCAACTCCACTCACAACAAAGGATCCAAAAGCTATGAATAAAATATTTATCACTAGATATCTTGCTGCTACTAGTTTGCATGTGCTTGTACCTCTACTCACATTCCCCGATAAAAATGGCCACACCAATAGTCTAAAGTGTCCTAGCATGGAACAAAAGAAGCCCCTATTGATCTCTAGTGCAATCAAAGGTATGGGATGACATTCCATTGCTAGCTCTCAAATCATTGTCATACTATACCACAGAAGATGTGACAACCTTTTGAGTGTTTTTAATGCTCACACTTTAATCTTTTCAATCCAAAGCAACATCCTAAGGTATTGTGTGTTAAAGGTCTAAGAATTGCACTTAGTTATTGAATTAGCTAAAGTATTCCTCCATAAATAAAGGATTGAAAAATATTGGATTTTTTTTAAATAAAATGTAATTAAATCCACACTTTTCTTAGAAAGGAAAGCTTACAACTAACATTTAATTCATATAATAAAACAAATTAAACAAAAATTCATCTTGAACTAAAAATAGTTAATCAATACTTAACTAAAAATAGAACACTATCCAAGATTGCATTATAAAAAAAATTAACATGAGCTCTAATTTAGTAAAACAAACTAAAACGAAGATGCATGCTTGCAAGAAAATAGAACTAGACTGAAACAAATTGCACAATTGAATGGAAACAAAGCTTAACTAGAAAAAAAATCAGAATGGAAATAAGCTAATTGTCACACTTAAATACAAAAGGTTATTATTCTATTTACTAAAATAAAGGATAGAAAAAATCAGTAAATAAAACCTACAACTATGCTTAAAATACCTTACACTATTCCAAAAGAGTGGGCCCTTTCTCCAAGGTCTAGTGGGAGGCAAAATATTTCAACAACAAAAACCACTCTATGTAGTCAAAGTCATACATAAAATGGAACAAAACATTTTTTGTTCAAAATAAATTCAATTTCGCATTGATGTTTTCCAACCTTTTTCATTTTTGGTCTACATAATTATTTATAAAGATCTAATTAATTATTCAACTTATTATTTAGCTTTATGTTTTCTACAATTATGGCAAAGGTTTATCTACTAGTTTTTATAACATAATCCCAATAATTTTGACCATCCAATCAAAATGCAACAACAAAATTAAATGGATAGGATGTACAAGTATTTATCTATAAAATAAATGATAAATTATCCTTTCATTGTATTCTCTTCATTGATTGGTTACAATAGTCTTGAAACTCCTAATGACTCTTCATATTGGATGTGCTTGTCTTGTTTCTTGCAGTGTATAATGGCTACTCTAGTATTTTATAGAATCAATAATTTTGATGCTTTAGTTGGTCAATACCCTTAGCATTATGTGTAGTCAGAAATCTAATCCTAATTATAAACTTGGTTAGCATCCAAAAAAATTATGTGGTGAGCAATTCAGGCATTATGCTCAGGAAGTGTTTTGGCTTTTACTTTTTCATTATTCCCTATGTATAAAAAATTTTGAGTATCTAGTGGTCATCTTATTTTGATGCACAAATTATTTTGGCACACATCTGGGGCTTAGATTATTCTAGCACATAGTTGATACTCATATTAATATAGAACCTAGGTATTCTGGTGCATAGACAATCTAATGAATAGGTACAATAACGTAGACGTTCTTCAACATACAGATACTCTAGATCACCTAGCTTCTTTAGAGAATCATTTCAATAGGTACTTCTCTATTCTTCAGGGTATTCCAAAATGGATTGTTCAACCATAGAATCTTGTATATTTATTAATGATCTAATCCATTCTTTAAATAAAAATTAAACATACAATTAGTCCCTTAATAATACATAAGATCAATTCAAATAGATAAATAAAACATACTCTTTTTTTCATTACTTTCATTGTTAATATAAACATAAATTACAGATTAATCCATGGTATATAACTATGTGAATCATACAAAAATGAACAAAAAGGTATTTTGTTGCTGATAATGAGGCAATTTTATAGCCTGATTATTTCTCCTCACTTATTCCAATGCATGCCCTCATGCATTCCTCTTATACAAGGTTACATTCATATCTATATCCTTATCTATATCATCCCAAAATATTTCTAATATGGAGTGATATCCTTTATGTCTATTGATTTGTAGTAACCATTAATTGAATTGAGGTTCACCTTGTGGTCTAGTTTCCTCATATGGTGGAATAAGATTCAAAATAGTGGGTGGCCAAAATCTAAGGCCTATCCACTTATGTTTCAACATAAATATTACCTCAATAACTACAAGTACCATTTTTGGGACCATATTAACTTTATAGGTTTAATTGTTTTTCTTTTCTTCAAACTAATGGATATTTCATTCCACCTCTACTTGCATGCAACCCTAACCCTTTCCATATTTTATCTACAATTTTTTTTTGAAATATCCTAAACAAACATTCATTTGATTACCATATTGATTATTAATAACCTCATTTCGCATCAAATAATAGTGTGTGTTAATAAGACCTTTAGGATTGGGTTGATCATTTCACACTAGGAGGCCAACGTCCACTTCATTGGCTCTATACTATTACATTTTATTGTACCAATAAAAATGATTGCATAGAGTGGAGGAAAACACTCTTAATTGCACATCCCTAGTATAAATATGGAAAATGAATTATACATCCTAAGGGAGTGCAAAATTTTATCAATAAAACTATTATAATAAGTATTTTGTTCTATAGGCTAAGTTAGAGTTTATTCTCATTAGTGTCACCTATAATATTAATCCCTTAGGAACAAACTATAAATCCTAGCTAGTAACCTACATTCAACTAACCTTTCTACAATGTTGCATGCATCCCTCAACTTAGTCTTAAGATAAGTATTTTATTCAGTCTACTCCCTGTTCTTCTCTTCCAAAGTCCTAAAAGTATAAATTCTTTGCTCCAAGTAATGATATATCCTCATCCATATATAAACAACTATATTATAGTTATCAATAGTAACCATACCTCGAGGAGTGAAAACTATCAGCCTTGGAATTTTCAATGGATGATTTTGCATCCCCTATTCCACTAATGGATCTAGACCCACTATTTCCATAATGACCTATTTAATTGAAGAACACGGGCTTATACTGAGAGGGGGGTGAACAGTATAAGATCAACTTTTACTTTTATTTTCCAATTAATATTATTCAATATTATCAATGGCAACATCAATAGTAGTAATTAAAGCAATGCAAAAATCATCACACACATGATAGATACAAATTTAACTTGGTTCACCCAATGTGGGTTACGTCTAAGGAGAAAATATTTCTTCTAAATTTTCTCAATAAATTTCTTGGGAATCAATTCCCTATTACAATTTTTATGGACCTCTATCCAAAAGAGACACCAATCCCCTGTACTCTAATTTGTGGATCTCTCTCCATAGGATAACACTATCCCCTTGCTTTGGTTCATGGATATCTCTCCATAGGAGAACTCTTTCCCCTTTACTCTGGTTTGTGGATCTCTATCCACAGGATAACTCTTTCCCCTTTGCTATGGTTCATGGATCTATATCCATAGGAGAATTATTTCCCCTTTTCTCTTGTTCATGGATCTCTTTCCACAGGATAAATCTATCCCCTCTACTCTAGGTGGTGAACTTCTAGAAGACTTATGTCCCCACTACTCTAGCTTGTGGATCTTTGTTCATAGGAGACCATTGTCCCCACTACACTGTATTATGGATCTCTATCCACTAGAGACATCTTTTCTCTCTACTCTTATCACCTCCATAGGCTGCTCTCAACTCTGTCTCAAATCTACACCAAACCCTGTCACAAATCTACCACAAATATGCTCAAACTCTACTCATAAATATGTTTCAATGCTATCTCAAGTCTTCACAAGACTTGCTCAAATCTTCCTCAAGCCTTCTTAACAAACTTACTCAAATATGCCTTCAAGCCTTCTCAAAAAAATTGCTCAAATATACCTTCAATCCTTCTCAAAATACTTTCTCAAATTTACCTTCAAGCCTTCTCAAAAAACTTGCTCAAATTTACCTTCAAGCCTTCTCAAAAGACTTACTCAAATCTGCCTTCAAGCCTTCTCAAAAGACCTACTCAAATCTACCTCAAGCATTCTCAAAATACTTGCTCAGATATACCTCAAAGCTGCTCACAAACCTGCTCAAATATTTCCAAATATTGCATACAAACACAACTTAAATCTCTTTCAAGAAAATATTTCTTCGACGGACAAATTCTACTTAGAATTTGTTTAACCTCTTGGAACATATAGAGAATGATATTCTCTATCAAAAACTCAATATGTTCTTCACACTCACAAATATTGTACTCAACTAATCCAATCTCTATCTCTTGCAAAATACCTTTCAAATCAAATCAAAACAGTGTATAACTTGTTTCACAAAACTGGTCTATCTTTCTTGCAAATTTTCTCTAAAAGATCAATCACACTAATGCACAATTTTTTCTCATAAAATTGATCTCAAACACTTTTACAATTGCTTTCAATATCTCTCAAACCAATATTCAAAAGGTTTCACAATGATGCAAAAACTTATCTTCAAATCTAGCACAAGTAGTTCACAATCTCTAGTACAAATGTCTCAATATCTTTCAAAAATGGAAGCACAACTTGTTCTCAAACTCTATCCCAAATGTTTTCAAAATAATTCAACAATGAATCACTAATTCTAACTCAAATATTTCCAACAATGCATACCAAAAAACCCTTTTATCTCCACCTCATGTTTCAGAAACATTTATGCAAAAAAACACTTTAAACAAGGAATGATGTGCCCATACCTCTCAATTTGCTCTTATGGAGATATATCTTCAAAAACCTGTCTCACAAAAAACTTATTTTTCTAGTGCCACTTCAAGGGTTAGATAGCAAAATACTTTCTCATTCATCCACATGAACTTCCTTCTCAAAAGATATGCTCAATGAAATCTGAAATTGATGTTCAATAATTCTTTTCTTATTCTCAAAAGATTGGACATTAATAATTATCAAAGACCTTCAAACTCACTTTCACCATACAAATATTACAATAAAATATCAAACCATTATAACACCTTATTACTCCTATTATTGCATGCAAAACATATTTTTCATTTATCCACTTTGCAAAAATAAACTATATAAAGCACTCTCAAAATTTTATTAAATTACACCCTTATAACTCCCTAAGTGCAAATTCAAACTTTATAAACTTAACCCTTATGACTCCCTAATAGAAAAAATTATGCATCATTAATTTCAACCCTTATGTCACTCTTAATCAACACCTAACCCTTATGACTCCCTAAAATAAAAATCAAAATTTATAAAAAAAATTCCCTTACCAACTTGTCCTTGGGATTCAAACGTGCGACCTCACGGAGCCCATGCTCTAGCGCATGCTAGAGCACCACATGGGCTAACTGCCCACACAACAATAAAAATGCACAATATTTCCTTTAAATCTATCATGGGCCTTCGATCATAAAAAAAAATACGAACAGTCCTATCACCATCGGGACTCGATCTTAGAACCTCCTCTATACCATGCCTTATGCGGAATCCACCTGCCAACTAAGCTACCCGCTCGGTTGAAACCAACCACATGACTGCTTTTATTTAAACCTTGTACAATGTCCTCTTGATTTTAAAAAATGTGTGTCTCTTTCCCTCTTTGCATTTGTTCAATCACCGTGCGCTTGCTTTTGCAAATAGGATGCAGTCAATAATCCAAATACCAATTAAATCATTTGCAAAACACCTTGCCAAAACATTTTTTTATTCCACCTTATATATGCACTTTGACTTAGGAAGAAGACGTCGACGCTTTGCAAATTTAAAAAGATTTTAATTTTGGCACCATAGGAAATTCAAATAATATTATTATAATATTTAAACTTTTAAATTAAATATTATAATTAATCCTTTTAACCCTTTGTATTTTACCTTGGAAACTTCCTCAACTTTGCAATTAATTGAACCTTTTTCAAAGGAAATTTGTCTATATTTTTCTTCCTTTTTCAATGGAGGTATTTGCCTTGCAATTTTAATATTTCAACCTAGAAGATGATTTTCAATCATTTTACCTTTGACATCAATGACAACAAAAATGCTCAAAATTTCCAACATTAGTAACCATGGCTAACTCCTTTTTAGGTGATTCTATAGTACCTTGATATTCTAAAACTCTCACCAATGTGGTTCTTTATTTCGGTACCCATTCTAGTGCACCTTGGTCTGGCACCCATTCTAGCACACTCTAGTATAGAGGTTGTTCTAGCGCTTGCTCTAGTGCTTGTCATTTTTGTGCTTGCTATAGCACCCCAAATATTTATATGGAAGTATCTCCAACTTCCATTGGCTCTTTTCTTTTTTAATGCAAATATTCTTGTTCTAGTGCAGCAAGCCTAAAATCATCTAAAACATCTCTATTTAAAAAATGTAGGGCTAGATGATGTTTGACCCTACTCTTGAATCTCCTATTGATCATTGAGATTAGTGGCTAACTCTAACAAATTTCAGCTACATTGGACCCAATATTTGACTTGGAAGGTGCATTCCCTTTAGTTTTAATTTTTAAATCATTCAATTTTTGTAAAAGTTGCGAAATATACCTTTCCTTAATCTATAACTCTAGCTAGACTTTGTGTATTTGTTGTTGTTGTGACTTGATAATTATTCTAATGTGTGTATTTCTTATTTTATCTAGATCTTCAAATTATTTTTTGTAATTTCTATGTCTATCTCTTCATCTAAATATGGGGGCGCTTATGTTGCATTATCTTTAGCAGTATCATGTTGGTCTATAAAGAAGTCAACATCCTCTTGTGGAGGCTACAAAGATTCTTATGATTAAACAAAAGTACATGTTTGTTTATGGTAGCTCCTATAACTCAATGGGAATTTTTAAATTATTCTCATCATCACTATCATTTATGACCAATTTCTACCTTTTTTTTCCTCTAGTGTCAAATATCTCTAGCTCTTGCTCTAGAGAAGCTGACGTTGCTCCATTGCAACTTTTTCTCTATTGGGTTCAACAAGAAATTCTTCTTCCCCACTGCTAGAGATAATTTTTGGGGATTTTGGTATATCCTTTTATGCACCAAAAATTTTTAGCACACCATCCACTTGTTCCTTTGTCTGACCAATGGACACTATTCTACCATTGATATCTTTTCAGATTACTTAGATGTCATCATTGGCTAGTCATCTTCCCCTCTTTGCATGGTTTGGCTACATGCTTTTATTCTTCCAATAGACCCAACCATCATAGGTGTAACCATATATAATGTAATTATTTTTATTTCTTTTGCTCTTTTGACATCCCTAGGATGCCTTTTTTATATCCTACCAAATATTCCTTTGACAATTTTGGATTCTTCCAACACAAAGATCTCTTCATTGTCCAGTTTTTTTGCATCCTAGGATACCTCCTCCTTATAGGTGTAGGTTCCTCTAGCACATGGATCTCCTCTTCATCTAATTTTTTATAGCCCTAGGATACCTTCTCCTACTATCACCAAATATTATTGTTACAAGTGTGTTTTTTTTTGGTGTAGGGGTTTTCTTGTCTTCTGAATATTCTAAAATCCTAGGGTGCTTTCTCTTATTGCTAGAACCTTCACCAGTTTCTTGGTCATGTTTTTTAGAGGTAGATACATCTTTCTATGATCCAAAAATTGTTGCCAAGATTCTTCATTTCTCACAAAGTGATTCTTGATGAGAAATTTAATTAGGCCATGGTGTTAGATAGATCCATAGCCTTTCTATACCTACTTGGACATCATGTGCAAAGTACTATACAAGTAATATATAAGTTAATTCTTGTATTATGTCTATGGGTACCATATCTAGGATGTGTCAAGATTCTAATAGGTGATCTCAAAAGAATGCCAAATTTTCCATCGTAGGTTAGATACTTCATGACCCATAATGCTACTTCCCTTGAATGTGATATCAAATATGAGCATTTAACCCCTTTACACTGATTATTTTTATTTTAAATTCAAGATACGAGTTGCCCTCTTCCTTAAACTCACTAAAAATATTTGTAATAGTGGAATTAGGATTACATACATCTTCCCCACTCACATGGAATTTTAGAAATATCACATAAAATTTTAGGGTTTGTCTTGATAACAGTTCCTTCAATTTTTGCATAATTATTCTAGAGTGAAAGTGTGAATGTTGTAGCTAACGATTCCACATGTTACTCAAACTTGCACAAAAAATTTAGCCACCGAACTCACTAAAAAATATTTACCACTTTAGGATATCATTCAAACTTGGAGGTCCTATCAGGTTTTTATTTTCTCTTCTATCCATCCATGATTGTTCTTGTTCATTGAAAAATAACCTGCAGAACTTCTTTCTATTGTAACTCAAAAAATTACTGCAACTCTATTTATCATTATGCCTTGAAAATGATGAAGACAATACAAATACCATTTTTAGCAGATATCATCATGCCAATGATTTTCTTGATTATGGGGTACTTACAGCATCAGTACTTGTATCATAATCCATCATCAACATTATCAATTGTGTGCTTCAAGGATGTCCAATCTCTGATGTAGGATTTAAATTTTGCTTGGTTCACATGTAGGTGGTGAGGCAAGTAGCATTTATTGGTTGGCTATGACAAGGTGATAAAACATAAAAATCATTATTTCCAAGATCGCAATAACCTTCTATAATTATCTTCCATGTGCCATGTCCACTCGTGGTTGAACTCTTTTTCCCATGTGGCATGTTTCTCATGGCTTATTAAAATTATCTCCATATCATGCTAGATCAATGTACTACATCATTGGGAAAACAAATTTCTACCACTTTATATTTAAATATGAATTGCATAACATGTGTCCCTCATGGTCATCCCCAATTGTGTGTCATTTCAAGCAAAAAAACTATTCACACCAACCAAGAAAATAATTATGTTTTTTAGCATGTGTTTATCGCTTATCATCAAATTTACTTGTGTTGGCTCAAAAAATCCATGTCTACCACCTAGCAATTTGAAAATTATAGTGAAAACCCAAGGAAAATTTTGGTCACTACATCAAATGTTTGTTTGTGTTTTTTATCCCTTTTCCAAAGTGCGCCAAATCATTCTAGCACAAACAACCTTAGTTACATTGGCACAACTGAGCTAACATTCTAAAGCAACAAAACTATTCACTCTAGTATAGTTATCTACTCATTTTGGCACAACAAAGGATGTTCATTCTAGTGCAACCAAAGATTCTCCAGATTACCTTAGAAATGCATTTTCTATTTTTCTTTTGTATGCCAATGAATTACATATAATTCATACAATATCAAAACTAAAAAGTAGTAAAGATAAATAACATGCATACCTCACTTTTATAAAGTCTCCATGCACCTTTTGGAAGTATTTCTTATTTTGTGCCAAATCTCTTGAAAGCTAAAAAATATACATAGATATAGTTACCACAAATACTATCATAGTTTTTGTTTTTGTTGTTTTTTTCATGGCAAACACACCAAAAACTAGTTTACATGTATGGCCTAATTTAATAGTGCCTCAAAGAGGTATTCACTATTAAATTTTATTTTCATTTTTTTCATTTTTATTATATACTTAGAAGATTCAACTATTAAAAATTTGTTCAAGAAGAAGAAACCTCTTCTAAAACATAAAGATCTAACTATGAAAGAAAATATTTAGCAAATTCCTCCTGAGTGAGTGGTTTATTGTACAATCATAAACAATGTCCATTTACCATTAATTTTCTCTTTGAGTCATCAACAGGATAAATTTGGGATGAGTATTTATTTAGCATGTATTATTTATGATATATTGTGTAATTTCTATTTCTAAACCATGAATGCAATGTATTTTAAAAGGTTATTTCTATTTAATTATGTGATTTATCAGTTAAAATGATGGATATGATTAATGTATGTATTTCACGTAAAACGTGCACAAAGTTATGTATGATTGGACAAGATAATGTTGAAGAATGTTTCATAGGCGTATGATGCAGCATCACAAGATTCATATCAGACTCTGGATATGAAAGAATATGGACATAAGGATGACATATCAAGAAGGTTATAGACATGATTACATAACATAGTGGCTGAAGATTATTACAAAAGACATTTACTAGAGTATGTTACAGAAGGTAGTTGTTGAAGACTGTTATTGAAGATGTCTTTCACTAAAAGTTACAAAAGATATTTGACTAAGTCAATTGACCAATGTTGCATGCCACATTAGTGACAGCATGGTGCTCTTACATGGCAACAAATGATTACAGTCAACATAGTTGGTTGACTTGTCAGATATTATTCATGAGGATATTATTTTTAATAAAGCTATTGTAAAGTTACTTTATAAAGTCACAATATTCGAATATTGTTAGGTTGTCTAAATTTTGATGCAAGATTGGTATATCCTTCCCATGAATAAAGGGGCATATAGTTATGATGTTATATCTTACAAAATGTTTAATTTAGCAATGTTTTGTTATGTTCATTCATGAAGTGCCACTGGGACCACTTAGGTTATTTATTGAGTCCAAGTAGGTTAGGACATTATGTCAATTTAGATTATTTATGTTAAAAACATAGGTGTCGCATTATCAATTCCACAACACCACATGAAAAAAATAAGTGGAAGAGTTATATTCAGAATTGTCCAAGTTATATTATATATTACATAGGGAGACCCTTGAAAAGGGCTAATATCGAATGTTTAAATGTGTTTGTACAAACTCTCAAGAAACACATGATTATGTACACTTGAATTCCCAGTAATAAAGTAGCACTTTTTATGGTAACTGTATCATGTATTGTGTCATTTACTGTTTGATTTATTTTATGTAATCATCATCTATTTTTCCTGCATTCATAGATTAGAGTAATGTCAATATTACTTATGCATCTTAGTTACTGAGATAAAATAGTTTAGAGGAGAAAGACTAACACTATCCTCTAGGATGCATGGCCCACTCCTACAGTCAGTCCCTATTCTCTCACCCCTATAATACGTTAGAAATAGTTAGTACATAAAATTAAATTTAGAATTACAAAATAAATTAAATTTTAATTTTCTTAGAGCATAAAGTAAAAATAGATAATCAAAATTAACTATTTGCACAAGGATCCTCACCAATAGGTAAAATCATCAATGTTAGGTAAATATCATATTTAATTTATTGCATATTATTTCAATTTTTGCATAATTTATGTTTACTACAATTGTTATTTTTTTGTAAAACCTAAGACTTAAAAGAGATCTAAATCAAACTTTAGAATTAATTATCATGGTACAATCTATTTTGGATTTCTACTCTTTTAAATCTAACCTTGATTGCCCTAGATTGATAAAATTAAATGTAAGCATTACTGCTAGACATTTTTGGCACCGTTGTCGAGGAGAGTAATGTCATAATTGTTAATCAGAAAGGTTGTTTGGTTGCGCAAGAAGAGAGGCTTACTTTTATGTGGAAAGAGGTACGTATGATTCCTTTCCATTCATACGAGTCAGAGTGGCACAAGTTGGTCCCAAAAAGCCACTTTGTTCGACGTTCTCAGGTTCTTTTCTCTTGAGAAATCATTTTACTGCTTTCATAGTTAAGATTTTATTTCCTGCAAAATTTTATTTCTTGCAAAATTTTATTTCTTGCAAAATTTTATTTCCTGCAAATTTTCCAAGCTTTGGGTGATTGCTATTATTTACTTTGGTTTGGGTTTCCCTATAGAAATAGGAAGTAAGTATGATTGAGTGACACAATCATAGTGAAAAGAGTTCCTAAATAATCAAATAAGTGATATCAAAATAACCTTTTGCTTTTAGTAATTTCATTTCCAAAAAAATTACTTTTCAAAGATATATTTCATTTATTTTTCTGTTATACTAACATTTATTGTATGGATTCATAGACCGTGAGTCACACCTAGTTTTAGTTAGAGCAGGATTGCTCAGAAAAATAGAAATTTTGTTTTATTTTTCCTTCTTGTTGGCAATTTGAGTTATTTTATGTTTTCATTGATGTCACATGGATAATTGATGTCATATGGATCACATTTGAGTTTTGGTGGTAACAACACTTCATAAATAATCATTTATGATATTTTGGAGAGCATGGATATATACAAGGTTTTTGTGAAAACCAAGGTAGGCAAAATAAAAGGTTTTATTTAAAACCATGAATGGCAGATTTGAAATAGGTTTTTCTTAAAACCCAGGTTGGCTTTTTGTTTCATTGAAAAAGGTTCCCCGATGATGGAGATATTTAATTTTAAATATTTAGTTTAAATTTTAAAATTAAAAATAAAATTATAGCCCCGACATCTAAATAAAGGAGGAAAGGTGCATATATATATGTATATATATATATATAGATATATATATATATATATACATATATATGTATATATATATATATATATACATATATATGTATATATATATATATATATATACATATATATATATATATACATATATATATATATATATATATATTATATGCCATCAAAAGCTTCAATAAATTATTGTCTTCGATTTTTGAATGCATTCTAATTGATAATGTAATGCGAGAAGAGTCTGTGTGTTGAAGTGTGTGTAAAGAGACGTGTGAAGGGTTTACGAAATTCGGGTCCATTGAAGAATCATTCATGGAGGATAAAAAAATGCATAGGCACCTTTGGCCTAGTGGTTCATGCACTGTGTAAGAAGCAAGAGGTCCTACGATCGAGTCTCACCGAGGATGCTTGTTGTGTTGAAACGCTCGAAGTATTTTTGAGTTTTCGAAGGGCACAAAATATTGAGGTATTTTTTTTGGTTCGTGCCCCTTTGAACACATGAGGGCGTGTGACCCAACGGCATATTGGCCATGGTCAAGGCACTAAGCGAGGAGGCATCAAGGGATCGAATCCCGTCAGCGACAGAGGCAAGTTAATATTTTTTAATATTTTATTTTTCTAAAGTTGCCCTAGGAGAAATAAGGGTTATGATGCACCTTAATAAAAAGAGAGATTTCTAGTTATTTTCATTTTGGAATTATATCATATTGTATATCGTTGGAAATATTATTTCGAGGGCTATTTGATTAACTTTCTTAGAAGGAAAAATAAGGTGTGTGTAAAGAGATATTTATGATTTTGTAAAGAGGTTCAAAATTAAAGGTTGCTTTGTTCTTTTTCGAAGAGGATTAATTATTTCATGAGGAGACATGATGTATTTTATTGAGTAGGAGTAATAAGGTGTTATTTGGATATTATTGTTGTGTTATTAATCATGATCCCTAACCCTTATTGAAATTTGAAAAAGAAATTTTATTGAGTGTGGCAGATTTAGTGGACAACTAATAAGGCATAAAAGAGGTATGAGCAATATTCTCCATTGACTTTGTTTATGGTGGTTGATTTCTAAAATATCATTGGAGAGAAAAGGATTGATTGTGGTTTTCTTTTCAAAAGTGGTTGGTTGAATTCTTCAAGGTTTTCTGGTTTGAGAGTTGTGTTTAAACCTTGTTTTATAAGCATTGTTGTTGAAGCCATTAGTTGTGTGAAAAATTTGAGATAGGGTTTGAGAAGAACATGAGTATCATTGTTATGTGAAGAATGTTTTATAAGCATTGTTTTTGAAGCCCATTGATTGTACAAAGAACTTAAACTTGAGTTAGAGAACAACATGAGTATCATTGTTATGTGAGATTTGTGGTTGAGCATTGTTGGAAACATTTGAGTTGGTTGATACTTGCTTGGACTAGGGTTTGTGAGAAAGAGTTATTCCTTGTGGTGATTGGTTGAGTAGAGTTTTTTGAGCCTAGTCAAGTGATTGTGTGAAGTGGTTGTTCAAGTTACATGAAACAAACTATTCTATATTCTGATTTGAGTTGAGATCATTGTGGATCATTGTTGTCATCCATTGTAGAGTGCATTGCCATTCATTGTTGAGTTCATCATTGAGCCTTGCCTTCATATATTTGTGGATGATATTTAAGCGCTACTTGAGCATGATTGATTGAGCCTTTGAGAAGGATTTTAGGATAGATTTTGGGATATATTTGTGGTAGATTTTGTGCATGATTGATTAAGAATTTGAGAAGGATTTTGGATATATTTTTGGATAGATTTGTGGCAGCTTTTGTGCATGATTGATTGAGCCTTTGATAAGGATTTTGGATAAATTTTTGGATAGATTTGTGGCAGCTTTTGTGCATGATTGATTGAGACTTTGAGAAGGATTTTGGACAGATTTGTAGAGCATATTTGAGCAAGTTCTTGGTGAGTTTTCTAGAGCATATTTTGAGTAAGTTCTTGGTGAGCTTGCTAGAGCAGATTTTGAGTAAGTTCTTGGTGAGCTTATTGAGCAGATTTGAGCAGGTTCTTGGTGAGCTTGCTAGAGAAGATTTTGAGCAAGTTCTTGGTGAGCTTTCTAGACCATATTTTGAGCAAGTTCTTGGTGAGCTTTCTAGAGTAAATTTTGAAAAATTTCTTGGTGAGCTTGCTAGAGCCTATTTGAGCAAGTTCTTGGTGAGCTTGGTAGAGCATATTTGAGCAAGTTCTTGGTGAGCTTGCTAGAGCAGATTTTGAGTAAGTTCTTAGTGAGCTTACTGAAGCAGATCAATGGATTGCTTACCTGAGTATATTATGATTGCCTACCTGACCAGATAAGTGGATTGCCTACCTAAGCAGATCAATATTGCTTACCTAAGCAAATTATTGGATTGCCTAGTTGAGCAGATCAATGAATTTCCTTGCTGAGTAGATCAATGGATTTCTTACCTGAGTAGATCAGGATTGCCCACCTAAGTAGATCAGTGGATTACCTACCTAAGCATATCAGTGGATTGTCTAGCTAAGCAGATCAGTTAATTGCCTTGTTGAGCATATCAGTGGATAGCTTAGCTTTGAGTAGATCAAAGTAATTATTTGTATTGGGATAAGGATCCCTATTTATTTATGAAATATTATAAGGATATTATCTTGTGGAGTACCCTACATTGGGGGAACCATGTTAAATCTTGTGTCTCAATTATGTGTGGTGATTTGTGCTCTTATTACTATCTATGTAATTAATGCACATTGTTATATTTGGATATTGCAATTAAGGACACTAATTGATATTGGTTTGGAAAGAAAGTAAAATGTGGACGCTATACTGTTCACCCCTCCTCTCAGTATAATCTTGTGTTCTTCAATTGGTATCAAAGCGGTTTCCTTCAGAAAGACTAACATCTTGAGGGCAGATTCTACAAGAACACATATGGCTTTACATAATGGATCATCTAAAATAAGGGTCCACTGTTTGACGGCAATAATTATGCTTTCTAGAGTATATGAGGTATGGCAGATGGTTGAAAAAGAGTATAAGGTTGAAGGTGATCCCAACGCTGATAAGACTATTAGAAAATTGGTTGAGATCAATGCAAGGGCAATGAATTATATTTTGAGTAGGCTATGTGAGATAAATTTTGCAAAGGTAATGGTATGTAATTCATCTAATGAAATGTGAACCAAGTTGCGAGAATACCTATGAAGGAGATTCCAAGCTAAAGTTGGCAAAACTACAAACTCATTGAAAAATATTTGAGGAATTGAAAATAGAATATTCTAAAGATGTAGCAAATTTTTTACTTTGATTTGATGAGATTACTAACACCATGAGAGGTCTAGGATTTGAGATGAAAGAATCAGAAGTTACTCAAAAGGTTTTGATATCACTTCCCATGAAGTATGATGCAAAGGTTTCAAGCAATAGAAGAAACAATGGATATCAACAAGCTAACAATGGAAGAACTACAAGGAACTCTCACAACTTATGAGATGAGGATAAGTAAGCATCAAGTTCCAATAAAATAAATTGCATTCAAAGCTTCAGAGAAAAATAAATGGAAAATTCCAGAGATAGATAGATATTCAGATAATGATGAGGAAGCTAAATTCATCAAAAGTAAAAATGACTCGAGGAATTATAGAGATATGAAGAAAGTCAAATGCTACAAGTGTGGTGATTTTTGTCACTATGTAAACAAGTGTCCACATGAAGAAAATAGTGATGATGAAAAATAGGGTCACAAAAGAAAAGAATATGGAAAGCATAAGCATGACAAAGATGACAGATACAAGCAAAGCATATATGAGAAGAAGAAAAGTTTTCGTAGGACAAAGAAAAATTTCTACATTGAAGAAGCAAGTGATAACTCAGATCACAATGATAGAGACAAGTCAGATGATAAAAAGTAAAAAAATCTATTCCTAGGAATAGAAGGTGAAAGAGAACAGTGCTTTGTGTGTGGTCAAAGAGATCACAGATTAGGATATTGCAATGGCTTTAGTGACAGTGAATATGAGATGACACATCAAGGAAACAGGCATGGTCAAATAAATCATGAAATTTTGTTTGCTATAGAATATTATAATAATCTCAGTGATAGTGAAGATGAAGAAGTCTCACTTTTGGTAATAGAAAAAGAAGAGGATGAGACAAAAAAACAAAAATCAGAAATCAAAAGGCTAAAAGAAGAATACAAGAATCTTGAAAACAAGATTCACAGATGTTAAAATCAGAGAAGAACTACTTCAGACAATCAATAATCTAAGAGATGACCTTCAAAATGCAAAAAGGATAGAGGATAGGATGAATGAAGAACTACGGGTAATAACGACAAGACATGACACATTAGATGAAAAGGTTCAAAAATGAGTGGAAACATATTTTAAGGCTGTATCTTATGTCCAAGAAAAATCACACTCAAAATGAAAGGAAGTTCTAAAATATGAAAGCAAGGAAGCACCTAAGTTTTATGAAGAAATTTCTAAAGTTCCTATGACTCCAAACATTCAGTTTGGATCTTGTTTCGAAAAGGAAAATAAATTCTTGAAAAGGAAAGTAAGGAAGAAATTAAGGAAGAGGGTTTAGATACTACAAAGAAGGTTCAAAGATACAATGCACAAGTCAAAATTGATCACAAGTATAATGGTCAAGAAAGGTATGAGGAACCAAGGCATGAACAAAGGGATTTTCAAGGACATTATTTTTCTTGTACTAGATTTGGACACAGGGCTATACACTGCAGGGTTTATGGATCAAAGAAGTTTTATTTTGCTAGAAGGAACTTCAAAGAAAGAAGGTATGGTTTTCAGGGACATCGCTTCTCATGCAACATGATTTGTCATAAAGCATCTCAGTGCAAAGAAAATTAGCAACATGGTTTTGGATTTAGAGCTACTCAGAAGACCTACTCAAATCTGCCTTCAAGCCTTCAAGCCTTCTCAAAAGACCTACTCAAATCTACCTCAAGCATTCTCAAAATACTTGCTCAGATATACCTCAAAGCTGCTCACAAACCTGCTCAAATATTTCCAAATATTGCATACAAACACAACTTAAATCTCTTTCAAGAAAATATTTCTTCCGACAGACAAATTCTACTTAGAATTTGTTTAACCTCTTGGAACTTATAGAGAATGATATTCTCTATCAAAAACTCAATATGTTCTTCACACTCACAAATATTGTACTTAACTAATCCAATCTCTATCTCTTGCAAAATACCTTTCAAATCAAATCAAAACAGTGTATAACTTGTTTCACAAAACTGGTCTATCTTTCTTGCAAATTTTCTCTAAAAGATAAATCACACTAATGCACAATTTTTTCTCATAAAATTTATCTCAAACAATTTTACAATTGCTTTCAATATCTCTCAAACCAATATTCAAAAGGTTTCACAATGATGCACAAACTTATCTTCAAATCTAGCACTAGTTCACAATCTCTAGTACAAATGTCTCAATATCTTTCAAAAATGGAAGCACAACTTGTTCTCAAACTCTATCCCAAATGTTTTCAAAATAATTCAACAATGAATCACTAATTCTAACTCAAATATTTCCAACAATGCATACCAAAAAACCCTTTTATCTCCACCTCATGTTTCAGAAACATTTATGCAAAAAAACACTTTAAACAAGGAATGATGTGCCCATACCTCTCAATTTGCTCTTATGGAGATATATCTTCAAAAACCTGTCTCACAAAAAACTTATTTTTCTAGTGCCACTTCAAGGGTTAGATAGCAAAATACTTTCTCATTCATCCACATGAACTTCCTTCTCAAAAGATATGCTCAATGAAATCTGAAATTGATGTTCAATAATTCTTTTCTTATTCTCAAAATATTGGACATTAATAATTATCAAAGACCTTCAAACTCACTTTCACCATACAAATATTACAATAAAATATCAAACCATTATAACACCTTATTACTCCTATTATTGCATGCAAAACATATTTTTCATTTATCCACTTTGCAAAAATAAACTATATAAAGCACTCTCAAAATTTTATTAAATTACACCCTTATAACTCCCTAAGTGCAAATTCAAACTTTATAAACTTAACCCTTATGACTCCCTAATAGAAAAAATTATGCATCATTAATTTCAACCCTTATGTCACTCTTAATCAACACCTAACCCTTATGACTCCCTAAAATAAAAATCAAAATTTATAAAAAAAATTCCCTTACCAACTTGTCCTTGGGATTCAAACGTGCGACCTCACGGAGCCCATGCTCTAGCGCATGCTAGAGCACCACATGGGCTAACTGCACACACAACAATAAAAATGCACAATATTTCCTTTAAATCTATCATGGGCCTTCGATCATAAAAAAAAATACGAACAGTCCTATCACCATCGGGACTCGATCTTAGAACCTCCTCTATACCATGCCTTATGCGGAATCCACCTGCCAACTAAGCTACCCGCTCGGTTGAAACCAACCACATGACTGCTTTTATTTAAACCTTGTACAATGTCCTCTTGATTTTAAAAAATGTGTGTCTCTTTCCCTCTTTGCATTTGTTCAATCACCGTGCGCTTGCTTTTGCAAATAGGATGCAGTCAATAATCCAAATACCAATTAAATCATTTGCAAAACACCTTGCCAAAACATTTTTTTATTCCACCTTATATATGCACTTTGACTTAGGAAGAAGACGTCGACGCTTTTGCAAATTTAAAAAGATTTTAATTTTGGCACCATAGGAAATTCAAATAATATTATTATAATATTTAAACTTTTAATTTAAATATTATAATTAATCCTTTTAACCCTTTGTATTTTGCCTTGGAAACTTCCTCAACTTTGCAATTAATTGAACCTTTTTCAAAGGAACTTTGTCTATATTTTTCAATGGAGGTATTTGCCTTGCAATTTTAATATTTCAACCTAGAAGATGATTTTCAATCATTTTACCTTTGACATCAATGACAACAAAAATGCTCAAAATTTCCAACATTAGTAACCATGGCTAACTCCTTTTTAGGTGATTCTATAGTACCTTGATATTCTAAAACTCTCACCAATGTGGTTCTTTATTTTGGTACCCATTCTAGTGCACCTTGGTCTGGCACCCATTCTAGCACACTCTAGTATAGAGGTTGTTCTAGCGCTTGCTCTAGTGCTTGTCATTTTTGTGCTTGCTATAGCACCCCAAATATTTATATGGAAGTATCTCCAACTTCCATTGGCTCTTTTCTTTTTTAATGCAAATATTCTTGTTCTAGTGCAGCAAGCCTAAAATCATCTAAAACATCTCTATTTAAAAAATGTAGGGCTAGATGATGTTTGACCCTACTCTTGAATCTCCTATTGATCATTGAGATTAGTGGCTAACTCTAACAAATTTCAGCTACATTGGACCCAATATTTGACTTGGAAGGTGCATTCCCTTTAGTTTTAATTTTTAAATCATTCAATTTTTGTAAAAGTTGCGAAATATACCTTTCCTTAATCTATAAATCTAGCTAGACTTTGTGTATTTGTTGTTGTTGTGACTTGATAATTATTCTAATGTGTGTATTTCTTATTTTATCTAGATCTTCAAATTATTTTTTGTAATTTCTATGTCTATCTCTTCATCTAAATATGGGGGCGCTTATGTTGCATTATCTTTAGCAGTATCATGTTGGTCTATAAAGAAGTCAACATCCTCTTGTGGAGGCTACAAAGATTCTTATGATTAAACAAAAGTACATGTTTGTTTATGGTAGCTCCTATAACTCAATGGGAATTTTTAAATTATTCTCATCATCACTATCATTTATGACCAATTTCTACCTTTTTTTTCCTCTAGTGTCAAATATCTCTAGCTCTTGCTCCAGAGAAGCTGAGGTTGCTCCATTGCAACTTTTTCTCTATTGGGTTCAACAAGAAATTCTTCTTCCCCACTGCTAGAGATAATTTTTGGGGATTTTGGTATATCCTTTTATGCACCAAAAATTTTTAGCACACCATCCACTTGTTCCTTTGTCTGACCAATGGACACTATTCTACCATTGATATCTTTTCAGATTACTTAGATGTCATCATTGGCTAGTCATCTTCCCCTCTTTGCATGGTTTGGCTACATGCTTTTATTCTTCCAATAGACCCAACAATCATAGGTGTAACCATATATAATGTAATTATTTTTATTTCTTTTGCTCTTTTGACATCCCTAGGATGCCTTTTTTATATCCTACCAAATATTCCTTTGACAATTTTGGATTCTTCCAACACAAAGATCTCTTCATTGTCCAGTTTTTTTGCATCCTAGGATACCTCCTCCTTATAGGTGTAGGTTCCTCTAGCACATGGATCTCCTCTTCATCTAATTTTTTATAGCCCTAGGATACCTTATCCTACTATCACCAAATATTATTGTTACAAGTGTGTGTTTTTTTGGTGTAGGGGTTTTCTTGTCTTCTGAATCTTCTAAAATCCTAGGGTGCTTTCTCTTATTGCTAGAACCTTCACCAGTTTCTTGGTCATGTTTTTTAGAGGTAGATACATCTTTCTATGATCCAAAAATTGTTGCCAAGATTCTTCATTTCTCACAAAGTGATTCTTGATGAGAAATTTAATTAGGCCATGGTGTTAGATAGATCCATAGCCTTTCTATACCTACTTGGACATCATGTGCAAAGTACTATACAAGTAATATATAAGTTAATTCTTGTATTATGTCTATGGGTACCATATCTAGGATGTGTCAAGATTCTAATAGGTGATCTCAAAAGAATGCCAAATTTTCCATCGTAGGTTAGATACTTCATGACCCATAATGCTACTTCCCTTGAATGTGATATCAAATATGAGCATTTAACCCCTTTACACTGATTATTTTTATTTTAAATTCAAGATACGAGTTGCCCTCTTCCTTAAACTCACTAAAAATATTTGTAATAGTGGAATTAGGATTACATACATCTTCCCCACTCACATGGAATTTTAGAAATATCACATAAAATTTTAGGGTTTGTCTTGATAACAGTTCCTTCAATTTTTGCATAATTATTCTAGAGTGAAAGTGTGAATGTTGTAGCTAATGATTCCACATGTTACTCAAACTTGCACAAAAAATTTAGCCACCGAACTCACTAAAAAATATTTACCACTTTAGGATATCATTCAAACTTGGAGGTCCTATCAGGTTTTTATTTTCTCTTCTATCCATCCATGATTGTTCTTGTTCATTGAAAAATAACCTGCATAACTTCTTTCTATTGTAACTCAAAAAATTACTGCAACTCTATTTATCATTATGCCTTGAAAATGATGAAGACAATACAAATACCATTTTTAGCAGATATCATCATGCCAATGATTTTCTTGATTATGGGGTACTTACAGCATCAGTACTTGTATCATAATCCATCATCAACATTATCAATTGTGTGCTTCAAGGATGTCCAATCTCTGATGTAGGATTTAAATTTTGCTTGGTTCACATGTAGGTGGTGAGGCAAGTAGCATTTATTGGTTGGCTATGACAAGGTGATAAAACATAAAAATCATTATTTCCAAGATCGCAATAACCTTCTATAATTATCTTCCATGTGCCATGTCCACTCGTGGTTGAACTCTTTTTCCCATGTGGCATGTTTCTCATGGCTTATTAAAATTATCTCCATATCATGCTAGATCAATGTACTACATCATTGGGAAAACAAATTTCTACCACTTTATATTTAAATATGAATTGCATAACATGTGTCCCTCATGGTCATCCCCAATTGTGTGTCATTGCAAGCAAAAAAACTATTCACACCAACCAAGAAAATAATTATGTTTTTTAGCATGTGTTTATCGCTTATCATCAAATTTACTTGTGTTGGCTCAACAAATCCATGTCTACCACCTAGCAATTTGAAAATTATAGTGAAAACCCAAGGAAAATTTTGGTCACTACATCAAATGTTTGTTTGTGTTTTTTATCCCTTTTCCAAAGTGCACCAAATCATTCTAGCACAAACAACCTTAGTTACATTGGCACAACTGAGCTAACATTCTAAAGCAACAAAACTATTCACTCTAGTATAGTTATCTACTCATTTTGGCACAACAAAGGATGTTCATTCTAGTGCAACCAAAGATTCTCCAGATTACCTTAGAAATGCATTTTCTATTTTTCTTTTGTATGCCAATGAATTACATATAATTCATACAATATCAAAACTAAAAAGTAGTAAAGATAAATAACATGCATACCTCACTTGTATAAAGTCTCCATGCACCTTTTGGAAGTATTTCTTATTTTGTGCCAAATCTCTTGAAAGCTAAAAAATATACATAGATATAGTTACCACAAATACTATCATAGTTTTTGTTTTTGTTGTTTTTTTCATGGCAAACACACCAAAAACTAGTTTACATGTATGGCCTAATTTAATAGTGCCTCAAAGAGGTATTCACTATTAAATTTTATTTTCATTTTTTTCATTTTTATTATATACTTAGAAGATTCAACTATTAAAAATTTGTTCAAGAAGAAGAAACCTCTTCTAAAACATAAAGATCTAACTATGAAAGAAAATATTTAGCAAATTCCTCCTGAGTGAGTGGTTTATTGTACAATCATAAACAATGTCCATTTACCATTAATTTTCTCTTTGAGTCATCAACAGGATAAATTTGGGATGAGTATTTATTTAGCATGTATTATTTATGATATATTGTGTAATTTCTATTTCTAAACCATGAATGCAATGTATTTTAAAAGGTTATTTCTATTTAATTATGTGATTTATCAGTTAAAATAATGGATATGATTAATGTATGTATTTCACGTAAAACGTGCACAAAGTTATGTATGATTGGACAAGATAATGTTGAAGAACGTTTCATAGGCGTATGATGCAGCATCACAAGATTCATATCAGACTCTGGATATGAAAGAATATGGACATAAGGATGACATATCAAGAAGGTTATAGACATGATTACATAACATAGTGGCTGAAGATTATTACAAAAGACATTTACTAGAGTATGTTACAGAAGGTAGTTGTTGAAGACTGTTATTTAAGATGTCTTTCACTAAAAGTTACAAAAGATATTTGACTAAGTCAATTGACCAATGTTGCATGCCACATTAGTGACAGCATGGTGCTCTTACATGGCAACAAATGATTACAGTCAACATAGTTGGTTGACTTGTCAGATATTATTCATGAGGATATTATTTTTAATAAAGCTATTGTAAAGTTACTTTATAAAGTCACAATATTCGAATATTGTTAGGTTGTCTAAATTTTGATGCAATATTGGTATATCCTTCCCATGAATAAAGGGGCATATAGTTATGATGTTATATCTTACAAAATGTTTAATTTAGCAATGTTTTGTTATGTTCATTCATGAAGTGCCACTGGGACCACTTAGGTTATTTATTGAGTCCAAGTAGGTTAGGACATTATGTCAATTTAGATTATTTATGTTAAAAACATAGGTGTCGCATTATCAATTCCACAACACCACATGAAAAAAATAAGTGGAAGAGTTATATTCAGAATTGTCCAAGTTATATTATATATTACATAGGGAGACCCTTGAAAAGGGCTAATATCGAATGTTTAAATGTGTTTGTACAAACTCTCAAGAAACACATGATTATGTACACTTGAATTCCCAGTAATAAAGTAGCACTTTTTATGGTAACTGTATCATGTATTGTGTCATTTACTGTTTGATTTATTTTATGTAATCATCATCTATTTTTCCTGCATTCATAGATTAGAGTAATGTCAATATTACTTATGCATCTTAGTTACTGAGATAAAATAGTTTAGAGGAGAAAGACTAACACTATCCTCTAGGATGCATGGCCCACTCCTACAGTCAGTCCCTATTCTCTCACCCCTATAATACGTTAGAAATAGTTAGTACATAAAATTAACTTTAGAATTACAAAATAAATTAAATTTTAATTTTCTTAGAGCATAAAGTAAAAATAGATAATCAAAATTAACTATTTGCACAAGGATCCTCACCAATAGGTAAAATCATCAATGTTAGGTAAATATCATATTTAATTTATTGCATATTATTTCAATTTTTGCATAATTTATGTTTACTACAATTGTTATTTTTTTGTAAAACCTAAGACTTAAAAGAGATCTAAATCAAACTTTAGAATTAATTATCATGGTACAATCTATTTTGGATTTCTACTCTTTTAAATCTAACCTTGATTGCCCTAGATTGATAAAATTAAATGTAAGCATTATTGCTAGACATTTTTGGCACCGTTGTCGAGGAGAGTAGTGTCATAATTGTTAATCAGAAAGGTTGTTTGGTTGCGCAAGAAGAGAGGCTTACTTTTATGTGGAAAGAGGTACGTATGATTCCTTTCCATTCATACGAGTCAGAGTGGCACAAGTTGGTCCCAAAAAGCCACTTTGTTCGACGTTCTCAGGTTCTTTTCTCTTGAGAAATCATTTTACTGCTTTCATAGTTAAGATTTTATTTCCTGCAAAATTTTATTTCTTGCAAAATTTTATTTCCTACAAAATTTTATTTCTTGCAAAATTTTATTTCCTGCAAATTTTCCAAGCTTTGGGTGATTGCTATTATTTACTTTGGTTTGGGTTTCCCTATAGAAATAGGAATTAAGTATGATTGAGTGACACAATCATAGTGAAAAGAGTTCCTAAATAATCAAATAAGTGATATCAAAATAACCTTTTGCTTTTAGTAATTTCATTTCCAAAAAAATTACTTTTCAAAGATATATTTCATTTATTTTTCTGTTATACTAACATTTATTGTATGGATTCATAGACCGTGAGTCACACCTAGTTTTAGTTAGAGCAGGATTGCTCAGAAAAATAGAAATTTTGTTTTATTTTTCCTTCTTGTTGGCAATTTGAGTTATTTTATGTTTTCATTTATGTCACATGGATAATTGATGTCATATGGATCACATTTGAGTTTTGGTGGTAACAACACTTCATAAATAATCATTTATGATATTTTGGAGAGCATGGATATATACAGGTTTTTTGTGAAAACCAAGGTAGGCAAAATAAAAGGTTTTATTTAAAACCATGAATGGCAGATTTGAAATAGGTTTTTCTTAAAACCCAGAGTTGGCTTTTCGTTTCATTGAAAAAGGTTCCCCGATGATGGAGATATTTAATTTTAAATATTTAGTTTAAATTTTAAAATTAAAAATAAAATTATAGCCCCGACATCTAAATAAAGGAGGAAAGGTGCATATATATATGTATATATATATATATATACATATATATATATACATATATATGTATATATATACATATATATGTATATATATATATATATACATATATATGTATATATATATATATATACATATATATGTATATATATATATATATATACATATATATGTATATATATATATATATATATACATATATATGTATATATATATATATATATACATATATATGTATATATATATATATATATATACATATATATGTATATATATATATATATATATATATATTATATGCCACCAAAAGCTTCAATAAATTATTGTCTTCGATTTTTGAATGCATTCTAATTGATAATGTAATGCGAGAAGAGTCTGTGTGTTGAAGTGTGTGTAAAGAGACATGTGAAGGGTTTACGAAATTCGGGTCCATTGAAGAATCATTCATGGAGGATAAAAAAATGCATAGGCACCTTTGGCCTAGTGGTTCATGCACTGTGTAAGAAGCAAGAGGTCCTACGATCGAGTCTCACCGAGGATGCTTGTTGTGTTGAAACGCTCGAAGTATTTTTGAGTTTTCAAAGGGCACAAAATATTGAGGTATTTTTTTTGGTTCGTGCCCCTTTGAACACATGAGGGTGTGTGACCCAAGGGCGTATTGGCCATGGTCAAGGCACTGAGCGAGGAGGCATCAAGGGATCAAATCCCGTCAGCGACAGAGGCAAGTTAATATTTTTTAATATTTTATTTTTCTAAAGTTGCCCTAGGAGAAATAAGGGTTATGATGCACCTTAATAAAAAGAGAGATTTCTAGTGATTTTCATTTTGGAATTATATCATATTGTATATCGTTGGAAATATTATTTCGAGGGCTATTTGATTAACTTTCTTAGAAGGAAAAATAAGGTGTGTGTAAAGAGATATTTATGATTTTGTAAAGAGGTTCAAAATTAAAGGTTGCTTTCTTCTTTTGAAGAGGATTAATTATTTCATGAGGAGACATGATGTATTTTATTGAGTAGGAGTAATAAGGTGTTATTTGGATATTATTGTTGTGTTATTAATCATGATCCCTAACCCTTATTGAAATTTGAAAAAGAAATTTTGTTGAGTGTGGCAGATTTAGTGGACAACTAATAAGGCATAAAAGAGGTATGAGCAATATTCTCCATTGACTTTGTTTATGGTGGTTGATTTCTAAAATATCATTGGAGAGAAAAGGATTGATTGTGGTTTTCTTTTCAAAAGTGGTTGGTTGAATTCTTCAAGGTTTTCTGGTTTGAGAGTTGTGTTTAAACCTTGTTTTATAAGCATTGTTGTTGAAGCCATTAGTTGTGTGAAAAATTTGAGATAGGGTTTGAGAAGAACATGAGTATCATTGTTATGTGAAGAATGTTTTATAAGCATTGTTTTTGAAGCCCATTGATTGTACAAAGAACTTAAACTTGAGTTAGAGAACAACATGAGTATCATTGTTATGTGAGATTTGTGGTTGAGCATTGTTGGAAACATTTGAGTTGGTTGATACTTGCTTGGACTAGGGTTTGTGAGAAAGAGTTATTCCTTGTGGTGATTGGTTGAGTAGAGTTGTTTGAGCCTAGTCAAGTGATTGTGTGAAGTGGTTGTTCAAGTTACATGAAACAAACTATTCTATATTCTGATTTGAGTTGAGATCATTGTGGATCATTGTTGTCATCCATTGTAGAGTGCATTGCCATTCATTGTTGAGTTCATCATTGAGCCTTGCCTTCATATATTTGTGGATGAGATTTAAGCGCTACTTGAGCATGATTGATTGAGCCTTTGAGAAGGATTTTAGGATAGATTTTGGGATATATTTGTGGTAGCTTTTGTGCATGATTGATTAAGAATTTGAGAAGGATTTTGGATATATTTTTGGATAGATTTGTGGCAGATTTTGTGCATGATTGATTGAGCCTTTGATAAGGATTTTGGATAAATTTTTGGATAGATTTGTGGCAGCTTTTGTGCATGATTGATTGAGCCTTTGAGAAGGATTTTGGATAGATTTGTAGAGCATATTTGAGCAAGTTCTTGGTGAGTTTTCTAGAGCATATTTTGAGTAAGTTCTTGGTGAGCTTGCTAGAGCAGATTTTGAGTAAGTTCTTGGTGAGCTTATTGAGCAGATTTGAGCGAAGTTCTTGGTGAGCTTGCTAGAGAAGATTTTGAGCAAGTTCTTGGTGAGCTTTCTAGAGCATATTTTGAGCAAGTTCTTGGTGAGCTTTCTAGAGTAAATTTTGAAAAATTTCTTGGTGAGCTTGCTAGAGCATATTTGAGCAAGTTCTTGGTGAGCTTGGTAGAGCATATTTGAGCAAGTTCTTGGTGAGCTTGCTAGAGCAGATTTTGAGTAAGTTATTAGTGAGCTTACTGAAGCAGATCAATGGATTGCTTACCTGAGTATATTATGATTGCCTACCTGACCAGATAAGTGGATTGCCTACCTAAGCAGATCAATATTGCTTACCTAAGCAAATTAGTGGATTGCCTAGTTGAGCAGATCAATGAATTTCCTTGCTGAGTAGATCAATGGATTTCTTACCTGAGTAGATCAGGATTGCCCACCTAAGTAGATCAGTGGATTACCTACCTAAGCATATCAGTGGATTGTCTAGCTAAGCAGATCAGTTAATTGCCTTGTTGAGCATATCAGTGGATAGCTTAGCTTTGAGTAGATCAAAGTAATTATTTGTATTGGGATAAGGATCCCTATTTATTTATGAAATATTATAAGGATATTATCTTGTGGAGTACCCTACATTGGGGGAACCATGTTAAATCTTGTGTCTCAATTATGTGTGGTGATTTGTGCTCTTATTACTATCTATGTAATTAATGCACATTGTTATATTTGGATATTGCAATTAAGGACACTAATTGATATTGGTTTGGAAATAAAGTAAAATGTGGACGCTATACTGTTCACCCCTCCTCTCAGTATAATCTTGTGTTCTTCAATTGGTATCAAAGCGGTTTCCTTCGTAAAGGCTAACATCTTGAGGGCAGATTCTACAAGAACACATATGGCTTTACATAATGGATCATCTAAAATAAGGGTCCACTGTTTGACGGCAATAATTATGCTTTCTAGAGTATATGAGGTATGGCAGATGGTTGAAAAAGAGTATAAGGTTGAAGGTGATCCCAACGTTGATAATACTATTAGAAAATTGGTTGAGATCAATGCAAGGGCAATGAATTATATTTTGAGTAGGCTACGTGAGATAAATTTTGCAAAGTTAATGGTATGTAATTCATCTAATGAAATGTGAACCAAGTTGCAGAATACCTATGAAGGAGATTCCAAGCTAAAGTTGGCAAAACTACAAACTCATTGAAAAATATTTAAGGAATTGAAAATAGAATATTCTAAAGATGTAGCAAATTTTTTACTTTGATTTGATGAGATTACTAACACCATGAGAGGTCTAGGATTTGAGATGAAAGAATCAGAAGTTACTCAAAAGGTTTTGATATCACTTCCCATGAAGTATGATGCAAAGGTTTCAGCAATAGAAGAAACAATGGATATCAACAAGCTAACAATGGAAGAACTACAAGGAACTCTCACAACTTATGAGATGAGGATAAGTAAGCATCAAGTTCCAATAAAATAAATTGCATTCAAAGCTTCAGAGAAAAATAAAGGGAAAATTCCAGAGATAGATAGATATTCAGATAATGATGAGGAAGCTAAATTCATCAAAAGTAAAAATGACTCGAGGAATTATAGAGATATGAAGAAAGTCAAATGCTACAAGTGTGGTGATTTTTGTCACTATGTAAACAAGTGTCCACATGAAGAAAATAGTGATGATGAAAAATAGGGTCACAAAAGAAAAGAATATGGAAAGCATAAGCATGACAAAGATGACAGATACAAGCAAAGCATATATGAGAAGAAGAAAAGTTTTCGTAGGACAAAGAAAAATTTCTACATTGAAGAAGCAAGTGATAACTCAGATCACAATGATAGAGACAAGTCAGATGATAAAAAGTAAAAAAATCTATTCCTAGGAATAGAAGGTGAAAGAGAACAGTGCTTTGTGTGTGGTCAAAGAGATCACAGATTAGGATATTGCAATGGCTTTAGTGACAGTGAATATGAGATGACACATCAAGGAAACAGGCATGGTCAAATAAATCATGAAATTTTGTTTGCTATAGAATATTATAATAATCTCAGTGATAGTGAAGATGAAGAAGTCTCACTTTTGGTAATAGAAAAAGAAGAGGATGAGCCAAGAAAACAAAAATCAAGAAATCAAAAGGCTAAAAGAAGAATACAGGAATCTTGAAAACAAGATTCACAGATGTTAAAATCAGAGAAGAAATACTTCAGACAATCAATAATCTAAGAGATGACCTTCAAAATGCAAAAAGGATAGAGGATAGGATGAATGAAGAACTACGGGTAATAACGACAAGACATGACACATTAGATGAAAAGGTTCAAAAATGAGTGGAAACATATTTTAAGGCTGTATCTTATGTCCAAGAAAAATCACACTCAAAATGAAAGGAAGTTCTAAAAGATGAAAGCAAGGAAGCACCTAAGTTTTATGAAGAAATTTCTAAAGTTCCTATGACTCCAAACATTCAGTTTGGATCTTGTTTTGAAAAGGAAAATAAATTCTTGAAAAGGAAAGTAAGGAAGAAATTAAGGAAGAGGGTTTAGATACTACAAAGAAGGTTCAAAGATACAATGCACAAGTCAAAATTGATCACAAGTATAATGGTCAAGAAAGGTATGAGGAACCAAGGCATGAACAAAGGGATTTTCAAGGACATTATTTTTCTTGTACTGGATTTGGACACAGGGCTATACACTGCAGGGTTTATGGATCAAAGAAGTTTTATTTTGCTAGAAGGAACTTCAAAGAAAGAAGGTATGGTTTTCAGGGACATTGCTTCTCATGCAACATGATTTGTCATAAAGCATCTCAGTGCAAAGAAAATTAGCAACATGGTTTTGGATTTAGAGCTACACAATTTAGAAGTCATGGTCATAATGATTATGAAAATAGAACTTCATAATACAGGGTTTAGGAAAGGAATGGATATGGAAATTATTTCAAAAAAGAATTCAAGATATGGGCACCATCCAAAGGCTACAATATAAAGTGTTTTAATTGCAATAACATTAGAAATATTGCAAAATTGTGTAGGACTCAATTCCAAACAAGTTTAAGACAAGAAGGTCAAGCAGTTTCAAGGCAAGAAGGTCAAATAGGTTCAAGACAAGAAGATCAAGTAATTCATCAAGAAAATGATATAAAAAAAATATGGAAGGAAGTTGAAAGAGGAAAGAAACAATGTAATATGGGAGTAAAAGTACTCCTACCCCAATATTTAATCACCTCAAGAGAGAAGGTGGTGAGGGGGCTAAGATTAAGAGTCATATATTTTAGCCCCATAGGTTTCCCTTTTGCCATTGATGTCAAATGGGAAGATATTTGAGTTAGGGGAGCAGCCTCCAAAGAGAGCATTGAGTTAGGGGGAGTAGCCTCCAAAGAGAGTATTGAGTTAGGGTAGTAGCCTTCATAGAGAGTATTGAGTCAGGGGGAGCAGCTTTCATTCTTAGAGATGGTTTTTGCAATGATTGTGGTGATTTATATTAGAAGTGTTGCCATCAATGATAAAGGGGGAGATTGTTGGAAATTTGAGTTATTTATGTTTTCATTGATGTCACATTGATCATTGATGACATATGGATCACATTTGAGTTTTGGTGGTAACAACACTTCATAAATAATCATTTATGATATTTTGGAGAGCATGGATATATATAGGTTTTATTTAAAACCATGGATGGCAGATTTGAAATGGGTTTTTATTAAAACCCAGGTTGGCTTTTCGTTTCATCGAAAAAGGTGCCCCGATGATGGAGATATTTAATTTTAAATATTTAGTTTAAATTTAAATTTTAAAATTAAAAATAAAATTATAGCGCCGATGTCTAAAGAAAGGAGGAAAGACAATATATATATATATATATATATATATATATATATATATATATATATATATATATATATATATATATATATATATATATATATATATATATATATATATATATTGTCCTTGATTTTTGAATGCATTTGAATTGATAATGCAATGCGAGAAGAGCCTGTGTGTTGAAGCGTATGTAAAGAGGCATGTTAAGGGTTTACGAAATTTGGGTCCATTGAAGAATAATTCATGGAGGATAACCAAATGCATAGACACCTTTGGCCTAGTGGTTCATGCGCTGTGTAAGAAGTAGGAGGTCTTGCGATCGAGTCTCACCGAGGATGCTTGCTATGATGAAATGCTCGAAGCATTTTTGAGTTTTTGAAGGGCACAGAATATTAAGGTATTTTTTTTTTTCATGTCCCTTTGAACACGTGAGGGTGTCTAGACCAATGATATCTTGGCCATAGTTAAGGTGTTGAGTGAGGATGCGTCAAGAGATCGAATCCCGTCAGGGACAGAGGCAAGTTAATATTTTTTAATATTAAGTTGCCCTAGGAGAAATAAAGGTTATGATGCACCTTAAGAAAAAGAGAGATTTTTGGTGATTTTCCTTTTGGAAGTATATCATATTATATATCATTGGAAATCTTATTTCGAGGGCTATTTTATTAAATTGCTTAGAGGAAAAAATAAGGTGTGTGTAAAGAAATATTTCTAATTTTGTAAAGAGGTTCAAAAGTGAAGGTTGGTTTATTCTTTTTCAAAGAGGATTAATTATTTCATGAGGGGACATGATGTATTTTATTGAGGAGGAGTAATAAGGTGTTATTTGGATATTATTGTTGTGTTATTAATCATGATCTCTAAACCTTATTTAAAGTTGAAAAAGAAATTTTGTTGAATGTGGTAGATTTAGTGGAAAACTAATAAGGCATCAAAAAGGGATGAGCAATATTCTCCATTGACTTTGTTTATGGTGGTTGATTTTTGAAATATCATTGGATAGAAAAGGATTGATTGTGGTTTCCTTTTCGAAAGTGGTTGGTTGAATGCTTCAAGGTTTTCTGATTTGAGAGTTGTGTTTAAACCTTGTTTTATAAGCATTATTGTTGAAGCCATTAGTTGTGTGAAAAAACTGAGATAGGGTTTGAGAACATGAGTATCGTTGTTATGTGAAGAATATTTTATAAGCATTGTTGTTGAAGCCCATTGATTGTACAAAGAACTTGAACTTGAGTTAGAGAACAACATGAGTATCATTGTTATGTGAGATTTGTGGTTGAGCATTGTTGGAAACATTTGAGTTGGTTGATACTTGCTTGGACTAGGGTTTGTGAGAAAGAGTTGTTCCTTGTGGTGATTGGTTGAGTAGAGTTGTTTGAGCCTAGTCAAGTGATTGTGTGAAGTGGTTGTTCAAGTTCCATGAAACAAACTATTCTATATTTTTATTTGAGTTGAGATCATTGTGGATCATTTTTGTCATCCATTGTAGAGTGCATTGCCATTCATTGTTGAGTTCATCATTGAGCATTACCTTCATAGATTTGTGGATGATATTTAAGTTCTACTTGAGCATGATTGATTGAGACTTTGAGAAGGCTTTTGGGATAGATTTCTGGATAGATTTGTGGCAACTTTTGTGCATGATTGATTGAGCCTTTGAGAAGGCTTTTGGATAGATTTTTGGATAAATTTATGGCAACTTTTGTGCATGATTTATTGAGCCTTTGAGAAGGCTTTTGGATAGATTTCTGGACATATTTGTGGCAGATTTTGTTCATGATTGATTGAGCCTTTGAGAAGGCTTTTGGATAGATTTGTAGAGCAGATTTGAGCAAGTTCTTGGTGAGCTTACTAGAGAAAATTTTGAGTAAGTTCTTGGTGAGCATGCTAGAACAAATTTTGAGTAAGTTCTTGGTGAGCTTGCTCAGTAGATTTGAGCAGGTTCTTAGTGAGTTTGCTAGAGCATATTGTGAGCAAGTTCTTGGTGATATTTCTAGAGCATATTTTGAGCAAGTTCTTGGTGAGCTTGCTAGAGTATATTTTGAGAAAGTTCTTGGTGAGCTTGCTAGCAAATATTTGAGCAAGTTCTTGGTGAGCTTGCTAGAGTAGATTTGAGCAAGTTCTTGGTGAGCTTGGTAGAGCAGATTTTGAGTAAGTTCTTAGTGATCTTACTAAAGCATATCAGTGGATTACTTACCTGAGCATATCATGATTTCTTAGTGGATTGTCTACTTGATCAGATCAAGATTGCCTACCTGAGCAGATCAGTGGATTGCCTAGCTGAGTAGATCAGTGAATTGCCTTGCTAAGAATATAAGTGGATTACCTACCTGAGCAAATCAGGATTACCTACCTAAGTAGATCAGTGGATTACCCACCTAAGCAAATCATTGGATTGCCTACCTGAGCAAATTAGTGAATTGCCTTGCTGAGCATATCAGTGGATAGTCTAGCTTTGAGCAGATCAAAGTAATAATTTGTATTGGGATAAGGATACCTATTTCTTTGTGAAATATTACAAGTATATTATCTTTTGGGGTACCCCACATTGGGGGAACCACGTTAAATACTGTATCTCAATTGTGTGTGGTGATTTATGATCTTATTGCTATCTCTATCATTAATGCACATTGCTACATTTGGATATTTAAATTAAGGACACTAATTTATATTGGCTTGGAAAGAACGTAAAAAGTGGGTGCTATACTGTTCACCCCCCTTATCAGTATAAGTTTGTGTTCTTCATTGTTGTGATAAGGATAGCTATAAATTTATTTGTTATGAGTTATACCTAAACCTGATAACAGTAGGAATATTTTGAATTGGTCATAAAAACAAAAACAAAAGAAAAACATAAACCAATCAAAACGTAAACAAAACAAAAAAAAAGATATAAGGAAGAGGTAAAAAAAATGCTAGATGGTGGAAAATAGTCTGCACTTATAGACCTTAGAAAATTACTAATTGAACAAGAAGTGAACATTTTATTTAAAAAACAACACCAAACATCTAGTAAAGAGTGGGAGTGTTTGTGTGAACATTTGGACATTATTAAGGAGATATTAGACGAGTTGTAAAAGATCAAAAGAATTGGCATAGCCAAAACTCTAGGACAAGACTACTATTCACCTTATCTAGATCTTGGAAGGAGTTGTGAGCATTGGCTTTGGGATAGGAGAGAATCATAAATCCAATAGTTTACCCTTGGAATCAATATTTCAAGGATTCCCTCATCATTCACAACTTCCTTGCATACATAGAAAAAAGGGAAGTAGCCCTAGAATATAGCAATAAATATCACAAGATACCTAGAGTTGTGTGCTTTAGAGAATTGTGTCAAGACTTGCATTTTGAATTACAATTCGAGAACCCTAATCCAATTATAAAATAGGTTTTTATTGTCCAATTTATTACTCTAGTAACAAAAGACTTTGGATTTAACGAAGAGCATTATATGACTCCCAAACAACTTGAACCTATCAATGATATTCATAAGTTGTTCCAGGAAGACTAAAAACTTGTTCAAAGTTTCATCTTCAAACCTAGAGATCCAAAAGGTAGATTTATTAAAATCAGTAAACCAAAAGTAGAGTGCCAAGAAAACCATAGTAAGAAATCTGAAAATTATGAGTTAAAATAAACTAAAACTACATATTTAAAGCAAATTGAAATTCTAGAACAAGATCCCAAGACATATTTTCTACCCAAACTAGAGTTCAATGATCATATCGATCCCTCCTCTATTTTTACTGAACCTATACATGAACCAATTCTTGAAATTATATAGTCAGTCATGGTTGATCAAGGTAGTGAACAAGGGTAAGTAGATAGAAATCAAAGGCAAAGGTCTAATGATAAAGGAGAAGTATAAAATCAAAGGGGAGGTGGACAAAGAAAGACTTTTGTCTTCCCAATCCCTTCTTCTGAATATAGGCTAACAAGAGAACCAAAATTGGTCTCTATTTCAATTTTATCTTCTTTCCATGGGAAACCACATGAGGATCCCAATGCCTTCCTCTTTGAATTTGAAGTGGTGTGCCAAGCTTACTTTTACACCATATATGAGAAAAAACTAAGTTTATTCCCTTCTACACTTAAAAATGTAGCATTTATATGGTTTATGAATCTAGGGGAAACATTTGTAACTGATGGGATGGAGAACAAGGATTAAAAGACATGTTCCTTGAAAGATACCAAGACTATTATAGGGTTCAGGATAAGAAAGAAAAAAAAATTGTATGAATAAAAAAGATGATGAATCCCTTGAGGACTACCTCGAGAGATTCTAGTTTTTAGGATCAAGAGTAAATATTGAGTTGGATGAGGAAGTTCAAAAATAAAATTTTCTAGAAGGGATTAAGGAAGATGTCTTAGACATACTAAACCTTATGGTAAAGGGAGATATCCATCAGGTGGGATTAGGAGATATCATAAATCTCTATAAAAATTGCTCAAGGAATAAACCATTAAGAAGTAATAAATACCCATCACCAGAAGGAGTAACATGAGCTAAAATTGATAATATGCTAGAAAATCTCAAAAAATATGTGTTAAGCACATTGACATCATCCCTCGACCTCATGGATAAGAAACCAAAGGACCAAAATATTGAAGAGATATATTTTCATAGATGCAAAAAGAAAAATAATCTAAGGGAATGTCCTTTGAATGTTACAAATATTTCCAACATTTTTGCCTATTGCAAAATATGTGACAAAAACCATAATACTAAAAATTGTAAATATGTCAGCTTTCAAAACCATTATCAAAGAGCCTGAGGTTGAAGAGGTATAATATGTCTACTTTATAGCTCAAAGAAGGAATGGTCCACCCAATTGGTCAAACTCTAATTATTCCAACCAACAGAAACCTAATTATTGGTCGAATGCTCCAAATTGATCAAACTGGAATCAGTATAATTAGGATTGGAACATGCCTCCTTGGACACAATTCATGCCCATTTCATATGGAAATTCACCTCCATGGATGGTAGGCAAAAATCAAAACACATCTAGTTGAAATATGAATGGCCAATACAATCAGATAGAACCAAGTTTTTCTCAGGGGCAGCCCCAACAACAAAACTTTCAAAATCAATTTAGGGGACAAGTACCTCAAAACCAACCTCAAAATAGACTCCTTCCATCTCCAAATAACAATCCCCATAAACAAACACCTTTATCAAATTAACCTGTGTCTAACCCCTATAATAATAATAATAAAAATACTCAATAGGTTTATGAAACAAATGAGGTATGTTGAATATATATAGTTCCCTGACAACAAATTCAATTAATATTTGAAAAAGTATTGGAAGATCATAGAGCTACCCTCAAAAAACTTGAAGAACCTACCAAAAAAATGAGCAAAGAAAAGGAAAAGATGATAAAAGTGAGGAAGGAATAGAAATTCCCCCAGAAGAAGCATTGGATCAACTAAAAAAGGTTTATATTTCTCAAAAATAAATAAGAGCTCCATTTCCCAAAAGACTAGCTATACCAAAAGAACCATCTAAACCAGCTTTCGATTTTCTTTAAGAATTGGAAAATGTCTCTATTATAATTCCTCTTTTACAAGCTATTAAAGATATTCCCATCTACTCCAAATTGGTAAAGAATATAACAAATTCACAAAGTGTTAGTCTTACAATGGCACTGAGAGGGGGGTGAATCAGTGTAGTTCTTTAAACTTAAATTCATAGCTCTTAAAACTAAAATAATGAAACCTTAAAACCAGATAAAGCAAGTATCACAAGAGAACATCACACAACACAAGATTTAACGAGGTTCACCAATTTGGCTACTCCTCAAGAATGACTGCTTGGACTACCATCCAAATCCAGCCTTTGCAAAGCACCAACTTTACAATCAATTTACCAACACCCACTGGAAGGAGCACCAACCCCTAATTTATCTGTACCAACAGAAAGGAGCACCAACCCCTGATTTACCAGCACCAACTGGAAGGAGCACCAACCCCTGATGCCAAGCACCAACTTGGACTTCAATTTGAATCTAGAGGTTTAACAGTAAGATACCTTTGCTTTTGCAAGACCCTGACTGGTCTTCTTCACCCCTTTCTCTCCGCACTTTGCCTTCTTTGAGTCACTTCTTTATGCACTCTCTACGCACTGCCTTCATTCACTCAGTGCCCTTATAGCTGCACTTTGCGTTCGTCTTCGCCCTTTGCACTCTCTGCGCCTTCTGCTTTCTCTACGCAATCACAGCCGCACTTGGTCGAATTTCAACCTCTTCGCTCTCTGCGCACTTTGCTCTCTCTGCGCACTCACAGACGCACTTAGGACAATTCGATATGACTCTTCGCTCACTTTGCGCACTTCACCATCATCTCGTCGCTTCTACGCTTTCTGCGCTCTTACGGCCACATTTCACACTTCGACACGCATTCATCAACTACTTCAAATCTCCAAACAGCCCTCCTTTTATAACAAAATTCTTGTGATGAAAACCCTAATCTTAGTCGGCTGTAAACCCTAATCTTAGTCGGCTTTCATGACAACTGTAAACCCTAATTTTAGTCGGCTGTCATCGGTCTTCGTCGGCTTCAACTCAACCACGAAAATACAACATGTCGCGATATCATGACACTTTCACTTTCTCTCTCTTTCTCCTTGCTTTGGCCCCCAAAAATACATGTCGTGATATCGCGACACTTTTTCTTTCTCTCTCTTTCTCTTTGCATCGGACCACGAAAATGCTACATGTCGCGATATCGTGACACTTTTTCTCCTTGCTCTTTCTCTTAGCATTGGACCATGAAAATACAACATGTCACGATATCATGACACTTTCACCTCCGTACGCTTTCTCTATTCCTTTGTCGCGAAAATGCGACATTGCGCGATATCATGACACTTTTGTTATCCTGCCTGCCTGCCCTTCTTGAGTCGCAAAAATGTGACATGTCGCGATATCGTGACACTTTTGCTTCTCTACCTTCCTATCCTTTTTGAGTCGTGAAAATGCGACATGTCATGAAATCGTGACACTTCTACTTTCGAAGTCTTGCTTTCTGCTTTTGTCATGAAATCGTGACACTTCTGCCTTTGAAGTCTTCTTCTCTACTTTTGTCATGAAATCGTGACACTTCTGCTTTCGTACTTCACTTCTTTGCTATTGTCACGAAATCGTGACACTTCTACCTTCAAAGTCTTCTTCTCTTCTTTTGTCACGAAATCATGACACTTCTACTTTCATACCTTACTCTCTTTCTTTTGTCATACATGTCATGAAATCACGACACTTTTCCAACTTACTTTCTCTCTCCTTTTTAGTCACGAAAATGTGACATGTCACGAAATCATGACACTTTTCAAACTTACTTTCTCTCTCCTATTTTAGTCATGAAAATGCGACATGTCATGAAATCGTGACACTTTTCCAACTTACTTTCTCTCTCCTATTTTAGTCACGAAAATGCGACATGTCACGAAATCGTGACACTTTTCTTACTTGTTCTCTTTCTTCGAACTTGTCGTGAAATCGTGACACTTCTTCCTACTTTCTCTTTTTCTTCCAACATGTCACGAAATCGTGACAGTTTTTCCACTTGCTTTTTCTCTTCCAACATGTCGCGAAATCGCGACAATTTTTCCTGCTTCCTCTTTCTCTTCCAACATGTCGCGAAATCGTGACAGTTTTTCCACTTGCCTTTTTCTCTTCCAACATGTCATGAAATCGCGACAGTTTTTCCACTTGCTCTTTTTCTTCCAACATGTCATGAAATCGTGACAATTTTTCCACTTGCCTTTTTCTCTTCCAACATGTCGCGAAATCGTGATAGTTTTTCCACTTTTCTCTCTTCCAACATGTCAGGAAATCAGAAATTTTTCCACTTGCCTTTTTCTCTTCCAACATGTCACGAAATCATGACAGTTTTTCCTACTTTTTCTCTCTCTTCCAACATGTCACGAAATCGTGATAGTTTTTCTTGCCTGTTGTATATGTCGCGATATCGTGACACTTTTCTTACTTGTCTTTTTCTTTGATCTTTTGCATATGGGCCACTTCGGTCTTCTTGGAAAATCACTGTACATACTCTGAATAACCTTTGAACTCCTGTCTTTTGCATCTGAATAGCTTTTGAACTTCCTGTCCACTGCATCAACAGATCTATCTGACTGTGTTGACAACAATGACAATACTTTTGTTGCACCTTGCTCAACAATCTCCCCCTTTGGAATTGTTGGCAACACATGTGCAATTTCCTGTAACTCTTCTCCCCCTTTGACAATAATACCAAAGGGCTACTGTAGACTCCCCCTGAGTCCATGCACAACATTCTCAGACAAAAATTATTACACTTAGCAAAAATCACAAACATGAGCAAAAAGATAAACAAATACACAAATGCTCCCCCTGAGAATGTGATCCCGATAGCTAGTCAATTCTTGGGAAACGTGACCACTCCACAATCTATTGTTGGAATAAAAATCCAACTTAACCTCACTTTCTGCAACTTTCTCCTGCGTACAACACGCTGTCGCTGCAATATATTCTGCCTCTGCTGTGGATAAGGAAACTGACTCTTGTTTCTTACTGTTCCACGCGACCAACCTGTCTCCAAGATAGAATGCACCTCCACTGGTACTCTTTCTGTCATAAAGTCTTCTTGGATAAGAACTCTAATCTCTGCTCATCATATTAGAATTCCTGTTGTACCTTGCTTTTACTTATTTAGTATAGTATGATCAACACTCAACTTTCAGCTGCGCAAAAGTTACTCCCAAAACAAAAGTGATCGACTCTCCAGGCAGCCTGTGCATAATTTCTTTAGCCTTTTGACTGCCATCTCCTCCGTGACTGATGACTTTGCCTCGCATCAGTTGTGCAGCTCAATGTCTCTGGTTTCTAATGGCTGCCATGAATGTTTTCATCGCCTACGTAGGTATTGACAGTGGACCGTTACATCTAGCATTGGAACCTCAATCTGCGCACAGTCATCAACACTCGGTATTTTGCTTCTTGCTAGGGCATATGTCAGGGCTACTCAATGTCTTAGGTGAACATTCTTCACGTGATTCCAGGGAGCAATTCTCCTCGCTGAGATCAAGGGAATCCTCGGGCAATATCTCGCATTTCCCAAATAATGCAAGACTTTCTTAGGTGCATAGGCATCTTGTCCTCCTTGGCGCTTCACCACCTGGGCGCTATTCTATCAATGTCTCTGCCTTGCATGTGCCAATTGGCACTCTTGACCAACTGGGTGCTAGTGCCACTGTTTGCTTTGACTTTGGCATCTCTTTGATAATGGCTACTTCTTTAGAGAAAATTAATGCTCTCTTATTTTGATTAACTTGCAACCCGAGGAAATACGAAAGTTCACCAATCATTGACATTTCAAATTCTTTCTGCATCTTATTTGCTAAATATTTACACGACTCATCTTTGCTGCTGCCAAATATGATATCATCTTTCTTAAACCCTTGTTGAGTGAGATAGTTGTCTAGCCTTGCATACCATGCTTGGGGTGCCTGTTTCAAGCCATATATTTTCAACTTACAAACCAAGTTGGGATCATCACCAAGCTGGAAACCATCTGGCTGCTCAATATAGACCTCTTCTTCAAGCTTCCCATTCAAAAATGCTGATTTCACATCTGTCAAAAAAATTGTCAAGTGACTCACACTTGTACCAACTTTTGTCCAACACTGTACCTACAATTTTATTGTCAACTCTGTGCAAGCATCAAACACTGTACCACAACACCAACCAAATCCCTTTTTACATTTTCAACTTGGTCTATGTTTTCTACAGTCACCGCTGGTCACACCTTACTTTCAACTGTTCGAATCAGGAGACAATATTTTGTCAAACACTTCACGGCCAACTATAGTGCACCTTACTCAAACTCATACTTCTGGACCTCGGATAGGTATGATTCACAAAGCAAAGTTGCTCATCTTGATGAGCAAAACATGAATCAATAATCAGACTTCAATATTTTTCACCACAACGTCATAATAGATCTAACAATCTTCACGTCAATGTGTAGTTCAAATACACACTGCTTTTATCGAAACACATATATGCGGCTAGGGCAACATTCTTTCACTGACCAAATTATCTGAACTGTTATAATCCTTAACTTTGGACAAGTGGTAGTAAGAACCATCACCAGTACAACAATGACATATAGCAATACTACCAAAAATGACAACTCTCAATTTAATCACCACCCTTCACGACACTTCCACAAACAACTACATGAACTGAAAACACACTTCGACAACTATACGACAACTTCCCTGACTACTTGCCTTTCATCCTCAGGTAATCAAACAAATACATAGGAGCATTAAAATGAAACTTCAAGATTGCTCCCCATGAGGATGTGCTATCTGGAGTTGCTTAGTGCAATAGCGGAGTAGTCTCCTTCAGTCCAAGGAGACACGATTTCCTTTCTTCTATCTTTCTCCAAACTTTCTTGAACTCGGGCTTGGATTTTTCAACTACATCCCTATTTTGCACCTTTTCGTGAACTCGAACATTTCTCTTGTGTGGTTGTCTCTTGTGCATCCTTGATGAGTGATTATTTTCCTTTCTTTTATGTACATGATTTATTCCCTGTCTGTGTTGCGTTCTTTGCGTCTGATGAAATCTACTGTTTTGCCTTAGATTAGATACAAAAGTGCTTGGACAAAACCTTGCTATGTGCCCATGACCATTACATTGAAAACATTGTACATAGTGTTCACTCGGAAATGCAGATGTATTTCTACCAAGCATAACTCTTTGATTTATTATTCAATCCACAATAAGTTGCCTTGTGACCATATTGGTTGCATCCGAAACAATAGCCATTAAAAGTATTATTATGAATAGAGTGAGAGTGATAGAACCTCTTTTGTTGTGGTTGCTTTGCTGTAGATCTCCTTTGATATTTTCTTCCTTTTGAAGATTCAGCTTCAAACTTTTCTTGCTTCGATCCTTCAATAGTGAACTTCTTCTTCTCTACAGAGTTGGAAGATGAAGGTTGTTCAACTTCACATCCAAGACCACGCTTATCCATGGAGCTTATTTGTTGGCTTATCATTTTATCTAGCAACTCTGTGCTCTTCTCGAATTTGAGATTTGTATTGGCCTCTTCTAGTTGTTTCTTCAATAAAACAATCTCTTCCTCTTGTTTGCAGCAACCAATCTCTTTCTCATTGATCTCGTGACCCGAGAGTTTCTTCAATCCTTTTGAATTCTTCTACCTGTACTTTCAAACTGGTTATTATTTCATTTGCATCCTCAAGCTTTCTTGAGATTTCCTTATTCCTTTTTCTTTCTATCTTCAATTCATCCAGAGCTGCAATTAGTTCCTCTTTCAAATTTATTTCTGCATCAATTTCTTCTTCATCACATTCCTGTTCTTTTTTGTTTCTTCTTCGAGTGTCATGAAAAGACCTCCACCTATTTCCTTTTTAGAATCATCCTCTAGGACTTCATTAACTCTCAGCATATATGCCTCTATGTTCTCATCGTCATTTTCATGAATACTCCTCAGTTTGTCCCATATTTCTTTTGCCATTTTACAACTCATGATCTTTACCAGTTCACTGTCTACTAATCCGCACCTGATAGCATTCTTTGCTTTTGAGTCATTCTCAAATAGATTCTTATCGACAGCATCGGTTGGAGGAGTGATGGGTATTGTGTATTCACTATCTACTGAATCCCAGATGTCGTATCCCAAAGCACAAAGATATGTCTGCATCCTGATTCTCCGGACCGCGTAATTAGTTCTCGTCAAACAAAGGTGCTTTGTTTGATGAGAAGTCTTCAACCTTTTTTGGTTCAATTTTCTCTTCCACAGGAACTGAAACCGATCGAGATGCCCTTTTGGAGGAGGATCTATTCTTCTTACCCATTGCGTACTAATCCAAGATCAACCCCGAATGATTTAGCCTGAGAAGGGAACTTGATTTACCAATTGTTAGTCTTACAATGGCACTGAGAGGGGGGTGAATCAGTGTAGTTCTTTAAACTTAAATTCATAGCTCTTAAAACTGAAATAATGAAACCTTAAAACCAGATAAAGCAAGTATCACAAGAGAACATCACACAACACAAGATTTAACGAGGTTCACCAATTTGGCTACTCCTCAAGAATGACTGCTTGGACTACCATCCAAATCCAGCCTTTGCAAAGCACCAACTTTACAATCAATTTACCAGCACCCACTGGAAGGAGCACCAACCCCTTATTTATCTGTACCAATAGAAAGGAGCACCAACCCCTAATTTACCAGCACCAACTGGAAGGAGCACCAACCCCTAATGCCAAGCACCAACCTGGACTTCAATTTGAATCTAGAAGTTTAACAGTAAGATACCTTTGCTTTTGCAAGACCCTGACTGGTCTTCTTCACCTTTGCATTCTCTATGCACTCTCTGTGCAATCACTTCACACACTCTATGCCCTTACAACTACACTTTGCGTTCATCTTCACCCTTTGCACTCTCTTTACCTTCTGCTTTCTCTATGCAATCACAGCCGCACTTGGTCGAATTTCAACCTCTTCACTCTCTACACACTTTGCTCTCTCTACGCACTCACAGACGCACTTAGGACAATTCGATATGACTCTTCACTCACTTTGCGCACTTCACCATCATCTCATCGCTTTTGCGCTTTCTACGCTCTTACGACCACATTTCACACTTTGACACACATTCATCAACCTCTTCAAATCTCCAAACAACCCTCCTTTTATAACAAAATTCTTATGATGAAAACCCTAATCTTAGTCAACTGTAAACCCTAATCTTAGTCGACTTTCATGACAACTGTAAACCCTAATTTTAGTCGACTGTCATCGGTCTTCGTCGGCTTCAACTCAACCACAAAAATACATGTCACGATATCATGACACTTTCACTTTCTCTCTCTTTCTCCTTGCTTTGGCCCCCAAAAATACATGTCACGATATCGCGACACTTTTTTTTTCTCTCTTTCTCTTTGCATCGGACCATGAAAATACAACATGTCACGATATCGCGACACTTTTTCTCCTTGCTCTTTCTCTTAGCTTTGGCCCATGAAAATACAACATGTCACGATATCGTGACACTTTCACCTCCGTACGCTTTCTCTATTCCTTTGTCGCAAAAATGCGACATTTCGTGATATCGTGACACTTTTGTTATCCTGCTGCCTGCCCTTCTTGAGTTGCAAAAATGCGACATGTCGCGATATCATGACACTTTTGCTTCTCTGCCTTCCTGTCCTTTTTGAGTCGCAAAAATGTGACATGTCACGAAATCGTGACACTTCTACTTTTGAAGTCTTGCTTTCTGCTTTTGTCATGAAATCATGACACTTCTGCCTTCAAAGTCTTCTTCTCTACTTTTGTCGTGAAATCGTGACACTTCTGCTTTCGTACTTCACTTCTTTGCTATTGTCACAAAATCGTGACACTTCTACCTTCGAAGTCTTCTTCTCTACTTTTGTCGTGAAATCATGACACTTCTGCTTTCGTATGCTTCCTCTCTTTCTTTTATCACAAAAATGCAACATGTCGTGAAATCACGACACTTTTCCAACTTACTTTCTCTCTCCTATTTTAGTCACGAAAATGCGACATGTCACGAAATCGTGACACTTTTCAAACTTACTTTCTCTCTCCTATTTTAGTCATGAAAATGCGACATGTCACGAAATCGTGACACTTTTCCAACTTACTTTCTCTCTCCTATTTTAGTCACGAAAATGCGACATGTCGCGAAATCGTGACACTTTTCTTACTTGTTCTCTTTCTTCGAACTTGTCGTGAAATCGTGACACTTCTTCTTGCTTTCTCTTTCTCTTCCAACATGTCACGAAATCGTGACAGTTTTTCCACTTGCCTTTTTCTCTTCCAACATGTCACGAAATCGTGACAGTTTTTCCCTTCCTTTTTCTCTCCAACATGTCACAAATCATGATAGTTTTTCACTTGCCTTTTTCTCTTCCAACATGTCGCGAAATCGTGACAGTTTTTCCACTTGCATTTTTCTCTTCCAACATGTCACGAAATCATGACAGTTTTTCCACTTGCCTTTTTCTCTTCCAACATGTCACGAAATCGTGACAGTTTTTCCACTTGCCTTTTTCTCTTCCAACATGTCACGAAATCGTGACAGTTTTTCCACTTGCCTTTTTCTCTTCCAACATGTCGCGAAATCGCGATAGTTTTTCCACTTGCCTTTTTCTCTTCCAACATGTCACGAAATCGTGACAGTTTTTCCACTTGCCTTTTCTCTCTTCCAACATGTCGCGAAATCATGACAGTTTTTCCTACTTTTTCTCTCTCTTCCAACATGTCGCGAAATCGCGACAGTTTTTCTTGCCTGTTGTATATGTCGCGATATCGCGACACTTTTCTTACTTGTCTTTTTCTTTGATCTTTTGCATATGGGCCACTTCGGTCTTCTTGGAAAATCACTGTACATACTCTGAATAACCTTTGAACTCCTGTCTTTCGCATCTGAATAGCTTTTGAACTTCCTGTCCACTGCATCAACAGATCTATCTGACTGTGTTGACAACAATGACAATATTGTTGCTGCACCTTGCTCAACACAAAGGATAAAGAAAAATGAACCTAGGACAATTCAAGTTATAGGGCAACTATCTAAAATCATGACTTGTGAGAAATTGTTACCAAAGTATACAGACCCTGAAGTACCTATACTAACAGTTCACATTGGTGGGACAGCCTTGCATAATTTCTTAGTAGACTTGGGGTCTTTCATAAACATCATGAAAAAGGAAACAATAGAAAATTTAGGGGTACACATGATTCAACCAACCTCTATAGTGCTTTAACTTGCAGATAGATCTACCATTAAGCCAGAAGGGAAACTAGAATATATTATAGTTTCAATAAGCTCATGGGAATACCCTATAGACTTTATAGTTTTACAGCCAAATAAAAAGTTAGGGGGACACCCCTTGATATTAGGTAGACCATGGCTTGCAATAGATGATGCTTATATTAGTTGTAGATCTGGTAATATGACTATTTCAAATGTAAATATACTAAAAATCTTAGTTTATTTCCTAAATCGATAAAAGATAATGATTTTTCAAACCAATTGTGGTATGATTCTCCTGAAGACTTATATGATCTACAAAATTTATAAATCAATATTCTAGGAGAATGTTTTCAAAAATAAATTGAAGGGCCTTTAGCTTCACTTCTTGATGAGGAACAAGGTACTAATGAAATTTCCACAACTAATGGTGAAACAAGCATGAGTAACCCTCATCATATGGTCCCTTACAGTTATCAACTAAACACTTTTAAACATGAAATAATGAGTATAGATAACAATTATAAGCAAATAGATATTGCATCTAGAAAAGCTTTAAATATAAGCAACGAGCTTACAAATATTTAGAAATCACAACTAATAGAAGTGTTAAAGTAGCATTGGATAGCATTTACATGGAATTATGAGGACATGAAAAGGATACATTTGAGTATTTGTACTCATTGTATTTTCATTCAAGAAGGTTGTCACCCAATGAGACAACCTCAAAGGAGATTAAATCTAGCTATGGACATAGTCCAGGAAAAAAAAATTTAAGCTTTTAAATGTGGGATTTATATACCTTATATCTAATAGTCAATGGGTTTCACCATTGCTGATCGTTCCTAAAAAGAACGGTAAATCGAGAATCTATGTAGACTACATAGAATTAAATAAAGTGATAAATAAGGACTATTTTCCATTGCCTTTTATAGATCAAGTCCTTGAAACACTAGCTGGTAAGAAATACTTTTGTTTCTTGGTTGGATTTAGCGGATATAATAAGGTCTCAATAGCTGAGGAAGATCAAGAGAAGACCACTTTTACATATCCCATAGGAACTTATGCTTATAAAGTCTTACCCTTTGTATTATGCAATGCACCTGCCATATTCCAAAGAGTTGTTCTCACTATTTTTGGTGATATGATTAATGAATGTGTAGAAGTTTACATTGATGACTTTACAGTCTATGGTGACACCTTTGAAGAAACTCTAGAAAATTTACAAAAAGTCCTAGCTATATGCATAGAGCAAAACCTTTCTCTAAGTCATGAAAAGTGTTTCATGATGATGAGAAAGGGAATTGTTTTAGGAAATTACATATTTGAAGAAGGTGTTAAGGTAGATCCTAAAAAAATACAAGTTATTGAGTCCCTTCAACATCCAAAGACTCAAACAGAGGTAAGAAGCTTTTTAGGGCATGTAAGATACTACTGGAGATTCATTAAGGATTTTAGCAAAACTACTTCAACTATGCTTAAACTCTTAACTAAAGAAAGTGAATTTAACTAGATTGAAACATTTCAGGAAGCCTTTGAAATTATAAAAAATAAACTGATTACTACTCTAATCTTGAGGGGACCAAACTGGAATTTACCCTTTCATATCCATTGTGATACCTCAAGGTATGCAATAGGGGTAGTACTATAGCAAATAGAGAACAAAATACCTTATGCTATCTATTATGTGAGTAAAAACTTGCATGGAGCCGAGCTTAATTACACCATCACTGAGAAAGAATTTTTAGTTGTAGTCCATGCTATTAATATTTCAAACACTACATAATAGGGTATGAAGTATTTGTTCACACTGATCACTCTGTCATTAAGTACTTAATGAACAAATCTACAATAGGAGGTAGAGTGGTTAGATGGCTTCTTTTGTTACAAGAATTTAATATTACCATCATAGATAAGGTAGGAAAGGATAATGCCATTGCAGATCATCTATCTCATATGCAAATATTTGATGATAACAAGTTAATCTCTAATAATTTTCTTGATGAACATTTGTTTGCTCTCTCTATCTTCACTCCTTGGTATGTTGATATCATAAATTACTTAGTAACAGGAAAGATACCTCAAAAATATACACTATATGAGCGTAAAAAGCTAATACATAAGAGTATTCCTTACATGTGGATTAATGGAATCTTGTTTAAAACATGCCCTGACCAAGTAATTAGGAGATGTGTGCAATAAGAATATGTATACGACATCATTCAGGAAGAACATGAAGAGCCCTGTGGAGGTCATTATGCTACCCAAAGGACAATCAGTAAAATACTACAAACTGGTTATTTTTGGCCCACTATGAATAAATATGCCTATAAATTTGTTTATAGATGTGATGCTTTTCAAAGAGCTAGTAAATCTACATCTTCAATGGAAATGCCTTTGGTTCCACAAGTAATGTTTGAACCATTCAATAAATGGGGGATTGACTTTGTTGCACCAATATACCCTCCAAGTGTAGGTAATGAACACATACTTGTGTGTACAGACTATGTTACTAAGTAGGATAAATTTAAATCTCTACCATGAGCACAAGCTGAACCAGTAGCCTATTTCCTTTATGAAAACATTATGCAATGCTTTGGAGCACCTAGAGAACTAGTCTCGGATCATGGATCCCAATTTCTCTCTAAAGTAATTGCACATTTTTTTGACATCTATCAAAAAAACATAGGAAAATCTCACCATATCACCCTCAAGATAATGGACAGGTAGAAGTTATGAATAGAGAACTTGAAAAGATCATTACAAAAATCGTAGTTGTTAATATGGTTGAATGGGCTGAAATATTAAAAGAAGTTGTATGGGCATACAATACAACTTGGAAAACCACCATGGGATTATCCCCTTATGAAATGGTCTATGGAAAACAAGCTATCATGCCTATTGAATTCAAGATAGAAACTCTTCGCACAACAATACAACTTGACATGAATTTGGATCAAGCGCAAAAGGCTAGATTGAAAAAGTTAAATATTTTGTATGAAAGGAGACTAGAAGCATTACACAATACTAAATTAACCCAACAACAAAGAAATAAATGGTATGATAAACACATTATACCACAAACATTTCAACCAAGAGATTGGGCCTTGTTGTTTGACTCCTGCTACCAAGATTTCCAAGGTAAATTAAGGATAAAATGGCTAGGACCCTATGAAATTGAAGAGATATTCGGTAATGGTACAGTAAAACTTAAGCCTATAGATGATCAACAAGAAGAATACTATTAAATGGGCATAGGCTTAAACTTTATAGAAAGCCATTATCTAAGTAAGAACATACACCATCTTAAGCAACAAATTGATCTGCAGTGTATCTATGAACTGCAGTTAGCAATTATTGAATAATAACTTCTCTCTCATAAAATTAAAAAAAAATATTATGCTTCCTATTTTTTATAATGGATTTCCTATTTGCAATATTTGTATCTTATTTTCATCAATCTTTAGTCTCAATATTTCAAAAAATATCCTAAAAGGATATTTCTTTATGAGCTTGTAGGAAAATGACTACCACATGTTGCATAACACCTTGTTTGCTAGATAAAATCTAGGTGTTTTAATTACTCAACCATCACTAGTGTATTAATTTAGTGAAAGTCAAACAATATTTTGGTTGAAGAACACAAGCTTATAATGAGAGGTAGGTGAAAACTATAAGATCAACTTTTACTTTTCTTTCCCAAACAATATTATCCAATATTATCAATTGCAATATCAATAGCAGTAATCAAAGCAATGCACAAATCATCACACACATGAGAGACACAAATTTAACGTGGTTCACCCAATGTGGGTTACGTCCATAGAGAAAATATTTCTTCTAAATTTTCTCAACAAATCTCTTGGGAATCAATTCCCTATTACAATGTTTATGAACCTTTGTCCAAAGGAGACACCAATCCCCTATGCTCTGATTTGTGGATCTCTCTCCATAGGAGAACTCTATCCCCTTGCTCTGGTTCATGGATCTCTCTCCATAGGATAAATCTTTTCCCTTTGCTCTAGTTCATGGATCTCTTTCCACAGGATAACTCTTTCCCCTTTGCTTTGGTTTGTGGATCTCTCTCCACAGGAGAACTCTTTACCCTTTTCTCTGACTGGTGATCTTCTAGAAGACTTTTGTCCCCACTGCTCTAGCTTGTGGATCTCTCTTCACAGGAGACCTCTATCCCCACTACACTGGTTGATGGACATCTATCCATTGGAGACATTTGTCCTCTCTGCTCTTGTCACCTCCAAATTATGTTCTCAACTCTATCTCAAATCTGCACCAAACCCTGTCACAAGTCTAGCACAAATCTGCTCTAACTCTGCTCATAAATCTATTTCAATGTTGTCTCAAGTCTTCACAAGACTTGCTCAAATCTACCTCAAGACTGCTCTAAGTCTTCTCACAAGACTAGCTCAAATCTACCTCAAAGTTACTCCAAGTCTTCTCACAAGACTTGCTCAAATATTCCTTCAAGCATTCTTAAAAGACTTGCTCAAATATGCCTTCAAGCCTTCTCAAAAGACTTGCTCAAATTTGCCTTCAATGCTGCCTAGAAAACCTGCTCAAATATTTCCAAATCTTGCATACAAACACAACTTAAATCTCTTTCAGAAAAGCTTTCTTCAAACAGATAAATTCTACTTAGAATTATTTTAACCTCTGGAACATATAGAGAATGATATGCTCTATAAAAAACTCAATATGTTCTTCACACTCACAAATATTGTACTCAACTAATCCAATCTCTATCTCTTGTAAAAAATCTTTCAAATCAAATCAAAATAATGTATAACTTGTTTCACAAAACTGGTCTATATTTCTTGCAAATTTTCTCTCAAAGATCAATCACACTAATGTAAAATTGATCTCAAACACTTTCACAATTGCTTTCAATATCTCTCAAACCAATGCTCAAAAGGTTTCACAATGATGCACAAACTTGTCTTCAAACCTAGCACAAGTAGTTCACAATCTCTAGCACAAATGTCTCAATCTCTTTCAACAATAGAAGCACAATATTTTTCTCAAAATCTATCCTAAATGTTTCCAAAACCATTCAAAAATGAAGCACAAGAAGATCTCAAACTCTAATGCAATTATTTCAACTTTCTCTCAAAAATTTATGCACATGTAGGTCTCAAACCCTAACTCAAATATTTTCAACAATGCTTACCAAACAACCCTTTTATCTCCACCTTATGTTCCAAAAATATTCACTCAAAAAAACACTTTAAACAAGGAATGATGTGCCCATACCTCTTAATTTTCTCTTATGAAGATATCTCCTCAAAAACCTATCTCACAAACAACTGGCGGCCCATTCCGTAGTTAATAGGGCATTATGCCAACAGATCATGAAATTCCAAAATTCAAAAAAAAAAAAAACAAACAATCGATCTTTCTAGTGCCACTCCAAGGGTTAGATTGCAAAATACTTTCTCAAAACATCCACATGAACTTTCACCTTCAAAAATGTGCTCAATGAAATCTGAAAATGATGTTCTAGGATCCTTCTTTTGTTCTCAAATATGAAGCATTAAAACTCAACAAAAACTCTCATATTTTCTTTTCACCATGCAATAATTACAATAAAATTATCAAGCCACTTTTACACCTTTGCTCCTATTCTTGCAAAATACTAATCAACATAATAAGGCACAAATTACACACATCAAATTTTCCATATACACCTTATTCCTCCTACTTGAAATAAAAAATATTTCAATCCACTTCAAACATCCAACAAGAACATTATAACATAATTTTATTTTTGTATCACTCAAGGCTCTCAAATAAAAACTCCATGTTGTCCCTTTTTATTTGAAAAATCAAAACAAAAAGAACCCCTTATGACTCCCTAAGTAGTGCATACCTTAGACTTTGGTAAATTAATTATTTAAAAAATAATGCACCCACTTTACTGCCACTGTGATTCGATCCTACATCACTAGCTGAACTGTGCCCTAGTGCTGGCTAGTCCGTTGTGTGGGCTAACCACCCACATAGAACTCCAAGCTCACGTGCTTTGACTTAAGCTTGATTTTTGGTGCTAAAACTTCCATGAACAAAACTTCTATCGCTCTGCCTTCCCATGTCTCAAACTCGAGATCTTCCCTACTGCCACACCTTTGCACAGGGGGTCCTACCACCTGGGCTAACTACTCGGATGAGTACATCTTTCTCTGTCCCCTATTTTTACACCCGAATCACTACCTTGAAATATGCGTCATCCTTTCTTTCTTCCCTGCCTTCGATGATCGAAAAACAAGTGGATTAATCAATTTTATTATCATCTTCTGCTTCTTCTCTGCATCCAATATTCGAACAAGCAAGCAAATTAGTTCACCGATTTTTTCATCATCCTTTTTGCAAAAGTTAATCACCTTTATATATATGTTTTTTGGATCTTTAAAAAACACGACTTCGATGCTTGGATTTAACCTCATGCTTTGGTGCTTTGACATGACGTCGGTGCATGGAGAGAGTGTATAAAAACTTTTGCCACTCCTTTGTTTAAAAATATTTTTATTATAATATTTTAAATCTTGAAAATATTTAAATATATTATAATTTAATATTTTCCCTTTGGGCCATTTCATAAACCTTTTTATTATAATATTTTAAATATTGAAAGATTTAAATATATTATAATTTAACCTTTTCACTTTGGGCCATTTCATTAGGTCTTATTATTTTTTCCAATGCCCTCATGGAGGAATTAAATAAACTTTTCTTTTTATTTGCAAATACCACCATGGATAAATAATTAAACCTTTCCATTTTATTTGCAAAAACCACCATGGAGAATGCCTTATATTTTTCTTTCTCACACAACCATGAAGAGTGCATTGTGAACCAATACTGCCTTTGACATCAATGACAACCAATGTACTCAAAATTTCCAACAATCTCCCCCTTTGTCATTGATGGCAACCCTTTCTAAAAATTCCTTTTCCTATCATTGGATTCCAAATCTGCTCCCCCTAAGGAAATTCTCCCCCTGATCGAATGCTCTCCCCCTTACTCAAATATCTCCCCCTTTGACATCAATGGCAAAGGGACTCCTTTGGGGCTAAATATAAGACTCTTAGCTCAGCCCCCTCCCCACCTCCTCTCCTTGAGGTGATTAATTTTGGGGTGGGAGTATCTCTACTCCCAGCATACAATGCTCTTTTTCTTTGTCAACCTTATTTTTCAAGAGTTTTGTAGCCATACCCTTTTGATCCTTTTGAGTGTCCCTATTCTTGCTTGTCTCTGGAAGTTCTGGAAACTCTGTTCTACACCACTTGGTCTTATGCCCAAGATTATTGCACTTGTAACACTTAATGTTGTAATTCTTGGAAGGTGTAAATATCTTGAAGTTCCTCTTGGTGAAGCCATAATCATTTTTTTCATGAACCCTACAATGTATTGCTTTATGACCAAAGTGATTACAAGAGTAGCAATACCCTTGGAAGAAATATCCATATTTGAAAGAGTTGAAATTCCTCTTAGTGAGGCCATACTTCTTTCCATGAATCCTACAATGCATAGCCTTGTGACCAAACCGATTACATGAAAAACAATGTCCTTTGAAGAAATCTTGTCTTGAAACCTCTGGTCTCTTAGCCCTTTCTTTGCCTTCTCTATGATGATCCATATTTCTTGTTTGTGCATTGTTTCTTTTCTTAGTGAAGCTTCTATTCTTCAACTTATCCTCATAATTATTAATTTCTTCTTCTCTCTCTTCCTCTGAAACTTCCTCTCCTTTTGAGCTTGAGCTTGACCCTTCTTCTTGTTTCCCTTGTCCTTCTTCAAAACCAAGTCCTATTTTGATAGATGAAGATCTTTGTGCATTGATAATTTTATCCAAAGTATTTGAACTTTTCCCAAACTTGTGTAGCTTGTCCTTAGAATATTTCACTTCCATCCTTAGTGAAACTACCTCATGTTCTAATATTTCACATTCTAACTCTTTTACCTCTAACTTTTCAACCATGACCTATTTAAATCTCCTTGCCTTAGCTTTTGAGTTTGTTAGGTCTTGTAGAAGCTTTTCTTTTTCTTCCTCATGTTCTTGAACTTGAGCCTTTAGTCTTGAATTCTGCTTTCTAACATTTTTTAATTCTCTGAGAGCAACAATAAGTTCTGCTTCTAGATCAATTGTGCCTTCCTCTTCATTTTTTGAATCTTTCTCTACTTCTTGGTCTCCAAGAGCATCTTCATACTTTTCGAATTTATCTTCTACAGGAGCATTTTCTTCCTCTTCTATTTCCAAAAATAGAATCTCTTCTTCTTCACTATCTGAGAGTCTTTCATCACTATCACTTAAATCCTTACTTGCCTTGTTAACATAGAAACTCTTCTTGTGCCTTTGAAAGAACTTATTTTCATGCTTACCTTGACCATACCTATTTTTTTTTCATACCTGGATTTTCCTCCTTCCTTTTTCTTATGATCCTGTTTCTCTTCACTACTACTGCTTTTGGCTTCTGGACAATTAGATGCATAGTGACCAAAATTACCACAATTAAAACATTTCATTGTTTTCATACCTTTGTGCTTTCTTGAGTCCTTCTTTTTCTTCTCCCATAGTTAGCTTCTTCATCACTACTTGACTCACCACTTGATTTTGGTTTCTTATATTTTATCTTCTTTGAAGCTTTGAAAGCTACCTCTTTCTTGGAGTTGGGATCCTTCACTATTCTCATTTCATAAGCCATGAGAATTCCATGTAACTCATCCATAGTCAACTTATCAATATCTCTCATCTCTTCTATAGTTGAAACCTTTCCATCATACCTCATAGGGAGTGACCTTAATACTTTTTGAGCAACACTAGAGTCTTCAATTTTGAATCCAAGTCCACGCATGGTATTAAAAACCTCATCCACACGAAGTAAGTATGTAGCAATATCTTCCTCATATTCCATATTCAAATCTTCAAACCTTTTCTTGTGGTTTTGTAGTTTTGCCATCTTGACCTTTTTATCTCCCTCATATGTTTGCTTCAATTTTTCCCATATCTCTTTTGCTGATTTGTAGTGCATAACTTTCACAAATTTTGCTTCATGTAATCCACTTAAGATTCCATTCATAGCCTTGGCATTATTCACATGTAACATCTTACCATATTTATTTGTGGGAGGAGTAGTTGTAGGTGTGAACCCATCCTCAATGGATTCCATGTCTCATATCCTTGTGCCATCAAGTAAGTCTTCATTCTTATACTCCAGAAGGCATAATTATTCCCATAGAACAATGGTGCCTTATTTTATGAGGATCCATTCTGAGATGCCATCTGTGTTCCTGTAATATCTTCCTTCAAGTTGTTAGACTCTTTGAAGGAACCCACTTTGATACCAATTGAAGAACATAAGCTTATACTGAGAGGGGGGTGAACAGTATAAGATCAACTTTTACTTTTCTTTCCCAAATAATATTATCCAATATTATCAATTGCAATATCAATAGCAATAATCAAAGCAATGCAAAAATCATCACACACATGAGAGACACAAATTTAACGTGGTTCACCCAATGTGGGTTACGTCCACGGAGAAAATATTTCTTCTAAATTTTCTCAATAAATCTCTTGGGAATAAATTCCCTATTACAATGTTTATGAACCTCTATCCAAAGGAGACACCAATCCCCTATGCTCTTATTTGTGGATCTCTCTCCATAGGAGAACTCTATCCCCTTGCTCTGGTTTGTGGATCTCTCTCCATAGGAGAACTCTTTCCCCTTTGCTTTGGTTCGTGGATCTCTTTCCACAGGAGAACTCTTTCTCCTTTTCTTTGGTTCATGGATCTCTTTCCATAGGAGAACTCTTTTCTCTTTGCTTTGGCTAGTGAACTTCTAGAAGACTTTTATCCCCACTACTATGGCTTGTGGATCTCTCTCCATAAGAGACCTTTGTCCCCACTACACTGGATGATGGACCTCTATCCACTAGAGACCTTTGTCCTCTTTACTCTTGTCACCTCCAAATTTTGCTCTCAACTCTATCTCAAATCTGCACCAAACCCTATCCCAAGTCTAGCATAAATCTGCTCTAACTCTATTCATAAATATGTTTCAATGTTATCTCAAGTCTTAACAAGACTTGCTCAAATATATCTTAAGACTGCTCTAAGTCTTCTCACAAGACTAGCTCAAATCTACCTCAAAGTTGCTCCAAGTCTTCTCACAAGACTTGCTCAAATATACCTTCAAGCCTTCTCAAAAGACTTGCTCAAATCTTCCTTCAAGCCTTCTCAAAATACTTGCTCAAATCTACCTTCAATGCTGCTCACAAAACCTGCTCAAATATTTCCAAATCTTGCATACAAACACAACTTAAATATCTTTCAGAAAAGCTTTCTTCAAACAGATAAATTCTACTTAGAATTTTTTTAACCTCTAGAACATATAGAGAATGATATGCTCTATCAAAAATCCAATATGTTCTTCACACTCACAAATCTTGTACTCAACTAATCCAATCTCTATCTCTTGCAAAATCCCTTTCAAATCAAATCAAAATAGTGTATAACTTGTTTCACAAAACTAGTCTATCTTTCTTGCAAATTTTCTCTCAAATATCAATCACACTAATCACAAAATTGATCTCAAACACTTTCACAATTGCTTTTAATATCTCTCAAACCAATGCTCAAAAGGTTTCACAATGATGCAAAAACTTATCTTCAAACCTAGCACAAGTAGTTCACAATTTCTAGCACAAATGTCTCAATCTCTTTCAACAATAGAAGTACAATCTTATTCTCAAAACTCTATACCAAATGTTTCCAAAACCATTCAACAATGAATCACAAGAAGATCTCAAAATCTAATGCAATTGTTTCAAATTTCTCTCAACAATTTATGCACATGTAGGTCTCAAACCCTAACTCAAATATTTTCAACAATGCTTACCAAACAACCCTTTTATCTCCACCTTATGTTCCAAAAACATTCACTCAACAAAACACTTTAAACAAGGAATGATGTGCCCATACCTCTTAATTTTCTCTTATGAAGATATCTCCTCAAAAACCTGTCTCACAAACAACTGATCTTTCTAGTGCCACTTCAAGGGTTAGATTGCAAAATACTTTCTCAAAACATCCACATGAACTTTCACCTTCAAAAATGTGCTCAATGAAATCTGAAAATGATGTTCTAGGATCCTTCTTTTGTTCTCAAATATGAAGCATTAAAACTCAACAAAAACTCTCATATTTTCTTTTCACCATGCAAGAATTTACAATAAAATTATCAAGCCACTTTTACACCTTATTGCTCCTATTCTTGCAAAATATTAATCAACACAATAAGACACAAATTACACACATCAAATTTTCCATATACACCTTATTCCTCCTACTTGAAATAAAAAATATTTCAATCCACTTCAAACATCCAACAAGAACATTATAACATAATTTTATTTTTGCATCACTCAAGGCTCTCAAATAAAAACTCCACGCTGTCCCTTTTTATTTGAAAAATCAAAACAAAAAGAACCCCTTATAACTCCCTAAGTAGTGCATACCTTAGACTTAGGTAAATTAATTATTTCAAAAATAATGTGCCCACTTTGTTGTCATCGTGATTCGATCCTGCATCACTAGCTTGCTCGTGCCCTAGTGCTGGCTAGTCCGCCGTGTGGGCTAACCACCCACATAGAACTCCAAGCTCACATGCTTTAACTTAAACTCAATTTTTAGTGCTAAAACTTCCACGAAAAAAACTTCTATCGCTCTGTCTTCCCATGTCTCAAAATCGAGACCTCCCTACTACCACACCTTTGCACAGGGGATCCAGCCACCTGGGTTAACTTCCCATATGAGTACGTCTTTCTCTACCCCCTTTTTCTACACCATATCGTTGCCTTGAAACATGCATTGATGAGGAGGAAAATTGCCTCATAAAAGACTACTTTGATAAACTTTTAAACCCATTTGGAACTGCTTATGTTGTGATTTTATGTTAATCTTAGAGATACTATGCATTATGTGATGGTATTTACATGTTAAGATGATGAAAGTGCATATACTCTGTTTTGACTAATTTGTCCATGTTTTATATTCTGTTTTGGTTGTTTATTTCAATATATTCTGCATTAATTTAGGTATTACAATATTTAGGTACTTCATTCATAAGGTTTATGTTTCTTCCATAAGTGTATTTCACCGTTTGCCCATTTTTTTAAATTACTTTAAGGCACCAAGAACTCTGTCAACAGTTGACTGTGCAGGAAACTGGACTTTTTCCATACAAATTCTAGCCAACTGTACATATACAACATGGCATGGAATTTGTCCACTCCAACTCAAACCAAAAGTGGAATTAGTCATCTAGGTGCTCAGAGAAACCATATCCACCACCACAATTGGTCGCATGTGCTTCTGTTGCCAGAAATAACAACAACCTTGTTCTGCTGCCTGATATTCTAGAGCTGCTCCGGAATGAGCGTAGAGGGTTTAAAACTGACTGAATGTGTCTTTAATCACCATAAATAGGAGGTAAACGATGATTGTAATCATTTTAGGAGTATCCTTATCCATTCTTACACCTGTCCCTCACCGGTGGAAGCCAACAGCTTGAGTGGAGAAGGCTTGAAGGGTCAAAACCCTGCATTTGTGGAAGAACAGAATTGAAATAGTTGTAACAGTCCTATGTAACAGCATTAAACCTTATCTTTAATGTACCTTATTTGTATAAATAAAGTGCTCCCATATGGTTGAAGGGGGAGAGAAGGGAGGAAGTAAGTAATAGGAGTTTTAGATATTGTAATTGTGTATTACAACAACACAGTAGTCTGCAGGTCTTTCCCTGCACTACTGTTATGTTGTTGGGAATGAAATAAAGGTGCATCATTTGTCATTTATTTATGTTCAATTCTGCATTGAGTGTGAGGACTTAATAGTTTAGAGCAAGTTTATTTGCCCTCTTTTGGTTTAGGAAGCAAGGGCCACTTCCAGGTCCAGAGGAGGGTTTTTACCTGACAGAATTCTGTTATTTCTAGCTGCAGCAGGTCAACAGAGATCTGACAGTTTTTGCATGGTTAGTGATTAGGATAATGTGGCATTTGAATGCATGGTAGGTAACTCATCTAGGGTAGAATTTAACATAGTACTTTCTGTTTCTAATTTGTTTCAGAATTTGCAATATTTCCATAATTTCTTGTCAGCCTAATTTGTTACAAATTGTGCAACTTTATTTATCAATTTTTGAATGTTATCATTTTATCTCATTTCCATTTCAGAAAGTGACATTGTTTTCTGCAATTTCAGAAAGTTTCATTATTTACCAGTTTGAATGTTAATGCTGCAATTTCAATTTAGTAATTTCCTATCAAATAAATTCTGCTATTTTTAGCTTTGCAATAGTTTAGTTTTATTTTTCTGCAATAGTGTGAATTTCAATTCTGCAAGGATAAGTAGGAGTTCAGTTTTAGTTTTTAGGAGTAAGAAAGGAGACCCCAAACACCCCAATCTCTAACTATTCCATGAATAAATCCATGATCTAAATGAACTAAAATTCAGTCTGTTAAACCCTGCTTTCGTATATAGCCTTGGACACCGCCCTGGATTGACATATAAATATTAAATGGTGAAAATTTGATGACACTCATCATTTTTGGTGCCATTGTCGAGGAAACCTTAGGTGTTGTTAGGAGAGGTCTAGCAGTCCAGAAACTGTCATGTTTTAGGAAATAGTTTTTGGAAACCTAAGGTTTAGTTTATTTAGTAAATAGGCATGAATGCATAGGCCAAGAGACGAAAGAGGAAGGTTTATCAGAACTGGCTCTTTTCCACCAAGGCGTTCTTCATGATCAGGTGAAGATCTACCTGTGTATGAACTTCCTGAAAGACTTAAAAGAGAATCATCTTCTTCATCAACTAAAATTGTAGGATCTTTGCAAGAAGAGCTCTTAGAGGCACTTGCTTCTAGACATACCCATAGGGCTGATCCATCTAAACCAATTGAACAAATTAAAGCTGAAGAAGCACCTATGGTAGAACAAGGAGAACATGATAGGGATATTGTTGGTCATGATGCTGACAATCCTCCTGTTAGAACTTTTGAATACCCTATTCATCTGAATCCTACTCAGAATGCTCCTATGAAAACAATTTCACCCTCAGTATTGCCAATATTTAGGGGAGTTGTTTCTGAAGATCCTGATCAATTTCTGTTTGAATTCAAGGTCCTGTGTCAGACTTATGACTATGTCAATGATAACCAGAAACTAAAGTTATTTCCCTCTACACTCAAAGATGCAGCCTTACGATGGTTTATGAGCCTTGAACCAGATTCAATCCGCACTTGGGATCAAATGGAAACTGCATTTTTGGATAAGTATCAGGAGTATTGTAGAGTGAGAAATAGGAAGGATGAGTTATTTTGGATAAGACAAGAAGAGGATGAAAACTTAGAGGATTATCTTGATAGATTTACCTTTATCCAAAAGAGATGTGGTCCTGTGGAAACTGACTTATTAAAAACTATATTTTTGAGAGGTTTGCAGGATGATTCTAGAGAAGTATTAGACTTAATGGGAAAAGGAGATATAAACTAGCTTGATATTAATGATATTGTAGAGTTGTGCAGAAATTATTCCCGCACTAGGCAAAGAAGAAGGAAAAGGAATCCTGGTAATACTGATATAAAATATTTGATGGAGGAAATGGCTAATATGAAAACTGATATACTTGTTCAACTAAACACTGCTTTAGGAGAAAGGAATACAAGAGCCAATTCTTCACCACCCCTATCTATCTATTGTCCTAGGTGCAGAAATAAGCATGCTCTGCAAGATTATCCTTTGGACAAGACTTCAATTTCAGCAATTTGTGGCATTTGCTCAAAGGAGCATAAAACTGATAAATGTCACCTTTTGCCCCATCTTCGGAGTGTTTTAGAAACCCAAGTTGAAGAACTTCATGCTATTGGGCAAAGGCTAGGAGGCAACTTCATACAAAACCAAAATACCCCTCGCTTTTCTTCAAATTGGGGACAAAATCCTTGGAATATGCCATGGGCGTATACCGAACCTCCTCCCCAAACTTGGAATCAATCTTGGGCAGCCCCTCAAGATTGGTCACATTCTGGTTGGAATCAGCCATGGCATCCAGTTAATCCATCTTGGGTACCAAATCAGTCAGGGCAAATATGGGGGCCACAATACCCATCCTATCAAGGGTAGCAGAGGTATCAATCACCAAATCAACACTTGTTGCCAACCCCTAATCAAAATTTTTAGGGAAGAGTTCAACCATAGCAAACACAGCCAGTTAAGCAACCTCCACTTCCAGCTCAGCCTATGGCTAACCCCAATAACAACAGACAAGCAGCCCCTATTTATGGAGCTGAGTCTGAAGAGACTACTGTAGTCCATGTCCTTGACTGTAGTAACATCCAGTTATGTTTAGGGAAGGTTTTACCTGACCCTGCACCACCCACTATTGAAGAAATTGATGGAAAGCAAGAATTTTCAAGTCCAAAAAAACCACAAACAGAGCAAAAAGAAGAAAAAATAGAAAGTTTACAAGGAAAAATTGAACCTACCTCGGTAGACCTACCGTATCCTGAAAGGTTTGACCACACTATCACTGCTCCTGAATCAGAATTAATCATAGAATTGAGGAAAATGTCTATCTCACTCCCTTTGTTGTAGGCAATAAAGGATGTACCTCTGATTAGGAAAACCATTCAAGAGTTGTGTATTAGGAAACCTGGCAGGAAGAAGAAAGCCTTTCCTAAGACTGTACAAGTAGAAGGTAAGTTGGCTGACCTGCTTTCTGGAAAACTAGTACCCCCTAAATATGGTGATCCAGGGAGTCCAGTAGTTACAATTACTATTGGGTTAGTTCAAATTCCAAATGTACTTATCGATTTAGGAGCTGCAATCAACGTGATGACTAAGGAAACCATGCAGAAATTGCAGCTCAATAACCTTAGTCCTACTACCACAGTTTTGGAAATGGCGAGATAGGTCAGTGGCTAAACCGAAAGGAATTCTGGAGGATGTTGCCATTGAAGTGTCTTCTTGGGAATACCCTATAGATTTCTTAGTGTTGCAGCCTAGAAACTCAGCTAATGGCTATCCTATTATTCTAGGATGACCTTGGCTTGCCACTGTAGCTGCATTTATAGACTACAGGTCAGGTGAGATGACCATTTCAAATGGTGTAGACCTAAAAAATATTTCCTTGTATCCACCAGCCCAACCTTCAGCCAAATTTTTTGGACAGATATGGTATCTTGAGTCTGATGAAGAACAAGAAACTATTGTCACCTTGGCCACCATTGTAGTAAAAGAACATATTGAAGAACTTAATTCACCATAAAGAGAAATCTTTGAACATGAAATAATTTTGGTGAAAACATTGCAAGAAGAAGGCCTTAGGGATGATCAAATTCTTGTCCATCGTTTGTTATGGAAATATGAAGAACAAACTGCTGAACATCTGTCATCTATTCCACTACAAGAAAGCTCCTTCACATTGCCACATGGATGGCATCATCATCTTCCGACTTCTTTCACCTGTCCTATGCAAATGATCCCATCAGGTATCACATTTACACCAGAATCAAGAGTATTTCATACTCTGCGACCACATCATTGTCCCTTAAATGCTTTAATCAGTAAATATGAGGTTGTCAACTCTGTTTATCCAGGGATTAAGCAGATTGAGATACAACCAAGAAAATTTTTGAACATTAATAGTTGGTTGACTAATGAGCAAGAAGCCAAATTATTTGTTGTTTTACAGAGACATGTTCAAGATTTTGCTTGGAGTTATAAGGACATGACTGGCATTCACCCTGATGTGTGTACACATAGGATATACACTGAAGATGTCAAACCAGTAAGACAACCACAAAGGCGTCTGAATCCCGCTCTAAAGGATATTGTTAAGGAAGAAATCAAAAAACTATTGGATGTAGGATTCATTTATCCAATTTCAGATAGTAGGTGGGTTTCACCATTGGTCATTGTTCCAAAGAAAAATGGGAAGATGAGAGTATGTGTGGACTACAGGGAATTGAATAAGGTCACACATAAAGATCACTTTCCATTACCATTTATAGACCAAGTGTTGGACACCCTTGTTGGTAAGAAATTTTTCTGTTTCCTTGATGGTTTTAGTGGTTATAATCAGATCCAGGTTGCACCAGAAGACCAGGAAAAGACAACTTTCACATGTCCTTGGGGAACATTTGCTTATAGAGTGTTACCCTTCGGTTTGTGCAATGCACCAGCAACATTTTAGAGAGTTGTTTTGGCTATCTTTTCTGATCTAACAAATGAAAGTGTAGAGATTTATATGGATGACTTCACAGTGTTTGGAGATACATTTGAATATACTTTAGAACAACTTGAAAAAGTTTTAATACGTTGTGAAACATATCATTTGTCTCTGAATCCTGATAAATGTTTCTTGATGATGGAAGAAGGAATTGTTCTTGGACATCATATTTCTGCTTATGGAATTAAAGTTGATCCTAAAAAGGTAGAGGTCATCAAGAACCTTCCTCCTCCAAAAACTCAAACTGATGTCCGTAGTTTCTTAGGACATATTGGCTTTTATCACAGATTTATTGCTAATTTTAGTACCATTGCTAATCCAATGTTCGCATTGTTAACAAAGGATTCTGAATTTGTTTGGTCTATTGGGTGTCAACAGTCCTTTGAAGTTTTAAAGGAAAAGTTAACAACTCCGCTTGTATTGAGAGGTCCTAATTGGGAGTTACCCTTCCATATTCAAACTGATGCTTCCAATACTGCTATTGGAGCTGCATTAGGGCAGATTGAAGATGGAAAACACTATGCCATATACTACATTAGTAAAAATTTGACTGGAGCTGAAAAGAATTATACCACAACCGAGAAGGAATTTTTAGTTGTGGTGTATGCTATTAATAAATTCTGACACTATATCACAGGATATCCTATATTCATCCACACAGACCATGCTGCTATAAAGTATTTGATGAATAAACCCTTGGTTAGTGCATGAATTATTCACTGGTTAATACTATTGTAGGAATTTGATATTACTATAGTCAATAAACCAGGGAAGTCTAATGTAGTGGCAGATTTCTTGTCAAGATTGTCAAATGCAGATACGAAGGAATTGGTTGAGGATGCATTTCCTGATGAGAAATTGTTTGCTATTTTTGTACAATCTCCATGGTTTGTAGATATAGCTAATTATTTAGCTACAGGGAAGATTCCTCTTCACTTTACTCCTAAACAAAAGAAACAGTTGATCAAGCAAAGTTCTTCTTTTGAATGGATAGGAGGTTTATTGTTTAAATGCAGTCCTGACCATGTTTTGCGTAGGTGTGTTCACAAGGATGAGGTATATGACATCCTACGAGCATGTCATGATGAACCATCAGGAGGGCATTATTCAGTGAAAAGTACCATTCGGAAGATTTTGGGTATCTGGTTACTACTGGCCATCCTTGCACAAAGATGTCAAAAGGTATTTTAAGAAATTGTGATGCATGCCAAAGGATGGGTAAGCCTACTTTTACTAGTGAAATGCCTTTACAACCTCAATTAGGTACAAAACCATTTGAAAGGTGGGGGCTAGATTTTGTAGGACCCATTGATCCACCTTCCCAAGGGAAAGTGCATATCTTGGTATGTACTGATTATGTAACCAAGTGGGTAGAAGCCCGTGCTTTTAAGCATGCTCGAGAAGAGAAAGTTGTTGATTTCCTATATTCACAAATATTTCTATGATTTGGAGCCCCACACTCTATCACCACTGATCAGGGACCTCAGTTTACCTCAAAATTTGTTGAAGCCTTTACAAAGTTGTATGAAATCAAACACCAAAAATCCTCACCTTACCATCCGCAAGCCAATGGCCAAGTTGAAGTGACAAATAGGGAATTAGAGAGGATCTTAACCAAAACTGTAGCAGCCCATAGGAGGAATTGGGTGGAGAAATTACCTGAAGCAATTTGGGCTTTTAACACCACTTGGAAATCCACTACTGGATTTACTCCCTATGAATTGGTTTATGGTAAAAAGCCTCTTTTGCCTATTGAGTTGGAATTACTAACTCTTCGAACTGCTTTGGAAGTTGGTATTGATTTGTCACAGGCACAAATGGACCGGATTTTGTAGCTCAATGCATTGGATGAGCTAAGGAGGGATGCATTGCACCAGACCGAGGTGATCCAATCACAATGCAATTTGTGGCATGATAGTCATATCCAACAACAAAAATTTCAACAAGGTGATTGGGCTTTGTTGTTTGACTCCCGGTATGAAGATTTTCTTGGCAAGTTGCAGACCCGGTGGCTCGGACCTTATGAGATTGAGGAGGTGTTTGCAAATGGAGTTGTACGTCTTTCACCAATAGATGATTCAAGAAGGAAATTGGTGGTCAACGGTCATCGTCTCCGAGTCTATCACAAACCGTTAACCAAGGAGGAGTTTCTCAAACAAGTGGGAAACTTGGATGTATTAGTATTGGAAGAAAACATTTCTTCCAAGATGAATTCCATCAAGTGACATGAACAATTTGTCATTTAAAAAAAAAATGAAAGAAAATAAAAAAATATATAGAAAAATGAAAACAAACATGACAAAAACAAATAAATCAGAATGTGAAAACCTCTTTGAGGCACATCTGAGTTGAGTTTACCTGAAAATAGGGTTGTCCGACATGTTTGCCTCACTCTCCACCATTATTCCATTCACTCTTCATCATTCCATTATTCCATTCACTCTCACTATTACTCACCTTTGGTCCATTCATTTTCACTTCACTCCATCATTGTTAACGTTTGTTCCACTCATTTTCCCCTTTGTTTCACTATAGTTCAGATTGCACCATGTAAAGAGTTAGCGCAGAATCAGCCAAAAACAACATTTGTACAAAATGTGGATAAACAAGTTTCTTCAGGTATGTGCCTTTTTCTATTTTAATAGTGTGAATACTTCTTGTATGATGTATGATATCCCTAACTGGCATAAAAGCATACATAAGTTAGTTTCGGAAGGTTATCAAAAGAAATCCTCTTGAAACGATAAAACTACTCTGGAATAAACCTGTTGCATACAAATACTCTCGAATGAAAACTCTGGAAGATGTCTTGCTCAGGAATGAAGTTAATGATAAAAGTTGGTAAAATGAATTAACAAACGGTTAATTCATTTTAAACTCTGGAACCACGAGGCTCAGGCTCAAAAGTCAATTAAAATTTCTGTGGGTTCGTAAAAGTTATGCCAATCAGGATTGGAAGTTGTACCAAGGTGCAGGTTTCAAATTGGAGGTTCCAAGGCACGGATTCTATGAAAATATTTTACCGCATGTAATTGGTTGGCACACAACTCAATGGGAGGTTATTTTAAACCAAGCAGTTTCCATTAATAACTGTTTGCCATATCACCGCAAACGACGTAACAAATTAATTGCATGCGGGAAGAACAGGAGTAATGATGAATTATGTGCCGCCACCTGCCAAGATTTGCCTCATGTCACATGATTTCTCATCATTCTGGCATTGCTTGCATGTGTTTATCATCCTCAAGTTTCATTCTTTCCCTGACAGAAGTATTCCAGAATGAGAGAGAAAAAACCTATGACATATTTTCAAATTAAAGCAAACAGGGTACGGGAAAATTCACCATGGGTGGACAAAAGAACAAAATTGAACCAGGAAATATAGAGTTTTTGCAGAGGGACGAGGAGTGTATGTGAATCTTCATGGAAGGGGGTTTTCTGCCCTTCTTGCACAAATTTTATGGGCATTCAGAAGGTTTAACAACAGAGTTTGCACGCACTTTTCGCAGCAACAGAGTTCAAATCAGTGGCATGACTATTCAAGTAAGTCCTGAAATTCTTAGCCAAGTCACTGAATTGCCTCTGCAAGGGATTCACATAGGCAAATCTGGAAAGAATACATTAATAGAATTAGTTAATCAATTTAGAGGGGAAAATGACAGACCTACTGAGTTCATAATAAGCAACAATATTTGCAAAGGAGTTAAGAGAACCAGTCTGCAACCACCGTGGGATGAAGTTGCAGTCTGGGTCATCAGGTTTCTAACCTGTGATGGTCAATTCCCTATTCTTTTTGGTCATCATTTATGAATTTTAACTCACCTCCGCTATGGTCATTTAAACACTGAATTAAGAGTCAATTTGCCTCTGTATTTGTACCAAGAACTTGCAAATATGGCTAAAAAGTATCAGGCAGGTAGGGGGTCACCCAAGCATCATGGGTTAGTCAAAATTGTTTGCAAACATCACTTTAGGGGGAATCCTAGGAGTTTTGACCACTTTTTCCATACTTGGGATGAGTTTGCTGAAGAAAACATTGTTGAGAGTCCCACTTATGGAGAAGAGACAGAGGAGGCTAACCCTAACCCTGAGCATAAACCTGGAGCTTCTATCAACACAACCCCTTCATCTCCAGAAGGACCTCCCTCATCATGAATGAGAACACAGAGGAATGTTGGCTCTGACCGGAAGAGAAAGGTCATATTTTTAGAGGATGTACAAACATTCCACACTTCTGAAGAAGGGGAACCCTCTAATCAGCAAGAAACTAGAATTTTTGAGTCTAGGTCTCCTAGTTCTAAAAGAAATAGGAAGCAATCTATTTCAGGGTTGAGGAGATCCTCAAGGCTTCAGAAAGCTGTTGATGCAGAGGATATGCAAACAGAGGAGAGGATGGAACAGAATGATGTTTCTGAAACCAATACTCAGCTTGTGGAGGAAACTATGCAAGAAGCTGAGGCTATCAGCGGCCAAGATGTAGATATCTCTGGATAGAATGTGGACACTACAGCAGAAGAGGAAATGCCTTCCATTTCTCTCAATTATTCATCAGATTCTGAGGAACAAACTGAAACAGGGGAAGCACAGGAAGACACAACTATTACTGGTCTACCAAGATCCCTTGTAGATTACCCTGACTCTGAAGAAGAGCTTGAGGTAGCAGCAGATGAGAAAGATGATTCAAGTGCAGAGGAAGAGGAGGAAGTTGATATTAAATCTCAGTTACATGCAGCCAGAAGTGTGATCAAGACCCAAACAGGCTGGATTGAGCAAAATGAAGCCTCCTTAAAGGAGAAGGACAATATCATTGCCAAGTTATGGTAGGAGATAGAAGTTGTAAAGGCTAGGCTCACACTTTTGGAACAACAACCTTCTCAAATAGACTCAGGGGATGAATTGGCTAGTTTGTTAATGAATTTAGCAGGAAATGCAGAAAGAAGTTCACCTGGCAGAGTTGCACCTGATGAAGCACAAGAGGCACAGCAGAATTTAGGGGATGAGCAACCAGGGGCACTTGTGTAGGTGTCCAAGGAGCCACAATAGATGACCATGACAACAACACCCCCAGAAGCAGCCATAATAGTCCAGGAATAGGTAAATCCACAAATTCCCCAAAATATTGTTAATGTGAATATTCCTAAAATTAAGCTAGTTGAAGTTGGGATACAAACAGAATCCCCTATAGTAGAAAAAGTAAATGTTGGCATTCAAGTTAATATTGTACCTCAGATGCAACCTATGAATAGGTCACCTAAAATAATTTCATTAGTAAAATATAATGAGGATATAGCATATTGGATGACCAAATGCCATCAATTGGAGGGAAAGGTCTCCTCATTGCAGACCTTAACAGAAGAAATAAAGTAGAAAGACTCTGAAATTGAGAAATTAAAGGGGCAAGTACAGGACATATGTCAGATTGTTGAATGCATGGTTCAATGTCGGAGGCCTACCAGATTTTATAGTTTAATTTTGAAGGAGAGGTACCTCCGATGGCAGACAATGAGAATTACCTCTGGTCTCTCCCACACATTTGAGACACCAGGTGAATTCTTGGAAGCTTTCTGGCAGAACTCTGGAGAACACCAAAATTTACTATGTGAGTTATTTCTTCATAATTTCTTTCTGCCAACTGAAGTTATTTTCCTCCCCCACATATTTACTGGCGATATTCAGCTGAGGGCTTTTCAATCAATGCTTCAGAATCAGATTTACTGGGAGCAGGAGAAAAGGGCTAGTAAATCCATAGAATCCCAAGTTGTTTTTCTCATTAGACCTATCCACTTAAATCATAGAACTTCCACCAATCAACATTATACACTAATGAGAAATGACAGGGTAAGGAAAATGTACCTGGGAAATTTGCAGGCATGCATAGATGGTTTTCAAACATTTTGTGCAACATCATTTGTTGACGCTTTGTCAGCCTGCAAAAGTAGATGGGGTGAGTTACCTATATCTTTGCAGAAGAGAGAACCTATCACACCTAACAATTTAATATGGTCAAGAAGAAGGGCTACAAGCATAATCCAAACCATATTTGAGGTCAGGGAGCAGTGGATTGGACTCAGGTACAGAATGCCAACTATAATCACTCATGTTCCATACTACTTTGATAATGATTCTCAGCCGGAAGAATAGTTTTAGGAATGGCTCGGGGAGATTCAGATGCACAAAGGATACTATCAGGTTGGAAGCAGATTGTGGAAGTATGATGAGCGATACCTGGATGTGGATCTTTGTGCTATTGTGGCAGAACAAAATGCATGAGGACATGCATTAGAACAGGTTGGGGGAAATGATGAGGCAGAAAATTGCCTCATAAAAGACTACTTTGATAAACTTTTAAACCCATTTGGAACTGCTTATGTTGTGATTTTATGTTAATCTTAGAGATACTATGCATTATGTGATGGTATTTACATGTTAAGATGATGAAAGTGCATATACTCTATTTTGACTAATTTGTCCATGTTTTATATTCTATTTTGGTTGTTTATTTCAGTATATTCTGCATTAATTTAGGTATTACAATATTTAGGTACTTCATTCATAAGGTTTATGTTTCTTCCATAAGTGTATTTCACCATTTGCCCATTTTTTTTAAATTACTTTAAGGCGCCAAGAACTCTGTCAACAGTTGACTGTGTAGGAAACTGGACTTTTTCCATACAAATTCCAGCCAGCTGTACATATACAACATGGCATGGAATTTGTCCACTCCAACTCAAACCAAAAGTGGAATTAGTCATCTAGGTGCTCAGAGAAACCATATCCGCCACCACAGTTGGTCGCATGTGCTTCTGTTGCCAGATATAACAACAACCTTGTTCTGTTGCCTGATATTCCGGAGCTGCTCTAGAATAAGCGTAGAGGGTTTAAAACTGACTGAATGCATCTTTAATCACCATAAACAGGAGGTAAATGATGACTGCAATCATTTTAGGAGTATCCTTATCCATTCTTACACCTGTCCCTCACCGGTGGAAGCCAGCAGCTTGAGTGGAGAAGGCCTGAAGGGTCAAAACCCTGCATTTGTGGAAGAACAGAATTGAAACAGTTGTAACAGTCCTATGTAACAGCATTAAACCTTATATTTAATGTACCTTATTTGTATAAATAAAGTGCTCCCATATGGTTGAAGGGGGAGAGAAGGGAGGAAGTAAGTAATAGGAGTTTTAGATATTGTAATTGTGTATTACAGTAGCACAGTAGTCTGTAGGTCTTTCCCTGCACTACTGTTATGTTGCTGGGAATGAAATAAAGGTGCATCATTTGTCATTTATTTATGTTCAATTCTGCATTGAGTGTGAGGACTTAATAGTTTAGAGCAATTTTATTTGCCCTCTTTTGGTTCAAGAAGCAAGGGCCACTTCCAGGTCTAGAGGAGGGTTTTTACCTGACAGAATTATGCTATTTTTGGCTGCAGTAGGTCAGCAGAGATCCGACGTTTTTGCATGGTTAGTGATTAGGATAATGTGGCATTTGAATGCATGGTAGGTAACTCATCTAGGGTAGAATTTAACACAGTACTTTCTATTTCTAATTTGTTTCAGAATTTGCAATATTTCCATAATTTCTTGTCAACCTAATTTGTTACAAATTGTGCAACTTTATTTATCAGTTTTTGAATGTTGGCAACACACGTGCAATTTTCTGTAACTCTTCTCCCCTGAGTCCATGCACAACATTCTCAGCTAAAATTTATTACATTTAGCAAAAATCATGAACATGAGCAAAAATATAAACAAATACTTAAATGCTCCCCCTGAGAATGTGATCCTTGTAGCTAGTCAATTCTTGGGAAACGTGACCACTCCACATTCTATTGTTGAAATGAAAATCCAACTTAGCCTCACTTTCTGCAACTTTCTCCTACGTACAACACGTCGTTGTAATATATTTTGCCTCTGCTGTGGATAAGGAAACTGACTCTTGTTTCTTACTGTTCTATGCGACCAAACTATCTCCAAGATAGAATGCACCTCCACTGGTAATCTTCCTGTCATCTACACATCCTACCCAATCTGCATCTTTAGGATACCATAACCCATACTCCATAGTACCCTTGTGATATTATAGATGACTCTATCTTCTGTACTCTGTCACCTCCAAAGCTCAGTCAATAGGCTCACTAAGAACCTACTCAATAGGCTCACATAGAACCTGCTTAACAAGCTCATATAGAACTTGTCCAAGTCTACTCCACCAATCTCACTAAGAACTTGTCTGAATATTCTCTAGCAATCTCACCAAGAACTAGCCCAAATCTGCTCTAGAAATCTGTCCCAACATTGTCCTCAAATATTTCTCAAAGGCCTTCTCAAAGGCTCAATAAATCATGCTCAAGTAGTACTCAAAATGAACTCAACAATGAATGGCGATCTCAAATCAAATCCACTTCATAGAACTTTAAAAATCACTTCACACATAACTTGACTAGGCTCAATCAAATCAACTCAACCAATCATCTCTCACACAACCCTAGTCCAAGTATGTATCAACCAACTCAAATAGTTCCACCAATGCTCAACCACAAATATCACATAGCAATGATACTCATGTTCTTTTCTAACTCAAGTTCTTTCACAACCAATGGGCTTAAACCACTATGCTTATAACACAAGGTTTAAACACAACTCTTAATTCAAAAAACCTTGATGCATTCAGCCAATCTACTTTCAAAATAAGGACACCACAAACAATCATTTTCCCTTCAATGATGTTTCAGAAGTCAACCACCATAATGTTGTCACATGAGTCTCCTTGGGATTAGCCTGAAATCGTGCTACCATGCATACTACCTGCAAAATATCTGGTCTAATAGCTGTCAGGTAAAGTAAGCTTCCAATCATAGATCTGTACATGATTTGATCAACAGGTGGAGATTTTTCATTCTTGCTCAACTTGCAACCTGTCGTCATGGGAGTGCTAACTGGCTTACAATCCTCCATTGTGAATTTTTAACATCTCTTTTACATATTTAACTTGAGAAATAAATATGCCCTTCTTACTTTGACTAACTTGCAACCCGAGGAAAATACGACAGTTCTCCAATCATTGACATTTCAAATTCTTTCTGCATCTTATTTGCTAAATCTTTGCACGACTCATCTTTGTTGCTGCCAAATCTGATATCATCTTTCTCAAACCTTTGTTGAGTGATATAGTTGTCTAGCCTTGCATAGCATGCTCGGGGTGCCTGTTTCAAGCCATATATCTTCACCTTACAAACCAAGCTGGGAACATTACCAAGCTAGAAACCATCTGGCTACTCAATGTAAACATCTTCTTCAAGCTTCCCATTCAAAAACGTTGATTTCACATCTCCTTGTTTGATACGCATTTTTGGAAATATTGAGTGAGCATTCATGTGCATGATTAGGGTTTATGAAATATCATGAATATCATTGTTATGTGAGGTTTTTTTTATAAAAATTTTTGGATAATCTTTCATTGAGTGTTTGGTTGAGAGGAGTTTTATTGAGCTTAGTTGATTGGAAGTGTTGGAGTGAAAGTTCAATTTCTATGAAAAAAATTGTTCTTTATTTTTGGATTGAGTTGAAGGAAATATTTAAAGTGATTAAGCATTGTTGTGAGTGAGACATATTGAGTCTCTAACCATTCTCTATATGTTTATGTGGTAAAAATAAGAGATATATTGAAAGTGATTGAGCATTTTTGTGAGTGTGAAGCATATTGAGTCTAACAATTCTCTATATGTTTCTGTGAGATTAAAAAAGATTCTATGTGAAGCTTGTTTGAGTGATTGAAGAAGTTTTATGTGATAGATTGAGTTGAGTTGAGGAAGCTTTTGTGAAAGCTTAAGGACAAATTTATGTGATCTTTTTTGGAAGCTTACAATATAGATTTGAGGTAAGTCTTGGTGAAGACTTGTTGAGCATATTGGACAAGTTCTAGTGAGGACTTGTTGAGAAGATTGGACAAGTTCTAGAGAGGAATTGTTGAGAAGATTTGAGGTAAGTATTGGTGAAGACTTTTTGAGCAGATTAGACAAGTTCTAGTGAGGACTTGTTGAGCAAATTTGAGGTAATTCTTTCAGAATACTTGTGAGTAGATTTGATTTATGGATTTGTTCAAACCTTGAGTTAAATTTTGGGAAAAATCTAGCAGAGTTGATTTGTGATTGGATCAAGATATGTGTTAAGGCTTAAGGAGAGATTTGAGGACAAAGTTTGGTGTAGATTTGAGGATAGGTTTGTACCAGATTAGATATAGAGATTGAACATATTTGTGCTAGACCGAAGGACTGTGTTTAGTGTAGATAAAATATAGAGATTGAGTAGATTTGTGCTAGACCGAAGGACTATGTTTAGTGCAGATCAGATATAGATATTGAGTAGATTTATGCTAGACCGAAGGACTATATTTAGTGCAAATTTGAGAGTAAGCTTTGGAGGTGATAGAGCAGAGGATAGTAGTCTCCAGTGGATAGAGATCCATTAGCCAGGATAGTGAGGACAAAGATCTTCTAAGTGAGGATAGAGTCTTTTTTGGATAGAGATCCACAAGCCAGTGCAGTGGAGGTAGTAGTCTTCTAGAGGATCACCTGCCAGAGCATAGGAGAAGGAGTTCTCCTGTGGATAGAGATCCACAAACCAGTTGAGGGGATTGGTGTCTCCTGTGGATAAAGATCCATAAACTTGATTAGGAGATTGGTGTCTCCTTTGGACAGAGGTCCATAAACATTGTAATAGAGAAGGATTTCCAAGAGATTTGTTGAGAAAATTTTAGTGAAATATTTTCTCCATGGAGTAGCCCACATTGGGTGAACCACATTAAATTGGTGTCTCTATTGTGTGTGGTGATTTATGCATTACTTTTATTATTGTTGTTGATATTGCCATTGATATATTGCATAATATTGTTTGGGAAAGAAAAGAAAAAAGTGATCTTATACTATTCACCCCCCTCTTAGTATAAGCTTGTGTTCTTCATGGGATATTGAAAAGTTATGTTAGGATTATTATTTTCTCCATGATACACATTACTAGCCCTATCCATGTCTTCTTGTATATCTACCATTATGTTGTCCCATAAAAAATTGTATATTTTCTTAAATACCTTTGGAGGTCTAGAACGATATGGAGTAGGTGATGAACTACTTTTTAGAGCCTCATATTGTCATAGTTGGGATAATTCCAAGGTTTTAAATGTGAATAATCATTTTGATTCCTCATATTTCCTTGTTCCCTCACTAATTCTAGTTATGTATGGTTTCCATGTTGGTGTTGGTGTAACCTCATGTTGTAAATATACCTCTCCTATGGTTAATTGGGGTTTATTAAAATATATATCTCTTTCATCCTTAGGTCTACTCATGCATCCTATTAATGAAAACTTTTACCTAATGATAAATCACAAACCTTCTATTCCTAAAGGTAAATCTAGCTTTCCAATATTTTGGGCACAATTCTTGACAATGTAACTATCCTTATGCAAAGTTGGTTTTTCTAAGCTATATATATATATATATATATATATATATATTTGTAAGAATTAAAATTAAATGTCATCCTAAATATTTATTCTACACAACTGCACAAAAAGATAATTAACATTGAATGACTAATTTTCTCTAATAGTGTTAATGTATCCCCGATAACGACACTTAAAGGTGATGAATGTCGTTAATGCTCACACTTTAATATTATCAATCCAAGGTAATGTCCTAAGGTTGTATGCATTAGGGGTCTAAGAATTGCACTTAGGTATTAGATTATCTTAAGTCTTCATACAAAATTAGAGAATTGAAATATATTTACAACAAAATTTTAATAGAATATAATTAAATCGATACTTTGCTTATAAAGGGAAGCTTACAACTAAGTTTGAATTCATACAATAAAATAAATTAAACAAAAATCCATAATGAACTAAAAATAATTAATCAATACTTAACTAAAATAGAACAGTCTCCAAGATTGAAATAGAATAAAATTTAACATAAGCCATAATTTAGTAAAACAAAGATGTATGCTTGTAGGAAAGCAAAAAAAAAATTAAACAAATTGCACAATTGAATGGAAACAAAGCTTAACTAGAACAAAACTTAGAATGGAAATAAGCTAACTATCATACCTGAATATAAAGGTTATTATTTTATTTACTAGAATAAAGGACAAAAAGAAATCAATAAAGAAAACTTACAACTATACTTAAAATCCTTTCCAATGTTCCGGTAGAGTGGGGCCCTTGCTCTGAGGTTAAATGGTAGGTAGAATATTTCAACAATAGAAACTAGTCTATATATTCAAAATTATACATAAAATAGGATAGAGAATTGTTTTCAAAATAAATTTAATTTCTCATTTACAATTTTCATATTCTTGCCTTTTCAACATACATTGTTACTTATAAAGATCTAATTGATTATTCAATTTAATATTAGGATTTATATTTATTACAATTATGTAAAAGGTTTATCTACCAGTTTTATAACATAATCCTATGTATTTTGACCATTCAATCAGACTGCAACAACAAACCTGATTGGATAGTGTGTATAGGTGTTTATCCATACAATAAAAGATAAATCATCCTTCTATTATATTCTCCTCAGTGATTGGTAACAATATTCTTAAAACTCCCAACGAATCTTCCTCCATCCTGGTTATGTTTATCTTGTTCTTCATGGTCTATAACGACTAGTCTGGAACTTTGTGAAATTGATAATTTTAATACTTTAGTTAGTCAATGCCCTTAGAATTATGCGTAGTCAACAAATCTATTCCTGACACTAAACTTATTCAGCATATGGAAAAATTGCATGGTTAAAGATTTAGATATTATGCTCATGAAGTGACTTTGCTATTACTTTTTTGTTATACCCTATGCACAATTATTCTATAGTATATAGAAGTTGACTTATTTTCTGGATGGATTATTTTGGCACACAACTGGTGCTCATATTATTCTAGCACGTAGCTAGTGCTCAAATTACTCTACCACCAAACCATTCTGGCACACAAACAATCCAATGCATAGGTACAATGGTGTAAAATTTCTTCAATGTATAGATACTATGGATCAATCAACTTCTTTAGGTCACCAATTCAATAGTTACTTCTATGTTCTTTAGGGTATTCGAGAACTAATTTTTCAACCATAGAATCCTATAGATTTATTAATGGGATAATATATTCTTTAAAAATTATCAAACATGCAATTAGTCCCTTAAGAATGTAAAAAACCAATTCAAATAGATAAATAAAACATTCTTTTGTATTCACTACATTCATCATTAATATAAACATAAATTACAAATGAATTCATGACATATAATTATATTAATCATACAAAAATGAGCAAAAAGGTATTTGGATACTAATAATGAGGTAATTTTATAGCATCATTAGACCTTGTTGGAGCACCTACAATATATGGTCTACCTGTATCAGTTGTATAACATTACAAGGAAAAACATGGTATTGAGACTGTTGGTGGTATCATTTAGAAGCAAAGCTCATGCAGGATACAATCTCTTTCTCTGCACTCCAATTTTTAATATGATCAACTTGTTGTCATGTTCATGTATGGATTTAGAGAAAGAGAGTAGGCAACCCTAACTGAACAACCTATGACTCTCCAATGTCCTCCCACATAGTAGCCTACTGATCATCCAAAGGAGAGTGCTTACATGTAAGGCCAATCCCTTGGGTTTCAAGCTTAAAATATTTTTTTAGGGATGGATTCCATGACTTTTGACCAGATTATGACCATTAGGTATGAAGAAGATATGGACATAGGGGCAAAGGAGTGGATACTTTAGCACATGGCTAGTCATGAATGGATCCCTATGATTGAATAGGCCATCAAGTAGATGCAATATGGGATTCAAATCCCTTTAATGTGCTTGAGAAAATAAGTGCAAGCACTCATCAAACCCAAAAGGAGAGCCTACCTTTTGAAACATAAAAGAGGTAAGAGATTTGAGCTAGAGAGTGCGGATGCACTCTAACTAGGACAAAATAAAGAAGATATTTAACATTGGTACTAGCCTACCTATACTAGGGAAGTTGCTCATTCATGGTACCAATCTACCTACACCAAGGGAGTTACTTAAGAGTGCTAGTTATTTAAGGGTAAAAGTATTTTACCTACAAAAATGGAAGAGAGAAAAAATAGCTCAAGCAACAACTAGGGAGCCTTTCAACTCCATGCCCAATAGATAAAGTCCATCTATAACCCTTGTATATATGTATTATATGTAACATATGCTTTGTTTTTATAGCAAGTTTTATTGTAAGAAGGTGCTTGTGCTTGGGAATAATCCCAATTTTATGAAGTTTTAGAAGACTACTAAAATTCCATCCCTACTTTTGCCTTGATCTTTGACTCTGTGCCTAATAGATAAGGCGAAAATTTCTATCAGTTTTTTATCTTCATCAAGCAAATATCCCTTGTGAGTCACCAGAACTATAATGAATTCCCACTACACTTAGGAGGAGTAATACCTTATCCAATTATGTAAAATATGTCTCTAGTGGGAGGTAAGCTATTTGGAATCCAAAAGAAAGCTAAGGCAAGAATTGGTGCAAAAGAGCACGAACTAGAATCCCAAGAGCTAAAGGAAATTTGAAATAATAAAGATGCAAATAGAGGAAACCTGATTCCCAAGGAAGATTTTAGAAAATAAATATAAAAGTTTTATAATCAAAACCTTAACGTCAAAGCTAATAGCAAGGTGAATAATTAGAGTTCTACTAGAATCCCATGAAAATGATGCATGCAAAGTAGTCAAAACTAGAAAGAGGGAGGTCTTAGGTGAGTCTACCAAATTGAAATGTCCAATAATCACAAGATATCTATAATAACTAAAAAATTGGATAAGATCAAAGGTAAATTTGGCTACAAGGGATGCCAATTAGACCAAGAAATACACAGAAGGATGAAGACCAAAATTCTAAACAAAGTTTAATGGAAAGTTGCATGTAGAAGGGCGATGACCAAATTTTAGACATGTTACTTTCACCACCTAGGATTTGATAATCTAGAGGGTTAAATTTACCTCAGGGTCCCTATCCCCAAACCCTCACATGGAGGGTGGTTGGCCCCCCATATCCCTTAGTTGAGGTCACGATCCTATACCTTGTATATTATTTTAAGGTGTTTGGTCTTTCAAGGATGTAAGGCCCTCCTACAAATAAGTATAAAATTAAATGCTCCAACCTAGATATTACCAAGGAGTGACCATGGAATTGACAACTTTAATGGTAGGAGATCCATACATTTAATCACTATAGATATATAGCATAAGTAGCTATTAGCTTTTGAAGCTTAATACTTAAGATAAAATTCACCAAAAGATCAATAATAAAGTTACAATATGATATATATGATAATGGAAATATTCTAGAAGTATAGAAATAAAAATTAGCTTCAGCAATCACTCATAAACTTGCCATTAATAAATGCTCATGAAAATGGTACAATAGCTTTGAAAGTATCAAGTAAGTGTCAAGACATATCCTGTCATGTCACAACACTTCATATATACACATACACTACATATATAATGTAATGTGACTCTTCATATGGAGTACTCTTGACCTTCACTCTTCTAGAGACTCTTCCACTTCATGTTCTATGGAAACATGTGCACATGGACAACTATGCACATATACAATACCAAAATACTTTGCACAATTTAATAATACTTGTGCACTTATTACATTGCATAAAGTAAATCATAACTTCTAATCTAGAAAACTATTCCTAATCTAAGGATGTACCCAAGGTGGTACATTATCTTGTACCAAATAATGTAATATATTCCAACACCCCCTTGTATTACATTATTTGGTTATTGAAGACTTTATTCTTCAATGTGGATAATCTTCTTTGGTCCAATCAAATTCTTCTTCTTTCGGTTCAGTCTTCACATTGTCTTTTCTTGTCTTCTGTATTTCAAGGCGATTGATAAAACTTTTGTTTTTTAAATCTTCCATGTGTATTTTATGAACAAGATATTTCATAATATTACAATTCATAGGTGGATCAGAATTGATCCATTTTCTTTCCTTTGGCTCTCTGAATGACCTATCTCCTTGATCTTCAAAAATGTCCAACTTGAATTCATCGTTAGTGGATGCTTCTGAAATAAGAACTTGAAATAGACAATCTAATCTGAATATCAATTTCTCTTCAAATATTTTATAGAACTTCTCTTTATAGTAATAGGTGAAATATGAATGAGTTTTTTCTCCATAATATTTACATGGATGGAAATTCTAGCAGTTTGCTTTTTCATGACCAGATTTATTGCAGTAAGTACATTGTAAAAATGTTCCAACTTTTTTATCACTTATATTAGAAGAATCAAGTTTATCCATTTCCCTAATAAAATAATTAAACCAACTACTTACAACTAAAGCTATTCTATCTTTGTTCCTTTCACGAATCTGTAGGACATATTTCTAATCAATATCTTCATTAATATAGATATTATCAACTCCTTTTATCTTGTCATTAGAAAATAACGCTATAGAATCTATTTTTGCCAAACCATCAGCTTGTGAATTTTAGAAATCCTTCTAGGCCATATTGATTTTTCTCTTGTATTTTTCTTCTTATCACTCTTAGATCCAAGTAAGTTGTTGAACCATCTTAAATCCTTGAATCATGTATAAAAATTTTCTATAGTTCCTTTTAAAATAACCTTTCTTGTAACCTTTTTATTAAAAAGAACAATTTTGAAAAACTTTAACCCTTTGAGATTGACTACCTTATGACTTCCTAATATCAAGAATATAATCTCTTCTAAATTTCTTAATCCAATGTTGGTGTTGAATACCTTATAACTCCAAACTTAGAAATTTAGAAATTCCATAAAAGAATATTTGCAAATTTTATAAACTTAATTTGATGTCAAAAACCTTATTACTCCAATCTAATTAAATTGCAAATATTTCTAATTATTTTGTAAAAAAAAATTACAAAACTTTAAATTTAATTCTTCAATTCCTTCAAACTAAATTTCAATGCTTCACAAAACTCTTAAATACCATTAATCTTATTTCTAAGGTTTCAACTATTAACTCTTATCCCTCCAAAGTATATAAGTTCACTTTTATCCTTAGAAAATAATAAGTGTATATATTCCTTATATATTCTATTTTGAATGTGCATAAATAAAATTTGAATAAAATGAATTACTTTAAATTTAAACCTAGTAATTCCCTCTGGTCAATAATTGTTGATTGTCTCTTGATAGGCGCTCCTCCTTTTATGAAATATTTTTTATACTTTGGGTTTGCTTGGATAATATTCTACCTACTCCTTCTATTAGGCCAAGATAACTTTAGCTCTCACACAGGCACTCTGCAACATAGACTCCTTACACTACCAAGTGGTGTGTTTTATCTTATTCCCACTCAAACCTTTAATTAATGCCTTCTCCAGCACTTCTCTACAAAACATTTTTCAACTCTTCTATCTTTGGCTTCTTAAATAATGTTCCCACTTTGAAATGGGCACTTGAAGTTCTTCAACTCTATTGACCTTCCATCTTATATGTACCACATGGCACTTAGACTCTTCCAATACCCTGAGTTCATCTTCTAAAGCATGTATAATGTATCCTTGCCTGCATGAATGATATTATAACGTCCTGGGTGTTACTCACTAAGGATTATAATACCTTCTTTCAACCTAGGTACTGATTTGACACTTAATATTGTCCTTTACCTCTTCTAACACATGTCCTTTGCATGTAACATATCCACCAACCTAAAATTTTCCCTAATCTTCAATCCTTCTATCTTCTCAATGTATTCACTTGCACTCCTATGCAAGAACATATTCGCTTGGGCTCCTTGGGTGAAAACTTGATGGTTTGCTTAATGCTTTTGGTGGTGGCTCTTCCTTAGATGGTGGTGATCCTTTCTACTTGGATGGTGGTAGCTCTCCTTTACTATGGTGGCACTTCATTGTATGGTGGTGGCTCTCCCTTGGATAATGATACCTCTTCTTTACTATGGTGGTGCTTCATTGTATGGAGGTGGCTCTCCTATGGATAATGGTGGCTCTTCCTTGAGCAATAGCGATACTCTCTACTCCAAAAATATCCTCTTCTCTTCCCTTTTGAATTGTGGCTACCTAGTGTCTTTAGACATTGAAAGACCTGCTTTATTTTTAATCCTTTGCTTGGTCTTTAACTTGCCCAAACTAATGCTTTTGATTTACTTCCTTTCACTTTAATAAATTTGCATTCTTATGAGCTATAAAACAACATTCACTAACAATGTTATGCTCTTCTTATTTCTCCTTTCCAAATAGCTTAGATTCTTGTTGTTTTAATCTTGCATATTTTAAGATGTAAATACTATTAACACCTTTTTATTGAAGACTCATTTGTAACTTTCTCCTTAAGATTTAAATAAGGCTAATATGGTGCTCTCAAATACTTAATGTAAAACTGATTTAAATGCTCAAACAATAAACTTATGTTGCACCAATATTGCATACCTTTTTGGTCTCCTTTTTGCTAGTTTCTTTGGTGATTTAATTCACCTCTTATTGTAATCTCAATTTTTTAAGTTTTGTACCTTTGTTCTCCTTCACAAAACTTACTAAATTCATAGCTCTAATTTCTGCTCAACTTTCTACTAGTTTACTACCTAATAACTCTTCCCAAATCTGCCCTAAAGTTCTCCAAAATTGTAGCTCTTCATCTTCTTCTAATACTATCCAAAAAATATGATTTTGTGGCTCCAAATATCTTGCGAATATGCTCCTTAAAACTCTATAACTTACAGCTATTAATTTTATCCAATGCTATTAAAAAATTCTCCAACTACATAGTCAATTCCTCCTTTGGTTCACTATCCAAAACCTAGAACAAAACACTCCAAATTGCTACCTTCTTTCATTGTCTCTACCTCCTTAAATCTCCTGATCAAGGGCACTCCAAAATTTACCCAAAGCTTCTCTAGAATGCAACTCTATACTCATTGCACTTTAATCTTCTACAACCCTTCAATTTATTCCTTAAAATTCTCCAACCTTCTCCTTTCAATTCAACCTTCAAAAATATTGTGGTTGTCCTTAAATTTCCTAAAATTATGGGCTCTTCGATATTCTCTACTCCATCAATCTTCCTGTTGAATTCTAACTTCAAATTTGATCTCCTTCACTATATTCTTCCTCAAGAATTTGAATATCTTGAGGTCTTCAAAAACCTTCTCCAAAATTTGGCAAACTTATTACCAAAATCTACTTCATTTTGGGCTTGTTGTCATATGGCAAAAATAATCCCAAATCCTTCTTATTAGAAGCTTCTCCTTGCGTTCAATATTATATCATGAACCTTATCCAAATATCCTCCAATGATCACTTCTTCAAAGCTGTAAATTTACTCCTCCTTGCTTGCAATCTCCTTCCTCAAGATTTCTCTGCAACTCCTTCAATAATCACTCTTTGATTTCTTGTAATAAGGATTTCTCTAGCCTTCTCCTTCTCCTCCAAATTCTCTTGAGACCTATTCTCCTTAGGTCTTCTAATTTTGCAATTCCTTAATTCTTCTCCTAAAAACTTCAATGAGCCTTTTCCTTGGTCTCTTCAATCTTCCAACTATGGGAATTTTGCAATGAGATCTCTTTCCTAGATCTTCAAAATCTTCTACTTCTAAATTATGCAATAGGACCTTTTATTAGTCCTTCTATACTTCCAATATTATATATTTAATAGAAACCTCCTACATAGGTCTCCTCAATCTTAATCTATAGTATTTAATCTACAATCCTCAATATTCTAAATTAATAAGTTATTCAATATAACCTCTTTTAGGTCTCTTCAACTTATCCAATTTGTATCCTTAAATCCCTAATATTCAATCTCCAATGAGACCTCTCTGTTGGACCTCCTTAATCTCCAATGTCTACGTTTATATAACAAAGAATTAATATTTTCATGAGGAAAGCATATAGACTTTTAGGCAACAAAGGTGAAATTCTTCTCTATATATTGTAGGAAGCTTCCCAACTTTTGAGACTTAATTTTCTACAACAAGAAACTTAAACAGTAGTAACCAAATGCATTAAAAACTTCAGAATTCTAAAATGAATAAACTTCACTAGTTATTCTCTAAACTAGTGGAAAGAATTTTGTGTTGAGTCCTAGTCTTCACAAGTTCTCCCTCAACCCTGTGGAAAGACTCTAGCCAATATGCAATCTTCTTCAATCTACCAACTTCTCCAATAGGACCTCCTTCTTAGGTCTCTCAATATCTTCAATGTCAAGGTCTATCTTCAAGACCTAAAATCTCCTTCTATTCCAAATTTATTCTTATAATAGGTAAATATTCAAACTTCTCTAGTTTTCCTTTCCAAAGGTAATCTACTTAACGTCACTAGTTTCTCCTTAACTAATCAAAATCTCCTTTGCAATTTTAAAACTTGTGCAAGTCAAAACCTTACTGTGGCTCTGATACCACTGTTACTTTTTGAATTTTAATACTTAAGATAAAATTCACCAAAAAATCAATAATAAATTTGCAATATGATATGTATGATAATTGTAATATTCTAGAAGTATAAAACTCAAAAATAACTTCAACAATTACTCATAAACTTGCCATTAACAAATGCTCATGAAAATGGTACAATAACTCTGAAAGTATCAAGTAAGTGTCAAGACATGTCGTATCATATCACGTCACTTTACATATACACATACACTACATATATAATGTAATGTGACTCTTCATATGGAGCACTCTTGGCCTTCACTATTCTAGAGACGCTTCCACTTCCTGTTCTATGGACACATGTGCACATGGATAACTATTCACATTTACAATACCAAAATACTTTACACACTTTAATAATACTTGTGCACTTATTGCATTGCATAAAGTAAATTATAACTTCTAATATATAACACACTTTCTAATATAAGTATGTACCCAAGGTGGTACATTAGCTTGTACCAAATAATGTAATATATTCCAATAGTTGCAATGTCTCACCTCCAAGAAGAATCATACCCCTATTGCATTAATGGCTCCAAATATAAAGACCTCAGTATTACATGCAATCAATGTGAAGGATCCTAGAAATTTTGTTGAAAGAGACATTTTGAATTTTTGAAAGGGAAAAGTTCCTCAATTTTATCTATAAATATTATTCCTCTCTTCATTGTAAAGAAGGAATAATTACACTTTCCTATTCCTAGTATCTATTCCAAAGTAGAGGTTTTATCTCATTTCCTCTTGTGTATTGATTTGGACTTGAGCCCCAAGTAAATACATGTATAGGCCCCTTTGAGCCCTTTAATTTTAGTATATGTATTTGTAGTTGATGTTGTTAACATATATACGAAGATGTGTTTATTTATTCTCTATATCGTTATTTTTGTATGTGTAAGCTTGTATGCGAACCTCATGACTAGTATTTGTCCCTTCCTTATGCAAGTTTTATAAGAAATAAATACATATTTATGTTTTGGAATTGTGTTCAATTTTTTGGATTGGTTGGCATATGTGTTCATTCATCCCATAAATGCATGAATAACTCCTATAATTCTTGGTGCATCGCCACCCTTAGTCTAGGCTAGATAGGTTTATTGATTTCCTTTACTGCTTTTCTCTTACCCCCTTCCCTAGATAGAACCTAGTAAACTAGGCTAGATTAGGAAGAAGTGCACCAAGATCACACCCAAATAAGGAGCCAACCTTTGTAAAAAAACCAAAGGTTTTCCTAGATCCATGTCCCATGCTCCTTGGACTTCCCAAATTGTACTCTCCTCACAAGGCACAAGCATCAAATGTACCCGACAACCACAACGGGTAGTCACTATGTTAGAGCATGAACTGGAGCAAATCCAATTCTCAACACTAATGTTTTGATATTTTGATATGTGTGGCCCCTAATAGAATTCGAATAATTCTTATAAAAAAAATTATGAATCTCAAGGGATATATGTTGACCAATCAAATATTTAAAAAAGGAATTAACCTCATAAATCATAAACAACCTTAAAAATCACAACAAATTGACACTATCAATCAATGGAATGAAAAAATAATAAAATAACAATAAAATTAATAATAATAATGAATTATTGATTTCAATAAAAAAATTATTATTTATTACTTATTAGCACAAGTGGATCTCAAATATGACCAAATTCAATGCATCCATCATAATTAAAATTATTTAGGTACCTCATGGCTGCCAATATTCCTTTCACTTTCTAAAAATTAAGTGACTTTTATTAAAATTCACCCTCACATTCTCCATAATAATATAGTGATACATAATGTTAATGTGTTCTATTAAAATTGACATGATCCATTTATTAATTCTTAGGTCTCTATAATGTTAATATCTTTATAAATTAACCTACTCATTTCATCAGCATAGACCTTATCATTGTTGGATTTCATAATATTCTATCAAAATAAAGAGAAGCAAGACATCAACTCAAAGTATAAATTAAAATATTAGCGTAAAATAAAAGAGCAATTGACTCACAAAATATGGAGGTTTCCCTTAGGCAACCACACAAATGATCAAGATAAATATCATAATGACACAAGGGATTGGCTATTTGAGAGGTATTTATACCAAAATAGTCAACACTAATTACAATTTACTATACACTTTCAATAACATATTAGGCATAAAGGGTTGGTGAAATTTAATTATGATAAGGTCAAACCATGGTCCCATCAACTAATTACATGAATTAATAATAAATAAATTTCATAATTATTATCTATAGGCTTATATATTATTACATCCTATAATTCTGAGCTTATCCAATAAAGTCAAATCACATAACTTTTAACACACCCATAGTCTGAACTGAGAGGCCAAGGATATAGGATGTTAATAATAATAACATATTCTCCCACTTAATGGTAGCTTTAATGGTCCAATTCACTCTAAAAATAAAATAAACCCTTTGAATCTTCCACATCATCTAGAAGACAACCTCTTGTCTTCTAAAACCTTACCTCCATATTTTTCAACCTCACCAAACAATTTATTGTAAGATGTCCATCCTATTTATAATAACCTAGGCAGGTTCTAACTTATTTGAATACTTAGACTTTCCCTTGGGCTATTGATCCTTAGCCTCCATAAAATTGAAATCATTTGCATGAGTCTATACCTAAGTAAGAAGACCATAATGATTCATTATATAAACTTGAAAGTGAACAAGAAGAGAGAAAATAACATCAATGGTTATATAAATAGATTCCTATACTATCATTAAAACCACATGAATCACTAGTCTAACAATTTTAAAGAGTGAAGATAGATTGGAAATGATGGAATTAGCACATTCTTTATTACTACTTTTTATGCCTCCTAAAGATGCAATATCTACGTACAAAGATCTAAACAATGAAATATAGGCCTTAATTCTATCAAATTTTAATATATTGGTGGAAGAGAGTTCCATCATCTCCAATTTGTTTAATTTTGTGGAATACATTGTTTCAAATAATTTTCATAACTTGGCAAGATCACTTTTTGTTGATATAGAAAACTATGTGAGACTCGACTAGCATGAAAAATAGAACTAAGACCTCCTCCTTCATATGATCCAATACTTTCTCATTAATATATCTTGCTATTTTGACCTTAGACATGCACCATAGATTCTTATTTCTCAATAATTAATTATCTGAGTTAATCAAGTAATATAATTCTACCCATCGATGCAAGTAACATATTTCAAAGGATCCATATCTCCTAAATTTTCCTCAATATTATAGTTCCTTAAATTAATATCACTAATATGAAAAACTTGATAAAATGTATGGTTTAGAAAATGGGCCCAAAAAGCTTCTATATGCAAAAGTTGTTGCCTCTATAATGTTTGGCCTATCAATGCTAAAAATAATTAAAAAATGAATTCCTACAAACCTTAATAAAATTTTATTAAACCAAAATGTGCCACTTGTTTTATAATGGTAGGATGGATTGTACCACTATGTAACCACCTATTTTAAACTATGCATAAGTGACAAATCACTATTTGTTATTTTGACTAGTTTGATTGGATAATATAATTTAGTTTTTCTACTTGGACTCCATGTTAGTCATCACATTGGTTATATCAATTGTTAATTCATACAAGAAACCAAGTATGGAGTTAAGGGATTCAAACTTGGGTCTCTTGTATGCCAAGTTTCTCAAGATAGCTTGGTTACTCTGTCAAGAGGTGTTGTATTTGAAAAAATAAAGGACCCCTCACCAGATGAATGAGGGGCCTCTCTACTTCCAACAAAAATTTTAACTACTTGGTGCTAAAGGGGAGCTCATAGCTAGAATCCTTGACAACTAATTAAGTTTCCTTAATCACCCTATTCTACCCAACATATTTCTCCATGCATTGGTGGGAAAAAGGGGCATCCTCCTTGAAAAGTACCAATGCATTTCTCATGCATAACAAATGTGCATATCCTCTTACAAAGTGACAAGTGTGTGAATTGAACTCATGACCTCTTTTGAAAAATATTTGTGCACCATTTAATTAACCCAAACACTACCCCATATTGTACTAAATAGTCTAGGTACAAATCCTTGGAATAAAGTGCATGGGCTTGCCCACTCTCAAGTGAAAAATAGTCTAATAATATGGAGGGGATAGGTTCAAACTTGTGACCCAAAATAAGAAATAAATAATTAATATATGTTATAACAAATAATGTGTCTGCTCTTCATGTGTTATGAGTAATATCTTTCCTTGCATAATATTTTGCTCACAATTGGGAGGAATAACAACCTCTTAGCCTTAAATTAGAGAGTTAAACAACTACTCACTTGAATCAAAATGAAGGTAGATATAAAATTATTTTGCATATCAAACAAATTATTATTACATCAGGACAAGAGTGGTGAATGTGGGGTTCCTTGTGTTTTCTTGTAAGCATTCTCTTCACACAATAATCAAATTATTGTACCTTCAGTTGATCTCAAGTAATAATAAAAAATTATATCTATAATGTGTTAATATCATGAACAAAGATATGTTGACTTAGTTTTGGTCAAATCTAATGAATCCATCTTAGATATACAAAAACAAAGTGCTAAAAATTTAATTTTAAAGAACCTTGTTTTTCTTTCTACAAGTTGATCTTGAACTTTAGAGTAACAAGTTTTTTCTTTTGTCCCTTATGTTAGAAATTCTTATGAAATGTAGGAAATTAATTTTCCCTTGAAATTGTATGAATTGAGGCTTTGAGTAAAAGTGCTTACACAACCAAGTGATAACACTCCATTTCATCTTTACCATATGGGGATTCATCAATACTTTATTAAAATAAATAGAAGCAATGCATCAACTCAAATCATAAAATAAAAAATTAAATATTTACAAGGAGTGATTTATAGAAAAATGATAAAGGATACCCTTTAGGCACCCACACAAATTATAAAAATAATATAACATTGATACAATGTATTGGATGGTTGAGGGATATTTATACCAAATCCTCAATAATACTTACAAGTTACTAAACCCTTTTTTATAACACATTAGACATAAACAGTTAGCGAAGGTTAGGCATAACATTATTGAACCATGATCCAATTGTATAATTACATTAACTAATAATAATTACATTGCATAAATATTTGCCATAGGTTTAGACATGATTACATCATATAATATTGACTTTGGACATCAAAGTCAAGTTATATAACTTTCAAGAGTCGCAACCTCCACATGAGATTAAGTGAACTCCACTCTTATTTCTTGGATCCACTTGGTCATTTGTTGTCTTAAAAATATCTCACATTCCTTTTAAGAATGAAAACCAATCTTCAAACTTCTCTATATTTTTGACAATATGTTAGAAACCCCTTCTAATTAGGATATGTAAGCACATTGTAAGGTTTCTCTTTCATCCCTATAACTAATATGCATTTATATTTCCTTACCTATTGCCTAACATGAATGTACGCATTTATGTTTATTTTATTTCTATATATAATCCTTTTAATAGATCCATATATATATATATATATATATATATATATATATATATATATATATATATATATATATATATATATTTGTGTGTGTGTGTTAGATATAGATATATATATTACTATGATGAACTTAACACTAAGGTGAACTTAAATTTATCACACCCCATACTAAGATGAACCAAATAATCCTTCAATTTATCCTTGTCATGTTTTCAAGATACATTTGTATAGTCAACATACCTCTTCCACCATCTAGGAAGAAGCCTAACACTTTTTAATGTTATTTGTCAAACTCCTCAATGTTGAGGTTCTCAAACAAATTAAAGAGGGGATAACCCCAGCGCAGATGGCTGGCTATCCGGAATGGATACCGGGATGATTATGATGATGCGGCAGCAACCTCCCTTGGATTTAGAGATTTGGTTGGCTCTTGCTCTCATCACTAGCAGCTCTTATGGCAGCTTAGCTACTCGACTCTAGTGGTTAAGCTTATAGATAATCATAGTAGAAGAGATTCGTTTCAATTAGAAAGCCTTTTTTCATAACTCAGCGACCCCTCTCTATTTTAAAAGAGCGATCATTTATGACGAATAACGCGATCCGGGACCCGGGAGGCAGCCGTGTGTATCTAATCCAATGGGAGGTGATCGATCAACCGGCGGCTGGGGTGTGGTGTGCATCTCTTCGGGTTGCGTAATCCTAACCATCCACTCCGGAAGACCTTGGCACATACAATCACTCTAAGGGGACCAACAACAATACCCATGCTCAGTAACAAATGGAGTTTCCCACCCCTTAAAATAGAGAGGCTCTCGGCACACCTTTTTCTCTCTCCCACCTACCTACACGCAAGGTTCATCTAGGAAGGAGCCTAACACTTTTTAATTTTATTTTTCAAACTCCTAAATTTTGAGGTTCTCAATCAAATTAAAGAGGGGATAACCCATGGCTAGCCCTTTTGTCTACTCATATAAATCTTCTTGAAAAAGGAATTATAAGTGAATCAATTTTTTAAGTTGATTTATGTAGAAAAAACTAAAAACTATGTTTCATATTCATCCTCAAGATAAATAGATTTTAAGAGTTTCATAAAGTAACATCATATCATTAAATGTAAAACCATTTGTTCATAAAATAATTAATAAAGTTTATATAATTAAAAATATAAGAATCATGTAATAAAAATTATTTAATAATCATAATAACAATAAATTAAAAATTAATTATTGGTTTTCATAAAATTTTAAGTAATTTTTGTATAATGTATACTAATAGGTTATTTCACATTGGTAATGAGAACGCTTAGGATTATGCATTAACATCCTCCTATATGGTATTAACATCTCTTCAATTACTTGTATGTTTTATGGACCCCAAAAATATAATTCTTACTATCAAATTAATGAGATCTAAAAGGTAAACACAATTAATGAATATTTATTGGAACATTATTTGAAAATATCTCTATTACATTATATATTCTTTCATGAAAAAACACCTTTCTTTTTTAGAATTCATAATATATTCAAAAAACATTGCAAATATACATTCACCATGATCATATCTAGAAAATATGCAAGAGTGATTAAATATAGCATTGATAAATGAAATAAATAGGTAGAGAGAGAGAGAGAGATAAAAGACATGAAAGGAATAAGGGTTGGGTGCCCCTAGACACTCCACAATATTTTACATATCTCATGCTAATACAATGGATCAATTATTGAGGGTATTTATAATAATACCAAATCCTCAATTATATTTTAACCTCAAACTGACATGACTTGAAGGTTAAATTACAATATAACATATATATTACACCCTTTAATCAATTTTATCCATAAATGTGAATTAACCAATATCACTAAGGATTAATACATGAAGGATGCCCTTAAGCTTAGATGAACATGATTATAGGTTTACATAAATGATGCCTGAAGGGTTCCATAAGTGATGCTCATAGGATTACATGAAGAATTCCCATAGGCTATAATATTAGTGCCCATAAACACTCTCTAACATTTTTGGACTTTGGCCTGATATGATTATATTACACATACTTCAACACCCCCCATAATCTAAGATGATAGACCAAGGAGAGTAGACATAAGAAGTATCACCCCCTCATAAAGGATGCTCTAATGGGGCTAACTTTTCCATATTCATATTCATCCTCATCATCCAAAAATATTACGTTTGGATCTCAAGATTTTTATTTAAATCTTCTTCAATATATTTATGTAGTTTTTGATGGAGTGTCCTTTCCTTTTACAATAATCACATGTGATTGAATTATTTGAAATCCTTGACTTACCATTGGGAAATAAAGCCTTAGATTCCACTAATTTGAATTCTCTTATATTTATGTATATTAGGAATAGTTCCATATTTCTTCATAGTAACTTTAGAATGGACAAGAAGTTTGAGGAATCCTTTAAGAGATATAGGTTGTGGATCTTGGATAGACGTAGCATTCATATAAAGAACCAAGCCAATTATATAAAAATGTGGAGTAATACTGGAAGTGATAGATTTTACATACTCCTCATCACCATTTATATTTCTCCTTATCATAGCTAAATCAGTATTTAGGGCTTTTAAGTGAGATATGTAGTCTTTAGCATTACCAAAATCTAAAATTTTGAGGTTGGAGAGCTCTATCTCTATTGTGTTAACTTTACTAACAGTTACCTTTTTACAAAGATCCTTCATTTTTTTCCATACTTTAATAGGATCCACATTCTCTCTTATGTGGAAAAGTACATTTGGTTCAACTAACATAAAAAGAGACCAAGTGCTTCCTCCTCCTTCTTAGTAAGTTTATTAGCATTTAGATCATCTTCTCTTTCATCATTAAACATGAACCAATATTCTTACTTCTAATTAATATTTACATTTGAACTAATTAGGTGCTATAATTTTTCTCTTGAGATGAGTAACATACACCAAAGGATCCATGTAAAAAATTCCACACAAACTATAACAGGTCCATAAACTATTGTCACTATTGCATAGAGCCCAAAAAAATATGCAATCTAAAATGATGCAAACACTTATGTATGCAAAAATTATGGCCTCCAAAATTTTGGATAGATTAGCACTTAAAGTAAAAAAAATTATCAATGTCAAATCTTGGGAATACATTTTGTTATGGACTACCACTTGGTGTAAAAATTTTGGTTTTCTTCTACTATGTCCTACTTGTAGTGATGAAATTATAGTTTGACAATTGGAATTATGTGGCTGGTCGGGGATCCTCATCCTTGTATATATTAAAACATTAAAATTTTAATGGGTCATAGCCAATAGGGTTTAAACCAACAACCTCATCCAATAAAATGGGTGAATATACCAATGCTCCATGCATGCTCTTTAGAAACAATAAGGAAAAAAGTTAATGAAAATGATCTTGTTTGTATCATGCTTTTGAATAGAGTATTAGTGCTAAGGTTTGACCTCGATACCTAAGAGGCACAATATGAGTTACCAACCTATGCACCAAAGTTGCTGCTAGAGTTGGAATGGGATACAATGCTACTTAACCATGTGTATACCATCCATCACGTAGAAGCCTCCAAAAAACACTCGTAGGATTCAATGTACTAACCTCATATTCCAAAGTAAGTTATTAACCACTACACCACTTTATCTTGGTGGGATTAGGGTGTAAACAACATTTTGATATGCCTTTCGATTGAAAACCTTGTGCACCAAAAAAATTGTTAGGATTTTAATTAAAGATCTCTAGGTAGCAAGGAGGTGAACCAATCATTGCACTACAATGACAAGTTGGATAAAAATTTTGTAAGATGTTATTCATATGATGGAAGGATGAGGGGGACATATATTTATCCTAATACTAACTATAGCTATTTCCCTTAAAAATAAAAAATAAACCCTCATAGACCTACCAGATTTGATATTTGATCGTATAGTATTTGCCCTAAAATCTAATGCTTCTATCATCATGCTAATCTCTCTAATGTGGATGGATTTGTGAAAAAAAAACAAAAAATAAAAAAATGACCTGAGTTAACAATACATGACATAGAGGGTATTTGAAACCATGACCTTATAATGAATAATGAGTGCATTTACCATTGCAAAATCACCCCTAATGGTCTTCACATATCTTTGCCTACTATTGGAGTGATGGACAAGGTATGAATAGAGTGAATTGTGGAACTTTTAGCAAGGACAGGGGATGCAATTTTGGTGCTAAAATAATTGACACCAAATCCAATTTTAAATTAATTCCTTCTAAAATGTTTAAATTAGTAATCACATCTCCAATTGCTAAGAGGTAGAAAATCCTTTTCTAGAGTCAAGTGACATAGCTTCAGTATCATTATGATACCATGTGATAATTGACAATACTTTCTATAAATATTATAAAAAATACATTCACCATGATAATATCCACACAATATGCAAGAGTGACTAAATATAATTTTGATAAGTGAAATAAAGAGAGATATAGCACCATTTTCATAAGGTAAAATCAACATAGAGTGAAGTATCAAAAGGTGGAGAAAATTTTTAAGGAATGAGTATACTTAGATAAAGAAAGGTTTTGATCCTAAGTTGGTGCTATTTTATAGAAGTTCTAACCAAAGGTAGAAGGGAAGATTTTTGACAACTTGTGTCATCCGGAGTCCCAAATACCAAATGATGGAAGAAACGTTGAGAGGCACAAGCAAAGAAAAATGTTCAAAGATCAATATTTTGAAAGTTCTGACAAAAGAAAAGACAACAAAGTTTTGAAAAATAGATAAAAAAATCTTTGAGGATGAATAATTTGAGTCCCAATAGTCATATTATCCAAATATTTTAATGACAAAATACAAGGTGGATCGACCATCTAATTAGAGGGAAATTTGTAACATCAAGGCACATCTCCAAAGGGTAGTAGTTGAGCTCATGAAGATGGAATAATTTCAAATCCACATACCTATATACCCGAAGCCTCATAAGAAGAGTAATTGATGTATTAAATGTGATAACATAAGACGCTATAATAGAAGTTACCCCAAATTTGGAGCATTGATTACAAATATTTCCTATGCTTTGACTTTTGGGATACCCAAAAGGATCAGACAACAACAATGGGAGTAATAGTCTATCAAAATTCTCAAATTTGTCCAAGATTAATGGACTCATATCCAAGGATCACCAAGGAATTGGTATATTAAATAAATACATGACCCAGTACTCAAAGGATTAGGTATTTTTGGAATCTTTGCACAATTTTGGAGGGAAATTTTTCTCTTATCTATAAATAGTAATTAGTTTAGCATTATAAAATATTGATAAGTTGTGTAATTCCTACATAGTTTTCCCTTCATTTCCTTTTGTATAGCATTATGTGCATCTCGAGGTAGTTTTGCAGGTAACCCAAACCCTTGCTTCTAGCATAATATTTCACAATATTTTCACTTGTATATATATATATATATATATTCTAGAGGTCTATGTGACTATTTGGTTCTATTTATTTGGTTCTCATACCCTATCCTATCTCCTTTGTATGTGTATGCTTGTTCTTTACTCTATGCTTATATATCAAGGATATAAAGTGTTCCTGCTAATGCATTATGGTCAGAGCTATTGTTCAAAGGGATCTTATTTGATCTTTGGTGCATTACCCTTTGTTAGCTTAGGTTTTTTCCTTTTTGCTATCTTTGTTTTTTGTATTCCTTGTAATCCTTTTCCTTGAATCTATTAGAATAGGATAGAGTGGGAAAAAGAGCATTAAAGATCAAATCTCAACAAGTATCTAGATTTGTAAAATCTCTCAAAGTCTCCTAATTGAACTAAATCCCCTACTCTCAGGACTGTCCTTGTTGTATCACTCTACACGAGGCATGATCATCTCAATCCCCAATATAATTGGAGAGGACAATAAGATGCATTATTTCATGTATAATTGAAATAAGTTGGATGAAACCAATTTTCCTAACCTATTGTTTGTTTGGTTGCTTCATATTCATACCAAATATTATTGTGCTAACTGAGTTGAGCTTGTGCAACAAATACATGTTCTTCTTTAACTTGGTTCTCTTCAACTATATTATTCTGTTGTACCATTTTCCTAATTTGATTTATCATGTTTGATGATGACTTGTATTGCTAATGGTTCATCTCATGTGAAGGAGACCCATTTGTAAATGTATTATGTCAACATTCCTTCACTGTGTGGCCATTTCTACCATAAAGTTCATACTTTTTTTACATGTAAAAAATATTTCTCTGCTATTGATATCCTTCAAAATCATTTCTTCGATGTTGATATACTTAAGAATTATTTATCTATTGGAAGCATTTTTGAGGTCTTATACCTCTTCTAAATGGTTGTTTCCATTTTTTATTTGTGAGTACTTCTTTTTCTTATGTTGAATGTGATGCCTCTATTTTTTAAGTATATTCACCAACTTTTCAAATGTTGGTGCTTGCTCAATGACATCTAATGTTACCATAAATGCATTATATTGAGAAGGGGGAGATCTTAAAATAATTGGAACAAGTGTATCATTAGATACATGTTTTCCCAATTCTTATAGTGATGCTCATAGTTCAACAATTCTCCTCATGAAATATTCAAGATTTTCAATTCTTCATATTCAAGCAATGCAACTAACTTTGTAGAAATAGTATTTAGTTCTAGTTATTTGCCTCAAAATTTATTTGTAGTTTCTTTCATGCATCTTTAGCTATGGTAAAATCTTGAATGTATGGTCATAATTCATTTACTATCCCAAACATGATGATCAACCTTGCCTTCCTATCTTCCTTGTCAAATTTTGTTTTCTCTTCATTTTCTTCTTTAGAAAAAGTAATGGTCTTGTCTACAATTTTTAATACTTCTTCAAACTTAAGTTGTGTTATGAGTTTGGTCTTCTAGGAAACATAATTATTCACCTATAATACTTGGAAATTAGACAATAAAAACTTTTGTGCATCATTAGACATAGTAAATATTCACAAAAAGTGGATAATTTCTATTCCACTAAATCAGCCTCAAAAAATATTTTTTGATGAGTTTATATATTCCTATACTTGTAACTTAATTGATGCCTTGAACTACGAGAAAAATAGTTTCTTTCTAGGCCAAAAATATAGGTGGAGTTTCTTTCTCCTACCATAATATTTCATAGAATATTCTTTATATTTTAAAATATTATGTGTGCCTTTACTTTTGACCTACAATTAAACAAAGGAAAGACCAATAATTTAAAGAATTTAATTTGCTTTCCCACTAAAAATATGTGATAATTCAATCCTTTTTATTGAATTTTAGCCATGTGTCGGTATTTTGGTAATTGTGCTTTTCTCCAAGAAAATTTTTGAAAATGGTGTCGTAAGATTAACAATCATGAATATTTAATCTTTGATACATCCTATATTTTTATGTTTGAATAAATAATTTACTCCTTGTTTAGAGTTGTAAAATTCTCTACAAATGGATAAATTGCCTAGAAATTAATCTTCCATAAAGTGCTTATTCCTACTTGTGATTCAACCTATATGTTTCAATATGGTCTTGCATGTTTGAGCTTTGTCTCTATGTTCCAACATCCGAGATACAATATATTTTTCCAAAGAGTTTGTAGATAGATATTTTCAAGGAGATATCAATGATTTCTACAATTTAATTGAAGGTAATTTATTTTAACATTTGATGATGATGTTGAAGCAAATATTTGACTTGATTTTGTAGTTCTCTCTTTCTTGTTGTATATAAATTCTTAGAGATAAATATTATAAATCGAAGCTCCCATGAATATTTCCATGCAAACTTTGCCTGAGACATGAAATATTAATAGTTTTTCCTACTTATATTATTTAAAACTTCCTTGGGTGTCTTCATGATTACCTTACCTGAATGAACTTGGTGCTTGCATTAAAACATTCCTTCTTTGGCTTTATTGAAGAAACTTGTGAATTCCTATTTTGAAGTCTAAAGTTTCTATGTCCACATCAGAGAAATTTGAGAGAAATACTTGCTTGATCATATGCTTGATATTTTATTGCACCCAACCTAAATCCTTTCATGAGTGGTATCTTCTTTGATGTTTTCTCCTATACATATCATGTTATTTCTTAATTATTCTAGAAATGCTCTCTAATGGGTTGTGTTGATGAATATTCTTCTATAAAATATTAATTATCTTTTGTGAGAAATCCTTCCTTGTTCTTCAATTCATGATGCATTTTTCCTACTTGGTGAAATGTCTCACATTACTTAGTTCCTGATATTTTTTAATAAAGTAAGAGAAGAATTTTGGGGTGGATCCTTGAACCTTAAACAACCATGAAGCAAACCATCCAAATAAATACAAAAAATAAACAAGAAAGGAGTTTTCCCACTTAGGGAACCTAAAAACCAAACACAAACCCACAAAAGAACTCAACCAAGAGAAACCATAGAACCCAGAGGTCTAGGAGAACTAGGAGATATGGTTCCCACCCAAAAGGAATGAAAAGAGAAAATTAAAAGGTAGGGTTTGGAGCAGGAAGCATCCAAACTTGAGAAGCAACTCCCACCAAAGCTAGTAGCTAGAGGAATTTCCAACCAAAGGAATAGATCCACATTTAAATTTAGATAGGGGTGAGAAGGCACCAAGTGGAAAAACAATAGGAATCCAATCTGGATCTAAACAAAAAATAGTTATAGGATATACTATAGGGACTGTTGTAGCCCAAAATGATCCAACATGAAAGTACCCCTTATTTCAAAAACTTTAAGGTCATTAGAGGTCCATATATTTTGTGACGTCTTAAACAAAGTTAACATGAGACTTGAAGAAATAAAGCATTTTAAAAAGTCACCATGGACTCTGTGTTTTAGTCTTAATAAAATTCTTCAAATTTCCTAAATCATTCATCTCCATGGATTCTTACTATCATGTTAATCACCCTTCATGAAACCACAAAGAGCTGTGAAACTATCCTTCACCATGAAAATTTTAAATTCAAAAGGGTACCACTGTGTCTTACAAAATAACTCTAAACCAAGCTCACATTTACACTCTAAGCTAAGATCCTGGTCTCTTAAGCCTTCAAAAGAAATCATCTATTAAAATTTACTAAGGCTATTAAGATTAAGAATTTCCTTGAAAGTTGTCTTAAATGAACTAAACCTAAGGCTTAATCACTAAATCAATCAGTATTCCTAAAGCATTTTGTCTTGAGGCATTCGATCGAAGCAAAGCCAACTACAGGCTGAGAGATTGAACCGATCAGTCTAAATATGGAAACATAACAAGGTCATTGGCCAAAAGAAAAGCACTCCTACTTGAAGGATAAGTCAAAGTATCTTATCCAAAATTAAAAGAATGAAGTGAAAAAAATTTCAAGCAATGGAAAGGAACAATCAGCCAACTGATTTGTCGATCGATTCGATGCGAAAAGTAAGCTACTCAACCAAAAATAGGTCAAGGGCAAAAAAATGGCTGAAACACAGCAATATCAACAATTAGGATTTCTTGACCTGAAGAATATCAATTGAAACCCGATCAACCCGCTCGGTCAAAGCATGAATCCTAAAATTAGTTACATTAGCTTTCAGTCGTAGAGAAGAAGAGCTTGAACGATCAAGTGGGCATGAAAGAGGTTTTTTGGTTGAATGTGAATCGAAGGTTTAGAACGATCGATCGAAACCCAAATCAATGTCCAATAAGCTTTAGTCACCAAGGTCAATCGTTCGAGAGCTCGGTAAACTCTCTTATTCAAAGATGGCATGCCAGGCTATTAAGCCAAAGAATGATAATGGTCGATCGACCAACTCAATAAAGAGAAAGTTATTTGGCTGAGTGAAGAAATGACATGGAAACATCAAAGCGATCAAAGTTTTTTTGACCAATAGAGATCGATGCCCAGGGTTCACCAGCCAATAAGGAAAAATATAAGAATCAAATAAACCCATGTGTTCCCATGATGCCAAAATGCATAACCTACCTTAATGAAATATCATGAGGGTCCTCAACACATTCACCCCCCTCTTTTTTTCTAGGTTGACATTTTCATTAAACATAACCAAAGTTTTCATGCTACAAAGACATGGTTAATAGGTTTCATCCAAAGGGATTTTATGATTCATAACCTAAGACCCATTTGAAATTAAAGGCCAATCATTCGAAATAATATAAAGTCTTAAATTAATCAACCAAGCAGATCTGAGTCATTAAGGTGTTTCTGCTAAACAAAATATATAACCAAGATGGATCAAACGAGACAAGAGTCAACCAAGCAAAGGTCAAAGATATGCATAAAGTTAAAATTTATCTATATGATCTTTGACCGACTAACTTCTATATACAGGAATACCCTAAGGGCCATCAGTCAAAAACTAATGAATGAACAAGATCAGTTGGCTGAATTGCAATCAATGAATGAAAATATTTTGATTGAATCACAAGAGATCATCGACTAAAAAATCTCCATGGTAAATATGAACTAAATCCAGGTTGGCTTATCAACTATCGATGGTCACAGATGCATGCATGACATAAAATCCATGGTAGACATTAATCAACCAATCATACGATTTGAGAGGCATCGCACTAAAGAAAGATCTTGTGGGTCCCCATCCAAGAAAGCCAACAAGGCACTTGAATTAATGATGATCTCACTAACACAACTAGGGGTCAACCAAGAAGTTGTAGGCACACAAGCCAACTATAGGCCTTTTCCTTAGATCTACCCAGGCACATGCTTTAATACAATATGAGTTAAGCAAATACCTTAAAATTGGACATGTGTATGATCTGATGGTGATTACACAAATCAAATTAAAGAGCAACGATTCACAATAGGAAGACCATTATGGAGAGTGAAGTGGTAGACTAAGTATAGCAATAGTATAGTAACAATTGGTATAACATTAATTATGCTTTGTATGAGAACAAGTTTAAAAACAAGTTGGCAATAGTAAGGGACCCACATAGCTAAGAGTGTCCTTGAATTACCGAGAGTAGAGAAAACCAGTTATAGAGATTTAGAACCAGAGTAGTTAGAAATGGCATCTTCGAAAGCAATTGCCCCTATGAAGAAGCTCAAAAATTAGAGGAGAAGATACCATTAAATAAAATGACAACAAGAAAACCCTCTGAGTAGGTATGGGGGCAAGAAGAACTTGCAAATTTTAGTTTTGAGTCGAGTACTGAAGAATCATAAAGACAACCGCATATACTAAAAGCTATTTTTTAGAGGTTTTATGCAAATAAGGATAAAAATATCCCCTAATACAATAAATGGAGGACCAATCTAGTGAAGCTATTATGTTCAAGGATGCATTTTTTCACTGACTTATTGTCATGGTTGGTCATGTCATATGATCCTAAGACCAGGGCTATATTAAATAGCAAAAACAAACCCATATATATAATTATGCCAGAAAGGATTGAGCAAGTGTTTAGACTAGAAATGGCTAAATTGGTTTATGATTTGGTAGTAGTCTCTACACAGGCCAGACACATGATCGACACCACCTTCTATGTAAATTTGTTTGACTACGACAAATTAGTGTCCTAAAAGTTTCTCATTCACAAATCTTTACTTTACAGGTGGGCAAAGGACTATGCCAACATGATCCACATATTTATGGGGATTGAGGACCTAAATTGGGTTAGTTTAGAGGTCATTTTTTGATAGTACAGTGCAAGAAGGCATGGAAATACCCAATGTACAGGTGGCAAGATTTAATATGTGATACAATGGACAAAGAGTTCAAAGAATTGTAGAAAGCAATAAATGAGGATCAAGAATTCATGCCTCACTTCTCCCACTACTCTTTTCTCATTCACTTGATTGTAGTACAATTCAAATAAAATTCAATTACCTAATTAAGGGGTGTGCCAGAGGCAATCATTCAGGACAGGCTACCTTGTATACAGGAAGATACCTCCACTTTTCCAAAATTTATATGGTAAATTTTTTACTGCCATATATCATGTGATCACTAAGAAAGAGCCCCTCAGGATTAGCCTGGTCATAGTAAAATACCTTGAAGAAAAATATACAAGGGATTTTTTTCTCACAAAGAACTTCAGCTTCATCAAGACGTATGGGTCCAAGTTGTCTCCTAAGGCTTTACCCACTTTCTATCCTAAATCACTAGCTACCTTGGAGATAGTAAGGCAATCTATAGAAGAAGCCAAATTGAGATTCAGGAGGAAGTAGAAAGAATTACTTAGGTCACTACACCCAGTAATATAGGATAGTATCTTTACACGAGATACCCTAGTCTAATGAAGGCCTTGTCAAAAATGGATTCATACTATTTTACAAAAATCACATGGAGGCCATATGATCATGATGAATGCTATAAGGATGTTGTTGATCCAAAGCCTCTCAAACATAGAAAATATAAATTTGAAGATAATATTTTGTGGGATCAAAAACAAGGGCTAAATTTAGAAGATATATGGAATAATAAGAACCTAACAAGGGCACATACTCATATAGATATGGTGGGGAATTAATCTGTAGATCTCAAGTTGATAAGGGATACCACAATGGATAAAATAATGCCATGATTATTTTTTATACCTCCTAGAGGAATTTGCAGACCCTTTTTCAAAAATTATTAATCAAGAATTTGAGCAAATTGAGATACTAGCTAAAGTGGTGACTCAAACAATAGAAGGTACCTCTAGTGCCTCTACCACTCCTCAACCCCCAAATCCAAACAAGGTGAAGGAGATGGTCATTGTCTCCTCTGTACCAAGCTCACCTACAGCTAAAAGTTTAGCAAAGGCTTTTATGATCCCATAATACTTGCAGTAGATGGTCATAGGTTCACCTCAGGTGGTACCTGTAGCTTTGAGAATAAACAACAAAGAGATTAAGATTTATGCACTAGCTTGGGAGAAGATACAAAAAATTAGAGGATTATCCAACATTTTTAGGGACTACCAAGTAGAATCTCCAAGCCATTGAAACTCTCCCACTCATAAGAGGGATAGAATTGGTATAAGTGATGGTGAACCTATAAGCATCACCCTAGTCAAAAGAAAGGAAATTACAGAATTCACTCCTGAGGAAGAAGAACATATTCAGGCAATAATAGAATGAAGAGTGATAGAAGCATAGTGAAGCAGTAGAATGAAAAGTCCAATTTCCTCAACAAGTTCATGCCCTGCCTCCAAGACTACGATCACCATTCCTATGAAGGGAGTAGAATCACTCCAAATAAATCTTGAAACAAGGGATGCAAAATTAGCAGGATAAATGGTGGCTTTGATGAAGCATGGAATGCAAGTACATGCATAAACTACTTTGGCCATAGAAAAGGAAATAACGACATGGAAAACTAAAGCAAAAAATTTGCAGGAAGAGAACAAAAAGCATAAAGAATAAAAGACAAATCTATAGGTTGAGGTAAATAAGTTTTAAGGACAAATGCCTTCATAGAGCAAACAATTGTAGGACTCATGCTTATCAAGAAGTATAAAGAGAAAATGATTAGAATCATGGAATATGAGTCTGCAATGATTGATGGATGTTGTGGAGACTTTGGTAAAATAATGGAGACAAGTAATAAAATAAATATTTTGCTAGAAAGGACTTGCAAAAATATGGCGGCTATTTCCCTGATCTATAAAATATGTCAAATAAAATATGATAAAATCAAAACCAATCAAGTAGTCACAATGAACGGCCAGAGTTACAGGTGTCAAGTAGAGTATGAAAAATTCACCAGCCTTATGGTGGACAGACCCTAGTGGAAAATAATAGTCAAGGAAATTGATGATGTTAAACAAGCTATGATTACCAAAGTAAGGCAACTAATCTCAGCCTCACAAAACTACTCAGTTCATAAAGGTTTAGCAGACTAATGATCAAGGATATTCAAGATTTCCAATTTGATGAGATGAACAAGGACAAATTATTAGATCAACTCATCTCCTCGACCAAGGACACCTATGATATAATCATATTCTTTCAGGTTAAGAAGACAACTCTAAAAGAAAATAAAGTCAAGGCGATGAGGACACTGGATAGAATTGGCACTCTTAGCACATTTGATGAAGAAGTTTGGATGCTAATTGTTGACGTGGTTGAGGTAAGTTGAGAAGAAAAGGATGCTATCCGATAAATTCAAAGACCCTCAAAGTCAATAATCAGTATGGGATCCACAAAAGGATAAGAGAGAAAAGAAAATTTTACAGGGTAGAGTTGACCAGTAAAAACCAGGTGGATGATAGCTTGAAAAAATTTGATATATTAAGGATTAGTTCTAATTTTGAGATAGCTAATATTGAGCTGTAATACACCCATCCAATAACAAGGTAAGATATGACACCAAGTGGAAGGTCAGGATTGAAGTAGTTTTGACAATTACAGAGTCATCGTAACTATAAGAAGGACGTCCATAACTAGAAATAAGGATTAATCTTTTGACATAGCATATTTTTGCTAAGAGGTATACTTGACTACCCTATTCTTTGATATTGTATTTACCTTCATGTCTTTCTTCTTTTCCATCCCTTATTCTTCCCATTGTTATGCAGGTTTTTATAGGAAAGTACCTAAGAAGTTGAGATTATTTCCATATTATTGATCCAGAGGTCTAGAGACTCAATTGTTACTAGATTGGAATAGGAGAGTGAAAATTCCTTGTTACGAAATTTGAACGAGGATTTTTATTGTATATTTAATGAGTTCAATGGAAAATTCATGCCAACTCTTCATGTAATCATTCTGATATTAATACAATTTTGGGCTTCTTTCCTGTCATATCTTTGTGTTTAGTCTTGTGTGCCTTCATTATGGGTTACATTATTTCAACATATAATGAGCATATCTTTAATTGGTCAATTGTTATGTTTATTATGATATTCAAATGAATGTAATTGCATCAATTCTTCTTTTTCCTATTCTTTCTATTTCACTGAGTTATTATTAAATATTGCTACAATAGCCCAATGGATTAAGGCACTGGTCATACATAAGGTATAATTGAACTATTATTGTTTAAGCTTGGTCAATTTTATAAACCTTTACTTAATATCATAAAGATAGAAAAGCATGAACATAAATTGTTAAATCTTTAAGTTCACCTCAAGGGTTTCCTTACCATACCTATCTGTCTAGAAAATATATAGAACTCTATTCCTAGGTTAAAGAGGTAGGTTGACCATAGCCTATAATTGCTCGTTGACAATTGGTTTTTCTTGTAGCGTAACAACTTATCCCAAGGATGCAAGAAAAATCTCCAACAAGGACTTACCCAATCTGGATTTGAACCGTATGTAGCTACAAAATAGGATCTGCAGTAGGAGAAAGTCTGATCCAAGACTAGCCAAAAATGAAAAGTTAGTTAAAATCTGAATTTCTTCCCACTGCCCAAGGGTGGGGAAGATTGTAACCAATAGGAATCTAAGCTTAATTATTTTTCAAAAGTATGTTTCCCTTCCTTAAAATTTGAGATCAAATGGGAACCACTTAAAATTGTTGCTTCAGAAACCCTTTTACCAATATTATTATTGACTTATTTATTTTTCTTCTTGTTCTTAGGCCTAGAAAGGTTAAACCTTTCCATGATGGCATAGGGTCTAGGAGTTGATTCTCATTATTTTTAGAAAAGGAGTGTCCAATGGCAAATTGTTGCTTCTTAGACACTTCTAGGGGCTCTTAGAGTGGAGATGCAGCCAATGACTCTTCCAAAACAACTTGCTCTTCTACCACAACATCCAATGGAGTTTGATATTGGGAATCACAAAACACTAACCAAATCCAACTAGAGCACCACTTGAAGCACCTTTTGAGCCATTTAAATAACTAACCATCATAATCTCAAGGTTCACATCTCTAAGATGAACTAGTTTTCTAACACCTTGAACACACCCTTTAGGGGTCTCCAACACTATCTGTCAAGAACCCCATTTCCAAGGGAAACCAATTCTCTAAACCCCTATTCAAGGGTCTCCAACATAGATTGATTAGGAACATCATTCCTAGGGGAACCAATTTTCCAACACCCAAAAAAGACATGTTAGGTATCTCCAAAGATGACCTCCTAGCAGCATCCTTACACCACTTCCACCAGCTCTCAAAGTCAAAATCTAAATTCAAAATAAAAATGTTCTCCTACCTCAAAGAAGAACCTTTCCTACCTAGTAACCTCCCTCTCCCCTTCCCTCTTGACACTCCTCTCCCTCTCCATATCATTCTTTGTTTGACATTATTTGAGAATGTTTTGTAAATATCATTGCAAATTATTTACTAGTAGGCTCTCATTCTTGTTCGAGAAATGTCCAAATTTTAAATTTTCTATGGAATTTGCTTCAAGGAGAATATAATTACCTCTCTTTTGAGGTTTGTCCAAATATTGTTAAGGACTTCTATATTTTGAGTCTTTCATGGAATTAATTCATGGAGAATATGGTTACCTCTTCTTTTAAGGTTAACCTTAATCAATATTCATAGGGTTATTTACCCTTGAAAACTCTTTTCAATAGATATCTCTTTGTAGCTTCTCTATATTGAAGCTTGAGGAAGATCAGAAGGAGATATTACTCTTCCTTCTACATGCTTTGGTACCACACGTTAAAGTTCAATGCTTCAATGATTTCCATTATTTAATGATAAATATTTAAATATAATGGATGGTCAAATATGGCATAATAAACCTTAACTAAAATTGCAACTACCCTTGTGCTATAGTTCATGCATGGTCCTTATGATGAGTGGTTATACCACTTTCATAGTGACATTGGCTATGATGTAATAATTCCTAACAGTATCCATAATTTTTGTATAGATTCCAAATCAACTTATAATTTCATATAAAAATAGGAAAATATAACTATTAAAGCATATTTTTATTCTCATCCACTATTTTTTTGATGTCCTCTTCTTCAACCAAGTTTCTAATAAAAATCCATGATCTGGATTTGTTGCTCACATTAATATAATTTTTGGCCTTTGAAACTCTGTAAGCTAAACATGTTGGAGGTTGCAATTACCATTTTGTATTATAAATAAAATAATGAGACTTCAACTAAGTTTATCTTGCAAAAATTCATAAAATACCTGTCATTGGTTGGCCTTACCAAATATTTATTTATAGGATGTCCTTTCCATTTATAGTATCCTAAATTAGTTTTAACTTCTTTGAAGACAAACATTTTCTTGGGATATTGACCCTTAGTCTCTATAGGTTTGAACTTCTTTGCATGAACTTGTACCTAAGGAAGAATGCCATAACTATTTTGAATATAATATGTTTCTTGATCAATTGTGAAATATTTTCAAATAAACTCCACATTGACAAGCCTTTAGGTAGGGTTATTTTGTTGAACAATTTTATTGCATCAACAAAACCCATATATTTTTAAAGTAACATTTTTTCCCAACTTTTTCCTTAATATATTAATAATCCTCAACCAATATTTTCTCCTAATTTCGAACTCATGACGTCTATAATTTTGCAACCCTACCCCTCCAATAATATTTCCTTTATATTTCCTATCCCACGTACAAAGAGAATGCCTAAATTTTAATTTCACCAAGAAGAAGATCAACACCATGATTAGCTTATTATTTACAACCTTTTTCTCTTCTTTATGGATATGCTAAGGGTAAAAGGGTAAATTTTTTTTAATTCCCATGAGGCCATAGACCATATGACATGGATATTATTTACCCTATATATGGTTATCCCCAACCATACTCTAGTTATTGAAGCCTGATGTACAACCCTACTCCCCTAAAGATTCGAACCTTGGACTTCTATTCAAAGTTCCAAAGTTTCCACCATTAGGCTACTTGGGCTATACATTTCTAATATATTGGGTATTAGTTCATTGTCATCCAAAGTAATGATCCAATCCCTACATTTGTTTTTCCTGGTAAAATTAATAAAAATTTGTGAATCCCTCTTAATTGAAATATATCTCCATCCTCTTTCAATTGCAATCTTGATACCTATAAGAAATGACATATCCTTTACATATTTTTTAGTTAGAATTCTATATGATTTTTATTATGTGAGGAGAATGTTTTCTATATTATTCTTAAAACACCACCTCCACCAATTTTTCCTAGATTTCCTTAAGAAGCACCATCCGAAATAATTTTAATGAAACCAATTTTTGGAGATTTTTATTTAACCATGGATTGGTATAGATCCTTTATTTTAACTCCATTGTAATATATTATCCTTGTATCTATATTCAAATACTATATTCAAGAGGAAAGCACATAATTTTCCACAATGAAGCCTTTCTATGATCAGCGAAATGCTTGTAAACATTTTGTAAGAGAGTCAAAAATACGATTCTAAACTTTGACACAATTCTAAGAATTATATTTTAAGTTTCTATTACTCAATTATGTTCCTTTTAATCCCTTTACTCCAAAAAATAATGGTATGACCATTCCTTCACATGCTTCATAATGATTCAGCTCTAAAATAATTAATCAAACATTTCAACTCTTTCAATATTCATGGAGGTATATTCTATTTTTTAGAAAATGTATTGTTAAATGGTGTAAGCAAAGGAACAATAAATAAGTAAATAATTGTATGTCTATACATCCTTATTAAACAAACCCAATGCCTAAAATATTTATGCTATCCTTTTCTTTGTAAACTTTCATCTCTAAGAATTATATTTTGGACTACCAATGATAGCAATGTTGAGGCCTTAGGGAGGGTCTCAAGTGATTGAACATTATTTGAATGAAAATATTTGAAAGTAAGAAATTATGATTGATTCAAAGTCTTATATCCTAAATCTCAACCGAGTATCTACCAGTGTTTGACTTATTCTAAACCAACTTATTATTTTATCTTAAAAAGTATAAATTGAACTATTGAAGAATAATTTAAAGCTCATTTGTCATAATATATGGTGCTTAAGATTTTTTTGAGGCCATGGATAAATTTTGTGCTTATACTGATCATATTTACCCTTTAAGTATTAGATATGAATACTTTGAATACTTGTATTATGAAAATGAAAAGGTATTTAAATACAATGGTTGCCCAAATATGACATAACAACCTACAACTACCCTTGTTCGCTAGTGAACCTTCCAAACCATGTGTTGATAAGTTACTCAACTATATTTATATTATATATTATGTAATAACTCCTAACATCCCCCTTATTACATCATAGTCTTGGAGAGGTAACTTTAGAATTTATCAAATTTGACTCATTCAAGTGATTTGGTAAATATGTACACACATTCTTGAGTAGGACAAAATTTTAGCTAGATGTTATGTCATTCAACATGTTTATGGATGAAGTGGTACTCCATGTCAATGTTCTTGGACATTTCATTAAAGAATGGATTATGAACAAGTTTTAGTACTCCTTGGTTTTCATAATGCATGATTGTAGGTTTATCTTATGGGACTCCCATATTTGCCAACATATATTTTAACCATATTGCTTCACACATAGTCCTCCTATTACATGGTATCCTTATTTAATGGAAGATCGAGAAACTATATGATGTTTCTTACTTCCCCGTGATATAGTTGTATACTCTAGAAATAATACATAACAAAAGGTGGATTTTCGGTTATCAATGCAACCTACATAATCTACATTTTTATAACCTATTAAGAGGAACTAATCACTCCTCTTGAATTACAAGCCATACTCAATAGTGTCATATATATCTTGGAGTTATCTTTACTACCTTCCAATGTGTCATCTTTGGTTCTCAAATAAAACATAAGAGATAACTTACTATAAAAATAATAACCAATCTTGTGTTAGTTAGGTAGATGAGACTCCCAACTAACCATTAATAGAGTGTTGTATTTGTTGGAGGAGAGGAATCAAAATTTTATACTTGTAGACCTGATCCCATAGGGGTTGCTATAGGTTTACAATATTCCATGTGATATTCCTCAAGTAGATCCTTGGCATATTTTCTTGGTGAAACAAATAGTTGGTTATGGTTTTGCTTTGCCTCCAATCATAGGCAATAGTGTAATAATCGACAATCGGTCATGTCAAAATATTTCTTCAAGTCTTCTTTTGTATCTAGAATCATTCTTTTAGAACTTCCTATGATGACCAAATCTATATATATATATATATATATATATATATATATATATATATATATATATATATATTAATTAATGCAATCTCTCCACTTTCTCTTTGTGATACATAATTGAATCATATGGATTCCTTTTAAAACCATGTTTTTCAAGATGCTCATGTATCCTTATATACTATGCTTATGGAGCTTGTTTGAGACCATAAAGAGATTTAAAAAAATTGTATACCTTTGTTTCTTGTCCAGGTATGATGAATCCTTTTGGTTGATTCATATAAACCTCTTTTAGGTATCCATTGAGAAAGGTGCTTTTCATGTCCATTTTATGAATTTTCCATCCAAATTGTGTAGCTAGAGCAAAGATAATTTTAATGGATTTTATTTTTTCTATAGGGGAAAAATTTCTTCATAATATATGCCTTCCTTTTGTGCATCTCTTTTCTTAAATTCTTCATTTGTGTTTATCAATATTACCATCTTATTTCTTTTTTACTTTAAAAACCCACTTGAATTTGATAGTCTTTTTCTCTAGTGGAAGATCAACAAGATCCCAAGTCCTTTTTTTAATAGTGCTTGATGTTCAATGTGCATGGCATTTTTCCAATTAGTAGACTAAAAGGCTTCTTGTATTGTAGATGGCTCAACTATACTCATTAGATCCATATTTTATGCATTGTGGGTCAAGGCTTCATGTTCTTGATCTTGTAGAAGAGGTGTCTAGAATTCCATCTATTCCAGATGCTTTCAATGTACTAGTGTACCACTTAGTAATTCTTCTCATGTGTTGTGGTGGAGTAGATAGATCTTCATCATTGATATCACTAAAAATTTATTTATTTTAATTTATTCATCACTTTCAATCACTATTGGATCTAAGTTAGATGAAGATTCTTGTGATGGTGATGAAGGTGATTTTACTTCATCAAAAATAATATCACAACTAATATATATTTTATTTGAATCTAAGATCAAATAATCTATAAGATTTTGATTTATCATTGTAGCCTAGTAAGATGCATTACTAACATTTTTCATCCAATATATGTATTTTCTTCTTTAGAATGTGCATGTATGTTGTACAACCAAATACTCAAAGATGAGATATTGATGGTTTGTATTTTCTCCATGCTTCTTCTAGAGTGATATGTTCAAATGATGCAATGGGGGCTTGATTGAGTAAGTAAACTACTATATGTATTGCTTCTACCTAAAATGAGTGTCCAAGTTGTGAATCCATCAACATGCTTTGTACCATTTCCATAATTGTTTTATTTTTATGTTATGCAATACCTTTTTGTTGTGGTGAGTAGCCCACTGTCAATTGTCATTGAATGCCATTGAAAATTTATTGTTGGTAAATTCCCTTCCCCATTTTGAGAAGAGAACATGGATATTTCTTCCTATGGAAGTCTCTGCCTAGGATTTAGAATATTGAAAGTAGAATAAAGCTTCATATTTTTTCTTCAAACAATATACCTATATTTTTTGGGTATGATTTCAAAAAAGAGTTGAAAGTACCTGGTCCCATTGTAATTTGGAGCCATGGGTCCATATGGATTGGTATGGATCAAATCAAGAGATACCTTGGCCCGATATTGTATGGTCTTGAAAGAAGCTCGATGTTGCTTCCCAACTAAGCAACAAAGATAAATTTGTGTAGATTTTTTTAAATAAGGAATACCTTCAACCATATTTTTATTTTGTAATGGAATAAGCTAGCCATAACTTAGATGACCATATCATTGATGCCAAAGTGATGTAGATAAATTAGAATTGAAAAATAATGCTAAGTTATCAAGATGCATTGTGTGAACTTCAAAAATGTTTCCTTTTATTTTTCCATATACAATAATCTTAGAATTCTTGGTTTTATCATGAATTATGCAAACTTTGGATCCTTTTTGCTTATCAAACTTGACCTTTAAATTGTGATCAAGTAGTTGATTGACAAAGAGTAGATTTTTGGTGAGTCATGGAGCATATAGGACTTCTATGATTCTGCATATATGTGATCCAAATCATGATTTTATATCACCTATATTGTTTATTTCATAGGATGTGTCATATCCAAAACTTTTCTTGCATGTCTAGAATAACTTTTGAAACCAATATTTTCTTCCTGTCATGTGTCTGGTTGCTCCAAAATCAATATACCAAATATAATTGAGTTGATCATATGTATCTAATGCATATTATTTTCTATTATGATAATTATTTCTCCATATGCCTTTTCTAAATGATTGATTCCTTTTAATACATACTTGTTCATCTATTTATCTTGAATGTGATACCTCTTCCTTTTGAAGTAGGTTCACGGGCTTCTCAAAACTTGGTGTTTGCTCGGTAATATTTAATGTAGTCACAAAAATATTGTAATTTTATGGAAGAAATCTAAAAATTATAAGGACTAAAATTTCATCAAATACTTGAGTTCCTAATGCTTGCAATGATGATCATAACTTTGTAATTCTCTTCATCTTTATACAATGGATTTGGCTCCGGAGGAATAGAATCTATTTTTTACTCTTGGCTTCAAATATTGTTTTCATCTTATCCCATGCATCTTTTGCTATGGTCAAAACCCTAATGTATACTTGAACCTCATCTGCTACTTTGAATGAGATGATTGGTCTTGCCTTTCTATATGTCTTGTCAAACTTCGTTTGATATTATCTTTTTATAGTAGGATGGGTAATGCTTCCATCTACTACTTGTCATACTTCCTCAAAATCAAGTTGGATCATGAGTTTTTTATTCTATGTAGCATATATGTTTCTCTCAATAGTTGTGAATCTAGCAACAAAAATTTTGGTGCTCCACTAGTCATAGTAAAATTAATAAAATCTAAATATTTTTCTTTCACTAAGTTCACCTCAACAAATTATTTCCAACGAGTATATATATATATATATATATATATATATATATATAGTATGTGTATGTGTGTGTGTGTGTGTGTGTGTGTGTGTGTGTGTGTGTGTGTGTGTGTGCTTATACTCTTGTTTTGATATTTTCTTCAACATGCAAATTTGATGTCTTTTTGGAAAAATAACTATGATGGAGTTTTCTTTCTTCAAGAATATTTTTAGATATTCTAATTACTTAAAAATAATATAGGCCTTTATTTTTTCTTGCAATTGTGTAATGGAGATGATTATAATCAATCCTTAAGGTTACCTTCTTCACTAGCAATTCCTTAAGTTTTTATTTTTCCCAAAATACCTTTTTGTCTTATGTGCAACCTTGGCACTTTATAACTATCCATGTGTCAATTTTTTATTTGTGCTTGGACTTATTTTGATGTCCAATTATTTTATTTTTGGGTTTGCTTCCAGTTAATCCCTTCAAATGCTCATTTTTTTGTTCTCTTTCAAATGCATTTGGTTGCCAAACAATTTATTTTCCCACTTGTGTTACCTGCACTTCATCTGCTACATTTCATCTCAAACATGTTCTTTGTCTTAGACTTGCGTTTTATCTTGGACTTGTTAATTTTTTATTTGTTTATCTACTAACATCCTAGGTTATTTTGTGAGGACTAATGATATTCTATCAACAATAATTTATGCTTATATTTTGATAGTCATAAATTTTATAATTTCTTCTATGATGTTAGCTTCATCTACTTTATTTCTCCTCTCTCTTGCACTTTCTTTCTTTCTTCATGATTTATGATTTTTCTCTTTGTGGGTGCTTTCTTCTCCTTTTTGTCCTTCTCATAATTTTGTCATCTCACTTTGACACTCTTTTCCTAGATTTATTATCTTCTTCTTCTTGTCATTCTTCTTTTTGATCTCGAGCATCTTGAAGTATTGAAGAAATCTATTCTCCTCTTCTCGCACTTGGACGTATTTATTTTTCCTTAATTTTATAGTTCTATGTATCTTAAGTTTTATTGAGTTCCTATGATTGACCATTGGAATAACAAATTTCTTCTTGGGTGAACGTCTAGCTTCATGAGTTTTTTTACTTGTTTCTTTTTCCAATTATAACTTGGCTTGTTGGTTGTAACTATAATTCATGAGGCTTGGTTAAGAAGAGGATGATCATCCTACCTACTGCATTGTTGTAGCCTCTTTGGGCTTCTAGATCTACTCTTCCATGCTAGATCTAAGATTAGATCTTGTTGCTACTCTTGGTGGTAGAATACTATTATGTGGTAGGGTCCCTATTGAGGGTTGCAATGGCTACGATCTCGGTGATAGGATACTACTCTATGGTAGGGCTCCTATTGAGGGGTGTAATAGCTATAGTATCGATGTTAGGATACTATTCTATGGTAGGGTTCCTATTAAGGGGTGCAATGGCTATGATAACAATGATAATATCTACTCTCCCATTCCAGATCTATAGCTAGATATGCTCCTATTATTGGGCTTACAGCCTCCCTACCTACTATTTTAATGTAGTATTTCTAGGCTTTTGGATCTTCTCTCTTGTGTAAAATCTAAGGTTAGGTATTGTTGCTACTCTTGGTGGTAGGATAGTATTTTTTGGTAGGGTTCATGTTAAGGCATGCAATTACTATGGTCTTGATAGTTAGATACTGCTTTGTGGTAGGGTTCCTATTGAGGGGTGTAATGGCTATAGTCTCGATAATAGACTATTTTTCCGTGGCCATGATCTTGATAATAGGATAATTTTCTATAGTAGGTTTCCTATTGAGGTGTGTAATGGCTATGGTCTCAATGATAGGATACTTCTTTGTGGTAGGGTTCTAAATATACTAAATATATAACACCTAATGTAATATATAATCAAAATGAACAAGATATATCATATAACCAAATGAAAAGAGGAAAAGATAAAATAAATATTCCCATATTTATTTATATTTGTGAAATCCCCTTTACATTAGGGTTACAAATACATCCCTCTAAGGGATTAACCATTTGATACATATTACAATCAATCACTCATGTGATAGGTGTCTCCAACCGATCCTTAGAATCCCCACAAATTGATTATAGGAGGGATTATTCTGATTACCTCCTCTTTGTGAAGCTATTAAATATGATCTCGAAGGTGAGATGCTCCTGATAAGAATTAAACTTGAACACAAGGAAACATACAACATAGTAAATAGTAAGAGTGTAGCCTCTCAGGATGAGGCCATTGCATGATTATTGTAGGATATGAAGGAAATGCATAAAGAAATGACAAAATACATGAAAATGCTAAAAGAATGCTTGAAAGATAGAAAGAAATGCGTAAAGATAAAATATAAAGCTAACTAATCTAAATTAGAAATCAAATGGATATGCTTCTAATCTGATATAAAGGTTGAAATAAAGGAAAAGTCATAGCATCCCGTAGTCACTTATACTCAGAGTAACCGACTCTGCTAGCCACTGATAACGTCGATGGTGGCACCTGCAGGCTGCTATTGAAAATAGGTGTCGTGGGATAAATATTCAGCTCTCCAACCTATTGCTAATCAATTACAATGTCAAGTTTATTGATGTTCTTGGTGTATTCTTGCAGAATAACTTAGGGCGAGAATCAGATCAATCTCATAGTGAATTTGCAGTTGAATGATGGTGGAAGTTACTCTTCAAAATTTGATGTAATCCAGGGCCATGAATGCAGCTTGAGATGCAATTTTGGTAGCACTTGGACGCTTATGAGAGGTTTATCTCTCTAGTTGTAGTTTGATAGTGCTTCACTATGATGAATTTAGGATCCTTTCTCCAATTTTGGAATGCCTTAAATAGACTTCCCGTCTTCATCTTGGCTTCTCAATAAAGCCAAGATCAAGAATTTTTTGGCATGGAGCAGTTAGGGTGAGGCTTCTAGAAGCTTCGTAGATGCAACCACCCAAGAAAATATTGCAAATTTGTTGAATGCAACTAATTTTACTTAGCTCAGGTAGCTCGAGTTTGCTAAGACTCAATCACTATCAATAGGTGTGGCTACGGTCAGACCATCTCACGATCATTGTTGATAGGTGTGGCTATGGTCAAGCCATATCATGGTCATTGTCGACAGGCATGACTATGGTTAGGCCATACCATGATCACTCTCGGTGTCAATGGTGATGGTTGAAAAGGACTAGACTACTCTAATTGAGTGGTTAGAACCACTGTTAGATCTTGGAAAGGTCCAATATGAGTCACATGGCCTGTAAAGGTGTCCATATGAGGTGCCTCCTCAATATGACACATTTTAGGTGTCTACAGATACCCCTTTTTGGGATGCATTATGGTAAAACACAACACTGAGTAAAAATAAACAACCTAAGGCCATATTGTAGATTGATTGATGTTCATTGATATGGTCAACGTTAGATACCCAAATCATATAAAGAGCATGCATCTCAGAATCATTGCCTCCAATATAATGGAAGGCTTAATTTTAATTAAATCTTTGGATGTGATCTAAAAGTGATCAATTTGAATTGTTCGGATGACAATGATAATTGTATCAAATTGCCAAAGATTTAGCTCAATATTTTTTCTTTTTCCCTAGCAAAAAGGGTAAGCTTGTGATAACTGTTAGCAATTATTCGTAATACGAATGCAACTTACATGATTAAGTATTTAAATGTTGATTTTGATTATGAATTATTTGATTATGACTCCCCCTCAAGCGATGAGTCGATGAGGAAAATGATAAGTTATGAAAGCAATACGTTGCTTGACCAATATGACTTATTTGGATAGTTCAAGATGATTAATTTTGTTGTAAGGTAGGTCCTTTTTCAGTTGTGAGTTCAACCATTAATAGTAATTGTACATATCTATCTCGTGGAGTAGTCCAACCACAATGGCCTTCTTAGGGAATTAAGATGATAGCAATTCAATTTAGCATGTGATGAATCACTATGTTTGATTATCTGATGAAATTTCATAGATTAAAGGAAATGAATGCCTCGTTTTCGTGGAGCAGTTCGGCCACCATGGCCTTCTTGGGGATTGAAGTGAAGACATTTCAATTCGTTAATGAATAATTTGGTTCAAATGACCTTATGGTAATTTACTCATCCTATTGGATTGCATGGAGTGTAGGTCACTATAACCTCCAAGTGTATAGGATAAATAACTGGATACGAGGCGCACTTGAGATTTTGTTTTATTTGATTTTTTTTGTGAATTTTGAGTTATGATGATTAAATAAAATTTCATAGAGGAAATAAAATGAATACCTCATTCCCGTGGAGCAGTCTAACAACAATGGCCTTCTTGGGGATTGAAGTGAAGACATTTCAAGTTGACGATGAATAATTTGGGTCAAATGGCCTTATGGTAATTTACTCATCTTACCAGATTGCATGGAGCGCAAGTCGCTACAACCGCAAAGTGTATAGAGTAAATAACTGAATACAAGGCACATTTAAAATTTTGGTTTTTTTGTTAATTTTGTGATTTTTGATGATTATGGACTGGTAAATATGCTTTAATGTCCAATATGAAACTCCTTATGGTGAGCAAATGTGTGCATTTATGGGGTTGACCAAAGAACTAGGGCATATTTGGAGCCTTTTGGGATTGACCAAAGAACTAGGGCATCTTTGGAGCCTTTTGGGTTTGATATAGTGAGGCAAAGGGCACAACCATTTGGAAACCTAGCAATTGATTATGATTATGCAATGCAAAGGGCTCAACCTTTGACAAATGGACACAACCTTTTGAACCTGGAAACTGATTGATGATGGAATTGAATTAGGCTATTTATTAGGAAGGTGCGCTATCTTGATTTACCCCATGTTGCTTGATTTTTAAATTGCTGATTTGGGGGAAGTACGATACTGATAATGCCCTAGTTGATGTATGAAAATATTTTTATTTGATTTTTAATTTGGAGGTTGGAGACCATTAGGTGTGTTATATGTTATGATTTATGGATGCATTAATAGATGTAATGCCTATATTATGAGGTGATTATGCTATAATTATACGATGTACTAATGACATGCACTAGCTATATGATATATGTATGATTAGATGTTGTGATCTAGAAGTTTAGATACACTATTATGTATGCTTATATGGATGCAATGATGAATGTTCAATGCATGTTTAATTTATGTTCATTGTTTATGCATTTAATCTGTGTTATATGATATGATAGATGAGGTTTATGTAATGCATTAATTACATGAAGATGATCTAATGCAAATGAAACTGTATGCTTTAATCACTTTAAAACATGAAGAATGAATCTGATATGTGTTACAAACTAATGGAAGACACCACAAAATGTATGAAAATCATGAATTAAAATGGTAACTCTTATCATAATAATTAATTATTTAAGCATCCATATGTGAAATGAGATGATGTGAAATGTATGGGCTTTCCCTATAAGCTTCTATAAATTAAAAGATATGCATTAAATAGTTAGTGGCTATCTAAATATCATTGCTCACATCCATTCGATATCTATCCTAGTCTATGAACACCCCTTAATAAACAAAAATTCATAAGGAAAACTGTGTATGATTTGATGAAATGATTTTTTGCTATAGGGGAATTTTTTAGGTTTTCCATGAGACTCAAACACCCTAGTTGATTAATCAAAAGCTATATAATGACTACACGAGACTCCTGAAAGATAAAAGCTTTGTTAAGAAGAAAAATATATTCATTATCCCTGTGTGTTTAAATAAATATATTATATGATGCATAAGACTACCTCATTTCCAGGAGGGTTTCATTCAACCATTGTTGTAATGAGGATCACCATATGTTCATCATGATCTTAAGTTTTGACGCAATTAGACTAGACTACTAGGTAATACAAGCCACCTAAAGCTAGCTCATCCATAAGCTGATATTGGTTTGTACAAAAGTTTGCTAATGTGATAGACATATCACCACGTGTAAAGATACTCCATTGTCATACAGGTTTCATTCAACCCATTACTGTAATGAAGATCACCCCATGGTGGTCAAGTATTGATTATTCCAAGGATTGCTCTTACCCCTTCTTTTCTTTTAATTGCTTTGGATACTTGCCCATGCTTAGTGATGATAATCACTGTTTATTTTCCATTTGTTTTTTCTTTTTGGAGCAAGGAATTTGCTTAGTGATGAAAATAACTATTTTTTTTGCTTTGCTTTGGGAATTTTGCTCATTTTGTATTAAAGTAAGGGATTTCTTGGGTAGGGGGGATCTTGTCCTTTTTTCAATTATTACCATTCTAAATTATACACATGATAAGATGAGCAAGGAAAACCATTCACTTAAGGTGACCAGGACCACTTTGCAGTGTCATCCTTCCTTGTTCAAACTAGGATTGTTAATGTTTAAATTTGTGATGGGATTTTGAGATATGTAAGGTACTATCAAAACTAGACCTCACCTTTGAAAGCCAAGATATCTTTCTAAAAAATCTAAAAATATCACTAGGTATGGTTGAATTACCGAAAAACCCTAGTATACACCTGATAGCAACTCATAAGGTTGTGTTGAAAAACACAATTACTCACAAGGAATGATGAATGATGATGATTTATGGATGCATGATTAGAATACAAACTTGGTATCCTTTGTAAGATTGTAAACATAGCCTATCCTAATACAAGTGCAATGGATAAAAATACCTAATGCAAAGCAATTAACTAAATGAATGTTATGCAATGTAAAATGTAAATATTTTTTTATTTTCAATGTTTTTATTTTTTTGATTTTTTTTGTTTTTAGGGGGAAGGTACGATACCTTAGGTACCTCCAGTGTGTGTGCTACTCAATAAAAGTGAGGAAGGTGTGATACCTGTCTCACTTTACTTCATTTATTGTGATGTGGATTGTGGGGAAGGTGTGCTACCTTGAGGACCCCCATTGTGCATATCATTCACTGTAATGTAATCGGTATGCTTAGGAAGAGTGATAGAAATCAACTCTCCTTATTGGGGCATGAAAATTTGTGAGGTGCCAGTGTTCTAATGGGGTAAAACAAGCGAACCATCTATACAAATATCATTCCATTCCACCATGTCTTTGACCATATTCTTGAATTTATAGAAATCATGGATGTCATACCCATTTAAACAATGATATATACAAAATAGGCTTTCATCGTGTAACCCAGGTTTAGATATTCTAGGTTTAACATCTGGTAATGTGAGTGCATTTGCCTTGTATAATTTTTTAAATAGGGTTGCAGTAGTCATCAAAAATGTGACTACCTGATGAGGTGGCTTGCTAGGCTTATGAGGATGTGGCTGATCTTGAGGTCGCAAGTGGGATGATTTTGCCTGCATTGTGGCAAGCTGAGGCGCTATGGGTATACCATCTATGGGAAAAGCCTTACTATCAATAAGGTCTTAAACCACATTTTTAAATCCATAATAATTGTGAATATCATGGTCCTTTATTCGATGATAAAGGTAGAAATGATACTCCCTATAACCCTTAGGTTTAGCTTTGTCTGGGTCTAAAGCATTTATGTCAGGTAAGGTAATGACCTTAGCTTCTTACAGATTCTGAAAAATGACTGACATAGACTTGTTAAATGGAGTCTAAATATGCTACTAGTGTTTTGAGTGTGTAGCACACACTAACTTAGTTTGATGAAAGGGTTGAGATATTTATCTCTATTTTATACTTAGGGGGCTCTTCTTGATTTTTTGGTGCAAGGGATGGATTATTGACTATGCTTATTTGTTGGTTAACAATCCAAAATTGATTCCTTTAAATCATGTTCTGTATCATGGTTCTAAAACCACAACATGACTAAATATTGTGGTCATTCTGTTTATGAAATAAATAGTATTCATCCTCCTCATATCCATGGGTTTTGTATGATTTGAATCTAAAGGGTGAACCTCATGCAAGGTGATGGTGTTTGCGGCACATAGTTGATTGAACATCGATATCACAGGTTTGGATAATGGTGGATACTTGCAATGTCACTAGCATGACTGAATTGGTGCTTGCTATTGTTAAGGATTTTTCTATGGTTGCACAAGAGGTGATTCGACCTCAAATACGGGTTGCTTTTGTAGCTCTAGACTCGCAAGCTAATACATGATAAATTGTAATGACTCCTTTTGTTGCTCCATCTATACCTCTATATTATCTAGGTAATATTGCATGTGTTGCAATACTGATAAGGCTCTCATGTGTATCGCTAGTGATGGTTTTGGATCACCGTCATCAACTAAAGGAGGTGAAAAAGTGGGTGTCACAAAATCCCCAGGTAAATGTAAATCACTAGTCTCCTTCGTTTGAGGTGATGTGGATATCTCTTGATGGTCCCATTTAAAGGATGTATCCACATGCTCTGATTTATGACTCAGTTCATGTTTTTGTTTCACTCTATAGTGTTGAACTATGCCAGCTTGAGTACCCCCAGTTTGACATGGAGGAAACACCCATCCTTGCTCTTGAGAAGGCACTATGAGAAATGAATTAGGAGTGACTAATTTCAAAGGTGGTGGCAGTTCTGATGTGGTAACAGGTTTTGGTGGTGCTACCCATTGTTTTAATTGATTTTGAGACACTTGGCTCTCTATATTGATATTTACCATTTCTACGAACTCATGAGAAGGCATTTTAGCATTAGGATATGCTTTGGGTGGCTCTTCAACTTTCTGAGGTTGTTCTATTTCAGTTGTGGCAACTGATGTTTCCTCATGTTTAGGTGAAGAATCGAGGATGGGATCAATGGGTAGCAACTTGAAAATAGGTCAACCTAAATCCTCAATGGACTCAATGATAGGCTAAACATAACGTTTACCTCTATATGCTCTTTGAATTCAATTTTGTTTGAGTGAACTATGATCTACGACGTGGTGGATGAAGATGATATGATATGATCTGATCTATCCATAACCACAATAGGTCCTTCCACTTTAATAGGAGTAAGAAAGCCCTCTAATGATATTTTTGAGATAGCTATGAGTGTATTTGCGGTTGACGTAGCCAATTTCTCCTTTCTTAGAGAAACCAAAGGTAAATGATGAGTGATAGGCGAAACTAATGGTAATGGTGGTGATGGAGGTAATTCCATGACAAACCATGGGGTTTCATCTAAACTCTAGATAACATCATTAGGTTTAGTGTTCAGATGCATGGGTGACATAATAGGCTCCTGATCCACTGGTTTATAATACTTAAAAGGGTCAAAGTCAGCCTAAACTACATGGACCTTATTTTGATGAATGTACATAATGCACCAATGCACTATGGATGGTATGCACTCCATGGCTTTCATCCATGGACTTCCAATCAATATGTTGTATTATCTTGAACATTCTAAGACGTAGCACAATGTAGGTACATTCTTTTTTCCAACCTAAATGGGAAATACTATTGTGCCAACTGTGGGAGATACATCATTACAAGCTTGTGGAGTGAAAGTAGACGCTCTAATGTGGTAAGGCAGAATGTTGAGATGCTTCAAATAAGTGGTAGTGATGATATTGATGGATGAACCAGTATCAACAAAAACTTATTTGTATGAAATCTGATTGATGCTAGCTATAATGTGAAATGGTAGATCAGGTTCATTAATAGGGGTTGGTTTAATTTTCTATTTACAAAAAGTAATCACAGACTCCTTGTATGGTTGAATAGGCTTCAATTTTTGTGAGGACTGTGATGAATGTCGATCGTTGATTAGATTCGATAGTGATGCAGATTGGCTAGGGATTTCCCTACTTCTTGTTATGATATTTGTCATGTCGATACTACCCTATTTAGGTGGGGCTATATGCACCTTGTTCACATGCTCAATTTGATCTTCCTTAGCCGCATTATTGGGTAAGGGATCTTTGAATATGTCTATTTATTGATTATCGATAGAAAGGAGTTTGTCTATCTGTCTAAGATAATGGCTATCTACTTACCTAGGAGACAATTTTTGATGATGTGCAAGGTGCCTCATGTTTATTTGTTGCCTTTAAGTTCTAGGTGTGGGTATCTCTTCAAGAGTTACCCTACGCAATTTTTCCTCACGTAACTTCTATTGTAAAATCCTATATTCACATCGTTTGTGCTCATCCTATCCATGGTGGTGCAATATCTATTCTTTGACATACTCGAGATTTAAGCACTCTCGCTCATGATGAAAATCCTCTAATTTAGGTTGTATTAGTTGCTCTTTTTTACTATTAGTAGGCCTAGGTAGCCAATCTGTGAGATCCACTATGTAATGTCGATGGATTTCCGTCTCGCTATGGGGGATTTTAGCTATGTCAGTTCTTGCCATGTATGTGGCAACCCTATCACCTCAGTGAGTAGATATCCTATGTGAGGAAGTGATTTCACAATGACTATCATGTCATCATGCAAGAATGATGATATCCTTAGGAATATAATGGATGTGATGACTATCAGTGCATCTTGTAGAGATGATGAGATCTTCAGGAGAATAGTGGGTGCAGCAACTATCAGGGCGTTGTGCAGGAAAGAGGAGATCCTCAAGACTATAGTGGATGCAAAAAATATTAGGGTGTCATGCATGAATGGTGATATCCTCAAGCTTATAGTGAATGCGTTCAGGGCCTCTTCTTAATTTTTTTACTTCCCTGACTCTTGGTTGAGCTTGGCTATATGTAGTTGTCATGATGTGTTGACTAGGTAGACCCTGAAGGAAACCCACACTAAAGAAAATTTTAACTTCAAAAAATGTTGTGGGTGCTATAAACTAAAACTATTAGTGCAATGAGCTAATCACAATGGGCTAGGACTCCAAAAAGTGATTTTCGGGTCAAAATTTGTATTTTGGGAATATTTGGCCAACCAAGGCTAGTGGAAAAATAACCAATTTGAGGAATTTTGAGAAAATGCAGAGTTGGGCCTCAAAAATAATGTGAGAGGTGTACAAGGGGCTAAATAAGACAACAAAACAAATTTGGTGATTTTTGGGTTGTCTAAGTCTTTTTATGACTGTTTTAGTGCAGTTTTTCCCTATTTTCGGCTTAAAAATTACTCAAAAATAGAGTAATAATAAAACCAACATAACTTTTTCGTTATAGCTCCAATTTGCATGATTTTTGATTCGTTGGATGTAGAATAAAAAATTAGTAATTTTTTTTGAAAAATTAGGGTTTTTTCCTAGGTCGGATAGTAGGGTCTTATCTTGATTACATTAACAATAAGGAAACACACAAAGTAGACAAAATTATTATCTCTTTTAAATTTTCTTTGTGTTTCCTAAAAACTTGTCTTATGTGTTATGGTTTATTGGAAATCCAATTTTCTCTTATTGTGTTTTAAAAATTGTTGATGATACTCTCAAATTGTTAAAGGTTTTCACCTTCATACTCACAGCGATAAACTTGTTAATGAAGTCCAAGTTGTCATACCCAGCAAGATATGGAGATGAAACCCATATCCGGTCAAGGAGCATAGGTACTACCGATACTCATCCAATAAATGATGGGTAGTGATATACCTTTCAAAGAAGAGTATGTGATATTTTCCATGGATAGGACAGTTCTTGGATTGGCCTTCGCCACGGTCGGGTAAAAAAACTCAATAAGTAAGCCAACCAAGTGGTAATGACATCCATCATTGGTCTTGATCAATTGGTTGGATGTGAGAGCCCAATGAAATTGATGTTTACACTTGAAATATGGTGTGTGAAGTGTTCATTTTATTTCAATCATAAATTAAAATGCATAAAATAGCATACAATGATCATTTGACTACATGCAATTAAAATGACGTTTTGAATTCAAAAATTAATGCATGTAATAAATATTTTAGGTTCAAAAATGCAAATGCAACTAGTATGAGTAAGCCTTTAAGTAGGCTTCAGATCATAATTACACACAGATCTAATAGTAGTCATCTCTATGAATAGAGATGCATAGTCATGGTTGCTATACACAAGAGCAGTAAGAATTCATAGCCACTGCCTTCTGGGGTGGCTAATAACAACAACCATTGTTCCCAATAGCAGCTAACAACAAAACACAAAACAGCCTAATAAAATTGCTTTAATATTTTTCTATGTTCTTTACTTAATCCCTACTAAAGCATTTTTAATCATACACAACAGAATAAAGGTTTTAATGCTACTTACACGTGTAGCCCAAGCCTGGATATGTTGTTGCACTCTTATCTCTATGTTTTTCCTATAGCTACTGATGATCAGGGTGGCTATGGTGCTAGTTGCTATCACTCAAAGTGGCTACAACTGTTAGCTATTGTCGCTCAGAGCAATTGTACTTGCAATGAAAACACAAATAAAAAATGCATTAGCAACCAAAATTTGAGAGAGTCCCATGGTGATTGCCACTTAAATATGCTAAAAATATAACACCTAATGCAATGAGTAATCAAAACGAACAACACATATCATATAACCAAATGCAAAGAGAAAAATATAAAAGAAATGTGCCCATATTTATTTATATTTTTTAAATTTCCTTTGCATCAGGGTTACAAAGACATCCCTCTAAGGGATTAACCATTTGATACATATTACAATCAATCACTCATGTGATAGGTGTCTCCAATAGATCCTTAGAATCCCCACAAATTGATTATAGGAGGTATTATTCTGATGACCTCCTCTTTGTGAAGCTATTGAAGATAATCTCGAAGGTGAGATGCTCCTGATAAGTCCTAAACCTACACACAAGGAAACATACAACACAATCAATAGCAAGAGTGCAGCCTCTCAGGATGAGGCCATTGCATGAATATGGCAAAATATGAAGTAAATGTATAAATAAATGATGAAATGCATGAAAATGTTAAAATAATGCTTGAAAGATAGAAAGAAATGCATAAAGATAGAACATAAAGCTAACTAATCTAAATTAAAAATCAAATGGACATAATTCTAATTTGGTCTAAATTTTAAAATAAAAGAAAATTCATAGAATCCCATAGTTGCTGATACTCAAAGCAACCAACTCTGCTAGCCACTGACGACATCGACGGTGGTGCCTTCAGGCCACTATTGAAAATAATGGCCATGGGATGAATGTTCTGCTCTTTGTGTTTCTAGCCTATTGTTGATCAATTTTGATGTCAATTTTTTTGACATTATTGGTGTGTTCTTACAGAACAACTTAGGGCGAGAATCAACTCAATATCATGGTGAATTTATAGTTGAATGATGGTGGAAGTAACTCTTCATGATGTAATCCAAGGCCATGAATGCAACTTGAGATATAACTTTGGTAGCACCTGGACACTTATGAGAGGTTTATCTCTCTGGTTCCAATTTGACAATGCTTCGCTATGATGAATTTGGGATCCTTTCTCCAATTTTGGAATACCTTAAATAGACTTCCCAAGTCTTCATCTTAGCTTCTCAAGGAAGCCAAGATCAAGAATTTTTTGGTATGAAGTAGTTAGGGTGAGGCTTTTAGAAGATCTGTAGATGCAACTACCCAAGAAACCATTGCAAATTTGTTAAATGCAATTTATTTTACTCGACTCAAGTTACCCAAGTTTGTTACAGGCTCAGTCACTATCGACAGGTATGGCTACGATCAGGCCATCCCATGATCACTTTCAATAGGTATAACTATGGTTAAGCCATCCTACAGTTATTTTCAATATATGTGGCTATGTTTAGGCCATCCCACATCCACTATCAATAGGTGTGGCTATGGTCAGCCCATCCCATGACCGCTCTCAACATCAGTGGTGATGGCTGAACAGGACTAGATTGCCCTAATTGAATGGTTAGAACAACTATTGAATATTGGAAAGGTACAAGATTAGTCACATGGCCTGTAAAGGTGTCCATATGAGTAGCCTCCTCAATATGATGTATTTTAGGTGTCTACAGGTTCTTATTAAGGAGTGCAACGACTATGATCTCGATAATAGGATATTGTTCTATGATAGGGTTCCTATTAAGGGGTGTAGCATATATGATATCAGTGGTAGGAAACTATTTTGTGTGGCTATGATCTCGATAGTAGGATATTATTCTATGGTAGGGTTACTATTGAGCGGTGTAGTAGCTATGATATTTATGATAAGATACTATTTTATGGTAGGGTTCCAAATATCCATTAACTATGCCTTAGTTTTGGTTGGCATAAATCCAAAAACACCATGACCATTAATGGTGAGGGTGACTCAAGGAATCAAGAGGTTGGATCCTCTGTTGGTGAGAAATATTCTAAGGGGAAAAATTTTCTTAAGCATATTTTTTATTTTGGAACAAAACCCTGGTTGAATGCAATCAAAGGAAAGATGAACATGCCAGATAAATGTTTCGATTTTTTAATAGAAAAAGAGAAATTAATCATTCTGGATGAACTTGCAGATCTAGAAGTAGCTCAAGGGAATATTTTTTTACTAGGTAAATTTATGGGAACTAGACCAGATCTGGATTCAATCCAAAAATGGGCTTATGAAAAATGGAAATTGTTGGGGTTTATGGAAATTGTTGCTCTTCCAAAGAATTTATTTTTGGTAAAATTGAATTGTGAGGAGGACATGACTTGAATTCTGCAAAAGGGCCCTTGGTTTTATGGTAGAATATGATTGTTCCTAAAATGTTGGACAACATAATTTGATCCCTACCATCATAATATTATACAGGCCCCAATTTGGGTTCAATTATCGGGGCTCCCTTTACATTTTTGAAGGGAAGAAATCTTTGAAGGAATTTTGAAAGAATTTGGTTAGATTATTGCAATTGATCCAACCACTATTGTAAGATCCCGGTTACTCTATGCTAGATTTTGTGTTAATATCAATTTAGAGATAGATCATGTGAAATTATTTCAAATTTGGAAAATGGTTTCAAGTGATTGAATATGAGAACATGTCTTTCAAATGCAATGTTTGCTTCAAATTTGGACATGTGGGGATATTTTGCCCTAATCAATAGGAAAAAAATTATAGACATAAATTTGGAAAAAGAAGAATGTAGATGATTTAAGGAAGAAAGAAATCTCAAAAAGGTGTGATTTGGGTAAAGAGGAACAAGTAAATCTAGATCAGAAGGAGAATGGCTTGGCTACAATCACAATTGAATAAGGGGAGATTGTGGATGAACATTTTAAGGTATGCCCCTCTATTTCTAGTCCATGTTTGTCAAAAAATGAAATTCCTACCATGAATCCTTTTGAATCCTTAGAACACTTTGAAAATGAAGATGTGAAAACTCTAGAAAATGAGGATAGGAAAATTGTTGAAAGTGATATTGTGATTAAGGATCTTCAAACACCTGAAAGAAATAAATATGAAAAGGAAAACTTAGAACCTCATGAATTTGGTCAAAGAAAAGTTTCAGTAAAAGGGAACAAAAGTCTTGCTATTTCTAGAACAATGAGGAACAATAAAAAGAATGGGATTGATATAGGCAATAAATTTAAGCCTAGTAGACCTTCAAATAAGGATATTTTGCACAGAGAAACAACTATAGATGTGGAAAATGGAACCCAAATGACTCTTAATCTAAGTGGGAAGAAACATCCTGCTAGATCTAAGAAATGAAGGTCATATAGTGGAATATAAGGGGCCTAAATGCCCCAAAAGGAGGAACAAAATGCAATGATGGCATGTATGTAGAAAAGGAAACACTCAGGATGAAGGTATGGTCTAATTCCAAGTTGATAAAAAGGAGGGTTTTATTTGGTTCTTCAATTCTCTATCTATGCCCTATTTTCAATTGGGTGGTTTTAGTGATTGGAATGTTGTCCATAGTCTATCCTAGACTATATCATCATATTTTGGATTTCATAAGAGGCTTATGTGTATGTTCTAAAGTTGACTTAAGTTTTGTCTCATTTTGGAATTTTTACGAGGCATATTTGTATGTTTTGAAGATGTAAAAGGGTTGGGGCCCTTTCAAAAACCCCTTATTCCAACCTTATAAAAAAGAAAAAATAATTCATGGGGCTTTATCCTTTGGATATTCCATCAAGTTATTTTGACTTCTTTTATCCTTTCCTTAATGTTTTTCTATGATATGAAAGCTTGTTAATGACAAATTTCTATTTCTTCTTGTTTCCCTAATCACAATCTACTTGCCTTTTATTCCAACTGAATAGTTTACACATTAATGTTGTTGATGACTATTGTCTTCCACTGGCATATTCTTATGCCCATCACACTATTTTTCTACATTCTAGAGCTTTTTCTAGAGTTGCCTTTCAATGGAAAAACCAACAATAAATTTCTTTTTCATTCCCTTGGAACGTCTTCTTTAATGTAGCTTTCCTTTTGTTTTGATAAGTTTCTTTCTTGTTCTCTTAGAAGATTTTCTTGAATATAATTTTTCTTTTGTCGAGAGTGAGCTTTTATTACTCTTTGGAATTGTATTTCTTGTACAAATTCCACTAATTTTTATGGCTCAAAGAAGGCTTGGGCCTTTATCAAATGAACCCTATTTCTTATATTTTGTAGTACTTCTTCTTGGAGTATGATTTAACCTTTTGAAGGATGGCTTTCTTGTAATATTATTTTAATAATCTTCGATGGCTTATTTATCCTTTTGAAGGAGCTCCTTATGGATTCCTTTTATTGCAATTTTAAGAACTCTCTATGGCCTCCTTTCCTTGTGATATTTTAAAGGAGGTTCAATGGATTCCTTTCCTTACCTTTTGAAATGACAATTTTTTCTTTCTTGCTAAGATTGGCTTGGTTTTTTCTTGCAAGATTTATGATCTTATTGGCATTTGGAAGGAAAATAAACCTTTTAATACTTTTAAGACTTTTGCCTTCATCAAGGATTTTTCACCTTAAAAATTTGAATCTACCCTGGAATTTTGCTTCATGGTGACAATACCCCTTCATACCAACATTTTTGCTTATCAATTGGTGTAATTTTATTTTCATTTAGTGATATTACTTAGTGTCCACAAACACCTCCATTATATTCTATACTTATTTTCTTTGTTATGTGTATTTATTTTCAAACAATACTAGGTAATGTTTGATTTCATTCATTTCTAGAAACTGTTGTGAAATCTAACATGGTATCAAAGTGGATTTCAATATCCATTCTCGAATGCTTCTATTAGCAGTTGTTTTTCTTCAGATTATTTTCTTTGTTATGTGTATTTATTTTCAAACAATACTAGGTAATGTTTGATTTCCTTCATTTCTATAAACTGCTATGAAATCTAACATGGTATCAAAGTGGATTTCAATATCCATTCTCAAATGCTTCTATTGGTAGTTGTTTTTCTTCATCTTCTCCTAAGGATAACAATGATTGGATAAATCTAAGAAGAAGTTCTTATTGAAGGCTACTGGTAGGATCAAAATAAGGGTTTTCTAATAAAAATATAGGTGTATTGGATCACGAGAATCTTACTAGGATTGGAAGATTTGCTTCAGTAAAAACATTCATCGATATGTTCCTTTTTTCTCTCATTGGTACTCAAATATTTTTTAATAATTTTTTACTAGATAGAAACCCTCATTTTAGGATTGAGTTTTTTAAGGTTTTTTAAAAACTTCATCTGTATTTTATAATTTTTTTCAAAAACCCATTTCCTTTTCTCTCTCAACTTCTTTTATCCAATAGTAGTATAGATGAGAGTGTAGACTGCTTGGCCATCATGATAGAAGAAAATATGAGGCTAGATTTTTTGAGATAGACTCCTAGTACCATAAAATATATGGGTAGGCTTACATGCTTATCCAAGACTTCCAAGCCACTTGAAAAAGTTAAAAAATGGTTTGACTACTTTTTTTCTACATAGGCATAAGAGGATGTCCTAATTGGTTGTTTGACAAAAAGACTATATAGGGAAAACCATGATAGATATGGATGAATTTTAGCATCTCTAGATTGTTTACAAGATTTCAAGGGTGGTCCTAGTTTAACACTTGCTCATTTTAGCTCTAGGTACCCTAAATTTACATCTAAAAAAAATATTCTTTCCCTCTAAAATTTGAAGTTTCAAAAATAAAATTAGAGAATATTCCCTAGAATGGTTGTAAAGTCTAGGCATGCAAGCGCATGTTGCTTACATTAGTGTGAAGGTTCAAATGGGGGCATTTGATTTTTTTTTGCACTTTAAATTTACTTCTTCTTTTTTATCTCCTTGTAGCAATCCAGGATGCATGCACCTAAGCTAATAATAATTGAAACATCACATAAAGCATGAAAGAAAGACAAATTTACAAATAACCAAAAATAAGGGTTTCTTTTATTATATTTTCATCAAAATGTGGTTACAAATCCATACCTCTTAGGGATACCCAATGTGATACAATTATTACAATCATAGAAAATCCCCATGCAAGGGTAGGTGTAATTTGTAGGCTTCCTAGGTTGACACGAACTACTCCAAGGCAAATGTAGCCTTCTTCTCCATGATTAGAGGCATTTATTGCTTTGAAGGACAAGACCCTGTTAACCCTGCATTCAAGAAACAATAAGAAGCAATTAAAAACAAAGGAGGCCTCTCTTAATGAGGCTTTTAAAGGAACTTATACAAAATATTGTCATGAAAGCTTAAATCAAGAAAATGTATAAAGCATAGTAATCTACTCTAAACAAGATAATTGACCATCAAGAAATATGCAAGAAACATAAATAAATCTATCTAGTGTTCTAATTAAATGATTGAAAGCATGTAAACATGAGAAATAGCCATAACTAATCTAGCTACCAAATGACAAGAAATGAAGGAGATATGTCTTAAATCCCTATTTCTATCGAATAATTATCTCTAATAAAGCAAATCTAGATTGAATGCATTTAATCTACAACAAATAAAAGATAAGCTACTACTAAAACCAAGGGAAAAGGAACTTAAACCTTGACCATGGGTCTGTGAAGCGGTTGGTACTGTTAGCCATGGCTGATAGCCATGACTGAGTCATGAATTTCCTTGCTCTCAAATGTTGGTCTCAAATCTCCAATTCCCCTTGATGAATTGATGATCAAGGGTCACCACGGTGTCCTCTAATAGATTTGGTGGTTGAATTGCTTAGATTGATGATGGAATGGGCTCAATTGCATTTCTTGATCTCTCCTAGCCCTCCATAGCCTTCTTGGTTATAAATTCCATTTGATATCCAATTGGGTAGCAAAAGTGCTCCTCTCAATGTATGCAAGTGATTATGTAATTCGATAGGGCTTCACTGCTCTTCAACTCAAGATTCTTTCAGACTTCTCCCAAATTTGGAGGGGGGTTATATAGCACAAGGTAAGTCCATGTCTCAGCTTCATGGAGAAGCCAAGATCAATAAGGGATAGCTAGGACAGTTGGATGGAAACTTCTGGAACTTTTTTCCCCCTAACTGCTTGGATCTTCAACCAATTGACCATTGTAACTGATTTTGGGTCATCCAAGGTCCAACTGATTTTGAAGGCTAGTCGTGGCTCTGAGGCACGGTTAGCTCTATTAACCATGGGTGTCAGCCGTGACCAACACTGATTAGGCTAAAATACCTAAATGAGTGGTTAGAACCATTGCTACACCTTGGAATCTATCCAAGATATTTTATATGGTCTTCTAGCATGTCCCATATGAGTAGCCTCCATGATATGACATATTTTAGGTGTCTACAGATACCCCTTTTGAGATGCGTTGTGAGATCGAACAATGCTAAGCAAAAATAGACCTCCTAAAATGATATCATAGGTTAGATGATGATCATTAGTCTAATTAACATTAGATGCCCAAGTCCTACAAAAGGAAGTGCATCCTAGAATCATTGCTTCCAACTAGATGGAAGGCTTAAATTAAAAAATCTTTGGCAAGCTCCAGCGATGATCGAGTAGCTTCAATGCTACTATAGGCTTCCGTGCCATATAGATCCGAAAGGAGGAGAGCTACTAACTTAACTTTCATAGTTGCTTTTTGCCCCAGTAAAGGGTAAGCTTATGATAGTCGTTGGCAATGATTCGTAAGACGAATGCAATTTTGACAATATCAAGGGATCTTCTATTGAATTTGATTATGATTATGATATTATGACTACCCCCTCAAGCGACAAGTTGATGAGGGTAATAATAATTAAATGAAGCAATGATTTTCTTGACCACTATGAATGATCTGAACTGATTTAATATTTAGCACTTGATACTTGGCGAGGCCTAATCAGCTATGATTACAACTATTAATAGTAAATGTATATTTCTATCCCATGGAGCGGTCCAGCCTCGAAGGCCTTATTAGGGAATCAAAATGATAACAATTCCAATTAGGCATGTATTGAATCATATTTGTCAATGATCTGCTAAAAATGTCTTATAATAATTGACATGATTGCTTCGTTCTCGTGGATTGAAATGAAGCATATCAATTCAACGATAACGAATTTACCCCAAATGTCCTTATGGTAATTTACTCGTCTTGTTGGATTGCATGGAGCATAAGTTGCTACAATCACCAAGTGTATAGGGTAAACAACTAGATATGAGGCACATTTGGCTTTTGAATTATCTAATTTTTTTGTTATTTTTAATATTTTGAAGGTTTTGGCCCATTAGATATTTTTAATTTTACCTTTTGAAACTCCTCACGGTCAAATTTTTGGAGCATTTATTGCAATTTGCTAGCCACGCTTGTCAAACGTAGCCAAATTTTTGAATTTCCTTAGCCGTAGCTCCAACCCACAATCGAAAAACCGTAATCCTGCACCCACAGATGTCAACTGCAGTCAGGAGAAAAATAGAAAATATTTAAGAAAAATATGTCATTTTTGACGTCATTTTCCAATTGACAACTTTGCAAACCTGAGTGCTCTAAGAGGTGAGTTACCCAAATTTGATGTGAAATGCTACTGTAAATTTGACCTCACTACCATCTATACTGATGGTATACCAACTTGGAGGCGTCGATGCTACTAAGGTAGAAGCACACAAACCCTCATTTTTCAATTACTAGATAAAATTGAACCTCATTAAGTAATGGGTTAAATTAACATCATTAAACTACCGATAATGAACCTCACCCTAGATAGATTTAGCCTAGGTTAGCTAAAAGGGGAGGGTTTAATTTTTTTTTGGGTCTTTGGATAGGAAATGACCTTAAAAAGGTCATCCCTCCTAGTTGTGGTTGGCAAGCACAGTCCCCAATTGGAAAATTTGGGGTTGGCTATCATCCGCAATGGGATTCAAATCCCAATGGTCATAAAATTGACCACCATATCGACCGCGGATCTAAGCCACTGTTCAACGACCTTAGAATTTTTTTTTCATTTTTCCACTTTTTTGGATTTTTGAAAAGAATTAACTAATTTTTTTATTATTTTTTTGAAGTGTTTTTTTCGATGTTTATGCGCTTTGAAATTTTTGTGATTTTGTTTGATGTTTTTAAGTCATTTTTTTATTTTTTTGGTTGATTGTTAATCATTTTTGCTTTATTATTCCACTCTCGACTAGACTTCTACTATGAGGGCAAAGGAATCAAAGATCCTTCGCAACCTATGCGGTGCCCTGATGCAAGTAGAGTAGGATTGGTTTGGGGCTGTGGGCTTTGGCTATGTCTTGCACCTCCCCACTATCTAGGTCAATAAGGCCTACATGACTACATTGGCCCAATGTTGGGATGCACAGACCAATACCTTTCACCTATCGATAGGTGATATGACTGTGACATTAGAGGATGTATATCTCATATTTTGACTCCCTCTAAATGGCGAGGCCATCACATCTTCACTGACTGATGTGAATTATGTAGCCTTAAATCAGATATTTTGCCATCATAGTGATGCAACACAGCAGCATTTGAACCATGGAGGGGTCCACATTGAGCATTGGTACACTGAGTAGGTCTTCTCTCGGTGAGCGGCCATCTTCATGCACTTGATTGTGCAGATCGTGCTCCCTAAAAATTTTGGAGTGAGGTTCCCTTGGAACCTCATAGCTAGGATGTAAGATGTCCTAGAGAGAACCATTCAGTAGCCTCTAATCATGCCTTAAGAGAGTGCCCTGCTAGCGTAGCTCTATAATGATTTGTATCAGATTACTTAGAGGAGTAGAGTGGGCATCGACTGCATCTTGCTTCTTCAGATCTGGGGGTGGTAGCACATCAATATCGAGCACCTTGTAGGACTGCCACTCAAGATAGCAAACATTTAGGATGAGGTTAGCTAGTGCTATGCAGTGTGTTAGCCCTGAGATTAGAAGGGTTTCTATATTAGGTCTTGCGTAGGAGACCTGGGCTACTACATAGAGCATTTTGCATGACTACAGGTGTATTAGATTAAGTGGCACCCCTACCTAGACTACCCTCCATGGGAGGAGGTAGATGAGTGCCTACAACAAGCACATAGAGATAGATGGCTCCTTATATACAAGTTTTAGGTATGTGAGTTCTTCTACTTCTCTCGTGTTACCAGACAATTTGGTATTAGGCAGGACATCCCAGAGTTTCCTACCATCTACCGTTGTCTCACTCTAGAGAGGGACTTGACATGGCGTAGGGTGACTCTGCTAGATGATGAGGATGATTATTTTTAGGATTCAAGCCTAGCAGATGCAAGGACTACACCTGACTATGACACCTGGTGGATGACCAGGGTATGGCGGGGCATATATGGCCCCTTGGGTAGGACAGCAAATGAGACTGTAGTAAAGGGAGAAGAGGGATTTGAGGTCAATCCTCATGGGTGTTGAGTCCATTAGAGGGCTGAGGGAGGATGGGGTGAGGGATTAGTTGTTGAGTAGGCCTCCCAAACTAGGAGGATGAGGCTCTAGAGAAGGGTGAGGCACCTCCTAACAGTGAGATTGGATAGCTCAAGGCTTAGGTTGCCAGCCTACAGACTTAGGTAGGCACACTCTAGATGTAGATGCTAGCGAGAGACACCACCATATCAACCTTACAAGCATGGATTAGTTACCTACAGTCACATCTCACAGTAGGGAAGTCTTAGTGGTGCAACTATGCAGAGGAGAAGACTGCTCTCCAGGCATAGGTTACCACAACACAAATAGAGATCCATAGGGTCACAAGGCATCGCATCCTCCTACAATCTCAGCTAGATGTTATGACTGTAGAGCATGACTGGCTCTGTCTTATGAGGGGAGACCCCTCAGCTTCAAATGTTATTCTAGTGGCTCCAGCTACTCCAGTAGCTCCAACAGTATCAATAGTACCAGCAATGTAGGTACTAGTAGTAGCAAATTCGATGGTAGAGATCAGGAGATTGCAGGATCTGGTGTAGTAGTATATTAGTGAGCGATCATCATATGATGCCTACATATCTACATTAAGGGGAGATATCAAGATACTTGAGGGTGAGGTACTGGATAGGTCCATGGCTCTAGGATATCAGAGGACTTAAACCAGGGAGACAGGTCAGTCCTCAGCTCGCTCTAGTCACAGGTCACACAAGACTAAGAGGACCTCAGGTGCCAAATCTAGATGGACTCACAAGGAGGGTGGAGGCCACGATGGTTGCTCATAGACTGGGGGCGTAGGCACTACTTAGCACAGATCTATGCCAACTATTGTACCATTTTTGAGTGTAAGGTCAAGAACCTACATAGTTGTAGCCTGTGGGCATTTTTGACATATGCTTATGTACTCCTTATTTTTTATACACATATCTATATGATCTGATATTTGAGACTTATTATATGTGCAGTTTATTATTTATTATTGTTTTATATTTATGATATGCATATGGATGCAATGTTGATGTGTTATATTTATTTTATGCTATATGATGTGATGTATGTATGACATGCGTTAGATAGCTATGTGATATATGCTTAGATGCAATGATATACATGTGTAGATGGACTACTTATGATGAATGTATATGAATGCAATGTTTGATGTTAAATGCATGTTTAATTTACAGTACTTGTATGCATTTAATTTATGATGCTATGACATGCTTCATACTATGTATGTACTGCATAATTGCTATGATGATGATTTTTTGTAAATGGACATGTATGCTTTAATCACTTAAAACATAATGTATGAATGCAATATGAGTTTGAAAATCTAATAGATGACACCATAGAATGTATAGTAATCATGAACTGTAATTGATGTATCTTATCATAAGAATTAATCAATTAATCACCCATGTGCACTATGTCATGATATATTGTTTCTATCCATAAGCTCTTGCAAGTTAAAATAATATGTGTAACATAGTCAGTGGTCATTTAAATATCATTTTTGACATCCATCCGGTATCTAACCTATATTATGAACAGTCTTTAATAAACAAAATCTTATAAAGAGAAATTTTATTCTTGATGATTGCGATGGTTGTTGCTATTTGGGAATTTTTGAGGTTTTACCATGAAACTCAAACACCCTAGTTGACTTATCAAAAGTTGTATAATGACTATACTAGACTTCTGAAAAATAAAGTTTTCACTAGGATAGACCCAACTATTCATTATCCCTGTGTGTGCAAATGAATATTTTATATAAGACATAAGCATACCCCAATGCCAGGCGGGATTCATTCAGCCCATTGTTGTATTGGGGATCCTCAAATGTCTATATGATCCTATGTTTGGATTTTAGTTGGACTTAGACTACTAAGCGATACAAGACACCTGAAGCTAGCTCTTCCACATTCAAACATTGGTCTACACAAAATAAATATGCTATTGTATCAGACATATCGTCATGCGTAAGGTTCGATAGTGCTGACAATTCTAGGTATTCAAGTTCACTCCCTTATTTTCTTCAATTTATCGGGATACTTGCTCATGTATAGTGACAAAAATCACTGTTTATTTTCTCTATAGTGATAAAAACCATTGTTTATTTTATACTCTTTCTCTTTTTTTTCTTGAGAAAGGGATTTGATAGTGATTTGATTTCATTTTGAATTTGATCTTGATTTGACTTGATTTTATTCAGATAATTTGCTCTGGGAATTTGCTTCTTTTTGATGTAAGCAAGGGATTTATTTGGGTAAGGGAAACATACCCTTTTGCAATTATCAGCATTTTTTGGCCTGTCCACACAGGGGGATAAGCGAGATAAAATTTTTACCTCAAGATACTGGTCCTTCTTCGTAGCATTCATATTTCCCTTGTCCTAATTAGGATTTGTTTAATTTATTAATTAGTGATAGGATTCTAATATGCTAAGTGCTATCACAGCTAGAATTTATCTATAAAAGCAAAGCAATATTCTACCAACTCCTGAGAAGACCACTAGGTATGGTTGAATGGCCGAAAAACCCTAGTATATTCTTCATAGCAAAAGACAAGGTTGTTTTGAAAAATACAATTACTCACCAGGGTGATGGATGATAACGACAGTGCATAGATGCATGATTGAAACACAAATGTGGTGTCATTTGTAAGATTGTAAACACAACCTATCCTAATGCAAATGCAACATATGGAAATACCTAATGCAATGCAAAATGAAATGCACGTGCAAAATGCAAATGCTTGATGCAAATGAAGTGCAATGATGCAAATGAAAAATACAACATTTTTGAATGAAATGCAATGATGCAAATTATTGGAACCGATTCTTGCATCCGTAGGAAATCAATTGTCACGCTACAAGAATCCGTTTGAAACCAACGAGCTATTACAGGCTCTGGTCGACCTGCCTCATGTTTTGCTAAACCCGAATATTGCTAAAGAAGATGGCAGAATGGGTAAGGAAACCCCAATGACAATTCTTTAATTAAACTTCTAATTTGCACGCTCCAGATTTATATTAAACTATAAGTATTTTTATTAAAATGACCAAGCATGAAAATAACCAATCTGTTATGCCTTATGTAGACCGGTGCCTAGATTCATTGGGCTGTTATAGCAATTTAACAACAATTTTAATATGAAACAGAGAGAAGGGGAGAAGAAAATTGGCGTTCTTAATCTCATTCGAATATCGTAATAAAATCAAGAGTTAACCAATGAAAGAAACGTATATAATGCGTTCAAATAATGTAACCCATTATACAGATACACACAATACTGAGACAAAGAAATGACAGGAATAAAACCCAGAATTGTATTGATTTCATAAAATATTACATGCAGAGTGGGCGGGATGCCTTTTAACTCTATTTTTCTTAAAGAAATACATCAATACAATGAAGAGGACTCTGTTCAAATAATGTAATAGGTCTCTCCAACTCTCCTTGTTCCAATATGGTAATGAGAAGAATCTCTGAATCCTAGGCTCAATAAGACTGGAAATATTCTCAGCTTCTTGAACGCTTTCCTATCATACAATCCTGCACAGCAAGGGGAGGAAGAAAGAATGAATAAAAGAAAATAGACACAAAGAAATACAACAACACAACTAACAGGGCACTCAAGTATACCTCTTAGCAAAAATGCTATTCTCTAATTGCTTGATGCAGAATCCAGACCTGCCTGCTTCCTTTTATAGCTGTTGGTTCTTGATTCTGTTATTTTTGGTTGAATTTTGGTTGTACACTTGGCATCATCTGATTGAATTTCCAAAATTGGTGCTATCCAGCTGGCTTTGAGGTTTTGACTGTGCTCCTTTCTTTGACTTGTTCAAACAAATTCCTACTAAACTGGTGATTTAAGTATGAGGAGAACTTTGATCTGATTCAGCTACTTCTTGGTGCGTTTAGCTACTGCTTTCCGAACTGGCCTCTTTTGAGTTGCCTTTCCTTGATCCTTTGACCCTTTAACTACCCTAGAGATATCTCCTGTTATTGCAACTATCTGTGGTGCAGAATCTACTTTTTGTTGAGTGCAGGTATTGACCCTTTTTCCCTTTAAACTCCTTTGCAACCCTTTAATATGCTCATCAATCAACCTCCATATTTCTGTGTCAAAAGTGGTTGCAATCCTGAGCATATTCATTTCTTGCAGAATTTTGTTTTTTTGTATAACAATAACATGCATGTTTCTGTCATATTGAAGTAGTAAGGCTTCTGTAGCATTCACCATGAGTGTAGTTTGTTTAATCATCTCCTCCTCATCACCTTGTTCATAGTCAAATCTCTCAAGGGTTTCTTTGAATATTCCTTCTATGTCTGATGCTTCCAGGCATTGATCTAAGGATAGGCCAATATCTATCAGTTTATCTGTAGCATCCTTTATCAGATCATTCATCTCAGTCATAGAATTTGTCCATTTTTCTTGGTTTGATCCAAACAGGGCTGCTTTGAAAAATTCAAAATTGATTTGAATTTTATTGCCTTCAGGTGTTGTTATTTCTTGTCCTTGCAGTTCTTCAAAATGATCCCCTATGTAGTCCAGGGTTGGGTGAATGAATTTAAAATATTTTTCTCTTTCCTGCATCAAGGTCATGATTTTCTGGAGCAATTATTTGAATCACCCTTATTTGCCTGAACATTTCTAGTAAAACCTTTGGCCTGAGCTTTTATTCTTTTGTACATGTCCTTTTTCATTACATTCAAATAATATACATGATCTTGAACCTTGGTTACTACAGGGGGTTGGGCAATTGAAGCATCTTTCTTATTTAATTCTTCTTGTTGCTTACTTATCACAACTTTTAATTCTTACTTTTCTTTTTCTTCTTGGTCCAATTGTTTTTTGAGTGCTTCAATATTTTCAACAAATTGATCAATGGCTTGAGCATTCACTATTTTGACAAGTTTTGCTATATCTACGTCTTTACCCAGTACTGATGATCCACCTATTTCTTCATTGGTACTGAAAACTAGTGGGTCTTGTAGGGGAGGGAGATTAATCTCAACAATATTTGACACAATTGTCCTCAACTCTGCTTTTTCTGAAGATTGTTCTTCTGCATTTCCCATCCCTGCTACTAACTGCAACTCTTTTTCATCTTATGAGGCTTTCATCTATCCTTTCCAAAACAACCTTGGCCACTGGTAAAGACAATATGGGCTTCTTTGCTTCTACTGGAGTTATTTCTATTTGAATCTTCACTAAGTAACTTCGGAAAAGGCCACCTAGTCCACCAGTCTTCCTAGGATTCATTTGTATCACTAAGGGAATTTTGATCTCTTGTCCCTTTATGGTTATAGAGGTAGGGATGGCCATGGGTGCCAATTTCCTCACACTAGTTACAACTAGCACATTATCAGATATGGGAACTACAACTTGCTCTGTAGGTGATGCTTTTTGAGAAGAGGAAGTTACTATTTCTTTACCTTCATCTATACAGGTCTGTTGAGGAACTTCTTTTGGTGTTGCTTCTATTCTGAGTTGGTCATTCACTGGGAGTTTAACCTATTGTTCTACTACATCAACAGTTCTAACAGTGACCTCCATTAAGTCTATGTCCTGCTCCTCTATCAATTCTAGCAAAGGGTCTTCTTTAATTGTTGGGTCTATCCTTGGCATAACAGGTGTTGTAGTATCTACTAAAATTTCTTGAAGCCTTCTTAGTTCTGTTGGGTAGTCATAGGCTTCACAAACCTGTGTGCTACCTCTCTTTTTTGGAGGGAAATTATCCCATACTATCTGTAAATCTGATCTTTGCTCTATAGCTTCTAATAAGCTCTCTTCAAAAGCATCTTCTCGATGCTTGATTCGAGCATACTCTCTCTTCTCCATCATCTTGTTGTAAGTTCCTTTTGGGTCATAAAACCTCCATGACACTTCATCGAATCCCATATTGTCCAATTCAAACATTCCCTTGAGTAGGGAAGGATATCCAACAAATACATAATCCCCAAAATGGCAGGGAACATCAAGCTAGGGGACTTTTCCATGCTTCTTAACCAATCTCATTTTAGCCTCTTCTGCCACTTGTCTGCATAATTCTAGGGCTGCTATGGACAATGGGCAATATTGGGGTAACACCTTAGGAGGGATTTTAGCTCCATATAATCTGATGTAAGTAAAACCTTCTATGAAGAAGAAATCTCCTATCTCCTTTTCTTTAATGAATGCTCTTACCCCTGGCCCTAATATTTTTGGAATTAGCCCAGTTAAGGCCCAATGGATTTCTACCAAGAAGTGATCACAAAACCAGCCCATGTGAGTTCATCCTTCATGAAGTCTCTAGAAGCTATTTTGTACATAGGGGCTATCTATAGCTTTTAATCTCTTACGGGCTTCTTCCCCCAATTGGCCCGCTATTAAGTGAGTGAGAAAAGAATATTGTGAAAAGTGAGGCATCTCCTACCTCTATTCAAAAATTGCTCTCTTTAGTTCTACCATTTCTTTGTGTATTTGTGAGCTCAATTCTAGTTCCCAGGCGTAGATAGGGGTGTTATGTCCTCTATTACATTGTGCAGCTAAATACAAAACCCTTTTTGTTATTCTACTCATATCCTGTACTCCCAATACTATGTTTATCATGTCACAGAAGTCTTGTACCCAGGGTTTAAAAGTATTTTTATTAATTGGGAAATTTTTCTCTATTTTTGCATGTGTATCAAACAATTTTTTAAAAATTTCCATATCAGTGAACATACGAGATTGGTGTTCGATTACCTGGTCCACTAGAAATGTGGTATACTTCATCAGATTGAACACTTCCTGGATATCTTCGACTTTGGCGTTGAACACCTTTCGATTCTTGTGGTCTCGAAAGGTCCTCGTTCTTTCGTCATATGCCACTGCTAACCAAGCCATCAAATCTGAGGAGAAATGCACTTTTGGGCATATCAGCTTCCCAAGGTTACTATTCCATCTATTTTCTCTGGGGAAACCCTTGTACTGCCACCTCCGAGCTTTATGGAACAAATCTGCCATTATCCATGGGGTTCTGTTATCGCCTTCCATCACTCGGGTGAAACTCTTAATGTAGGCATTTTTGATCTCGTACAGTTGAGTTGAGTTGGGTTTTTTATCTACCCCACATTTTTGGGCAAAATCATACATAGTGGTACCAGGAACAGGCGGTCCAAAAATCATAGAATAGGGTGATTTATCTATGATAAACTTCATGGCTTCTCATGTATCTGTAGGTACGAACACATCTCCCCATGATGCCATTGCTCTCGCGATTGCTGGTCAAGTTCTTCTTCGAGTTCTCAGAATACAAATACTCTCTTCCCTCTATGCTTCTGATGTATCAATTCTAATTCTTGGTATACCAGTGGAGTGGCCTTGACTGGTTTCGTAAGTTCATATACAGGGTGGTGGAGTGAACTTGATAAATTTGCACGTTTCATTATCGACCCGATGCCACCAACCACTGTTCAAAATTGGCCAATGGAATCATGCCAACTCAGCCTTTTTTAGAGTTTTGTGCTTTATGATGGGCGATATCTGTTAACTTACGTGCCTAGGTCCCTTTGATCCGTGTGCCTACAATCATTCATGCTTTCTATTCATTCATCAATGGGGATCTTTTAATCTGACGTGGAACGGTATGTGCCATGGGGGTAGTGTCCTTTTTGAACCTCGTGCCACCTCGGATCCGAGCGATAACTAGATCTTTGGGATCGATTATGTCTCTTTCGAGATTTCTATGATATCCGATTCTCGGTGTGAGCGTTGGTTTTCATATTTCCTATGATGCCCCTTTTTCCTTAAGTCAACCATGATTAATCGCAACCGTCAGATACAAGTGATTGGTTTTGCTCTTGGAATGTCGATTGATGCGTTGTCGTCCGATCTAGGTAGGATGTTGGCACGATCATTGATATCCCGAGACCTGCATGATGGTTAATGTACCTAGCTGCATATAAACACTTGACATAACGTGTTTTATGGTCTTCAATTAATCATGATTATCCAATGTTAATCTTCATTATTTTCAAACCTTAGCAACTCGTATTAATTGATGGTAATCATATGATACGTGCATTTTTTTTTGTGATCATCGTTAGATCATACTATGGTGAGGCGCGACCGTTGGATTGTATATATGCACATGTTTTTTAATAAATGGGAAACATTTATACGTACCTTGGTTTAATTAATCAACCTTTTGAAATAATAATGCTTAGATTAACCTTTGGTTGATCTTTTCGTATGTGCACCATTGGATCTGGGGGAGAAAAGAGCATTGCCGTCCGATTTGTGTACCATTAAAACATCTTCATTTAGCTTTCAATCCTTTGCCGCCACTACAAGCCTTCACGACCATCGATTTTTGGATGAGTTTGGGCGCCATCGTTAGATTGTCAATAAAATGCCCACCATATAATCAATGTAAAAACTTTTGATTTTCTATTAATCATGTTTAAGGTGAAAGGGGGGGATTAGTCAACGTATTAAACCCTCACTAAGCATAATTAATATTTATCTTTACCTTAGCCTTTTCTTTTACCATTCATGGTTTCAGTGCGACCGTCAGATTTCGAGTGGAGGCAAGCGCAGCCGTTGGATCTAGTCAACTTGCAAGTTAGTTTAATCAAGTACGTATAATATTAATCATAATTAAGGTGAAAGGGGAGGATTAGTCGATGTATTAAACCCTTTTTAATTACATGATTAACATTAATTAATTTTTTTGAACCTTAACACTCTTTAATGCATCTTCAATTAGTGTGCCACCGTTAGATTAAAAATCGATCGAGCGCAACCGTTCGATCTTGGTAACTAGCTCGATGATTAATCGAATGGGGTGCATCCTTTTTAATATTGACTTTTAAAGTTTACTTTAATCGAAGCAATCACAATCATCGATCTATACTTTGTTTGGCATGATCGTCCGATCTATCGAACTTACTATTTAATCGGAACCTTTGACCATCAAGTCTTGCATTTAAAATTTTGACTCTTTGGACAATGCGTGATCATCGATTTGATCTTGGGGTCAGCACATCCATTGATCTTGTTAAAGGTGCAAGGACTTTAATCATGTTTGTTATTAGTCTATGACTTAACCTTTGGGTTTATTGTGATAGCATGCTCGTTAGATTTATTTTTGATGCAGCGCTATCATCAGATTTAATGAGAGATGCTCAATTTTTAAACCCTAGTTTAACTTTATTGACCCATTTGACTTATCATACGAGTTCTTTTGGAATGCGCATCCATTAGATTTTTTCATGATGATGCGCTACCATATGATTAAGCCTAAGGTGCTATCTTTTACTTCTTGACCATGGCTTGACTTTTGATTTATCCCTTGGTCGATTTTATTAATGCGCTACCGTCCGATTTTTTTGGATTGAGTGCGACCCTTGGATTAAATCTAAGGTGCTCGATTGTTAGCTTGGTGGGGTGCATACCCTTAGGTTTTAATTAATTAATATTTTCTTTAACCTTAGACCTTTCGGATTTTGAGACCATGGTGAAATGACTTAACCGACTTTAGATTAAAAGATTTATGAAGGTCGGACTTAGGCCCAAGGAAAGATTTAATTGAAGGTCGGACTTTGGCTTTAGATTTTTAATTTGAAAAATTCTTCCCTAACCATTTGAGGTAATTTGATTTATACCATGAAGCCCACATTATTAAAAAGGCTAAGGTTAGACTTTATCAAACCAACTAATGAAAAATTGAATTACTCACAACAACTTAAGCAATGACCAACAGTATAAGCAATTTGATTGAAACCAAAAATTTAAATTTGGGGGTTTCAAAGTTGAGTCAAATTTGGCTCCAACATAGGCTCTGATTGGGACAATGTGTTGAAAACATGAAGCACTTGAGAACCACAGAATCTCCTAGTTTTATTTTGCAAAAATTTAACAAAAAACAACAAAATTTTGATTGCTAAGCAAAACTTGAAATGTATAACAAAAAAACTTCCTTCCTCTTTTTCTTTCTTTTCTTCATCATTCATTTTTTATATATATACTGAAAACATGATATCAAAGCAAGTAGAGTATGGAAAATTGTAGATCCCTTTTCATTCAATTTGGAAACAAAGGTTAGAAAATTTTAGAAATCGATGAGTTTTATTTTGAAATATTGTAATGCTTGTTTTAGCTAAGTCATAAGATATGATTACACAGATTTTGTCACAACCATTTGTCTCATCATATTTTTGCCCATGTGTGTGTTTGTGCATTCTTTTTTGGATTTCTAAATCTTTCAGAACTTTATCATATCTGAGCAAAATAGCCAAGCCTAATATGTGATTTCACTCTTTAAAAATTTTCACCATTCTGCAGGGCTCCATTGCCAGTCAGGCATCTATAGCCTCGGTGGAGTTGCTTCTAATCCCATCTTGGTTTTACCCTACTGCCAGTCAAGCGTCTATAGCCCCGGTAGAGGTTTTCCAAGATATCTCAAGTAGTGACTCAATTTTACTTTATTTTTTATTTTTCTTTCTCATGAGAGAAGTGTTTGGATATATAAGCAAATTGTGCAATAAGTATGCACGAGTTGAGGATTAGTTTCTGGCTATAAAATATGAGTGTAATAATTTTTGGCTCAACTACCCTCTCAAAGATAACTCGAGTTCTTTGGACCTTTGAAGTCACTTTAAGTATCATTTGTAATGTGAGGCTTGACATGATGTTTCAATCAGCTTTGTTTTCTTGTCTGTTTTATCTCATATCAAACAACTATTGCATAAACACTCATTTTTGATAGAATTGTAAAGCTCATCAATATCTAAAATAAATTCCCTTTTTTCTTTTTATTGTTTTTGGTGGAATCAACGGTTAGATATACTCATCAAACTAAGATATCATGTGTATAGTAAACTCAAAATTATTCAAGAACAAAAGGGAAGCTTAACTAATAAACAAAATACACCACTCTATTTTTGGATTTTTGTTTTTCTATTTTTTTTAATAATGCTTTTTTTTTTAAAGTACACCTTCAACAAGGATTGTACATTTTGAGGTGTTGGCCATTAATAGGGATAGCCATTATTTCTCCCTGCAAATTTTGTAGCTTGTAAGTATTCTGACTGATAACATGGGCAATTTGGTATGGGCCAATCCATTTAGGTTCAAACTTACCCTTTTCACCATGCTTATCATTTTTAGGATCCCAATAGATGACTATATCTCCTTGAGAAAAAGGAGTACCCTTGGCTTTCTTATTAAACAAATTTACAGTTTTTTGGGTTTGTTCCATCATTCTATTGAGGGTCTCTCTTCTTTGTTCTTCTAACAAGACAATTTGGTCAAGCCTTCTCTTAATGGGATCAGGGTTTTCATGATCTTGCAATAAAAGGGAAAGTGCCATTTTTTCCATTTTTGGGGCGAGTAGGGCTTTTTCTCCATAAACCATCTCATAGGGGGTTCTTCCTGTATTTCTTTTAACAGACAACCTATCAGCCCATAAAGCAAATTTAAGTTCACTGTCCCATCCCCTTTTGTTTTTGCCTAATGACCTTTTTATTCTTGTTATTACATTTTTATTTGATGACTCAACTAGACCATTCCCTTGGGGATAATAATTAGCAGAATGAGATAATTCAATTCCATATTCAGCACATAATTCTACCATTTCATATGACACAAAATATTGAGCATTATCAGTTACAAGATTTTTAGGAACTCCATACCTGGTCAAGATATTTTCCTCTATGAATCTGATGACTACAGTAGATGTAGATGTTCTCAAAGGTGCAGCTTCCACCCACTTTGTGAAGTAATCTATTGTAGTTATGATCCACTTATGTTGGCTAGATGAATTAGGCTTGATCTCTCCAATCAGGTCAATACCCCATTGAGCAAAAGGTGCTTCAATGATTACTGGCTTGAGGGGCATGGTTGGTAGATGCTTTTTCCCTATAAAAACTTGGCAGTTATGACAATTCCTAACATATTTATATACATCCTTAAAAAGGGATGGCCAATAATATCCTGCTCTCATGATTTTATTAGTTGTAGCTCTTGGAGAAAAATGTCCCCCACAAAAACCATTATGAAATTCATTAATTATTTTTGGGACTTCTCTTTCATATAAGCAGACTAATAATACTCCATCAAGATGTTTCCAATATAATACTCCATTTTGTATATAATACTTTTGAGCTTGAAGTTTGACTGACCTCATTCTATTTATTGACATATTTTTGGGGAATGACAAAGTTTGTAGATAGGACAAAATTTCTTCATACCATTTACATTCTTCATTTTTTATTCTTCTGTCATCATATGTCTGATCTATGGTAAGAATATTTTTAGATCCTGCTTCTTCTTTGTTAGCCAACAGTTTAGCTAAACCATGCCCTTTGACTGTTTTAACTATTTTGAATTCAACATCATATTGCAAAAGTTTTACCATCCATCTTGTTGGTCTTCCCAATGGCTCTGATTGAGAAAAGATATATTTTATTGCTATAAAGGGAATACAACAGTAAACTTTGTTTGAGCCAAATATACCTTTAAAGTGTTCCAAATATTGGATGACTGCATAGGCATGTTTTTCCAGCAGGGTGTATTTAATATTTGCTCCTTTTAGACCTAAGCTCATAAAGGCTATTGGCATTTCATTATTTTCTTCATATTTCTATGAAAGAACTGCTACAATAGAATGTTCAGATGCATAGGAGTAGATATTAAAATCCTTTGTATAATCAGGGCAACTTAGGGCTGGAGTGGTTGATATGGCTTCTTTAATCTTGTTAAATGCTTCCATATTTTCTAATGTCCATTTTATTTCTCCAGTTTTCTTCACCATATCATTTATGGGTTTGGTCATTTCTGCAAAATTTGGGACAAATATTCTGATAAAATTTATTTTGCCAAAGAATGACCTTACCCCTTTTAGATTCTTGGGTGGGGGAATTTTAGAAATGGCTTCTATCCTTTCTGGATCAATGCTTATCCCCTTTTATGAAACTATATGACCTAGCAATTTTCCTTGTGTAGTTCCAAATATGCATTTTTTTGGATTTAGAGAGATTCCAAATTCCTTGCATCGGGCAAAAACTACAGTCAAATGTTCTAGATGATCTTCTAGATTTTTAGAAAAAACTGTGATATCATCTAAGTACACTACTACAATTTTGAACATTAGTCCTTTGAAAGCAAAGTCCATCGCTCTTTGGAAAGTAGCACCTGCATTCATCAATCCAAAAGGTATTCTTAAATATTCAAATGTGCCCCAGGGTGTGGTGAATGTTGCCTTGTGTCTATCTTCTAGATTTATCAGAATTTGATTGTACCCTAAAAATCCATCTAACAAGGACAATCTAGTTGAACCTACTACTGCTTGCAGTAGTTGTTCCATGTTAGGCAATGGGTAATTGTCTTTTAGTGAGCTCTTGTTTAAATTTCTAAAATCCATGCATAGTCTAATGTCCCCATTCTTTTTCCTAACTGGTACTAAGTTGGATATCCAGGAGGAAAATCTGACTTTTCTTATTATCTTGGAGTCCAACAATTTTTGAACTTCTTTTTGCATTACTAGGTGTAGAGTTGGATTGTACTTTCTCTATTTTTGTCTAAATGGCTTGGCCTCTTCTTTCAAGGGTATTATATGTGTCATCACATCTATTTTGAAAGTTTTGAGATCTTCATAGGTCCAAGCAAAATGTTCTTTGTTCTTTTTTAGGAAATTGATATATCCAACTTTTTCTTTAGCAGGTAGTGCCATGTCTACTTTCACTATTATGGGTTCTTTCATAGAGCCAATATTAATATCCTCAGATATCACTTCTCTACGTATAGGTTTATAGGCTTTGTCAAAATCATCAAATAGGCTTTCAAGAGACACCAATCCTTTGGGTATTCTATTAGTTTTCAACTGGATTACTTCTATTGGTTCTCCTATTTGATCTTTTAGCTTTTCTTCATATTTTTCATCACAGATGACATCTGCATACTGATTTTGCAAAGTCATAAAATCCTTAATATCTATATCATCTTGAAAGACCTGAAGATAGACTATGTTATCTAGCACAGAAGGTTTATAGACTGAGATAGTTGGAAATCTATCCATATACTCTGTAGTTATTTCTGGGTGATCTAGACTTGAGGCATTCATAGCTAAGAGATCTGCAACATGATTTTGTTCTCTAGGAATATATGAAATATTGAAAGCCAAAAATTTATCAATTTCTTCCAATACTGCATTTCTATATTGCTTAAGTCTAGGATGCTTGGTCTGATATTTGCCTTTTATTTGTAGTATAATAAGTTCTGCATCCCCTATTATAGTTAAGTAGTTAATACCTAACTCTTTTGCTTTCCTTAGCCCTAATAGTAAAGCTTCGTACTCAACTACATTGTTTGTGCAAGGAAATTACAATCTGTAAGGTATACCAAGGTAATTTCCTTTAATATCAATCAAATTTACACCTGCACCTGCTCCAGATTGGGATTTAGCCCCATCAAATGACATGGTCCACATTTCTTGGGTTAATACTCGATTTGATTCAGCATCAATTATTCTCATATCCTCTGGATCCATGTTCTTTGCATCTGGTACTTCCATCAAGAATGGGTTGTGCCATATTGAATAGACTCCCATCCCTTTTTCTTCCATAGAGTTAACTAAGTTAATCATGGTTTCATCTATTTGAATTAACTCTATGGAGTGTTTATTGAATGGTTCCCTTCTCAAAATTATATTCTCCTTATATGATATGGGGATGGTAGCATAAGACCAGTCTAGTTGTATTGATCCCCCTAGTTGTTCTGCCCAATGCCTATCGAGTAATAGTGAGAAGAATGGGTCAACATCAACTACTGCTACATCCATGACAATGCCCTTTTTGGGGTGTTGGTCTAGGAAAACTAATAATCCAGTTATCACCCCTACATAGGGAATTTGTCTACTATCCATTACAAAAATAGGGGCAGAATCTCTAGTACAGATTAATCCCATTTGGTCAGCTATTAACTTAGGCATGATATTATGTGAAGCTCCACTATCAAGCATGCAATTATGAATCACATATCTTTCCCCTTCATCTGAATTATATCTTAATGACATGTAGAAGGGTCTGATAGAAGATGGTGATCTTGTATCATGTTGATTTTGTCTAGCAGCATGACAAGTAGGGTCTTCTTTCTGCTCTACTAATCCAAAAGCTCTGCATACTTGTTCTCTGTATGTTTGAACTTTCATAAGTTCACCAAATGTGATATTAACTTTTTGCTTACTGAGTTCTGACCCAACATCAAATTCTATCTTCTTTATATCCAATGGTTTATTACTTTCTTCTTTGGGAACTTCTTCTATTGATTCTATTACCTCAGGAGTAATTTTGTTAGGGTTCCTATCAGTTTTCTCTTTACTGATATTTTTATTGGTGAAAGTTTATCTTCTTGTTTCATTTGTAGATAATTTCTCTATTCTTTTAGGGACTATTCTATTCCTTAAATTTAAAACATGGGTTGCCTCTAATTCTTCAACCTCTTGAGCAGTGGGAATCAATTTCCCTTGCTTCATCTTATCATATCTTGACTCATGTGATTTCTGCAAGATTTTAGTTCCTTCAGTTACTAAGATCTGAGGATGATGATTTGAAGCATATTTATCCATGTCTTCTTCAAACAACCTTTCTCTAGATTCATCTTCAATGGACCAACATGCATTGATTCTTATATCCTCTTCTGATTCTGCATGCATATCTACATTACGTTGATCACTCAGGTGTATTCCACATGCATCAGGGTTATGGGGTGCATCACAAGTAGAGCAAAAATAAGGAAAACCTTCAACTACATTGGCAGATGGCATTGGGTTAGGGACATTGTTACTGATCCCTGTCAGAATCTCTATTTTTCTAGTTGTTATTCCCATTACCCCTATTCCTATTCCCTTCTTCAAAACCATTGTTGTTTCCCCAATTCTTGTTGTAATTTTTCTTAAATGGGGGATGGTTGTCAACATGTGGTCGCTCTATCTATGAAGATTCATCATTATTTCCATTTCTTTCAATTCTTGCTAACTTGTTACTCATGTTGTTGAACATTTCTATCATTTGACTGGTCAACTTCTCCATAGGATCAATTTCAGTTCTTCTTTGTATATCAAAAGCCACTCTCTTAGGTTTTCTCTCAAGCATGTTAACCTCTAAAGAATAAGGCTTCATCTTACCACTATCAAGCATATTTCTTTCTATATCCATTGCTTTTTCCATACAACCATCAATGGTAGTGGCTTGTTCTTGCCTTAATTCATAGTTAAACTCTCCTTGAAAAGCATTCTTATAAAAACAAATAGACTGAATATCACTAGGCCTGAGGTTGGTGGGGATTTTGTTTCTTGTTTTTGAAAATCTTCTGTTAAAATCACTAACAACCTCATTTTCTTTCTTCTTCATAGTGGCTAGCTCAGTTAACAATGATTGTTCATTTTTCCTTTCACCATACTTCTTTAGGAACACCTCTTCCATTTTGGTGAAGTATAGGATATCATTGTTAGGAAGGGAATTAAACCATTCTCTAGCATATTTTTCTAAAGTCTACAGAAATAGTCTTAATACTACATCTTCATGTTCAACTTCCAGACTGTCCATTGCATATAAGAAACTTTTGATATGATCCTCTCCAATTACTTGCACTATTTCCTAAAAACTTAGGGAGGTATTTGTGAGCTTTACTTGGGTAAGGCATTTAAATTTATTAGTAATACAAAAGGCCTATATCTGTTAGTTCTCCACAAATGAACATTACCCTGAGCCATAGCTACTGTTGAATTTAATTTCATAGATGTAGTACCTACGATGGTATGGGTCTAGGCAGTTTGAATGTAGATTGATGAATTATCTACCTTTGAATGAGAATAATCACATATATCTTCTACTACTGATTTTAAACGTTCATCTACAGTAATATCAACAGTAATAGTATTCTAGATTTTCTTCACGTACCTTTTACCACTAGAATTTAATCTACTATTATAAATAATATTCTTAAAAAGTGGAGTTTTTTAGGTATGTATAAATACCTCTAGATTCTCGAGTTCTAGAAATAGCTCCTTACCACTTCTCCTAGTGTTCGCTAACATGTTCTGTTCTCTCCTTTTTTATATTTTTCTTTTGGGTTCATCCAGTAGAGTCGCCAACACTGGGGTGCAGAAATAACAGCGTATACTCTTATCAAGAATGCTTGATATTATCTCTCATCCTCACAGGAGTCGGTTCTTGGGGAAAATCAAGAAACCAAAATTTCAAGAAAATCAAGAAACAAGAATTTTCAAGAACATCAAGAACATAAAGAACTTACTTCAAGGCATAAACTATGGACATAATGAAAAATAAAGAACTTCTAACTAAGTGAAAATTAAAATGCTAGTTCTTTACTTTAACTGGTCATCCATTGATTAAAAATAATCATTGAAGAAAACTTTAAGAAGATAATTGAATCTTTCTAAGAAGTCCTCCTCAGAAACGATGCCAAAAAACTATTGGAACCGATTCTTGCATCCGTAGGAAATCAATTGTCATGCTACAAGAATCCGTTTGAAACCAATGAGCTATTACAGGCTCTGGTCGACCTGCCTCATGTTCTGCTAAACCTGAATATTGCTAAAGAAGATGGTAGAACGGGTAAGGAAACCCTAACAACAATTCTTTAATTAAACTTCTAATTTGCATGCTCCAGATTTATATTAAACTATAAGTATTTTTATTAAAATGACCAAGCATGAAAATAACCAATTATTATGCCTTATGTAGACCGATGCCTAGATTCATTGGGTTGTTATAGCAATTTAACAACAATTTTAATATGAAACAGAGAGAAGGGGAGAAGAAAATTGGCGTTCTTAATCTCATTCGAATATCATAATAAAATCAAGAGTTAACCAATGAAATAAACGTATATAATGCATTCAAATAATGTAACCCATTATACAGATACACACAATACTGAGACAAAGAAATGACAGGAATAAAACCTAGAATTGTATTGATTTCATAAAATATTACATGTAGAGTGGGTGGGATGCCTTTTAACTCTATTTTTCTTAAAGAAATACATCAATACAATGAAGAGGACTCTATTCAAATAATGTAATAGGTCTCTCCAACTCTCCTTGTTCCAATATAGTAACAGAAGAATCTCTGAATCCTAGGCTCAATAAGACTAGAAATATTCTCAACTTCTTGAACGCTTTCCTATCATACAATCCTGCAAAGCAAGGGGAGGAAGAAAGAATGAATAAAAGAAAATAGACACAAAGAAATACAACAACACAACTAACAGGGCACTCAAGTATACCTCTTAGCAAAAATGTTATTCTCTAATTGCTTGATGCAGAATCCAGACCTGCCTGCTTCCTTTTATAGTTGTTGGTTCTTGATTCTATTATTTTTGGTTGAATTATGGCTGTACACTTGGCATCATCTGATTGAATTTCCAAAATTGGTGCTATCCAACTGGCTTTGAGGTTTTGACTATGCTCCTTTCTTTGACTTGTTCAAACAAATTCCTACTAAACTAGTGATTTAAGTATGAGGAGAACTTTGATCTGATTCAGCTACTTCTTGGTGCGTTTAGCTATTGCTTTCTGAACTAGCCTCTTTTGAGTTGCCTTTCCTTGATCCTTTGACCCTTTAACTACCCCAGAGATGTCTCCTATTATTGCAGCTATCTGTGGTGCAGAATCTACTTTTTTTGAGTGCAGGTATTGACCCTTTTTCCCTTTAAACTCCTTTGCAACCCTTTAATATGCTCATCAATCAACCTCCATATTTTTGTGTCAAAAGTGGTTGCAATCCTGAGCATATTCATTTCTTGCAGAATTCTATTTTTTTGTATAACAATAATAGGCATGTTTCTGTCATACTGAAGTAGTAAGGCTTCTGTAGCATTCACCATGAGTGTAGTTTGTTTAATCATCTCCTCCTCATCACCTTGTTCACAGTCAAATATCTCAAGGGTTTCTTTGAATATTCCTTCTATGTCTGATGCTTCCAGGCATTGATCTAAGGATAGGCCAATATCTATCAGTTTATCTATAGCATCCTTTATCAGATCATTCATCTCAATCACAGAATTTGTCCATTTCTCTTGGTTTGATCCAAACAAGGTCTGCTTTGAAAAATTCAAAATTGATTTGAATTTTATTGCCTTCAGGTGTTGTTATTTCTTGTCCTTGCAGTTCTTCAAAATGATCCCCTATGTAGTCCAGGGTTGGGTGAATGAATTTAAAATATTTTTCTCTTTCCTGCATCAAGGTCATGATTTCTTGAGAAGTTATTTGAATCACCCTTATTTGCCTGAACATTTCAGTAAAACCTTTGGCCTGAGCTTTTATTCTTTTGTACATGTCCTTTTTCATTACATTCAAATAATATACATGATCTTGAACCTTGGTTACTACAGGGGGTTGGGCAATTGAAGCATCTTTCTTATTTAATTCTTCTTGTTGCTTACTTATCACAACTTTTAATTCTGCTTTTTCTTTTTCTTCTTGGTCCAATTGTTTTTTTAGTGCTTCAATATTTTCAACAAATTGATCAATGGCTTGAGCATTCACTATTTTGACAAGTTTTGCTATATCAGCGTCTTTACCCAGTACTGATGATCCACCTGTTTCTTCATTGGTACTGAAAACTAGTGGGTCTTGCAGGGGAGGGAGATTAATCTCAGCAATATCTGACATAGTTGTCCTCAACTCTGCTTTTTCTGAAGATTGTTCTTCTACATTTCCCATCCCTGCTACTAACTGCAACTCTTTTTCATCTATAACAGTGAAGGCAGCCTGCTCATCTATCCTTTCCAAAATAACCTTGGCCACTGGTAAAGACAATCTGGGCTTCTTTGCTTCTACTGGAGTTATTTCTATTTGACTCTTCACTAAGTAACTTCGGAAAAGGCCACCCAGTCCACCAGTATTCCTAGGATTCATTTGTATCACTGAGGGAATTTTGATCTCTTGTCCCTTTATGGTTATAGAGGTAGGGATGGCCATGGGTGCCAATTTCCTCACACTTAGTTATAACTAGAACATTATCAGATATGGGAACTACAACTTGCTCTGTAGGTGATGCTTTATGAGAAGAGGAAGTTACTATTTCTTTGCCTTTATCTGTATAGGTCTGTTGAGGAACTTCTTTTGGTGTTGCTTCTATTATGAGTTGGTCATTCACTGGGAGTTTAACCTGTTGTTCTACTACATCAACAATTCTAACAGTGACCTCCATTAAGTCTATGTCCTGCTCCTCTATCAATTCTAACAAAGGGTCTTCTTTAATTGTTGGGTCTGTCCTTGGCATAACAGGTGTTGTAGTATCTACTAAAATTTCTTGAAGCCTTCTTAGTTCTATTTGGTAGTCATAGGCTTCACAAACCTATGTGCTACCTCTCTTTTCTAGAGGGAAATTATCCCATACTGTCTGTAAATCTGATCTTTGCTCTATAGCTTCTAATAAGCTCTCTTCAAAAGCATCTTCTCGGTGCTTGATTCGAGCATACTCTCTCTTCTCCATCATCTTGTTGTAAGTTCCTTTTGGGTCATAAAACCTCCATGACACTTCATCGAATCCCATATTGTCCAATTCAAACATTCCCTTGAGTAGGGAAGGATATCCAACAAATACATAATCCCCAAAATGGTAGGGAACATCAAGCCAGGGGACTTTTCCATGCTTCTTAACCAGTCTCATTTTAGCCTCTTCTGCCACTTGTCTGCATAATTCTAGGGTTGCTATGGACAATGGGCAATATTGGGGTAACACCTTAGGAGGGATTTTAGCTCCATATAATCTGATGTAAGTAAAACCTTCTATGAAGAAGAAATATCCTATCTCATTTTCTTTAATGAATGCTCTTACCCCTAGCCCTAATATTTTTGGAATTAGCCCAGTTAAGGCCCAATGGATTTCTACCAGGAAGCGATCACAAAACCAGCCCATGTGAGTTCATCCTTCATGAAGTCTCCAGAAGCTATTCTGTACATAGGGGCTATCTATGGCTTTTAATCTCTTACGGGCTTCTTCCCCCAATTGGCCTGCTATTAAGTGAGTGAGAAAATAATATTGTGAAAAGTGAGGCATCTCCTACCTCTGTTCAAAAATTGCTCTCTTTAGTTCTACCATTTCTCTATGTATTTGTGAGCTCAATTCCAGTTCCCAGGTGTAGATAGGGGTGTTATGTCCTCTATTACATTGTGCAGCTAAATACAAAACCCTTTTTGTTATTCTACTCATATCATGTACTCCCAATACTATGTTTATCATGTCATAGAAGTCTTGTACCCAGGGTTTAAAAGCATTTTTATTAATTGGGAAATTTTTCTCTATTGTTGCATGTGTATCAAACAATTTTTTAAAAATTTCCATATCAGTGAACATACGAGATTGGTGTTCGATTACCTGGTCCACCAGAAATGTGGTATACTTCATCAGATTGAACACTTCTTGGATATCTTCGACTTTGGCATTGAACACCTTTCGATTCTTGTGGTCTCGAAAGGTCCTCGTTCTTTCGTCATATGCCACTGCTAGCCAAGCCATTAAATCTGAGGAGAAATGCACTTTTGGGCATATCAGCTTCCCAAGGTTACTGTTCCATCTATTTTCTCTAGGGAAACCCTTGTACTGCCACCTTCGAGCTTTATGGAACAAATCTACCATTATCCATGGGGTTCTGTTATCGCCTTCCATCACTCGGGTGAAACTCTTAATGCAGGCATTTTCGATCTCGTACAGTTGAGCTGAGTTGGGTTTTTTATCTGCCCCACATTTTTGGGCAAAATCATACATAGTGGTACCAAGAACAGGCGGTCCAAAAATCATAGAATAGGGTGATTTATCTATGATAAACTTTATGGCTTCTCATGTATCTGTAGGTATGAACACATCTCCCCATGATGCCATTGCTCTCGCGATTGCTGGTCAAGTTCTTCTTCGAGTTCTCAGAATACGAATACTCTCTTCCCTCTGTGCTTCTGATGTATCAATTCTAATTCTTGGTATACCAGTGGAGTGGCCTTGACTAGTTTCGTAAGTTCATATACAGGGTGGTGGAGTGAACTTGATAAATTTGCACGTTTCGTTATCGACCCGATGCCACCAACCGCTGTTCAAAATTGGCCAATGGAATCGTGCCAACTCAGCCTTTTCTAGAGTTTTGTGCTTTATGATGGGCGATATCTGTTAACTTACGTGCCTGGGTCCCTTTGATCCATGTGCCTACAATCATTCATGCTTTCTATTCATTCGTCAATGGGGATATTTTAATCTGACGTGGAACGGTATGTGCCACGGGGGTAGTGTCCTTTTTGAACCTCGTGCCACCTCGGATCCGAGTGATAACTAGATCTTTGGGATCGATTATGTCTCCTTCAAGATTTTTGTGATATTCAATTCTCGGTGTGAGCATTGGTTTTCATATTTCCTATGATGCCCCTTTTTCCTTAACTCAACCGTGATTAATCGCAACCGTCAGATACAAGTGATTGGTTTTGCTCTTGGAATGTCGATTGATGCGTTGTCGTCCGATCTGGGTAGGATGTTGGCACGATCATTGATATCCTGAGACCTGCATGATGGTTAATGTACCTAGCTGCATATAAACACTTGACATAACGTGTTTTATGGTCTTCAATTAATCATGATTATCCAATGTTAATCTTCATTATTTTCAAACCTTTGCGACTCGTATTAATTGATGGTAATCATATGATACGTGCATTTTCCTTTGCGATCATCGTTAGATCATACTATGGTGAGGCACGACCGTTGGATTGTATATATGCACATGGTTTTTAATAAATGGGAAACATTTATATGTACCTTGGTTTAATTAATCAACCTTTTGAAATAATAATGCTTAGATTAACCTTCGGTTATCTTCCTGTATGTGCACCGTTGGATCTGGGGGAAAAATGAGCATCGTCATCCGATTTGTGTACTATTAAAATGTCTTTATTTAGCTTTCTATATTTCGTCACCACTACAAGCCTTCGCGACCATCAATTTTTGGATTAATTTGGGCGCTATCGTTAGATTGCCAATAAGATGCCCACCATATAATCAATGTAAAAACTTTTGATTTTCTATTAATCATGATTAAGGCGAAGGGGGGGATTAGTCAATGTATTAAACCCTCACTAAACACAATTAATATTTATCTTTACCTTAGCCTTTCTTTTACCATTCATGGTTTCGATGCAGCCATCGGATTTCGAGTGGAGACAAGCGCAACCGTTGGATCTAGTCAACCTGCAAGTTAGTTTAATCAAGTATGTATAATATTAATCGTGATTAAGGTGAAAGGGGGAAAATTAGTCGATGTATTAAACCATTTTTAATTACATGATTAACATTAATTAATTTTTCTGAACCTTAACACTCTTTAATGCATCTTCAATTAGTGCGCCACCATTAGATTAAAAATTGATCATGCGCAACCGTTCGATCTTGGTAACTAGCCTGACGATTAATCAAATGGGGCGCATCCTTTTTAATATTGAATTTTAAAGTTTACTTTAATCGAAGCAATCGCAACCGTCGATCTGTACTTTGTTTGGCATGATCATCCGATCTATCAGACTTACTCACTATTTAATCGGAACCTTTGACCATCAAGTCTTGTATTTAAAATTTTGACTCTTTGGACAGCGTGCGACCATCGATTTGATCTTGGGGTCAGTGCGTCCATTGATATTGTTAAAGGTGCAAGGACTTTAATCATGTTTGTTATTGGTCTATGACTTAACCTTTGGGTTTATTGTGATAGCGCACTCGTTAGATTTATTTTTGATGCAGTGCTATCGTTAGATTTAATGAGAGATGCTCGATTTTTAAACCCTAGTTTAACTTTATTGACCCTTTTGACTTATCATACGGGTTCTTTTGGAATGCGCATCCATTAGATTTTTTCATGATGATGCGCTACCATCCGATTAAGCCTAAGGTGTGATCTTTTACTTCTTGACCATGGCTTGACTTTTGATTTATCCCTTGGTCGATTTTATTAATGCGCTACCGTCCGATTTTTTTGGATTGAGCGTGACCCTTGGATTAAATCTAAGGTGCTCGATTGTTAGCTTGGTGGGGTGCATACCCTTAGGTTTTGATTAATTAATATTTGCTTTAACCTTAGACCTTTCGGATTTTGAGACCATGGTGAAATGACTTAACCGACTTTAGATTAAAATATTTATGAAGGTCGGACTTAGGCCCGAGGAAAGATTTAATTGAAGGTCGGACTTTGGCTTTAGATTTTTAATTTGAAAAATTCTTCCCTAACCATTTGAGGTAATTTGATTTATACCATGAAGCCCACATTATTTAAAAGGCTAAGGTTAGACTTAATCAAACCAACCAATGAAAAATTGAATTACTCATGACAACTTAAGCAATGACCAACAGTATAAGCAATTTGATTGAAACCAAAAATTTAAATTTGGGGGTTTCAAAGTTGAGTCAAATTTGGCTCCAACACAAATGTTTTTGAATTTTTGATATTTTTCAATGTTTTTTAGATTTTATTGCTTTTTAATTTTTATAGATTTTTGAAATTTTGATTTGACCAAAGGGCTTACAGATGCCTTTGGAGCCTTTTATGGGATGACCAAAGGGCTTACAGATGCCTTTGGAGCCTTTTGATGGTTCTAGGCATAGAACGCTTTAAGATGAAGGATGTTGAGAGGTTCAGGCTCTTCAACTCCATCAAGCGATGTCAAGCGATATGTCCTAGGTCCAATCTTCTTAGAGATTATATAAGGACCTAACCAATTAGCCATAAATTTATCTCATAATTTTGGCGGTATATTTGAGTTCTGTTGGTTCTCTTTCAGCACAAGATCACCAACCTCAAAGTCTCTCAAGTGGACTTTGTTATTGTAAGCTCATTTTAAGTGCTCCTGATAAACATAGAGATGCTCAAGAGCATTCACGCGATGTTCATCAAGTAGCGTCAATTGATCTAGGTGAGCTTGCCACGTAGTGTCATCATCGATGAACTCTTTCAATGCGATGCGTAGCATTGGAATCTCCAACTCTAGGGGCATAATGGCCTCAGCGCCATATACTAGTGAAAACGGAGTTACCCCAATGGGTGTCCGAATGCTAGTCCTATAAGCCCATAATGCAAGGGGTAGCTGGATATGCCAATCTTTGTGGTGCTCTTGTACCATATTTTTCAATATGGATACCACTATCTTATTTGAAGCCTCAGCTTACCCATTTGCCTACGGATAATATGGAGTCGCAAAACTATGTTTGATCCTATACTTGGATGTCAAAGCTCTCACAGTTTTGTTCTTGAATGACATTCCATTATCCAAAATTATTTTGGATGGTATCCCAAAATGACTTATGATATTGGTGAGTATGAACTCCGCAATACGTGCTCCAGTTGTCATTGTTAATGGGATGGCTTCCACCCACTTAGTAAAATACTCAGTAGCCATAATAATGAATGTATGTTGGCCCGATGATGGAGGAGAGATCTTACCGATTAGATCCAAACCCCACTAAGAAAATGGCCAAGCCGCTTGAATGGGTTGTAAGGCCTATGATGGCAAGTGCGCAAGATTAGCATGATGCTGACATTTAACGCATTTCATGACATACACATTGCAATCCTTCTCCATAGTAGGCCAATAATAGCCCATGCGAAGGATGCACTTGATGATAGCCATGCCACTGAAATGGCCACCGCACGTACCATCGTGAGCTTGCAAAATTACCCAAGATGACTCTTGGGGCTCAAGACAATGAAGGAGAACTCCATCGTAACTTCGATGATACAAAATATCTCCTAACAAGACATACTTTATCACTTTCTACTTAAATGTGCATTTCATGACATGCGATAATCCCTGAGGGATTACACCAAGCTTTAGGAAGTCATGTATTTGTGACATCCAATTCTGATAGACCTCAGCCTCAACTGACAAGACAACATGTTCCCCCTACGGTTTAACATTCACAAATGCAGACTAGGAAATAACCTTATGGTGAATGGTGGTACCATTCCCCGTGGGACCCTACGAGATCAATGACCCCCAGGATGCCATCTTGAGAAAGTCTCTAGCTCTATAGAACCATTCATGGTTTGGTTCTATATGAATCATGTTGATTGACTCTTTGTTATCCAAAGCTTCATGTTGCATGGTAGAGTGTGACAATATTTTTACATGGATGGTAGTAAAATCGGTAGATGGATTCTGAGGAATTAAAGATCCCAAAGATGCCATAGTGTCTACAAATTTATTTGATGAATGAGGGATTGCCTCGATGTTGTACCACTCCAACTGAGCTAGATAAGTGTCAACAAGATCTTTGTAGACCTTCAGGATAGGACACCTACATTGAAAAAGTCCCTTCACTTGGTTGACAATGAGAAGGGAATCACCAAAGATATTCAACCTTTTGATCTTCATGGCGATAGCTGTTTGGAGGCCCAATATTAGGGCTTCATATTCAGCATTATTGTTAGTGCAAGGAAAGTCCAACTTAAATGACAAGGGCATGGGAGCACCTTGTAGCATGAACAACACTATTCCTACACCACCCCCTTGCTCACACTTTGAACCATCAAAGAACAAGGTCATATCAACTTTATTATCTAGTTCTTCGAGTTTGGGTACTTTTAATAATGCAAAAACTGCATCATCAAGTAGCTCAATGGTGAGAGGTCTACTATTTTCTAGAGGTGCCTCCACCAGTTGATCAACTATGACCTATCCCTTGATGGAATTTTGGCTAATGAATTCCAAATCGAATTCTATCAATAGCATGATCCACTTTGTAGTACGTGTATTATGATACGTCTTGCTCATCATATACTACAAAGGATTTTGTTTTGATATGACATACATCGTATGACTTAACATATAATGCCGTAATTTCTTTGTAGTGAACACTACTGCTAAACACAACTTTTCCATATAGGCATATCCTAGCTCGTAACTCACCAAGGTTCGACTAATGTAATATATGGCTTGCTCTTTGTCTTGCACATTCTTTTGGGCTAACATGGTCCCTAATGCAAAGTCAGTTGTCGATATATATAGCAAGAATGGTACGTCTGGTCTTGGTGGAGCTAGCACTAGTGGCATCGCTAGGTATTGCTTAATCTCAGCAAAGGCTGCTTGACAGTCCTCATCCCAATTAAATGGGACCCCCTTGTGTAGCAATCGATTCATGGGTCGATATTTATCCGATAATTATGTGATAAATCACTTTATGGATGCTACTTTTCCTTGAAGGCTCCTTAATTCCTTGATATTCATGGGAGGATGTATTTCTAAAATAGCCTTGACCTTTGTTGGGTCAACTTCGATCCCTCATTTTGAAATGATGAATCCTAAGAGCTTTCCTGAAGTCATGCCAAATACACACTTCTTAGGATTCAACCTGACATTATGCTCTATCAGGTGATCGAAGACCTTTCTCAGGACCTCTGCATGCTCTAAACGCAGCAATGACTTTGCCAACAAGTCATCGATATAATCTTCCAAGATCTTATGCATGTAGTCATGAAAGATGTATGTCATAGCCCACTGATATGTAGCACCAACATTCTTAAGACCGAATGGCATAACCTTATAACAAAATGTCCCCCATGGCATTATGAACATGGTTTTATGTTGGTCTTCGGGCTTAATCTGAATTTGGTTGTAACCAAAAAAATCATCCATTAGGGAGAGCATTTCATGACCCACAGTTGCATCTACGAGAGCATCTATGTTCGACAATGGAAATGAATCCTTTGGTGTTGCCCTATTGAGGTCTCTAAAATCCGTACAGATACGGATCCTTCCATCAGGTTTTCCTATAGGCACCATGTTTGATACCCATTTTGGATAGTCGATGGAAATGACAAACTCTACATCCAATAGCTTTTGCAATTCATATTTAACCATTAAGGCTACTATTGGATGCATCTTCCTGAGTTTCTGCTTGACTGGATTTTTTGAGAGATCTAGCGAAAGGTTATGAGTAACCAATTTTGGATCTAGACCCGACATGTCCTTATAAGTCCAAGCAAAGAGATCAGGTCTCTCTTTCAGTAGAGGGATGAGGTTGGCACACTCATCAAGAGATAAAATTTCTCCAAATTTAACCTTCTTAGGAATCGTGGGATCATTGTTGATATCCACTTCAAAGGTTTCCTCTACTGACATGTGGGATCCCTCCTCAAGTTGGTGAGGTGTAGGGATCAAGTGGATGTCATCTGCTGGGTTTATGGGTTCCACATTGGAAGCATCCTCAACATGATAAACATCATGTGCATAGCCTGGCACAAAATGAAAAGGTTGCAACATTTCTTCATTAGGGAAGAAATCTTTAGGCTCCAGTGGTGAGTCAACGCGATCCCAATCAATAGCATCTACATTAAGACACAAAGGTTTGGAAGGGTCGGTTGGATTGTGAAGTAGAGTGGTCAAATCAATGGAGATCATATTGATGGAATGGATCATATCTCCAGGACCACGTGCATGTGACTCTACATTTGTATAACTTCCATCCCCGAGATGTGGTTCTAGGGGTATGGGGATCTCTAGATCCGGTCTATGGATAGACTCAAAAATAGGATCGCTAGGCTCTAGGAGCTCTCTATATGTCGGTGGATCGGGAAACACCATACGATAAATCACATTGAGATTCGGTGGTCTTCCCCTGAGGTGAGGGTGGAGATCGATATCTCTGTACATATCCTCTATAGTGTATGGTGCATTACGATGATGCAAGTAGGGAGGCCCCAAATAGGCTCTCTCTATTTCATCTTCATCATCACTATCATAATAAAAACCTTCACCACTACCTACTAGAACTGGGAGATCAGGAAGATGGGGCCCCATGTAAGCCCACTCTTGATAACTGCTATCATCAATGGAGGATTGCTCATCCTCGATGACTATCTCCAAGGGCAACAAATGATATAAATTTAGAGGGCCTAGGTAGGCCAACTCAGTCTCATCCTTAGATTGCTCATCATGCGAGGACTCATCATCATCATCACTCTCATACATGCAACTCGGTCTGCCTCTCTCAAAGATGGACTCTGCTATATCCTCATCAGAATGATCCTCTGACTTAAAATCTACCGCTATGCTAGCATTCTGATCTTGTAGGCCTGTGTCATCGGCTACCTCATGGATTTTTTCATCCAAGTTGTCTCTTGGGATGTGCTCTGGACCGGTCTCCACCAAGATGTCTTCATGATATATCTCAGGTGGCTCTATAGTGATGTAAGACACTAACCGATTATCCCTTCGAAAGGTGGAGGGATTGGGGTGATAAGGATTGAAGTCGACTTCACCCCCAGACTGAGGTACAGGTGGTCTAAATATGCCATGAGGAGTTCATCCTATCCTCTGATATAATATCCTAACCCGAACCTATCAGTTGGCAACTGATACTATGGTTCGTAAGGCCTCCTACGCCCTTGCTCGAATAATCTGAGATCGTAACCATGCCAATGGTAGCGCTCAAAATATCATAAGGCATATTCTAGGTTAGAGAGATAATGAACATTCACAGTGAATGGTTCATCATCATCCTCATCCATGGGAGTGCGAGATGCAAGTTGGTCGAGCCCTCCATAGATAAAATTGGTTTGATTAGGAGGTACCCCCAGTGGTACCACCATCCCTATGGGAAGGTGATGGGCTTGTGGTCGGCCCATATCCTATGCAGTCTCGATGATCGACATAAATGTCACATTCTACACAATATATTTCCCTAATCTAGGATTAACCAAATGAATGGTCACCTATGGTGCAGATGACCCTGCTGAAGACGTAGGTGAAGTAGGCTGAGGTGCCTCTTCGACTTCTCCTTGAGCATCCTCTACTTCCATGGGAGTAGGGACCTCGATGACAACTGGTTTGGGTGCTTGCTTTATCTCTTTTTTCCCATATTTACTTTTAGCTTCTTATCATCCCGATGCATTATGGATGCAGATGGTTTAGTAGAAGCAGATATCGTGTGCTCCGATCATTGAGATGCGGACGTTGTAGGTTTGGCACACACTTCTTTTATTTTACCTCCTGGCTCTTTGATCGGTGATGTTGGTCGTATGTCCAGGTGCATTGAGGGGAGCACGAAGTCCCTCGGCAAATCTACTAAATTCACATATTTGAATGGTTCTTCATCTGAAGGTACCACGTGAACCTATCCCTCATGCACGTATTTAATACATTGATGGAGAATGGAAGGGACACAATGCATTTCTCTTATCCAAGGCCATCCTAGAAGTATATTGTACTGCATAGCACCTTCAATCACATGACACATCACCGGGATGGTCTTCAGTCCCACCTGAATAGGTAAAACTATCGTGCTGATAGTTGAGCATAATGCATCATTAAAAGCTCTCAACGTGAAGGCAGAAGGTATGATATGCATCTTTGGCAACTTCAGGTATGTCAATGCCTTGGTCATGATTATATTGATTGATGATCTCGTATCAATCAAAACCCACTTGAAAGGTTTGTGGTTTACACATGCAATGATGTGGAGCGGTGGGTCCGCTGTGACAGTGGAAACCATCTTGATTTCATGATCATAAAATTGTATAATCGGTTCCTGACACTATTGCACGTGTCCCACGAAGTGTGTGAATGCTTCAGGATCCTAGGACTGCACTTCTATGGACCTTAGAATATCCATAAGCATCTCCCTATGCTTGGGAGACTACTGAATCAGCTCATAAATGGACAACTTCGTTGGAGTCATCTGTAGATTTTGAACTAACCTACTCCTGATTGTCACCACCGGTCTAGTTGGTGGGCCTGGCACATTCTAGGTTGGCCTTGGAGGAGGTGCAACTTGGACCCTAATAGGCAATGGAGGTTGATTTGGTCTTTCATACCTCACATGTCTTGTGATGACGTTGACCATTCCGATGAACCCATGGGTTGGTGGTTTGATGCGTACTTGATTGACTTGGCCAACATTGTTCCTTGGTACCTCATGGTTGGGTAGAGGATTTTTGTAAATCCCCATATTTTGATTGTCAGGTGCTTGTGGGTTGTCCACAAGAAGCGTACCTCTTTCAATCATATTTTGCACTAAATGTTTGAAAGACCAACATACCTCTATGTCATGACCTTTCATTCGATGAAATATGTAATATTGATCATCCTTATACCCCTTAGGCTTGGGTTGATTAGGGTCCAATAATTTGATTTTTGGTAAGTTTATTGCCTTTGCCTCGCACAATTGATGGAAAATCGATGTCAATGATTTTGATAATTGAGTGAATATGTGAGGAGGGCGTCTTTCTTTATCCTTACCCTTCTGATTGTTGTTGCATTGCTCATATTACGTAGGAGGAGGTTGGGCTTGATAATTTTATTGTTGCTACCCCTTATCCCATTTTTGAAGGTTTAGAACCACCTGATTAACGTGGGCTGGCTTGGCCTATTGTTTCTTGGTGCTCTTCTTGTTCCATTCCTTCTTACTTCTTAGTTTCAAGTTACCCTCCTATAACTTGATATCCTCTATCACTTTGGCTTGAGCCAAAGCCTCTTCAAAGGTTTGATATTGTTGCAACTGTAATAATAATGAAATGTGCTTTGTGCAAATTTTCATAAACATTCAAGTTAATTCAGAAGTAGGGATGGAGAATGGCAACTTTACCATCATCTTTCTCCATCATTTCCCATAATCCATAACTAGCTCATCATCATGTTGCATTAAAGCAGCCAGATCGGATAAGTTCACCTTTTTCTTGATGCCGAAGGAGAAGCATTCAAGAAATGCATCGACTAGTTGCTCAAAGTTGGTGATGTTGTACCTCTTGAGTTGATTAAACCACTCCTAGGCTGGGCCTGAGAGGGTTGTAATGAAGGTCCATAGGAGCAAAGCATCATTGCTCTCGATCTGAAAGCACATGTCTAGAAAACTTGTGACATGCTCCTGAGCATCCTCCTCTCCTTTAAACTTTTCTAGCCTAGGCATCTCAAAATGCTCAGGATAGGCCAGAATAGGCACTGATGGGCATAAAGGTTCATTATGAATCTTGTTTAAGGTAGGCTTTTGATAAGTCATCCCTTGCTTCTCGATAGCTTTAACCTTTTCTACCAAGGCCTTATAGGCCTGCGAAGATAGGAACTCCTCTTCTCTGGATTGCCTTTGAGGCACCTTTGGAGGAACATTCCTCTTCGATCTAGGTGGAGGACTAGGCTCATCATCCACTTCGACTTGGGAGATCTTAGGATATTCTTGATCTAATTCATCTCCCACTTCTTCTTCATACTGCCTATGCCCATGATATTCGGATGCAGGATGTCGATCTCTATGTTGGGTCATATGGCGAGTATGGGTGTCTATATGGTCAAGGTGCAACTCGGGCTATGAAGCAGCTCATCTATCAATGCTCTCCCTATACTCACTACGAGGAGGTAAACCGACACTAGCCAATCGGTCCTCCCTCTCAACATGCTCCTTTTGATCAAGGATGCATTGCTCATGCATGCGTTGTTCATATAAGCATTGTCTTATGAACCTTTGCCTCTGAGTGTCCTCATTTTTGAGGCATTCCCGCTCTACATGAACATCTTCCAATTGGTCTTGGAGGATCTGACATCTCTGCTCTAACACCAGCTTGTGAGATCTATCTATGTGATCAGCCGTATGAGGCCTCTGGTGTGTGCGCTCTATTCGAGTGACTTTGTGGGTGTGTCCCCCAATAGACTGATTTGCTATGCTCTTGCCCTTATCTGTGAAGATGGCATTTGCATTCAGTGGTCACCTATACTCTGTGCCCACATGGGATGCAAGGGCATGCATATCATGAGAATACTTGGAGCATTCTCTAGGTTCTCTGATGGTCCTAATGGTACTTCCGCTATGCACACTCATAGAACGAGAAGGCGCAAGAGTAGGTTTATAACCTAGCTATCCTAAGACTCTATCTAGACCATCTAACTATCTACTACGCCATGGCTCATGAGGTGGCATACCATTTTCTCCCACTTTAGACATGTCTATGGTGATCCTACAAGGTTCACTTCTATTGGGAGTTTGCATGGGTCTACGCTCGAAAGTGTCCCTCTCTGTTTGCCCCTGAATGGGTGGATCTTGAACTTATCTATACTCAGATGGTGGGGGCCTCGAGCCTCCCTTAGCTATAGGTCGAAGGGGTACCAATCTGGATCCCTCTATGACATACTCTTCAGTAGATCCCATGGAACCACATGGAATGTGATCATGGTAAATGCTAACATATTTGGGACCCCCATGTTGGGAAGCCCCATGCTCTGATCTATGTCTCGAAGAGTGTCTAGTGGCTCCTCTAATCGGGGTATTCTCAATAGGATCCCCGCATGTAGAATTATCCCCTCTAATACTCGTTGAACGATATTCGAGAGGATTCTATGGTTGAGGGTTCTATGCATCTTGTTATGCATTGGGTGGAGCTTCGACCTTGACCTCGGGTCTATGCCCGGATCGGCCTCTCCGTGTTTGCACCATGATATTATATTATCTCGTATGTAAATTTTAAGGCAAACAAAGTAAACAATGATGATTATCTCTTTTAAATTTTTATTTGTGAGCCCTAAACTATTTGGTGTGTTTTAAGATTTGTTGTATCAAAAAGTAACTCTCATCGTGTTTTCAATAAGTTGATGATATACTCAATTGTTTAAGGGTTTTCACCTGTATACTCGTAGCTCGACAACCGACAATGAAAGTCACGATCACGTAAACCCCTCAAAATGTGGAGATGAAACCCACACTTGGGTAGGGAGCACAGGTCCTCCCGGTCCTCACCCTGTTCACCCATGCGCAATGATACACCCCTCCAAAGAGGAATGCATGCTATTTTGCATGGGCTATGATGGCATCTTGGATCCGGTATTGGTCTAGTAACAAAAGGATCGAGGGAGTTGGGCCAACGGATGGAAATCACTACCACCATCGTTGAACCCTACTAGTGGTTGGATGTGACTTCCAACTCACTAGCATTTACAATGTGTCATGGTGTGTGTGGTTCTTTTTACTTTGCATGAAAATAAGATGCATAAAACAACATTCAAATGATTTTCCCTACATGCTTTTCAAAAGAACGTTTGATTTTAAGAGAATGCACGACTATGCTAGATGATTTTTCAGAGAATGCAACTATCTATGATGAAAATGGCCACTGATTGGGCCTCATACATGCAAACTCTAAACATAGAATGGCCTAGACCACTGGAGACTAGGGTGGACTACAATCAGAGATCCACTATTCCTAGCAATGACTAGTAGAAAACTAAAAAAGCATCTAGGATTTTCCCATTCTACTTTTTGCTATGTTTTCTAATTAACCTAACATTTTTGCATTCTACCAAAAAAAAACATAGACAGGAAATTACAGAGATAGAAAAGTGCTCCTACCTCAAATCCCAGTCTGATGGAGATCTGGTTGCTTGTTGTATGTTCTATTTTCTACTGATCGCATCTGTCAGGCATGGCTACAACTATTGCCCATGGCTCTGTGGCATGGCTACAACTGTTAACCATGGTTGTCAACCATGGCTAAGGCCTATCATCACAAAACATAGCAAGTTAGATTTTAGATCGCTTAAATTGTGGAGTTCCACCGTGATCGCCTTCTATAGCAATCCAGGATGCATACACCTAAGCTAATAATAATTGAAACATCACATAAAGCATGAAAGAATAGACAAATTTGCAAATAACCACAAATAAGGGCTTATTTTATTAAATTTCCATCAAAATATGGTTACAAATCCATCCCTCTTAGGGATACCCAATGTGATACAATTATTACAATCATAGAAAATCCCCACGCAAGGGTAGGTGTAATTCATAGGCTTCCTAGGTTGACACGAACTGCTCTAAGGCAAATGTAGCCTTCTTCTCCATGATTAGAGGCATTTGTTGCTTTGAATGACAAGACCCTGTTAACCCTGCATTCAAGAAACAACAAGAAGCAATTAAAAGCAAAGGAGGCCTCTCTTAATGAGGCTTTTAGAGGAAATTATACAAAATATTGTCATGAAAGCTTGAAATCAAGAAAATGTATAAAGCATAGTAATCTACTCTAAACATGATAATTGACCATCAAGAAATGTAAAAGAAACATAGATCAATCTATCTAGTGTTCTAATTAAACGATTGAAAGCATGGAAACATGAGAAATAGCCATAACTAATCTAGCTACCAAATGACAAGAAATGAAGGAGATAAGTCTTAAATCCCTATTTCTACCAGACAATTGTCTCTAATAAAGAAAATCTAGATTGAATGCATCTAATATAAAGCAAATAAAAGATAAACTACTACTAAAACCAAAGGAAAAGGAAATTAAACCTTGACCATGGGTCTATGAAGCGGTTGGCACTGTTAGCCATGGTTGATAGCCATGGCTGAGCTGTGAATGTCCTTGCTCTCAAATGTCGGTCTTAGATCTCCAATTCCCCTTGATGAATTGATGATCAAGGGTCGCCATGATGTCCTCTGATAGATTTGGTGGTTGAATTGCTCATATTGGTGATGGATTGGGCTCAATTGTGTTTCTTGATTTCTCCTAGCCCTCCATAGCCTTCTTGGTTCCAAATGCCATTTGATCTCCAATTGGGCAGCAAAAGTGTTCCTCTCAATGTATGCAAGTGAGTATGCAATTCGATAGGGCTTCGTTGCTCTTCAACTCGAGATTCTTCTAGACTTCTCCCCAATTTGGAGGGGGGTTTTATAGCACATGGTAAGGCCATGTCTTAGCTTCATGGAGAAGCCAAGATCAAGAAGGGACAGTTGGGGCAGTTGGATGGAAACTTCTGGAACTTTTTGCCCTCTAACTGCTTGGATCTTCAACCAATTGGCCATTGTAACCGATTTTGGGTCGGCCAAGGTCCAACTAATTTTGAAGGCTAGCCATGGCTCTGAGGCACGGTCAGCTCTGTTAACCATGGGTGTCAGCCGTGACCAACACTGATTAGGCCAAAATGCCTAAATGAGTGGTTAGAACCACTGCTACACCTTGGAATCTATCCAAGATCTTTCATATGGTCTTCTAGCATGTCCCATATGAGTAGTCACCTCGACATGACGTATTTTAGGTGTCTACACTCCTAAGCATAGTGCTTGGGGATATGGCTATCTAAACGATGGTAATAAACTTGCTCATGGAAGATCTCAGGTTTGACTCCTTATCATGTCCAAAACTTTTGTATAATATTGATGATATCAACATTCCTAGTGACATAGCACCATGTGATGAGGTGGAACCCTTTGATGATATGGAAATGGATGAAATATCCTCTTTAGAGTTAATGATGACATGTCAAAGTTGTATGGATGACTTGGTGGTAGTTTGTGTGGTAGTTTGTAGCCAACTCATAAATCTCGAGATGATATATTGTAATCCATACAAAAGGTATATCAGGTTGTATAAGTCACATAATTTTTGAAGATCTCTATATTGACCTTGTTGTTTCTAGTTACAACTGCATGTAATTTTTTATATTTTGGTAAAATAGATATGGATCGCCATGTGCCCTTTGAGTGGTCCAAACTATGCTACCTTGAATATAAATATTGAAGCTCTTCTCTGAAGCAAGGGGTTTCTCAAATATGTGAATGAGAAACCTCATGATACTAATTCTAAATAAGTGAAGCATCTCTACAAGAACAAGAAGGATGAAGCTCATGTTTTCATTTATCTTCATGTTGATAATGTATATGACACCTTTTTAGTAACGCCATGGATCCTAAAATATTGCTTGAGAAATTTCATGGGTTTTGTGATCGAATTGGTTCCACATAAATCAAAATATTGGAGGTTTAGCATGCAACTTTGGTGATTATGTTGTATGTTGGTGATCTTCTCAACTCTGTTAGCTTTTGATGCTATATATTTAAGGAAATGCAACCACAAGAACTAAAATGAGCATGCAATATTAACTATATGATAATGGCAATATAATAAGCAGGAAAAACTTATAAGAAACTTTTGCAATAACTCATAAAACTGCCATTAATGAAATCTCACGAAAATAGTACAATGTTGTATAATGGAGGTCTCAAACACTCCATAATTCATACATGCTCTACATTGTATCTACTTTCTCTACTCCTCTCTATTCTCTACTATTCTCTATGCTTCTCTCTATGCTTCTCTATCACTCTCTCAAAGGCCTATATATAAAGAGATATGTCTCTTGGTCTTTCACCTACCTATGACTCTTCATCTTCCTATTCTATGACTCATGTACACATGGACTACATGCACATTTACATCATCAAGTACTATGCACATTCTAACACTTGTGCATTTATTACATTGCATAAAGTAAATACTAAAAAAACTCCTAATATAAAGATGTACCCAAGGTGGTACATTGGCATGTACCAAATAATGTAATATATTCCAACACCCCCTATATTACATTATTTGGTTATTGAAGACTTTTAGTCTTCAATATGGATCTTCATCTTTCAAATGTTCTTCAGCTTGATCAGGTTCTTCTTCTTCTTTAATCTATAGATGGCCAAGTAATCCATAGTTTTGTTGTCCTCTCATCTTTCTCATTTTGAATCTTCTATTTCCCTGTTGACTTTTATGATATATGGATTTTCCATTTTCTGCAATCTATTCCTTAGAAAATTCATTAGTGTTGTTTTGAAATACAATAATATCTTGTGAAATCTCAATTGAGTCTAGAGCATATATATCATTGTGGATTGATCCTGTAGCTTCTACCTCATTTTGATTTATGATGAGACACTTATTGACTCCATCTATATATCTAAAATCAACCATTCTTTTGCTCTCTACCAACTTGGCTACTGAAATAAGATTTGATGTTAATCCAGGAATATACATAACATCATGTAACAAAATATTTGGAAATGATGTGCTAGGTGTTACACACCCATATCCATGTATATGATAGGTTTTTCCATCTGCAATTTTCAACCTGAAATTGTTAGTGACTTCAAGACAATCAAACCATTGTAAATTTCATGTCATGTGATGACTTGCACCAGAATCAATAAACCAAATGTCCTTTTTATTTTGACCTATAGAATTGTTTGTGCTTGAAGTAATTTTACATCTTTGATATGGAATATTGTATGGATTTTGATCTTGAATCCTTTTATAGTGTATCTTGTGATGATATGTTCCTCTTGCTAACTTATCCATTATCTTAAGAAATTGTAGTATTCCTTATGTCTCCCAATATTTTTAGCTTCTAGATTCTAACCTTCAATTCTTGTAGTATGTGATCAATCAATAGTCAAATTTCTAAATAGAATTCCTTTTGTCTCTTTAGTATTGTGAACAACTTTGATAGAACCTTTTATCTTTTAAAGCCTTTGAAGTTGTCTACCTTATGACTCCCTAGTTTTGAGGTTTTTTGTCCAACTTGGAATTTGAGTATAGAATCAAATTTGATATACTCTTTTCAATTTTCCAAGTTTTGTAGAATACCTTATATCTCCCAAGTGTTTTGAATATACTATGGTCTTGATAAAGTGCTTAGCTTTCTTAGTTTTCCTTTGAGTTGAATCCCTTTTATCTCCCTAATGTTCAACTACTATTCTTCACCTTATTTCTCCCTATTTGTGAATAGAAAGCTAAAAATAATTTTAATGCACTTTCAATTGATGAAATTTTCTATCTTCAAGACTTTAGAGTTGGATTCCTTATGTCTCATTAATTTGAGCAAGAGACTAATATCAAGTGTAATTTTCCAACTTTCTAATAACTTTATGTTTTGCTTTCTATATCCTTTAAATTTCAATGATATAGTTTCTAAATTTCAAGATATTTAATTTGGTGTTGAACTCCTTATATCTCCCTAATTAGAAATTTAGAAAATAAAGGATATTTGCAAATTTAATGTTTCAATTTCAATGTAGAAAACCTTATTCCTCCTAGTTAAATTATTTGCAAATATTTCAATACTTGAACTTCAAATAATGCAATTTTCAAAAGGCTCTCAAGTTATATTCTCCTTACTTCAATAGTCTTTCTAATCAATCAATAAATCATCTAAGGTTGTAATTTACCAATTTATTTCCTTATATCTCCATGCATTTAATTAACTAAACTTAACCTTAGAATTGATAAACCTTATGCCTCCTTAACCTTAATGAATATGCAAATAATATTTGAATGTTAATATACCTCCTTGGAGATGAGGTGCTACGTATTGGTTTGTTGCTCCTTTGACTACAACTTGCACGCTAATTTGGGTCCTGTTCTCCTCTCAGTCTTCAATGCTTGGCAATATTCTTTCACTGCATTTATTGCTCTTCCTTTTTATGGTGCTCTTTTCAACTTTTGACTATCCTCCTCTTGCCTCTTCAACGTTCTCTGACCTTGAATGCTTAGTATGCATGCTCTGTTAATGGTTTGGGCTCTTCATACCTGACTATATTCTTTTCCTTACATGCCACATGGCACTCAACGTAATATTTGGATGTTACTCCTTGTTGCTCTTCTCTGTTAGGTGGCGTAGGCGTTACTTTAGACGTTACTCAAATATTTGGATAGTGTAGGTGTTACTTTATAACATGTGGCCTCCTTTCTCAGTGAGCGCTGGTTTGGAACATTATGAGCATGTACCAATGTTGGTGCTCCCTTTTCTTCTATGCCAAGTGGCCTATGAAGTCTTTAACTAATGTGACAAGTGGTGGCTCCACTCCTCTCTTGCATGTAACCTTTCTTTTGGTGCTCAATATTCCTTTATTTTCCTTAACGTTCTTTGCCAACTCTTCTCTCTTTCAACGTACATTGTTTGGTCTTCCTTTTGCAACTGTTGAGTGCTTCTTGATTTCCAACGTTTGGTGGTGGCTCTTCTCCTTCAATGGATGCTCCTCTTCAATGGTGGTGGCTCCTCCTTTGGTGGTGCTTCAACACTTCTTCTTTGGTGGTTGTTTCACCATTGTTCTGCCAGATATACAAGCCTCTTTACCTAGGTAAAAACTTTGTTACTTGCTTTATTTTTCTTCCTTAAGACTTGCACCTTTGTCCTTGCTTTGGCTCTATCCTTATATTATTTTTATCTTCTTTATTTTGTTGCAGGTTTTGATCCAATGTGGGTGTTACCTTCTTGGAGTTTTAGCACCCTATTTGGTGTCTTTAGACACCTTGAATATGCCAACTTTGAGCACTTATTCAGCTCTTTCTTCTTCACTCTGTGGCTTCTCCTTTTCCACTTGGTGATTCTACCACTAATGGCTGCAAATTTTTGTGCCCCTTTGGTGTCTTTAGACACTTCAACTCTTGCCTTTATTTTGCTACTTTAAAAAACAAATATGGTGCTTTTAAAAACTAGAAATGAATCTATTTTAAACTTAGATAAAATACCTTTATTGCACCAAAATTTTGAGACCTTTTAAGTCTCCTTTTGTAGCTTGCCTTCTTGTCTTTATCAAATGGCCCTTTTTGTTTTAATATGGTGGTGCCTCCTCTTTCTCTTGGTGGTTTTACTACTCCTCTAGTGGCTCCTCTTCACCAAGACTTGCTGCAGCTTTTACCTGTGCTTTATGGTGTCTTTGGACACTCTAACTCAACCTTGTTCTTGTGCACTATACGTTCTCCCCTTGCTTAATAATATTGCACTTTGATAGCTCTCAAAAATAACATGCATTAAGCACTATCTACTTCTTCTTATTACTCCTTTCAAGCAACTTTTAACTCTATCTTGTGTTGATGTATTTTGCAGGTTTCAAGATGATAATGCTACCTCCTTTCTTGACTTGAAGACCTTTAACTTAAACTCCTTTTGCTACCTTTAATAACTCTAATATGGTGTTTTCAAGAAACTTAAATAATACTTGGATAAAAAACTTTAATAACACCAATTTTCAAACCTTATTTTGGCCTCCTTTGTAGCAAGCTTTCTTGGTGATTTGGTTCACCTATTTGCTGCCCCGGATTTGTAGATTTTGTAGCTCTCATTTCTACTTAATTGTTCCTCAAATTGGTCAATTTTTTAGCTCATTGCTGCCCAAAGTTTTTGCCTTTTAGCCTTTAATTTGTTATCCAAAATCTAATTTTGTGGCTCCAATTCTCCTCCAAATTTGTTCTCTCAGACTCTAAAATTTGTAGCTATTAGTTTTTCTCAAATGTTTCCCTCTTGTTATCCTAATATATAATTTTTAGCTTCTAATGCAACCAATTCCTCCTTCATTTTGTTGTCCTTAACTCTCTCAAATATACTAGGAAACTCCTCCAATTCATAGCTCTATGTCACCTTCAATTTGTTGTCCTATGACTCTTCAATTTCTACTACAAAAATAACAATCTTCTCCTTCACAAATCAGCCTTCAAATTTCTCAAATTGGTGGCCTCTTCTACCTTCTTTCTCCTCCTTAGCTCTTGTCAAATTTTAACTTCAAACTTGGCCTATTTAGTGGCCTCCTTCTCAAGAATCTGAATGTCTTGAGGTCTTCAAGAATCCTTTCCAAAATTTGGCAAACTTCTTGCCAAATCCTTTTTCTTTTGGGCTTGTTGTCGGATGGTGATAATTGTCCCAAATTCTTCTTTATCTAGAGCTTCTCCTTGTTTTCTTCTTCTTTCTTGAGATTTCTTCAAATCTCCTCCAATGGCCACTTCTTCAACTTTTCAGTAGGGCTTTTCTAGCCTTCTTCTTATTTCTCCTTTCAAGTTTGCTTGAGACCTCTTCTCTTGGGTCTTCAAATTCTACAACTTCTCAAATCTTCAATAGGACTTTTCTTAGTCCTCTTCTATCTTCAATATTCAATATTCTATCTTCCAAATCTGGAAGTTCTTCAATGGGACCTCTTTCTTGGGTCTCCTCCTTCTAGAGTTGCTTTCTACTTTCTTCAATCTACAATCTGTAGTCTTCAATATTCTATGGGAACCTCCTTCTTAGGTCTCCTTAATCTCCAATCTTCTATGGGACTCTTTTTCTTGAGTCTCCTCTTCCTTCAATATTCAATAGGGCTCCTTTGGCCTCTTTCTCTCTTCTATTCAATAAATTAAACTTCAATATTCTACCTCCAATCTCCAATGGGACCTTCTTTCTTAGACCTCCTTAATCTTCAATGTCTACTTTTTCTACAACAAATAACTAATCCTTACACAAGGAAAGCACATAGACTTTCAAGCAATCAAAGATGAAATTCTTCTCTATCCATTGTAGGAAGCTTCTCAACTTTTGAGAACTAATTTTCTACAACAAAAAATTAGATAGTAGCAAGTAAATCCATGCAAATCTCTAGATCTCTATAAATCAATAAACATCACTAGTTATCCTTCAATCTAGTGGAAAGAGATCTATGTTGAGTCCTAGTCTTCATAAGTTTTCTTTGCAACCCTATGGAAAGACTCTAGCCAAATAGCAATTCTAAAATTTTTGAAAATGAAATCTCCCTATCTCCTCTCAATCTCTCTTGTGGCTCTCTCTATCTCCTATCAATCTACCTTGTGCTCTGATACCACTATTAGCTTTTGATACTATATATTTAAGGAAATGCAACCACAAGAACTAAAATGAGCATGCAATATTAACTATATGATAATGGCAATATAATAAGCAAGAAAAACTTATAAGAAACTTTTGCAATAACTCATAAAATTGCCATTAATGAAATCTCACAAAAATAGTACAATGTGTATAATGGAGGTCTCAAACACTCCATAATTCATACATGCTCTACATTGTATCTACTTTCTCTACTCCTCTCTATTCTCTACTATTCTCTATGCTCTCTCTCTATCTCTCTCTATCAAAGGCCTATATATAAAGAGATATGTCTCTTGGCCTTTCACCTACCTATGACTCTTCATATTCCTATTCTATGACTCATGTACACATGGACTACATGCACATTTACATCATCAAGTACTTTGCACATTCTAACACTTGTGCATTTATTACATTGCATAAAGTAAATACTCAAATCTAAGACAAAATCCTAATCTAAAGATGTACCCAAGGTGGTACATTGGCATGTACCAAATAATGTAATATATTCCAATAAACTCTTCTACTCTAATCTAGGACATAAATTCATGGCTTCATTCTACTTTTGAGATGACATATTTGGGGCTTATGCATTATATTTAGGGATTCAAATTGATCAAATAGACTCTAACATCACCATTTTCCAACCCAAGTATGCTTTGGATCTTCTTCAACATTTTAGGATGGAGGATTGCAAGTCTGCTTGGACTCCCTTTGCCTTAGACCTGAAGCTTCAATTTTATTGTACCACTCCTTTGATAGATGCTATGTTGTATCTATCTTCTATAGGAGAAAATATTTAAGTTGCTCACACTAGACCTAGTATAGCCTTTATTGTATGTTATTGTTCCATATATATGTAGGCACCCTAGGAGAGTCATTGGTTATCAGATAATATGATTCTTAAATACATCCAAGGGATCTATCTTATGGGTATTCACTACTCCATTGGATTCCTTCTAATTATAATAGGATTTTTAGATGTTGATTGGGTTGGTGACTTGGATGATCAATGGTTCACCACAGGATTTACATTCTATTTGGGGTCTGACCTTGTTTCTTTGTGTTCTAGATTCCAATCCACTATTTCTTAGTCCTCCATAGAGGTTAAATATTGTGCTACCATTGAGGTAGCTAAGCATCTTAAATGGATGCTCATGATTTTAGAGCTCTTTGATGTGACAATCAGAGCACCATCTAGATTATTCTTAATCCAATGTTTCACAAACAAACAAAACACATAGAGATATGGATGCACTTTGTAAGATGGCTTCATACACGTATGATGCTTTATCTACTTTTGTGTCTTCATAAGAGTAGGTAATGAATATCCTGATCACGTTCATGCTTGAGGTCATTTTTGTGCATATGCAAGGGCTTCTTGGAGTTGGAGTGTCCCTTAAGGGGGATGAAAAGTAAGGGTATCCTTGTGTCCCCCATTCAACTTAAGGGAGGGCGTTGAAATACATGGTGGTTAATATTCTCTTAAGGTAACGACTAACTTTTGTACTTGTATTGATCACAATTGCCCTTTGGACCCATGTAAACCTTGAAAAAGTACTTTTGTAATTTTTTATATTATTTTATTCCTGAAGGTTAGTATCACAACCTTGATGTAAAGGTAACTTGTATTTAGGTATAAATACCCTTTGATATCAACCTTTTTGCTTATTAGTTGGAGTGTAATTTCATTTTTATTTAGTGAGATTTTTTGGTGTCCATGGATTCCCCCATTATTTTTTTTGTTCTTTGGTCTATATGTTTCTTTTCAAGCAATATTAGGTAATGTTTGACTCTATTCATTTATGGAAATTGTTGTGCAATCTAACATCATCCTCCACTTTTTTTAGTTCTTGCTCCTCAAGTAGGTTGTTAATAGAAATTCATGATCTAGAATTATTGTTCACATCAATATAGTTTTGAGCTTTGAACTTCTACAAGCTAAACAGGTCCAGGTTAGTGGTTGCCATTTTAGATTAGAAATAAGAGGAAAAGGCTTCAACCAAGAATTATGACAAAAAAATTTAAAATCCCTCTCATTGGCTAACTACCTAACACGTTTCTTAATCAATTGCAAACTCCATGATATGGAATTCCATGGTGCCAAGCCCCTAGGTAGGCTTCGTTTCCTTAAGAATTTTATTGCATGCACAAAACCGATATATTCTTGAAGTAATATGTTTGCCCGACTCTTTCTTTGATCTTTGAATAGTCTTCAAGTTCCCCCCAATGCTTAACTGTTAAGTTTATAATTTCATAAACCTATCTTGCAAACCTTATCCCATCTACAAAGAGAAACCTACATTTTTTCTCACATCCTTTTCAAAGAAAATCTATTTGAATTTTTTCAAGAATCAAAACAATTTTATCATGAAAAACAATTATTAATTAAATGAAAGATAATTAAAAAAAATATCTTAAAGTTTTACTATTGTCGATTGTAAAAATTTTAAACTTTTCTAAGTTGTTTCTTTTAAAAAATGAAATGAAATTATTTTAATTATGTCCACAGACCCAAACAATATATAGGAACCAAAAGCTTTAACACAACATGGGGATATGGTGTACAACCCTACTTCTTTTTGGATTTAGACCTCCTATTTAGAGTTCTAAAGTCTTAACAACATCCAAAAAAAAATTATTTTAAAAAAATTCCAAAAACCCAAAAAAAATGCCTCTTTACAATTTTTATTTTAAAAAAAATCAACAATAGCTCAACATCTCTTACCATTAATTTGTGTTAATTAAAACCCAAAATTAATTTAAAAACATATAATTTTTTTAATAAAAATTCTCTTTTATTTATATATCCCATACCTATAATTTTTAATTATTAAAAAATTAAATAATTTTTGTAACATGAGACATCCAAGACACAATCCTCAACGTATTTTGTTGGGCTGATTGTTGCCCAACAACTTTTGAAGATATTTTATATATTCAGGTGATTGTTGCCCAACAACTTTTGAAGATATTTTATATATTCAGGTGATTGTTGCCCAAATTCTTAAGATATAGAGAATATATATCGTAAATCTCTCCTTGAGATTGGAATTCCCCTCCTTACGATAACGACCAACAACAACATTTCCATGCTTAAATTGATAAGCCAGGGTCAACAGGAATGTGCCGTGATAATGGTACCTACGTGGCAATTATAGCTCCACAACCTTGCGAGTTTAGTCTCATGATTATGGTTTGATGCTTTGTGACTTGACTCATGTCCCATTATGCACTTTAGACATGGAAGTTTGAGATAGAACATGCCAGTTCACAGCGTACGCATCATCCAATCAAATTCATAATTCGCAGAAATCTAGAATTTTGCCGACATTTATCAACAACAAGGTAGGGAACAAGTTAAGCCACACAACAATTTCTTGTTAACCTTAAAAACATTATAAAATGAATAATTGCAATGCCTTTTAAAGTGGCCTACCATTTAAATTTAAATTGTGTTCTAAACCTTTGGATTTTTATATGTAGTTTTTTAATTTGTTACGAAAGGAATAGGTAGAGGCGGCTTATGCGTAAGGTTTCGTGGAACTTGGCGACCTGCCAGCTCAGATGTCGGTGACGCTACGGTACCGTGTGACGAGCGTGAAAACCGCTGACGGTTAGCACGAGTTGCCCGAAGGCACATGTATTGACAAGACAGTGCAACTCTCCGGCCTTTAAAGCTGGTTTATCCGACAGATCACCGGGCGACATCTTCTCTCGAACGGAACTCATTCGCAGATCTTATTTCTTTCTTTCTTTTTTCCGTCAGCTGTTGGAAAATGGAAGAGCGTTTTGAGCCGGCCTTTCAACAGAAGTATGTGAGCCGGCTAATGGCGGAGCTGCGGCGGAGGAGAATCGAACGCGGAGCCAGCGTTTCGGTTCGGGCGAGAGCCGTGAAGGCGGCCGCGGATCTGTCGATGGCGATGGCGGCGCGGGGTCGAAGCGCGTGGAGCCGGGCCATCCTTCTCGCCCGATCCCGTCAAATTCTGTCGTTTCACGCAAAGGTGAAGAAGACATGTTCGCAGGAGCCGAAGCCGCTAAAATTTAGGAAATATTGTTACGGCTCAAGGAGATTCACCGTGATTCGCAGGTTGAATGCGGATTCTTGTGTTTCTTGCGAGAAAATGTCCCGCAGGACTAGGCCCCGGTCACATTGCAAGGAAGCCGGGGGCGTCCTGTCTCGTATGGGAACCCTGAGGGCGCTGGTCCCTGGAGGCCGCGGCCTGGACGAGCCAGTTCTGCTTAAAGAAGTTGCGGATTATATCCCTGCTCTTCAGATGCAGGTGGAGTCATTGCGAGCCCTTGCGGACGCGCTGGAGAATTTCTCCGCCGCCAGCGCTTCTTCTTGCCCGCGGTAGGTCGCAAGGTCGAACCCCGGGCAAGACGATCGAGGTGACGGTTTATGTCACTTGTAAATGAATGGAGTAGCAAGTATTTACTTACAACAAGGGAAATGACTCCAAGAGAAGTCGAGGAGCTCGTCCGTCGTGTCATAAGGACTCCGGAGAAGTCGAAAAACTCGTTCGTCGTGCCTTCACATATGTATTTTTATGTCTCATACCGTTTCGTACCGCGTAATGTATGGCGGATCCTGTAAATTTTCGAAATATTATTTCTCTTATTGTCGCGTATGATATTCTCTCTCTCTTTCTCTCTTTTGTTTGAGGTGAAGCGAGAATCCATAGAAAATCTCCTGGTTCTTGATATTTTGCGTGGTTTATTTTGAGCTTTTTGATTGCTTTGAAGGATTTTGACAACTTTTTATCAGAAATTTCTGCAGCAATTCTAGGGTGTCGAATGTTCGAAACCGGGAAACGTTTTACAAGTTTATTAATCTTTTATTGTCACGTATTAATATTTGTTCTATTTTTTTCCTCTGAGGTAAAGCGATTACTGAGAAAAATCTTCTGGTTTTTGCGATTTTGCGTGGTTCTTTAGAGCTTTTTGATTGCTGTGAAGAATTTTGACAATTATTTCTCAGTAAATTTTGCAATAATTTTAGGGCGTCGAGTGTTCGAACCCGTGGAACGTCTCACCGGTTTAGTAGGAAAGGAAACGCCGTGGTCTTTGTGATGGATCTTGTTTTCCTCGTTTCGCTTTCGTTTTCGTTACTTCGTAATTTTCTAAATGAGTCGTGCTGAGAGCATTTTTCGTGGACATTCCTTTTCCTTCTTTGGCTTTTCTAGGAAAGCATGTTTTGTGGCGTTCACATTTTGAGAAGGAAGAAGGGAGTCACGTGGTAGCAACTCATCGTTCTCATACTTTTTTTGGCCTTTTTCTGGGTCCTTATTTCCAAAAGATGAGATGGCGATGGTGGAGGGGGACACGACAGGAGATCCTTTTTACCTCTGCGAATCTTGTGCCAGCCCAGGCTTCTTTATTTTTATTTTCAGCTTTTTATTTTAATTTCATGGACCACAAATTTTAATGATTTGATGTATGGAATGTGCCTCAATTATTTGCACTTGGATTTTGGCTTGTTGCAGGACTGTGATATTCCTGAAGTTGCTATTCATGTATCTTTTTCTAAATTAGCAAAATCCCCGTTAACATGGTTTTAAAGATGGACAGCTACCGAAGGGATGTGAAAGAAGAGCGATCGTCATTTGCTGGAATCATTCTTTTAAATATAAGACTAAATTCTCTGTCACATACCTTTTAACAATATATTGGTATTTTATTTTTGGTTATTTTGATAATCTGTGTTTTATTTTAATCATTTTAATAACTTCAACGCAATCAGAAAAAAAGACTCCTATTTATTAAGTCCTATATCCGAGAGGAATATGACCTATTATGTCGCCCATCATAACTGGAAAAACAATTCTATTTATTATGCCCAATAAAAATATGACCTTTAATTATACTAGTTTAGATATATAATAAACGTGGAGAGTTATAATCTCAAGGCACTTATATATTTTTTAAATATTTTAAATTCATCGCATATTTTTTAAATATTTTAAATTCACCGTAATATAATTTTTTTAATGTCGTTTTTTAATAAAATATTAATATTATTTAAGGCGTGACTGACTTTCTTGACTGCCATTGTAGGACGCCTATAAACATAATTACCTATTGGCCAAAAAAATTCCTATTTATTATACCAATTAAGATATGACCTTTAATTATATTACCTATTGACCTACTATGTCGCTCATCATAATTGGAAAAAAATTACTAAAAATATGACCTATTATACTTTATTTTTTAAGAGTAGTGTCATCGTGTTTCTGATTATGTTTATGTGATGGTGTGCTATTTATAGTGGTGAAGGTTATTCTTTTCGATTGGATTTTATATATGAAATTGTGTTGTGTGATTTTTAATGCTACTATAAAGTTTTATATATTTTAAGAATGAAACTCTATCTCCTAAATGTTAAACCGCTTTTACAGACTGCTACAGAGTTTGAAAAAGTGTATAGAATTGAATGTCATTAATTGCTTCAAATAAAAAACTATATAAATATAATTTATTATGAGATATTAAAATAAAAATTATAAATTAATTATTTAATCACATTACAATAGTGGATTTATAATAAATAATAAAAATAATTTTATTGGGTGATTTTAAAAGGGTTAAAATTATGTACACATAATTTACTAATAGTGATAAATGTAATTTTGATGACGACGATCCGATTCCTCTGAGTGGTGCGCCAGATTGATGACGATGGTGCAACCCCTGTGCGTCCGGCGGTCCCCATCTCACACCGGGTTACCATGTACTGAGACGGTGGTCCCCATCTCACACCGGGTTACCATGTACTGAGACGGTGGAAGTCCTGGGAGCCTTCGTAGATAGTTTGAACCCTACCAATTGTGCTAGTAGTTACTAAAAATCGTGATTGTAACCATTGCTTCTATATCAAAAAAAAGATAAATGCAATTTTGAGGAAAGTAAAGGCTTCATGGAACATATAAGAGATCATCTTGAAAATACAAGACCTTGTTACATAGTTTGAAGAAAATACAAGACCTTGTTACATAGTTTGAAGAAATCAGGTTTATCCATAAATTAAGAGAAGAGAACAAATATGCATATAGACTAGCCAATAGAGGGGTTTAAATAAGACCATGGAGTAAAATTATTTTTCCATGGTTTAGAGGAAGTAGTAAGCTTATTGAAGATGTCAAAAAAAAATGTTGGCTACCTTAATTAAATAATGATTAAGATTTACTTTAATGTTCTCCATTGGTAATATTTGTTGTATTTTATAATATTAATGTATTTTTATGTAAATTATTTATTACAGTTCTTGTGGTTACACTTATGCTTAAAGAAGGAAACTAACAGTCTAAATCGGGTAAAGTGGACTATGATAATGTGAAGTTTTGGAAATATTACTCTATTAAGATGCAATGCATAGACAATAGAGATGGAGTTTTTGTATTGTGAAGGTTGCTGCAAAAAAAATGTTAAGAAGGATGCTGGATTTTGGAATAATTCTATTTAGAAAAAAAAATTAAGAAGATCGGAAAAATGAAAATCAAGAATTCAAATTTTGTATGAAAATAGATATTAGGTATCTAGCTATAGCAACTCAATTGATATGAGAATTGAATCTATTTGTAAACTCTCAAGCTCTAAAGGAGAGAGTTATGATTTGTTAATGGTGGGGGACATGAGTGCAACCCATTTTCTTTTAAAAAAAGTATTTTTTAATAGAAATTAAAATATTATATTTAGGTGTCATTTGTTGATTATATTTTATTGATAATTATTAATAATTAATTTAAATTTGTAGTTAAAATATTAATCCAAATCAATAAAGATAAAGTAAAAGACTACAAACACTAAAATCTAATATTTTTAATTTTAAGTTGATAAAAGAATTTTGTTATTTTAAAAATATGATCATATATCCACTTGAGTGTGGTCTACCGGTAAGGACGCCACTTGCATTATCGGTGATGTAACTTAGGTTTAATCCCCATGGCGAATGTGTATAAGAAGTATTACTCAAAAAATATATGATCATATATAAATCAAGATGTCTAATGTCATTATTTTTTTTATAAATATAAAGATAATAGTCACAAATTCAAAAATTATTTTAGATGGTACACATAAAGATACCATTGTTTAGAACTAATTAGAATTCCCACATAACTAGATGTATATGTGTACAAGTTAGGAATTATTACTATTATAGTTAGTGTGACTATAAGTTGAATATAACCACTCAACATAGGGTCCATGAGTCCACTAGTGGGTAAAGGTAGTTTTTGGTTGGTAATGGGCTGTTATGTTAAACTAGGCATGACAATTGTATATAAATCACTTCAAACCAACAATGTAAATCATTGAAGCAATGGTATCAGTGGTATCAAAGCAGGTTGAAGCAAGAGTCAACTCTCTTTTTGATCCATCTTCTTGCTTCGACACATAGAGGCTACAAAGCACTCCATTAATATATTAGAGGTTGTAAAAGGGAACTCCTTGTAGACCAAGGATATTGCCCAAATAGATTCTTCAATTTCTATTCTAACATTCTAAATCCAAGGTAGGTTGGATCCAATTCTAGTGTCATACCCACATGTCCACAAGCTTAAAAGAAGCTTTCCCATTCAATATATTTGCTCTAAAAATAGACTTTATAGGTGTGGCAATATTGGAGGATAAGCTTTTTATGAATGGTAACATGAGATCTCTCTTGTAAAGGAAATCGAATTCTTCCTAGGGCTTGTCGAGTAGTATTTAGAACATTGGAAGGCTCATGTTAACTCCCCATGAATAGCCATTAGATCAAATGTCTTGGAACCAAAGCTTTCAAGGCCTTGAATCATAAAACTCCTATTAGAACCACCATTTTAATTTCCTCCAAGGCTACCAAGAAAGCCACGTGAACCATTCTTGACTTTTCATCACCTTTGAATTTCGGTAAGTCATGGAATGCATTTATCCACACATAAAGCCTATGTCTTTATGCAAGGTACACATGGAGCTTCTAGAGGACATAACCTATGTTTCCAATATTGGATAGAAACATACATTAAATTGGACCTTGAGTCCTCTATTAGTATGTTTATTCTAGTTCTAAATCAAATTGATTACAATTCAAACACAATGAGATCTATCTATTTCATTTTTCATTCATCGTTTGAAGAGGGTGGTTGCTTGTTCAACTTGCAATTCTAGTGATCTGTTACTCAACAAGGGATCTGATTGTTTGACCTATGGAATTAGATCTCCTTTAGCAACATCTTCTAGTGACTCCATCTTCTTAGACACCAAATAAAAGCCTCACTTTCTCAAGGCCTACTATAGTGTGACCAAACATTCTAGTAGTTATAGGAATTTTAGCGATCAATCCAAGATAACTTTGAGGTGCAAGAAAAGAAAATTTGGGTGCTAGAAGGATTTGAGTAACTCAAGTTTGTAAGGGTGTGGCACATTGGGAATTATTTTTAATATCTTATTTCACTAATGTTTTTGACCTGTTGATATAGCTCTTACATAAAATCCCTCAAGTAAATTCTTGCACGAAATCCTTGTCTTGAATTTGACATGATATATGGTGTCTGATTCAACCATTGTTCATAAAAAGGTATGACAACACTTGGCTTGATTATATTTGATGTTGAATTCTCATGTTCATAAATGAAAGCAACGTTATACATAGTGGTGGGCTTTCTCTACCTCATCAAGGTGCTCGTGTCTCTAGCCTTGGTCATCAATGACCAATGAATCAACTTATTTTATATTTATCCCATATGCACTATGAGAAGGCTCATTGAAGCCTATATTATTTTCTTCTTTCTTTTCATTGGTTACAAGTAAAAAATAACGATATTCATAAAAAAATTTAAAGCACCAAATTATTTGGAGAATATTCTATGAATATTTTGGTTGAAGGAATCCCCTCTATCAATTGTTTTCCCTGATGAGACACTATTGATTGCTTGCAATTTGAGCCATTAATCAATTTATGAGTATAGGCTTATATATACTCATTGGAAAACATTTTTTGAGGCTAATCCAGGGGAATTAAATTTGTCTATATTTGTGAAGATTAACATGGCTAGTGGTGTACCAAAGTTTCTAATGTCTGATATCCATCTATTTTGAGGGAATACTTATTATTTTTGGAACATTAAACACAAAAATCAATTAGAGTTTGAGGAAGTGTGGGAAGTTGTAAATGGGTCCATTACGTTTCCTAATATAGATGATGAGTACATAAAATTTGACAAAGCAGATAGAAAGGTTTGGTTGATCATCATGTTTGGTGTCTTTGATGAAGTTCAACCATACATTCATGACTCAACCATAACCAAAGATGCATGGAACAAGCTCCATACAATGAAGAACACAAGCTTATACTGAGAGGGGAGTGAACAGTATAAGATCGCTTTTTACTTTCTTTCTAAAACAATATCAATTAATGTCTTTAATTGCAATAACCAAATATAGCAGTGTGCATTAATAACTTAGATAGTAGTAGTAAGCAAGAGCACAAGTCACCATACACAATTGAGACACAAGATTTAATGTGTTTCCCCCAATGTGGGGCACTCCACCAGATAATCTCCTTATAATATTTCACAAATAAATAAGGATCCTTATCCAATACAATGATTTCTTTGATCTGCTCAAAGCTAGGCAATAAAAAGTTCACACAGAACTTGTCCAAATATGAATAACAAGCTCACACAAAACTTGTCCAAAACTAAATAACAAGCTCACACAGAACTTGTCCAAAACTGAATAACAAGCTCACACAGAACTTATCCAAAACTGCTCCAACAAGCTCACCAAGAACTTGTCCAAATATGCTCTAGAAAGTTCACCAAGAACTTGCCCAAAATATTCTCCAACAAACTCACCAAGAACTTTTTCAAATCTTCTCTAGCAATATCACCAAGAACTTGCTCAAATCTGCTCTAGCAAGCTCACCAAGAACTTGCTCAAATTTGCTCTAGCAAGCTCACCAATAACTTGCTCAAATATGTCCCAAAACTATCCACAAAGTTGTCCACAAAGCTGTCCAAAACTGTCCACAAAGTTGTCCTAAAACTATCCACAAAGTTACCCCAAAACTGTCATCAAGGCTATCCAAAATTGTCAACAAAATTATCCCAAAACTGTCCACAAAGGCTTTCTCAAAGGCTCAATCAATCATGCAGAAGTAGCACTCAAATCTCATCCACAAATATATCAAGGCAAAGCTCAAATATGAACTCAACAATGAATGGCAATGTACTATTCAATGGATGACAACAATGATCCACAATGATCTCAACTCAACTCAACTCAACTCAATCTCAACTCAGCTCAAATCAACTCATAGAAGCATACAGAGAATTGTTAGAGACTCAATATGTTCTAAGCTCAATCTCAACTCAATTCAACTCAAATCGATCTCAACTCAACTCAAGTCAACTCATAGAAGCATAAAAAGAATTTTTAGAGACTCAATATGTTCTAAGCTCAATCTCAATTCAAATCAAAATTATGGAATATTTTATTTCATGGAACTTGACCAATCACCTCACACAATCACTTGACTAGGCTCAATCAACTCAACTCAACAAATCACCACAAGGGACTATTCTTTCTCACAAAAACCCTAGTCCAAGCATGTATCAACCAACTCAAATATTTCCAACAATACTCAACCACAAATCTCACATAACAATGATACTCATGTTATTTTCAAGTTCTTTCAAAACCAATGGGCTTCAATGACTATGCTTATAAAACAAGGTTTAAACACGTCTCTCAAATCAAAAAACCATGAAGCATTCAACAAACCACTTTGGAAAAGGAAACCACAATCAATCCTTTTCACTCCAATGATATTTCAGAAATCAACCACCATAAACAATCAATAGGAGAATGTGCCCATACCTTATTGATGCCAAGAAGTTGTCCATAAAATCTGCCACACTAAACATAACTTTCCTTTCCAATCTCAATAAGGGTTAGTGGACTTCAAATAATAATCACAAGATAAGAATAACTCAATTTACACCTTTTTACTCCAACTTAATAAACACATCCACCAAAGTCCTTTTTAAAAAAAACCCTTATCAAAATAATAATCAATAAGGCTCTCAAAAATATTTTATAACAACTCCTTATTTCTCCTAAATCTTAATTTTCAATTTCATGAATATCAAAATAAATCAACAACTCATCCACCTCTGAAATAATAATCATAGCCCTTATAAAAATAAAGTTTAATTAAAAACTTTAATTATTCCTTAACCACCTTATAACTCCTATCCTATGGCATCAACGAAATTAATTAGAGCAAAACGTAATTACCTCCTCAAGGGGATTCAAACCCCCAAATTGCACACACCGCGAGCGCCTTAGCCGCGTCTAAGGTTGCCACACGAGCTAGTTGCTCGTTCGAAAGGAAAAGGCACGATGTGCCTTAAGTCCTTCCTCCCTTCCACGTAAACCAAAAGCACTTCAAGCGCTTTCCTTCCAATGCATTTGAATGCATTCAAGGAGATTCAAACCTTGACGTAAAGCGCTGCCACACACCTTAACAAAAAACCAATTGCCAATGTGCCACTCTGCCCACAATGTCTTGGACTTTCGATCAACCTTGGATTTATTCGTTGTCTCCCTTTTCAAAATGATTTTTGCACGAGCTCTCTTCTGATGCTTAGCCAATGATTAACACAAGCAAGAATTAATTTCAAATGAACCTTAGGATCCCCCTTTATATAGTCTTCTCCTAATTTTTTATTATTTCGGTGCATTATTGATTTTTCCTCTTTCTTGAGACGTCGGTGCTAACTTTAATTTTAATTTTAAAATTAAAATTAAAATTTTAAATAATTAAAATTTAAACTAAATATTTAAAATTAAATATCTCCATCACCGGGGCACATTTTTTGACAAAACGAAAGGCCAACCTGGGTTTTAAGAAAAATCCATTTCAAATATTCCATCTATGGTTTTAAATAAAACATTTTATTTTGTCTGCCTTGGTTTTCACAAAAACCCTAATTTTATCCATGCTTTCCAAAATATCATTTGCCCATCAAAACTCAATGTGATCCATATGACATCAATGATTCATGTGACATCAATAACAACATAAAATAACTCAAATTGCCAACATACAATATTGAGACAAAGAACAATATTCAAATCTTGTTCCTTCAAAGTTAACTTCATTACTTAAAAATGAAGAATAGAGAAAAACTCAAGTCATTCTTAAGGCAATTTATAGAGCTACGTGCATCACTACAAGCTTTGGGAGAAATAGTGTTTGATGACACACTTGTTCCTATTATTTTGAGATATTTCCCTTCATAGTATAATGTGTTTATGACAACTTTAAATATCATTGAACAAACACCAATATTTGAAAAGTTGGTGAATCTACTTCAAAAAGTAGAGGCCTCTTATACATCACAAGATGAAGATCAAATTCTCTTTTCAAATCCAAAGGGGAAGCAGTCAGTTAAAAAAGGTACAAGCCCTTGGTATCCCTTCTAGTACCAAGAAATAATTCCTGCACATAAAATATGTGTGAAATTTGTGGTAATAATGGTCACACATTGAAGGAATGTCAACACAATCCTTTTACAAATGGATCCTCTTCTCAAGCAATGCGAAAGTCATCAACAAATAAGAAAAATTCAAATTGGAAGAAGATACGTCAACAACATAGTAATATTGTTGAAGATAACCACTCATGAAAAGAAAAAAATTACCCCTTAGGAGAAGAAGAGCATGTATTTACTACTCGTGATCATCTAAGTCATTCTAATAATGTTTGGTATGTTGATATGGAGAAACCAAACATATGACTAGTTGGAAAGACTAGTTCTAAACTCTAGACTATTCTAATCATATAGGAAAGGTCTCTTTAGATGATGATACATCCTATTATATTAAAGGAATATGTGATGTCAAATTGTGACTTGGATCACACACATGTAGGATAACAAAAGTCTTGTATTTTCTAGGACTCACTAAGAATTTGCTCTTTGTCAATCAGTTACTCAACCATAATTTGAAGGTTGAGTTTGAAAAATGACAAGGATACAAGATATGTCTCATTCATGAAAAAGTTAGAAATTCCATGATTATTACATATGGTAAAAGAATAGGAAAAATATTTGAGCTTCATATAGTCTATCATGACAATCTGATATTAATTGTCAAATCTAATATTTTTTGCATCACTCTGACATCAACGATATGGTCATCTAATTTTTGGCCATCTTATTGAACTTAAAAATAAGCACATTGTTAGAGGTCGTTTTAAAAAATAAATATACTCAAATTTTTCCTTGTTGCTTACCTAGAAAGCAACATCAAACTCCATTTAGTTCTTCAAAATATTAATCTAAAGGGCCTCTCGGTATGGTCCATATTGATCTTTGTGAACCCATAGCTTTGAGCTATAATGGCTCCAAATATTTGATAATCATACTCACAAAATGTGGGTATTCTTTTTCTAAAATAAAGATAAAGTCTTTTTCTAATTCAAATATTTTAAGGCTCAAGTTGAGATATTCATAGGTTATTGGATCTATGTCCTCTTCTTAGATTGAGGGGGGAAGTTTATCAATCACAAGTTTTCAACTTTTCTAAAGACACATGGCATTCATTGAAAATTGAAAACTACTTATACACCACAAAAAAATGGTGTTTCTAAACACAAAAATAGAACAATCATGGAAATGGTTTGTTGCATGCTAAAAGATTCTCAACTTACACCACATTTTTGGGAAGAAGTAGTACATATTGTAGTCTACTTGCTCAATCATGCCCCCACTACATCTCTTGATCACATCACTCTAAAAGAAGCATGGACTAAACATAAGCCATCAATCTATCATCTTCGTGTGTTTGGTTGTATAACATATATGCACATCCCAAAGGAGAAGAGACAAAAATTGGATGAGAAATCTCATTAATGAATTCTATTACACTACAATGATGAATCAAAATCCTATAGATTATTTGATGTAGCTACTTAAAATTATATATTAGCCATGATGTCATTTTTAATGAGAAAGATAAGTCATCATCATCCTCTCCATAGTAATATTCATCCTACTCTATTCTAGTAATACTTCAAAGTATTCATATGAAGAACATGCTAATGAGAAAGTTTCCAAACAACAATGATGAAGACAATGATGGAGTTGTGGACCAATCTACTCCACAACATCAATCACAAAAAATACCTAAGTGGTACATTAACACATTAAGAGCTTTAGGGATAGGTGGAGTTCTAAACACATCTACCACATGAGTAAGGACATGTAGCATGGTGGCCCCAATAAGCACTATTAAACCATCCATAGTGCAAGAGGATCTTCGATCTAATTCTTGGAATAATGCTATGGATATTGAATATTAAGCATTAATGAAGAATACAACTTGGTATCTTGTTGATATTTTACCAAGGAATAAGTCTATAGGATGCAAATGAATTTTCAAAATCAAATATAAATTAGATGGTATACTGATAAATACAAGGCATGACTTGTAGCCAAGGGCTATGTGTAAAAAAAGAAGGCATCAACTATGAAGAAAAATTTGCGCCTAAATAAAAAATAAAGACCATAAAAATGATCTTTGCTCTAGCTGCATAGTTTGGATGGAGGATTCATTAAATGGATATAAAGGTATTTTAAAAATTATTTGTAATCTATTGTTCCATAAGCACATCAAACACATTGATGTTTAGTGCCACTTCATACACAAACACGTTCAACAATATAATATCCAATTCATATTTTGTCCTACTCAAGAACAATGTGTAGACATCTTCACCAAATCACTTGCACGTGTTAAGTTTGAAACATTTTGATATTTTCTCTTCAAGAAATTTTAAATTGTGATGTAATAATGGGGAATATTATAAATTATTACTATCATAGTTAGCATGATTGTAAGTTGATTTCAACCACTAAATATAGGGTCCATGAGTCCACTAGTGGTAAGGGTAGTTTTTGGTTGGTTATGGATTGTTATGCTATACTAGGCATGGCAATTGTTTATAAATTATTTCAAACCAATAATGCAAATCATTGATGCAACCAACTATATATATACATACTAAAATATAAGATTATGCTTGATCTAAAATATAAAAATACTGTAATACTATCCATGTGGCCAAAGCTAGAGCTCTCTAGCAAGGGCTATCCATACCGAGAGAACTTCCTCACAATCTCATCATCGAAGAAGATTTGTTGAATATCATAAATTATCTCAAAGACAATCAGGATCATGCTTGAAGAGTTTTCAATATCATTGAATAATCCAAGAGGCTCCTACGCAATCACATCAATCTCATCATCCAACATGTTTATAGAGAAGGCAACAAAGCAACTGATATTTTGGTCAACTTGGATCTAGATGAAGAAGCTCTTCATGTGTGGCAATAAAATTTTCCTCAAACCCTCAATAATATTACCATCAACAAAGGTTCTACTTCATTATAATATTATCTCGTGGCACAGGTGGCTCTCCTACTCTCATGGAAATCCTAGTGGATTCCATGTTATTAGTTCTATCTCTCAATTCAGGACCATTTTTTGAAGTATACCTCATTGGGCCCTCACTTGGTTAGGACCCATCTTGGGATTCTATTATCAGTCTTCATCATGGATTTGGATTCCCACATCATCGTGGATCAACCCTCACCATCCAATGATGGTATTTCTATTGGTTCCCATACCAGATGTCCCATTTATCATATTAAGTTTACTTTTTTGAAGACTCTCTAGTCGGGCCCACGCATGCCTAGGTTCCACTTTTTGCATTTTAAATTTGTGTCCACTATGGCATTGCATTCCCTTCTCATCATGTGTTAACCTTGATCCTTATTTTATGATAATCTCATTCATGCATCTCAGATTACCATAAGCAATTTTTGGAGTACCTTTAGGAGTAATCATTCCCAAGATGTCCTTCAACCCATCTCCACCATTGTCATGTGTGACTCGAGTTATTTCTACAATTTTATTTCTAATGTCATTCCTACTACTATTGGTTGTGATATTTTCTTACCAGGTTGAGTACACGAGCCAAATCCCTCTAGGTACAATACCCATTGATCTCTAGAACCATTTGCATGTGTACTTTGTAAGCTTTTGACAGTTTTGCTCTACCAAATCATTTTCAATCCACTAGTGGGAATAGTCAAGACCATCATGAGAATTTTTATCTTCTTTACTATCCAAGGTGGGAGCACATAGCAGTTTTTGAAGCAAATTCTTGCTGCATGAAGATGGCCCTTCTGGAAACTGACTCTCTGTAGTTAGATGCCACAGTTGAGGAAATCCTCACCAATCACAGTTTTCTATCCTTCTTAATGAAATTCAAGAAGAGTAATTATGATGTTTCTAACGAATTCACTCAATCATGAGACAATGGTCATGTTATGGTTTGAGATCTCAAGTTTAAGGTCAACATTCATTTTCTTGTGGAGGTGACAGAGCTACCTAATGATGGCGTAGTGATTCATTGTGATAAAAATTCTTTGGTTGAAGAGACCAATTTCTTCATCAAAAAGGGGAAGAACTTAAGAAGAGAGAAATGGGAAATTATTAGGAAGTTCCTCCTTATTACATGGAACAAAGTCATGATCCCTATCATGCAATAATTCACAATTGATAAAATTGATTCCCCCCTTTGAAGCTTCCACTTGGTATTCTTAAACCACCTCGGGGACATCAAGGCCATAAATGTGCTTGACTATTTTTTGAGATCAATGGAGCTCTTCATTGACAACATCAAGAAGGGTAACTCCATGCATCAAATCCATAAAGGCATGCACATGGTTCTTTATAGGTATGTCCTCCAGAAGCAGACTCAAAAAATAATTGTGTCATGCATTGTCAACTCGGTTGACCCTACCCCTAGTTAGAGCTCGAGCTAATAAAGCCCTCAGAAGGAAATTGTTAGTGAATAATGAGCAATGGAGATTGCCTTTACTGACATTGTGAAATCTAGAAGGAAATTGAACTTTGGCTCAAATTTAGGAGACACCTCGTTGTCAGTTAAAGTTGAGCGTCATTACCATTCTTCTAGGGGTAAACCCCCTAGGAGAAAGTGTAATACCACTAAGCATATTCAAGGAGCCCTAGTGTATTCTCCCTAAATTCCTAAGAATGTGAATATTGAAGGAACCCCTATTCTATTGAAGAAAACAAAGTGCCTAAGTGGATCCTCAACTCATGTTTAATAGAGGTCCACCTATGATCCTCTAGCTGATCTAAAAATGATGTTGTCTTCTATATCTAATGCTTCCAAGATAGCTTGGAGACTTCTCTATCAAGATACAAAGATGGTGGAAGATCTCAAGCATATAAAAAGGATGCACCCAAGTTTCTGAAGTAGCACTTGACACCAATGATGAAGACCATGTGTCTGAGTAAGCTACCTTCATCGTGGCTATTTATTTTTGGTTGTATTCCAAAGTTTTTCCTTAATTTGATTTTTGAGCTCTAATGGCTTCCCGTAGTCCCTGTTGTAGTGTCTCTGGGAGAATTCCTTCTCCAGTTTTCTCCCCTTTTTAACCTCTTCAAGGTGATCTATTAGGTCCCTTAGTTTTGTTGTGTTTCATATGTTTTTGATCCCATGGAGACTTGTGGGTGAAATTTTATGCCTCTCACCCACTCCTTCCTTTTTAAGAAAAGATGATGCTTGTAGATATGGCTAATTTTTGGAGCTATAATCTTGTGTTAATGGTTAAGTCGGGCCTCAAATATGAAGGCAGTTAGCACTAATGGGCAACAATAAATGATAGATGGGCAAAATATTTGGGATAACTGAGTAAGTGTAGTTCCATGAGTTTGATGTGAAGCCAAAGTTTTTTCTAAATATGGGTGGAGAATTAGTCAGGAAAATACTTAAGATATACCTTAGGATAGAGTTATCTTAAAGCCCCACCCATCAGGAGGGCATAAATTTGGGTTATCAAAAGGGTGGTGTTATCTTAAAGCCCTTCCTGTCAGGAGGGCAAAAGTTTGGGCGATCATGAGGGTAGAACTATCGTAAATCTCTATGTGGTCATAAATAATATACTGGGTGAATCTCAAGAAGAAATATATACCCTATGGGATTTCCCTACATCAAAATAATCTAGCTACCAATGCATGGTGCCATGGGAAACCGAACCTTCTAAGAAGACAAAATTTTTAAACATGGATCCCAAGGCAATTTTAGCTTGTTGCCTATTTGAAGGGGTAGGGTAGGTAAGAGAGTTATGGCATAATAAAACTTAGATTTGTGTATATTCACCTACATTTTCCTGAAATCCATTTCTAGTTAAATATTTAGGGATGCAGGGTACCATTTGAAGGCCTATCTATATCAGTATTATCTTCCCGTCTAGCACCATTAATGCATGTAGTTTGAATTCATTGTAAAAGTTTCTATAAATACTGGGATGTTAGACATCCTAGGGATGACTCTTTAGCCATTATAATTCATATGTAACACTCTTCATTGTTCTATAAATATAAGTATCCTACTGTTTGATCTCCAATCTGGTCTTTACATCTTTGTGTTGAATTTAAAATGCTTATTTATGTTATGGCTATCTGAGTAATCTCATTTAATTTTGCTATTTGGATTTCATGGGCTTTACTTAGTGGTTCTAGAATTCACATTCGTATTGGGTTGGGGTTTATTTCTACTTAAGCTAGTTAGGTGGACGTGCTTTAATTTACATCCTGGATTTCATGCACCCATCTGCTAGTTTTAGAATTTGCTTTCAACCCATTGTGCTAAATGATAAGTGAGGACATGACTGGCTAATCTATTAGGTAGAATTATTGTATCTCCACTCATGATGTTAAGGATGCATGTGTCCTGATGAGACCATACCCATCCTTGTGAATTTTTGCTACAACCTCCTCTTTATTTTCTCTCCCCTTCACTTTTTCTCCTCCAAGCGTACGTAGCTAGGACTTGAGGAACTGACCTTCAAATATCGATCATGAAGATCGCTCGACCCCACAACCATTCAATGTTGGTTAAGTTCCATAGGGTGTGCAACCCTTAGGTGTCAGATCTCACACAAGAGTTTTTGGTGACTCTATTGGAGACTCAAAAAGTCTCTATTGTTCAAGGAAATTAGAATTTGGTGATGCTCTAGTTTACCTCAATTTGGTCAAATAACCTGGTAACTCCTCTAAGTGAAAATATCTATATACAAATATCAGTTGTCTCTTCTATCATTTAATAGATCTCAACATCCCGAAGGACTCAATATTTGATGAATAGTCTTGACCTCATTGGTGGAGAGAGTATGCTCATTTGGTGATTCCAACTCCAGAGAAAGGATCAATATTTCTAAAGGCTAGTGCCACAATGGTTCAAAAATGCTACCCTCAATGGGATGATCCTGACCCAATAAATATCCATTGCTATCATGATATCCCTAAGGTTGCCTTCAAGATCTTACCAAAATATGATGGCACAAACAAGGTTGTGACCAATCACCTAGAGGATGTGGTTCCCTTGGATGTCATGTTCAACATCACACATGAAGATGTGATGACCAAGTTGCTTGTTTTTTCGTGAAGGGAAGAGTTTTGTTGTGGTATAGGTCACTATATAAAGGAAGCATTTGCATATGGAATGACTTGGCAAGAGCTCTAATTGATACATTTGATGGTTACCAAGACACCTTCTTCCTGCTTACCTAGTTCTCATTTATCAAGAGGAACCCTCATGAAAGTATTGAGGATTTTAGTGTTTGATTTGAATTAATATGGAGAAGAGTCCCCCATAAAATATGATTGACTACTGCTCAACCATACCAGTATTATATCCAGCCTTTCAACCCTTATGTGGGTCTCCTCCTACTTCAATTTGGGGAAATTCGATTTCCTCAAATATTTGAGGAGGTTGTTAGGGCCGAACAGGTTCTAATGGGGAAAAGTCTCCCTAAGAAGGACCTATGGTCATAACAACTTTTTATAAGTACCATCCCTACATAACCTGTACCAGACCAAGTGGTACTGGGTATTTTCTATGACACCCCCACATGGTCATGCAACAATAACAAGAACATTCCCCTGAAGCCTCGAGTGAATAGGCAGTAGGGCTACTTCAAGGATAATATTGCCACTATATCCATATGCTTGAGTTCAACTTAGTAGATAAATCCCAAATCCAATCAGATATTTTGAATGACAATGCTGGTGGATGTAGCCAAATGCGAGACTTGATGATGATGAAAAAACATGCAACATGATTGATGTAGCAGGTCAGTATCGAGGAGTAGCATTCAAGTTAGCACCTTGATATTCCACTACATGCAAGGTGGAATGATGTGGAAAAAATGGTTGCCACATTAGTATTTGATGGCCTAAGTACCAAGGCACTCAAGAAAAGTAAAAAAATTAATTGTGACTTAATCGCAATTATGAGCCACTATGATCGAAGCCAGATGGAATACAAACAAAGGCTCAAATTCAATGTAATTTGGTTTGGTCATTACAAATTCACAGGATGATTTGCATAAGTATCCTTGGCTCAGGTGTGTTGAGCACACCAAAATTTTGTGTAAATAATGTGATAAGTAAATAAAACCGTGCAGTAAGCATGATTATTTGCATGGTGTCATCATTTTGTTGTGGCTTGCAGGGAAATCACTTCAGTAATGAATTACCAATTGGTCGGGGTGCTAGAAACTATGAAGTAAGGAGCATGGGGGATTCCCCAGGTCACACCTTGGAAATATAACACTTTCATCCCATCTATCTCATTTCTTATTCATTTTCTCCTTTTCTTCTTTTTAATATGTTCTTTCCTGTTGTTGAGACCCCTAGCCCAATGGATGCAACTAGCAAATACCAAGGCCTCACATGATGCCCTTGGAAATCCAAAACCACATGGAGGACCTTCGCATGATCCAATGCATGTCAAGCCTATTCAAAGTAGAGAAAATATGCTATAAATAAGAGCTCATCCATAGTTGTAGATATGGTCAGGAAGTGTAAGCTGCAAGAAGCTACTAAAGAAGAATGGCCCCATGGTGGATACCAGTTTGTAAAATAGGATCCTTGCTAGACTGTGTAAAGAAAAAAATTATAACAAGAGAAGAAAATATCCTTGGCAATACTTTTGATCTTGGAATATTTTGGGTCCTTGGTGGGGTATGTTTAGGATATTACAATCAATGGAGGTATCTCATAGGATGGCATATCCATCCTATCGGTTTTATCTAATAAATTCTAGATTGCTTTTCTTTTCATCTCCCCTCCTGTCCATGTTCTTCAATTTCCTCTACTCTCCTCTTGTGCTAGTTAAATTCAACTCTTTTGGTTTATGACATCCATCCCTATGCCTCTGGTGCTTCCCATTTATTCCCCTTTCCTCTTGTGTCTTCTTGTTCTTATTTTTCCATTTTGCTTGCTATTTTTATAGATGGTTTTCTTCCCCTCTTTCATCTCTGTAGTGTTTTGCCTTGTTAAGTGTTTCACGCTAACCATATTCCTCCATTGTATTGCAGTCTCATTTGGATATAATTGTTTGTCTCCTTTCTTATCCTTATCCTGTCCCCCTTTCTCTATTCAAAAGTGTTATGCACTTTAATTTTCAACCTGGGTTCCTTTATTCCACAAGATGGAAAAACCCTGTGAGTCACCAAGAGTGTGGGTGAAATTTTATGCCTCTCACCCATCCCTTCATTTTTAAAAAAATATGATGCCTATAGAAATGGCTAATTTTTGGAGCTAGGCTCTTGCATTAATGGTTAAGTTAGGCCTCGAAGATGAATTTAAATAGCACTAATGAATGACAACAAATGAAAGATGGGTGAAATATTTGGGGTAGCCAAGTAAGTGTAGTTCCATGATTCCACCGTGAAGCCAAAGGTTTTTCTAAGGATGAATGAAGAATTAGTTAGGTGAAAACTTAGGATCTACCTTAGGGTAAAGTTATCTTAAAGCCTCACCCATTAGGAGGGTAGAAATTTGGGAAATCAAGAGGGCAGATTTATCTTAAATCCTTGCTTGTAAGAAGGGCAAAACCTTGGGCAATCAAGAGGGTGAAACTATCGTAAATCTCTACCCAGTCCTAAATAATATACTAGGCAGAGCTCAGTAAGAAAGATAAACCCTAGGGGTCCATCCTACATAAGAAGCACCTGGCTACCAAGGCATGGGACCATGGGAAAGTGAGACTTCTAAGAAGGTAAAATTTTGAAACATGGATCCCAAGGCAATTGTAGCTCGTTGTCTATCTTAAGGGGTAGGGTAGGTGAGAGAGTTATGGAATAATAAAACTTAGACCTGTTCTGAGTCACATACCTTTCCTTGGTAGCTATTTTGAGTTAAATATTTAGGGATGCAAGGTACTAGTTGAAGGCTTGTCTATATCAGGGAGTTTTATATTCCCTTCTAACACCATTAATACATGTAGTTTGAATTCATTGTAAAAGTTTCTATAAGTACTAGTATGTTAGACATCCTAGGGGTGGCTCTTTAGCTATTACAATTCATATGTAACACTCTTCATCGTTCTATAAATATAAGTATCCTACTATTTGGTCTCCAATTTGGTCTTTACATCTTTGTGTTGAATTTAAAATGCTTATTTTTGCTATGGCTATCTAAGTAATCTCATTTAATTTTGCTATATGTATTTCATGGGCTTTACTCGGTGGTTCTGAAATTTGCATTCGTATTGGGTTGGGGTTTATTTGTGCTTAGGCTAGTCGGGTGTACCTAATTTAATTTTGCATCCTAGATTTCATGAACCCATTCGTTGGTTCTCAAGTTCGCTTTCAACCTGCTATGCTAAATGATAAGTGAGGACATGATTGGTTGATCTGTTAGGTAGAATTCTTGTTTCTCTACTTGTAATGTTAAGGGTGCATGTGTCTTAATGTGGCTATACCCATCCTTGTGAAATCTAGCTACGATATCCTCTTTGTTTTCTCTTCCCTTCCCTTTCCCCCCTCCATGCGTAGGTAGCTAGAACTTGAGGAATCGGTCTTCTTCGAAGATCGATCACGAAGCCCACCTTACTCCATGGTAATTCAATGTTGGTCAAGGTCTGCAGGGCATGCAACCCTCAGGTGTTGGATCTCACACCAACAAGACCATTTCTTTTTGTATCCACTTTTTTAAAAGTTTTTAGGGTCCCTTTCAAAATACCCTCCTCTAATATATCAAAAAATATATACAATACTATACAAAATATATCATAATAATGCAATTGTAAGAGAATAATGACTTTTATTAAACTAAAAATGCATACTCCATAAACATGAATTGTTAACATCTTTCATAATCATTGGTGATATTTAGATGATGCATTTCTATAATCTTCCATAGTAAACCACCCCCCACATCCTAATGAGGTGCTAATGTGTGTGATGCAAATGTGTTCATCAACATCACTATAAATTTTATAAAGTTATTCAAAATTTTACCATGTGTTGCAATGCTTCAAGGATTCCATGTAAAGTTTATTTTGCAATTGACATAAGCCCATGATAAAGCATATTAAATTTTCTTAGTAGGTGAGAAATTTTAAAATATGGTTTTGTATTGATGAGTTATGTGGATTTTAGAAGAAAGAAGGATAAACCACAATGGAATATCTACAAAATCTAGATCAAAGGCAACATGCAAGACCCAAGGAGAAGATTCAAACTTCTCCAAGGAAAAGTGCCAAAGCTAGAACTTGAGGTAACATGCAACACTTTTGATGCTACATGCAAGAATTCTGAAGAAGTCACGACCACATTGAAGGATGTTTTTACATTATCAATTGGGAAGACATGCAAGTTCTTAATGGAGATTAGAAGTAGAACAAAATTAATTTGCAATATGTGATGATTTTAATCAAAGTCTCATTCAAGGAGGTGGCACAAAAATCAATGTAGGATAAATCCAGTAGTAATAGTGGCCTTCCAAATTAAGGCTTTTTCAATGGATTGACTGATTCTACTAGATGATGTATTACTTCCTTTCCTACTTATATGCAAGGGTTAATTATAGAAAAATCTACAACTCCCATTTCCGTTTGTTTAGAAGATAATGATATTTCAAATTTTGCTACTTTACTTCTTGAATGAGGTCTAATTTATATATTTAATCATTTTTGTCCCACTCTTCCTATGTTGAATGACTATATATACCAAATTTGTCATCTTTGATCTCTTATGATATAAATATTTACTCATATGTTCAAGGATTTTTGTGGTGCATTTTATAGGAAATACAGATTGAGATATAATCTATAGTGAAGGACCTTAATTCCATGGGTCTATCTATAAAGCCATGGTTTTTAAAATTTGATCCCTTTGAAGGAAATTATTTCTCCAAATATATTATGGATAAGGTTTTTGAATTAGCCTTTGTAATTTTTAACACCTTCAACCCTATAAATCAAATCAACAATGTTATTGAGTAAAGGACTTCTATGGAGATTACTTTAGAATGGGAGTTTTCACTATAACCCAAACTGTATATTATGAAAAAATTACCTTCAAATGGCCATCTAGCCAATGCCTATCCTTAATTGAAGAATTAACATCAATAAACATTTGTAGATAATGTTGCTTCTGCAAATAAGGGCTTATATATGGTTGAACGTAAAAGGAAGTAAAATTCCACTTGGTGGAAGGATTCTTTTAAGGACCATTATTGTATTAAATCATGTAAAAAAGAGGTGGTCAAGTTTGATGAAGCTCAACTAAATTTTCACACAAATAAATCAAGTAGAAAGCAAAGCATAAATGATTCTATGGTCTCAAATTATATTGAGTCAAATATGCAAGATGCGCTTTTAGAAGAGGTGAAGAGTAACATGAAAAGAAAACAATACTCTAGGTTATGGATCTTAGTAACAAACATTGATCTATGTAATGAAATGGTTTCATGAATGATGCATTTCAACCATAAACCATGAAATCTCTATAGTCCATTCATAGCTAGTCGATATTCACTTAAGAAACTCATGACAATCTACTTTTGATGAATAGTGACATCCTTTATTCCCTAGCTCCTTTTAAAAAGAAAAATAATGCATCCCTCAAATCCAAAAATGAAATATTCTACTAAGAAATAAGAAATATTTTCAAAATAAATAGAGAATTGTTGCCCTCCCAAACCTAAATTTATTAATGACCTTAAGCCTACAGCAAATCTACTCTCATGAGAACCCAGGTGTTGTAGGTGAGTTGGAGAGGAGATGGCAATCCTCCAAGGGAGGTCCCAGGTTCAAATCTCCACCCTACCAAAAAGCTGAATTGGGTATCCAAAATCCAATTGATAATGTTGGTGCAGGCAGGGTCGGGTGCAACTCTCGGGTGAATTTGACAGTGTAGAACCCCCTATTCATGGTCTCTTAGACCAAGGCGGCTCCGCAAGGGGTTTTTCGCTTAAAAAAAAAAATCTACTCTCATGAGCATGTAGCTTAAAATTCATTCAATATTTCTTGGAGTTACCTTGTACTAACTTATGAATAGTAGAATGCCAACTACAAAAGTGAAAGGATTTTGAGACTAGATAAGATTGTCCCATTTGAAATAATTTTGACTTTAAGCATCTTTATGCATTCCAAAGTTTCAATTAGTTGATGATCAACCAAGAATTCAAAAATATAGTAACACCCACCAATGTCAAAGCTTCAAAAATATTCAACCCTTGTTATTATGATGGATAATCGTCTTTCTTGATATAACTATCTAGTTGTTAGTACATATATAAAATAACTCACCCCTTGTCTAATTGATTTGAATTTTAATATGCTATGATAATAGTCCTCTAAGAATTCATGCTATCAATCTTCTTTGTTTATATTGTATCCCAAATTGGTTCCAAAAGTTGTTCTCTCTTCTTCTAAATCCCATTTGTATGTATTCTGATGATGATAATTCTAGTGTTGAAAGATGGGTAGTCATGCCAAATGAATTATTCAAATTAACTTATCTAATTTATTTCTAGTCATGGTATTTCTAGTGTTTAGTAGTGCATACTCATACTCCTTTAATTAGTTAGGCCAGCTCTTATTAATTACATAATTGTTATTCAATTCATTGTATCATTCCCTCTCTTATATTTTTTAAGTAAACCAACTTTATTTATGGTTCACCCGTAGCTCTAAAGATAAAGTTTCATGCTAATAAAAGTGTTCTAGTTGTTAATATGTATGGACACAAGCACACAAACACAAGAAATCACTTAAGCATAGGGATATGGATTAAGACATGGGCACATACAACTCAAGAACAAGGAAAGAGTAAATAAATGAAATATACCAACTTTGAAATGAGTAAATGTTTACCAAATTCTAAGATAAATTTAAGGTTGATCTTCCATTGTTATTCTTGTGTATCCCACTTCAGTGGCTTACCATATATTTATTCTTTGTTGAACTAACTATGCCAAGGAATAATATAGAATATGACTATATCATATCCTTAGTCGACTTTCAAAATTTTCTCTATTTAATCAAAATAGGTTTGTGTTTATAGGTAGAGCACTAAGGGACATAGAATAAGGGAGAGGGAAATTGCCCCTCAAATTTGAGTTGGTTGGGCCTTCTCTTTAAACAAAGTTAAATGCACTTTCACATGTTATATCCTAAGTCTAAAGTAACTTGAAAAGGGTGAGGTCATATCCATTTCTTGAAGATATGCTTATGAGACACAACCTCTTGTTAGAAATGCACTTGAATATATTTTCAAGGCTAATTTTTAGCACTTGGTTTTTAATCTAAGAGATCTCTAAATTAGTTGCTAATATGCATATAATTGAATGAAAAGATCCCCTCCTCAGCTCAATCTTTCTCTTTAAATTTTAGCAGGTTCAATGTCTCCTAATTGAATTTCTTTAAAGCACTTGACTCACTTTCTTATAGAGAGGTCAAATTTCCTATATCTTAAGATTTTGGAAAATAAAATTTTCTCAAGATATCTTGTTATTTAATTAAGTACTTTTAAATGGATAGGTGGCAAATCCTACTTATGATATGTATTTATAGTTTCCATCTATTTTCAACTTATTTGGGGTAGTAGAGGCCATAGCCACTTTGATTGCAAGTTCCATAAAGTACTTGGGGTGCCCTTAAGTTTTTTTAAGCTTGAAGTTTTATTCCATAGAATTGGGTTTCTAAAGCATGCACAAGAATATGTGGTTTCAATTATATTTCACTAGAGAAGCCTCTCTTTTATATTATTATCATTCTTTATTTGGAATGGGAAGAATTAGAGTGGTTGATATATCTACTCTAATAGCTCTCTATACAATTAGTTACTATAATCAGTTCCATGACGAACTGCATTCTACCTTTGAAAGAAAAAATTCCTTAAGTAAGGGGCTCATTCTTTCCATCCATCAGGGTAATTTAGGAAAAATGAAAAGTGAGAAATATGGCTTCAAATGATAGATTATAAAGAGTTATTTCAACTTTGATCTATTTATTTATATCTTAAGAGGTCTCTATAATGAATAATCATTGATTCAATATTTTCATTAGTCAATAAGGAGAGGATTAATATTATTTAAAGTATCAAATGCGATGAATTGAGAATTGAGAGGGGAGGATGGTTTCAAAGGTTTAAATACCTCTACTCCACATTTTTATGGTTTTTTCTTTCTATAAGAGTTGTTTTGGCTAATCAAGATCAACAATTGGAGCCTTTGATCCATTACCAAGAGTAGTTATTCCACAAGCATAAGAGCCATCACTTAAAAGAGATTAGTATACCCATTTCCCAACAGGGACTGGAGTTACCCACATGAACAACTAGAGTGACTTGAGAGTCTTCAATCATTGATTTGGGATTGTATTTGATGGAACACTATGGATCCAAGGTCAAAACCAAAAATAGAAAAAATGCTTCAAGATAACAACCAAATTGTATTGATCTCAAATTACAAGGAAAGCAATCTCTAGGAAGAGATGTCTTCCAACTTCCTATCAACTTCTTACCAACTTTTTGCTCTTGAAATAAATTTTATAATTATATACAAATTTGGTGGAAGAGGAATAGTCATGGTGGTTCAAGTTTTGTGATGCAGGATGTGGAACATGGAAGGCCCACTATTTCTTCTAAGCATTTTGTAGTTCATATTCCATTTTGTTATGTAGTCTATATTTATCCATAATTTACATTGTGTCTATAGTCAACACTTTGTTCCATAGTCCACACTCCATTCACAATCCACAATCTATTTGTAGTCTACAATCTGTTAGAAATAGTTTATATTCCATCATTTGGGTAATGTAAATGTATCTTCAAAGGTACATACTTAGAAAATTAGATTACTTTAGGGGGAAGTTATCTAGTTACTTCATGCAATGTAATAAATGCACAAGTTTCAATGTACAAGTTGTAAATGTGTAAGGTGTCACTTTTACAGCTAGATAGAGTGTTGGCCAAGTATCCTATTTTACCTATATAAGTAAGGTCTCATTGTTAGTATAGATAAGCAAGGGGAGTGTCGGTGGCACAGTAGCTTAGGGTTCTTAGTAGGTAGTTCAGTTTTGTATGGATCACCATCCATTGGTGATGGATGCATTGTAGTACAATAGCTTTATTTATTGAGTGTTCATTTCCTCCATAGTTACATTATATTAATTTATATATCATTTATGTTTATTGCATATATCAGTCATATTGCAGATTTACTTTCTTTCATATTATTCTGCATCTCATTATTGTTATCTCCTTTAGATATTGTATCAAAAACTAACACAATTCATCCATAGTCTACACTCCATTCACACTTTACACTTCATACTCTGTTAGACTCAGGTAATCCACCTAGATCAGTAAATTAACTTTGAGAAATAATATTCCCCATTGCATCAAGTTTTGACATCAAGTGTAGAAGCTGTTTTTTTATCAGTATTCATGAACCACTTGTCCTGGTGATTGAATTGACCCACTTGAACTACTATGTATAGCTATGTAGACTATCTCTGGGTGGTTTTAGTTTGTGTATCAACTATTTGATCCTCCTCTACTGATGCAAGAATTCCAATATTAAGCTCCACAATAATCAACTTCTCTATTGTTGCTAAAGTATCTAGCATAGGTGGATAATATAGCTTAATAATATTAACATTGAAAAGAAGATGCAAGCCAAGGTGGGTAGATTGAGCTCAAAATAATTATATCCCACTTGCTTGGTGATAGTATATAGTTCATAACATAGATGTTTTATTTTATTTTGTGGACATACAAGATGCTCTTTTGGCAATCACAACCAAATATTATCTTTTGATTTGAAATAGTGAGGGGTATGATGTTGGTAATGGTGCTACTTATACTTTACAATAATCTAGTGTAGAAGGTCATGAAAATGCTATTATACATGCTCTATAAAAGTTACTACTTTTCTATTTCTCTTTCTCTATATGGTGTGAAGTCCATGGGCAAAATTGGAAGATCCACATCCATAGGTGCCAAAGGTTGAAAACCAAAATACACATGAAAGGGTTTGTATTTGGTAGAGTTATGCAAAACCTTATTATATCCGTGTCAAATGTATAGTAGATCCTCATACCACATTCAAGGATGCTTTGAATTGTATATATGCAACATATGCATGGTCAACTTATTGATAACTTCTATTTTTCCATCAATCTGAGGATGGAATGTTGTGGATTGGAAGAGCTTTATATCCATCATCTCCCATAGAGTATTCTAGAAGGTACATCAAAAGTTATTGTCCTAATTTGAGATAATGAAATTTGGAAATCCAAAATGAATCCATACATGGATGAAATAGAGTTTTACAATTTCTTCAACTATAACATTCTTCTTACAAGCAATCACGAGAGCAATTTTGGAAAAGTGATCAACCACCACAAAAACACAATCATTTCCTTGCTTGAAAATAAAAAAACCTAAGAGGAAATCCATAGATATAGATTTACAATGCCTAGCAAGTACCAACAAGGGTGTATACAGACCTTGATTCTTGTTGGTTGGCTTTGTAAAGGTGTAGGGTTTACAAGGCTTGATGTACTTTTCCATATCATTCTTCATCTTTGTCTAGAAGAAGTGATTTTGAAGAATATCTAGAGTCTTTTCCATACCAAAGTTACCTAATAACCTATTGAAGTGCACTTTTCATACCATCTTCGATCATTCAATAGAGGGTACATAGATGCATCACATGTGACAAAGCAGTTATCCCTATAGATAGAAATTGGAAACATGCTTACCTGACTAAAGAGCTTGATATATTATAATGAAGTAAATATCAATTCCATATAGGATAAACCAATTGGATATTTTGTGTCAACAAGAATCATGAATGGTAGTGAGTGCGATGATGGGTGGTTGACTTAGGAAATCTATAGCTAAGTTAGCGCTTTCCTTATTGTGTTAGATGATCAAGTGGAACTGCTACAAATATATAGTCTATTTTTAATACCTCTTATTCTTGAGCTTGTTCTATGTTTATATGAACTCTAGGGGGTTGTGATTAGTGTGAATGATTATTTCTTTTTCTATAATATAGTTCTTTCATTTTTTGTAAGCCTAAATAATTACATAGAGTTATTTGTCATATATGGGATACTTCCTAGCATTTTCATTGAAATTTTCACTGTGATATGCAATAGGGTGGCCTTCCAACATAAGGACAACTCCCACTACATAGGATGATGCATTCATCATCAACTCAAAAGGTTACCTCATGCCTGGTAGGGCAAGAACACGTTTTGAGCATAGTTGAGATTTTAGCTTGTCAAAGGCTCTCTATTATGTTTCTCTCCATTGGAACTTGAATTTGTCTCCCCCTTTGGTTACTTGGTTCAATGTACATGCAATATATGAAAATCCTAGAATAAATCTATAGTAGAATTGGCATGACCCAAAAAGTTGCAAAGCTCCATGAGAGTCTTTAGAGTTGGCCAATTTTGGATAACCTAAATATTTTTAGGATCAACATGAACACCTTCCTCATTGACAATGTACCCAAGGTACTAGACTTGCTTCATGCCAATTGTAAACTTCTTCAGGTTGGCATATAATTTGTGCTTTTGAGTAGTTTGGAGCACTATTTGTGCATGTTGCAAGTGTTTTTCCCATGTCTTGCTATAGATGATAATGCCATCCAAATACATAGCTATAAATTAGTTAATAAAGGGTCATAGAATGTCATCCATGATTCTCATGAAAGTTATTGATACGTTTTCAAGGCAAAAAGGCATAACCAACCATTCAAACAAACCCTCTTTAGATTTGAATACCATTTTTCACACATCCATGGTCTCAATATAATTTTGATGATAATTAAATTTGAGGTCAATATTGGTAAAGAACTTTGCACCATATAGTTGATCCAGTAGATCATCAATAGGTAATGAATATCAATTCTTCATGGTGTTATTTTTTAGAGCCTGATAGTTAATGTAAATCCTCCATACACCATATTTATTTGGTGCCAAGACAATTGGACTACCACAAGATGAAGAACTTGATATGATGTGACATTTTTTAATTAATTCTTGAATATATCCCTTTGCATTGCTTAGCACTAATGGGGGAAATAGAGGTGGAAGGAGTTATCATTGGAACCCAAGAGTGGTGATGACTTTGTGGAGTCTTGACTCATACATGACATGCCTCTTCCACATGAATGGCTAGTCGAGGAGCACATCACAAACATCCAATGGAACAACATCGCATAAAACCTCGTCTCTAAATGGTTTAATGGCATAAAAGAGAAAATATTGTTGAGTTACATAAATATCTATCCCTTGATTTATCCATCCAATGTTATATGGCTATGGGTGAGGCTTCACATGCGTATTTAGATTCTTCATAGTATCAATAGAATTCTTCTCTAGAATTTTGGTTGCTCTTATGGTAGTCACACCTTTTTTCAATATTGTTCTTTTGGGTATTCTTATCTTATGACTCTTAATTTTACTTCTAGTTTTAATTTTTATACTAACATTCTTTGTTTGGTTGCTTTTGGTTATCACCTTTTCCTTTATTAGGATGAACCTTGATATTTTGGTTTTTGTTATTTAAACTCTCCTTTCTTATTTTTAAATTTGTATTTTAGCTCTATCTTGGTGGAAAATTTGTATGCTTCACCCAATATCTTAAATTTAGAGAAGTCAATATCCTCCCTTATGTACTAATGTGGTATGTTATGATACTTGAGAATTTGATACATCTCAGTTTATTGGAAGTCAAGTTTTATAGACAATGAATGAAAAAATTAGTATAATCTTGAATGGATTGTTCTTTACCTTGACGTAATTGTTGTCATCACATGTATAAATATTTATAAGCACTTATTAGGGAATATTCATTTTTTTACTATTTCCATGAACTCATTTCATATAGGGTCTTCTGAATCTTCTTGGTTCTTGTTGTATACTTCCCACCAAGTTTGGATTGGTATTGAAGCTTTAGAAGCTAAAAGTGATATTATATTTATCAAAGAAGCAATTTATAGAGAAATATGTAGATATATAATCCAACCAATTGTCCACTATTTTTACATTGATTTTTTCTTCAAAGATAGGAATATCAAATTCACCTAAAATTTGAGTGGTTTTGAGGCATTTAATGGTTGTGTCATAGCATGGGAAGATTATAGCCACCCAATAATTTGAACAAATTGATCCAACATATAATTATTTTATCTTCAAAGGCTTCATCCACCATTCTTTTGAAAGGATATATTGTATCAGTGTTTTTTTTTTCCCCAAAAAAAAATCGTAATTAATCTCACTCTCAACCCAAATCAATCTCAACTCAACTCATAGAAGCATAAAGAGAATTGTTAGAGACTCAATATGTTCTAAACTCACTCTCAACTCAAATCAACCTCAACTCAATTCAAGTCAACCTCAACTCAACCCAAGTCTTATAAAACCATAAAGAGAATTGTTAGAGACTCAATATGTTCTAACCTCAATCTCAACTCAACATAGAATGATGGAATATTTTGTTTCATAGAACTTGAACAATCACTTCACACATCACTTGACTAGGCTCAATCAACTCAACTCAACCAATCATCACAAGGGACAACTCTCTCACACAACCCTAGTCCAAGTATGTATCAACCAACTCAAATATTTCCAATAATACTCAACCACAAATATCACATAACAATGATACTCATGTTCTTTTCTAACTCAAGTTCTTTCACAACCAATGGGCTTCAACCACTATGCTTATAACACAAGGTTTTAAACACAACTCTCAATTCAAAAAACCTTGATGTATTCAACAAACCACTTTCGAAAATGAAACCACAAACAATACTTTTCCCTCTAATGATATTTCAAAAATCAACCACCATAAACAATCAATAGGAGAATGTGCCCATACCTTTTATGAAGTGAAGAAACCCCTTTGGAAATCTGCCACACTCAACACACTTTGAAAAAGAGCACAAAAATCTTCACTTTTGAACCCCTTTACAAAAATAGAAATATCTCTCTACATACACATTATTTCTCCTTCTAAATAAGTTAGTCAAATAGCCCTCAAAATAAGCTTTCCAACGATATATAATATAATATACTTTTATAAAAGGAAAATACCATAAATATCTTCTTTTCTAAAAGTGCTTTTAAACTTGCCTTCCAATAAAAAATCAAATCAACCCTCATCACCTTATTCCTCCAACATTAGGCAATAATAAAAAAATTATTAATAAAAATGTTACTTACCTCTTAGATGGAATCTAACCCTCGTCTTTGCCCAAACAATCCTCAACCGTGGCGCCAAAGACCACGCGAGCTACGCGCTCGCATAGGACGAAGAGCACAAAATGCACTTTTGTCCTTCTCCCCTTGCTCACATCAACAAAAACGTGGGCCAATTCTCTTGCTCGAAACTCTAACCCATGGGAATATAACCTCATCTCTTTCACAAGCAAAAAACTTTGCACTCCCCTCGCTCATCGTTGGACTACGCTACCACACGAAGATTTCGACACTTTTCATCTTATCTCCTCTTCATTCGATTCCAAGGCTTTTGAAATAAAAGCCTTTGTATTTATATGCAACTTCCCTTTAATTTTGCAAACGTCGGCGATGCTTTTAAATTAATTTCTTTTTGATGATGACGTCGACGCTGAGGTAATTTTAATTTTAAAATTTAAAATTAAATTTTAAATATTAAAATTTAAACCAAATATTCAAAATTGAATATCTCCATCTCTGGGGCACCTTTTTCGATGAAACGAAAAGACAACCTGGGTTTTAAGAAAAACCCTTTTCAAATCTTCCATCCATAGTTTTAAATAAAACCTTTTATTTTACCTGCCTTGGTTTTCACAAAAACCCTGTATATATCCATGCTCTCCAAAATATGAATGCTTTGGTCATCAAAACTCAATGTTACCTTGGGACATTAATGTGATATCAATGACAACATAAAACAACTCAAATTGCTGACAATCTCCCCCTTTGTAATTTATGGCATCACCTCTAATGCAAACACCACAATAACTCCAAAAACCATCTCTGAGAATCAAAGCTGCTCCCACTGAATTAATGCTCTCTTTTGAGGTTGCTCCCCTAACTCAATGCTCTCTTTGGAGGCTTCTCCCCCTAACTCAATAATCTCTTTGGAGGTTGCTCCCCCTAACTCAGATATCTCCCCCTTTGACATCAATGGTAAAAGGGACACCTATGGGGCTAAAATATGTGACTCTTAAGCTTAGCCCCCTCACCCCCTTCTCTTTTGAGGTGATTAATTTTGGGGTGGGAGTACTTTTACTCACATCTCACTTTGTTTCTTTTCTCTATCAATTTCCTTCCATGTTTTTTTGATATCCTTCTCTTGATGAATTACTTGATATTCTTGTCAAGAACCTGTTTGACCTTCTTGCTTTGAACCTGTTTGACTTCCTTGCCTTGAACCTGTTTGGAATTGAGTCCTACATCATCTTGTAATATACCCAAAGTTATTGCAATTAAAACACTTGATATTGTAGCCTTTGGATGGTCCCCATATCTTGAAATATTTCTTGAAATAATTTCCATATCCATTCCTTTCCTGAACCCTATATTGTGAAGTTCTGTTTTCATGACCATTATGACCATGACTTCTAAATTATGTAGCTCTAAAACCAAAACCATATTTCTCATTTCCTTTGCACTGAGGAGCTCTGTGACCAATCATGTTGCATGAGAAGCAATGTCCCTAAAAATCATACCTTCTTCCTTTGATGTTTCTTCTAGAAAAATCAAACTTCTTTGATCCATGGATTCTGCAATGTATAGCCCTATGTCCAAATCCATTACAAGAGAAACAATGTCCTTGAAAGGCCCTTTGTTCATGCCTTTGTTCCTCATACATTTCTTGACCATTATCCTTATGATAATATTCAACTTGTGCATTGCATTCTTGAACCTTATTTGTAGCATCTAAAACCTCTTCTTTAGTTTTTTCCTTGCCTTTCTCTTCAAGAATTTATTTTCCCTTTGAAGTTGATTCAACTGTCTCAAAACAAGAACCAAACTGAATATTTGGAGCCATAGGAACTTTGGCAATTTCCTCACAAATCTTAGGTACTTCTTTGCTTTCATCTTTTAGAACTTCCTTTCCTTTTGAGTGTGATTCCCCAAACCTGAAATATGAGACCTTTGATGCTTTGGAATATTCCTCTTCTTTCTCTTCATTTATGTCAAGTAGCAACTTGATATCCATATTTATAGCCTCTTAGATACATGTTTACTTCTTAGTACAAATATTTTGACCTTTTGAGTCATGTGATGGATCAAACTTCTCATGTAGGGAACATCTCAATTCTTTTAGATTCTCCTTACAAGATAGATTCTCCTTAACCTCTTGTAGTTGCTCATGGATAACATTGAAGTCTTCCTTTAGATCAACTGAGACATTATCCTCTTGTTTAAATTCTTCTATTTGGAGTGAATGATCTTCTTCTACTTCTCTTATTCCATAGAAAAATCCTTCTTCATATTCACTGTCACTAGGATCATTATAATCTTCTATAGAAAACAAACTCTCAAGATTTCTTTAACCATGCATGTTTCCTTGACGTGTCATCTCATCTTCACTATCACTGAAACCATTGCAATATCCTGATCTGTGATCTCTTTGACCACACACAAAGCACTATTCTTTTTCATATTTTATTTATAGGAATAGATGTTCTTCCTTTTCATCATCTGATTTGTTTCTATCACTATGATCTGAGCTATCACTTGCTTCTACAATGTAATAAGATTTCTTTTCTTTACAAAAAATTTTATTCTTCTCATACCTTTTTTGCTTGTATTTGTCATCTTTGTCATGCTTATGCTTTCCATCTTCTTTTCTTCTTTGACCCTATTTTTCATCATCACTGTTTTCTTCATGTGGACACTTGTATGCATAGTGACCAAGATCACCACACTTGTAGCATCTAACTTTCCTTATATCTCTGGAATTCCTTGAGTCCTTATTCCTTTTGATGAAGTTAGCTTCCTCATCATTTTCTAAAACTCTATCTATTTCTAAAACTTTCCCTTTCTCTTTTTATGAAGCGTTGAATGCAATCTCTTTTATTGGAGCTTGATGGTTACTTACCCTCATCTCATAGTCTGTGAGAGTACCTTGTAATTCTTCCATTGTTAGCTTGTTGATATCCATTGTTTCTTCTATTGTTGAAACCTTAGAACCATATTTCATGGGAAGTGATCTCAAAATTTTTTGAGTAACTTTTGATTCTTTCATCTCAAAACCTAGGCCTCTCATGGTGTTAGTAATCTCATCAACTCGAAGTAAAAACTTTGCAATATCTTCATAATCTTCCATTTTTAATTCCTCAAATATTTTTCTATGAGTTTGTAGTTTTGACAACTTTACCTTGGAATCTCCTTCATAAGTATTTTGCAACTTGGTCCACATTTCATTAGCTAAAGTACAAACCATGACCTTTGCAAAATCTGTCTCACGTAGCCCACTCAAAATGTAATTTATTTCCCTTGCATTGATCTCAACCAATTTCTTGATAGTCTTATCTGACTCGAGATCACCTTCAACCTTATACTCTTTTTCAACCATCTGCCATACCTCATATCCTTGTGATATCAAGTAGTTCTTCATCCTCATGCTCCAAAAAGCATAATTGTTACCATAAAAAAATGGAGCCTTAATTTTATATAATCCATTCTATGAAGCCATTTGTGTTCTTGTAGAATCTGCCCTCAAGCTGTTAGCTTTTCAGAAGGAACCCGCTCTAATACCAATTGAAGAACACAAGCTTATACTAAGAGGGGGGTGAACAGTATAAGACCACTTTTTACTTTCTTTCCAAACCAATATCAATTAATGTCCTTAATTGTAATAACCAAATATAGCAGTGTGCATTAATAACTCAGATAGCAGTAGTAAGCAAGAGCACAAGTCACCAGACAATTGAGACACAACAATTTACGTGGTTCACCCAATGTGGGTTACTCCACGCAGAAAATATTTTACTAAAAATTTCTCAATAAATCTCTTTGTGAATCACTCCCAATTACAATATTTATGGATCTCTATCCAAAGGAGAACTCTTTTCCCTTTTGCTCTGGCTATGTTAACTTCTAGAAGACTGTCTCTCTGTTGCACTTACTGGTGGACCTCTCTCCACTTGAATACTCCTCACTTAGATCTATCTTCAACTGTGCTGACTACTGGATCTCTATCCACTGAGACTTTGTCCTCTATACTCTATCACCTCCAAAGCTTTGTCAATAGGCTCACTAAGAACTTGCTCAATAGGTTCACATAGAACCTACTTAACAAGCTCACACATAACCTATCCAATGTTGAATAACAAGCTCACACAGAACCTGTCCAATGCTGAATAACAAGCTCACATAGAACCTGTCCAATGCTAAATAACAAGCTCACATAGAACCTATCCAATTTTAAATAACAAGCTCACACAGAACTTGTCCAATGCTGCTCCAACAAGCTCACTAAGAACTTGTCCAAATCTACTCTAGAAAGCTCACCAAGAACTTGCCCAAATCTTCTCTAGCAAGCTCACCAAGAACTTGCCCAAAACTATCCACAAATTTGTCCCAACATTGTCCTCAAATTTGTCCCAACACTGTCCTCAAATCTATCCCAAAGGCCTTCTCAAAGGCTCAATCAATCATGCTCAAGTAGTACTCAAAATGAACTCAACAATGAATGGAAATCTCAACTCAAATCCACTTCATAGAAGCATAAAGAGAATTGTTAGAGACTCAATATGTTCTAATCTCACTCTCAACCCAAATCAATCTCAACTCAACTCATAGAAGCATAAAGAGAATTGTTAGAGACTCAATATGTTCTAAACTCACTCTCAACTCAAATCAACCTCAACTCAATTCAAGTCAACCTCAACTCAACTCAAGTCTTATAGAATCGTAAAGAGAATTTTTAGAGACTCAATATGTTATAACCTCAATCTCAACTCAACATAGAAATATGGAATAGTTTGTTTCATGGAACTTGAACAATCACTTCACACATCACTTGACTAGGCTCAATCAACTCAACTCAACCAATCATCACAAGGGACAACTCTCTCTCACACAACCCTAGTCCAAGTATGTATCAACCAACTCAAATTTTTCCAACAATGCTCAACCACAAATATCACATAACAATGATACTCATGTTCTTTTATAACTCAAGTTATTTCACAACCAATGGGCTTCAACCACTATGCTTATAACACAAGGTTTTAAACACAAATCTCAATTCAAAAAACCTTGATGTATTGAACCAACCACTTTCGAAAAGGAAACCATAAACAATCCTTTTCCCTCCAATGATATTTCAGAAATCAACCACAATAAACAATCAATAGGATAATGTGCCCATACCTTTTATGAAGTGAAGAAACCCCTTTGGAAATCTGCCACACTCAACACACTTTGAAAAAGAGCACAACAATCTTCACTTTTGAACCCCTTTACAAAAATAGAAATATCTCTCTACATACACCTTATTTCTCCTTCTAAATTAGTTAGTCAAATAGCCCTCAAAATAAGCTTTCCAATGATATATAATATGATATAATTTTATAAAAGGAAAATACCATAAATATCTTCTTTTCTAAAAGTGCGTTTAAACTTGCCTTCCAATAAAAAATTAAATCAACCCTCATCACCTTATTCCTCCAACATTAGGCAATAATAAAAAAATTATTAATAAAAATGTTACTTACCTCTTAGAGGGAATCGAACCCTCATCTCTGCCCAAACAATCCTCAACCGTGGCGCCAAAGACCACGCGAGCTACGCGCTCGCATAGGACGAAGAGTGCAGAATGCACTTTTGTCCTTCTCCCCTTGCTCATGTCAACAAAAATGTGGGCCAATTCTCTTGCTCGAAACTCTAACCCATGGGAATCGAACCTCATCTCTTTCACAAGCAAAAATATTTGAACTCCCCTCACTCGTTGTTGGACTACACTACCACACGAAGATTTCGACACTTTTCATCTTATCTCCTCTTCATTCGATTCCAAGGCTTTTGAAATAAAATCCTTTGCATTTATATGCAACTTCCCTTTAATTTTGCAAACGTCGGCGACGCTTTTAAATTAATTTCTTTTTGATGATGACATCGACGCTAAGGTAATTTTAATTTTAAAAATTAAAATTTAAACCAAATATTAAAAATTGAATATCTCCATCTCTGGGGCACCTTTTTCGACGAAACAAAAAGCTAACCTGGGTTTTAAGAAAAATAATTTTCAAATCTGCCATCCATGGTTTTAAATAAAACCTTTTATTTTACCTACCTTGGTTTTCACAAAAACCCTATATATATCCATGCTCTCTGAAATATGAATGCTTTGGTCATCAAAACTTAATGTTACCTTGGGACATTAATGTGACATCAATGACAACATAAAACAACTCAAATTGCCAAAATCTACCTCTAATTCCTAAATTTAACCGTACAAATGCATGAAGGAAAGCTAATCTATGTCAGATCTACCTAAATACATGTTTGAAAGAGGAAATCTATGGCTAAAACAAAGGAAATGAGAGATCAAACCCTCACCACGGGTCTAAGGTGCAACTAGCACTATTAGCCGCGGTTGAGGCGAAAGTGTTCTTGCTCTTGTAATCAGGGCTTGGATCTTCAATTTCCTCCATGGAATTGATGATCAAGGGTCGCCTTTGTGTTCTTGCATGGATTTGTGATGTAAATTCTCTGAATTGGTTGTGGAAGAGGCTCAATTGGGATGATTGATCTCCTTAGACTCTTGAATCCTCCATAGCTTTGAATGCAATCATGATTTCCAAATTGGTAGCAAGTAAGCACTCCTCAAGGGTTTGCAAATGACTCCACAATTTGGTAGAGCTTCGTTGCATTCAATTCAAAACTCTTCTAGAATTTTCCCCAATTTGAAGGGGGTCTTATAGCACTCTCAATTCCTAATCTTGGCTTTCTTGGAGAAGCCAAGATCAAGAACCAGGAGGTTGGAACAGTTGGGAGGAAGGTTCTGGATGCTTCCTCACTTAAAACTACTTGAAATCCATTGCCATGGCCATTATAACTAAATTTGGCTTGGCTCAGGAATTCAAAATAGTTTCAGGGCTAGCCATGGCTCTGAGGCATAGCTAGCTCTATTAGCCATGGGTGTCAGTCATGGCTAAAGCTGATTAGGCCAAATCTACCTAAATTGAGTGGTTAAAACCACTACTCTATCTTGGAATGGTCCAAGATCATTCATATGGTCTATTAGGATACCCATATGAGTAGTCCCCTACACATGATACATTTTAGGTGTCTACAGATACCCCTTTTGGGATGCATTGTGAGAATGAACAATGTTGAGAAAAAATAGACCTCCTAAAACCATGTTGTAGGTCGAATGATGATCATTGATCTGATCAACATTAGATGCCTAGTCCTGCAAAAGGATGTGCATCTTAGAATCATTGCTTCCAACTGAGGGAAGGCTTAAATTGCAAAGCTTTTGCAAGCTCCATGGTGATCGGGTAGTCGATGCTACAATCATTCTGATAGGTGGAGAGCTACTAGCTTAACTATCATAGTTGCTTTTTTCCCTAGCAAAGGGTAAGCTTATGATAGTTGTTGGCAATGATTCTTAACAATATCGAGTGATCTCTTATTGAATTTGATTATGATTATTGATATTATGACTACCCCCTCAAGCGATGAGTCGATGAGGGTAGGACAATTAATGAAGTGATGAGTCACTTGACCAACATGATTGATTTGAACAATTGAAGACTTTTGCACTTTGTTATTACTTGGCAAGGCCTAATTCAGTCATGATTTCAATTGTTAATAGTAATTGTACATCTCTATCCCATGGAGCAGTCTAGCCGTAATGGCCTTCTTAGGGAATCAAGATGATAACAATTCCAATTATGCTTGTGTTGAATCACTATGTTCGATGATCTACTAAAAATGTCATAGAAGAATTGAGATAAATCTTCATTCCCATGGAGTAGTCTAATCATTGTGGCCTTCTTTGAGAGTGAAGTTTTAATGCTAGGATGGTGTTAAAGAGATATTTGGCTCTCCACCATGATATGTGACATCCTTTCAATGCCATTCCACATGCATGTGGAATGATGTACTAGACTGAAGCATCTCAATTCGATCAATGACTAATTTACCCCAAATGTCCTTATGGTGATTTATTCATCTTGTTAGATTGCATGGATCACAAGTCACTACAACCGCCAAGTGTATAGAATAAATGACTGAATACGAGGCACATTTGAATTTTGAATTATATGAATATTTTTGTTATTTTTGAAATTTTTGAAGGTTTTGAACCATTGAATATTTTTTATTTTGCATTTTGAAGCCCCTCATGGTGAAATTTTGAGGGTATTTATTGCTAGATGCTAGCCACGGTTGTCAGACATAGCTAATTTTGGCAAATTCCTTAGTCATGCCGATACCCACGATCGAAAAACCCTAATTCTACACCTACTGGTTACCAGCCACAATTGAGGGCTAAATTGGAAATATAAAATAAAAATCTATCATTTTCAATTCATTATTTTCCAATTGCTACAGCTATTAAGAGAGCTCTAAGAGGTGAGTTTGAAAACTTGACATGGAACCTCTCAAACTTCACAACTATACCCTAATGGTTGACCAACTAGAGGCATCTACCAGTGGCAGAGCCGATGCTACCAAGGTAGCATCTCAAACCTCACTTATTGAATTACCAACTTAAAATGAACAAAATTAATTAATGAGAAAAATGAACTCACTAAACTATTGGTAATGAACCTCACCCTAGTTAGGATTAGACTAGGCTAGCTTAGTTGGGGAGGGTTTAATTTTTTGGTTTTGGGGTGCATGGGATGGGAAATGACCTCAAAAAAGGTCTTTCCCATAGTCATGGGTGGTAGCCATGGTTCCCAATTGGTAAATTGGGGGTGACTTCAAATTCAAATGGTCAAAAAAATGATCGTTGTCATCGACCAGGGTGACGTGATTGAGCAACCTTAGAAAAATTTTGTAATTTTTATTATTTGTTTTTTTATAGAATTAATTGATTTTTTTAAATTTTTGAAGTAAGATTTTGATTTTTTTGAATATTTTGAATGCATTTATGATTGTTTTTCCTTTTTGAAGGTTTTTTTAATTTTTTTGCATTTTTAAGTGCATTTTTGATGTTTTTGTAATTTTGATTGATTTTATTATTATCTCCCTTCAGAGGTTGACTGCTAGAGTGAGGGAGTCATATCTCCTTCATGAGCTCCATGATGGACTGAATGATCTTGGCGGGATTAGTTTAGAGCCATAGGCTTTAGCTATGTGCTACGACTACCATCCATCCGAGCTGATCAGGCCTACATGATTACCTTGGCCCATCATTGGGATGCACAGACCAACACCTTTCACCTACCCATAGGTGAGATTACAATGACCCTAGAGGATGTCTACCACATCTTTCATATCCCCATCGATGGTGAGGCCATCACATATTCACCCACCATGATGAAGGATGCAATTTTTGAGAGGATATTCCATGCTAGGAGTGATGAGGTACAGTTGGACTCTGAGCATGGTGGAGTGCACATTGAGTATTGGTACCATGAGCATGTCTTCTCATAAAGAGTGGTCATGCTGATGTAGCTGATCATTTAGATTATGCTACCAGACACTTCAGGAGTGAGGTTCCCTTAGAACCTCCTAGCTAAGACATAGGACCTACTAGCTAGCACTACTGAGAGCCATTGATTCTATCCTAGGGGAGTGCTCTACTTGCACAGCTCTACGATGAGTTATACCAGATCACACAATGGAGCTACATGGGAGTCGATGTAGTCTACTACTCTAGATATGGGCCTGGGAGCACATCACCATTGATCACCCTAGAGGACTACCACTAGAGATTGGAGACATTGATGAGGAGTCCTAGTGCTACGTTGCATGTTGGCCTAGGGAGGTCGAGGGCTTCAGGAGTAGGTCCCATGTAGGGGACCTCTAGTACTACATAGATCGCTAACAAGCCGAGGCTAGAGCATGTGATATGGTACCCCTACATGGATTGTCCTACATGGGAGGAGGTAGACCACTATCTAAGGTGGACACGATGTGAGAGATGGCTTCTTAAGTGTAAGCCCAAGATACATGAGTTCTTCCACTTCTCATGCATTGCTAGGTAGTTTAGGATCTACCAGGACATCCTAGATGAGCTAGTTATTTACCACCACCTTAAGGTAGAGAGAGACTTGGCCTAGCCTAAGGTGACTCCACTAGGGGATGAGGATGATGCCTTCTAGGATTCAAGGCTTATAGATATAGGGACCATAGTGGAGTATGATGCTTAGTGGACTACCAGGTTATGGTAGGGTGGTGGCCCACTAGGCAGAGCTAGAGATGAGGCAGGTGTAGAGGACGATGAGGATCCTATGGGTCAATGCACTCACTAGAGGATAGAGGGTAGATGGGGCTAGGATGTAGCAGAGGAGGAGGGTGAGGAGGAGCCAGATGATGAGGTGTCATAACTCCAAGCCTAGGTGGCTAGCTTGGAGTCATAACTACAGATTATGAGGACTCAGATCCTAGAGAGAGATACATCTATGGCTACCCTATAGGCATAGTTGAGAGTAGCTCAAGATCAGCTCATAGAGGGATAGGCATAGTGGCAAGGATATAAGGAGGAGAGGATAGCTCTCCAGGCATAGATTACCACTATAGACATAGAGATAGAGAAGATCACTAGACAAGCATGATCTTCTATAAGCTCAACTAGATGTTGTGACCATAGAGTGAGACTTGCTCTGATCTAGGAGGGGAGATCCCTCAACTTCTTAGGTTTCTCCTACCATTCCAGTTGTACAAAGATCAGTAGGTTTGGATATGGTTGTAGAGATCCAGAGATTACAGGCTCTCATGTAGACCCATGTGAGGTAGCACTCATCAGATGTGGCCCACATCACTCTCCTAGAGGGAGAGATCACACTATGGGTGAGGTGCCAGAGAGATCTACTACTATAGGGACACATAGGACCAGGACACAGGAGATAGGGTAGTCATCAACATGGCCTAGTCACAGGACTCAGGTAGGCCAGAGAGGTCCATAAGTACCAGCTCTAAGTGGACTCATAGAGAGGGTAGAGATGGTGGAGGAGACTCCTAGAAAAGGGGTGTAGGCCCTAGTGTATTATGCTTTGAGTATATTGTACCATTTTTGAGTGTAAGGTCTGAGGACCTACATAGTTGTAGCCTACGAGTATTTTGGACACATGCCTATGTACTCTTTTTGACACATATATATATATGATCTGACTTTATGAGACTCATTATATGTGTATAATTTTTTTTTTTTATGTTTATGAGATGCATATGGATGCAATGCTTATATGTTATGTTGATTTGATGCTATATGATGTGATGTATGGATGACATGCACTAGCTAGATGATGGATGTATGACTAGATATTGTGATCTAGATGTGTAGATGGACTACTATGATGTATGCATATGGATGCAATGTTAGATGTTAAATGCATGTTTAATTTGATTTACTTGTATGCATTTAATTTATGATATTATGAATGCAATGTATGTAATGCATTATTTACATGATGATGATCTAATGTAAATGAACTTGTATGCTTTAATCACTTAAAACATAAGGAATGAATGCAATATGAGTTTAACAATCTAATGGATGACACCATAGAATGTATAACAATCATGAATGTAATTGATAAATCTTATCATAAGAATTAATCAATTAGACATCCATATGTGAGATGAGATGATATATTGTTTCTCTTCATAAGCTTTTGTAAGTTAAAAGATATGCACAAAATAGTCAGTGGCCATCTAAATATCATTGTTGATATCCATCCGGTATCTATTCTATGTTATGAACACCCTTTAATAAAAAAAATCTCATAAAAATAAATTGATGATTGATTGATTGATGTGATTTGTTGCTATTTGGGAATTTTTGAGGTTTTCCATGAGACTCAAACACCCTAGTTGACTTATCAAAAGTTGTATAATGACTATACTAGACTTCTGAAAGATAAAGTTTTTGCTATGAAATACCAAGCTATTCATTATCCCTGTGTGTGCAAATGAATATATTAGATGAGACATAAGACTACCTCATTTCCAGGTGGGATTCATTCAGCCCATTGTTGTAATGAGGATCACCACATGCTCACCTGATCCTAGGTTTGGACTTAGTTGGACTAGACCACTAGGCAATACAAGGCACCTAAAGCTAGCTCATTTGTAAATTGCTTAGACCTACCCCAATGTCAGGTGGGATTCATTCAGCCCATTGTTGTATTGGGGATCACTCTATGATTTTTGAGTATTGACCATTCCAGGGATTCAAGCTCTTCACCCCCTTATTTTCTTCAATTTTATTGGGATACTTGCTCATATATAGTGATAAAAATCACTATTTATTTTGTATTTTGTTTTTCTTTTGTTTTGAGCAAGGGATTTGATTTGATTTTGGGATTTTTGCTCCTTTTTGTAAGCAAGGGATTTCTTGGGTAGGGGGAACTTGTCCTTTTGCCAATGATCCACTACTCTAGACCATTGCGCATCACAAAATGAGCAAGTAACAAAACCTTTCGCTTAAGGTGACTAGGACCACTTTGTAGTGTTCATATTTCCTTACCCTAATTAGGATTGTTAATGTGTTTGATTAGTGATGGGATTCTGATATGCTAAGTGCTATCAAAACTAGACCTCATCTACAAAAGCAAAGCAAGCTTTCTACCAAACTTTTGAGAAGACCACTAGGTATGGCTGAATGACCAAAAAACCCTAGTATATTCTTCATAGCAATAGGAGGGGTTGTGTTGAAAAACACAATTACTCACAAGGGTGATGGAAGATGATGATGCATAGATGCATGATTGAAATACAAACGTGGTGTCATTTGTAAGATTGCAAACACAACCTATCCTAATGCAAGTGTGATGGATGGAAATGCCTAAATGCAATGCAATTAAATGAATGCAAGTGCAAAATGAAATGCATGATGCAAATGTTTTTGAAGTTTTGATGTTTTGCAATATTTTTAGATTTTATTGCTTTTTGATTTTTATGGATTTTGAAATTTTCCATGTTTTTAAATTTTTGAATTATTATGTATGGAATGCCTTAAGATGAAGGATATTGAGAGGTTCAAGCTCTTCAACACCTTCAAGTGATGTTAGGTGATATGTTCCAGGTCCAATCTTCTCAGAGATGATATATGGACCTAACCAGTTAGCCATAAATTTATCTCGCAAGTGCGGTGATAGGTTTGAGTTCTATTGGTTCTCCTTCAACACAAGATCACCAACTTTAAAGTCTCTCAGATGGAATTTATTATTATAAGCTCATTTTAAGTGCTCTTGATAAACATGAAGATGCTCAAGGGCATTCACACAATGTTCATCAAGAAGCATCAATTGATCGAGGTGAGCTTGTCATGCAGTGTCATCATCGATGAACTCTTTCAATATGATGCACAACATTGGAATTTCCAACTCTAAGGGCATAATGGCCTCAATGCCATATACTAGTGAAAATGGGGTTGCCCTAGTGGGCATCCGTATGCTAGTCCTGTAAGCCCATAATGCAAGGGGTAGCTGGATGTGCCAATATTTATGGTTTTCTTGTACCATATTTTTCAAGATGGCTACCACTATCTTGTTTGAAGCCTCAACTTACCCATTTGCCTACGGATAGTATGGAGTCACAAAACTATGTTGTATATTGTACTTGGATATTAAAGCCCTCATAATTTTATTCTTAAATGATGTTCCATTATCCAAGATTATTTTGGATGGTATCCCAAAATGACTTATGATATTGTGAAGTATGAACTCCACAATACGTGCTCTAGTTGTCATTGTTAAAGGGATTGCTTCCACCCACTTTGTAAAATACTCAGTAGCCATTATAATAAATGTATGCTAGCCCGATGATGAGGGAGAGATCTTACCAATTAGATCTAAACCCCACTGAGCAAATGGCCAAGCCACTTGAATGGGTTGTAAGGCCTATGATGGCAAGTGCATAAGATTAGCATGATGCTGACATTTAATGCATTTCTTGACATACGTAATGCAATCCTTCTCCATAGTGGGCCAATAATAACCCATTCAAAGGATGCGCTTGATGATGGCCATGTCGCTAAAATGACCACCGCATGTACCATCATGAGCCTATAAAATTACCCAAGCTGATTCTTGGGGCTCAAGACAATGAAGGAGAACTCCATCATAGCTTTGATGGTACAAGATGTCTCCTAGCAAGACATACTTTATCACTTTCTATCTGAATGTGTATTTTATGACATATGATAATCCCTGAGGGATTAAACCAAGCTTAAGGAAGTCATGTAATTGTGACATCCAATCCTGATAAGCTTCTACCTCGACTGACAAGATGACTTGTTCCCCTAGTGTTTCACTATGTATGAATGCAGACTAGGATACAACCTTGTGGTGAATGGTGGTGCCATTCCCCATAGGACCTTGCAAGATCAAAGACCCCTAAGGTGCCTTCTTGAGAAAGTATCTAGCTTTATAGAACCACTCATGGTTTGGTTCTATATGAATCATGTTGACTGATTCTTTATTATCGAAAGCCTCATGCTGCATCATGGCATGCGATAGCATCTTTACATGAATGGTAGTAAAATTGATAGATAGATTCTGAGGGATTAAAGATCCCAAAGATGCCATAGTGTCTACAAATATATTCGATATACGAGGGATTGCCTCGATGTCATACCACTCTAGCTGGGCTAGATAAGTGTCAACAAGATCCTTATAAGCTTTTAGGATAGGACACCTACATTGAAAAAGTCCCTTAACTTGATTGACAATGAGAAGGGAGTCACCAAAGATGTTTAACCTTTTAATCTTCATGGTGATGGTTGTTTGGAGACCCAAGATTAGGGCCTCATATTCAACATTATTATTGGTACAAGGAAATTCTAGCTTAAATGACAAGGGCATTGGAGCACCTTGTGGCATGAAGAAGATAATTCCTACACCACCCCTTGCTCACACTTCGAACCATCAAAGAACAAAGTCATGTCAACTTTGTTATCTAGTTCTTCAGGTTTGGGAGATTTTGATAATGCAAAGACTGCATCATCAGGAAGCTCTATGACAAGAGGCCTACTATCTTCGAGAGGTGCCTCTACCAGTTGATCAACTATGACCTATCCCTTGATGGAATTTTGGCTGATGAATTCCAAATCAAATTCTATCAATAGCATGATCCACTTTGCAGTACGTGTATTATGATATGTCTTGCTCATCATATACTACAAAGGATTTTGTTTGGATATCACATACATCATATGACTTAGCATGTAATGATGCAACTTCTTCATTGCAAACACCACTACTAAACACAACTTCTCCACGTATGCATACCCTAGCTCATAACTCACCAAGGTGCGACTGATGTAATATATCACTTGCTCTTTATCTTGCACATTATTTTGGGCCAACATGGTTCCCAATGCAAAGTCAGTAGCTGATATATATAGCAAGAAAGGCACATCTAGTCTTGGTGGAGCTAGCACTAGTGGTATTGCTAGGTATTGCTTAATTTTAGCAAAGGTCACTTGATAGTCCTCATCCCAATTGAATGGGACCCCCTTGTGTAGAATCTAATTCATGGGTCAATATTTATCTGATAATTATGTGATAAATCACTTTATGGATGCTACTTTGCCCTATAGGCTTCTTAGCTCTTTGATATTTATGGGAGGATACATTTCTAGTATGGCCTTGACCTTTATTGGGTCAACTTTGATCCCTCATTTAGAAATGATGAATCCCAAGAGCTTTCCTAAAGTTACACCAAATACACACTTCTTGGGATTCAACTTGACATTATGCTCTATCAGGTGATCGAAGACCTTTCTGAGAACCTCTACATGCTCTGAACGTAACAATGACTTTGCCAATAAGTCATCGATATAATCTTCTAAGATTTTGTGCATGTAGTCATGAAAAATGTATGTCATGGCTCGCTGATATGTGGCACCAACATTTTTAAGGCCGAATGGCATAACTTTATAACAGAATGTTCCCCATGGCATTGTGAACATGGTTTTGTGTTGGTCTTCAGATTTAATCTGAATTTTATTGTAACTAAAAAAATCATCCATAAGGGAGAGCATCTCATGACCTGCAGTTGCATCTACAAGAGCATCTATGTTGGGCAATGGGAATGAATCCTTTGGTGTTGCCTTGTTGAGGTCTCTAAAATCTATACAGATACGGATCCTTCCATCAGGTTTTCCTATAGGTACCATGTTTGATACCCATTCTAGATAGTCGATGGAGATAATAAACTCTACATCCAATAACTTCTACAACTCATATTTAACCATTAAAGTGATGGTTGGATGCATCTTCCTGAGATTCTGCTTGATAGGCCTTTTAGAGGGGTCTAGCGAAAGGTTATGAGTAACCATTTTTGGATCTAGTCTCGACATATCCTTGTATGTCCAAGCAAAGAGATCAGGTCTCTCTTTCAGTAGAGGGATGAGGTTGGCATGCTCATCAGGAGATAGAATCTCTCCAAATTTAACCTTCTTAGGATTAGTGGTATCATCACTGATATCCACATCAAAGGTTTCCTCTACTGACATATGTGATCCCTCCTCAAGCTGGTGAGGCGTAGGAATCAAGTGGATGTCATCAACTAGGTTTAAAGGTCCTGCATCAAAATTTCCCTCAATATGATAAACATCATGTGCACAGCCTAGCGCAAAATGGAAAGGTTGCAACATTTCTTCATTAGGGAAGAAATATTCAGGCTCTAGTGGTGAATCAACATGATCCCAATCAATAGCATCTAAATTAAGACACAATGGTTTAGAAGGATCGATTGGATTGTGAAGTGGAGTGGTCAGATCAATGGAGATCATATTGATGGAATGGATTAGATCTCCAGGACCATGTGTGTGCAATTCTACATTATATATGCTATTCGCATACCCAAGATGTGGCTCTAGGGGTATGGGGATCTCTGGATCTGATCTATGAATAGACTATAAAATGGGATCACTTGGCTCAAGGAGTTACATATATGTAGATAGATCAGGGAAGACTATATGATAAATCATATCTAAATTGGGTGGTCTCCCTCTGAGGCATGGGCCAGGATAGACTCTTCGATACATCTCATCGATGTCAAATGGTTCATGATGATGATGTAAATAGTGAGGCCCAAGATAGGCTCTCTCGGTCTCATCCTCATCATCACTATCATATATGAGTCCTTCACCCCTGCCTACTAGAATTGGGTGATTAGCAAGATGAGGCCCAAGGTAGGCCCTCTCTTCATAGCCACTATCATCAATGAAGGATCCCTCATTCTCACCCACTATCTCCATGGGTAACAGATGATATAAATGTAGAGGGCCTAAGTAGGCCAACTCAGTTTCATCCTCATATTATTCATTGTTTGAGGACTGCTCATCATCATCTATTCTAGAATCACATTCTGGTCCATCACTTTCTACAATGGATTCTGCTTGAACTTCCTCAGAAGCAACTTTTGATTCAGTGTCTATTGCTATACCCAGATTTTGGATCTACATACCAGTGTCATCGATAGCTTCATGAATTTCAATCTCCAAGTCAGCTCTTGGAATATCTACTGGATTGACCTCTACCATGATGTTATCATGATAGATCTTAGGTGGCTCTATAGAGACGTAGGTCACCAACCTATTACCCCTTTGTATGTAGGAAGGGTTAGGGTGATAAGGATTCCAATCCACATTATCCCCCAAACTAAGGTTCAGATGATCGAGAGATGCTGCTAAAAGCTCATCCTATCCTCTTATATGGTAGCCTAACCTAAACCTATCAGTTGGCAACTGATATTGTGGTTCATAGGGAGTTCGATGCCCTTGCTCGAATAAGCCTAGACCATAACCATGCCAATGGTAACATTCAAAATAGTGCAAGGTGAACTCAAGGTTAGACAAATAATGAACATTCATCGAGAATGGTTCATCATCATCCTCATCTATGGGTGTGTGATTTGCAAGTTGGTCAAGCCCTCCATAGATGAAATTTGTTTGGTTGGGTGGCACCCCTAGTGGTACCACCATCCCTATGGGAAAGTGATGGGCTTGAGGTCGGCCCATGTCCTATGCAATCTCGATAAAAGGTATGAATGTCATGTTCTACACTATATACTCTGCTAGCCTAGGATTAACCAAATGGATGGTCACCTATGGTGTAGATGACCCTACTGAAAAATAGGTGAGGTAGGTTGAGGTGCCTCCTCGACTTGATTTTGAGCATCCCCTTCATCCATGGGACTAGGAACCTCGATAGTTGCTACTTTGGGTGCTTGCTTTAGCTCTTTTTACCCATAACTACCTTAAGCTTCTTATCATTCCTAAGCATCGTGGATGTCATAGGCTTTGTTGAAGTTATTATTGTGTGCTCTGATAGTTATGGTGCTAACGTGGAAGGTCCTACACACACTTCTTTTAGTTTACCTTCTAGATGTTTGATGGGTGATGTTGGTCGTATATCCAGGTGCATTGAAGGGAGAATGAAATCTCTAGGTAAATCTACTAGGTTCACATATTTAAATGGCTCCTCATCGGAAGGAACCATGTGAACTTGTCCCTCATGTATATATTTAATACATTGATGTAAAATTGAGGGAACGCAATGCATCTCTCTAATCCAAGGCCTCCCCAGGAGGATGTTATATTGCATTGCACCTTCTATTACATGACACATCATAGGGATGGTCTTCAGTCCAACCTGAATTGGAAGAACTATAGTACCTACCATTGAGCATAGTGCATCGTTAAATGCTCTCAAAGTGAAGGTAGAAGGTACAATGTGCGATTTTGGCAACTTTAGATATGCCAATGCCTTGGTAGTAATAATATTGATTGATGACCCTGTATCAATCAATACCCATTTAAATGGTGTGTGGTTAACACATGTAATTATATGCAGTGGTGGGTCCACTATAGCAGTAGAGACCATTTTAATCTCATGATCATGAAATTGAATCACCGACTCACTACACTGCTGCACATGTCCCATAAAATTTGTAAATGCTTTAGGGTCCTAGGACTGAACTTCAATAGACCTTAAGATGTCCATGAGCATCTCCCTATGCTTAGGAGACTACTGTATCAGTTCATATATTGACAACTTTGCTGGAGTTATCTATAGGCTTTGAACTAGCCTACTCCTGATGGTCACCACCGGTCTAGTTGGTGGGCCTAGCATATTATTTTACATTGGCCTTTGTGGGGGCACAACTTGAACCCTGATTGGAGCTGGAGGTGGATTTGGTCGCTCATACCTCCCTTGTCTTGTGACAACATTGACCATGCCGATGAATCCTTGAGTTGGTGGTTCCACCCGCACTTGATTCACATGACCAACATTGTTCCTTGATGGCTCATGATTCGGTAAGGGGTTCTTGAAGATCCCCATATTTTGGTTGTCTAGAGCCTGAGGGTTGTCCACAATTAGCTCACCTTTCTCGATCATGTTTTGCACCACATGTTTGAAACTATAACATCCTTCAATGTCATGTCCTTTCATTCTATGGTATGAGCAATACAGATCATCCCTATACCCTTTTGGTTTGGGTTGGTTAGGGTCTTGCAACTTGATATCTAGTAAGTTAATGGCCTTAGCCTCACATAGTTGATGGAAGATCGATGTCATCGACTCCAAAAATGGTGTGAACTAGTGAGGAGGGTATTGCTATTTATTCTTACCCTTCTTGTTATTATTGCGTTGGTCATATCATGCAGGAGGAGGTTGGGCCTGATAATTCTATTGTTACCCCTTATCCCCTTTCTAAAGGTTTAACACCACTTGATTCACATGGGCTGGCTTGGCCTGGTGATTTTGATTTTGGGTGTTCTTCTTGTTCCAATCCTTCTTGTTTCAGAGCTTCAAGTTACCCTCCTATAACTTGATGTCCTCAATTACCTTGGCTTGTACCAAGGCCTCCTCAAATATTTGATATTATTGCAACTATAATAGTAACGAGATGTGCTTCACACAACTCTTTGTAAACATTCGAGTCAGTTCTATGGTCGGAATGGAAAATGGTAACTTTACCATCAACTTTCTCCATATTTTCCCATAATCCATGATCGGCTCATCATCATATTGCATTAGAGCAGCCAGATCGGATAGGTTTACCTTCTTCTTGATGCCGAAGGAGAAGCATTCAAGAAATACATTAGCCAACTATTCAAAGTTGGTTATGTTGTGCCTCTTAAGTTGATTGAACCACTCTCAGGTAGGGCCTAAAAGGGTTGTGATGAAGGTTCTCAATAATAGAGCATCATTGATTTCTATATAAAAGCACATATCCATAAATCTCATGACATGTTCCTGAGCATCTTCCTCTCCTTGAAATTTCTCTAGCTTTGGCATCTCGAAGTGATCGGGATACGCTGGAATAGGCACTAAAGGGCATAAAGGCTCATTGTGTATTTTGTTCAAGGTTGGCTTTTGATAAGTCATCCCTTATTTCTCAATTGCTCTAACCTTTTCTACCAAGGCCTTGTAGGCCTTCGAAGATAGAATTTCCTCTTCTCTGAGAGGTCTTTGAGGAGCCTTTGGAGGTAAATTCTTCTTCGATCGAGGTGGAGGACTAGGCTCATCCTCCACATCCACTAAGGAGATCTTAGGATATTCCTATTCTTGCTCATCTCCTACTACTTCCTCATACTACATACACCCATGATGTTCAAGTACTTGGTGCTACACCATATTTTGGGCCATGTAGTGAGTATGAGTTCCAATGTGTTCAAGGTACAATTCAGGCTATGAAGTAGCTCATCTATGAGGGTGCTCCCTGTATTCACTCTAAGGGGGTAAATTGGTATGAGCCAATCGATCCTCTCTCTCAACATACTCCTTTTGATCAAGGATGCATTGCTCATGCATGCATTGCTCATAAATATATTGCCTTAGCAACCTCTATCTTTGAGTATCCTCATTTTTGAGGTGCTCACGCTCTACACATACATCTTCCAATTGATCTTGGAAGATCTACTACCATTGCTCTAACACCAATTTTTGTGATCGATCTATAATATCGATCATATGTGGTCTCTAGTGGATTTGCTCTATTCGGGCAGCTTTGTTGGTGTGAACCCCAATAGACTTGTTTGCCATGCTCTTGCCTTTATCTGTATAGATGACATTTACATTCTAGTATTGTCTATGATCTATGCCCATATGGGTTGATGGGGCAAGTATACTATGAGAATACTTAGAGCATTCTCCTAGTTCTCTAATAGTCCTACATGTGCTCTCACTATGAGAACTCATAGAATGAGAGTGTGCAACCAAGGGTTTATACCCTAACTACCCTAGGACTCTATCAAGACCATCAAGTTGTCTAGTGCACCATGACTCATGTGGTGGCATACCATTGACTCCAACTTTAGACATATCAATTGTGAACTTACCAAGTTCATTATTGTTTGGAGTCTATGTGGGCCTATGCTCTGAAGTAGCCCTCTCTTCCTACCCCTGAATGGGTGGATTTTCTACTTGTCTATCTTGAACTGGTAGGGGCCTTGAGCCACCCTTAGCTCGAGTATGGATGGGAACCAACTTGGTTATAGTTCCTTCCTCCATGATGTACTCTTTAGTGGATCCAGTAGATCCATGAGGTGTACGATCATGATATATGCTCCCATGCTTGAATACCCCATGTTGGGATCTTCCATGCTTGGATCTATCTCATGAGGAGTGTACATTACCTCCTCTAACTGGGGTATTCTGATGAGAACCCTCATGCATAGAGTTATCCCCTCTAATGCTCATCGAACATCATTCGAGAGGATCTTGTGATTGAGGGTTTGATGCATTGTGTTGTGCATTAGGTGGAGCTTCAACTTTGACCTCGGTTCTACATCGATATCAGCCTCTCCATGTAACAACCATGATATGTATTATCTCGTATGTAGATTTTAAAGCAAACAAAGCAAACAAGGATGATTATCTCTTTTAAAATTTCTTTGTGAGCCCTAAACTAGTTTGATGTGTTTGAAATTTGTTGAAAATCTAAACTACTCTCATCATGTTTTGAAATTGTTGATGTAATGCTCAAATAGTTTAAGGTTTTCACCTATATGCTCATAGCTCAACAATCGACAATGAAAGTCATGATCACGTAAACCCCCAAAATGTGGAGATGAAATCCACACCCGAGTAGGGAGCACAGGTCCTATCGATCCTCACCCAACACCCCATGCACAATGATACACCCCTGAAGAGGAATGCATGCTATTTTGCATGGTTAGGATAGATCTTGGAGTCGATATTGGCCAAAAGAACAAGGTTCATGGGAGTTGAGCCAATGGATGGAAATAACTACCACCATCATTGAACTCTACTAGTGGTTGGATATGAATTCCAACTCACTAGCATTTAAATGTTGTGTGGTGTGTGTGTGTTCATTTTAACTTGCGTATAAAAGAAAATGCATCACCAAGCAAACATGCTCTTTCCTACATGCCTAGAATAAAAGCATTTTAAATTCAGAAAGATGCATGTATTTGACTAAATGAGATTTAGAGAATGCATTTACATGATAAAATTAGCCTCTGATTGGGCCCAAGCAAGCAAACTCTACAAACATATACCTATAAGTAAACAAGAAATTAATATATAATACTAATATTTTCATTAATATTTCTCTATTTTTCTAGGTGAACTTAATCTATCTAATATAAAATAGAAAAAAAAAAAAGAGGAATAGGATTACCTAGACATCCTCATTTGATGGGGAGATAGGTTGCTTACTATCTATTTTTTTGCTTTGTTTCTCACCGCGGCTATCAAGCATGACTAAGACTATTCACCATGGTTGTTAACCATGACTAAGATCTACAACAAAAAACATAGAAAATTAGTCATCTACAACATAATTTATGGGGTTCCCATCATGATCGCCATCTATACCAATATAAAAAGCATACACCTAACTAGTGCATCAATTAACATCAAGCATTAAAGCAATAAATAATGGACAACAATGAATTTAACAAGAAAGTAAGGTTTATTTTATTAAATATTTACCAAATCCTGATTACAAATACATCCCTCTTAGGGATACCCAAATCCTTGATACAATTGATACAATATTTTGAGGCCCCTAAATGGGGATTGGTGTAATCCATAGACTCTCTAGAATGGACACGAACTGCTCAAGGCCAAATATAGCCTTCTTCTCACGCGATTGGAGGAATATGTTGCCAAGAATGCCTTGAAATGCTCAGATCCTGTAAACCTACATTCAAGAAACAACATAAAAGGGGTTAATAGCAAAGGAGGCCTCTCTTGATGAGGCTCTTGATGGGCAATTGCATAAATGATGAAAAATATAGCAAGAAAGCATGTAAACTAGTAAATATATGCATGAAATCTCTAGATTACTGTAAATATTGTAAAGAAAGCAAGAAATCTAGCAATTAGGCAGCCTAATTAACCATTAAAACTTGAAATGCATCAAATTCAATGAAACTAGTCTATATTGACAAATGCAAGGAAAATGGAAGCAAATCTACCTCTAATTCCTAAATTTAACCATACAAATGCATGAAGGAAAGCTAATCTATGTCAGATCTACCTAAATACATGTTTGAAATGGGAAATCTATGGCTAAAACAAAGGAAATGAGAGATCAAACCCTCACCGTGGGTCCGAGGTGCAACTAGCACTCGTTAGCTCTGAGGCTGAGGTGAAAGTATTCTTGCTCTTGTAATCAGGGCTTGGATCTCCAATTTCCTCCATGGAATTGATGATCAAGGGTCGCCTTTGTGTTCTTGCATGGATTTGTGATGTAGATTCTCTGAATTGGTAGTGGAAGTGGCTCAATTGGGATGATTGATCTCCTTAAGCTCTTGAAACCTCCATAGCTTCGAATGCAATCATGATTTCCAAATTGGTAGCATATAGGCACTCCTCAAGGGTTGCAAATGGCTCTCTTTTTACTTCCTTTTGTTCTTGTTGAAGAATATTTATTTCTTCTTCAATCCTTTGATGGTGATCTACAAACTAGTTATCCTTTTATATGGGTTCCATTTACTAAAGAATGCATGACTCATTTCCTCCCAAGAGAAGTTAGATTTATTAGAACTATTATACCAAGAGAGAGCTACTCCTCTAAGATAGCAAGGAAGAATTTGGTTCCAATTAAAATGATAATTATTATAACACAAGTCTCCAAATAGTTTCCACCATTCTCTAACATCAATATCATCTTCTCCAAAAAATAATTGTAGTTCCATAGTTGATGCCCCACTACAAACTAGATTTTTATAAGAATATATATCACACCCTAATGCAAACTAGGGTTTTATGAAAATAAATATCTTCCCACTAATTTGAAGCTAAAATTCCACATAAAAAGCTATATTTGCAATTTTTCTTCCAAACAAAATAAATTGCAACTGATTTGCTTACCCGAACTAACAAAATTTATCTTTTGAAAAAAATGTGAATTGAAAATTTGTCATTTCCCTTGTTCTATATGGATGAATTCAAAAGGTCGTATCTCCCTCAATACTATTTGGATTCCTTTATATGACCACTCATTTTAAATCTCTTCAAATTCTTCACAAACGGATTCAAGAATCATCTAAATCATATAAACTTTCACAGAGATATGGCTCCTAAAAGATGAGACATTTTTCCAAAAAAATTACAAAATATATCACTACCCTTGTTCCATATGGTTGACTTCAAAAGGTCATATCTCCTTCAATACTACTCAAATTCCTTCATATGACCACTTATTTTATAGATTTTCAAATTCTACACAAACTGGTCCAAGAATCACCTAAATTGGATAAAATTGTGCAGAGATATGGCTCCTAAAAGATAAGACATTTTTCCAAAAAAAAATTGCTCTAATTCTACAATTTCAAAAAAACAAAATCTTACTTTTTCCAGAATCGTTGCTCTGATACCACTTGTTATAGAATATTTTTATTATTAACAAAAATCATTCACCAATATGCAAAAATATCAAATCATTCATCCACAATAACAATCCACAAATGAGAGAGAGATAGATAATACCCTTAAGGTAGGGAAACACCAATAATAATCCTTAAGGAAGGAATAACTCCACAAGATCTCCCAAGATGAGAGAGCCACTTAAGGAGGGCAAAGTTCTATAAGCCACTTCATGGGCAAATATGATTACATATGATTGATCTCCATGATACTTACAATGACAAATATCTCTTCTTTATATATCCATATTCTCATTCTACTTTGGGGAGCCTACTACTAATATAATATAATATTATAATACAATCAACCTTGGGTTATGCGTGGCCCATGCCAACCCTTATACAATATAATAATATATCTCCAAATATCTATTCCTAGGTACCCTAATAGATGATGATCTAGTCTTGGTCTTGGCATCCCACAATCAAACATAGTTCACTAGGTGATAGCTAAAGCATTAAAGCAATGATGCAAAGGACAACCCAAGGGGTAATGCAGAACCTGAGGCATTGATGATGAAGGATCCTAAAGGCATAACCATGGATATTTCTAGCATGAAGCAACTCAACGACATTCAATTCACCAACAACATTTATGGCTACAAATCTTCAAGGCCCCAAGGTCATTCATTGTTGATGTCAAATAGCTTGAGCAATTTTAAACTAGACAATATTAATTTCCTACATGAATTTTAGGGGGAATTTTCCCCAATTTATTCCTATAAATACCTCCTTTATTGTAAATATAAAAATCCAATCATTCTCCTAAAAGGGTTTTCTTTCATTCTCTCTTGTGTCTTGACCTGGCTTGAGCTTTGTGTTGTCAACCGATTAGTTTTTGAACTTCTTTCCTATGCGTGTATGTAATCTAGAGTTCACATTAATAAGAAACGATGACTATTATAAAATCCTTGTCCTAGTTCTAATGTGTGTGTTTTATATTACGCATGTTTGATCGGACAGTGGTCCTTGTGGGTTCTCAATTGTTATGCATGTGTTCATTCAACTCGCTATGACATGGAGGGTCTCTTAGAATTTTTGTGCATTGCCACTCGTAGATAGGCTAGATAGGCTATATAGATTTCATATCTTGCTGTTTAATTTCTAGTCATTTACTACTTTCATTTAATGCTTTCTTCTCTTTCCATTTTCCTTAGAGACACCTAGTAGAGTAGGCTAGCGTAGGAAGGCAGACGAGCGCCAAAGATCACATCAAGTCAAGGAGTCGGCCTTGGTAAAAAGTCTTAGAGGTCATTCAAAGGAGCCACATCCCATGCTCCTCGAAATTCCTAGGACTTGCATCCCAAATGTAGCGTAGGGCACCGTACGCACATGCTTGGAAGAAGAGAGCAATCACAACTATGAGGGGTTGCAACACCCATAGCACAAGGATCATTTCAGGTCCCCAACACCATACTTCTCAAGCACAACCAATTTGAGATCCCCTTGGTCAGCTTCACAAAGTGAGGACTAATAGAAGACCATGGTGGTTTCATTAGCAAAGCCCTACAATATTTGAAAGTTGCCACTTTCATTGTCATATTTGTATTTGCATTGTCATAGGTTTAGGTATATCACAAGGATAAAGTTTGAAAGAATATTTTTGCACATGGTTGTGAGGATTTTTGACTTTGAGGTCAATCTTTATGTGTTCAACTAAGTACTATGGATGTCTTAATTGTGAAGAGATGAGGATTAGCAATAATTGAGTTGTCATGTTCGTGGATGACTCATTTTTTAAAACTTAAACCTTTATTAAATATGAAGTATTGTTGAGATGGATCCATTTATGGTCTCTAAGACTTCTATGTAGGTAAGAATAAGGAGGTCCAAAGGGATCCCATTCAAGGACCCAAGCATTTTAGGACAATCCCATGTAGATGTTGTTGAAAAATATAGAAACCCAATACATATTTTAATAAACTATCAAAATAAAAAGTTATTAGTATTTTAACTTACACGTGGAAAGATAAGTTATTTTTATAGTGTTTAGGAAGTGTCACCATTGAATTTGGTATTGGCCTAGATTAGTTTGTCAAGATCAAATCTAATGTTAGATTGGGTTTAACCTACAAAGATTAAATCTAATGTTGGGCCAAGTTAATCTATAGATTAAATCTGGTGTTATTTTACAAAATTGTAATATAGTGAATTGTTTAAATCTTAATATTTTGAGCACTTTCAACAATTGAACCTAATAACTAATAACCAATTATTTCATTCTAAAAAACCTAAAAAAAATTAATTTGAATAAATAACATATGTGCTTAAGAAAAAAGTACTTGTAAAGAAAAAGGTGTTGTTGAATTATGGAAATGTTTTACTTCTTATGCATTCACAATTTTGGATACAACAAAGTTGGATTGAAGGGTTTAGGTAGGTTCCTCGTTATCCTTGCTAAGTTCTAAACTAACCTCATCTAATTATACAAAATTAAATACAAAAAATAAATATGGAAATTAAATTGCATGAAAGTAAATTATGAAGTTTTAGGGTCTAAGAGACTAAAAGTAAATATGATCAAAATCATAACAAGAAGAGTGTGTGATTAATCAACACATGAGAAATACAAATAATAGCATTGTATTTCCATTCAAATGAGTTAAAATTGTAAGAGGAATGAGAAGATGGAAAAAAAGGGTTGAGTCACAATCATCACATATTCCACAATCCATGAAGACAGTGTCACTAACAGAGAACAAAAAACTCTTAAAAATTATCATGAATTACAACACAATATGGGCTTCATAAAATGTAGCTTTGAATTCTTCAAAACCAAAATATGTTTACAATAGAGCCCATGACTCATATTTATAAAATATATATCCTCGAATTATAAGGTGGAAAAACTGTTACTTTTAGTAAAAATAAATATTTACGGGTATCTCTAACAAAATGATGCACCTCTAAATGTTACATGTCCCTAATTATGCCCTTAAAAAGGCTTAAAAGACTTCCAAAAATAATTTACAGCATTACTACAAACCAAAATGTTGTTTTCCAAAGATTCTCCTCAAGATCCATGCTTGTTTTTTTACCCTTTTTTATTAGTTCATTAGTTCATTCGAGCTCCACTTGTCTTTTTTACCCTTCAGCTGGTTCATTCGTACTCCACTTGTCATTTTACCCTTCAGTTGGTTCATCCAAGCTCCACTCTATAAATGCTTCGCTAATATTTTGTTAGCACTTTGCTATTATAAGTCAATTGCTTCATCTTACTAACAAATTGCTTCGTCAACAAACTAATTTTTATAAAACAAACTGATCCTTATTTTTAACTTAACAAAATTTAAAAAAATTTAAAAATATATATTAAATAACTAATTCTAATATTTTATAGCCTTCAAAATTACAAAATTCTTTGGATAATAATTTATCACTGTTAATATTACAAATATGAGATTCTGTTTATAGAAACAATAAATAAAAAACAAAATATTTAGCATGCTGCATTAAATGCTATGTACAAAGACTCAGTCGTTTTCTTCGAGTTGAAGATCCAAGAAATTTGCAGCCACGCGTCTCATCATGCTTTCCTTCCAATTTTTCTCACGGTCATCGCATGGACGCCAATTTGGCGTTAGCCCACTAAAAAAATATATTCTTTATTTAATGTAACATCACCAAATAAAATCTCCAATTTCTTGGATGTCTCACCTGAAAATTTTCAAGTGAGATACATCTTATATTCGTAAGGAATTATCCCAAGGAATTATCCCATGTGGATATAGTGATTATTGTCAATAGAAATAAGAATGTTCAAACAATTTAAGTGATGGCAAAAGGAATCATAAACAAAAGGAGTAGAGGTAATTTTTATGTGGTGATAATTAGTCAAAGGAATAAAGGTTAAAGAATTTGGTATATTTAAACTTTAAGTGAATTTTAATATTTTATTAAATAATATTAATTTAATTAATTAATTTTTTAATTGTTGAAAAAAAGTTATTTTTTAATTTTGTCAAATGATATATGTGCAGTAGTCAAGTTGTTATAATAGATGAGACCTATTTCAATTCATATAACTAATTTAAAAATAATAATAAAGGATTAAAGGAATCATAAATAAAAGGAGCACAAAAAACTTTTAGGTGATGATGAATAGTCAAAGGATTAAAGGTTGAAGTGTTTGACACCTTTAATCAAGGTTCAAATTTATGGATGAATTTTAACAATTCATCAAACGACATTTTCTTAACTTTTAAGGAGGTGAGACAATTTTGAAGCTGGTCAAGTAAACATATGCATAATAGTCAAGTTGTTGTAATACTCTTATGTATCGATGATGCAATATGGGTGAGAAAAGGATTAAAGGTTGAAAAGTTTGACATCTTTAATCAAGGTTTAAATTTTATGGATGAACTTTAACATTTTACCAAATGTCGTTTTCTTAACTTTTAAACTTAACTTTTAAAGATGAGAGACAATTTTGAATCTTGTCAAGTGAACATATGCAATTTTATGGATGAACTTTAACATTTCATTAAATATCGTTTTCTTAACTTTTAAACTTAACTTTTAAATATGAAAGACAATTTTAAATCTTGTCAAGTGAACATACGCAATTTTATGGACGGACTTTAACATTTCATTAAATATCGTTTTCTTAACTTTTAAAGAGGAGAGACAATTTTGAATCTTGTCAAGTGTACATATGCATAATAGTCAAGTTATCATAATACCCTTATGTAACTATGATGTAATATGGGCTAGACCCGTTCCAATCCCATATAACTAATTTAAGAAAAGTTTCCTTATAATGAAAGTTGATGATAACTTGAATATGCTCTTGGTAAATTGGGAAACTATTCTTAAAATAATAATGTTTTTATATTATCACATCCTTAGTTATTGTAAATTTATATGTTTTAATAAATCTATAAGTGGTTATGATAATATAAAAAATTGTGATTATATTATAAGTTGTGATAATCTAGGTTGTACATTTTCTTACATGGCTATTAATTTTAAATTTTTATATTTTATTTTGTTAAAGTGTATACAAATAATTAGATATTATATTATATTATAAATTTAATATAATAATCAAAAACTATATTTTTAGTAGGTTATATAGGAATGAAATGAGTCTCATTTATGTTATATAAATCACATGGTAGTATTAAAAGAATATTTTTGGTAATCCATGCAATAAAAATAATTTTGGCTATATTGCTTTTGCTTGATGGTTTCTAATTTTTGAATAAACTTTTTCTAATGTCATTTGGTAAATGTTAATGTTCACCTAATTTCTTGGTCCTTAAGGTTTACCCCAAACCTATGAGCACTTATAACTACATTAAAATTAATTTATTTTAATTATATGATATTAAAATGTGTTTACCCTATTACATTATGATAACATTACTACAACTTAATTTATTTTAATTATACGATATTAAAATGTACCTACCCTATTACATCATGATAATATTACTACATTACTTTTACAAACCATCTAAACTATTACAACTAACAATTATATGTATACTTGAAAATAAAATTTAAATCTAAACCTTAAAATAAATTAGTCATTTTTATTTAAATATATATCATTAGATTTGATTATATTAGAATTAAAAATTCTAATAATAAAAATTTTACTTAGAACTATATCATTTGTATAGCCTAACAATGGAGATTTTTGAACTTTGAAAAGAGGTTCAAGGTTGAAATCACGTGGGGTAGGGTTGTACACCCTACTTTGGTAACCGAGTATGGTTGGAGATAACTCTATATTATATAAACAATATGGTTGGAGATAACTCTATATTATATAAACAATATTTGTTTGATATGGTTTATAACCTTGTGGATGACTTACTTAACCTTTTTACTTTAGATATTTATAGATAAAAATAGTTAATAATATTTATAAAAATTATAACCTAAAAACTATTAATTAATCAACCTATTCTTGTCACTCTATGTTATATGCATAAATTCATACTCATTATAACACTAATTTTTTAAACTTTTCTTTATTGCTCATTTTTATTGATATAAACTTTTTTAAAATTGTTAAGACATCAAAGTTTTAAATTTTCTTTAAGAAATTCAAAATTCAAGTTCAATAAGGACAATAATGGTTAGGGTATTGGCTTCTCTTTGGGGAGTTCCAAGGTTTAAACCATGGTGTACCCAAAAGAGGATATGTTGGATGGTAGTAGTCGAGTGTTTGTGGGTTGGTTGCCCCAAAATATATTATCGATTCTCTTATATATTAAAAATAAAATCCAAATCCAAATCATGGGAAGGATAACTAACTTAGAAACTCTATAATTTGGTGTGGCTAACAAACATACTAACTCCGACTTAAAGAACTAATTTGGAGAATCGACATACAAAATAGTGATTTAAGACACAAGCTAGAAGAGTTTCATGCCAAAATAAAATACTTCCAAAACCCAAATTTAAAGAAATCAAATCAATTGGTGTGGACTGGGTCAACTTCGGGTCATTATACAATTAAAAGTGGTTACATTGAGATGCTAGAAAGACCTCAAACAAAAGTCTCCTAAAGGAATATCTAGAACAACAAGTGCATTCCCAAAATAAAAATCTTTACTTGGCTTGTGATCCAAAAGAAAATCCTTACTTGGGACAACTTGACCAAGAGAGGCTTCTAGGGACCCAACATATGTTGCCTTTGTAAAAAGAATGAAGAAACAATCACTCATATCTTTTTGAGGTGTTTCGTCTCTTAAGAAATGTGGATCAATGGTTGAGATCAATTGATTTCAGTTGGGTGATGCCTACGGATCTTATTGATTGGTGGATCCAATGGAGACCTTGTGATAAGGAGAACAAACAACTTTGGAACATTGTCATCCCAACCTTTTTATGGTGCATATGGATTGAAAGAAATAGGAGAATCTTTAAAGACAAATTCAAGAATACAACATTTATCTTCAATCAGCTCCCAGTAAGGTTAGAGGAGACTCTCAAGATTAGGGAAGTCATCCACCACTCCTTTAAATACCCTAAAGTAGCATAATATTTAATGCCTAGTAGTTTCTAACTTTATTTTGGCCCTTGGAACTGTCCAACTTGATGATGGCGGTACCAACCTTGAACCACCATGGGTCTCCCTCACTCCGAGTCGTGTTTAACAAGGCGATATAGAGGTTATAGTGATAGCACCATGATTTGACACTACATAGGAGGCAATGCGACTTGACCCTCTGATCAATTGTTTAAAAAAGAAAGGTAATTGTTGATTCCTTTATGTATATAAAAAAAAAATAGTGTGGATGTAACCACCTTCTCTATATATCAAAAACAAAACTACCTATTAACTTTGCCAACCACAACTCTTATAAATTTATAAATAATAATAAAAAAAAAAATTATTTATTACATTATATATAAATTTAACAATTTATTATCCTAATTCTTGTTAAAACAATGCAATGATTAAAACTTTAATTTTTTAAAGAAACAAGATTCAAATATTCTTTGATTCTCTAATAAAAAACAATCATAAAAACATTTCAACCTCGAAGTAAATTACTAGGAATGGCATGTAATATGCAACATATGAACAAATCAAATATCCATTGAATTAAAATCTTCATAAGAAACTTTTCAAGTGAGATATATTTGTACGATTGACATATATTTCTTAATATTTTGAGAAGGTGAGTTTTTTTTTTATTTAATTTTTTTAAAGTGGTTTTGGTTTGAAAAACTATGATGGTTTTACATTTTTAAAATCAATCATTTTAGAGTTGTACATCTGATCCTATCAAAATAATATTATCAACTGGATTTTAAATCACAAATATGTTAACCTTGACGTATGTGCTTAAAATTTGTGAGAGGTATGTTATAACAAACCCATGATTTGCCATACGAAAAGATTGCAAGAGAAAGAATATTTGTGATGGAAAACATGTGATCTTCTTAACGTCTGGCACACGCCGACACGAGACGAATTCCTCCTGAAAATAATGTTATGGACCACAAAACATAATTCCTCTAATAGTAGATCGAGGTAATATGGCCCCCAATATAACATAGACAATGCACATGGAACCCCACATCGAATCTAGTTTTGAAACAATTCCAAGGCGATGTAAGTCGTTGCTTTAATTAGTCCATCAACTATTCTTCGAGGTGGTGGTGGTGGTCCGCACATTCTCACATGGCTTCCACAACTAAAATGAGGTTCAGCTATCTACCTAACTCGATACAAGTTTCGGTGGGTCCATAGAGGATAAGAGATTTTATCTGGTCGGGGAGTTGAAATGAAAATGAATTATCATATATTTATGATATATAAAAATGTGTAATTGAAAATTTTATTAAAAAAAACTTGACATTTTTTTAATCATCATCTTGAAGTTGAATGATGTAAGGGTCAGAAGCCACGTCGCAGTAAAGGCGGCCGACAGTCTTGTCGGGAAGCAACAGCCACGTCACATGGAGTGTGGGGCCATTGGGTAACGGTGTTGGCCAGGCCTTTTAATCGGCGGAAACATCGGAGGCCACGTGCGCCTTTTAAGCCGTGTGCTGTGCTAAATTGGAAGCGTTCCCAACTCCGAAGAGGCATTGAATGGCAGAGGAATCTGCTAAAGTGGCAAAAAATTGTACAACTGTACGCGGACGGTGAACGTCCAATTCTAGCAAGTTGAAGTGGATCGTCACCATGCCGTGCTTGTACAACTGGACGCCTTGACAGGACCTCTTCCTCTTCCTTGTATTCAATTTAGGTCAAGGGCGATCAAATACTTCATTGTACAACACACGACTCTTACTTTATTTCTCTATAATTTAACCTGAAAAGTGTAATCATAATTTTCTAAAATAATTATAAAGTATAATAAAAATAAAATTATTATTATTTTTGTTTATTTTTTTGGAGTGGTTCTTTTGTTTAGTTCTTCTATTTATTCATTTTTTTTAGGTTGATTTTCTGATCTTTACGATGTTGATTGTTTGGGTGGCTTTACGCCCTCGAGTTATGATTTTTCCAACTCTTTTTTATTATAACTTCTCTTATTTTTTATTGAATATAATTATTGATTTCAATAAAATATATATATATATATATATAATTTAACTTTTAAAAATAAAAAGTTATAAGTTATATTGGTAGGTGTCTGTCTCGCGAGGCACTTACCAAGAAGATATCCATGTTCAAACCTTGGAAGCAGCAACCCATGTGTTTGAACCCTTACTTACTAAAATAGTGTGATTGTAACCAACTCTCATATGTAGCTTAAAAATATATATTTTATTTATTTATTTAATTAATTATTTTTTTAAAGCGAAAAACCCCTTGCGAGGCCGCTTGGTTTGAGAGACCACGACCAGGGGTTCTACGCTGTCAAAGTCATCCGAATATCGTGCCCAACCCTATCCACACCAATATTATTAATTAGATTTTAAATACCCAATTCAACTTTTTGGTAGAGTGAAGATTCGAACCTGGGACCTCTCTTGGAGGATTACCCTCTTCTCTTCAACTCACCTGCAACACCTAAATATTTGATTAAATTTTTAAAAATATATATCTAACTTTATTTTTTTAAATGTAAACTTAAAATTTTTAATTAAAGTTTTAAAATTAAGAAAAGTAAGATATTTGTGGAGACTGGAGTCAATGGAACATCATCTTTGTCCTTATAGCTTCACCCACCGAAACTTGTATGCTTTATAGAAAGGCGCGCTCTTGGAATTAATCAAACGGTACCTTACACGACATGTTACTTTTATCGTTTTTCAAATCCATGACGCGCATTAGAATTGTCGACACGTTTAGGGGTTTTAACACGAAAGATTTTGGAAGATTTAAGAAAATTTAATTTAATTTTGGTGGATACCATGTAGATATTATTGTTTATTCAGAGACATCCATACACTAAAATTTTGGATTAATTATGAAAATCAGAGATGCATTACTCTTTTCATCCGATAATTATTCAATCTCAAGAAAGAATTACTTAGTAACAATTTGCAGAAGATAACATGATCCCGACTTATTGCTTCATTCTTCCAGTCTCCAAAGGCCATGAACAGGAAGCACCAGGGTGATCACAGAGATACAATAAGATCAATTCGTCACCGCCTCCAAAAAAGAACATCTACGACGACATCCAACTCTTACATCACTCACTTCTCTTCAGTCTTGAATGTTGGGAGTAATCCTTGATCCACGGATCTTGTATATCATATGTCATCATGTTTACTGTTTTTCTTACTTTATTTTCTCTGGAGTTGTATTAGACACTCTCGTTGCTTTGTATATGTCTTACTTTACAGTTCTATTGACCTCTTTTGGTCACCGATGGACATTAATACAAATTCAAATTCAAATTCCGGTGATTTTTTAAATTAATAAATTTAATTATTTGAATTAATATTATTTTGTACATTTATTTAAAATGATATTTTCAAGTTAAAGTAATGTGAAGTACAATGAATGATATAATTAAAACCACATTCTTTAAGACAATCTTTAGGACAATTTTGCTAACGAGAACAAATTATTAGGTTATACACCCACCATTTTAAAGGCAAGGCTAAACTTGAATTTTTTTACATCCAATACCATGCTGCCCTTTAAGAAATTTGGTTTATAAATTTTCTTCTTTAATCATACAAATTTAATACCACTGCTAGGGACAAGTAACATCATATTATTCTTTGTATCATAAGGGATTAACAAATTCAAATAAATGAAGACCAAGTCAATGCTTGCATTAGAATATCTGTTTTTAGAATATCTAATGAGTTTAAAATATAATTGAAAGACAAACATCAAAGAGATTAAATAGTATATTTTCAATGATAAATAATGTATGAGATTTATAATAAAAATGGTGCACTTAGATGTAATTAATAATACAAATTTTGGATTTTTATGTTATTTAAAGTAATAGATATTTTGTCAAACCCATTTAGGGAACATAGTAAAAAATATTTAAAAATAAAATAAAATTTCAAAATCATATATATATTTTGAATTTATATGATAGAATTAGTAGTTGTGACGAATCTGGGTAAGTTGTTCGGTTTTTATAATCGTTACAGTATTTTGCGTTGTTCGTCTCAAAAGTTGCCACACAGCTCTTCGTGCAGTCTATCTCGAAAGTTGTTACACAGTTCTTCATGCATTTTGTTCCTATAACCCCATGCCACAATCATTTTAAACCTTTTATGTCGTTGAAAGCACCAGGAAAGGGACAAGCATTCAGTCTGGTGAGGCCCGAGATTTGAACCTAAAACTTTGGTTAGTGGTGAAAACAACACCAAAGAAACCCTTAGACCCCCGACCACAACCAACGAGGAATGTATTTTTTGTGTATCCGCAAGAGGGAGTGGGAATCGTACACGGGTCGGCCACAAACGACACGCTTTGTTAAGTTTCCTACACTGATAAACCAAATCACCCACTCAAGCAGATAATTCTTTATACTTAGAGTTTAATGTAGCTCAAACAAGTAAAATAACTAAAGAAAGATATGTACGACACTAAATAAAATTATATGATAGAACCTTCCTCTTGTAATCCTCTCACAAACCACTTTAAAAAACATTAATTTACTCTCAAAATATTCAATATAAAAGACAAATAGAATTAGTCTATTTCATTCTCAAATAATCATTGTTATACTAGTAATCATTAAAATTTTAAAAACTTTAATGAAAATATGCTTAAAATAAATTATACCAAAATATAGCTTAAGAATCTAAATCCAAGCCCCTCTAAAAATTAAAATAAAATTTTCTAATAAAATACTTTTTGGTCTAAGAGCTGCCTTTGGATTAATTTGCACCCAAATATTTTGATCAATATTAGAAGATCATGAAGAAGTAACGCTTCATGCATCAACCTTTGAAGCAGACTGGTTCCTTTAAATCCTAACTAGCTAACTTTTGAAATGGGAGGTTGAAAAGAGTATAAAAAGAGATAAAATACATACAACTAGAATTATATTGGTGTGGATTCAACAACATCAATATACATAATGCATAAAAGAATGTGTCATTCAATCACAACTAGATCACCTAACAAACCAACTTATCACTTTTACTTACAAGACAATTCATTTAAATGACCGGTAAACATTCTAGAATTAGAGAACAAATATCCAATAAGAAATTTATGAAGCAGAATAACTATTGCATTCATTCAACTAGATTTTAACAAAAAATATTGATAGTTCATCAGTATACATACATGTCTCAGCAAGAGTCTAGACAAGAGGCTAGACAACAATCCAAACTTTACTTCTCAAAGACATAAATCATTCTTATACATTGATGCAAATTATAAAAGTTAAAGAGCTAACTCCTAGAATCTATTACATTCTGGTATATATAGTTTTACAATTAATTTTGTTACTTGGATATTATTGCCTTGCGACTGGATTGATGTTATGTCAAAGTACTTGCTAGTCTACATGCATGCTTGGAAGCCTACTCTAGTACAACAAATTGGGCATGACTATGTTGATGTGGTCTAACTAGGTTTCATTTGAAGAAGTGAAGGTTGATTTTGAAGCTTTGATGACCTCTTGATGGTTGCTGGACAATGGATTTTTTGTCCCCATCTATTGACCTCAACGGTACAAAAACTTTGACAACATCCATACTTAGCCAATTTTGAATCTCTTAATGGCTATCAAGCAATAGGTTTTTGGTACCCATCTATTGGCATCAATGGTACTAAATCTCCAATGGCTTTTATACTTAGATATTCTGAGCATAATGATGGTTGTTGGGTGACAGGTTTTTGGTGCCCATCTGCTAGCATCAACGGTACAAAATCATTGGCAGCTTCCATGCTTGAAAATTTTGAGCCTCCTGATGGTTGCTAGGCAATGCATTTTTGGTACCCATCTTCTGGAATCAATGGTACAAAATATTTGATGACTTTCATACTTAGAAATTTTGAGCCTCCTGATGGTTGTCGAGTGACAAGTTTTTAGTCCCCATATGTTGACCTCAACGATATAAAATATTTGGTAGCATTCACACTTACCCGATTTTGAAGCTCTTGATGGTTGTCGGGCGATGAGTTTTTGGTCCTCGTCTGCTAACATCAATGGTACAAAATATTTGATAGTTTTCATACTTAGAAATTCTTAAGCTCTTGATGGTTGTCAGATTTCTGAGATTCAATGCCAATGTTGTTATATAATTATCTCGAAAGGAGATGGATGTGGGTAATCATAAAAATTACTCACATTCTTGGTGACTCACAAGGGATTATGCTTGCAAAGGCATGTAACCCATACAACCTTTACCCAATTGGGCTACAAAGTCAACAAAATAAACATAACATAAAAATAAAAACCATACAAATAAAAAAACTAGCTATACATCCCTTGTTCCTAGAGTATGAGCTGGCTCAATTAATTGTTTGGGCCTTTCTCCTAAAGACATCCCTGATGATTCACTTTGTTGCATCATTATCTAAGCTAAAGGTGATGTTGCAATTTGAAATAGCCAACACATATTATTCCATGTATCTGGAATAGGTACAGGAATTCCTCTCAACTTGTAAAGGATGTCTTATAGTTCATAGTAATGCTCATAAGAAGGATCATTGTATCTTTTGGCCATTTCTTTATATTTGGCTAAAATATAGAGGAGCTTATGAAATAGAGTGAAGACTTGTTCTATCTTGAGGGGTTTTGGTAGTGACTCGATCTCACTCTCATATTTGATCTGTAGATCTAACAATTGACCAATTTTCTTCTTAGTGTAAAACTGTCCCTTTTTGTCCTAGAACTTGAGAGAGCCGAGTGCCATGATTTCTTGAGAAACCTTACTCATTTTGTTAGTGGTTGTCCTGAGAGCATTGAGCAATTATTTCCCCTTTTGAATTAGCTCACTTTCAAGAATGACCTTATTAATCCCAAATCTACATTCATTTACATATTTCTTTGATTGTTGTGCCAGTTGAGGATATTTTTCTCTATTTTTAAGAATACGCTTGACTACTTAGGCTTCCATAAGATTGCTTGTTAGATCCTTCTTAATTTTTGCAAACTCTCTTTTTGCCTCCTATGTCACCTTAGAAATATCTTTTATTTTTCTTATGAAGAGAAATACCTTTGAGGTAACTTCTTTGATTTTTTCACAACTGGCCTCTAATCTATTTGAGCAAGTCTTTAGAGATCTCTTGGCCACGAGTCTTATTTTCTTGTTTTAACTTTGATTGAACATTAAAAAGTGCTTCCTATTGTTGTTGCAACTTGGATTTTAACTCATGTAGTATTGCATCCTGCTTTTGCTTCTCGTTGTTGGTAGTTTGTAGTTGTTCTTCCAGGTTATATTTTTCATCCTTTTGCTACAACTTCTCCTTAGAAGGGGTCTTATCAATAACATGCTTTAGCTCCTAAATTTCTCTTCTAAGGGCATCTTGTTAATATTTTCTCTACTCAATTTTAGCTCCAGGGCTTTGATCCATTTCGTAGTAGCTTCAAACTTTTGATCTCATTGCAAAAAAAATGTATTCACCTTAGAGCGAAGGGCCCAAAGCATTTCAATTTTTGAAGTCTTCGAAATGTCATGCTTGTGTACTTTAATTTTAGTGTTTCAAACTCATATCTGCAACTTCCTTTTTGAACTTTGGGTGAGCTATCATCTTCACCCTTTCCTTAGTAATGGGATCTACTGCATCATATGTTAAGGTGGCTACCTCCTTTGCACTATCTTGTTGTTGTTGTTGTTGTGGCACCCACTTTTGTGTATTTTTCTCTAGATTTTGGATGACAGAATAATTTTGGTAGCAAATAGTTAGAAGTGGGGGGTGAAGTAGAAGTAGTAAAAAATGGGGTAAACTTAGTAAGGGTATTTATAGATAAAATATTAATATTTACAAGAATGGGGGTTTTCATATGTATAGTGGATAGAGGAGAGGTTTGTGGAGGAGAGTTATGTAGGGGAGATGGTTGTGCTTCATGAGAAGATGATGAAGGTTGCAGTTCAAATGAAGGATTTATTGTGGTTGGGATAATTTCAATTGAAGGAGAGGATTGAGGAGACAAAGGAGAATATTGAGGAGATGAAGGGAAGATTGAGGAGATATACCCTATACTTGCACTTTTGGATTTACCTCCACCTTTATGGCTACTTCAGCCTTAGTTACTTCAATTGCCACATCAGTCCTTTGTTATTCTTACTTCAGCTACTACCTCTTAGTTCTTGCTCTCTCTGCATCTAAAGTTCAAAGGCTTGGACAATTTTTGGATTTTGCTCTCTAGATGAGCCTTTTTTGAAAATATCTACGTTGAGTCATTGAATGAGACCTAAAGGATATTGACGCACTTATTATTCTAATATAATAAACTAGCTCAGATATTTTCGTACCCATTGTATGTCATGTAGTCTCTTGCTCCATGCATTCTATGGAAATGGGGCTTCCTGAAATGACTCTGGTGTGTTGCTTTCCTTGGAGCTAGGCTTCTTCTATGCTTGTTTCTTCCTCAAAATCATCATAGCTCACCAAAGTAGCTACTTGTGGTTGAGGTTGAGTAGATCCCTTTGTTTCTTCTTCTACTTTTACTTTTGAATCCTCTATGATTTTCAACTTTGAAAATATCTCATTTTCATGCTTTTTCATCCAAATGATATAGTTTCCTTTGAATTCAATCTCAAATATTCTATCAACATCATTGAGAAAATATTTTCTATGTTTATCCCACTCACAATGTGAAATCCACCATTCACTTATCTTGTGCTCTTCCCATCCTAGTTCATCCTTGATCTTCTATATTAGTTCAACATTTATTCATTGATATTCATTTCTTTTTGGGTCAAAGATTCGAGTATATTCATGTCATTTCCTCCATGGTGGCCTTTCTTGCATTGCCTTGATGTTCAAATTTGCTTCCTGATTATCGTCAATATTTTTGAAAATCTCGATATTAGGTCTTGGCATATGCTTAAATAGAGGAGGCTTGTTATTTAGATCTACACATTTAGCCTTGAATATGCCCTTTGGTTCATAATACCTTTTGTGCGGTATAATTAATAGCTGAAGAGCGCTAAGATTCTTGCTCAAAAATTTATATTGTTCCCTTTTCATCATAATTATATCATCAAAATTAATAGGGAGGTGAAAGACGTAAGTTTTTTTTTAACTTTGACCCCATAATGCTTCTCCACTTCATCTATCTGTCTACATAATTCTATATCGAATATCTAGTTAGTAACATAGTATGGGAGCAAATATGGGGTACCTAGGAATCCATATATTCTTATTATCATGCCCTCCTTTAGGAAATACCAATCACCCAACTCTCGCTTCTTGCCTCTTAATCTATATAGAGATTCTGAGCCGAGGAACAAAAAATACCCAAAAAAAATTGCAAGTGCAAGACCTATAAATCTTTTTTTGAATCACATATATGATGCACTTTCTCTAAGGGTGGGAGTCCAGTTCACAACAGGGTGCATTTGACCTTCATCCCATTACTACAACTCTAGCGATGTATATTTGGAGGCATGTTGAATAAAACTAACTAGGCCAAATAAGACAAATAACTGAACTTCTCACTTTGACCTGCTTTTAGGGTCACTAATTGATTGCATATTATATAGCTTAGAAATTCAACCTAATCTAGGAAAACGAGACCATGTGCACCTACTTCGGTGTAATTGTGCACATTGGTGACTACATAAGCTAATGAAAGTTGATATGAAAATACATCTACATTTGTTTTGAGTCCCAAGATGATAGTCAACATAGACAAAACCATCTACATTAATTTATCAAAATTTACTATCTTCATCGTTCTCTTTGTATAATCACTCAAGAGCATTCCCAACAGACTAGTTAGCCAATTTTTAAAAATTGGATTTGTTAGAAAGCTTTTCTACTCATCTATATCTATTATTTTGGGCTTGAAATCCGGTAAATCCCCTACTATGAAAGCTTTAGCAATTTATTCTTTTGTTATTCTAAGAAATTTTTCTTACTTTGAGTAGCGAACAGTCATTGTATTTGGGTCATATAATTGCACGATAACTTTCACCAACTCTAGACATGGGTGAACCAACCTAGGCAATAGTGAGATAATAGTGAATTCCATGGAGTGTATTCTAAATATCTTGGTGATAGCCTCCATCCCTTTTCTTTTACAATCTCTCTAAAATTCCTAAATTTTGACTTTGTCAAAATAGGGTCATGAATGTCATCCAATTTATCTTACAACTCCTTGGTCGACCTCTACACCTTTTGGATTCTCTTTGCTCAAGCCATTTTTTCAAGCCGAACTGTTTGTGCTCTACAACAATTTTCCTCGATAGACTACTTAGGCTTTCATTATATAGAATATTGATTGCTTAGATTGTGTAATGCTTGCTTTCAACTCCTTTTATAGAGAAAAGGGAACACACTCTATGCATGACCGTTATTAATTATAATTTAAAGATTGCACATGCCTATAAATCTTTGGTCATAACTACAAACCATAATATCAAATTACACTACATGGTCGTAGACAACAAGCCACAAACCAATGATTCCTTAGCAATTTTAAATCTTGATGGCCAATGGTTATCCTTGAGCCAATAAAAAAATTTCACCTATATACAATTCTAACAAATATTATTTTTTATATACATATTTACATGTGTAGCTATATACATATATACAAGTAAGCGACACCCTTCTTGATGCATAGTGCTTTAAATATTGGATGTGGGTAAGATGCAACCTTGCAATCTTGAATCTCAAATGCATTTGAGTCCTTCTTGTTTTGCCCCCTTGGCTTGGCTCGGTCCAAGTCCCATTTAAGTACAAGATCTCCTTCTCTAAATGATTTTGGTGTTGCTCTTTTATTAAACCATTATTTGACAGTTGTTTGATGGTGATAGAAATTATTGTAAGTTTTTTCTTGCTTTTCTTATAACAACATTAAATTTGCCATCCTTCTTTCCATTGTCTAAACATCTTCTAATTCCATTTGATCAATAAATTTCAAAGTCAACAATTCTAAGTTGATACGCAATATTGCTTCTTTTTCATATACAAAAGCATATGGTAAAGTTTTTAATGCCCTCTTAACTATTATCCTATCAACCCATAATTCTTGATTAAGCAATAAATGCCAACTTCTTGGGCTATCATTGATGCTTCACTTAATTATCTTCATCAAATTTTTATTTGTGGATTTTGTCAATCCATTATCATGTAGATAATAGTTTAAGGATGCATTTTAGTAGATGCCATATTTTCTCATGAAATCCATGGTCTTTTCCCCACTAAATTATTTGGCATTGTTTGATACTATCATGGCTAGAATCCCAAATCGAGTGATCAATCTCTCTAAGAATTCAACGACGGTATCTTGGTCTGCATGCTTGGTAGCCTTGAATTCAGACCATATGGTAAAGTAGTAAGCTATTGTTAGTATGAATTTATACCCGATAAAAGAATTAGGGTTAATTACCCCAATGAAATCCAACCCCCACTATTGAAAGGGTTCTTCTGCAATTATTGATTGAAGGGGTATTGTCGGATGTTTATTTTTACCTACAAACCTTTGGCATTTATCACATGATTTGGCCATTTTAAATGCATCTAAAAATATCAAAGGCCAATTGTATCTGACTCTGAGTGGTTTAGCTATTTTAGTTTATCCAAAATAATGCTCACCTGAGAAGCCATCATGGAGTTCCTTTAAAATCTCTTATATTTTATTCAAATGCAAGCATATTAACAATACACCATCAAAAAAATTCAATACAGGATGCCATCAATTATTGTATAGTTCATCGTCTACAATATATATTTGAGTATTTGAAAATCCATAAAACAGTCCAGACATTTATTGGATTTAAAAAAATGCATCAAATGCTCAATCTAGGTTTCCTGACCCATTCGTATTCTTTTTTACTAGAAACTTTGTTGATATTCCAATAATATGTTAACATTCTACAATGTTGACTCTGCTAATTACTGACACAATGGTTTTCCTCTTATGAGCTTAGTTGGTTTGATCTCAATATCATATTCTTGAATTTTGTGACCTAGCCAACCCGCTTATCACCCAATTCTCCTTGTATTATAAAATTTTGGATGTCTCCATGTACTACATATACCATTGTTTTGCTTTGTGATATAAAGTGCCAATTTTTTTTAATGATTTCATCAAAGCATAGACCTATTTTTCTATAAAATTGTAGTGCTCCTCATGATCATGCAGTGTCTAACTTAGGAAAGCTATAGGTCGCTCATCATTTTATTCATTCTTCTAAGTGAGCACAATTGCATAGCTTCCTTCTGACCCGAATACATAGAGAATAAAATATTTGGCATAGTCTTGGTTAGCTAACATAGAAGCTTTAGTAATATCTTCCTTTATATTTTTGAAAGCATTTTTTCTATCATCCATCCATGTAAAATTCGTCTACTTTTTTAGCATCTCCGTCATTGGCTTTATAATCTGAGAAAAATCTGATATGAAATTTTGAATGAAGTTAATATGCTTGAAGAATGACTGTAATTCTTTCTTGTTTGATAACAATGGAAGTGCTAGTATGACCTTTACCCTATCTGGATTAATAGCTAAACCCTTTTTAGACACAATGTGCCCTAGCAATTTTCCTTCTTGGACAACAAAGATCGATTTCTTTGGATTTAATGACACCCCAAATTCTCTACATATTTGGAACACCAGTCTGAGATGTTCGACATGTTTCTCCTTTTGATGAGAAAAGATTGTCATATCATCCAAATAAATCACTATTATTTTATTCACCAATTCCCCAAATGCTAAATCCATTGCCCTTTGAAAGGTAGCTCTAGCATTAGACAAACCAAAGGGAATTCTTTGATAAGCAAAAATTCCCCATTTGGTGGTGAATGTGGTCTTATATTGATCCTCATCTTGGACCCATACTTGATTAAAGCCTAAAAATCCATCTAATAGGGAGAATCTTTTTTGCTCCCAGCTACTGTGTGCAAGATTTGGTCAATTTGGGGCAAAGGATAGTGGTCCTTTAATGAGGCCTTATTTAAATTTTGAAAGTCTACACAAAGACGAATATCATCGTTCTTATTTCTTACTAGCACCAAGTTAGCTACCCATGTGGAATGTTTGATCGGGTAGATAATTTTAGCATTTAAAAGCTTTAGCAATTCTTGCTTCATCAACACTTCTATCTTTGGATTGACTGGCCTTTGCTTTTGTCAAAAAGGCTTAGTATCAGGCATTAGTTCAATGGTGTGTTGAATGGTATCTTTGTTGTATACCTTAAGATCATCATAACTCCATGCAATAATATCACTAAATTCATTGCATAAGTTCAGAATTTGTTGAATTTCATCTTCAGAGCAATGCACTCCAACCTTAAGGTGTTTTCCTGGTTCAATATAAATTTCTTTGTATCCTTGTTCATCAATATTCATCTTGTGGGAAGTTGGTTGATCACTACTATCAAATAGACTCTCGAGGGTGATTAATCCTTTTGGGATATGATTATTCTTCAATTGTATTAAATCACCTTCGTCTTCATTTTCTAGTGACCTGTTGGTTTCATTTGCATAGTTCATTTCTTGTATCAAAAAATCAACTATCTATTCATCATTGTCAAATATTTGCTAAAATGTGTCTTTATCTAGTACTAACGGTCTATACACCAACTTAATTATCTTGGATTTATGTATTGTATTGGACACTGGACAAAAATTAGCCCCATCAGAAGCTAGTGTATTAGCATGAGCATTTTGCTCTCTAGGAATTGCTCTTATGTTAAGCGCTTCAAAGCTTTAAAATAGATCCCACACTCAGTTTTGGTAAGCTTTGAGGTAATTATGTTTACTACTATACCACTCTATAACCTAGTTGATGACCAATTCTGAATCCCCATGGATCAATAATTTGCTTAATTCTTATGTTTGTTAACTTTCTTGAGGCTAAGGAAAACTGCCTCATATTTCATCGTATTATTTGTGCAACTCCAAGTTAGCCTGTATGAGAATCCTTTCTCTACCCCAATGGGTGAAATTAATACTATGCCTACTTTGACACCATTCTTGCATCTTGCTCCATCGAAGTAGAGCTTCCACATTGCATCTTGTTGTAGATCTTGATTTACCATAGCTAGGGTTTTCTTTTCTTCTAGATTCATAATTGAATATGTACCAATCCTAGTTTCAACCATGGCATTGAAATACTTTAGTGAGAATTGATCTTCCATTTGCAATTCATCCATAATATCCTCCATTATATCAGTCTCTTCATTAATCATGCCAATTGTATTAACTTGTTGATTCTCTTCTTCAATCCTCTCTATGTGATAAGTGGATGGCTTCTCAGCATAGATCTTCACTCTTCTATTTTTGCATGGAATCTCCATATGTGAATAATCTAGAGAGAGATATCCCCCTAATTTAGTTGTAAACTCCCTAGAAAGGCACATTCCAAAATAAGGCTCTAAATCTACCACCACTACCTCCTGAATAACTATTATTTAGGGCATCCTATGCAGCACCATAGGTATGTCTTTGATTACTCCCATAGTCTTTACTAGAGTACCATCCAATTATAGCACACCAAGACTACTTCTGGTATATTCCATGCCCATTATCTCACAAACAACCTTGGGCATTATTATTGTTGCTGCTCTAGAATCTATCATACAATTGTGTACCACCCATCCTTCCATGCATAGAGACAAGTAGAATGGTGGTGGCCTATTTTTTCCTGCTCCTGGAGTGGGATTTGCTTGAGCCAAATTGAGTTCCAATTGGTAGTGTTGTCCTTCATGTTTGATGGATTTTAATGATGCCTGAAGTAAGTCAATTTGTCCTAGAATCATCAGAGCATCATACATGCTAGCTTTAGATGGAATTTTCTTCAGCTCATCAACTATATTGAAGCTATGAGATTCTAATTGTTTCATCTGGTCTTTTCTAGGTTCATTGAATCTTGTATAGTATTCATAAGTTGCTTCAAATCTCTATCTCTTGGTGACAAAAGGATATCGAAGCTTATCTCTAGCTTGTTCTTGAGTCTCAGCTTCTTTTACTAGCTTTTGTTGTTCTTGAGTTGGCTTTTGAACTCGGTATTCGTTTATTTTATGAGTAGATTTAGAGGTATCCTTTTTTGGTTGATATATTGGCTCATAAGGTACTTTAAAGGGGTCCAATTTTTTAGGATCTACTTGCAATGTATTTTTTCCTAATATCATTAAAACTACCACTTACTCAATCAACGACATCATCAAATTATGATCAACTTCCCTTATTATATTTACTTATCATTTCTAAGCTCTTTTTGCTTTCTCAATCATAATATTTTGTATGTGATATTGGTGCAACATACATGAACTTTCACCATGTAGATCGTTATAGGTTGAACACCAAATAATCTACTTCAAAAGTTGAATTGGAAGGATCACTTTCCTAATTACTATACACATTATGTTAGATTTCTCAATGGTTTTACTGATAGAGGTTGCTTGATCCTTCATCATATATGGAAATATTCTAGGTTGAAAGTTTCTTTCAGATTCCCTCCTCTTCATAGTAGTGACCTCATTTGTCAAATTCTTCATAGTTATTACTATTTATTGTAACGCAGCCATTTGAGGATCTAAGGTTGGTAATGTAGGTATAGGAGGAGGTGTCAATAATTCTTAAGTTGTTAAAGGTGCTGGTAATGCTTGGGTTGTCAATGGTACTAGCAGTGTTGGGAAATTGATGGCTGGAGACACAACCAAAAAATAAGTGTTTGCAATAGGTGCTTATGTTTGCTATTGGGATATTTTTAGGAAGATTGACATTATATGATTTTGGAAGTTTACCTATTGATATCAATATATTTTCTGTCGTTAATGTTGCTTGTAAAATCTCTAGAAATATCAATATATTAGACTACCTTATCATCAAGCCTAGATCTGAGTTAAAGATCCATAGGTAATAATACAAGGCTTGTGCATCAGTTGGCCTAAGTTCTTGAGGCACTCTTCTCCATGTGTGGCTAAATCTGATATTAAAGTCCATTATTTCCTCCTATGGATGCCTTTGTATTACAGTAAACTATGTTAGTAATGAGAATGGATCTGCTTGTTCGTTAAACTCTTGTACTAGCTTACCAACAAGTTGTGCCCATGAATTTATGCAGTTATCCGATAAGGTTCGGTACCAATACAACACTTTACCTTTGAATGATATTACCAACAACTTAATCATAACATCCTCCTCTTAGATATTATGTATAGTAGCTAATGAAGCCACATCCTAGCAATGCTCATTTGCAAATTTTATTTTACCATCATATGTAGGTAACACTTTTAATGCTGCCTAAGGGATTAAATTTTGGTTAAGCAGATTAAGAGGCCTCGTATTGTTCCAATTTGGAAAGTTTTATGGATTTTAATTATTATGAAGAACACAAGCTTATACTAAGAGGGGGGGTGAACAGTAAAAGATAAAAAATTTCTCTTTTCTTTCCAAAGCAATAACTTCAAATAATATCAATGCAATAATGAATTAATTCACAAATCACCATACACATAAGAGAAAAATATTTTTGCATGGATATACCCTCTCGGGAGAAAACCATGACAAAATATTGCTTATATATTTCTTCAATAAATTTCGTGGGTATAATCCCACAAAAGACACCAATCCCTATACAATTTTGTGAACACCAATCCCCTATACAAGTTTGTGGACATCAATCCATAGGAGACACCAATCCATAGAAGACACCAATCCCCTATACAAGTTTTTGGATACCAATCCACAAGAGACTCCAATCCCCTTGCTCAAGTTTGTGGGCACCAAACCACAGGAGACACCAATCCCCTTGCTCAAATCTACTCTAAAACCTGTTCATAAAACCTGCTCAAATTTGCTCCAAAACCTGCTGACAAAACCTACTCAAATCTGCTCCAAAACCTGGTCACAAAACCTGCTCAAATTTTCTCCAAAACCTGCTCAAATCTACTCCAAAACCTACTCACATCTTGCACAAAAAAATGATGATCTTCCTCTTGTATGTGCTTTTCTAATTTGGTCAATAATTCCCTTCTTTTCTTCTTGATTTAAATATCAAATAAACCACTTTTAAACCCTTATAACTTCTTTCAAAACATACACAATAAACCTTAAAAATAACTCCTTATATCTCCTTTTTTAAAACTTACAATATAAATATTTATTTTAACAACATTTCGTGTACATCTCTTTTTATGATTTGCAAAGAATAAAACATTATACTAACAACTTCTCCCTTTGAAAAATGAAATCACAACATTACACTTTTTTTTTTTTAAGAAAAAAATCCCTTGCAGGGCCGCCTTGGTCTGAGAGACCATGAACAGGGGGTTCTACACCGTCAAAGTCACCCGAGAGTCACACCCGACCCTGCCCGCACCAACATTATCAATTGGATTTTGGATACCCAATTCAACTTTTTGGTAGGGTGGATATTTGAACCTGGGACCTCTCTTGGAGGATTTCCCTCTCCTCTCCAACTCACCTACAACACCTGGGTACAACATTACACCTTATATCTCCCCTTTTATAATTAAAAAAAATCAAATAACAATACTATGCCTTATATATCCTCTTTTATCATTTGCAAAATTCAAATCCCAATACTATGCCTTATATATCCCATTTTATCCAATTTAATAAAATAAAATTTATAAATACCTTGCATAGCCGCAGATGGGATTTGATGCCTTGACCTCTAGAAGCGCAGTGCCCTAATTCAAGCTAGTGACCAGTTGCGCTAACGCAACACATGAAACCAAAAGGTGCAAAACAATATTTTATTCCTTTAATGCTCTATTTTTAATTCTTCAACAAAATGGTATCGAAGAGATTCAACACCTTGACCTCCTAAACAAAAACGCTCCACACAAGCTAGGCAACCAACTAGGCTACCTATTGGCAATTTTGCACTATGCCACATTGGAAATTTTGTTGGAATATTTTGATAGAATATTTTTTATTGTAATCGGCAATATTTATTTTGACAGTAATTTCCTATGTTATTGTTTTACTTGCAAATGTAAACTTCATTGCATCGACATTATAAATGTTTTGTACACTTCATTCGGGATTCAAGTTCGCCATACTATAAATGCATAAAAAATAAAGGTATCTTTGGGTTCATAAAGACAAACAAAGAAGGATCAAAGTAAAAATCTTAAGGGACTTAAGTTTTGAAAAGCACCGTGAAGAGATAGAACGTGGAAATACGTTCACCCCAAATTTGGGGTGAACGCTCCATTCGCCCCACCTTGGGGCGAATGAAATGACAAAAGGTGATAGAAGAGGCACGACAAATCAAAGTCGCGTTCACCCTGGATGAGGGGTGAACATCCCGTTCACCCCTCTCATGGGCGAACGTGCCCCAACATGGAAACGCATTCGCGTTCACCCCGGATGAGGGGTGAACATTCCGTTCACCCCTCCCATAGGTGAACGTACCCAGAAGTCAAAGCGTGATCACGTTTGCCCCTCCCATGGGTGAACGTACCTCAAGAGTAGAATGTTATCGCGTTCACCCTGGTGGATAAGCGAACATCCTGTTCGCCCCTCCAGTGGGTGAACACGTTCTTAAAGAAGAATCGTGCAAGCATGATGGGCGATAAAAATTGGGCGAATGGAGTTTTTGAGCAAAAGGGCGAAAAGGGGTATGGTCAAAATTTCAAGAGCGCCAGATTTGCAAGCATTAAATAATGGTGGCAATAAGTAATTCGAATTGTGGATCCCAAGTGAAGGAAGAAGTCGTATAGAAGCACAAGGGGTATTTTTCATGATTTCCAAGGTGGGAGTGTGTTTCCAAGATATTGAATGTCTCCTAATTCTCTGTGCACCGATGCCCAAGTTGTTGATTTCTTGGGAATGTTCCCCTAAAATATGGATCGCTGCCCCAAAAGGATGGATTTTTAATGATTCCAAGGAGGAATTTCCTCACTCTTGTTCCTGATCTGCGATCATTTTGTTCTCATGTGTATTTAATGAAAGAGGCGAAATCCTCTATAAATACTAATCAAATTCCTATTGTAAAGGAGGTTGGACATTCTGCAAGAAAACTTTCTAAGTCTTCTGCATCAATAGAAGAGACTTGGCTTCTAAAATTTGCAAGCATTCTTATGTGTGTGATTTCCTTCTATGTTTTAAGCATTTTTGTTTATGCTCATGTTCCTGCTGTTGAGTTTAAAATTCTATTTTTGGATTTAAAACATTGTTGGTGAATGAGTTAGTTTTGGAATGCAATCTGGAGGTTGTTACTGCAAAGGTGTAAGTAAAATTCTATTGCTTTCTTTCTGTTACATGTTGTTATAACACTTGGTGGAATTCTTGCTACTAGTCTACCCCAAATCCTACATTTCGGCTTGTGGCCATATTTCCCATTTCTTTCTATTATTTTTCCAATTTCTTTCCTGCATCCCTAGTCTTCAACCAGTTTAGGATTAGTAAGGGAACCAACCCTCTCTGGAGATTGGCATGAAGGACATTCCTTTCCTTCGACCTTTCAATGTTGGTCGTATCTAGGGTGCACAAACATAATTTTTGTTGATTAGGTAGATATTTGACCAATAATTTTTGGCACACCCGATGGGACTTAAAAGTTCCATTTCCAATAGTATTAAGGTTTGATGTTCACCTTTGTGCTATGAAATTAGAACATCTGGCAACTCGATTTCACCCAAAAATCTCCAAACGTGAGTGCAACGAAAGTTGTGTCTCATGAATACAAGATCGAAGGCCAAAAATCTAGATCATCAAATTGAGTTCTACGAGCTTGATATTCAAAGGCTAGGGGAACATCCTCAATTAGCCACTTTTTGATGTACATCCTCATTACCCCACATATCTCATATACCATCTATCACATCCTCAAGATTAGCTGGTGTATTCTTCGCTCCTGTAAGTCCAGTGAGTACTACCATGAGTTTTCCTCAACCTCCACCTCACACGACCATGAGCCTTCCTCACACTACACATTATATACCAGTCCATATGGCTCAGAATCCTCCACCAAGGTAGTTCCCAACATGGAATAGCTCAGGAGCTTTGAACCTGCAAGCACAAAATCTAGTGCCTCAAGTAGCTTTGAAGGCTTTGTCGACCTATGATGGTACTGGTAAAACAGCCTATGAACATATTCAAGATGTGGCATCTCTGGTGACCATCCATGACATAACAGATGAAGATGTAATGATAAAGTTGTTGGTATTGTCGTTGAGAGGGAAATTGTTGTATTGGTACCGATCGCTACAACCGGGCACTATTACCTCATGGGATCAGTTGGTGGAGTTGTTGATTAAAAATTTTCATGAACAAGTCGATCCATACTCCTTGTTGCATCAGTTTACAATAATTCAAAGGCATCCACAAGAGGAGATAGTTGACTTTAATGTCAGGTTCGCATGAAGCTGGCAGAGAATTCCTGATGGTTTGTGGCCCACACATGAGCAAGCTACATTCTACTATCTCAGGGTATTTAGCACTAAAATTGGTATGGTCGTGTGACAAGCCAATGTGACTACATTCCCAGATTTGTACACACAAGCCCAGAAGGCCGAATCTGATATGATCGTAGTAGGTAGGCTTCCCCAAAAATGACTATGCCCATTCTTCCTGATCTCCCGTAGTATTTGTATTCAAGTGCATTTTTGCAACCCATGCCTTCCATGTACCCAGTTCCCTCATGGAGTTCTAGCCCACCTCATATGGCTCCGATCCCTACCCCACAATGCTCGACTCCAAGTTTTCCATAGTTGCCCAATCAATCAGTACCCTAGTTGTCGACACCTATTCCTTTCCTAACATTGCCAGTGCCTCCAACCCCATTGTCATTACCTGCACCGCAAGTGCCTTTACCCTTGCCAACGCCGACCACATCTTCTAATCCTGATCCTCTTACGACCTTATTGCAAGAAGTAAAATCTAATAACTCAGCCTTAAGGATGATATCAAATGAGCTTACGATGGTGAGGAAGAAGCAAGTCGAGGCTGATTTTTGATCAAGAAGATTTCAAACTCCATCGATTACTCGAGAGCAAGCGTCTACCAGTAGAGGCCCTGAGAAAAGCATAACAGTGCTAGAAAATGAGGAAACTAGCACAACAGAAAAGGCGTATTGGTGTTCAACATGCAATGATCCTCATGGAGAAGAAACCTGCATGGTGCATATGAATTATGTACAAATGCTAGAAGAGAGTTTGGTTGGCAGACAAGTCAATATGATCAGGGAAGCTGATCACAATCTTATGATGCCTTCTTTGGAGCAAGTTTTGGTTCTTACGAGATCAAGAAGAAGCCAGTAATGGTAGATCCAGCTGAGCTCGAACCTTTGAAGGTGCCTACAGAGCCAAAGGTGCAGGATGAAAAATGACAAGCTCCAGTGAAAGCACCTGGTGTAAGGACTAAGGAGCAAGATTCTATCAAGTTAAGAGATTTATTGCCTAAGCAAGCTCAAGAAAAGGTGTAAACTAAGGCATCAACTTCGCAACCCATAGCAGCTGCTCAAGCACCGAATGAGACAAAAGAGTAGGCCAAGGAGTGACTCAAGTACCCATCATTGACAAAGAGACAAAGAGTAGAAGCTACTCAGTAGTATCAAGAAAAGTATGAATGAGTTACAGAAGAGAAGGTTTCGACCATCTCAAGTTACAATATTGTGGAAGAGATGAAGAAGATACCTGCAAAAGTTAGCTTGTATGATGCATTACAACTATCGGGGCAAATTGACTTGTTGCAAGAGTCCTTGAAGACTACTAAATATCAGAAGAAGGATCCTTCTCAAATAGTCCTAGCGCAAGTGCTACCAACTTCAGCGATAGGAAAGAATAGACCGCCCCCATTTTATTTGTCACTCAGAATGGAAGGGTGGATTGTACACAATTGTATGATCGACTCTAGAGCTACGACTACTATCATGCCAAAGGTAGTATGTGAAGTGATGGGGATGGAATATACAAGGAGTAGCCCAGGAGTGTTACAGCTGGATGGGACTCTAGTCAAGATAGTGGGAGTAATCAAAGACATTCCTATTGTCCTTCATAGTATGCCATAAATCATGGTCATCCAAGAAGTGGTAGTAGTTGACCTGGAGCCATACTTTAGCATGTGCCTCTCAAGGGAGTTCATGACTAAGCTGGGAGGATATCTCTCCTTAGACTACTCACATTTGGAGATACCATTCAAAGGAAAGAGGATTCGTATCCATAATGAAAAGCCCTCACCTTTTCACATTGAAAAGTTGGAAGAGGAAGAAGAAGCTCCAGGTGCGGTTAACATGATGACTGAGGAGCTAGAAGAGGTTGATTTGATGGAAGAAGTGTTGGGTGAGCTTCACCTCGAAGATGAGTTTTTACTCATAGATTTTAATGCAATGATCGGAATAGACATTGGTTGTTATACAATAACTAAGCCCGAGCAAACTGAAGAAGTCCTCGATTCCTAGGAGTCTGACATGGATCAGTTATGGAAACTATATTTTGATGGTGCCAGATGTAAGAATGGCGTAGGGGCTAGTGTCATATTGATATCTCCTAAAGGGTTACAAAAGACTTATTCTTATAGGTTGACTTGGAGTTGCACAAATAATGCAGCTGAATATGAGGTATTATGCCTTGGGTTGAAGAAAGCTGAAAAGTTGGGCATTAAACAGCTACAAATTTTTGGTGACTCTGAGCTTATTGTCAATCAGACCACTAATAGGTGTGTGTCAAAGCAGCATTACCTAAAAGCCTATCGCAATAGAGTCTAGGATTTGTTTGAATCCTTCACCGCTTTGAACATTCAAGCAATTTCTCGAGAGCAGAATAAACATGCAGATATTTTAGCCTCTCTTGGTGCAAATTATTCTCCCATAGAGCAAGTGGTTCGAAAGCCCAAGACTGTTAGAGTGATCTATAGACCTTCGATTCTGGATAAGAATATTCATTGGCAAGTATTTGACAATGATGAACAAATAGTTAATTTTCTACTTAGAGAAGCTGCTAGCGTAGATGATAGAGTGCTTGCTGAAGAAGAGAAAGAAGGAATGATTCAATTGAAGAATAATCATATTCCCAGAGGTTTAATCTCATTGGAGAGTTTATTTGATCAAAATGATAGAGCTGAAAAGCATAGGATTAAGGTAGATGCCAAGGAATACAAGGAATTACAGTTGGAACCTGAAAAGGTTATCAAAATTGGAATTGATTGTGTGCTGGATGAACTGGAAGGCATTAAGAATTTGTGCTATGAATACCCTGACATCGTGGCATGGAGCTATCAAGATTTAAAGGGATATGATAAGAACGTGATCCAACATACCATAGAGCTACAGGAGGGGGTAAAGCCTTTTCGGAAAAAGTAACGCCCTATTAATCCTAAAATCGAAGTGCTCATGAAGGTAGAATTGCTAAAAATGTTGGAGGTGAAGATAATTTATCCGATCAAGCACTCAACATGGGTGGTGAATCTAGTCCCAGTTTGGAAGAAGAACGAAGATATTCGGTTGTGTGTCAATTTTCGCAACCTGAACTAGGCATCATTAAAATATCATTATCCTCTACCGCAAATTGATCAAATTCTTCATGTGGTTGCTGGTGCACAGAGGTTCTCACTATTAGATGGCTTCTCCAGATATAATCAAATCTAGGTGAAGGATGAGGACCAATATAAAATAACATTCACCACCAAGTGGGGCACATTTTCCTACCAACGGATGCCCTTTGGGCTCTCAAATGTCGGTGCTACCTTCTAGAGAGCCATGGATGTCACCTTCGATGAGTTACTAAATAGAATTATTGTGATATATCTTGATGATATGACTATGTTTTCGCATCACAGAGAAGACCATGTTGCTCATTTGAGGTAGGTGTTCGAGAAGTGTCACGAGTTTAGGATCTCCATTAATCCAAAGAAGTCAATATTTGTTGTTAAATAAGGGAAGTTGTTGGGTCATGTGATCTCACAAGAAGGATTGGCAATTGATCCTACAAGAGCTGAAGCACTCATGAAGTTGTCACTACCTGCTAACAAGAAGGACCTTCAATCTTTCTTCGATCAAATAAATTTCATCCACAAATTTATTGTCGACTTCGCTCAGGTTGTGAAGCCCATGATAGAGCTTTTAAAAAAGAATACTGAATTTAAGTGGATAGAGGCCAGGAGATGAGCTTTTCAAGAAATCAAAGAAAGAATCACACAAGCTCTAGTTTTAATTAATCCTGATTATTCAAAATATTTCATTCTCTATGCAGTAGGTGAGCAAGAAAGCTATGTTGTAGTATTGACACAGAAGCAAGAAGATGGAGAAGAGAAACCAATTGCCTTCTTGAGCCAAGTTATTGTACCACATCAGGAGAAGTATAATTTTATCAAGAAACAAGTGTACGCGGTGATGAAATCATTGAAGAAATTTTGACACTTTGTTTCTTAGAGCAAAACTATTGTTTATGTTATTCATCCTGATGTTCAAAATTTTATACTCCAAGGAGAACTAGGTGATAAAAGGGTAGGTTGGGTCTCAAAAATTCAAGAATATGATGTGGAGATCTGACCAACAAAGCTAGTTCATGGGTGAGCTCTATGTCAGGAGTTAGCTAAAAGTGCTACCTTGGAGATATTGGATGCAGTGCATGAGGAGGACATTGGTGAAAGAATTTGTGTAAATCATACTATGAATGATCAGGACTGGATAGAAGAGTTGGTTGACTATTTTACTTTTGGGAGATGTCCAACTCATCTTGATGCTTCACAACATCGGAGGTTCAGGCTGCAAGCGCTCAAGTATGTTCTATTGCCAAATGGATTGTATCACAAGAATATTGATGGAGTTCTTCTCAGGTGTGTGAAAGATTTCGAGAAGGAGAAAATATTGGAGGAATTTCACTATGGACTATCTGGTGGTCACTATGCAGGGAGGCCTATGGCTTTAAATATTATCCGAGTAGGCTACTATTGGCCCACTCTATTCATCGATGCTCATAGAGTAAGTCAACATTGTGATAGATGTCAGTGGTACATTGGTAGAATAAGAAAAGGAGCATTGCCTCTACGCCCAATTCAAGTGGAAGCACCTTTTCAGCAGTGGGGTCTTGACTTCATTGGAGTCATTGATCCACACTCTTCCATAGAGCACAAGTATATCTTAACGGTGATTGACTATTTCACTAGATGGGTGGAGGCCATTCCCACCAAGAAGGTTGATCAAGCTACTATTATTTATTTCTTAGAAGGGATCATTACTCGCTTTGGCATCCTAGATTCAATTGTAATTGATAATGGCACTCCATTCATTGGGGCTAAAATCATAGAGTTTGCTAGCAAATATGGTATTTATTTGAAGACATCATCCAACTATTATCCGCAAGGGAATGGGTTGGCCGAATCTACCAATAAAAATTTGTTATGAATTTTAAAAAGGATGATGGGCAGTAATAAAAGAAGTTGGCATTTGTTGTTGAACCAAGCGCTTTGGGTGGATCGTATCTCAATGAAGAAATCTATCAAAACTTCTCCATATGCCTTGGTCTATGGGAAAGAAGCTATTCTTCCCACTCATATTGAGTTGCTAGTTCTTCAAACATTGCAGTTATTCCAGGATGAAGATGAAGAATATGATCCTATGAGTGCAAGGTTGGCATAGTTGTTGCAGTTAGAGGAGGATAGGGAGTAGTCTTATCAAGTATTTGTTGAGTACACAAAAGAAATGCAGAAGTGGTTCGGAAAGAAAACAACCGAACGTAGTTTCCAAGTGGGAGATTTAGTTTTAAAATGGAATGAAAAGAAGGCCAAGCCAGGAAAACACCATAAGTTTGATGCTATCTGGGAAGGACCTTTTCAAATTATTGTAGTAAATTTGGCAAATGCTTACCATCTTCATGATCTGGAGGGTTGTGACCTTCCTATTCCAGTAAATGGTCTTCATCTGAAGGCCTATATTCAATGATGATATTCTGGTGAGGTACCACCTTGTACATATGTAAATATTCTTTCCAGTATGTTATTTGTTTTTAATTGTTGATGCTATTTTAATATATTTTATTTGAGTGAATAAAACGTTTAAAAATATATTTTTAAAAGATCTTCCCTAGTGATGAGCACGATAACATCACCTTTGGGACAAAGAGAATAGTTGGTGATATCGCTTCCATAAAGGAACAAACATAAAATATTTATGTACCGTTCACCCCAAAGTGGGGCGATACGACCGTTCACCCCAAGGATGAGGTGAACGGATTTTGATACTCCATGGGAATAAAATAAAACATGCGTTCACCTAGGATGGTGAAAGGTGTTCACCCTTATTTTGGGTGAACACATCGGGAGGAGCGATAAGGTTTTGTATTTTAAATAAAAAAAAAAGGGGAAAGCTCATATTTGTTTTAAAGCCTTTATTATTTTATGAAACTTAGAGGAAAAGATAAAAAGAAAAACAAAAGAGAGAAAAGTTTAAGTTTTTTTAGAAAATTTTCAATTTTCTAAATATGGGAAAAAAGTGAAGAGAAATTTTTAAGAAGGCTATTCACCACAAGGATTCCAAATAATTCAAAGGCGCCCTAGAATGAAGAAAAGGGAGACATGTTGCTCGACTCTAAAGATGCCAAGAAAAGGGGACAAATTTGCTCAGCACCCAAAAATATTTTCACCAAAGAAAGGAGTAGTTGCATCAGTTTTGGAAGCACATTGTAAAACAAATCGTGCCCTTGGATACGTGGTAGTGATCGGAGAGCTGGAGTACTGATAAAAGGGCATTTAATTTAAAATGTGCACTGTGTAGAAATTTTATTTTCCCAAGGAGCAGAAAATATTTATCATTGGTTGGTAAGCGGCCGATTTATTTTTCCAAGCAAGCTTCAAGCGCTAGGGCACAACTTTCAATGAAATTACATAGTGAAAAGGGCACTCTTTCCTAGGAATATCTGGCAACGAATCAAAGGAGAAACCATTGGAACATTGGGAATGGTGTCAGGCTAGCAGATCAATACCCACATTCTCCCGAAAGCACCCAAAATTAATTCAACATTTATTGCGGTAGTTGTGGGAGGGCTCTATATAAATGATGAGGTAAAAGCCTACAGTTTATTTTTCTTTTAAAATTTACTATTGTATTTCACATTGTAGCTGTAGAAGAGTCCAGAGAGTGCTCAGAATATTTGTCAGATAAAAAAGAATGGGAAAGTGAAGCAAGGAGCCCAAGGATGTCGTAGAGGCTATAGAGCCCAAGAAGTCAAAAAATAAGGAAGGAGGCTCTAGAGCAAAAAGGGCTCAAAAAATGACTATGTCGATTTGGACCCATATGAGGACACTATGGCAGAAATTGGTGACTACCTCATTACTCACAAAGGCATGGAGAGGTTAAGGCAGGATGTAGAAATGATGGTGAGCCAAGGAGTAACGTCGAACAACTGGCTGATAGTGCCCTATCATTCATAACTATTCTAGTATTTATGTCCGCCAGTTCATCCATACCCCGAGCTGGTGCAGCTCATTGCCCAGTTCTATGATCCATTCACCAAGTTATCAGAAATGCTAGAAGAGAGATTTTGTTCACCATCACTCCAGATGAGGTTCGGGAAGCTTTTGCTTGTGGATTGAAGCCCCCTTCATATGTAGTTAATAAAAAACTACATACTGATGAACAAGAAGATAGATATGTCTCCACGGTGACAATGCACCAATTTATGGAGACTCAACTAATTAAAGAGCCACCAATGGGGCAGCTTCCCAATTTGTTAAAGCCGCTATCAGATTTTAAGAGCTTGGACATATATTCGATGTTGGCATGGGTCGCTAGGTTGCCTTCGAAGGGAATATGCATAAATGGTAGATGACCTTAGCTCAATGTATTTGCAAAGTCGAATTTTATTCTCCTACAACAATGAGGTAAGGCAACAACCCCATTTTCTTTGATTGGGCCGACTTTATTTCTCGAAGGTTAAACTTTCAACTGGAGAAGATGCAGATCGAGGAGTCAAGATCGTTTAAGCACATGTCATTTTTGGTATGGTTTTTCTTCTTTCAACTATAGCGACACTTCTCTTTTATTGTAGTAACGCAGGTGGGCAAGAAAAATGAACCCCTACCAGTTTATATGTGGACTCCCATTTTGTCAAGAAGGGAGTCATTTTATAGCTTTAATAGCTGGTTTTTGGGATCGAAAATAGAATTGCTTTGCGGTACATGTGAAAGAGTGTCATGGAATTTAAGAGATGCAATTGTTGTGCAAGAAAAGGGTGATATTTTTTTGCTTACCCAGGGCATAGTTGTGAGAATTTTTGGTTTCACGGGTAAGCCATTTTTGTTGCCATATTTTGCCATAGAGCATGTGTTCACCATGGAAGTTGTGCGCCAATTAGATTATGTAAATGATGTATATGGAGTTGGGCATAGAAAGAAGACCACATGCAATATGTCATTCAAATTTGATAGTATAGAGGTGAGCCAAGTTGGATAGAATCGGCTCCTGATAATGGCGCTGCAAGATTTGGGCTTGATAGAACTACCACAACATGGAGATATGACCCTCTAGGTAAATTTTTAGCTATTGTGAAGGCTAAATATTTTCATTGTTGCCCTCGACCAGATATCTAAAGGAATAGAAATAATTTTGATGGGTCGGACATGAACTGGCACATTGAGAAGATGACAATGCTCCGCCTTGGCATGATTATTATGAGCAGGAGGTAGAATATAATCCAGCCAAATATAAGACCCAAATTCCTCCATCGAGTTTATTTAGTCAAGTTCAAGAAAGTGAGCCCACCTAGACTGAAGAGAAGATAATGAATTGGTGGATAATGTGGATTCATCATGGGAAGCCAACTACCCCTTACGAGCTAAAATTGGATGAGCAATTTTTAGAAAATTATGATGATTATGTCGATTCATATCAGCCTATCACCTTTACCAATATTTTATCATAAATTTCCAACACTTCGATAATGGTGAAGGTGAAACTGAACAAGAGCACCCAACTATTGAAGAGGAGACTCCAGAGGAAGAAGAACAACAATATGTGTTTAAACAGAGATCTCAATGAACAAAGCGAAAGGTGGAAGAGGCACCTACGCTAGAAAAGCAAAATATCCCGAAGGTACCTCCATTTCCAAAGGTGGCCAAAAGACCAAGGACAAGTATTGTTGTTACTTCTACCACTGGTATTTTAGTTGTCATAGTTTCTATAGTTCCAGTTGTAATGGTTCCTATAGTTACTAATGTGTCGATGATAGTTGTAAATCCTCCATTAGCAGAAGAGCTCCCGACTAAGGTTGCACAAGTATTTCTGATGGTCCAAGAACAAGAGGAGGAACATCAGTCAAAGAGCTCTCACGTAGAAGTCATGGATGGTGAAGGGAATGTGAACTTCAAGGAGAGGGTGGAAGCACAACAAGAGGAAGTAATTTCATAGCCACCCCCATCACCACATCACATGATGCCCACACCCGAAGGTACATTTTCTCTTCCCTCTTCTTCTTCTCTAGAGCATGTAGTGATTTCTATTTCATTTCCATCTATTTCACTTCCATCATCATCCATCTCCATTTCTCTACCATTCGGTATGCCCTCCACATCTATTTTACTTCCATCTTCTTCCACCCCCAAAGTCACTATTGCTCCTTCTTCTATTCCCATTCCTTCATCTTCCATTTATTTTAGTTTGTATGCATCAAATCCGAATCCCTTTTTGCACCCTTCCCCTTCCATTGCCACCACCACCACCATCGAAGCTGTGAGTACGCAAGCTCCTCCTAGAGTAAGCGTAACTACATGAACCCGATTCCTCCATCCAATCTACCATTTCCATTCCACCCCTTTTGACTGTATCATCTACTTCTACTGAGCCTAGTCGCTCAAATATTTTGGTTCCATTCACCCCATTTTTGGAGTTGTAGATAGTACTTGATGTGCAGGTGGCCCGCAAGTAGCCCGACGTGGAGAAGATTAATCAAGCACACTTGAGCTCTTCATAGTGGTTGAAGAGCATGAGGTGCAAGGAGGCCTTGGCTCTAGCTCAACCAATTAAGAAAGTCACCTTTGATCCTATCTCTATGGAAGCCCACATCACTAAGCTCACTCCCTTGGTCCAGAAGTCGCAAGGAGAAATATTGTCGAGTGACTACATCAGTGAGACTATCACAGAAGATCTCACCAGGATAAATCCGATAGAGAATATGGGCAACATACAGGTGGATATGAGCTCAGTATATTTGCATGACGAGCATTATAAGGAGAAGTATTTTGAAAATGAAAACAAAATTATTGAGCTCGAAACTACCCTAGCAAAAAGCAGAGCACAGGAGGAGAAGACTGCCACTAAAAATGAGTATTTGCACCAATAGGTCAAAGTGCACTTGAAGGAACGAGATACCACCAGGATAGAAATGCATAAACTCCAACAACAGCTTGAAGATATGAAGAAGCAGTTAGCAGAGAAAGTAGCACAGGCTACTAGTTTTTCACCAAAAAGCATCAAGGGAACCCATCTTCGCTCTACACAAAACTATGAGAAGTTGGTCACGCAAGCCATTAAGGTGTTGCACTATTTATGGGAGGCACAGATATAGATACAACTAGGGTAGCAACTAATTGACACCATAGAAGAGATGCTATCGCCATACATGGAAATGGCAGTAAAGATCCAAGCCCTAGCTAATGCCAATTTGAATATTCACCCTCTCAATAAAATGGATCATGCCTGGTCCAAGGCCAAGGTCACGCTACATAGTTATTTCCAAAGAATGGACCTGGTAAGGGAAGGGTGGATAATTCTCAACACTATCGAGCGTGAGCATACCATTTCCATGTCTCATTTTGAGACTATTGTTGAGTTGGGATTTTTGACCTTTATAGATGAGTGGGGTGAACCCTTGCCAATGGAACAACTAGAGGCGCTATGGAGGAAGTTCATGGAAGATACCTTCGAGATTGATGCATGGGAAGAGCCTCTCATGGAAGCATAGGTATTGCCCCTGATGCAAAAATATACATGCCTAGAGTTATCCTTGTATGAGTTGGCTCAATGAGCGAAGCGCCTCAATTTGATAGATGTTCATAATCTTCGCTTCATTTATGAATCTCTCAGTGTCCCATGCTTATTCACGACTCATGCTTGGAAAGACGTCGTAATAATTTATGAGGTCATGTCTAAGAGCCTCAAAGAATAGGAAGAGTAGGCAACAGTGGAGCACGTGATGATAGAGAAAGTGGTGGAAGAAGCTGAGCGAGCCAAAGTGCTCAAAGTAGCGGTTGAAGTGGAAGAGAAGGAGCGTGCTGAGGAGGAGGCACATCGGAAGGCATCTACGACATCAGAAAAGGTGCCAGCCAAGGTGGCTGGAAAGAAGACTCCTTAATAGCCCAATGGATAAAGGCCTGGGATCGCTTGCATCCATGCGAGCTGGATACCCCATGAGTCACCAAAAATATTGGCAATTTTACACTATGCCACATTGGAAATTTTGTTGGAATATTTTGATAGAATATTTTTTATTGTAATCGGCAATATTTATTTTGAAAGTAATTTCCTATGTTATTATTTTATTTGCAAATGTAAACTTTCATTGCATCGATATTATAAATATCTAAAAATAATGTAAACTTCATTCGAGATTCAAGTTTGCCATACTATAAATGCATCAAAAAATGAAGGCATCTTTGGGCTCATACAAAAAAGAAGGATCAAAGTAAAAATTTAAGGGACTTAAGTTTCTGAAAAAAAGATGAGTGTTCACCCCAAAGATAGGGTGAACGCTCATTCCCCCATCTTGGGGTGAATAAAATTGACAAAAGGTTGATTAGAAGAGGCATGACAAATCAAAGTCACGTTCACCCGGTTGAGGGGGAACATCCTGTTCACCCCTCCCATGGGTGAACGTGCCCCAACATTGAAACGATTATTCACCGGATTGAGGGGTGAACTCCTTCGCCCTCCCATGGGTGAACGTACCTTAAGAATAATGTATCGCTTCACCCTGTGGAGAGTGAAAATCCTATTCGTCCCTCTCATGGGTGAACACATTCTTAAAGAAGAATCGTGCAAGCATGATGGGCGATAAAAATTGGGTGAATGGAGTTTTTGAGCAAAAGGAAGAAAAGGGGTATAGTCAAAATTTCAAGAGTGCCATATTTGCAAGCATTAAATAATGGTGGCAATAAGTAATTCGAATTGTGGATCCCAAGTGAAGGAAGAAGTTGTATAGAAGCACAGGGAGTATTTTTCATGATTTCCAAGGTGGGAGTGTATTTCCAAGATATTGAATGTCTCCTAATTCTCTGTGCACCGATGCCCAAGTTGTTGATTTCTTGGGAATGTTCCCTTGAAATATGGATCACTGCCCCAAAAGGATGGATTTTTAATGATTCCAAGGAGGAATTTCCTCACTCTTGTTCCTGATCTACGATCATTTTGTTCTCATGTGTATTTAATGAAAGAGGTGAAATCCTCTATAAATACTAATCAAATTTCTATTGTAAAGGAGGTTGGACATTCTGCAAGAAAACTTTCTAAGTCTTCTGCATCAATAGAAGAGACTTGGCTTCTAAAATTTGCAAGCATTCTTATGTGTGTGATTTCCTTCTATTTTTAAGCATTTTTGTTTATGCTCATGTTCCTGTTGTTGAGTTTAAAATTCTATTTCTGGATTTAAAACATTGTTGGTGAATGAGTTAGTTTTGGAATGCAATCTAGAGGTTGTTACTGCAAAGGTGTAAGTAAAATTCTGTTACTTTCTTTCTGTTACATGTTGTTATAACACTTGGTGGAATTCTTGCTATTAGTCTACCCCAAATCCTACATTCCGGCTTGTGGCCATATTTCCCTTTCTTTCTATTATTTTTCCAATTTCTTTCCTACATCCCTAGTCTTCAACCAGTTTAGGATTAGTAAGGGAACCAACCCTCTCTGGATATTGGCATGGAGGACATTCCTTTCCTCTGACCTTTCAATGTTGGTCGTATCTAGGGTGCACAAATGTAGTTTTTGTTGATTAGGCAGATATTTGACCAACACTACCTTAGTGGATGGAACCAAAGGTGCACAAAACACTATTTAAATCCTTCATAGCTCTGTCTTCAACACTTCAGCAAAATGGCATCGAAGAGATTCAACCCCTTAACCTCTTGCAACACAACACCCTAGCGCGAGCTAGGCTACCGACTGGTCTAACCACTCGATTGAGATAGAAGTGGCACGAACCAATGTTTAAAGTTTTCTTTTTGCTATGACACTACCAAAACATGATGCTCCTCTCCTCCCTCCTTATTTCTACCATTCTCCACTCGATCGATCTTATTCGAATTGCTTGGCATTATTCAAAGTGAACTTAGGAGCTCATATTTATATGCTTCTTCATGCGCGCCCAACGAAGTCGGCCCAACATTTTTGAATATTTGAATTTTCAACCTTTTGCATGGTCGACCCATAATATTTAATTCCCTTTTGCATGGTGCTCTTAAGGAGGTCGCCCATCATTTAAATTTTAAAACATTTAAATATTTAAACTTTTAACTATATTTAAATCCTTTGATTTAAATATAAACCTCCTACTTTAATATTTAAATATTAAAGCATATAAATCACTTTACAACATTAAATCATCTTTGAAGATATCTACCTTGAACATTCAATGACAACTCAACATTTCAACCTTGAAGATATTTTTACCTTTGACATCAACATTTCATCCTTGAAGATATTTCTACCTTTGACATCAATGACAACTCAATATTTCTAACAATCTCCCCCTTTGTCATTGATGGCAACCCTACAATGAAACTGACCTTTACTGAACAGGATCACAAGCTACTCCCCTAACTAGCTACTCCCCCTTACTAAAAACTCTCCCCCTTTGACATCAATGGCAAAGGCTCCTTGGGGCTTGTAAGATAAGACACTTGACAATGCCTCCCTACTCCCTGCTCTTCTTTGAGATGTTCAATTATGATATGGGAGTGAAATTACTCCCAACTTACTTTTGAGATACTCAAAGGTCTCCTTTGGAAGTGGCTTGGTAAAGATGTCAGCAATTTGTTCCTTTGTAGCAATGTATTCCAACTTGACTTGTTGATCAATCACTTGCTCTCTCAAAAAGTGATACTTGATCGAAATGTGCTTGGTCCTTGAATGCATCATCAGATTCTTTGAAATATTGATGGTACTTGTATTATCACAAAGTATGGAGATAGGATGATCATGCTCTACTTTGAAATTGCTTAAGGTTTGTTTCATCCATAAAACCTGAGTGCAACAAGTAAGCTATTGCAATGTACTCTACCTCTATAGTAGATAAGGACACTGATGCTTGTTTTTTACTTAGCCAAGAGACCAAATAGTCTCCAAGAAAAAATGCTCCTCCACTTGTGCTTTTCCTATCATCCACACTGCCTACCCAATCCGCATCTGTATATGCAGTGAGAGTGAAATTATCACATCTGGGATACCACAGTCCAAAATCCATAGTTCCTTTCAGATACTTGAGGATTCTTTTTACTGCTTGTACATGTGTTTCCTTTGGTGCAGCTTGAAATCTTACCACCAATTCGACTGCCTGCATTATATCTGGCCTTGTAGCTGTGACATATAGTAAACTTCCAATCATGGATCTATACAAAGTTTGATTAGCCTCAGGAGACTCATCATATTTACTTAACTTACATCCTATAACCATGGGGGTACTCATAGGATTGCAATCCTCCATCCTGAATTTTTTCAACATTTCTTTTACATACTTGGTTTGAGAGAGAAATATACCTTTATCTGATTGTGAGATTTGCAAACCAAGAAATAAGGATAGCTCACCAAGCATTGACATCTCAAATTCACTTTGCATACATTTTGCAAATTTCTGACACATCTTGTTGTTACTGCCTCCAAAAATGATGTCATCCACATAGACTACTATAATTAACTGATCATTTCCTTCATTCTTGATGTATAGATTGCTATCAACTATACCTTTTTTGAAACCTTATTCTTGGAGATATTTATCCAACCTTGAGTACCAAGCCCTAGGGGCTTGCTTTAGTCCATAGAGAGCCTTCTTCAATTTGCACACATAATCTAGCTTGTCTATCAGGCTGAAACCATCTGGTTGCTCAATGTAGACCTCTTCTTCTAGGTAACCATTAAGAAATGTTGATTTTACATCCATTTGGTACACTTTGAAGTTTTTGAAGCTTGAGAAGACCAAGAACATTCTTATGGCCTCAAGACGAGCAACAGGAGCAAATGTCTCTTCAAAATCAATTCCCTCTACTTGTGCATAGCCTTTGCACACAAGTCTTGCTTTGTTTCTGACAACCTGACCATCTTCATTCAACTTATTTTTGTAGACCCATTTGGTGCCAATTACGTTCTTGTATTTTGGATGTGGGACAAGTTCCCAAGTCTCACTCTTCTCTATTTGATCTAACTCTTCTTCCATTGCCTCAATCCAATATTTATCTTCACTTGCTTCATTGAAATTCTTTGGCTCAACTTTAGATAGTAAAGAGAAGTTGGCATGTTCACCTATTCCTATTATTTTCCTCCTTGTTTGTCTCTCATCTAGATTCCCAATAATCAGATTTTTAGGATGGTTCTTTTGCACATACCTGGATGGTGTCTTAGGTGGTGCCTTTCTTGATATTGTCTCATCTTCTTCAGTTTCTTCACCTTCTTCTTCTTTGCAACTTTCTCCTTCTTGATACACAATCTCTTGAGTTGGTTCTCTTAGATCTATTTCTTCATCAACTCTTACATTTGCACTTTCCACAATTGTATGTGATATTTTATTGTAGCATCTATAGGCTTTGCTCTTAGTGGAGTATCCAAGGAAGATACCCTCATCACACCTGGAATCAAACTTGCCCAAATTTTTCTCTTCTCATCTAATGTAGCATTTGCTTCCAAAAATTTTGAAGTACTTCATAGTAGTTGGTCTTCCCTTCCAAAGCTCATACGAGGTTTTGTGGTGATTTACTCTTACTTGAGCTCTATTGATGATATAAACAGTTGTATGAATTGCCTCTCTCCAAAAAGCATCAAAAATCTTAGACTCATTTAGCATAGCCCTGGCCATACCTTGAACAATTATGTTCTTCCTTTCAACTACACCATTCTATTGTGGAGTTCTTGCTGTTGAGTATTATCTCTTGATTCCATGTTGTTCACAGAATTCTACAAATTCATTTGAGGTGAATTCACCTCCTCTATCTGATCTTAGACACTTGATATTTTTGCCTATTTCATTTTCTACAAGTGCCTTGAATGCCTTGAACCTTTCAAATGCTTCTGATTTTTCTCTCAAGAATGTTACCCAAGTCATTCTAGAATAATCATCAATAAACAACATGAAATAATTCTCACCTTGTAAACTCTTTGTCCTTGTAGGGCCACATAGATCGGTGTGAATTAGCTCCAAAGGCTTGGATGAAGAGAATTCCTTTGATTTGAAACTTGATCTTGTTTGCTTACCATGTTGGCATTGTGCGCAAATTGTGCTTGGGGGTTTTGCTATCTTGGGAAAATATTTGACTACCTGTTTGTTGCTTATTTTCACTATGTTGTCGAAGTTCAGGTGGCCCATTCTCCTATGCCATAACCAGCTCTCATATTCTTGTGATAAAAAGTAATTTTCTCCCTTAATTTCGCTCAACATGTAGAGATTGTTTGTAGTTCTACTAGCATCTGCAATAAGCTTTCCTATCTTGGATTTCCTGATATCACATCCATTTGGGTGAAATGTGAGTGTGTGCCCTTGATCACATAGTTGACTTACACTTAGTAGATTGTGCTTTAACCCTTCAACATATAACACATTCTCTATCCTTGATCTTCCATTATCTAGGCTCAAGGTTCCCTTTCCAACAATTTTGGTAGAAGCATTATCACCAAATTTCACTGTGCCTCCATTTATTTCCTTGAGAGAGAAATTTGCTTTTGTCACCTATCATATGGCTTGAACAACCACTATCAATGTACCACTGATTTCCTTCATTTTGCACATGAAGAGTCATTTGTACCAACATAGACTTCTCCTTTTCTTGTTCCATTTTCTTTCTCCAACCTTTGGAGGACATATCCTTTTGAACAGTTTGACCTTCCTCTTTCTTGCTTGATTTTGGAAGTTTAGAGAACATTGTTCTACACCATTTGGCTTTATGCCCAAAATTATTACATTTGTAACAAATGATATTGTAATCCATGAGAGGTGCAAATGAATTGAAATTTCTCTTGGTGAAACCATAATCATTCTTAGCATGGACCCTACAATTTACAACTTTATGACCAAATTGATTGCATGAAAAACAATAACCATGGAAGAAATATTGAAACCTGTTTGATTGCCTTGGAGGATATGGTCGCATGGTTCTCTCATTGTTGTTTCTATGATTGACTTCGGTCCATGATGACTCTTTGTTTTCTTCCTTCTTGATGCTTCCACTTCTCAATGCATTAGCATAGGTTTTAGGCTCTTCTTTACTTATTTTCTTTGATGCCTCTATTTCTTTTGAGCTTGATTCCCCCTTTTGTTTCTTTTGACCTTCTTCAAACCCAAGTCCAATATTTATAACTGAAGATCTCTATGCTTTGATAATGTCACCCATGATTTTTGAGCTTTTCTCAAACTCATGTAGCTTATCATTAGATTCTTCCACTTCCTTCCTTAGAGAGACAACCTCATGTTCCAGTTTTTCACATTCCAACTCTTTTGCCTTTAACTGCTCAACCATACCTTCTTCAATTCACCTTGCCTCTTCAATTTTAACTTTCAAGTCAATGAGTTCTTGCAACAACTTTACCTTTGTCTTCTCATCCTCTTGTACTTGAGTCTTCAATCTTGAGTTCTTCTTTCTAAGCCTTTTCAACTCTTCAAGAGCAACGACAAGTTCCTCTTCTATGTCAACCATGGCTTCTTCTTCATTTTCTGAATCTTTCTCTTCTTCTTGGTCTTTGACAATAGGAGCATCTTCTTTCTCTTCTATGCTTATTATGGCTTCTTCTTCATTTTTTGGATTTTTCTCCTTTTCTTGGATTTCAACAATAGGAGTATTTTCTTTCACCTCCATGGCCATGTGTGTTCTTGTAAGATCTTCCTTCAAGTTGTTTAGGCTTTTATGAAGGAACCTGCTTTGATACCAATTGAAGAACACAAGCTTATACTGAGAGGGGGTGAACAATATAAGATAAAAATTTTCTCTTTTCTTTCCAAAGCAATAACTTCAAATAATATCAATGCAATAATGAAATAATGCACAAATCACCACACACATAAGAGATAAATATTTTACGTGGAAACACCCTCTCGGGAGAAAACCATGAAAAAATATTGCTTATATATTTCTTCAATAAATTTCATGGGCACCAACCCATAGGAGACACCAATCCCCTATACAAGTTTATGGACACCAATCCATAGGAGACACCAATCCCCTATACAAGTTCATGGACACCAATCCATAGGAGACACCAAAGAACAAATCCCCTTGCTCAAGTTCATGGACACCAATCCATAGGAGACACCAATCCCCTTGCTCAAATTTCTCAAAACTCTCAAAACCTGCTCAAATATGCTCCAAAACCTACTCAAAACTACTCAAATTCTACTCCAAAACCTACTCACAAACCTGCTCAAATCTACTCCAAAACCTACTCATAAAACCTACTCAAATCTACTCCAAAACTCTCAAATCTTGCACAAAAAATGATGATCTTCCTCTTGCATGTGCTTTTCAAATCTGGTCAATAATTCATTTTTTTGAAATATCAAATCAACCACTTTAAACCCTTATCACTTCTTTCAAAACATACACAATAAAGCTTAAAAATAACTCCTTATATCTCCCTTTTAAAACTTACAATATAAAGCTTTATTCTAACAACATTTCCTTATATCTCTTTTTATGATTTGCAAAGAATAGAACCTTATACTACAACTTCTCCCTTTGCAAAAATGAAATCACAACATTACACCTTATATCTCCCCTTTTATAATTTGCAAAAATCAAATCACAACATTACACCTTATATTTCCCATTTTATAATTTGCAAAAATCAAATCACAATACTATGCCTTATATCTCCCCTTTTATCATTTGCAAAAATCAAATCCCAATACTATGCCTTATATCTCCCCTTTTATCAAATTTAATAAAACAAAATTTATAAATACCTTGCATAGTCACAGATGGGATTTGATCCCTTGACCTCTAGAAGTGCAGTGCCCTAACTCGGGCTAGTGACCAGTTGCACTAACGCAACACATGAAACCAAAAGGTGTAAAACAATATTTAATTCCTTCGGTGCTCTATTTTCAATTCTTCAACAAAACAACATCGAAGAGATTTGACCCCTTAACCTCCTACACAGTAGCGCTCCACACAAGCTAGGCAACCAACTGGGCTACCCTAGTGGATGGAACCAAAGGTGCAAAAACACTATTTAAATCCTTCGTAGCTCTGTCTTCAACTCTTCAACAAAATGGCATCTAAGAGATTCGACCCCTTAACCTCTTGCAACATAGTGCCCTAGCGCGAGCTAGGCTACCGACTGGTCTAACCACTCGGTTGAGATAGAAGTGGCATGAACCAATGTTTAAAGTTTTCTTTCCACTGTAATGCTGCCAAAACCTGCGCTCCTCTCCTCCCTCCTTCTTCTTGTCATTCTCCACTCGATCGATCTTCTTTGAATTGCTTGGCATTATTCAAAGTGAACTTAGGAGCTCATATTTATATGCTTCTTCATGCACGCCCAATGAAGTCGGCCCAACATTTTTGAATATTTGAATTTTCAACCTTTTGCATGGTCGGCCCATAATATTTAATTCCCTTTTGCATGGTGCTCTTAAGGAGGTCGCCCATCATTTGAATTTTAAAACATTTAAATATTTAAATTTTAAATATTTAAAATTTTACACTATATTTAAATCCTTTGATTTAAATATAAACCTCCTTCTTTAATATTTAAATATTAAAGCATATAAGATCACTTTTGCTTTGACAACATTAAATCATATTTGAAGATATCTGCCTTGCACTTCAATGATAACTCATCATTTCAACCTTGAAGATATTTCTACCTTTGACATCAACATTTCATCCTTGAAGATATTTTTGCCTTTGACATCAATGACAACTCAATATTTCCAACATATTAGCCAATAATGATGATATTCTGAAGATATTGAGGATGTGGGATCTATGTAATCTTGATCTTCTAAAAGGTTTAAGAGGATGAAGATCTAGAATATGGAATGGAATTTTATCTTCTGAATAAAAGCAGAGGTAGTTCTAGAAATTATACTTCTTCATCCAGCCTTCTAGCTGTTTGCCTCGTGACCATATAGTTTAAAAATCAATAGAGTAACTAAAGTTATAGGGTTCACTTGAAGCTTAATATATCCAAGTTTCTTTAATAATAGAGTCACCAGGTGATTGAAAAATTATCTACTAGAGCATAGAATCATTAGATATCTGATCTATCAGGGTGGTGAGGTTTAGGTTCCATCAAGCGTGTCAAAACTATTGGTATAAAATCTACCTTTGGATTAATTTACACCCTAATATTTTGACCAAGATTAGAAGATCACGAAGAAATAACACTTCATGCATCAACCTCTAGAGTAGGATAGTTCCTTTAAATACTAACTAGCTAACTATTGAAATGGGAGGCTAAAAAGAGTGCAAAAAGAGATAAAAGATAGACAACTATAATTATAATGGCACAAATTCAACAACACTAATATACATAATGCATAAAAATGTGCCATTTAGTCACAACTAGATTGCTTAACAAACCAACTTATCGCTTTTACCTACAATACAATTCATTCAAATGATTGGAAAACATTCTAGAACTAGAGAATAAAGATCCAATAAGAAATCTAGGAAGTAAAATAACTATTGTATTCATTCAACTAGCTTTTAATAGAAATGATTGATAGTTCATCAGTATACATACATGTCTCAACAATATTCTAAACAAGAGGTTAGACAACAATCCAATATTTACTTCTCAAAGGCACAAATTGCTCTGATACATTGATGCAAGTTGTAAAAGCTAAATATTCGACCCCTAGAATCTATTATATTCTAGTATATATAGTTTTACAATTAATTCTATTACTTGGAGATTATTGCCTTATGAGTGGATTGTTGTTATGTCAAAGTACTTGCCAGTATGCATGCTTGCTTTGTAGCCTACTCTATTACAACAAATTGGGTATGATTGTGTTGATGTAGCCTAACTAGGTTTCATCGAAATAAGTGGAGGTTGTGTTGTTTGTATTTGATCACTAGGATTATTTGATATATTTGTTATAATTTTAGCTACTCCATGATTACTTACCAACACAAGTGCCAATGAGTGATTTGGTTGTTGGGATCCTCTGACAATAGATCCTAATGACCTGAGGTGTTATGGAAAATATTAACTTATATTTATGAGAGCTTTGGGTTGTACTAACATATAAATTCCTCTTGCTACTCCTTACAAAAGAAAATTCATAAGCTTTAATACTTAGACAAATTTATATTCCTTTATAGTTGTTGGGTGAAGGTTTTTGGTACCCATATGCTAACATCAGCGATACAAAATATTTGGATTCTTTCATACTTAGAAAATTTTTAAGCTCTCATGATGGCTATAAAGTGATGGGATTTTGGTACCCATCTACTGGCATCAACCATACAAAATCTCTAACCACTTTTATAATTAGCCAATTTTGAATCTCTAACGGCCTCCTAATGGCTATCGAGTGATGGGTTTTTGGTCCCCATATACGGACCTCAACGATACAAAAAAATTTGATAGCATCCATACTTAGCCAATTTTGAAGCTCTTGATCATTGTTGAGTGACGGGTTTTTGGTACCCATATTCTAGCATTAACGGTACAAAATCTCCTACAACCTCCATACTTAGAAATTTTGGGCATCATAATAGTTTTCGGGCGATGGATTTTTGGTACCCATATGCTGGAATTAGTGGTACAAGGTATTTGATGACTTTCATACTTAAAAATTATGAGTCTCCTAATGACTGTCGGGTGATGGGTTTTTGGTATCCATCTACTAGAAATAGTGATAAAAAATCTTTGGTGACTTCCATACTTAAAAATTCTAAGCCTCCTGATGACTAATGGATGATGGGTTTTGGTCCCCATCTGCTGACCTCAACGGTACAAAATATTCAACAACATCCACACTTATCTTATTTTTAAGCTCTTGATAGCTGTCGAGCAACGAGTTTTTGGTCCCCATCAATTGACATAAGCGGTATAAAATCTTTTATGGCTTTCATATTTAGAAATTCTAAAGCTCTTGATTGTTTTCAGGTTTTTGAGATTCAATGCCAATGATGCTATTTAATTATCTTAGAAGGAGATGGATGTGGGTGATCATGAAAATTACCCAAAAGACATAAGATGGGTTTGATTGACTCTAAAACCTCAACAACTTTTGTCATGGTATATTATTTGAGAAGTATCAATAAATCCCAATTTTAAAACCCACATAACCTAATTTTCAAGTCATTCTTGAAGACCTTCCCTTTATTGAAGAGAAATTCTCACATACTCACACAGATTAATCACTTTACAATTGAAACTTTCAACTATAATAAAATACAAGAATTATTCATCTCTTTTTATTTTTTCCTCAAAATAAAAGTAAAATTATAAAGAAGTTTATCAAGAGAGAGAGGAAAAGTAAAACAAAGTTTCATATTGTCTCTACACTCCTTCACAACCTTATTACACTTCAATTAATATAATATACACATGCATTCATCTTTTATTATGAGATATATCTATCTATCTATCTATCTATATTTGTTAAAATAAAACATAATGCAATATGAATGATATGATATATAAGACTTATTTGAAACTTATAAAATCAATATTTTATAAAAAAAATAAAAATACACTTAAATTATATGTAAAAATATAAAATTAATTTATTTATAAAGAAAATTACAAATATAATTCTATTATATTAACATATTTAATTATACATAATTTTTCATAATAGAATTAATTAAATTCAAGATCTAAGTAAATACACTTCATCACAAATGGAATGCTATCTTAGTTTTTAATTAAAATGTAGAATATAAAGATTCAATACAATTGTGGTACTAGAGTCAAGCAACCTTAGTGGCTAGGAAACAACACATAGACCATTTCTTAAGATTCATACATGCTATAATCTCCCCAATGGAAGTTCAAGTTTAAAAAATTTTAGAGCATACTTCATGACGACAATACACTTTTCTCTTATCCTATCATATAAATATTTTACTCCATTGCAATTGCAAGGTACCTCCTCCCTTCCATAAAATTTGAATTCCTCAAATTTTTAGAATATTTTGTTTACATAATCATATATATACCTAAAGGTTCCAAAATATTATTGTCATTTAAAATCTTATTTGAGAGACCAACCATTTAAAGGTATGACTAGAGGCCATTAGACTTAGGAATTCATATTTGTATATTTCATCTCTACCTGAGGGACTAGCAACCCCCTAACACTCTAGATCAAGTTTCATATAATTTGGATTATACAATAACATTACATACTTTCAAATGAAGTTATGACCTATGTGGAAAATGTGAAATTTGAATCTTCTCCAATGCACCAATAATAAGAATCTTCTATAACAAATAGTTTTTGGTTATAACAATTAAAAAATTCATGTAAAATTTCTCAACATTAATAATAAAATATGGATGTAAATGGGGAATACAGATTAATGACTAGTTAATTAACTACCCCTAAGCTTAAAAAATTATTTAAAAAAATTATTTAATAGCTAATAAAGTATAGCTAAATTATTATAGAAAATTGTCCTAAAATTTTTATATGAATGCTTATCCTTATCTGCTCTCTCTTGGGTCTAAAGTATGATATTAAAGGAGATCAATTAACCCCTCTCTAGGTTGGGAGGAAACAAAAAATAAACTAAGGGATATTTATGGTATGCAAATTTATTATAGAAACCATAGATGGTTTTTTTAAATTCCATAAGAAATTTTTGATGGAGAATATCCATGCATTTCAATCCACATCAATCTAACCATACAAAACATTCTAGATACTAGGTCTTTATCTTCTCGATATTCAAAATTTAACTGCTATAATTTTAACTATTTTTGAGCATCTTTTCCACTATGTTACTAGGAGATTATTCTTTTGTTTTCTAATTGTTGAATCCAAGAACTTTGATCAAACTATAAGATTTAAAGATATATTCATGCAAAGCAAAAATAATATGTAGTAACAACTTTAAGTATGCATCGCCAAGAGGACCCCTTGTCCCCTTACCTCTATATCTTAGTGGCAGAAGCTCTGGGTAGGGCTATAAAGTTAGAACCCTTTGTGGAAGGTATCAAGCCCACTTTGTTGGTGGATATTATTTCTCATCACCAATTTGCAGATGATGTTCTGATCTCCCTCCTTGCTTCAATTCCTCAAGTAAAGGTGCTAAAAGGAATATTGGAGGTATTTGAAATTGTAGCTAGGCAAAAGATAAATTATATAAAAAGAAAAATATTATTTTTGAATATCCCTTTAGCAATGCAGAGGATAATTTCTTGCATATTGGGTTGTGAGGTGGCTTCCCTCCCATCTCTTTATCTTGGAGTACCTTTGTTTAAAGGTAGGATATCAGATTTGCTTTGGGAACTTGTGGTGGAAATATTATAGAAGTTGATCGGGTAGAAACGATCCCTTCTTAGTCAATCTGGAAAGGCTACCCTAGTAAAGTCTACTCTTCAAAGTATTCCAAACTTCTTCTTATCCATGTTCAAAATTCCTAACAAGACTTTATCAAATATTGAACACATTCAAAAGTCATTTCTTTGGTCTGGGTCTGATGAGAAGAAAAATATTCACTTAGTTGGTTGGGAGTAAGTTTGTATATCTAAAAGGGGTGGTAGCTTAGGTCTCCATAACATCAAGAAGATGAATAAGGCTCTAGTTGTAAAATAGCGATGGAACTTGGCAAATCAAATTGAAACTAGCTGGGTCAACATTGTGTTGATCAAATACTTGAGATAGGATAATTGTTTGCTTACCGATCCTTTGTCAACCTCTGGTTCAGCCTTTTGGTTGAGTTTGCAAAATTAAAAGGTGTTATTCTCCAAAGGTTACAGGTGGAGTTTGGGTGATGGAATCAAGATTAATTTCTAGAAATATATTTGGTTGATGGACCAGTCCCTTACCTAGATTCCAAATCTAACGTGTTTGGAGCCTAGGACCATATTGGTCTTTGGGTCTAAGGTGTCTAAATTTATCAAGGTGGTAAATGGGCTAAAGGTTTGAAAATTATTAAACTAGTTTATTCTCAATAATGATGAACTTGAAGCTTGGATTCTAATTTCTAATAAGTTGAAGTCTTAGATCATTATACAGAGAAATGAAGAGGATGATATCTTCTAGGCAAGGGAATATAACATATCCTTTTCAGTCAAGTTCACCTATAATCTATTGGCTATTAGGACTCCTCCATGGGTCCCACATTTCAAAGTATGGCTTAAGGGTATAACACCAAAGGTAAATTTATTTTTTTTGTTGAAAACTCAGAATAAGATTTTGACCATTAAAAATCTAATAAAAAGAGGTTGGTTAATGTTGAAAAAATGTTACCTCTAATAAACAAGCCATCTCCTATTTTAATGCTCATTCTCTATGGAAGTTCTTAACTCTATGTTTAATTTTTTGGGATTGAGTTGGGTGGTGTCAAGTTTCCTTATTGATGTTTATGTTCAATGGTAATCTCCTTTTTACTCTCAAAGACTGAAATGTTTTTGGAACTTTTGTTTGCCGCATCTTTTCTTGCAAGTGTGGAAGGAGAGGAATAGTAAATTTTTTAAAAACTTCAAAAGTGATCCTGCCTTTATTTGTGCTATAGCCTTGGATTCCACCTTGGATAATATGTCCTCTATGGCTTTGTAGGAGGGCATATTTGAGGATGTTGAGCTTGAAAGGAAAATTAGCTTTCAACAGAGCAATAGGGTTGTTGGTCTTCCTGGTCCTAATACTTGGGCCCTTGTGAGGTGGGAACCTCCTTCTACAGGCTGGGTTAAACTAAACTTTGATGGATCTTCAAAGGGTAATCTCAGTAATGTTGGTGCTGATGGGTTGCTTAGGGATGATAGAGGTGGGATTTTGTTGGTGTATGCCAAATTATTAGATATATAGACTTGCCATGTAGAGGCCAGAGCCCTTTACCAAGGTATCTTGATTGTGGAGAAGATGGGATAAAAAAATGTTTGCATTGAAGGAGACTCGCTTAATATTATAAACTTGGTAAAATGTGATTCTATCCCTGGTTGGAACATTGAGGCTGTGATTATAGAACCTAGGTATATTCTTTAGGCTAGAGAGAATAGGGAGATAAATCACATCTTTAGAGAAGGAAACTGCCATGTTGAATTTATGGTAAACCTGGGTATAAGTCTCAATGGTCTATCTATTTGGAGAGATAATTTTCTTGAAGATCTTATTCAATTGGATTTAGAGATGCATGCTTCTTGATGCTTTGTAAGCTTTTGCTATTTATAAAGAAAGGTTTTGTGTGCAGTCGTGTGGGAGTGTTGGTTGGCTGGGGGGCTCACCAGCACTATTCTAATTTTATTTCTTGTATCATGTTGTAGCTGGTTCACTTGGTTATGGATGGCCAGTCATAGTGATTTATAGTTATTCTTGTTAGACCAAGTTTTACAAGGCTTATCCTATTGTAAAATGTTTAGGGACCCTTTCAAAATACCTTCTATATCTAATAAAAAATATTAAGTATGCATAGCTAAATACATTGTATTATTTTTTCTTGATTAACTGTTAGTTTTTGGTTATATTTTTCAATGAGTTTACACAATTTTTTATGATGGGTCCTAGTCCCCTCATATTGACTGGGGTTTGAAACTTTGACCTCTTAAAGAGAGGCCAAAGCCCTTACCACTACAGTAAGCTTGCATCTCACAGTTCTTGGTTATATTAATTGTTATTGTAGACACCAAAACCTAGGCATTCACAAAACCCCATTTGCATCCCACCACACAAATCTGCATAATAAAATATATGCCTAAGTCCAAACTTAGGTGTATAAATCCTGCACAATAATCGTATTTTCTAGATTTTAATAAATCTGGAAAATCTACCTAGGATACCCTACCTAATCACTAGACATGTGTCCTAGCCACCTCACCACCATCCCTTGCCACATCTCACACACTCATGTCCCCCTTGTCCCTTCACATGGGACATCCCTTACACCTCACTCCACTTGCACTCACCCATTAGCCACATCACCCCAGTTAAGTGAGACACCCTAGGTGACTCACTATAACTGCCCCTTCCATTTGGCAGCCCTGGATTGCCACTTGGCAATCCTGGCTTGCCACCTCCCTTTCCCTCCAAAATCCCAAAATGGCCTATAAAAGCAACCCACCCCATCAACCAAAGGAGGCTGAGAGAACACACCATCAGGATACCAAAATCACACTAGGAGCTTGCACGCATCTCGAGGAGATCAGAGATTTAAAGCCTCAAAGTCCCCTTTTGGAGCTTTCTACCATCCAACCTCAACCACCCATCTATGGTTACATAGTCACAACTACCCTCCCATGGTTTCCTAACGCATCCTATGGTTAACCAACCACAACCATGCATCCACGATTACCCAGAATGCAAAAAAACCATAAACAGAATCAATAATTTAATTTTTTAGCAAGGCATCTAGTTTAATTTTCTATGTTTTCTACAAATATTAGTTCAAGGGTTTTATTGCATTATTTATTGATCACATATACAAGTGCTACTAAACCCTTGTTTTCTTTTCCATGTGTGCAGGAGACAAGTATCTGAAGAGTTTTTGAAGTTGAGAGTGGCCCCACATTCAGGATACAAAAGCCCACTCACCCTTGGAGCTGTAGCAAAGGAGCGAAGAAGACCCAATCATTGCTAAAGAGTTGGAAGACCACCATCCAGAACATTATTTTTAGAAAAAGAGAGAGCATTATAATATTTCTCCCAAGACATTAGGGCAAGCAAAAGCATTGTAAAATTTAGAAGATTCAAGCTCCCTTGTAAATATTTTGTAATCTCTTCTCTTTTTTATTTTATTATTTGTGTTCAATTATTTTTGCTACAGAAATGGTGATCATGGTGGGACCCCCTAAGGGTTCTATTTATCATTACCTTGCTAAAATATATTACTGATCTATGTTTATCTATGATTATAGGTTTTTGGAGCTCGATCACGTAAATATTAGAAATTAAAATTGATAGATCCAGAGCCCATTTTGATTTAGCCCTACACTTGAGCAACCATGATGCACGAGTTATAGACTCAATAAACCATGGATCAATAGTTGGAATTCTATAGAACCATGCACCAGTGGTTGGAACCCTACAGAACCATGAATTGGAAATTGAAAAGATAGGAAGGAGCAATGAAAGGATCACAAGTTCATACATCCAAACCCTCCTTTCTTTTCTATTGCTTTAGGATTTCATTAGGTTAAATAGGAGTCTTTATCCTTTTTTGCATCTAGGTCTTAGGCTAGGCATATCTAAAATAAAAAATAAAAAAATAACTGCATTTTAGATTAGTTAGCAGAGCATTTGCATAGCCTGATTAGGAATAATCTAGGCACATTTAGGGTTTTAGACCTACTCTACCTTATTTTATAGCATACAATTGAAACCATGGGTCCATGGTTGGGAACTCCCAAACATGCACGTGGTTGGTTAACCGCGCAATCATGGTTGACCAGACCTAACCGCCCATCGACGGTTGGCTTCTATTATCAAAACCTAGTAGATCTTACCTAAAATTAGCCATTTAGCCCTTGATCTATTTTTTGTCTGCTATTGTATATTTCTACTTTCTACATTTAGGCAATAAACAAAATTGCATGTTAGCTTGCATCACACAATAATAAACGAAGCCTTCACACACTTGCACGTGAACATTGGCAAGGTTGGACTTCATCACCAACCCCCAATAAATTACCCCATTATTTGGCCAAGGTCGATCCAAGAACCATCGTAGCCATGGAAAATAGCATGCATTCCTCTTCGAAGGGTGTATCGCTACCCATGGTGAACTGGGTGAGGGTCGGTAGAACCTAGGCTCCCTCATCGGATTTGGGCTTCATCACCAAGTCTTGATGGGTTTCACAACTTGGACTTCATCACCAAGTTAGTGTGTGAGAGCATCTAGGTGAAATCCATAGATTCATTTTAGGGTTAAACATTGCACATCGTTTACCAAAAAAAAAAAAAAAAAAAAAAAAAAAAAAAAAAAAAAAAAAAAAATCAAACTTTGAAAACTTAGGAACAAACTTGTTTGTTTGTTTGCTTTGCATGTTGTTTTCTTGTGCTTCCATCACACATTCACACACATACCTTCACATTTTACACCTCATCCCACCCTTAGCGTATGGTAACAACCCGTAGCCAAGCCAGAAAGTTAGCCCAAGTTCAGAGTCAATTGCCTTCTTCCATGGAGCCTCCATCTCAATCCTCTTAGGCCCCTAACACTTTGGTGGTAGGGCAAGTTAGTGTAGCCCCTACTATATCCTTGAACCTGAATGTTGGGCCCTCTAGTGGTGCCCCTATCTTAGACATAGATATTATGCAGAGGGCTACTCATGCTGCCATCCTTGAGACTCCTAGGAGTGAGCCACCCACACCATCGGATGGTCATATCACATATGTGGACATGGACATCATTAGGCTATACCTAAATGCAGCTAGTTTGGTCTTTCCATCATTGCCTCTACTTACCATTCCACCCTACACCATTCCTCCATCACAATAGGAAACCATCTTCCTACACCCATAATAGTCCAACCAAATCTTCATGAATCCACTCTTTGAATACTACTACCACCATAGCCCATAATCATCCATCATCATCTAACCAACAACCCTTCATCTTTCCAAATCAAAATATCACTTGTACTAACCCCCTCTATGAAGCGCAAGTTAATGCTGCTTCATAGATCCCTACATCCATCCCATCCACCACACCTATAGATCCCATACATCATAACATCCCCCATTCAATGGCAATACCTTTTGCCACTTACCCTCCACCTACATCCACTAACATGGTTGCCACCCAACTGACCCAATCATCTACCACCTACATGGCCATACCATATTCATCTATGATTGCCATGCAACAAGCCTTCCTATAATTACAACAATTGATCATGGATAATGCTAATCAAAGCATTAATCCGAACCACAATAGAAGTCATAGAGGATAAATCAAAACCAACCATCAACATCTCAACAACACACCTTCTTCACTCAAGATCCATCTTGGGTGTTGCATCCCCCAACCACAACCATAGCCACTAATCCACTTCATCAAATGTATGCTAACTCTTCAAGTCAGCATGCCATCATACCTCCATCCCCTCATCACCATCAAAATCATCATCAACAACCATACCATAATCCATTTCATGCTAACATCCCACATCATCCAAACCCCACTAATAATGCACATTATTTCCAATAACAACAAACCAACTAGGGTTTTAACCCTCTAGAAGATCCAAAGTTTCAATTTTTAAAGTCAGATTGATAGCCTAGCCATGCAAACACCAGGTATGCAATACCAAAACCTACTCTAAGGTAGCTACTCAATCATCCAATTCATGCTTTGGTACCATCACCGCCCTACCTGATAGACTTTCAAATACCAAAGTTTGAAAAATTCAAGGGGGATGAGGACCCTCGAGAGCATGTGATTGGATTCATTAATGCATGCTTTAGAATCAAAAATAATGATGCACTCATGCTCCATACTTTTCCTCAGATATTTGGGGGAGATGCCCTAGATTGGTACAACCATTTACCACATCAAAGTATCTATACTTTTGAGCAACTAGCGGACCAATTCTTGGAGCGGTTCTCCCTGAACATTAGAAAGAAGACAACATTGACCGATTTGCTTAATTTATGATAATATGATGATGAATCGGTCTATGATTTTGGCAACCGCTAGAGGGAAATCATGACCAAACTACCATTCTCCCTCCCTATGGTGGAATTAACATGAATGTTCACAAGGAGTTGTGCCAAGCCTATCTCCTTGTTATTACAACTACAACAATATAGAACATTCGAAGAAGCACTCACCCAAGCCAGAGTAATAGAAGAAATCAAGATTCAAGAGGGTGAGATAAAACCAAAAAATAAAGAATGGTAGAACAAGAATCAAAAGGGGAATAACCATGATCAATCCAAGGCCGATAGGTTAATCAAGTAGTCTTGGGCCAACCTTCACAACAAATCCAACAAGCCCAAGTCCAAGTACAACAACCCCAACAACAACAACAACAACAATAAAATTATCAAGTGGTTCCACCCCCACAATAGTTACAAAACCAAGCTCAACCTATAAAAAATCAACAACATCAATTCAGGCCTAAACACATTTACACCCCATTACCTGAACCATATTCATCCATATTCCAGAAGTTGTATGATGCACAGGCTTTCACATTACCAAAAATGAAGCTTGAAGATCCTAATAAGCCAAAACCTAGAAACTATAGAGAGCATCTATACTGCATCTTTCATCGGTAGAAAGGTCATGACATCGAGACTTGCTATGGGTTTAAGAATATTATGCAAGATTTACTTGAAAAGGGAAAGATCAAGATTGATAACCCCTTAGCCCAACAAAATCAAAACCTTGGAATATATCAAACACCATTACCTCATCATGAGGCAAATCAACAAGCAATGGGAGCATCAACTTCTATAGTTCCTCCCAATCAAGTTAATCATGTGTCACAACTATACCAAGGTTTTATGGGGGCTATTCATGTAGTCACCCGAGGGCAAAGAAAAATGAATCACACACAAGCAAATGAGCCAACCCAAGTAGTACCAACTCCTATAGCACAACCAAATGTGCCCATACAACTAGGCCCAACCATTCCACCTCCACCCATTCATATTCCAAATCATCCATCTAGACCAATCATCACCTTGAGAAGTTGGTTGACACAGAGCCTAAGAATGGCATCAACCAAATTATCAATATATGAGCTCATACAACAATCTCCCCCACATCATGAGGCATTGATGGAAATCTTAAAATCCATCAAACTACAAATAGAAGATCCTAATACCTTCAACACTTTTGTGGGGAGTGTCCAGAATTGCATGGAACCCTCAATAGCATTCTATGAATTTGAGGAAAAGAGTATATCATCAGAGTTACCAGATCCTCCATTGCATATTGTAGCTCATATTGATAGAAAACCATTTAAGAGAGTGCTCATTGATACCGGTTCCTCCATCAATCTCATCACCACCCTAACCATCAAACATCTCAACCTACCATCATCCCATATCACCACATCCACCTTCACCCTATGGGCCTTCAATGATGCTTTGTGTTCCACTATGGGAAATGTAGTTCTACCTATAATAGTGGGGGTGAAGACCATCCATGTACTCTTCCACATCTTGGAAGGGGCCATGCAATATAACATACTTCTTGGACATCCCTGGATTAGGGAAATGAAGTGTGTTCCCTCGATATTACACCAATGTTTAAAATATGTGCATGAGGGAAAAGTCCATTGCATTCAAGCTGACACCGAGCCATTAAAGTACTACAACTTGATATCCAATCCATATGAGCCATTGCTTCCATCCACCCATATTTCCATTCAGCCCCTCATTATTCGAACCACCTCAACTAACAACACCTCATCCAAAGCACCCATCCCAGAGGCTTTGCCAATAGTTGATCATGCCTTTGCATCTCAAAACATCAACCCAAGTCAACCCTCATCCACTTCATATCATTTTTCCATCACACCTGATCATCCCACTAACCAACCATCATCTTCATTAACTACACCTCCCACTTCACAAACACCCTTCACATTTTCATCCCAACCAAATCCACCAACCACTAACAATCCCATCAAACCAAATCCACCTCAAACCTCACCACCCATTATCTCATAGATAGGGTCACCTATCCGAGAAGAACCATTATCAAGTGAACCATTACCTCCATCCAAGCCACAAACCACCATTGAAGCATCCACCTCAACACCGAATCATCTACATCCCAACCAACTCAAGTTGTAGTCCATCTCACCAATCCAAGTATTGGTGAGTACATAGTTGAGAGTGTCACAATAACACCACCTATCCAATCTATTAGAGATTACGATCACCCATGCGACCCACCTTTAGCTATAGGTGCAGTGTATAGAATGGGTTCCAAGCCAAATAGAATCAACTTTGTATATGGGGGAGTGGATTCTTCATCCAATCCACCTCCTCCTAATGAGGAACCCATACAAGAATTTTGTGCCAACCTAGAATATCTATCCAACCCAAATTTCCCTTACGATATTTTTATAGGGTTAACTAGTAGGGATTTGGTCTTGGATGACATGAACAGGGTCCACATCACATCATTGAGCCCCAATATCAAGAAGTGCATGATCACTCTAGCTTAGGATATAGGCCATCAACCTCAAACTCCTCTTTTGAGCATACATTTCAATGACTCACCCTAGAGTCCAAAGAAGAGGATGAGGAGAGTGAAGCCAATGATGATAGTGATGATGAGTATTTAGACCCTAAATTTACACCTTATTTAAATGAGGCCTTTCTAGAGATGAGACAACATAACTATGATCAATTACATTTTTGATGAGAATTTTGAGGAATTTCAAGAAATGGGACCAAACATAGACATGATCAATCACATTTTTGATGGTCCCCAAGAAGATGTGGCCCCTATAGAGCCCATCGAGAGAGATGAGTGCTACACTACAATGTTTCCTATAGATCACTCCATATTTCACTTCAATAAAGAGAGCGACCTGAACCAGATCCACCACCACCACCTTGGTTGCATTCACAAAATCATTATTCACCCACCATAGGTCAGTTGCACCCTAGAGAGAGTGAGCAAGATAGTTCACTCTCCAAATCATAGCCACCTCATTTCCACCAAGTTAACATGATTTTTGTTGACTTGTTCACCCCACTCCATAATCCATATGATTTGGTGAAGCTGATTCCAATCGATTCTAGCCTTATCACCATGGATAGGATTTCATCCCCACCATCCATAACCAAATTCATCCTATCCAAAGAATTGCTAAGAGCTTCAAATGCTTATATCCCTCAACAATCTTCACCTTCACCTACTTCTATTTTTCAAACCAAAGTAGAAGAAGCATTACCCAAGTCCTTTGAGCATGTGGAGGATGATATTCATCTCATCCCTACTCCACATCAGTTGGAAGAAGGTTCTCATATGCTTATTGAAGAATCCATCGATGTGAACCTGAGTCAAGATGCGGATAATCCACAAATCATGAAAATAGCAAAATATTTATCCATAGAAGAGAAAGAGTGCATGATAGATATTTTAACAAGGAAGAAAGAGATTTTTGCATGGTCATACAAGGACATGCCTAGCCTTGACCCCAACTTGGTGGTCCACAACCTCACCTTAGCTCCTGAAGCTAAACCATTCAAGAAAAAATTAAGGAAACTTCATCCTACCATAGCACTCATTATCAAAGAAGAGCTACAAAAATTATTAGATGTGGGTTTCATAGTACCCATTGATTATCCAGAATGGCTCTCAAACATGGTACCCATTCGTAAGCCGAATGGGGGTACGCGTATGCATATATTTTTGAGACTTAAACAAAGCATACCCCAAGGATGATTTTCTATTACCGAACATCGATCAACTTGTAGACTCCTACGCAGGCCATGAAATGCTTTCTTTAATGGATGGTTTTTTAGGATACAACCAGATTTGAATTAATCCTGAGGACCAACACAAAACAACATTCACTACACCTTGGGGGACTTTCTGTTACAAGGTGATGCCATTTGGTCTTAAAAATGTAGGAGCTACTTATCAACATGCCATGATGTATATCTTCCATGACTATATGCACAAAATCATTGAAGACTATGTGGATGATCTTATCGCAAAATCCAAAACACGTCTTGAGCACATTGAAGTACTAGAAAAAGTTTTTGATCGATTGCTTGAACACAAAGTGAGGTTAAATCCTAAGAAGTGCGTATTCGGAGTCACATCAGGTAAACTTCTAGGATTCATTATCTCCAAGTGAGGCATTGAAGTGGACCTTGATAAGGTCAAGGCCATTATTGAAATGCCACCTCCAAAAAATCTTAAAGAGTTGCATAGTTTGCAAGGAAATATTCAATCCATTCATCGATTCATTGCACAACTCTCAGACAAATGCAGGCCATTCAATCGCTTGCTACAGAAGGGGTGACCTTTTCCTAGACAAAATAATGTCAAGAGGCTTTTGATGATATCAAGAAATATCTAGCTTCACCACCAGTACTAACATCACCTCATCCAGGAGTCCCTTTTCACCTTTACATTTTTACAATATATTTTGCATTAGGGACAATGCTTGCACAAAAGAACAAAAATCACAAAGAGCAAGCAATTTATTACATTAGTCAAACATTGGTGAGTTATGAAATAAGATATGCTTATGTTGAGAAGTTGTGCTTAGCAGTGGTTTTTACCACTAAGAAACTCAGACATTATATGCTAAGTAACACTACCTATGTCATAGCTAGAGAAAATCCTCTACGTTACATGATGACTCGCACATACAACAACACCCAAACCACAAAATGGATAATTCTCTTAACAGAATTTGATCTCAAATTCATTAGCCAAAAATCCATCAAAGGTCAGGTGATAGTCGATCAACTCACAGAAGCTCCACTTCCAAATGATCAACCTCTTCTTATAGAGCTTCCAGATGATTCAATCTTTTTCATCACTAAACAAGAAGAACTAGTCCCTCCTGAGGATGATGTTGACATCACTCTCTTATTTGATGGATCAAAGTGCAAAAAAGGACAAGGTGCTGGAGTCATATTTTATACACCCGAAGGAATGCCAATTCCTTTATCATTCAAACTTGACTTTCCATGCACAAATAACAATGTAGAGTACGAAGCCTTAATATTGGGGCTTCAATCAACATTAGCTATGGGCATTAAGCGTATAAGCATTTTTGGTGATTCCCAACTTGTCATTTGCCAAGTGAAAGGAACTTACCAATGTAGAGAGCCAGTCTTGAAACAATATCATGAAGTAGCAATGAAATTGCTAGAAAAGTTTGATTGGTACGAGATTGACAACTTGCCTCATTCGACTAATAGGTTTGTGGATGTGATGGCTTCTTTAGGATCATTGATTCCTAAGAATAAAAATGGAGAAGTCCAACCGCTTATCATCACAACAATGTCCAAATCTGCAATCGCACGAGCAGAATCTGAAGGTGAGAAGAGTGTTTGTTTCATCCATGCAGAACCATATGAATCTTACCTTGATCAAATAAGAGACTTTCTCAAGTTTGGGACCCTCCCATCAGATTTGATGTGAACTACAAAGAGAATGTTTAAACAAAAAGTAGCTCATTACACTCTCTTGGGGGACGTGTTGTATAGACATGGCTATGATGGAGTCTTACTTCGATGCCTAGATCCCGTAGAGGCACAAAGAGCCATAACTGAAGCCCATGATGGTACTTGTGGTGGCCACTTTAGTGGAATGGCCATTGCAAAGTGCATTTTGTGCATGGGTTATTATTGGCCCACCATGGAAAATGATTGTTGTCAATATGTGAAGAAATGTCAAAAATATCAACATCACGCCAATTTGACTCATGTACCATCACAAGCATTACAACCCATTCAAAGCCTTTGGCCCTTTTCACAATGGGGCCTAGATTTGATTGGAAAAATTTCACCTACCTCTTTGGGACAACATAAGTTCATCATAACTACCATAGAATACTTCACCAAATGGGTCGAAGCAATCCCAATGACCACTACGATTGGACCTCGAATTATGGAGTTCATACTCCAACACATTATCTATCATTTTGGGATTCCCTCAAAGATCATTTTTAATAATGGTAAGTCTTTCAAAAATAAGGATGTTCGAGCATTATGCAACAAGTACAATATCCAACATAGTTTCTTGACTCCTTATTACCCATAAGCAAATGGATAAGTTGAAGCGACCAATAAGACCTTGATAGCCATTCTCAAGAAACTTGTCAAAGAAAACCATAGAGATTGGCATACTCAACTCCCCTTGGCATTATGGGCTTATCGAACAAGCATCCGAATGCCAACAAGGGCAACTCCATTTTCATTGGTCTATGGAGCCGAAGCAATCATACCTCTTGAGCTCGAGATCCCTTCTTTACGAGTTGCATTACAAGAATTCATGGATGATGACACAACTAGACAAGCACATCTTGACCAACTTACACTCCTTGATGAAAGGTGAATCAATGCCTTAGAACATCTACGAGTATATCAAGATCGCATCAAGCATGCTTATAATGCAAAAGTCCATCCTCATGAATTCCAAGTAGGAGATCTCATTCTTAAAGAGAATCAATAGAACACCAATGCATTATCGCACTTGAGAGATAAATTCATGGCTAATTGGTTAGGTCCATACATTGTTAAGCAGAAGTTGGGTCCAAGAACATATAGACTTGCAAATTTAGAGGGAACATTGGAACCTGAGCCATTAAATATTATACACCTAAAGGTATTCTATGCATAATGTAGTTTATACATATGTACATATACATGGCTAAAAAAAAATATTCATTGCATTTCATACATCCATCCATGCATTCCACCTACATTACATAGATGCATTTTAGGCATTTGTTCATACCATTCATCATATTAGGGATCATTTGGTTAATTTGGATGATCGCTAGTCCACTATGTCTTGTTGCCTTAATCAAGGGCACCTTACATCAAACATTACTCATCACTCCATCAATCACAATAATTTGTAACTTTCCTTATAATATTTTGATAATTAAGGAGTTCACATAAACTAGGATAGATACCATATAATCATTAGCAATAATGATTATGCGACCACTGACTATTTTGTGTGCACTTTTAATTTTCAAAAGCTTGTAGCGAAGGTATCACAAAATCTTACATAACACATTAGTCCATAAGCAAAATCTAAATATTTTCAATCACTCAACCACTCCTAGTGTTTTGAGCAACCTCAATTAAAAATCAAACAATCTTTAGAAGCAATAAGTTGTTCCTAGTCAATCAAGTTTCCTCTTGGACCACGCACATCAAAACACATTAAAACATTGTGAAGCTTAGGAATGATGAAGTCATGAGTTGCTATTGCCATAAAGTGAAAGGTTTCCCCTATTCATCCAATTATGTGCATGGTCTAGAATGCTAAGAGTTGACAAAAGGACAAGCTCCACCTTCATCCAAAAAAAATCCCTTGCTCTTCCTCAAAATGAGCAAGTATCCCAAAAAATATTAAAAAACCTTGCTCTTCCTCAAAGCAAGTATCCCAAAAAGCATCCCAAAGCAATAAAATCCCTTGCTCTTCCTCAAAATGAGCAAGTATCCAAAAAGCAATAAAAATGCATGTTGCTCCATTACAAAAATGAGCAAACTCAAAAATAAAATCCCAAAAATCCAATGCAATAAAATAAGGGAAAGGAGCTTGAATCCCTGGAACTCTTAGTGTCTCAAAAACCATGGGGTGATCCTCATTACAACAATGGGTTGAATGAAACCCACCTGGCAATGGGGTATCCTTACGCGTGGTGCCATGTCTATCACATTAGTGACCTTATTTTGTATAGACCTATGGATGCTCACGGATGAGCTAGCTTATTGGCATAAGTTACAATTGATTAGTTTGACCTTACTCATAATGAGAAATGAACAATCATTGCACACACAGTTGGTCCTTGAGAAATTTGAAACCACTAGGACAACCTTAGCATCATGAAGATTTGTGAGATACATAAATGAGTTTGTTTGAGATCACTAGGATGTTTGAGTCTTTGCAAAATGACCCTAGATCATTTATCCAAACCATTCCATATCATTTCCATTATTACATCCCATTATCCATTTCATTTATAAATACCAAATGTTAGTGCCCCTGATTAAACAACGAGAATAAAGTTGATCAAGCAAAAGTCTATAACATACCAAATGATCATTAGAACATAGCATTCATCATTCATTCCATCTATCACTACATCATTTCATATGCATCCATACATACAATAAAATAAAAGTGCAATACAAATGATCACAATAAAAGCCATGTATATATATATATATATATGAATCACATAGTACAAAAATACCCAAAGGTTGTATACATCAGAGCACTAAGGCTCATAAGAAAAAATGAAAAGTACAAAAAGAGGTAATAAGTGCTACTAGCTAGCACCACCATGACTCCTATGAGGACCATGAGCTGATCCCTGTGAGCCAGATGGAGCATGGAAGCTAGGAACCTAAGACCATGAACCGCTAGGTCTAGACTCGCTCCACCTGCTAGAGCCCAACACTGATGATGAAGGAGGTAGAGGTAGTGGAAATCTGATGTTGACCTAGAGTGTCCTCAAGCATCCCAATATAAGTAGCCTACCTCCATGCAACAGCCAAATCCAGAGCCTAATGTACCTCTCAATGAGCTATCTCAACACGAAGAGCCACAATCGTAGAAGCATCCCCACCTCCACTAGGTCCACTCTGTAGCCCATCCACCTCACTCCATAGTCGAGCTATCTCAGCATCCCAAGCTAACCCACTAAAGCTATGCAACATCACTATACCAAGCTAGACCTCACCAAGGTTACCAATATATGTCATCGTTAGTCAAAGCATTGAGTATATCCTGATACTCCTATCCACGATGGATATGGTGACTCGATGAAGCCTCCTCGTTGGTCCACCAATGAAGAGCACAATATAATGAGTGATACCACTCGTAGGAGAGACCCTCTGGATAAGCTATACTGATGTACTCCTAGGCCCATAGCTTAAGCAATAGGCTGCATCCGAGTCCCTTCCTATCCTACCTCTTCACCTCATATAGCTCCACATACAACTGAAAAAGTAAAGTAGGAGCCCATGCACAAATCTAAGGCTCAAAAATCAAATCTAAACTGCAAAGCATAAGAAAAATCCACATCATTGCACAATATATATATATATATATATATATATATTTGCATACATTTTTTTACCTTAAAAAAACACAAAAACAACTTATGCATTCTTTTCATTTTTGCAAAACATACCAAAAAAAACAACAAAAACATTTTCATTCATTTTCATCATTCAAAAACAAACAAAACACAAAAACATTTCATGCATTATTTTCATTTTTTTTAAAATAGCAAAAGCATTTGCATGCATTCTTATCAATCAAAAACATTCAAAAACACAAAAACATTTCATGAGTTCTTTTCATTTCCAAAAACACAAAACAACAAAAACATTTCATGCATTCATTTCATTTCCAAAAACATAAAATAACAAAAATATTTTCATGCATTTTTATGATCCAAAAATAAAAAAAACACAAACATTTCACGTATTATTTAAAAAAAAAATTGCCTCCCTTTTACCATCATCGAAAAAAAAAATTACGACCCCCTCTTAGTTATAAAAAAAAACAAAAAAAAATGAAAAACAAAACAAAAATACAAAAGCATAATAAAACTAAGCTAATAGTTTCGTAAACCTACCTCAGCATAGCACACTCTGGCTTCTGCTCTAGCCAAGCCTCTAGCCTTCGCTCTCACACCCACTCCACTAGTCTCACCAGCCGCCTCCATAGCTCACTTAGTCTCTCAACCTCTCAAGAAATCATCAACCACAAAAATGAAATACAAAACTACCCAATTCGCCTATTTATAGTCGCTTTTTATGAGCCTAACCATGTGCCCATGTTTTGCAAGCATGTGTAACTGTGCACCCGCATTTGGCAGCACCAACCATGGATGCATGGTTGTCAAATGCAACCAACCGTGCCTATGCGGTTAGTAAAAAAAAATAATAAACCACTCCTCCATAAAACCAAATGCATCATCATCATCACCATCACCACATGCATCGTCATCATTATTATCAAATTATTTAGTGAGCCTCGTATCTAGTGAATTACCCTACACATTTGGTAGTTCTAGTGACTGCTAATCCATGCAATTCGGTAGGATGGATAGCTCACCATAAGGACACAAATTCAAAATCATTCAACATCATCACATGTGGCATTAAATCATCTGGGTCCCTCAATATTTGAGTGTGGCTGTGTTCAACCTAATTTGCACAAGGTTGTCCTTAAGCCTTCTTTCCTTGGATTAAAAAAAGCAAAAAATAATCAAATCACAATTTGGTAATAATTACCGAAATTACTATGAGTATTGAATTCCCCGAGTGCCTGGTTCCTAACACCATATAATTTGGTAGGAATTGTTATAGTCGCATGGGCACACGAAATCCTAACGTGGTTGGTGATTTTACCACAATGTTTTACACATCATTGAAACCAAAGAAAAATTTGAGACAACACATACCATCCCAAACTTGGGGTATCAAGTTTATTTCAATGTCATACATTTACATCCATAATATTCACAACTTTTCATCGTCCACATTTCGTCAATTGGATTGTGGGTTTCATTCTTTACCCATTTGCCAATTGAAGGGGTAAGAAAACAAAATAAAAAATTTTTAAAAAATTTATATTCTTGAGTGTCGAGAAGATTTGAGTCTATTTATCCATCCAATAAGGATAGGTGTCTCTTGTTTTTACATCAAATTGTATTTTATACAACACGGTACATAAAGGGGCATCTATAGACACCAAAACCTAGGTTGAGGCATCTATAGATTCACTCTCCCCTGTATCAATACAAAGAAAATCATTTTTTGCAATCTCTTCTCTTTTTTGTTTCATGCTTTTTGTTCAGTTTTTTTTGCTTCAGTTATTAAAATGAATGGATTCTTATACAATTTATAAAAATAAGAGGTCAAAGATCTACTCAATGATTGTTCATAGTATGTGAAATACAACCATTGCATAAAAATAATCTATAAAAACTTCTATCCATAGAAGAATTACATCGATAATAAGAGTGATAAGAGGTAGGGGAAGGAGAGGAGGAGATGAGTTGTGTGTCACAAATGTAAATTTATAATAAATATATTATTATATTTTTTCAATAATTATATATCGACTATTTTTCTATTGATAATATTTTGAAAATCCTAACATTGCAATTAAATAAATTTATTTAAAAAGCACATCAAAATATTTTATAATTTAATCTTTGTTGGATCATTGAAACCTTAGATCAAATAAGAACAAATAGGGGGCAACACATGGAAAGCAACAAAAACTACACAGTCTAGACAAAGAAGGTTAGATTTTTTATATGTAAAACTGAAAAAAAACATAGATTGATGAAAAAGAAGTTTAGTTTAAACCTCTATATTTTAAAATATTTTTGGATAGTTTCTTTTCAAACCCATTAAATTTTATCAATAGATAAGCTTGGACAAATTTTAATTAAAGTTAAGAAAATCTTGTTAGTTTTCAAAAATTATAAACATTTATTAAATTAAAACTTCTATTAAAAGAGTTCATTCATGACTAAAACATTAAGAGAAAAAGATCATTAAAAAAGTATAACATAAAATATATAAACCTAATTAGTTTTTCTCTTATAACCTTTGAAACGAATTTTTGTAAATGTTTTAAAGATTAAAAATATTCCAAGGTTCAAACCATGATGGGGTATCTGAGCGTGTATACCAAACAAAAATTAAATTATTATGCCAAATAAAGATGAACTCAACCTTCTTAAGAATGTTGGAGCCTCCAAAAAGAGTACAAACTAGATAAATATGGTAAAAAATAGTAAGAAATGATTTTTTAATAAAAATTTCATCAATAGATATGTTTTATACAAATTTTAATTGAATTTAAAAATACTAATCACTAAAATTTAATCATTTTTTAATTTCAAAATTATAAAAAAAAATATTCTTAAACAAATTTATAGATACAAAGTTTATAAATATCAAGAAAATGAGATGCACCATCAATAAGTAGAATGTAAGAGATACATATTAATTTATTTTTTCTCTAAAATATTTGAGAATGAACTTTTTTTGGTAGGTGGTAGAAATCATATCATATGGGTTTTAATTAGTGCCCAAAACCAAAAACATAAACACATGATGAAAATTACGTATAGAAGCACAAAATAGGGCGTCTACACCTTAGCCACTCCATGAACCAGACCAGAGAAAAAACAGACATATGCAGGGGTTGTTTAACAAAAAAAATATCTAAAGAGAGAGCCCACACAAAGGCTAAGGATAACATAAAGTAAAATCAAACTAGTGCCCACATAGGGTCAAAATATTAGTACCAAAATTCCCATGCAAGGGAACATAGCTCAAAAGATAAAACAAACCAACTCTAATCATCGATAATATTTTTAGCTACAGATATCTTTCAGCCATGTTTCTTGACCAATAATTTTAGGGAGGTGTTGATGTTATCCATACCACTGATGATGCTATTGAGGATGGTGTTGTGGACTGAGTTGAAGATGGTCATCGAAGAAGCAATTTATCACTCCCATCATCAAACTTTTTGAGGTGAGCATACCTCTCAGGGTCGGTTGTGCATTTCCAAGTCGACAACAATAGCATTAAGAATATTTTGAGGGAAATTTTGGTGCCAGATGGATAGATATTTATAACTGACCTCAATATTGACAAGCAAATCAGCAGACTTTTTAGCTTTTCGATACACATGGTAGGTTGTAGTGTTGCAAAAATTTTGCATCAAGACCTTAGCTTCCTGAATAATAGTGTGCACGTTCCATGAAGGAATTTTGTCACTGATGATAGAGTTTATAACATTCATGGAATCACCTTCAATTTGTAAATTTTCCATGTAATATTTGAGAAATTCTAGCCCTCTCCACAACGCACGAGCTTTAGCATAGTGGTTAGTTTGGATGCCCAAAAACTTAGCATAGGCCACTATGAGTCATCCATTGTGATCCCTGAATAGACCTTCGACACCCGTTGCACCTGAATTTATTTTAGAAGCACCATTATAGTTAATTTTAAGCCATACTATTGGAGGAGGAGTCCAATGAGCGCCAATTCTAGGATGGGGATTAGAAGGAGTAGAGCTGGGATTGTAGGGAATATTGAGGGAACATAAAAGAGTGGACTCAAGGGCAGACTCGGTGGTTTTATGCAAGGGAAAAGCTTAGAATTTTCAACAACAAAGGTGATGGCTTTGTTGGAAATAGAGATAGAGTCCCTGAGGGTGTTTGAAAAGATTCTACTATTTCTTTCGAGCTAGATCTGCCACAGGAGATGATGGAGATAAACTTTCCACAAAGAATACAACCTAGAATTTTTGAAAGGCATGGACTACTGGGAGAAAAAAGATCTAGGGAGTTGGGTTGGGCTGAGGATTTGTGAAATTTGGACCTAATACGATCCATGGTAGAGTGGAAGAAAGAACATTGCATAAATATGTGGTTGACAGATTCCCAGGATGCCAAGAAAATATGGAATCTATTAGGAACAACCATCTCTCTTTATGAGATTATCAGTAGTGAGGATCTTGTTTTGGATGGCAAACCAATAAAAGATAGCAACTTTAGGTATGAGGTGCTTAAAACAAACTATATTGAAAGGAATGAGAGATGTTTGGGGAATGAAAGTCAAAAAATGAGTAGATTTGACAGAAAAAAGACTAGAGTTAGTTTATTTCCAAAAAGAGGTATCATGAGACATACCAGATGGAATTACAATTGCCCTCAGTAATGTTGATAATTTTGTGATAACATTTGAAATTTGGGCATCAACATTTGCAATGTGGAGCTCTTTCCATATTTTGGGTTGGATTGAAGAGTCTATGAAATCAGCCACCTTTCTGCTTATGAGAGTATCCAACAAAGGCTACACCACTGGGACTTTGTTGTTCTCACTAAGCATTTGATTGGAGATCGACCTGTCTAACCAAAAATTTACCATATCTCCTATTCCAATCTACCATATGGTTCCCCTTTGAATAAGAGGTATGGTTTGGAGGATTGATTTCTAGAAGGTGGACCCAACTTTAAAATATTGTCATCCATAAAATTCTAGATGTGATTGTATTTTTTATTGATCAGGGAAACCCATTCAAAATTGCAATTGATAAACACCTTCCAAGCCTGCTTGGCCAACAGTGCCATGTTCATATTACTAATTCTTCTAATACCCAACCCTCTCTAACTTTTGGGTAAGCAAACATTTTCCCAGTTGACCAGATGAAACTTTTTTTTATCCTATGAACCTGCCCAAAGGAATTTCTTCTGAATCTGTTAAATAGTGTTATAGACAGAATATGGGCTTTGAATACTGACATAAAATAAACAGGAATACTTTGAATATAGGACATAGTGAGAGTGGCTTTGGCTGCTTGAGAATGAATTTTCAATAAATTTTCCCCAAAAAAAATATTCCTACTAATTAGGGATGTGATTATTAGATTTTCAAGTATAAAAACCAATACATAATGAGGAATGGGGATGAAGAAATTAGTTGATTGGATTAAAATTTCTTTCAATATATAAGACTAGGACAACTTTAATTAAATGTAGTTTTTTTAAACTAATTATCAACCTTTGTAATGATTTTATGATTTCAAAATTATATAAAATTCATTATTAAGAAAAACCATCAAAATGACATCATTGAAAAGTAAAATAAGAAATACAAACTTCGTTTTTATGTCAAAACCTTAGGGATGAAATTTGATAAATTTTCACAAAATTTGAAATATTTATGTTAATTATGAATGAATTCAACCTTCATAGACTTGTTGATGCCACTATTACAATCTAGAGTGAAGAGAATAATACATAGCAAGCAACGTAGATTTAAAATTTTTAGATGATTGAATTAAAAATTTAATATGTCTAATACATTTTTAATTAAATTTTCAATGACATTAATTGAGAGTTTACATGTTCTAATTTAAATATATGAATTAATAATTGAAATTTATAAATTATATCATGTTATTAGTTGAATAACTTCTATATCTTAAAATATTTTTTACAATATTTTTATATATTTTAAATTAAATTTTGAATGGATTTAATTAGGACCTTAGATGTGTAAAGATATATTTTTTAAATTAAAAAATTATGAATAAAATCATATTGTTAATTGAATAGATCTTTGTAGTTTTTATTATTATTTTTTTAAGAATTAGACCAAAATGCTAGATTTTCCATTTATATATGTGTGTTAAAAATATAGAAATGTTTGACCTAGAAACTATGTTTAAACTAATATTTTAATATTTTCATGTCTTTATTTGATATAAATTTATAATCAATATGATAGAATGAAGAAATCATGATTATAATATAAGTTCTGAGTATCTAGTTTGTAAATGTTTTCATATCTAATAAGCTACAATCCTATCAAATATCAAAATACTCTATCTGCTATTAGATTTGTTGGACCTGTTGGTAATTATGCCAGATTATCTCACAGGTAAATTTCACTAGGATCAAATATCACTCACATAAAATCACATCCACAAGTAACACAAGTATTGCACAATAAGAAACTTCACTATTACATTCATAAATCATAAAATATTACATAGAAAGTTTTATTGCATGGAGCTTTGTCTCTAATATATAATAATACTTCTGAATTTTGCTTGTAACTCTTCACATGTCTCACATTATGACAAAACTCTCATAATTAAATAACCTTCCACTTTACATCTTGACACATCTCTATGACTCTTCACTTTCACACTTGACACCTATCACCTATGACTCTTCACTTGCTCACTTGACACCTTGCACACCTCACACTTGTACTCTTGACACCTTTCACACTTTATTACATAACACATAACACTCTTCACACTTTGACACATACTTTAGACAAACACACTTCCTAATCTAATATTTACAATAGTACTCCATGGTACTTCAATGTACCAAATAATATAATATCTCCAACAAGACTATATTTAATGGTTTTTTTCATGGATCATTTATAAATTTTCTTTCTATCAAATATGATTCTCAAGCTTGTCAAAATGCTACCTTTTCTCTATCAAATTTATAGTATCATTATTATTAATATGAGATCTTCTTCATCCACTCACCTTCTAAAATTTTAATTTCTCTAAAATTGAGATCCTCATGTTTATTGATATGTTGATATTTCTAAGAAACCACTTCCATTTGTACTCTTTCAAAAATACCACTTTTGTAAAATTTTATAGTGTTTCTTTTGCAGGACCAAAACTAAATTTGATAAACTTATATTCTTGAAATTTCTATTTTACAATGGTTTAATGTAAAATATTTGTACTAAATCCATTATTATATACACATATTTAAATCTTGTAAACAAGAGACTAGCATATATTTTTTACATTCAAGACTTTCCATGATGAGTACCATATCTATAAATACTTTGATAAAAAGAGGAAACAATACGAATTTAAAGTTAGATATGTTTTAAATATATTTTTTAATGTTATGTTGTTATTTCCAATCTATACATTCTAAAAAAGAATGGAAATACCAATCCTCCCTAGAATACTTAATGATTTAACTTTGAAATAGTTGATCTAACATTTAATTAGCTCTTCCAAAATTTTAGGAACAATCAAAAAGTTTTATATTTATTGAAAAGTGATCCCAAATTGTAGAATCAAAAGGATAATAAAAAGTAGATTATTTGATGTTTCTATATTGTGCTCACATATATGACATATAAAAGGTACATGATATCTTGGAAACTATCATTAAAGGAATGTCTAGGACTTGGGGAGCACATTAGATAAAGATATTTTCTAAAAAGAAAACCTTGGGATTAAGTAATTATAGTTTCTCTAAAGCCTTCTATCCCATAAGGATCAATTATTCAACATATTTGATAGATTTAAAACTAAGTCAACATTACATGAACAATGAGGAAATAGATCATTTGAAGCATCTTTTTAATCTTCTTAGTGGGCATGTTTGAGGTTCTTTTCCTTAACCAAATTTCTATTATAAAATTAAATCTTAGAATTTTTTTTAATTAGTTAAATAGGATTTTAATAGGCTCTCACTCATATTACATCATAAACCATTCTACTATAGTATTTTAACAAACCATGCATAGTGGTATTGCCATAAACAATAATGTATATACCATTTAGCAAGATTTGAACCTAAGTATACATATTGAGAGGCCATATTTTAGACTAATTGAGATTTTACCAATTACTAAATGCAACAGTTCACCTATGGGATTTGAACCTTGTCTTATGATGTGAAAGCCTTCACTCTCCCTATTTTCTCCTAACCTCATGGGAAATCTTATAATTGTTGTTCATGTCAATATTATTTTTAACTTTTGAACCTCTACAAACCAAATAGAATTGAACCAAATATTTAGTATTTCAAATAAAAAATAGAGAAGTCGGGTTCAACAAAGCATTAGACTAAAAAATAGTAAAATTCCTCTTATTTATTGACTAATTGATATATTTCTTTTTAGATAGCAATCTCTATAGTAAAGAATTCCATTGAACGATATCATTGCATCCATAAAAACTATATTTTTAAAGTAACATTGTTTCCCAACACTTCTCATAATATTTGAATAACACCCATCTAGGTTTTTTGCTCATAATTTTAAACCTTAAATCTAGACTTTTGCAAGCCTAGTATTAATTTATTATTTCCTTTGTAAGCCTTATTCCATTTATAAAAAGAAAACATTAACTTTTCCTCAAATCATTTCCCAATAAAATCACCTTGGATTTTACAAAATTTAGAGGCTATACCTACTAATAATCTTGAAAATGACATCATATATATAAATTGTAATGTAGTATTTATGTATTGTAATTTTTTTGTTGATGGTTAAGAAATTACCTTTCCGACTAATCATCCAAACAAGTTTTTTTTTTTTTTTAACTCAAAACTGGGCTCAAATGTCCTTTTATCAAATAAGGGAATACCATTGATGATAATTTTTCAACTTTAAACTCTAAAATCTCTACAATGATTGATTATAAATCAAGGAGGTGTTATAAATCCTAGATTTTTATTGTATCGACCAACTATCAAGCAACCTTCCTATATAGAATTTATGTAAATTCCATAGCCTCACTAACTAAAGTGTGACCTAAAAGAAGAATGCCATCAACAAATAGGAGATGAGATTTATAGGTGTCATTTATTACAACTTAAACACCTTTAATATTAAATTTTATTTTCTATTTTTCTTTGATATAGCAATTCTTTATCAAGAATAATAAAAAGATAAAGAGATATTAAGTAATCATGATGGAGTTCACAAGATGCTATAAAGTGTCTAGTTAGAACCTATTGATCAAAATAAAATATATTTGAGTTATGTAATATCTAATCCATTCATATCAACCCTGATTAAAACCAACTTTCTAGGAACATAATATCAAAATCTCTAATAAATGTTATCATATAGTTTTTTTATATCTAATTTTACAAGTATACATGGTTTCTAATGTGCTAAAGTGAATGTAGGGCTTCTTGGATAATGACTATATCATCAAGGATTTGCTTACCATGAATAAAATCACCTAATTCCTCCAAGATATAATATAATTTAGGATGTCTTTCAATTGTTTGCAATACAATTTGAAATTATATTATGAAAGGGCCTCTTAAGGGATCCACCACAATGCTTCCCACTCTTCTCCTCACCTTGACGATAGGAGTAGTTTGTGAGCTTAATGTTTAGAATTTAGTGGATGAGTTAGAGAAAACCTACATTTCTCCTAAGATTTCCTTGATAAAGTTTAACCTTAATCTAGTTCTAGTTAGCTACCAATGCATCACACAATAAACTGAATCTAATAACTAAAATAACTTTTGGTTTTGATGATAAAGGTAAGACAAATTTTCTTTTCAAGAGTAACGGTTCAAGGATTATGCAACAAATAAGCATAATATAATTATATACAATTTTAATTTCAATGATGTTGAGATTGAAGATGGTCCCCTAATCATTAATGCTAGCTAGTTTCTTTCCTTTAAATTTTATCCTTAATGAATAAAAAAATACATAATTAGAAATAGATACAAAGTTATCAACAAATAATTCTAATACTTAAATACTAAAGACGAAGAGATTGGGTTGGAGAAACATGTTTTCTCTACCACATAGGTTAGAACATTGTGGTCCTATGAAAGTGTAGCTATAAAAAGCATAATTGATCTCTTAGAAGCACCATTGGTGCTACTACTTCTTGATGGAACATTTTTTTACCTATAAAACAAACATAAACATGATGGATCAATAACAAAAGCTTTTGCCTAAGTTGGAGGATATATATGGCTCCCTTGAATAGAGTTAGACCCCTATTTACATAGGAGATAAATGTTAGCTTTTGATACTTTATGCTTAAGGAAATGCAACCACAAGGTATAAAATGAGCATGCAATATTAACTATACGATAATGGCAATATCTTAAGCATGTAAATAGCATGATAAACTTCTGAAAATACTCTTAAAATAGCTATTAATGAAAGCTCATGAAAATGGTATCTTCATACAAAATATGGAGATCTCAAATACTTCATTCTTCATTCATGCTCTACATTGTGACTAACTTGAGCACTACTCTACTCTAATGTGCTCATGCATTCTATATAACTCACTCTCCTCTTTATCTATACTAAAAAGGCCAATATATAATGGAGTATGACTCTTGGCCTTCCATCTTCCTGTGACTCACTATATTACTATTCTAGACTCATGTACACATGGACAAAATGCACATTTACATCATTGCACATTCTAATAATACTTGTGCATTTATTACATTGAATTAAGTAAATACTCAAACCCTCATCTAAGAAACTCTCCTAATCTAGAGATGTACCCAAGATGGTACATTAGCATGTACCAAATAATGTAATATATTCCAACACCCCCTGTATTACATTATTTGATTATTGAAGACTTTAGTCTTCAATATGGATCTTCATCTTGTCTTAAATTTACTTTGCATTGTATGCCTCCTTTTCCAAGTTCCTCTTCTTCTTTGTCTTCATCATTAGAGTCAATATTTGTGCTATCATGAATTGTTATGCTATCATTAGATTCTTGCAAAAATATTTTCTCTTTGCCTTTGTCCTTCCTATCACAATTCTTCTTTAGTATAGAATCTTTTGATCGATCACTTTAAAGAACCATGATAATATATTGAGTTAGAAGAACTTGAAGTATCAATATTGCATGAAGAATGGAATATCTTCTCTAAGAAGGATTCATCTATTTTTATTTTCTCTTTAAGTGATTCAATCAATTCCTTTTGATCCATATTTTCTTCTTTGTAATATTTGAATGTAAGTAATGCCATATATAATATGTTGCCAATGTCTAAAGGAATTAGAATATCATATTTTCCATTATCAATCACTTCGATGATTCTAGCATGTAGATAATATTCCAGAGTTCTAAAGTTTTCTTCTAAGGCTTCACTATAGATCACTTATAAAGTAAGATCTAAGTTTCCAGTCTCTGTAAGTAAATTTTTTATTCCAATTTTTATGACATTTATCCTTTCCTTTCTAATGATGTTTTCCATATCATTATTCATTGTATTCTTTGAATTAGACATCCTTATTCCTCCTTGGTTTTTATAGACTAATGTCACTTGTAAACCTTATATCTCCCTATATTTTAACTTTTAAATTCTAAGTTGAATTTGAGTATATGATCAAATTCTAACTTTCAATTCTTCAAATCTTGTAGTATATCTTGTTTTCCTAATGTTTAGAGAATGATCAAACAATAGTCAACTCTCTAGGTAGAATTCCTTTTAGCTCTTTAGTATTGAGAACAACTTTGATAGAACCTTTTATCTTTTTAAGCCTCTGAAGTTGTCTACCTTATGACTCCCTAGTTTTGAGTATGTGATCAAGTTTGATAATATCTTTTCAATTTTTGAGTTTTGTAGAATACCTTGTATCTTGCAAGTTTTTTGAATATAGAATGGTCTTGATAAAATATTTAGCTTTCTAGGTTAAATTTTATGTGAATCCCTTTTATCTCCCTAATTTTCAACTTCTTCTTCAACTTATTTCTCCCTATTTATGAATGGAAAGCTAAAGATATTTTGATGCACTTTTAATTTTGATGAGATTATCTATTTTTCAAGACCTTTAAGTTGGAATTCTTATGTCTCATTAATTTGAGCAAGATACTAATATCAAAAGTATTTTTTCCAACTTTATAGCAATTCTATGTTTTGCTTCTTTCAATATTCAATGATATAGTTTCTAAATTTCAAGATATTTAATTTGGTGTTGAACTCCTTATAACTCCCTAGTTGGAAATTTATAAAACTAAGTCTTTAAAAATATAATATTTCTATTTCAATGTATAAATCCTTATTCCTCCAAGTTAGACTATTTGCAAAAATATTTCAATGCAATTTGAATGAGGTAATTTCAAAAAAATTATAAATATTTATTTCTTCAAAAACTTCTAAGGCATTCAATAATACTTCAAAGGTTTTAAATCTATACCTTATTTCTCCTTTTATCAAAAAACCTTGAGTATAATAAATTAATTAACTTGCCTTCAATATTATGCCTTGTATCTTTTACAAAGGTTTAAATAAGACTAAATATTTATTACCTCCTTTAATGTAGCACTCCAAAGCTTTATCTTACTTGATTTATACTACAATCTGTGATCTTCTTGCTCTATGATGCATTCAATGCACTCTGACTCTTTAGCTCCAAATATTTGACTCTCCACCTTGAATCTTTCACTTCCCTTCAACGTGGTGCATATGCCCTAATGTTTGCACTTCACTCTCTCCTCTTCGATGTCTTCTCTCTATGCTTTCAGTGTTCATTGTTGACTCTTTGAATTGAATCTTTATCTTCCTTTGACTCTTCAAATTGTGTCTTGCTCTTCCCTTTAATGCATGTAGAAGGTATTATGTTACGTAAATATTGACACTTTCTTTTAACAATATGCTTGGAATTTGAGTTGACGTTGTGCTTGAGGATTGGAAAACATATTCCTTACATGATGATTGGAGCTACGCTTTTTCTATGACACCTGAAAAATCCTTGATAGTTGGTGATTTGATGACAAGCATATTTTAAACCTGTTTCATGTTACAACTTCCTACCTCCTAGGTAACATTAGGGTTATCACTTTTCTTGTCTTGTTTTTTCCCTTTGAAATAACTATTTCACTTCCTTGGTGCTTAGACTCTACTCATGGTGGTTGGTGCTTACTTTCTAACATGCCAAATGGTAAATAGTAACCTTATCTATTCTCCTTATGTACCATATGATTGCTAATGCCTTTCCTTCCAATGTAATGCTCTTTAATGAGCAATTTTCAACCAACTCTATCGCTCTTCCTTCTATATATATTATGTTGGATGTAACTCAAGTGTCTTATCTTCTTTTTGTGTTATATAGAAAGCATTATACCCAATGATGATAGCCTCTTCGTTGTCCTTCTTTCAATGGCCTATTATTGATTTTTTTGCAACCCTAATAATGTTCGCTTAACCTCACCAACATTTCTTTGGTGGTGAATCTTCTTCCTCAACTATGTTCTTGATTGAATGATGATGGCACTCTAGGTAACGTCCTTTGAAGATGGTGGTGGCTCCTCTACATTGGCCTGGTGGCTCTTTCACTTGTTTTATGGTTGCTCAACTTGATATTGATTGATATCTTCTTATTAGTGCTGCTCTTACCTCTTTGTTTGGAGGCTTGTTTGCTTGGCACTTTGCTACATAAACGACACTACTTCTAAGTGCTTAACTTGAACAAAACTTTGTGCTCCTTTGTTATAATGTATTTCCAACTATTGTATGTAGCTTTAGATAGACAAATAGTCATTTCTTATCTCCATGTACTTTAAGACCTACTAGCTTTATTGAAATGATGAGTTTCTTATTTAATATGGTGGCACCTCTTCTCTTTTCCAAGACTTGGAAATGGTGGTCTTTATTCCACAACAAATTCTTCTTGTTGGATACTCTTCAATAACGACTCCTCCTCATCTCTATGCTTGGTGATTTTTCTTTGATAACTCGAAGCTTCTAATTTATGCCTCTCAAGTAGAATGATACTACTATTTTCTATTGTAACTCATTTAATTTTCAAGGGATAGTAAGGATATGATTTATTTTCTTATATCATTTCTAACTTATCATTTCTTTATTGTAGGTTTTAATTTCTTGGGTATGTTATCTTCTCCAAACTTGAATATATAAACTTGATACCTTTCCTTTTTAGCTTTAAAAACATAAATGTGGTGCTTTTAAAGAATTAATAATAAGCTAATATGAACATTCAAATAATATTTTTTTTTTTGCACCAATATTGCATACCTTTTGGCCTCCTTTTGTAGCTTGATTTCTTGGTGATTTGGTTCACCTATTTTTTGTTCCAAATATATAAAACTTGCTACTCCAATTCTTGCTTTAAATGCTTGAATCATTTTCCTTTAGTTGATGTCCTAAAATCCTCTACTTTGTAGCTTCCAATGTTGCTTTCTCCTTCAAATGTGTTGTCCAAGAATGTGTAATTTTGCAGCTATAATTTTGTCTAATCCTTCTTGCAAAACAACCTTCAAGCCTTCAATGGTAGTCTTCAAATTTCTTGAATTGGTGGCCTCTTCTACCTTCTTTCTCCTCCTTAGCTCTTGTCGAATCCGGACTTCAAACTTGACCTATCTAGTTGGCATTTTTCTCAAGAATCTGAATGTCTTGATATCTTCAAGAATCCCTTCTAAATTTTGGAAAAATTCTTACCAAATACTTCTTCCTTTTGGGCTTGTTTTCGGATGGTGATAATTATCCCAAATCCTTATTTTTAGGAGCTACTCCTTGTAATATTCTATCTTGATCTATTTTAAAATCTTCTCCAATGACCACTTCTTCAATTTCTTCAATAGGTCTTCTCTAACCTTCTTCTTTCTCCTTCCAACTTTTATTGATAGCTCTTCTTTTGAGTCTTCAATTTCTACAGCTTCTCAAATCTTCAATAGGACTTTTCTTAATCCTCTTCTATCTTCAATCTTCAATCTTGTATCTTCCAAATCTGGGATTTATTCAATAGGACCTCTTTCTTGGGTCTCATTCTTCTAGAGTTGATTTCTTCTTTCTTCACTCTAAAATATTCAATCTCCAATGGGGTCTTCTTTCTTGGACCTCCTCCTTGATTTGTAGTCTTCAATATTCTATAGGGACCTCCTTCTTGAGTCTCCTTAATCTCCAATATCCAATGGGGACTTTTTTACTTGAGTCTCCTCTTTCTTTAATCTCTACTTTTTTTGCAACAAATAACTAATCCCTACACAAGGAAATAATATACAATTTCAGGCAATCAAAGATGAAATTCTTCTCTATCCATTGTAGGAAGCTTCTCAAAATCTGAAAACTAAATTTTTGCTATAAAAAAATTTGATAGTAGAAAGCAAATCCATGCAAATTTCTAGATCTCTATAAATTAATAAACATTACTAGTTATCCTTCAATCTAGTGGAAAAGAGATATATGTTGAGTCCTAGTCTTCACGAGTTTTCTTGCAACTATGTGGAAAGACTCTAGCCAAGAAGTAATCTTGAAAATTTTGAAAATGAAATATCCCTATCTCCTCTCAATATTCTTATGGCTCTCTCTATTTCCTATCAATCTACCATGTGCTCTAATACCACTGTTAGATTTTGATACTATATACTTAAGGAAATGCAACCACAAGGTATAAAATGAGCATACAATATTAACTATATTATAATGGCAATATCTTAAGCATGTAAATAGCATGAGAAACTTTTGAAAATATTCATAAAATAGCCATTAATGAAATCTCACGAAAATGGGATCTTCGTACAAAATATGGGGATCTCAAATCATCTATTCTTCATTCATGCTCTACATTGTGACTAACTTGAGCACTAATCTACTCTAATGTGCTCATGCACTCTCTCTAACTCACTCTCATATTTCTCTATACTACAAATACCAATATATAATGGAGTATAAATATTTGCCTTCCATCTTCCTATGACTCACTATATTCCTATTCTAGTCTCATGTACACATGGACATCATGCACATTTACATCATTGCACATTCTAATAATACTTGTGCATTTATTACATTTCATTAAGTAAATACTCAAACCCTAATCTAAGACACTCTCCTAATATAGATATGTACCCAAGATGGTATATTAGCATGTACCAAATAATGTAATATATTCCAACAATACAATCTATAAATTAATAAAAACAAGGACTATTTTCTTAGTGGTGAAAATATCACTAGGTGAGCGATAGTGTTGCCAGAACTTTTATCATCAAATAGTACTTTTGCCTTCTATAACTATGACTAAAAAAAGAGCAATAGCACCATTGAACCTACAATTTAGTAGAACTCTCACTTTAAGTATATGGTAGAATGAATTTTATATGCAATATCTATTATTTTTGTAATCAATACAATGAGGGTCTCCAACCGGGAGGTGCGGGGCCCTAATAGATGTAGTATAAAAGAAATATTACTTATGAAAAATACAAGCTAGATGATATAAAAATTAAATATGACAACTAAACAGGTATGAAAGGGGCGGGTGGGAACCTCAAGCATGGATCAAACGAGGATCTAGAGGAAGGCGGTCAGGCTGTGGCAGATTTGGATGCGGGCATCACACGAGGGCCTGAAAAAAAGATACGAAGGAAAATGTGGGGCCCAAGAAGTGGTTGTCTTTTGCTGAGACTCTTAGAGGAAAAAGAAATGAGGTTCTCTCTCTTCCGCCCCTAGTTCCAGTAAATAATAAAATTTTAGCACTAGCAAGTTCCATGAGCCCTTTTCTTTTAATGGAAGAATTCTCCCTGGTAGGCAAGTTTTTGGGAGGTAGGCCAGGCATGGAGACTATCAGGGCTTGGGTGACGGGTAAATGGCAACTAGTAGGCAGCTTGGAGTTGGTAGCTTTAACTCGAGGGTTCTTCATTATCTATTTTAAAAATATGGAGGATCCTAACCGCATTTTAACAGGAGGTCCTTGTTTCTAGGAAAAATGAGCCTTTTTCTCATACGATGGGGTGAATATTTTGACCCTAAAAAGCAAAATATTAACATTGCCCCTATTTGGGTTCGTCTCCCGAGTCTACCTACCCAGTTCTTCAATGAATATTGGTCGCAGGGCATAGCAGAACTATAGGGGACCTGATCTCCATTGACCATGCGACCTTTGGCTAGGACAAGGATGACTCATGCACGAATCTTCGTAAATGCTAATTTGAATAATGAATTGCCAAGGTTTGTGGAGCTATATTATGGAGAATACTATAGAAAAAAATTGGTAGAATATGAGAACAGACCGACATTTTGTACAGAATGTAAAAATCAAGGACATCTATGCAATCAGTACCCTAACCTGGCAATGAATAGAGAAAAGCATAAGCAGGGAATGCTAGACGGAGGAAATTTGAGGAGTTTCCCTGGTAGAGGCGATTTCAATCAGGCAAAATATGTTTACCAAAAAAATAAAATAGAGGGTGTAGCGTCGCAGCAAGACAAAGGAAAACAACAAGTTGTTGGCAACCAAAATACTCAGGTAAGTTCCAATCCTCTAGTTTCAAATAAATTTTCAATTCTATCCAATATGGGAGTAGGAGGATTATCAGAAAACATGGAAGCCCATCACCTTCAGGCTAACCTTTCTGACTCTCTCGAATCCCCATCCAAGTCAGGATCCTCAAACCCTAATGCTGAAATTACTATAAGCCCCATGGGCATCACAAATCCAAACCCTAATGCACGATCTCTAGAATCTACATCCACGTCAGGATCCTTAAACCCCAATTCTGGAAATACTTCAAGCCCAGTGGGCATCCCAAAGCCAAAACCTAATGCTGAATAACTTAGGAAGAAAGTTGAGGCATTGGAAAATAAAAAATTTCATCTCCCTAACATCATCACTAGGAGCCAAGTGAATTCTACTGAGGGTCTGTCCCGCAGACTAGGGGAATACAGGAAAAAAGGATAATATTTGGATGTAGGGGTGGAGATATGTGAAACTCTTTAGACTGAGGAATATGTCAGTCTGGTTCTGCATCAAATTACCTCCACAAAATAGGAGCACTATGAAGTATCCTATAGATTTTGGCAGTGAAAAAGAAGAGGGAGAATATCAAATGTTGAGCATAAAAAAATTAAAATTGATAATGACATTGCCAATGGAAAATAGATAACCTTGTTTCAACAGGTTATTCCGAGTTTTGAAGACAAAAAATTAGGAAAACCCCCTCAAGGGAGGGGGAGAGGAAGAAATCCCAAACAATATAAATGAAGTTCCTCTCATGTAACGTGAGAGGCCTCAATGGCCTTCCCAAAAATAGGGAAGTCAGTGCCATAATAAATCAAGTGAATCCAACTATTATCATGTTGCAAGAAATAAAAACTAATGAGATTCATTCAAAAAATAGCAAAAAAAAATTGGAATCAAGGGGAGATGGTTTGCAAATCAGCCAAAGGAGCATCTGGAGGCCTTATGACTTTGTGGGATCCCCGAATAGTAGAAGTCACCATTATTCAGAAATATGACAGGGTTCTTAGTGTTTTATTTAAGGAAATAAACAACAATAGGTTGTGGATCCTTTCAAATATTTATGCCCTAACTTCAATTCAAGGGAGAGCTCTACTGTGGGAGTACTTAGGCAATCTGAGTGAAATCTTCCATAATGTCCCCTAGATTTTGGCTGGGTATTTTAACACTCCTCTTTACCCTTCAAACAAAATTGATGGAAATGGACCACCTATCAGGAGCATGGATGAGTTCAATGACTTTGTGAACTCCAACATGTTGATGGATGTAAAAATTAGAGGAGTGAATTATACCTGGAGCAATCGACGGATAGGATGGCATCTCATTCAAGAAAGGCTTCATAGATTTTTTCTATCAAAGGAGGCTACAACTTTCTTCGGTGATTCTACCCTGCAAGCCCTTACTAAAATTGCCTTTGATCATAATCCCATTTTGTTGGAGATCCCTAACTCTCTGTCCTTCAAGAAACCTTTCATATTTTAATCTATGTGGATCAAACATTCCAGTTTTAGAGATAACTTAAGTCAATGGTGGCAACAGCCTGTCAGGGGTAGTGTAGCTTTTAAACTTGCTGGCAAATTAAAGTTTGTTAAGGAAAAACTTCAAACTTGGAACAAAGAGGTCTTTGGGAACCTCTTTGAAAATAAAAATAGGTTGTTGAAAGTTTGAAGATAATTGATCAGAGGATCCAACATGGTGATGCTGATGAAACTACTAGGCAGGAGGAATGAATAAAACTAGCAGAGTTTCAATAACATTTTGGCCTGTGAGGAAATCTATTGGAGGCAAAAATCAAGGGCTCTTTGGTTGAAATATGGAGATTCAAATTCCAATTTTTTCACGTCACCACGCTTAGAAATAGAAGCAATAACAAGATAATTTTTTTTAAAAAGCAGATGGTTCTATTACTCAAAACTTAACATAAATCAGAAAGGAGGCAATAACTTATTTCAATTCTAACCTTTGTCAGGAATCAGAGTGCAATGAGGATGCCAAAGATATTATCTTGCAATCCATTCCTAGCATAATAAATGAGGATATAAACCTTAAGCTTCTAGCTCCATTTTCTGATGAGAAAATTAAGGAATCCTTGTTTAGCAATGGAGCCAGACAAAGCCCTGGGACCCGACAAATTTCCCCCTCATTTCTATCAAGCTTCTTGGGACATCGTAAGTGAGGATGTAATTTTTGCTGTCATAGAATTCTAGCAAGAAATTGTTGGTCCGGATTTCATGCACACCCCGAGAAGGATGGGCAGGGAAGCTCTGGAGACATCCACGGGACAAATCCCACTCCCTTTAGGATCTAGCTGGTTATCCAAGGTGCGAGTTACAGAGTTGGGTCGAATGGCTATTCACTCTTTTTCGCTTCTGGAATATATTTCAATATGGACTGCTCTGTTACCTTACAGGGGGTTCTTGAACTTGTTCAGTAGTTGTCACTTGTTTATCGGATTTAACTTGAATCCTTGATCTAGCTCTCATTGGTCAGCAGATTTAAATAAAAGACAAACAAAGAAAGTAAAAATGGATCATTCACGAAAAACAAAGAGAGGGTAGGGTAAGGCAGAAAAGAGAAGCTTATCAAACATTAACTGTAAAACCCTAAACTATCAATCTTATCTATGCTATCAGCTTCACAACAGAAAAAATCAAAGAAGAAAGTGTCCAGTCAGTCTAAGATCACTTTCAACTAAGAGCACAAGGCAGAGTGGAACAGATCTAGCAGAAAATTATAAATCCAAGGGCAGCTGGTTAAAACTGGTATCTTTCACCGGTAGCCTAGCTCACATAGTGAAGACAGAGCAATTAGAACAAACTTGAACCTCAAATCTGTAATTTCCCCTAGCAGACAATAGAACAACTGAAGCCTAACAACATATTTAAACTTGATAATGGCAGATTCACAAGATATATCTAACAAACTTTAATGGAACGAATAACAAAAGAAGATACACTTATCACACTCGCAAAATATTAGGCTCCTGGCCATGCTATCACAGAAAAGCTAAAGCACATCAGCTCCAAGTCCAAAAATAAAGGATTTCACAAAATTTGCAAGAAATTGCTTATAAGCCTTTTATTTCTAAGTCTCCGCCTCCCGCAATTACATTGAGAAGAAGTATTTATAGATTCAGGATAGACCCTGATCTTTTCAGAAATATCTTCTTCTCATAACTGCAAATATTATCACATCTAAACCCTAGGACCCGGGTTTTACAATAAAAATCCATTTAAAATCAAAGTCCGGATAGAACTTAACCCTTCTGCAAATATGTGCAGTCAACTGCCATAAATGGAGAAGATAAAATCTAAAGCCACTTGCATTCATCCGCAGCTGCAAATAAATGCCTCCATTAATTCTGCTGGTGAGCCGGATGAGTCACCACTTCTCCATCAATTTGATCTCCGCAAAGCCATCCCTGAGTTGAAATGGTCTTCATGCCATCAATTCTACCATAAATTTGCCATTAAATGCATTTACTGGTCTTTTCTCCTCTAGCATGGCGGCCCTTGATCGAATCTGCACTTTAACTTTGTCTTTATGGCCTTTCCCGGTTGTCCCATAAGTGGCAGATGGAATCCTGCATGAAAGACAAAAAGATTATATTAGTACTTTAAAATCATTAAATCAGAAGCTTTAAAGGTTAAAACAGATTAAAAACCAGCTAAAAAGCTTGCATGTCGGCCTTGCTCTGCCTGTTACGCACTTTGACACGTGTCGCTACCCCAGGATGCCTTCTGTTTCCCGCTGGAATGCACTTCTGGTCAACTTTGAGGACTTTCTCTCTCCTATCGCAAAAATGAGACATGTCGTGATTTCGCGACATGTCACGAAATCGCGACGTCCCCAGCGCTATGGCAACTTGTCTCTCTGTCGGTCGTAAAAACGTGACATGTCACGATTTCGCGACATGTCACGAAATCGCGCCTCCTGCTAGCGGCCGTACATCTTCCTTGCTTCCTGTCACGATTTCGCGACATGTCCCAAAATCGTGCCTCTCGCTGGCCGTCGTACATCTTCCTTGCAATGTGTCGCGATTTCGCGATGCTTCTGGCAATTTGGTTATCGGGGTGTCACGATTTCGCGACACCCAAGGCCTCCCTTCGCCATTTGTGTCACGATTTCGCGACGTCGCGATTTCACGACACCTTCCTCAAAAGGCGCAGCACATCACTACCATTTTCACCCCTCGACTTGGAAACATGCAGCGCATCGCTGCAAGCTCCAGCCCGCGATTTTGAGACACGCAGCGCATCGCTGCATCCTTTACCTCTTGACTTCGAAACATGCAGCGCATCGCTGCAAGCTCCAGCCCACGATTTTGAGACGTCAGCGAATCGCTGCACCTCCCCGCAGCTGCATGCGTTGACCGCGTTGACCGCGATTTCGCGACATGTCAGCGAATCGCTGCAACTTTTGGACTTAGCCACTTTTTCTCCTTTCCAGTCGCGAAAATGCGACATGTCGCGAAATCGCGCTGGTCCGTACTGATTTCTTCTCTCTCCTCCGACAGACAGCGATTTTGTGACACTTTCCAAAAATGGAAATGTCGCGATATCGCGACACTTCCAAAAATGGAAAGCGTCGCGATTTCGCGACGCATCGTACCATTATGCCTTCTCTCTCCAGATTTGTCGCGATTTCGCGACATGTCGCAAAATCGCGCCTGTTTTCTTACTTGGTGGATTTTCATGCATTTTCTCTCTCTTGTCGCGAAAATGCGACATGTCGCGATTTCGTTACATGTCACGATTTCGCGCTGATCCGTACAGCTTGCTTCCATCTCCTCCAGCCGGTAGCGATTTCGCGACGCTTTCCAAAAATGGAAATGTCGCGATATCGCGACACTTCCAAAAATGGAAAGTGTCGCGATTTCGCTACAAAAAAATAACTTGGCGGGTTTTCTATTTTCCTGTCACGATTTCGCGACATTTCCATAAATGGAAGTGTCGCGATTTCGCGACATTGCCTAAAAAGGAAAGTTTGATTTTTCATGAATTTATGCAACTGTTTTCAGCATTTTTCTCGTACCGGTGCAAGATTTTGTTTAAGCATGAATGATTCTAGCATGTAAAAAGTGAATTCTTGGATAACACAGCTAGAATGCAAAAAAAACACAACTTTTAAAAGGAGGTAAGCAAGATCTGGATTTAAAACTGAAAATTATCAAGAGGGTCCCTGCTGCAAAATGGTATTTCAGGGCTTTCAAGAGGATTGGAATGCATTTTTCAGTGGGGGTGTGTTGCTTCTCAACAAATGGAGATATCTACGGGTAAAATAGTAGCACTATTTTAGAACCCAAGACTCGGGTTTCAAAACAAAAAGACCATGCATCATGCCTTGCCACAGACATTCTTCACAATAAATTGACCGCCAACTGCTAGCTGTTAAAATTTCCCAAGGACATACTAGGCTGAATTACTTCAAGGAAGATTTCTGATGTGCAATTACAAGGGGTATAAAACTTTCTTCAAGGATGACTGGTTTGAATGATAAACTTGGATTAATCAACTTTTCTAGATTGTAAAAATGGAAACCGAGTAGAGCTCTGTTTACTAGTTTAGCCTTTTACAGCCTAGACAGAGTTACCCTTTAGATTTACACGACCCAAATTTACAACTGTAGGGCAGAATCTATAACTTAGAAGAAAATATTTTTGGAAGTATTGGCTACCTCTTTTAATTGTTCAACTCTTTTCTTTTTCCTTTTCTCTTTTTTTTTATATCTCTCCCTCTGAAATATATCAATATCTGAAATGCTTTTAGGGAAATCACAATTTTCTTTTAACATTTGATCAATCTGGAACTTTGATCAATCCGGAACTGCTTCAGTCTAGGCACTGATAGCCTCTAGATATACCCAAATAATTACATGACATAGTCCCCTCTCATAACCAGCTTTTCTTGGATTCCTCGGGAGTTCCTCCAACAAAACAGCATAGCAGTTTTTCTATTATTAAAACAACTGTGGCAAGTAAAACACAAGATCCAATCATCCCTCTACCTTCATCCTGAAATAGCAAAATAGTTCTACAGTTCAGTTTAAGCAGACTATCTGAATTAGAATAATGAGCAGCATGGACATTGGATTGTGGATTGATCAGCTCAGAATAAAATAATTTTCAACAGGCTGACTTTTCATTAATGCTCAGACAAAGGCAAAGAACAGAGAATTTCAGAAGCCAAAGGACTTTGTACAGGCTTCCAAGGATAGGCACAGGCTTCTAAAGCAAAACAGAATCAAAATCGCACTAGCATCGCAAATAAAACTGCACAAGCAACAAAATAAAACTAAAACAAAAGACTGTACAGACAGCAAAGAAAAGGAAAAGCAGGGAAGAAAATAAAAAAAACTGTATAGGCAATAAAAGAAACAAACTAAAAGAAATGAAGCAAAGCAACTAAAACTGCTGAACTGCAGCAAAGCTAAACTGCAACAGCACTGAAATAAACTAAACTGCAACTGTACAGACATTTAAAAATAAAACTACAGTGACAAAGAAAGAAAACTGAAAAACTTCAAAGCTTACTTACAATGTATACATATGTTACAACTTCCCTTCATACTCAAAAAATGCAGCAGTTGGGAAAGCAGAGAAATGGTGCCTTAAAAAAAAAAATTTGACCATGTGCAAGTAATTTAGAAAAATTACCTTTCAGGTCCTGTTGACGAAATGCACTCCAGACTATGCTTCAAAAATTTGCTATTTGGGAAAGACTTGTGTTTACTGTCTTCCCTGTCCCATTTGAAAAACAAATCTGCAACTCCTTCAAATTAAACAAATCATATAATAACAAATCATATGATAACATGTTTATGCTTCTAATTGAAGGGTTTGCAGAGTTCTTTCAAAAGGACTCGAATGCAAAAACCCCCGGGATCAAATACCTTAAAATCTTGACGGACCCAGACCACCACATCTTCAAAATTATGTGACAACTGAAAGAAATCATGTTTTATCTGTATGCCCTGGTTCTTAACAACTTGAACATTTTGTGGTTGCTGTACTGCTTCAATATCCAGGACTTCAATTTTTATCTCTCTAGCAGAATGTTTACAATTTTCCTTTTCACCTGAGCCTTGCTTAGATTTAACCTCATCAATGTGTAATATCCAACTGACACTGTTGTGATGGTTTAGAGCTGTAACTGTTCTCACCCTCTTAGTTGCCAAATTATAAGATCCAATATCTGCATCAACATAGTTTATAGCCTTTTCTTTGACATTATGTTCAGAAGTTGCAGGCTTATGTTGAGACAGTTCATCAATTCCAAGTTGGCTGACCACATTCATATTTACTATCTTTTCCTCCTTTTCTTGAAATTCAACAGGTGGTCCAGAGTAAGCCTCAATCAAGCTATCCTTTTGTTCAACAATCTGAGGCAATTCATAGAGGGTGATGTCAGCTTTAAGTTCCCTCATATCCTCAATGATGTTATCCTCTTTCTCAGTTACTTCTGCATAGTGACATTGAATCTCACTTTCATCATCCTCTCATGAGGAAGGATCATTGTTAGGTTCTGGACTCTGACATCTCAAATTATAACTGTCCATTTCGAACTGTTGAAAATCTTGCATTTCATCCACAAGAGTCTGTACAAGACTTTCTGTCTCTTCAGGAAAAGTGACAGAATCTGAAACCCTGGTTGTACTATAATTGGGTGAACTAGAAATATTAATATTTCTTTGATCTCTAGGAAAATTTGACTCACCAGGAAAAACTTCAGATTTGGGTGGTGCCAGATCACAACTGTTCATTTCAAGCTCTTCCACTTTGAGCTTGTCAGAACTTTTCTCTGTATTTTGCACATGCTAAGTGAATGTCACGGTTAACGGAGCCTCCTTGGGTAGAGCATGACATGTTGGCACTAACTCATGATGTGGAATGGGATTCAAAACATGCATGTTCTATGTAACATAGGATATCAAAGGACTGCTCATAATTTGAGGCCCTAACTGTCTTTCAAGAATTAAGGCTTCTTTATAAGCCCCTGCCAGGGTTGTGATATTGATGTCTCTCTTGAGTAAAATAGAGGTCACCGAATCCAATGCATTCTTGTAGATTTCTAAGGCCAGATTTGCATTTGGGATGTAATGGCCATTCATTCTATCGTAAGCTCTTTGGAACCTCATATTGAAAGACCCGACAGTTTCTCCCGACTCTCTCTTGATGCTGGAAAATTGTTGGTATAACACACTGGGGTCTATCACTTCCCCAAATTGTGATATAAAAGCTTTCTCTAGATCATCCCGGCTAGTAATGGAATTGCTGGTGAGGTTTAAAAACCAGTCATAAGCTCCCTCCTGAAGAGTGAACAGGAACAATCTGCAGGCAACATCTTCATGCTATATATTTAACAATTTTAAAGCATTTTTGAAAGCTAGCAGATGTTCTTCTGCAGTTCTTGTCCCATCATGTTTGTACCTGGGGAGATACCTTTCGGGGCTTCTGGGCAGGTCATGGGCTATACCCGAAATGTTCAAAGCAGTGGGGCCCAACCAATTTGCCATTATTACTTGGCTGACAGTGATGCTCTAATTTGTGATTGGATAACTGCAAGTGATGATAGAACTGTTCTTAAAAAACCACTGAACTTAAGGCCTTCTCTTGTGGCAATTTCAAAAACTGCACTGACAACATTCAAAAACTGCACTGACAATTTACAAAAACTGCACTGACAATTTATGAAACTGAGCCACTTTTAAATGTTAAAATGCCAGACTCTGGATAAAATACAGTACATACAACTTTACAGTTCTTAACAGACTACTGATCTTGAACTGAGTTCAACAGCCCTCCTTCTAGCACCAATTAGATTTTGGTCCAGCTTTCATACACACCCCGGGAATGATGGGCAGGGAAGCTCCGAAGACATCCATGGGACGAATCCCACTCGCTTTAGGATCTAGCTGGTTATCCAAGGTGTGAGTTACAGAGTTGGGTCGAATGGCTATTCACTCTTTTCCGCTTCTGGAATAGATTTCAATATGGACTGCTCTGTTACCTTACAGGGGGTTCTTGAACTTGTTTAGTAGTTGTCACTTGTTTATCAGATTTAACTTGAATCCTTGATCTAGCTCTCATGGGTCAGCAGATTTAAATAAAAGACAAACAAAGAAAGTAAAAATGGATCATTCACGAAAAACAAAGAGAGGGTAGGGTAAGGCAGAAAAGAGAAGCTTATCAAACATTAACTGTAAAACCCTAAACTATCAATCTTATCTATGCTATCAGCTTCACAACAGAAAAAATCAAAGAAGAAAGTGTCCAGTCAGTCTAAGATCACTTTCAACTAAGAGCACAAGGCAGAGTAGAACAGATCTAGCAGAAAATTATAAATCCAAGGGCAGCTGGTTAAAACTGGTATCTTTCACCGACAGCCTAGCTCACACAGTGAAGACAGAGCAATTAGAACAAACTTGAACCTCAAATCTGTAATTTCCCCTAGCAGACAATAGAACAACTGAAGCCTAACAAAGCATATTTAAACTTGATAATGGCAGATTTACAAGCATATATCTAACAAACTTTAATGGAACGGATAACAAAAGAAGATACACTTATCACACTCTACAAAAGATTAGGCTCCTGGCCATGCTATCACAGAAAAGCTAAAGCACATCAACTCCAAGTCCAAAAATAAAGGATTTAACAAAATTTGCAAGAAATTGCTTATAAGCCTTTTATTTCTAAGTCTCCACTTCCCGCAATTACATTGAGAAGAAGTATTTATAGATTCAGGACAGACCCTGATCTTTTCAGAAATATCTTCTTCTCATAACTGCAAATATTATCACATCTAAACCCTAGGACCCAGGTTTTACAATAAAAATCCATTTAAAATCAAAGTCCGGATAGAACTTAACCCTTCTGCAAATCTGTGCAGTCAACTGCCATAAATGGAGAAGATAAAATCTAAAGCCACTTGCATTCATCCGCAGCTGCAAATAAATGCCTCCATTAATTCTGTTGGTGAGCCGGATGAGTCACCACTTCTCCATCAATTTGATCTCCGCAAAGCCATCCCTGAGTTGAAATGGTCTTCATGCCATCAATTCTACCATAAATTTGCCATTAAATGCATTTACTGGTCTTTTCTCCTCTAGAATGGTGGCCCTTGATCGAATCTGCACTTTAACTTTGTCTTTATGGCCTTTCCCGGTTGTCCCGTAAGTGGCAGATGGAATCCTGCATGAAAGACAAAAATATTATATTAGTACTTTAAAATCATTAAATCAAAAGCTTTAAAGGTTAAAACAGATTAAAAACCAGCTAAAAAGCTTGCATGTCGGCCTTGCTCTGCCTGTTACGCGCTTTGACACGTGTCGCTACCCCAGGATGCCTTCTGTTTCCCGCTGGAATGCACTTCTGGTCAACTTTGAGGACTTTCTCTCTCCTACCGCGAAAATGAGACATGTCGCGAAATCGCGACGTCCCCAGCGCTATGGCAACTTGTCTCTCTGTCGGTCGCGAAAACGCGACATGTTGCGATTTCGCGACATGTCACGAAATCGCGCCTCCTGCTAGCGGTCGTACATCTTCCTTGCTTCCTGTCGCGATTTCGTGACATGTCACAAAATCGCGCCTCTCGCTGGCCGCCGTACATCTTCCTTGCAATGCGTCGCGATTTCGCGACGCTTCTGGCAATTTGGTTATCGGGGTGTCGCGATTTCACGACACCCAAGGCCTCCCTTCGCCATTTGTGTCACGATTTCGCGACGTCACGAAATCGCAACGTCGCGATTTCACGACACCTTCCTCAAAAGGCGTAGCGCATCGCTACCATTTTCACCCCTCGACTTGGAAACATGCAGCGCATCGCTGCAAGCTCCAGACCATGATTTTGAGACACGCAGCGCATCGCTGCATCCTTTACCTCTTGACTTCGAAACATGCAGCGCATCGCTGCAAGCTCCAGCCCGCGATTTTGAGACTTCAACGAATCGCTGCACCTCCCCGCAGCTGCATGCGTTGACCGCGTTGATCGCGATTTCGCGACATGTCAGCGAATCGCTGCAACTTTTGGACTTAGCCACTTTTTCTCCTTTCCAGTTGCGAAAATGCGACATGTCTCGAAATCGCGCTGGTCCGTACTGATATCTTCTCTCTCCTCCGGCAGACAGCGATTTTGCGACACTTTCCAAAAATGGAAATGTCGCGATATCACGACACTTCCAAAAATGGAAAGCGTCGCGATTTCGCGACGCATCGTACCATTATGCCTTCTCTCTCCAGATTTGTCGCGAAATCGCGCCTGTTTTCTTACTTGGCGGATTTTCATGCATTTTCTCTCTCTTGCCGCGAAAATGCGACATGTCACGATTTCGCGACATGTCGCGATTTCGCGCTGATCCGTACAACTTGCTTCTCTCTCCTCCGGCCGGTAGCGATTTCGCGACGCTTTCCAAAAATGGAAATGTCGCGATATCGCGACACTTCCAAAAATGGAAAGTGTCGCGATTTCGCTACAAAAAAATGACTTGGCGGGTTTTCTATTTTCCTGTCGCGATTTCGCGACATTTCCATAAATGGAAGTGTCACGATTTCACGACATTGCCTAAAAAGGAAAGTTTGATTTTTCATGAATTTTCTATCTGTTTTCAGCATTTTTCTCGTACCGACGCAAGATTTTGTTTAAGCATGAATGATTCTAGCATGTAAAAAGTGAATTCTTGGATAACACAGCTAGAATGCAAGGAAAAGCACAACTTTTAAAAGGAGGTAAGCAAGATCTGGATTTAAAACTGAAAATTATCAAGAGGGTCCCTGCTGCAAAATGGTATTTCAGGGCTTTCAAGAGGATTGGAATGCATTTTTCAGTGGGGGTGTGTTGCTTCTCAACGAAATCATATCCCAAAAGGTATCAACTCTACTTTTATTTCTCTAATTCCTAAGAAGCAAACCCCTGAATCTATGGCTGACTTCATAGCCAATCGATCACGTGCAATGTTTCTTACAAGATCCTAACTAAAGCCATTGCAAATAGAATGAGAGATATTCTGCCCTACATCGTAGATCCATGCCAGGGAAGCTCTATCCAGGGTAGGTCAATATTGGATGGATTTATCACAGTTCATGAAGCTCTGCACTCTGCTCGTAAGACTAACAGGTCTATTTTTACCCTCAAGCTTGATATGAACAAAGCATTTGACAAAGCTAAATTGGGACTTTCTGATTGTTGTCCTCCTTAAGTTTGGTTTTCACCACCAATGGGTTAATTTGATCAAAGAATGTATTTCTAAAGCATGGTTCTCTATTCTAGTTAATGGAACAACTGCTGGTTACTTTCAAAGTCGCAGAGGAATTTGGCAGGGGGACCCTATCAGCCCCATGTTATTCATCATTGTGGCAGAATCTTTAGGCAGAACCATCAAAAATGCTTGCAGTTCAAGGCTAATATCGGGAATCAAGGCAACATCTCTCACTAGGGCTGTTTCTCACCAACAATTCATCGATGATACCCTTATATTGACTAAGGCATCGGTGGTTGAGGCCAAAATAATTAAATACATCTTGCAACTCTACGAGGATGTTGCTGGTCAAAAAGTTAATTTCAGTAAAAGCAAGTTATATTTCTTGAACACCCCCATTTAGAGGTAAGGAAGGATTGCAAAAATTTTAGGGTGTGATATAGCAAACCTCCCCACTTCATATCTTGGTCTCCCTCTTTTCATTTGTTCTCCGAGAGAGTCAATGTGGGATAGGGTTATTGAAAGAATTCAAAAAAACTTGCTAGATGGAAATGTCATCTTCTATCTCAAGCAAGAAAGTTGACCCTCACTAAGGCCTCTCTTTAGAGCATTCCAGTCTATTTCCTCTCCATTTTCAAAGCCCCTGTGAAGGTTTTCCAAAAAATTGAGAAACTCCGAAAAGAATTTTTATGGACTGGATCAGAGGAGAAAAAAAGGACACACCTTGTGGATGGACCAAAGTGTGCAAACCAAGGGAAAATAGGGGCTTAGGTCTGAGGATAATTGCTCATATAAATTTAGCTTTACTAGCTAAGCAAGCATGGAGTCTCATTTCTGGTGAAGAAAATGAATGGACAACTATCATCAAACGAAAGTATCTTCAAAATATGGAATTTCTAAGTGACTCAATTCCAATCAGAGGTTCTGCTTTTTGGAAAGCAATTATTAATTGTAAGGAAATCATCAAAAAAGGTTTAAGATGGGTTTTAGGCAATGGTGAGAGGATAAATTTTTGTAATGACAGGTGGGCTAAGGACGAACCACTGACACAATATCCTAACTTAGCCCGAATCAGAGATATCACAAAAGAAATCATTGGCAGAAAAGTCTTTGATTATATGGTTGAGGACAGAGGTAGAATGAAGTGGAAACAAATAAGAATTCAAGGGATTTCAAGCGGAATCAAATGATCTTTGTAACATTCCAAGGCAACAGTTTATCCCCATGAGACCCAAGGAAGATCAAGTGACCTAGGCTCCTATGGAAAATAGGCAGTTCACTATTAAATCAGCTTACAAGCTTCTGCTTGATGACAAGGATTTTATCCTCCAAAAGGACTTAGTTTGGATAAAAAAATTAATTCCAAAAATTGCAGTCTTTTCATGGCTAGTTATCCAAGGAAGAATTCTAACCATTGATAATATGATGCGTAAAGGTATTTGTATCACTAATCATTGTTATCTGTGCAGGGCTAATTGGGATACCATTTATCACATTTTCCTTGAGTGTCCTTTTTCCTTGACTATCCTAAGTGGGGTTTTTTAGGCCTTCAATATTTCATGGGTTAAACCAACCACCATACTTGATTTTTTCGTCCAGTGACCTTACCCCTTTTCAATCCAAAGACTTAGATACATGTAGAAAATTTGTCTCAATCACTATCTTTGGCAGGTGTGGTTAGAAAGGAACCATAGAGTCTTTAATGAGTCTATCCATGATCATCAAACTATCATTGCCAGGATCCTATCCTTTGCCAATGAGAATGTGAACATTTTCCCATTTGATAGCTGTAAACCTCATCTGTAGGAGACCATGATTGCTCAATATTTAAGCTTAACCTTGTTAGATGAGTCTGTGCCTAGGGTAGTCAACCCCAGAGCCAATGTTAAGTGGTCTCCACCTCCTACGGGTTGGTTTAAGCATAATTTTGATGGAGTAGCTAAGGACAATTCTAGTAGATCAGGTGCTGGTGGCATTGTGCGATATCATAATGGGAATATGATGCTTGCATTTTTTGAATATTTGGGAACAAGGACAAACAATTAAGCTGAAACTAGAGCTATTGGGAGAGGCCTTCAAATGACTCAATACTTAGAAGGCAATTTGATCATAGAAGGAGACTCTATGCATGTTATAAATCTCCTCAATAATTGGAAAACACCTCCTTGGAGGATTAAAATAATTTTTGAAGAGGCTAGGATCCTTTTCCAGGGAAGACAGGACAGAAAAGCCCAACATGTCTTTCGAGAAGCTAACAAAATTGTTGATAAGCTGGCCAATTTGGGTGTTGATGGTGATGGACTTTTCAAATGGGAACAGGGTGTCCCGGGTGAAGTAGAGGAGCTTATTCAACAAGAATGCCAAGAATGATAGTCAAATTTACCAACAGGGAAGACATTGTAAGTTCGAAGGCTAGGAGTATTCCGGTCTCTTTTTTGAATTGGACTCACAATAAAAATTATCTGAGTTGTCAGTCTTCATGGATGCTGCTTGGAAATACCACAAATACTAATGGGGATAGTCACATATCAGATAACATGGCTCCTAGTTGTCTTAGTAATTTGAGGTTGGTTGATAATCATAGGGAAGGAAAGAAACAGCAATATAAGACTTCGAACCAAAGCCACGTGGACCACCAGATAGCCATTGCCATAAATATAGCCAGCAGGTTCACTTCTCCAAGGCTGATTGGCCAAGATAGTATGTGGTACCAAAGCATGTCATTTACGAAAGAAAGCAATTGCCAAGGAATTATTAAGAGTAACTATCAATACAGAGCTTGTGGGAGTTTTTTTTAGTACTCTGCTATGTGTGTCTATAGCTTTTTGTTTCTCCATTGTCTCAAGGAAGGGATCCATGTCTGTTTCTTTTTTGTAATTATGATGCATGTGTGTTTTCTCGAGGTATACCCAAAATTTTGTATGGGAAGTTTCTTTTTGATAACAGGCTATGTGCCTTACCGGATGTAATGGCTTTGGCGGCATGTAGATTTTACATATATAGGATCCTTAGTAAGGATATGTTCATCAATATCCCTGGGCTGATTTTTGTAAAAGGTTTTGGGTCAACCTGTAAAACCCGGTATTAATGCTATAGTATCTTATCTACCAAAAAAAAATGTAAGTATGATGATCAAAAGAAAAGTTAGAAAGCTATGAAATGAATTGTTAGAGAGTTGTAAAAGAGAGATAATAATAAAAGCTAAGTAAAGGAGAAAGCACAACCCAAGTAAACATGTAGCTACAAGATAAGATGCCAAGGTTGAGATCCTCTTATGTTGAGGAAGCTTGATGAGCTTGCTTATTGCTTAAGGATGCTAAATATTCTTGAAATCTTGATAGCTTGAGATGCTTTTATAAGATCATAACATGACTTAACATAATATTGTCATAATTAAAGTTGATTTCTATGAATTACAACAAAGTATTGTTATGCACCAAATCATGATAAATTAGGCCCCTTAAGTGCTGGTTTTTTAGGAAGTCATGGATCCTTGGGAGAAGTTTGCATTGAATATGATGAGATTAACAAAGGTAAGCTTTTAAAATGGGATAAGGATGCAATTAATAGGTAAAGGATCGAAAATGAAAAATTTTGGGATTTTAATTTTTTCTTGGGACTATAGATTAGACTTATGTAATTAGGTCCATTTTTGGTGGGTGGCATGGAAGGTAATAACTAACAAAATTTCCCTTTTTGGTTTTTGATAGTCATAGCCTTTGAGGTAATAGCACTGATAGTTATATGCTTTAATGATTTTTTAAAATGACTATTGCCAATCAAATGGGGTGGGAAATTTAAAAAATTCTAACTTGCACAAAAGCACTGCTAGGGAGCAAAAGTGCCACCAATGTTTTCACTTATGTCCTAGAAATTTCACTTTGGTTGAAATAAATGCTCCTAATTTGAGGTTGAAGATGATTAATTTATTTTGGATGCTTGATTAGCTAATTGGTGAAGATACTAGTAAACTTAGAGATTGATTATGCACTTAAAATTAGGTGTCTACACTTACCCTTTTTTGATGCATTTATTGAATGATGTATGTGTCAAAACTAACATTAATACCCCAATTTTGAGATAGACAATTTTTGTTGTTGCTTAGGATTAGTGATGCAATATGATTGATGTTTTTGATTGGTTTATTAGAGATGATGTTAAATTTAGCATTAAATGATGCCATGCCCTCATGTGTCCCCTCAAGTTTTGAAGGGAAATTCAAGTTGGATAGAAAAAATCTAGTTGACCATGTCTCACATCGATTTTCTTATGAAAGATAGATGACAAACAACATAAATTGATTAGGAATGGTTAAGGGTAAAATGGTTAGGGGGTAAATGTTAGGAATATAAAATCACGAGCAATAAAAAATGTGGAATTATTAACGTAGAAAATAAAGCACACAAGAGACACACGAAGAAAATAACCAGGATTTATTATTCCATCCAACAAATCTCGAAGGGATACAACCTACAACAAATCCGTTGTACTTCCTCTTCGATCTCACAATTATAGTCTCTCTTCCTTCTCACATATTCGATGTCGTACAACATCCTCTTATAAAATGAGGGTTACAATTTTAGAGCAAATCATTAAGGCCCCAAAATAAAATAAAAATTACTATTTTCGACAAATTATCTTTTCTGTCAAAATTTGCCATTTTTAGTAATTACTATTTTTGAAAAATTATTTTTCGTCAAAAAATTCTGTTTTTAGTAATTACTATTTTCGGAAAATTATTTTTTCGTCAAAAATTTTTCGTTTTTAGTAATTACTATTTTCGAAAAATTATTTTTCGTCAAAATTTTTCCAAAAATAGTAATTCACAAAAAAACTTGGATTGACATGCAATTTGACACACAACTACATAACGCCCATATCCTTTCGTAGAGTGGGTCCAAACATGGCTAAAATAGGGCCTCCAAATTAGAATCAGGCTCCACAACCAACAATCTCCCACTTGGAGACTGATCACAGTAACTCCACCGCTACTGCACTTGCTGGACTATGCTTCAACTTTGGACCTGGAAATTTTCTCACCTTTTACTGTCATGTTTGAAGACCAACTGAAACTGAGCAAGAACTCAGTTTCTCCCTGGTTACTACCTTTGTGAACATATCTGCAGGATTCTAGCTAGTGTGTATCTTCTCCAGTTTTAACTATCCATCTTCCAACACTGAGCGTATGAAATGGTACTTGGTCTGTATATGTTTAGTCCTAGAATGGAAGGCTGAATTCTTTGCAAGATGAATGGCACTCTGACTATCACTATATAATATGCTATTCTCTTGCTTCTTTCCCAACTCCTCCATAAACCTTTGTAACCAAATCATCTCCTTACTAGCCTCTGTAACAACAACATACTCTGCTTTCATTGTTGAAAGTGCAACAACCTTCTGTAATTTTGAAATCCAACTTACTGTAGTTCCACCTACAGTAAAAACATACCCTGTGGTACTCCTCCTACTGTCTATATCACCTGCCATGTCTGAATCAACATATCCCTGTAAAACAGTGTTAGAACCTCCAAAGCATAATACCTGAGTGATAGTACCTCTCAAATACCTGAGAATCCACTTCACTGCCTCCCAATGTTGTTTTCTTGGATTGTTCATAAACCTGCTCACAACTCCCACTACATGTGCAATATCTGGCCTTGTGCACACCATCGCATACATCAAACTACCAACTACTGATGAATAAGGAACCTTGGACATATAGTCAATCTCCTCCTATGTCTTGGGACACATCTCTTTGGTTAGTTTGAAATGATTGGCCAAAGGTGTACTAATAGGTTTTGCATCCTACATCCAAAATCTCTCCAACACCTTCTCAATGTACTCCCCCTGAGATAAAGTTAATTTATGATTTTTCTTATCTCTTGTTATTCTCATACCAAGGATTTGCTTTGCAGCACCCAAATCCTTCATTGCAAATGAATCTACCAATTTTCTTTTGAGCACATCTATATCCTGCATGTTAGACCCTGCAACAAGCATGTCATCTACATACAATAACAGGATAATATAATTACCATTATCCAATCTCTTAAAATAAACACAATGGTCAGAATAACATCTACTATACCCCTGTTCTGACATAAACCTATCAAATTTCATATACCACTACCTTGGAGCTTGCTTCAGGCCATACAAGCTCTTTTTCAACCTGCACACTAATTCCTCCTTCCCTTTGACCTCATACCCCTATGGTTGCTACATATAAATCTCTTCCTCCAAATCCCCATGGAGAAAAGTTATTTTTACATCTAACTATTCAAGATGCAAATCCTCTACAACCACTAGACTTAAAATAGTTCTTATTGAAGTCATTTTAACAACATGAAAAAAATTTCATCATAATCAATACCTTTCTTCTATGCAAACCCCTTTACAACAAGTCTAGCCTTATACCTCTTTTTACCTCCATCTTCTTCTTTCACCCTGTAAACCCATTTATTCTGCAATGCTCTTTTTCCTGTAGGCAACCAAACCAAATCCCAAGTCTAGTTATGTACCAAGGAGTCCATCTCCTCTTTCATGCCTTGCTCCCACTTCTTCCTAGTTTCTATCTGCATCGCTTCTTCATATATTTTTGGTTCACTAGAGTCAGATAACAGTACATAATATAATGAAGGAGAGTAACGTTCAGGGGGTCTACTTATCCTGGTAGATCTTCTAACAACATTTTTAGGAGTTTGAGGTGCTTGCTGCTGTTGTTCTTCTAGCACATTTGGAGTTTCAATTTCATCAAGCACTATGTATTCTATGTTTGCTTTTTCCTGTTTCTTTCCCTACAACTGATCCTTATACATGACCTTCTCATTGAATATCACATCTCTACTCCTAATGATTTTGTGATTTGCATAATCCCAAAAGCGATAACCAAAATTATTAACTCCATATCCAATGAAAGTGCACTTCTTGGATTTTACCTCAAGTTTTGTTCTATTTTCTTTATCAATATGCATGAAAGCTTCACAACCGAAAGTCTTTAGAAATGAAAAATTAATAGTTTTACCTATCCATGCCTCTTCTAGAATACCACCATCTAGTGAACTTGAAGGCCCTCTATTTATTAAATAAACAATAGTATCCACAAAATCTACCCAAAACTGTAAGGGCAATCCCACATGTAATCTCATACACCTAGCACGTTCCATGATTGTCCTATTCATCCTTTCTGACACACCATTTTCCTGTGGTGTTCCTAGAACTGTCTTCACTCTACGAATCCCATGGTATGAACAGTAACTATCAAACTCCTTGCTGCAGTACTCACCTCCATTATCTGATCTAAGACACTTCAACTTATTTCCTATCTCATTCTCAACCAAAGCTTTCCATTTCTTAAAAGTATCAAAGACATCCGATTTCTTTCGAATATAGTAAACCCAAGTTTTTCTAGTTGCATCATCAATAAAAGTAACATAATAATTAGAGCCACCAAGAGATGATACCTGAGCTGGTCCCCACACATCTGTATGCACAAGCTCTAGCTTTTCACTCTTCTTTTCCTTCCCAACTCTGAGAAATCTGACTCTTTTCTATTTGCCATAAACATAGTGCTCACAAAAATCCATATCAATCTACTTCAATCCTAGCAACAATTTCCTTGAGTGGAGAATCTACATCCCCTTCTCACTCATGTGCCCAAGCCTATGATGCCACAAAGTTGTATCCACTCTTGTAGAGGCTAAAGCAATAGAAAGATCAGTATTACCAGTACATACATACAACGTACCTGACTTCTTTCCTTTTGCTAATATCAGTGATCCTTTAGCAACCTTCCATGAATCTACTAAGAATGTAACTGTACATCCTTCACTATCCAACTACCCTATGGAAATTAGATTCCTTCTCAAATCAAGAATATGCCTTACCTCTTTCAACAACCATTGGTTTCCATTCGATAATTTTATCTGTATCTTACCCTTTCCAATGATTTTACATGGTCGATCATCCCCCAAATAAACCTGTCCAAAATCACCTTGAACATAATCTAGAAAATATTTCCTATGGGGTGTGGCATGATATGAAGCCCCTGAGTCTAGCACCCAACAATCATTAAAATTATCTAGTGAAAGGATTAAAGCATCTTGCAATATATCACCTGCAATGTTTGCTTCCTGATTATCCTATTTTTCATCTCCTTGTTTTTCTTTTCGAGACCAACAATCTCTTTTCAGGTGTCCTTTCTTCCCATAGTGCCAACATTCCAACTACTTTCCTTTGGATTTGGATCTGCCCTTCTTTGATTTTCCATGTTTCCCTAGGTTCTTTCCTCTCTCCTTCTGTCTCCCTTATTTTCCACACTCAAAGCATTACCTGATGTCTCACCTGTGCTTTTCCTTCGCATTTCCTCGCTTAGGATAACACCAATAACATCATCAAACTTTAAAGTATTTGAACCAGAGATAGAATTACTCACAACCATGACCAAGCCATTCTAGCTTTCTGGCAATGAGCACAAGATCAAAAGAGCCCTAACCTCATCATCAAAATTTATGCCTACAGAGGTTAACTGATTTGTAACCATGTTAAACTCATTCAAATGATCAGTAATAGACCCACCTTTTGACATCTGCATATTAAATAAATGCTTCATAAGAAATACCTTATTTGAAGTTGAGGGTTTTTCATACAATTTGGCCAACGCATTCATTAAATCCTTCGTTGTCTTTTCCTTTGAAATATTGAAGGCCATCGATGATGCCAGGCATAACCGTATTGTTCCTAGTGCCTTTCTGTCTAGAACTTCCCATTCTTCATTTGATGTCTTCATCGACTTCTTTGATTTTTCACCTAATGGTAGGTAAAGATCCTTTTGATATAGATAATCCTCCATTTGCATCTTCCATAGCTAGAAATTTTGGTCGTTAAACTTCTCAACCCTGAACCTGCCTTCTTCTGCCATTGCTCCCATTCGAATCAGGAAACTATTAGGATCCTCAATCCTAACATTATTAGTTAGTATTATTAATCATTTAATTATTATATTATTAACTTATAAAGTGAACCATCACAACCCTTCATAACGTGAACCATCACGTCTCTTCATACGTGAACCATCATGTCTCTTCACCAACATAGCTTTAGGGTAGATATATATATATTAGGTTGGCCATCCATATCAAATCATCCAAGAATAATAATAATAAGCATAGATTCTAAGGAGGGAGCCCCCTATAGTGGCAAAGCGATTACAAGGGAGCCCCCTTTGAGTGGCCTACGATTACATTTACGTTAATTTGTTAATAATTTTATAGTAAGACCTTGGGGTCTTACCATTTGGCATCAGAGCCATGTGGGACCAAGTCATGTGGGAATTGCTCAAAGATCTTTATCAAATCACTTCTGTGCATGAGTATCAAACTCGGTTTGAGGATATCACCAAATACAACACAATATTGGATGAATCACTTCTCATCAATGGCTTCATTAGGGGATTAAAAGAGGAAATTAGAATGGAGGTGACAAGTTTCAATCCCTATACCATGATGCAGACCTATGGATTGTCAAAATTAGCTGAAGATAAAATCAATGCACAACAATGATTAGGGAAACCACTTATGGAAAAATCGTCGACCACTTACATCGCTCCCAAACCTATGCATAATGGAAGGGCACAAAGCACTTACACAACCCCCAAATCTAACCGAACTTTACAAATTAAACATCTTAGCTTTGAGGAGATGAAGGAATGATGAGCAAAAGGACTCTGATAATTGTGATGAACAATTTGGACCCCACCATAAATGTGCTACACTAAAATTGTATTTATTGAAGGAAGTTGATCCCTGTCTCTCCATAGAGCAAGCAGATGAGGTAGTTATGTCCGAAGCAACCAGTGCACCTACTCACTGCAATGAAGACAATGAGGTTGATGTGCAAGAAGTGATTGATGTACCAAGCAGGGATGAGGTAGACATACCCAAAGTGATCAATGCTAGCCAAACATGCACTCTACAAGACCTACACATACCTTACTCACCAATAGTGAGTTTTTGCCATATGACCAAACCTATTCGGAACCAACGCAGAGTGACTACACACTCCTTCGTTGGCTCTACCAAGGAACCAAAAAAGGATATGAAATCATTACCATCACTTTTGATGCATCATTCTGAAGTATTTGAGGAACCCCAAGGGTTGCCCTCCCATTGTCATCATGATTTTCCTAAGGAAGACTCTACTATGGTTCTTGGAAACCCCCCGCTAATGCTTCATCCTTCTCGATATCCCTGCCTACGAAAGGATGCCATTAAAAGAGTCCAATAACTTACACAAATCCTTCTTGGAAAACAAAGGACAAAGCTTCTCAATTTGAGCTTTGAGGACAAAGCTCTTTTTAAGGAGGGTGGCATGTTAGGATCCTCAATCCTAATATTATTAGTTAGTATTAGTTAGTATTATTAATCATTTAATTATTATATTATTAACTTATAAAGTGAACCATCACAACCCTTCATAACGTGAACCATCACGTCTCTTCATACGTGAACCATCATGTCTCTTCACCAACGTAGCTTTAGGGTATATATATATATATATATATATATATATATATATATATATTAGGTTGGCCATCCATATCAAATCATCCAAGAAGAAGAATAATAAGCATAGATTCTAAGGAGGGAGCCCCTTATAGTGGCAAAGCGATTACAAGGGAGACCCCTTTGAGTGGCCTGCGATTACATTTACATTAATTTGTTAATAATTTTATAGTAAGACCTTGAGGTCTTACCGAAACCTTCCTGTCAAGTCAACCTTTGCTCTGATACGAGTTGTTAGGAATATAAAATTGTGAGCAATAAAAAAAATTTGGAATTATTATTGCAGAAAATAAAGCATACAAGATACACACAAAGAAAATAACCAAGATTTATTATTCCGTCCAGCAAATCTAGAAGGGATACAACCTACAACAAATTTGTTGTACTTCATCTTCGATCTCACAATTACAATCTCTCTTCCTTCTCACATATCCTATGTCGTACAACATCCTCTTATAAAATGAGGGTTACAATTTTAGAGCAAATCATTAAGGCCCCAAAATAAATAAATAAAATTACTATTTTTGGCAAATTATCTTTTCTATAGAAATTTACCATTTTTAGTAATTACTATTTTTGGAAAATTATTTTTTATCAAAAAAATTCCAAAAATAGTAATTCACAAAAAAACTTGGATTAATATGCAATTTGACACACAACTACATAACACCCATATTCTTTTGTATAGTGGGTCCAAAAATGGCTAAAATAGGGCCTCCAAATTAGAATCGGGCTCCACAACCAACAGTAAAAACCACATTATTTTTAATGTTGATAACAAGAGAGAGAATCTCTATAACCCTATTTCCTAATATGATTTTCATGGCCCAGTATGCATGACCACCATACCAAGAAACCAAGATGATACCACCCATAATGGGAGGAGGACCTCGTGTCCAAGTTAAAATTTAAAAAAAGTCCTTTTTTTTTAAATTTTACCTCAAAAAAGATGTCTAAAATAATTGGTAATGTTTTTGTGTTAATGCTTGCACAAGCCAATGGTATTTTTGCATCTTGATAATGATTTTATTATACAATAATGTGTTTTCCATCCAAGTGGTGTTTTTTTCCACCCAATGGTGCTTTTTTTCAAGGGGTGGTACTTTCACTTGCTCTTAATTTTTGCTTTATTTTAAATTAATATTGTAAGCATCGAGGCTGACCGGTTTAACTTTGGATGTAGGAGAGGTTGTAGACCTTGGATTACAATTATATGACCTCATGTATTAGAGACAATCCAAGGATTATTGGGGTTTGTTGAGCATGCACTATTAATGGAAGTAGAACTTTATCATGTAACCCTAATGTTGAAGGTTCAATTTGACTAAGCTCTATGTGACTTTAGTTGAGAGATATTATTCATAAATGAATACCTTCTAGTTTATGTGAGGATATATCACTATTACATTAGAGAACATATAGAAGATATTATAGATATCGATTAGAGTGACATTAATTTGTATGATCCAAGACCAGAGGAGAAGCCTATGATGGTTGATAGGGGGTGCAAAGTTCCCTATAGTTAGGTATGGCATTGACATCATGTTGCTACATAAGGTTTGCTTAGTAGTCAATATTATTGTATGCACTATTTTTTGATATTTTTATTGGTGATACTAATAGGTGAATGGTCCATTGGGGATGGGGTAGGTGGTGGAAAACATGTTGGAAGACCAGTTTGCTTGGGGCCAAATAATACTAGTATGCTTATTATTCTTTGCACTAGATCATGTATAAAGGAGGGAGAAACATATCCTATTGTACCTTGATCCATGTATGGGCCTAGAATCACATCACCATCATGAGGATACTAGGGCTACTATGTCAGATAGTAGACCCTAGGGCACCAGTGCTTATATATGGGGCTACCATTTTAAGGAAGGGTAGGGGAGACCCCATATGCATGTTTTGGGAGTGCCACGTAGGATGATTGATAACTTGCACTAGGAGCAAGTCATTTGGAGGCCCAATATATAGGATCCTAGATGGCAAGAGGATGCCTTCAAACTATCTCATATTAGGTGAGTTAGGTGTCTAGTGGGACCAAAGGAAGAGTGAGAGCTCTTCCATTTTAACCACATGGTCTGCTAATTTAACATGTAATAAGGGATTCTAGTAGGATATATATGGTAGAGGACCACATGGGAGAGGGGGTTTGGACCATAACCTTATATAAATTCATGTCATAGCTTAATATTGGATAATTTGGTGATATCAAATCTTCACAATGATAACCCTAGAGTTAGTAATGGTTATTGGCAATGATATCAGATAATTTCTCTTTTGAGCATGACTATCACTAGCTTGCAACAATAAAGAAAATGCATCAAGAGTTATGGGATAGGAACTTAAAATGAGTAGTGCCATCCTTGGTGAGGCATTACAAAGAGTACTATTGATAGAGGTAAAGATAGAAAATTATAACAATGGAAGCAACACCACCAACACCAACATCACCACTATCAATGATTATGGTAGGAAAGGTGGGATATAGTAGATCACCTATGTCTATCATGGATTTAGAGAGAGATGCCCTAGTATGGAAGGTGGTCAACTTATGGGATGTAGTAGTGATATGGATGATGAAGAGGGACCATACAACGAGGTAAATCTTGATAATGTAACAAATCATCTAGGTTTTGACTACAGAGAGACATAATTATGATGATCATGGAAACTAAAGGGGTGGGTGATAGCTAACTAACATAGTCCTTTATGGACTAGATTACTACTACTCAACTGAGTTGGCTTAGGTATACATAGACATGGAGGTAAATATTGAGTGAGCAACTTACTATTGGACTATATACCATGTAGTAATACCAATAGATCATGACCTACATTCACCTATAGGGACATCAAAATGTACATGAACACAATCATGATTTATGATGTTCTAGTTACAAATATTAGTAAGGATGCCACTACCATCGAGAGGAGGAATAGTTGGAGCACCTAACATAAGTCACGGAGCTAGCTACCCTCGAGAGGGTTAATTTTAGCTATTTTTTATATTATTTTATGTACATGATTTTACTATAAAATGTGTTATATAAGAGACTCAATGTATAGATACATTTTTATATATACAATGACCTTTCATGATGATTCATTAATATCATTAATTTATATTATGGTTTGTATTTATATGTTTAATCACTTTGTGATTTTATGTTATATTTAGTGAGTCGTCTTTGATGGATGATATGGTTTGCATTTAAAGTTATGATGAATTTGATTATATATGATTCTTAATTGTTAATGATGGTTAGTTTTAGATGACATGCTTATTAATAGTTTAGATGGTGTTTAATGATTATGCTATGACAATTAATTGTAAGTTGAATGAATGATGCATAATTTAATTATGATTAAATGCAATGATTATTTCATGATTATATGTTATTAATTGGATATGATGACTTGGATTAGGTATTGTTTGATTGATTTTATACTATTAGCTTGAGATAGATGATGACATGATGATGGAAAGGGATACCCCAAGAGGTATTTCTATAGTATAGCTATATACAACTCTATACATATAGAAATACACCTAAGGGGACTTTATCTTACATAAAATATTTTCCCATGGGGACTTTAGCTATGATACAAGAGGTATATACAATTATGTATATCTATATACAAATATTTTCCCAAGGTGACTATAGTACCTCAACACCACATTTGAAAATTTTATCAATTTAGAAGTGATAAGTAGTAGTAGGAGGCTAGATAGCAAGAAAATACCCAAAAATACTAAAATTTAGCTCAATTAAAATAAAGTATTAATTTATTTGCAAAATTTGGCCTAGAAGAGAGATTCACTCAACAAAGGCTGATCAATTTTCTCAAAGGTAGAGATTCACTCAATAAGGGTGGGATCCTAGCTTGAATCGGTTTCCACAACTTCAAAAAGGGTGGGAAATTTCTAGACGTAAGATAAAGCTCGGATCAAACACCGATTCAAGTGCACTAGTAGATCTTTAGGTTGTTTGTTGATTGCTTTTGTTCATTTCTGTTCAAACCTAGGATAAAAATAAAAGGAAAAGCATTTGATCACATTCCTTTTAGGCATTCAAAAGAATAAGAGCATATAGTATGCATCTAAAGTTTAGTCTTGTCTGTGCATTTCACTTGTGCCCTTGCTCAAAGAAAAAGAATTTCATTTCTTGCAACTTAGGATTAGAGATCATTGAATCAAAGAATCATAGTAGGGTTAGACATTGTTTTCTTGCATCTTGTGTGTTTTGCATTATTTATTAATTTCCATAGTTTAGTTTAAAAAGGACAAAGATAGGTGTTTGCTTAAATCACACATTAAACATTTCCACCCCAGACTTGGAGCGAGTCCTAAAACCATTCCTAGTGAACCCTTTTCTATGTCCCTGAGTGTAGAGAATATAACAACCATTGTGGTCACCTTAGATTCTAGTGGATCCAATCGAGAATCGTACGTAGTGCGTAGTTTTCCCCCTCTACAAGTTGTTATGATACAAAATATGTATGAGTAAAGATTAGAGATTTTCTACATAGGGGACTTTTAACTAAGATACGAAAGATAAATATATTATTTTTGGTTCCCCTAGGCAAATGTCTAAGGATAATTTTATAATTTATAAAAGTTGTAAAATAGATTTTCCTTTAAAAAAACATCTAAAGGACTTCTTATTTTGCTTTGCTTGGAGAACTTCTATTTTTTGCTTTGCCTAGAGGACTTTTAATTTTTGCTTGATAATTTTTTCTTTAAATGAATTCTTAAAGGAATTCTACTTTAATTTATTTACCTCATACAGAGAATTTCATAGAGTAATTTTTATTTGAGATTGATGCGATAATAGATTATGCCCCAAAATGGGGGGAAGAACCCATTATCTATATGTTGTCCTTGGTGATGCATAGGATACAAGAGATGATATGATTGTCCTTATCATCAGTACCTACAAACCTTATAGTATTCATTATGTGGTAATATATTGATGAGATAGAAGATTGAAGAGTTTGAGAGTTTTATCTAATTGACCTTGCCATCAACAACTATGAAGCTTGCAAAATTCATCATGTGATAAGAGGTTGAAGATCAAAGAGATAGATTTTCTAGATTTAGTTGAAATATATTTATAGGTAGCAATGAAATATATAAGAATGATAAGTATTTTGTGCAAACCTTTATTGGTTTGTAATATGGACTTGGAGTGTTTGCTCACATTAGTCACTAGAAAAAGGTGAACAAACTACCCTAACTAGGATCATCATTTACCTATCATCATGGATCCTTGATTTGACATGCTAGAGGTAGTCCAAGTAGAGGCAGGCATTGCATGCATGTAAATATGAAGTTAGTTAGATGCAAGGAAGTAGTAACAAGCAGATAAAAGCAAATAGGTAGTTGATATAGACTCATATATAATATCATTTAAGATGCATTGTTTTCATTGGTTCTTTGAGTTATTTTTCATTAATCATGGTAAGCTAATAATATCCTAAACCATACTTGGCAATTATGATGTATGGACCTAGTCAATTAGTCTCAAATTTACTTCTGAGCTCAATTTGGGTGTTAGTTTTTATTTTATTCTCTTTGATAAAATTATCACCAACTTCAAAGGATTTGGAGCATACCTCTTGCTATAGGTATATTTAAGCCCTTGTTGGTAGACCCATAGGTTTTCTAGGGCATGGATTCACTTTTTGTCAAGTAGTTCTAGTCGGATTGAATGAGTAAGATGATAAATGTCTATAGTAGGGGTATCTTATAATAAAAAGCATAAGGAAGTAACCTCTAGTTCAAAGGAAAATTTTGCTTCAGTTCTAAAGACCAAAATGTAGGGCATCATTCCAATGGGAGTTTTAGCACTAGTGCAATGGCACATAGGGATAAATACAACTAGAGATGCAAATCTCTATTAGTTTTACTAACAAGCTTCTTGAGGATTTTAACAAGAGGTTCATTAGAAGATTCAACTTGTCTATTACCTTAAGGATAGTAAGGCATAGATCAAATGTACTAAATATTGTATTTAGAATAAATTTTCTAGACATCCTTGTTCTTGTAGGGTGTTTCATTATCAATTATTAGCACAAAATAGATGTCATAGTGGCTAAATATCTATTTAATAATAATCTTGTATACTTAGACTCTAGTGGTTGAGGCTAGAGGTATAGATTTACCCATTTGGTTAAGTATTCAATAGTATTTATGATAAATTTATATCCATAGAATGACACTAGGTTTATCTTCCCAATAATGTCCAATCCCCAAATGGGAAAATGCCATAGATAGGTTAAGGATTATATGGATTGATATGGATCTTAGATAAGGTTGTCATGCTTTTGAAACTTATCACACCTCTTGACATAGTCACAAAAGTCCTTTCCCATGGAGGACCAGTACTAACCTATTTATAGGAGTTTCTTGGTAATGACAAAACCACATAAGTATCCACCATATGATCCATCATGGGACTCTTTGATGACAACTTGTGCTTTGCTTGAGTCTAAGAATCTATAAATAATACCATCAAATTTATGATGATATAATATATTGCCAATTATTACATGTGTATAAGCTCATTGTTTGAGGTTCTTCCACTCATTGTAATTCAAACCATTAGGTAATGTTTCATCCTTAAGATAATCAAAGATATTATAGTACCAAGGATGAGGGATGAAGCTACTTCTATGGAAAAGAATTCCAAATAAATCTAGCTAGATTTTAGGGTTAAAGGTTCCTTAATTTATTGAATGATAATTTTAGCTTGGTCCTCACCTACCTCTAAGGGGATAAGGGATGTAACTAAGGCCATAGCATAAGCATGTTGGTTATTATATCTAGGGATAGTGTTAATGGTGATTTTTTTAAAAGAAGACATTAGTTTATCAACAATGTCCTTTTATGGATTGATCTTATCATCTTTAGTTTGATAAAAACCATTAACTTGGTTGACTACTAGTTGAGTGTCTCCAAAGACAAAAAGGATTCTAAGAGAGAGAGATAATGTTAGACTCAATCCTAGTATAAGGGGTTTATACTCAACAATATTTTTGGTGCAAGAAAACCTAAGTTTAAAGGACAAAGGAAGCAAGTGTTATTGAGGAGTGACCAAGATGACTCCTATCCCTGCTTCTTTTACACATCTAATACCATTGAAGTATAGATTCCAAGAGTTAGGTTGATCTTCTTCTAGGATATAGAATGACTCATCAAGAAATTCTACCTCTAAGGGATGGCTAGCTTCTATAGGTGTGGCTTCCAACTAACCAACAATAATCTAGCATTTCACTGGCTTCTAGTTGACAAACTCAGGATCAAATTTGTGAAGTGCAATGACCCACTTAGTGGTTCATTTTGAGAGGTGAGGCTTGGATATGAGATGGTGCATGGAATCAGCCCTTGCGATGACAAAGGTTCTATGTCTAAGCATATAGTATCTAATATTATGAGAGGTAAACATTATAAATAGGAAAAATTTCTCTAAAGGGGTATATAAAACTTTGTAATTGACCAAAATCCTATGGATGTAGAAAAAAAATTTCCTCTATGTTGGTCATTGTACTATGCCAATATATCTCCTAAGGTATGGTTAATGGCTACTATGTATATAAATAAGGGCTTACAAGGATTAGGTGGTACAAGGATAGGTGGGAATAAGAGGTAGGATTTTAGAGCATCAAATACCACCTGGCAATCAATGTCTCATTTGAAGACAACATCCTTTCTCAAATTCTTGGTGAAAGGTTGACACTTATTAACTAGTTGGGAGATGAATTTTTTGATGACTTGGATTTTGTCTTTGAGACTCTTAAGATAGGTTAGAGTCCAATAGGGTGGCATATTGACTATATCCAACATCTTATCATGATCAACATTAATGCTATGTTAGAATACAATGAGTCCCAACATTTTTCCTAATGTAACCCCAAAAGATATATTTTTAAGCCTTTAGATAAACCTTGTACTCCCTCAACTACTCAAAGTTGCATCTTAGGTCACAAACATGGTCTTCCCAATTTAAATATTAACCAAGAAGGTCATCAATATTATCTTCCAAGATGTCATACATCATGTCATGAAATATGTATGTCATGGCTTGCTAGTAGGTAACCCCTACATTTTTTAGTCTAAAGGGAATGACTTGATAGTAGGAGGTTCCCTAGGGATGGTGAAAGTTGTTTTGGATTGTTTCTTATGGGTGATCATGATCTATATATAGCCTAATAATCCATCAATAAAAGTTAAAATTCCACATCCTATAGCGAAATTGATGATCGTATCAATGTTGGGAAAAGGGAAATTATCCTTGATACATGATTTATTGATGTATTAAAAGTCAATGTATACTCTAATACTACCTATTTTCTTGGAAATAAGAATAATATTAGAGATCCAATTAGATTAGTCAATGGATTTGATGATTCTAATATTGAGAGTTTTTGGAACTCCTCTTTGACTAGCAATGTGACTTTTAGATGTATTTTTTGTAATTTTCACTTTACACATTTTGCATTAGGAGTGGCGACTAGATGGTGGAAAACTAGAGAAGGATCAAAACTAGGCATACCAATGTAAGACCAAACAAAGATATATCTAAAATATATCAAGAGTTTTGTATTCTCCTCATGCTTAGTCACAATCAAGACCTTGCTTAGCTTAAGGATCTTGTGATATTTTGGAGTCCTAACATAGATGTCTATAGTTTCCTTAATAAAAATATGAGATTAATATTCCAATTTAGGGGGATATGGAAACACTCTTAGGATTTATATATTTGTATTATCTAAGACTATTGTTGTCAATTGGTTGTGAGATAGCAACATTGGCAATTTGGAGAAAGGATCCACCAAGATTAAATTTATTTTGTTCTAGATATTTTGAATGACCCTCTTGGAGAGGATTAATTAAAAAGTCCTCCACCTCATACCTATATTCGTAAATAATCAACTTGGGATAGGATAAGGTTAGAATATTTACACCAACAAATCTAATAAAGCAAAAGAAACTAGGATCTATAAGAAGGGATGATCCATCATCGTTGTCATCATTCAAATCAAATCCATTTAAAACAATAGTGTCATAATTGGATGGATGCTCTATAAAAGTGGATGACTTACTTTTTTCTAGAAAGAAAAGTAGGTAAAGGTTGACTATGGTTTGGGATATAACTCATCTCGCCTATCCCAAATAGACTTCTATATATGGAGGCTTTTTGATTCCCTACTCATATAGGCCTAGTCCTTTACCTTGATATCCCATATTAAAAATCATTTGCTTTGGAATAGGATATGAGTGCAACAAGAAGCATGAAGTATACTATCACTCGATAGGGTAAGGGTTACTACCATGTATTTTATTCTTGTCGAAAGTACTAGTACAAATGAAGGAGTAACTTCCTATATGCATTATTTTATCCTTATTATTAGAGGGTGATCTAATTATCATTTGATTTGTTATAATAATTTTTTATTGGTTTATAAATTTGAAACCCAGATTCATTGCTAGATGAATTACTTAAGATGAGATTCCTTAACGCATCAGTGATGGGATCCTAAGAAGAAGAAGACAATTCAAGATATGAATTTAAAGAAGGAAAAAAATGAGCTTTAGGGTTTTCAACCTCGATCATATAATAGTAGGAAAAAGGTTCAAAGTTAGATATAATATGATAAGTATTGCCCTTGTATTCATACTTAAGGAACTAATGAAGATTTGAAGGAATGACCCACATCTCATGGATCCACAACCTCCCAAGAAACATGTTGTAGGTTAAGTCACATGGAATGATATAGAAAAGTGTTGAGAGTGTAGGGTATGACTTTGAAGGATAATACTATAGTGCCACTAGCCTCACGTTCCCCCATTATTGAAGGCCTTGATAACAAGATCATATTTCATTAAATATTGTTTGGTTATCCCAAAATGGCTAATGAACTTCAAACTACAAATATTGATACTAGAACCATTATCAACTAACATTCATTTGATGAACTTGTTGTTGATAAGGCATGTGACATATAATGGTAGATATTTGACCTTAGAGTATTTAGGAATATCATCCTCATGGAATGATATAGTTGTATGGTTAACCCTAATGGATCATATTATATAAGTAAGGTAATTTAGATTGAGATCGTGAAGGATGACTTATTCAATAAAAAAATTTAAGATATATTGGTGAGTTGGAGAAGACCTAAGAAGTTTAAGAAGAAATATTTTGAACAAGGTTTTTTCAAGTTGTAGAAAATGAAGAGAACCTTTAGCCTTAGCTTCCAACTGAATAATTAGAGGATGTCCTTAAGGTGGAGAAGTTATTTTTGTATGAAGGACCAATAGATATCTTAAATACTGATGGAAAGATGGATTTTTATGTTGTTACCTAGCTATAATAATATGTGAGAGTTATAATTTAAATAATGAAGCACCCCATCCATCCCTTGATTTGGAGGTGGGAGATTCATGTAGTAAATATTATTTGTTATATTTTGGTTTTAATTATGATTAGGCAGTGGATTCTAGAAGATTCTAAGATATTTATTGAAATAATATTGGTATTCAAAGCTATTGATAATAACTTGGTCATTATTGATTAGGTCTTGGATCATATTTGTAAGACTCTTGCATCTATCAGTCACATGACCATTGATGCAACGGAAGGCACATTGTTGACTAGGATGAAACCAAGGAGATGTTTCCCTTCCAAGTTCAATAGGTTTGATGGATAAAAGCTTTATCATTTTGGATTTTAGGGGTTGATCTAGAAATGTTAAAAGAGGTTCATCTTATAGGTACCTCCTTTTGGATTACTATTGTGAGGTCCTACCTAAGAAAAGCTTTTGAAGATTTGTGGTAGTACTAACATTATTTTCTAGCACGAGTTTGTCACTCCATTGCCTACAATATTTTTATTATTATACTACCCATTTGGGCTATAGGAATACTTATCTTCCTCTTTATTGGTCTTTAATTGCCCTCTTTTAACAAGGGAGGTCTCTACTCTATTGGCCATGTAAATCTTGTCTTTGAAGGATGATACATTGGTCATTTCTAGGTAGAAGGCCAATTGATCATTAAGGTTTCCTATGAAGATGTCTAGCAGGTCTCTAGGTGGATGGACATATTGTAGTATCCCTTCTAGGGCTCATCATATTGCTAATATGTTGGAAACATTCTTGTCTTTGCAATTTTTAAGCTAGTATAGACCACTTTTATTGACTTTTTTCTTGATATAGACAAATATTTCTTTGACAAACATTTTGACAAGGTTCCTAAAGTTTTTTAAGGAATTTCTTACCATTTATTAGTGTCATTCTAAGGTAGGTCTACTAAGTATCTTAGGGAAGATTTTAAATAGCAATATTTCATCATAAGAAATATTGCTACAAATTAAACAACCTAAAGTGATTGACAAGATCCTATTTCCCCTTGTACATTTGAAACTTAGGGGTTTCAAAGCTAGGAAGAAAAGGGTGATTATCTACAAAATGATCTAGGGTTTGTTTGCACAAGTTAACATATGAGTACGTGTGACTATATGAAGACCCTTGGATAATGATAATTTTTTATTTTAATGATTCTAATTGAGAAGTTAAGGTTTGATGTTTAGAAGAAATAGGATTTGATGACACAAAAGGTATGTGTTAAGATATAGAGAAGATTTATTGATGATTGATATAAGGAGGTTGGTGCATTTAGGTATACAATGTCAAAGCTGGCATCATGCGATTTGACCCCAGGGTACTTGAGATGAAAATACTAGAAGATGAAGGATGAAATATTGCAAGGCTAGAATCTTGTGTGAAACCCATACATGTGTCTATGAGATTAAATTGAGTATTATGGATCAAATTTATATAAATATTGGATATTAGGACACTTTATGGAATACTCTAATTAGAAGTGTAGCTTGTGCCTACCTATTGAGATGTAGGGTATCTAAAATTACCTTGTAATAGTTCCTCGAGGTTAGGCAAATATAAATGAAGTCCCAATGGAGGTATAAGGGTTCGTCTCCTAGAACCTATGTATGTGCTGATAACAACAAGATTTGAATACATAAAATGAGATTTTGATACATTTAGGTTTGTACGTATAGATCTAAAGGAGGATCTAGTTGATATAATGGGAAAGGGTTTGAGTTAGATTGTTGGTAATGGCCAATGAGTGAATCATCCCCTACATAGATGCCTAGGGTTTTATGACCTTCTCTAAGAAATGTCTTTATAGTTTCCTATGCTTATGCAAGAAATAGGTCATATGAGTTATAAATTGGAATCCTACTTTTCCATATTCCTCATGGGTAGGATTTAAAGGACCATAAGGTATAGAAACCTCACCTTCTTTGGTGAAGTTAGGGTTATCATAGGTGGGTAGGTTATCATGAGCCTCTATAGGAGAATCAAGGTTAATGGCCAACTAGTGAGAAATATTATGGTTTAGGTAGTGCTTCTCATCCATATGATTGATTAAGTTTTAATTATTTATAGAGTTGATAAAATAAGAAAGAGAAGATTTTTTAGAAACCTTGCATATTCTTACCTCAATATACCCAATTTGATCTACATACCTCAAGGGTCCCCTATATACTGAAGAACTTGATATACCTAACTCCTCTCAATATACCCGTAGGTACATGAGATAAATTCAGTACATGGGATGCCAATGATATAGGGAAGTGACCTATTGGATACATGACCAAGATCATATGTGAGGGGTAAAATTATTCCTCCTTATGACTACCAATAAACCATTATAATATTCTCCTTACTATGTGTAAGTACATGTGAGACCCTATGAGGGTGGTTGGCAACCTAGGCTCGGTATATACCTAATATAGTCTAGTAGCTTGTATGACACTTACTCAAAGGGACATAAAGATCCTTACTAGGACTAGATATCAATTATATTATTGTTATTAAATTTAATATGATCTAATATAATAAAAAAATATTAATGATTTTGATTAAATTTTTTGATAAATTTTAGTTTAATTGAGGTTCTATTTGGGTAAGATAAATCTTGGGACCCATACTAGTGTTCACATTGAGTTCACCAAAATTTTAAAAGGGGGAATGAGATATCATAAAGGGCCTATCAGGATATCTTTCATGATGTTTTCCACTCTTCTCCTCACCTTGAGGATAGGGGAAATTTGTGAGCCTAATGTCTAGGGTTTGGTGGATTAGTTAGAGAACACCTACATTTATCTTAAGATATTCTTGACAAATATTAACCTTAATCTAGTCCTAATTAGCTAAAAATGCATCACACAATGCAATGAATAGGATTTATTAACTAAAATACCTTTTTATTTTTATGAAAAGGAAAGATGATTTTTTTTTTCAAGAGCAAGGGTTCAAGGATTATATAGCAAATAAGCTTAATGCAACTATATTCAATTTTGCTTTCAATGATGATAAGATTGAATATGTTCCTCTAATGATTAATTCTAACTAGTTTATTTCCTTTCCCTTTTATCCTTAATGAATAAAGAGAAATACAAAATTATAAATAAATACATAGCAATTAGAAAACAATCCTAAGACTTAAATGTTGAAAATGAAGAGTTTGTATTAAAAAATCTAATGTATATGCTACAGCGGCAAAAGCATTATAGTCCTACAAAAAATCTATCGATCCTATGGAATTACAATCAATGCTATTGCTTCTTGATAGCATTTTTGTTCATCTATAAAATATAGATAAAAATGATGGATTAGAACCAAAGAGGTCTACCTAATATGGAGTAGAGTATGTGGGTCTCGTGACAAACATTAGACCCCAATTTAGATATATGATAAAAGATATAACTAATGAACACAAGGATTGTGTGCTTAGTGGTGAAAGAGCCACTGGGTGAGTGATAGCACTATCAATTCTTTTGTTGTCAAATAATATTTTTACTTTTTGTATTTATTACTAAAACAAAAACTGAACCTATAATTTGGTAGTGCTTGCTTAAGTATATATAAGAATGATATTTAGATGCAAGATTTTTAATTTGTGTAAGTAATGCAATGAGGATACCCAACCAAGAGGTGCACGGGCCTTGATAGATATATGAAAAAAATATTACTTATACAAAGTGTAAGCTAGATGATATAAAAAGACAATATGACAACTAACTATAAGTATGATGATCAAAAGAAAAGTTAGCAAGCTATGAAATCAAGGGTTAGAGAGTTCTCAAATAAATATAATGACAAAATATAAGAAGAGTAGAGAGAACAACCCAAACAAACTTGTAGCTCCAATATGCCAAGATTGAGATCCCCTTGTGTTGAGGAAGCTTGATGAGCTTGCTTGTTTCTTGAGAGTTATTGAGATGCTTGAGAGCTTAAGATGTGTTTACAACATCATGACATGATTTTTACATAATATCTCTATGCTTAAATATTGATTGCTATGAATTTTGGTAGAGTCTTGTTATTCATCAAATCATGATAAATTGGGCTCTCTAAGTGTTGGTTTTATAGGAATCCATGTCTCCTTGGTGTAAGGTTGCATTGAAGATGATGGGATGGGAAAATAATTTTTTTTGAAATGGGATTAGAATGTAATTAATGGATAGAAGATTGAAAATGATAAATTTTGGGCTTTGGATTTTTTTTTTGGTGTTACAAATTAGACTAATGTGATCAAGTCCAATTTTTGTGGGTGGCTTGAAAGATACTAATTGTCAATATTTTCCTTTTTGAGGTCATCAACACTTTCACTCATGTCCTAGCACTTTTACCTTTTTTTGGTTTTTTAGCCAAATTCAATCATAGGTCCTAATATCTAGGATTAAATATAAAATATATGAAGGAAAATTCATAGAATAATATCAATGTATACAAATATTTTATCAATATAAATTAATATAACAATGCATAAGATAAAAATGTTTCAATAAAGAAACTTATAATAATAATGACCAAATATACAAGATATTTATACAATCTTTATTATAATACATGGATATTTGTCTCCATAATATAACTCTTAGATATGACTCTTGAATACTTGACTATGGCTTTCCTTACATATCCAAGAGATGCACCCTTTCCTATTCCATACATAATACAAACCTCTTATACCTCTTGGTTTTACATCTTGCCACATATATACGACTCTTAGCTTGCATACTTGACACATACACACATGCCATATTGCACACACCTACACACTCTACAAACTTGCGCACCTCACTAGATGATGCTTGGACTCATCCTACACATTGACACATAGTTAAGAAGAAATATAAATCACACACCTAAACTAATAACACACACCCTAATCTATTACATGACCAAATAATGTAATATCTACAACACCCCCCTATATTAAATTATTTGTTTATTGAAGACTTTAGTCTTCAATCTATGATTCTTTTTTTTTTGTCCTTTTGCTCTTGCTCTTGCTCTTGCACTGCTTGAAGTTCAAATTTTGAATATGTTCCTTTATGTTATTTCTTGTGCCTATTATACTTACAAACAATTCATATCTTCATGAGAATTTTGAATCATCAATACACATTCTTGTGTATATTCTTTGTTTTTATTCAGATCCTTTTTATCATGTCATTTCCATTTCTTGAACAATCTTCAAATAATTGCACATGCAATTTTCTTCCAGTTTTCAATAATTCATTTATTCAAGTAGAAATTCATTTATCTCTAATATTTTAAAAACTTCATTTTTTTCAAATTCTTCAAAAAATAATTCCTTTGGAGTAGAAATCCTTATTTCTCCAAAGTTTAATTCAAACAATCAATCAATTCCTACAAATAATCAAATCTTTAAGTTTTTCAATTCTCAAATTTATTTTGGTGTAGAAAACCTTATCTCTTCAAAGTTTCAAAGTTTCAAATTTCAAATTTTCAAAATTTTAATTTGCAAGAATTTGCAATCATCAATCTTCAATTTTTTATCAAATCAATTTTTTTAAACTTGGAAAGAATTACTTGCATCAAATTTCAATTTTCTTCAAATTTGCAAAATTAATTTGCATTTATCATACTTAAAATGATTGAATCAATTTTCAATTTTTTAATGTCCCTTTATAACTCCCAAATTCCTTTTTTCAAATACTCCTTTAATTAATTCTTTAATGATCTTATCCCTCCATTAATTTTTATTTTCCAAATATTCAACTTTAGGATTAATCAAAATTTAAATCATTAAAGTCAAAATGTGCACTCATGAATTTGAAATACAGAAAAAGGTGTTTTTGTATCTTAGTGCATGCAATCACACATGGCAATAAGCATTATTCTTATGTTCTCATATTTTTCTTATGATAAATGCAAACTTTATTCTTATTAGAAAGCATTATTCAATTCATGCTTAGGCTTCATTCTATCTGAGGCATTTTGGACCTCTCTTCTTCAATAGTTTGCTTCGATGCTTCAATTCTATCTTTGCTCATTGGTTTGCTTTGGTTTTTCCAAATGCTTTGGTTCCTTGTTATGCTCACCAAGCACACAATATTTTGGACGTATTCATTTTATTACTTTGGGAACACCAGATTGTAACTTATTTGATGTCTACTCAAGTCCTTTCTTTTCACCAAATTGCTTCGGTTTTCCTTGAGACACTTAAATCCTCATGTCTTCATTGATTTACTTTATACTTTGTTGTCCACTATGGTCTTTTCATATGACTATTATGATTAATCATTCAATAGAAAATAACTTTAGGATACTCCATTTTTGCTCTTTGGATTTTCACCTCTCAGGTGGTTATGGTTGCTTCTCAAATGTTGTCCAAATTAATCTCAATTGGCTTTGGCCACTTCTATTTTTCTCTTATCAAAGAGATTATAGTTGGACATCTCTTCAACTTGGTTGTGACTACCCCCAAATAATGCTATTTCTCAACTCTATGGATTGATTCACGTCTTCAAGTCCAAAACTCAATTGCACCATGTTCTTTTGTATCTTGAGATGACCTTTGACACTACCCTCAAGGTTGCAATCCTTCGATTTTCTAGCCTTTAGAATTTTTGCCCTTTTTTCTTAAAGCTTTCTTCAAGTAATTTACCATTCAATATCAATATGACAATATTTAATATGACGTCCTATATTTTTCAAATAAAAAATCACAACTATTTATCTTCAATAAATATATTAGGTAGCAAAACAATCAATATTTAACTCTAACAATTAAATTTACAGTAAAGTTATCCCTCAATGCTAGCTTTTCAATTTGAAGCTTATCGCTCCAATATCCTTCAAATAAATTCATACTAGAGTTCTCTTATGCTAGCTTTTTATTCTGACCTTCACCTTCAAATTCACATCAGATTTCTCTTTGATGATAGCTTTTTCTTGGTACTGATAGCACAATTCTCCAAGGTTTTGAATATCAATCTAATATATAATCCTCCAAGCTACTTGGATTTAATGTAGCTTTGATACCACTATTGGATTTTTATCCAGATTCAATAATAGTTCCCAATATCCAAGATCAAATATAAAATATAAAATATATGAAGGCACATTCATAGAATAATATCAATATATATAAATATTTTATCTATTTAAATCAATATTACAATATTTCAATAAAGAAACTTATAATAATATTGATCACGAAGAACACAAGCTTATACTGAGAGGGGGGGTGAACAGTATAAGATCAACTTTTACTTTTCTTTCCCAAACAATATTATCCAATATTATCAATGGCAATATCAATAGAAGTAATCAAAGCAATGCACAAATCATCACACACAAGAGAGACACAAATTTTATGTGGTTCACCCAATGTGGGCTACTCCATGGAGAAAATATTTCCACTAAATTTTCTCAACAAATCTCTTGGGAATCAATTCCCTATTACAATGTTTATGGACCTCTATCCAAAGGAGACACCAATCCCCTATGCTCTGATTTGTGGATCTCTCTCCATAGGAGAACTCTTTCCCATTTTCTCTAGTTCATGGAACTTGATCCAAGAGAACTCTATCTCCTCAACTGGTTTGTGGATCTCTCTCCATAGAAGAACTCTATCTTCCTAGCTAGTTCATGGATCACACTCCACAAGAGAACTCTTTCCCCTTGCTCTGGTTCTATGGACACCACTCCACTCTATTTTGGTTTTGTGGATCTCTCTCCATAGGAGAACTCTTTCCCCTCTGCTCTGGTTGGTGATCTTCTAGAAGACTTATACCCCCACTACTCTAGCTTGTGGATCTCTCTCCATAGGAGACCTCTGTCCCCACTACACTGGCTAATGGATCTCTATCCATTGGATACTACTATCCTCTTTACTCTATCACCTCCAAATATTGCTCTCAACTCTATCTCAATCTGCACCAAACTCTATCCCAAGTCTAGCACAAATCTGCTCTAACTCTATCTCAAATCTACACCAAAATCTATCCCAAGTCTAGCACAAATCTGCTCCAACTCTAACAAATCTGCACCAAAATCTGTCTCAAATATTTACCAAGCCTTAACACAAATCTTGATCAAATCAGAAACTAAACCTACTCTCAAATATGTTCCCAAGACTTAACACAAAGCTTTATCAAATCAGCAACTAAACCTGCTCTCAAATTTATCTCAAGTCTTCACAAGACTTCCTCAAATCTACCTTCAAGCATTCTCAAAATAATTTCTTAAATCTGCCCTCAAGTCTTCTCAAAATACTTGCTCAAATCTGCCCTCAAACCTTCTCAAAATACTTCCTCAAATCTGCCTTCAAGCCTTCTCAAAAGACTTGCTCAAATCTACCTTCAAGCCTTCTCAAAAGACTTGCTCAAATATGCCCTCAATACTGCTCACAAAAATTGTACCAAATATTTCCAACTTTGCATACAAACACAACTTATATATTTTTCAAAAATGCTTTCTTCAAACAGATATATTCTACTCAGAATTCATTTAACCTCTGGAACATATAGAGAATGATATGCTCTATAAATAGCTCAATATGTTCTACTCAATCATTAAGTCTGTCGCTTTCATATATCTCACATGTATTTATCTTTTAAAGATAGATCTAGTTTAGTATATGACACCTATCTTCTTGATGCACACACTTGATTTCACAAATTTGATTTCTAATGTTTGCACATTCACTAACAATATCACTCAAAACCAATGCTCAATAATTTCACATAATCATTCAACCAATGAAGCACAACTTGCTCATAAACCCTAACACAAGTGTTTCCACTTTCTTTCAACAAGGATGCACAATGTGGATTTCAAAACCTAACTCATATATTTCCAACAATGCTTATCAAACAATCCTTTTCTCTCCACCTTATGTTCCAAAACATTCACTTCAACAACAACACTTTAAACAAAGACTGATGTGCTCATACCTTTTTGCTTTGATGGAGATATGTCTTCAAAACCTGTCTCACCAACAACCAATTCCTTTTGTGCCACTTCAAGGTTAGATAGCAATATTCTATCTCTAAAATATCCACATGAATTTTCACTTCAAAAGATATTTCACCATACACATAATACAATAAAATATCAACCACTAAAACACCTTATTACTCCTAATATTGCATAATAAAATCTCAACCAACCAAACCAGAAATTACACACATAAATTTCTCACATACACCTTATATCTCCTTCTTTAAAAATAATGGACATCATCATCTCATGCATCATCAAAACCCTAGCAATCTGAATTTTCACTTTTCAACCCTTGAAAAATAATATTCAAAATACCCTACTAATCCTTATAGCTCCCTAACCATTTCACACAAAAATATTATCTAACCCTTATAACTCCCTAGCCAAGCACATCAAAAAGATTTAATCAACCCTTATGACTCCCTAGCCAAGCACATCAAAAATATTTAATCAACCCTTATGACTCCCAAACCAAGGCACATAAAAATATCTAATCAACCCTTATGACTCCCAAACCAAGGCACATAATACATACCTTAAAAAAATTAATCCTCCTCAAAGTGTTGTCGTCGATGCTCGAACCCATGACCTCGTTGGCCTTCATACCCTAACACAAGGGCAATCACCATGTGGGCTAGCTGCCCATATGAACCAAAGGAGCATGAGCTCCTTGATATTCTCCATCATCGATGCTAACAACAAAATCTAACCATGCAAAAGAAAAGGGCCTTTGCACGAATTGAATGTTGCTCCTTCTGCCCTCCACACGTTGTGCAAGCCAAGCTTGCCAGCTTGGCTACCACCTCACTTCGGGTGGGGACAAACCCCTTCCAAACTTTGACCAACACACTGCTCCAAAAATCGTGAAAGTTGTTGTCTTTTTCCTCCACCACGTTCGAACGAAAATCGAGCAAGGAAATAATTTGGGGGAAAATTAATTCGAACACACACTTGGCTTAGGCTAAAATTTAGCCTATAAATACACATGCCTTTTTACATTTGACGTCGGCTCACTTGCAATTCAAAATTGGTGCTTCGAATTTAATTATTATTTTTATTAATATTTAACCTTAGGGTTAAATATTAATTAATTATATTATTTAACCTTAGTGTTAAATAATATACTTAGCTCCTTGATAAACTCTTTGGCCAATGCATTATCCAATATCCTCTTTGAAAGGCCCTGATGGCCAAGATATTATAATATTATAATATTATCATTTTTTCACTTGCTCTCTTGCACATAGTCTTAAACTTGGGCCTTCAAGCCTCCTTCAAACCTCTTATCCATTAACTTAGAACCCATGGTCCCAAGTGCTTTGGAGAGAACCTTGCCTTGCTTTCATAGCACATTAACCTTTGACATCAATGACCATGCAACTTTGACATCAATGACAACCAAAGTGCTCAACTTTCCAACAATCTCCCCCTTTGTCATTGATGGTAACCCTTTTCTAAAAGTTCCTTTTTCCCTTCCTTTTCCAAATCTGCTCCCCTTGAGAAACTGCTCCCCTTGACTGAATGCTCTCCCCCTTACTCAAATATCTCCCCCTTTGACATCAATGGCAAAGGGACTCCTTTGGGGCTAAATATAAGACTCTTAGCTCAGCCCCCTCCCCACCTCCTCTCCTTGAGGTGATTAATTTTGGGGTGGGAGTATTTCTACTCCTAGCATACAATGCTCTTTTTCTTTGTCAACCTTCTTTCTCAACATACCCTTTTGATCCTTTTGAGTGTCCCTATTCTTGCTTATCTCTGGAAGCTCTAGAAACTTTGTTCTACACCACTTGGCCTTATGCCCTAGATTATTGCACTTGTAACACTTAATTTTGTAGTTCATAGAAGGTACAAATATCTTGAAGTTCCTCCTAGTGAAGCCATACTCATTTTTGTCATGAACCCTGCATTGGATTGCTTTATGACCAAATCGATTACAAGAGTAGCAATACCCTTGAAATAGATGTCCATCTTTGAAGTTCCTCTTAGTAAAACCATATTCCTTCTTTTCATTAACCCTGCAATGCATAGCCTTGTGACCAAACCTGTTACATGAAAAGCAACGTCCTTTGAAGAAATCTTGCCTTGAACCCATTGGTCTCTTAGTCCTTTCTTCTTTGTGATGATCCATGTTCCTTGTTTGTGCATTGTTTCCTTTCTTAGTGAAGCTTTTATTCACATAAGTCTCACTTTCTCCTTCACTCTCTTCCTCTGAAACTTCTTCTTATTTTGAGCTTGAGCTTGACCCTTCTTCTTGTTTCCCTTGTCCTTCTTCAAAACCAAGTCCTATTTTGATAGATGAAGATCTTTGTGCATTGATAATCTTATCCAAAGTCTTTGAACTTTTCCCAAACCTGTGTAGCTTGTCCTTAGACACTTTCACTTCCATCCTTAGTGAGATTACCTCATGTTCTAATATTTCACATTCTAAGACTTTTACCTCTAAATTTTCTTTAAATATCCTTGTCTTAGCTATTGAGTTTGTCAGGTCTTGTATAAGCTTTTCTTTTTCCTCATCACATTCTTGAACTTGAGCCCTAAATTTTGAATTTTGCTTTCTAACCTTTTTCAATTCTTTAAGAGCAGCAATAAGTTCTACTTCTAGATCTACTGTGCCTTCCTCTTCATTTTTTGAATATTTTTCTACTTCTTGGTCTTCAAGAGCATCTTCATACTTTTCAACTTTACCTTTAACAAAAGCATTTTCTTCCTCTTCTATTGCCAAAAATAGAATTTCTTCTTCTTCACTATCTGAGGATCTTCCATCACTATCACTTGAAGCCTTGCTTCCCTTATCAACATAGAAACTCTTCTTGTGCCTTTGAAAGAACTTCTTTTCATGCTTGTTTTGACCATACCTATTTTTCTTTTCATACCTGGATTTTCCTCCTTCCTTTTTCTTATGATCATGTTTCTCTTCACTGCTACTGCTTCTAGCTTCTGGACAATTAGATGCATAGTGACCAAAATTTCCACAATTGAAACATTTCACTGTTTTCATACCTTTGTGCTTTATTGATTCCTTGTTTCTTCTACCATAGTTAGCTTCTTCATCACTGCTTGACTCACCACTTGATTCTGGTTTCTTATCCTTTGTCTTCTTTGATGCTTTGAAGGCTACCTCTTTCTTGGAGTTAGGATCCTTTACTATTCTCATCTCATAAGCTATGAGAATTCCATGTAACTCATCCATAGTCAACTGCTCAATATCTTTCATCTCTTCTATAGCTGAAACTTTTCCATCATACCTTGTAGGAAGTGACCTCAAAACTTTTTGAGCAACATTGGATTCTTCAACTTCAAATCCAAGTCCACGCATGGTATTAACAATCTCATCCACACGAAGTAAGTATGTAGCAATGTCTTCCTCTTCTTCCATATTCAAATATTCAAACCTTTTCTTGTGGTTTTGAAGTTTTGCCATCTTGACCTTTTTATTTCCCTCATAGGTTTGCTTCAATTTTTCCCAAATCTCTTTTGCTGATTTGCAATGCATAACTTTCACAAATTCTACTTCATGTAATCCACTCAAGATTGCATGCATAGCCTTGGCATTATTCACATGTAAGAGCTTACCATATTTATCTGTGGGAGGATTAGTTGTAGGTGTGAACCCATCCTCAACTGCTTGCCATGTCTCATATCCTTGTGACATCAAGTAAGTCCTCATTCTTATGCTCCAAAAAGCATAATTGTTCCCATAAAACAATGGTGCCTTATTTGATGAAGATCCATTCTGAGATGCCATCTGTGTTCCTGTAACTTCTTCCTTCAAGTTGTTAGACTCTTTCGAAGGAACCCGCTCTGATACCAATTGAAGAACACAAGCTTATACTGAGAGGGGGTGAACAATATAAGATCAACTTTTACTTTTCTTTCCCAAACAATATTATCCAATATTATCAATGGCAATATCAATAGCATTAATCAAAGCAATGCACAAATCATCACACACAAGAGAGACACAAATTTTACGTGGTTCACCCAATGTGGGCTACTCCATGGAGAAAATATTTCCACTAAATTTTCTCAACAAATATCTTGGGAATCAATTCCCTATTACAATGTTTATGGACCTCTATCCAAAGGAGACACCAATCCCCTATGCTCTGATTTGTGGATCTCTCTCCACAGGAGAACTCTTTCTCCTTTTCTCTAGTTCGTGGAACTTGATCCAGGAGAACTCTATCTCCTCAACTGGTTCGTGGATCTCTCTCCATAGAAGAACTCTATCTTCCTAGCTGGTTCATGGATCACACTCCATAGGAGAACTCTTTCCCCTTGCTCTGGTTCTGTGGATACCACTCCACTCTATTCTAGGTTTGTGGATCTCTCTCCATAGGAGAACTCTTTCCCCTCTACTCTGGTTGGTGATCTTCTAGAAGACTTCTACCCCCACTACTCTGGCTTGTGGATCTCTCTCCATAGGAGACCTTTGTCCCCACTACACTGGATAATGGATCTCTATCCACTAGAGACTACTATCCTCTTTACTCTATCACCTCTAAATCTTGCTCTCAACTCTATCTCAATCTACACCAAACTCTATCCCAAGTCTAGCACAAATATTCTCTAACTCTATCTCAAATATGCACCAAAATTTATCCCAAGTCTAGCACAAATACTTCTCCAACTCTCTCACAAATCTGCACCAAAATTTATCTCAAATATATCCCCAAGACTTAACACAAATCTTGATCAAATAAATAACTAAACCTACTCTCAAATCTATCCCCAAGCCTTAACACAAAGCTTGATCAAATCAGCAACTAAACCTACTCTCAAATCTATCTCAAGTCTTCACAAGACTTCCTCAAATCTACCTTCAAGCCTTCTCAAAAGACTTGCTCAAATCTACCCTCAAGCCTTCTCAAAAGACTTTCTCAAATCTACCTTCAAGTCTTCTCAAAAGACTTGCTCAAATATGCCCTCAATATTGCTCACAAAAACTGTACCAAATATTTCCAACTTTGCATACAAACATAACTTATATATTTTTCATAAATGCTTTCTTCAAGTAGATATATTCTACTTAGAATTTGTTTAACCTCTAGAACATATAGAGAATGATATGCTCTAAATATATCAATATGTTCTGCTCAATAATTAAGTCTGTTGTTTTCACATATCTCACATTTATTTCTCAAACCCATTCACATCCTTTCTCACACTTTCTAATGTTTGCACATTCACTTACAATATCACTCAAAACCAATGCTCAATAATTTCACATAATCATTCAACCAATGAAGCACAACTTGCTCACAAACCCTAACACAAGTGTTTCCACTTTCTTTCAACAAGGATGCACAATGTAGATTTCAAAACCTAACTCAAATATTTCCAACAATGCTTATCAAACAATCCTTTTCTCTCCACCTTATGTTCCAAAACATTCACTTCAACAAAACACTTTAAACAAAGACTGATGTGCTCATACCTTTTTTCTTTGATGGAGATATATCTTCAAAACCTGTCTCACCAACAACCAATTCCTTTTGTGCCACTTCAAGGTTAGATAGCAATATTCTATCTCTAAAATATCCACATGAATTTTCACTTCAAAATATATTTCACCATACACAAAATACAATAAAATATCAACCACTAAAACACCTTATTACTCCTAATCTTGCATAATAAAATCTCAACCAACCAAACCAGAAATTACACACATAAATTTCTCACATACACCTTATATCTCCTTCTTTAAAAATAATGGACATCATCTCATGCATCATCAAAACCCTAGCAATCTAAATTTTCACTTTTCAACCCTTGAAAAATAATATTCAAAATACCCTACTAATCCTTATAGCTCCCTAACCATTTCACACAAAAATATTATCTAACCCTTATAACTCCCTAGCCAAGCACATCAAAAATATTTAATCAACCCTTATGACTCCCTAGCCAAGCACATAAAAAAATTTAACAACCCCTACTGACTCCAAAACCAAGGCACATAATACATACCTTAACAAAAATTAATCCTCCTCAAAGTGTTATCGTTGTTGCTCGAACCCATGACCTTGCTGGCCATCACACCCTAACACAAGGGCAATCACCATGTGGGCTAGCTGCCCACGTGAACCAAAGGAGCACGAGCTCCTTGATATTCTCCACCACCAACGCTAACAACAAAATCCGACCACACAAAATAAAAGGGCCTTCATGTGAATCGAACACCGCTCCTTCTGCCCTCCACGCACTGTGCAATCCAAGCTTTCCATCTCGACTACCACCTCACTTCGGGTGGGGACAAACCCCTTCCAAACTTTGACCAACGTACTGCTCCATAAATCGTGAAATTTATCTTTTTCCTCCACCGCGTCCGAACGAAAATCGAGCAAGGAAATAATTCGAGGGAAAATTTAATTCGAACACACTTTGGCTTAGGCTAAACTTTAGCCTATAAATACACATGCCTTTTTACATTTGACGTTGGCTCACTTGCAATTCGAAATTGGTGCTTCAAATTTAATTATTATTTTTATTAATATTTAACCTTAGGGTTAAATATTAATTAATTATATTATTTAACCTTAGTGTTAAATAATATACTTAGCTCCTTGATAAACTCTTTGGCCAATGCATTATCCAATCTCCTCTTTGAAAGGCCCTGATGGCCAAGATATTATAATATTAAAATATTATAATATTATCCTTTTTCACTTGCTCTCTTGCACATAGTCTTAAACTTGGGCCTTCAAGCCTCCTTCAAACCTCTTATCCATTAACTTAGAACCCATGGTCCCAAGTGCTTTGGAGAGAACCTTGCCTTGCTTTCATAGCACATTAACCTTTGACATCAATGACCATGCAAATTTGACATCAATGACAACCAAAGTGCTCAACTTTCCAATAGATAAAATATGCAAGTATACAATTTTCTTCAAAATACATGGAGCTTTATCTCCATAATATAAATATGGATATGACTCTTCAATACTTGACTATTGCTCTCCTAACATAGATATGTAACCTTTCATATTACATAAATAATATAAACCTCTCATGCCTCTTGGCTTTACATATTGCCACATATATGTGACTTTTCACTTGCGTACTTAACGCATACACACATGACACATCGCACGCACCTACACACTCTATAAACTTTCACACCTGACTAGATGACACTTGGACTCATCCTACACATTGACATATACTTGAGAATAAACATAAATCACACACATAAACTAATAACACACATCCTAATCTATTACATGACCAAATAATGTAATATCTCCAACACTTTTTGGAGTAATAAATATTCCTAATTTGAGGTTGAATATGATTAATTTGGTTTGGACACTTGATTGGTTGATTGATGGAGATATTGGTAAGTTTGAAGATTGACAATGCACTCAAAATTGAGTGTCTACATAATATTCTTTTTCAAAATATTTCCACTAATTTTTCTTGGAACCAATGTAATAAAGATGCCATTGATATTACTTATTATAAAATTATTTTTAATCTATAGCATCTTATAACACATATGAAATATCACTCTTCAATATATCCTAAACATTTGAAAAAAATTATAATAAATTCATTAGGATTAAGTGTTTTGTTAGGGTTGAAGGAGAAATACCTTTTATAGATTCTCCATTGATATCTTTCTTGTTAATATATCATTGTCTCTAAGTTAATTGATGATATATTTTATAAAATCTCATCATCATCTCTATATTCTATCCAACTTATGACATAATTATCTTTGAAATAATTGATTACATTTTTTTTTATCTCTTCTTCATTTTTATTCCTTTTAGAGGTGAAGTATTTTTTATTTGGTGAAATAACAAATTTGTACTTGCAATAGCCTAGAAAATTTTAGTATCTATATCACATTTTTTAAGGCATTTCTTCCAATAGTTTGGGCCCAATATGGATCTTTCTTTTGCAAAGTGTTAAGAATTTCCAAGTAATTAATCTTCCTTGAATACGTAGGTACATATTGATTCATTCTATTGATTTTCACTCTCTTGTACATCCTTGAGCTTATTTTTATTAATATTTAAACTTAGGGTAAAATAATAATTAATTATATTATTTAATCTTAGTGTTAAATAATATACTTAGCTTTTTGATAAACTCTTTGGCCAATGCATTATCCAATCTCCTCTTTGAAAGGCCCTGATGGCCAAGATATTATAATATTAAAATATTATAATATTATCCTTTTTTACTTGCTCTCTTGCACATAGTCTTAAACTTGGGCCTTCAAGCCTCCTTCAACCCTCTTATCCATTAACTTAGAATCCATGGTCCCCAAGTGCTTTGGATAGAACCTTGCCTTGCTTTCATACCACATTAACCTTTGACATCAATGACCATGCAACTTTGACATCAATGACAACCAAAGTGCTCAAATTTCCAATAGATCAAATATGCAAGTATAAAATTTTCATTAAAATACATGAAGCTTTATCTCCATAGTATAAATATGGATATGACTCTTAAATACTTGACCTTTCATATTCCATACATAAGATAAACCTCTCATGCCTCTTGGCTTTACATCTTGCCACATATATGTGACTCTTCACTTGCATACTTGACACATACACACATGACACATTGCACACACCTACACACTCTATACACTTGCACACCTTACTACATGACACTTGGACTCATCCTACACATTGACACATACTTGAGAATAAACATAAATCACACACATAAACTAATAACACACATCCTAATCTATTACATGACAAAATAATGTAATATCTCCAACACTTTTTGGGGTAATAAATATTCCTAATTTGAGGTTTAAGATGATTAATTTGGTTTGGACACTTGATTGGTTGATTTATGGAGATATTGGTAAGTTTGAAGATTGACAATGAACTAAAAATTGAGTGTCTACATAATCTTATTTTTCAAAATATTTCCACTAATTTTTCTTGGAACCAATGTAATAATGATGCCATTGATATTACTTATTATAAAATTATTTTTAATCTATAGCCTCTTATAACACATATGAAATATCACTCTTCAATATATCCTAAACATTTGAAATTTTTTTTAATAAATTCATTAGGATTAAGTGTTTTTTTAGGGTTGAAGGATAAATACCTTTTGTAGATTCTCTATTGATATCTTTCTTGTTAATATATCATTGTCTCTAAGTGAATTGATGATATATTTTATAAAATCTCATCATCATCTCTATATTCTATTCAACTTATGACATAATTATCTTTGAAATAATTGATTACATTATTTTTTGTCTCTTCTTCATTTTTATTCCTTTTAGAGGTGAAGTATTTTTTATTTGGTGAAATAACAAATTTGTACTGGCAATAGCCTAGAAAATTTTAGTATCTATATCACATTTGTTAAGGCATTTCTCCCAATAGTTTGGGCCCAATATGGATCTTTCTTTTGCAAAGTGTTAAGAATTGCCAAGTAATTAATCTTCCTTGAATACATAGGTACATATTGATTCATTCTATTATTTTTCACTCTCTTGTACATCCTTGAGCTTAGATTTAATCCTCACATTTTCTTAAAATATTTCCAAAGGATTTTGTGTTTCATAACTTTAATTTCTCCCTTTTATATTTTATTATTTGAACAAACCTACACATAATTGATATTATAAATCTTCACCAAACCAAACATAACCATTTTAAATAAATTAAGGTCTTAAAGTCACATAGACTAGAACAAAAATGACTTTGGATGATTATTAATGAGTATATCACATCTCAAGAAATTGGTTTATAATATGAACTTATTTGTAAAAAAATATCTAAAGAGAGTATATACTCTTCATTTCCCATGTGCATCCCTAATCAATATCCCTTGCCATGTAAAAATTTCATGATGTAAAAAAACCCCCTATGCTCTACAACTAATTTCTTTATTGGTTGAAAATATCAAGGAATATATAGCATTATTTCCTAAATGCTTTCTCCTTCCTTTCTCTTTCTAATGCACCCTTAAATAAATAAAAATATTTAAAAAAAAAAGCTTATTCATGCATCTATGTTTTTCTTCAATTGGTTGTATGGGATTGAAATGGCCCCAATCTTATCACATCATGACCATGTAGTTGTATCACAACAACTTGAATGTTATTCATGTATCACTTGACAAGATTCAAACCTAGGTCTTCTCCTTGAATGTTGAGGAATCTAACTGGTTGAGCTAGTGTCATTTGATATGCATCTATGTTTTTTTTTGCTTGATAAAAAGGGGTTGTACTCGGGTCCCCCACCCTTAACAAATTACATCTCTCTTCTTTAGATCTTACAAATAGATACACTTCTCATCTCAATTGAGATGCTACAGTTAGAAACCTACATCATTTTACATAAAATATCTGAATTCTTGATTTTCATTTTTTGGATTTTTTAAATCTCTGTATGAATACAATTACTCTAGAATTTAGCATATTCCTTGAAATTTTTCTATAGCATCCTTCACAATGCCAAAACTTCACCTCTGCTATCTATGCCTTGCATATTAGTAGAGTAATATTTCTAAAACTTTGCACTAACATAGTCCGCTTTACCAAATCTGGATTGCTAGTTTCCTTTGTGAAACACAAGTGCAACCACAAAAATTATAATAAATAAGTCTAAATGAACACACATTATTGTTAAAAAATAAAATAGATATTACCAATGGAAAACATTAAAGTAAATCTTAATCATTAATTCATTTAGGCAATCAACAATTTTTTTTAGCTTCAACTAAACTTTCTACTTCCTCTAACCATGGATATGAGATGTTAAATTCATGATCCTCAATTAAAACCTCTCTATTGGCTAGCTTATCTGCACATTTGTTTCCTTCCCTTAATATATGTGTAAACATGATTTCTTCAAAATCTTTAGCAAGATCTTGAATTTCCATAATTATATCTTGTATGTTCTATGGAGCCTTTGCTTTCCTCAAAATTGTATTTATTATTATGAGAGAATCACCTTCCATCCAAACTCTATTTCATTTCATTTTGTTTACATATTTTTAACCCTTCTAAAGCTGCCCAAGCCTCAGCTTCATTATTTGTCTTAAATCCACAATTGAAAACATAATGAGACAAAATCTCTCCTCTATTGTTTGTAATTAGTCCTCCTCCTCTTTCTGGTCCTGGGTTTCCTTTAGATGGTCCATCAAAATTCAATTTAACCCACTCCACATCTGGTGGTTTCCACTTTATATTCTTTACCTTATTTTTTATTATCTTGTACCCAACATCATAATTCTATTTAATGACTTGACTCCATCAATCAAGACTCTCTACTTCCAAATTAGGGATTGGGTGAGTTGATAGGGTTGGTTTAGAATCCTCTATGGCTAAACATATCTTCTTTTTCATCACCTATAAACTGCTTTACTTTCCTTTAAATATTCTTTTATTCCTTTCTAGCCATATAGTCCAAAGTATTGTATCTTTTGATATATCCCATATTGTATTTAAAGCCTCACTTTTATAAGTGCTCTACCATTACTTTAACCAATCTTCAATTATGCTATTCATCACCATGCATTTACCAAACATATTAAGAATCCATTGCCATAGATTCCAGACTATTGAGCAATGTCCCAAGAGATGGTCAATACTCTCCTCCTTATTACTTAAAACATATTTAGAGGGGCCATGAAAACCCCTTTTCATAAGGTTATCCAAGGATAAAATTCTTCTATGACCTACTAGCCAAACAAAAATTTTAACTTTAGGAATTCTTGGGCTATCCCAAATATAAATCTAAATTCTAGTGATATTATTATTATGTTGGTGTTGAACATTATATCCACGTCTTGTTGTGTATTATCTTGAGTTATTCAACTCCCAAATAAATTTATCCTTGGCACCCCTTGGAATAATTACATTTGTTATATTTCTGCTCAATTTCCTCCTAGCATCAATGTCTTATATACTTGTAAAAAAATCTTCTTTCCATTTGTATATTCCTTCTTGATCCTTGTACAAAATATTTTAAACCCTATCACCGTATTTGTCTTGAAGCAATCTCATCCAAGGTTTCAAAATTAGATCTAAATTGAGTGGTTTTTTATCACACCAAGTATCCATCCAAATAAAAAAATCTTCTCCAGTTCCCACCACCCATCTTAAACCTTTAATCATAAGATCAATAGATTTTTTTAAACCATTCCAAAGAGCAAAACCATTTGGAGAGAGAATGCAGTAAATATTAAACTTGGGTCATCGGGATCAACATACTTATTTAGAAGAATTCTTACCCATTTTATTTGACTCTCTTTGTACAATATCCAGATAACTTTTCCTCTAAGAGCTAAGTTTGAATCTATAAGAGCTCTTAAACAAAGACCTCCCCTAGTTTTGTCATCACACAACTTGCTCCAATTCACCAAATAAAATTTCCTTTTATCATGTAAACCTGACCATAAAAATGATTGCATAAATAAAGATTAAACTTTTTTCAACTAATTTTGGCATAAAATACAAATACATATAATATGTTGGAATGTCTTGTAAGACTGACTTAATTAACTACACTCTCCCTGCTAATGATAACCATCTACCTTTCCAAGCTGGAGCCTAGAAGTTTATTTTTTACTTTACTAATAACCAGATTCCATAAATCTATCCTCATTTTTCCCTCAAATAAAGGTATCCCTAGATAAGTTGTTGGTAAATTTACCCCCTTCATTTGGATCAACCTACAAATTCTTGCTTTGATATTAGCAGGAGTGTTAATAAAGTAAATTTTGGATTTAGTCCTATTAATTTTTTTCCCTAAAGCTCTTTCGTACTCTTTTAAAAATTTATTCAAAGCTCTGGTCTCATTTATCCTTGCCCTTCCAAAAATGGTTGTATCATATACAAACTGTTTATGGGTGATGTTATCGATGTTATTGTTAACCTTAAGTCCACTTAAAAACCATATTTGTAAGCCCTATTTAAGTTCTTACTCAAAAATTATTCCTTAATAATGAACAAATAAGGAGATAGAGGATCTCATTGTCTAAGGCCTCTCTTGGCTTTAAAATATTTTGTCACTAACCCATTGACCAACACTGAATAAGAAATTGTAGAGACACAATATTTAATCCATATAACCCATTTATTCCTAAAATCAAACTTATCTAATAAAAAAAAAATCATTTAACCCTATCATAGGCTTTACTCATATCAAGTTTTAAGATCATAGCTTTCTCTTTTCTTGAAGCTACTGAATGTATAACTTCATGAGCTACTATGATCCCATCCAAAATTTGTCTCTCTTTCACAAAACCTCCTTGCTCTTCTAAAATAATTTTGCCTAATTTTGGCCTTAATCTATTATCTATCACTTTGAATATAATCTTATAAGCCATATTGCATAGGCTTATGGGTATAAAAGAATCAAACAATTTAGCATCCTTCTTTTTTTGAATTAGGGTAAGATAAGTTGCATTTATTTTATAAGGAATGTATTTTTTACCCTAGACCGTTCCACTGCCACCAATAAAGAATCCTTCACTATATCCCAATTATGTTGGTAAAAAGTTGCAAAGAGCCCATTTGGATCAGGGATTTATCCTTATTAAAAGAGAAAAGAGCTAAATGAACTTCTTCTAAAGTAATAGGTTCCATCAGTTTCCTATTGTCTTCATTTGTTATAACTGAAGGAACATGTTGAAGAAGTTTATCATTAAGAACTTTGGTCTCCTATAAACCTAGAATATTCTAATAAAATGACTTATCCTCTTTTCTAATTTCACTCTAATCTTCAATCCAAACTCCTTCTATTGAATTAATTCTACCAATTCTAGAAGATATTTGTACTATAGTCATCCTATGAAAAAACTTTGTATTTTTATCTCCTTCTTTTAACCAATCCTGTCTTGATTTTATTCTCCAAAATTTCTCTTCCTTAAAATATTATGATATTCACTAAGCAAATCCCTTTCCTCCGAGCTTGTATTATTTTCATTACCATTTTGAAATTTTATCTTTTAGTTCTTATTTCTTCTCAAAAATATTTCCAAAGGTGTTCTTGTTCCATTCTTTTAATCTAGATGTCATAGCTTTAATTTGGTTTGGAAGAGCATACAACCCACCATTGCCTAAATAATTCCATGTTTGAGATATCATATCAAAAAATTGAGGAAGGTATTCCCACATCTGCTCATATTTAAAATATGATCTTTTTTTGAATTCACTAACCATTATTTTAACTCTTATTGGCCAGTGATTTGAATCAATCCTTATTAAGGTATTAATTTTAGCACAAGTTCCTTCATCTAGCCAATGATCTGAGAGAATGCATCTATCTAATTTTTTTGATATTAGGTTTTGGCCTCTCCTGTTGTTGGTCCAAGTATAGTTGTCTTCTTCAAACTCAACTTCCCTAGATTGTTGTTTTGAATAAAAGATGAGAAATTTTTCATAATATGGGTCAATTTCCTAATTCTCCCAAATTTTTCATTGATCTTGGTAATGGCATTAAAATATCCAATGATCATGAAACGGATTTTTTGGTCTTTACTTCTCATAAAGGTCTTAATCCCACTCTAAACTTCTAATCTACCTGTTGTGGTTGATCCACAACACACCCCAAAATTGGGCACCCACCTTTTTGCAGGCTTGCAGAGAAGAATCTCGGTGACCCAGATGCTAAAATTGAAGAAAAGAGAAAAAATGCCTAAGTGTTGAAAGTGTCGCGAAATCGCGACATGTCGCGCCATCGCTGCCGGAAGAGGAAAGTTGTCACGAAATCATGACATGTAGCTCCATCGCTGCCGAAGAGGAGAGAAAAGAAAAATTGAAAGTTGTCGCGAAATCGTGACATGTCGTTGAGAAGAAAAGAAAAGGTGTCGCGAAATCGCGACATGCCGTTGGAAAAGAAAAGAAATGGTGTCGCGAAATCGCGACATGCCGCTAGAAAAGAGATGAAAAGGGTCACGATTTCGCGACGTGTTTTGCCGAAGCGTACGGATGATGAAAAGTGTCACGATTTCGCGACGTGTTTTGGAAAGTGTACGGAAGGAAAAATGTCGCGATATCGCGACGAAAAGGACTCGAAGGGAAAGACGTCGCGATTTCGCGACGAAAGGGACAGAAAGGACAAAGGAAGGAGAAGTGGCACTCGCGACGGAGAGAGAAGGGAGATGCCGAAACCGAAAAGAAGGCCAAAACGGTAGCGATATCGCGATAGGTTTTGCCAAGGCGTACGAAACAGAAAAATGGTCGCGATTTCGCGACGTGTTTCGGGAGGCGTACGAAAAGAGAAAGCGGTAGCGATATCGCGACGGTTTGTTGAAAGAAGGCAAGAGAGTGATAATGGTCGCGATATCGCGACGTAAAGTGCAAGAGACGCGAAGGAGAAAGGTAGCGATATCGCTACAAATTGTGGAAGGAAGGCTCGAATAGAAAACGGTCGCGATATCGCGACAAGATGCGCGAAGACGTACGACCGGGAAGAGTGTAGCGATATCGCGACATGTCACGATTTCGCGACATGTCGCGTTTTCGCGGCCAAGAAGGTGAACGAGCGGCATGCAGTTTTTGTCGTGATTTTCGTAGAGTGGCGTTACAGAAGGCGCAGAGAGCGTGTGACACGTGGCATGCAGGTGTCAGGTCTGCGAAGCGTTACATGCAACGGAGGATTTTAGGCGTTTCGGCGTTAAACATGGAATAAAGACAAGGAAAAGGTGGGAATTCGAAGGGTCACATGCAGGAAGATGAAGCGAAGCGACCAGGGAGAATCGAAGAGCCACGCTAGACAGGATAAATCCAGAAGCGTAGATTGAAGGAGGGGTTGGAAATTGCCGATTGCAGAGTTGCAGAGACAAGAGCTTCGTGCTATTCTGGGCCTGCACTTGGGCAATTTCCTTCTTTTTGTTCTGGAATATTTATGCCTGGAACATTCTTTGAATGTAATTGACATATCATTTAATATAAAATACAGAGTATTGGCATCTCATTGATGAGAAAGAAGGAGTCATTTTGTGCATGCATGATTTAATGTTTTATCTTTCATTCCAGATTTCTGAGGCTTTTAGGTGAAGTTTAATGCAAGTGTGCTTGGTTGCTTCATGCGAATGCCTAAGTCTGGAATTACAGTAGAAACCCTAGAGACCAGCACCTAATTTATTTGGATTGTGCGAGTTTGCAGGTTCATTAGATTAGGTTGCATGCATAAAACCTCAGTATCTTCGGTTTCATCAAATTGATGGCAGTATTCTGACTGTAGTTTAGTCTTATTTCCATTTACTTTTCTTTATCTTTCAAACCCTTATTTTATTTCTTGCAGTTTAATTACAGTATTTGAATAAACAATTGAAAATCCATCAAAATCCAAGATTAGAATAGATTTATTCACTTTGAGTCCACTAGAAATTCAAATTAAATAAACCATCAGTGCCCCTTGTTAACATCCACTTGCAAACCCTAAGATATTCCTGGCATTTCATTTGAACAACATTATTTAAGCATAACAGGAACCTTGGAGAAAGTTATTTTCTTTGCAAGCAGAGGATTTTTGGACTCAGATCCTACCGGAGAGTGTGCTTTCACAACTGGGTGAAAACACCACTCAACAGATTGGCGCTAGAAGGAGGGCACGAATTGGTTTATTTTATTTTGATTTTCATACATGAGCAATATCTTTTTGATCTAATTTCGAAATCATTTATTAAATCTCACAAACGGCTAAACTGCAGCATTTGTTTTTCTGTTGCAGGTTTTCTTGATGATAATCGAGAGTTTCGTCAAGGAGGGCTGAAGCGGTTTATTTTATTATGATTGCTATGCACTGTTCTTAACGCTTTGATGGTTCATACAGGAATAATATGATTTAATTTGATTTTAAATATATATATATATATATATATATAAATAATAATAAATAATAAAAAAAAAGGAATTTTTGGCTATTAAAGTTATATTCTTTAACATTCACGAATGGCTATGTTTACACCGTGGATGACAGGTAGCCCATTGAATATACCGGGAATTCAACATTATTTGCCCGTTGGTTTTGAGAGATGTCTTCCTCAATTTTTGTCTAATGGGACAAATACTGCAGAAGAACATATTCAAGCATTCAAATTTGTTGTGAATCACTTGACGAGTTGGTATGATGATGTTGCGTGTAAAATGTTCCTTTATACCTTGGACAAAGTGGCATATGATTGGTTTACAAGTCTGCCTTTAGGGTCTATCACTTCTTGGGCTCAGCTAGAGGCAACATTTCTCAATCAATTCAACAAAAAGCAAGTTGACCCAATCCTCATGTACAATCAGTTAGCCTATATTAGAAAAGGACCAAGTGAAAATGTGAAGTCATTTTCTGAGAGATTCTTTGGATTATATGCTCAATTAGTGACATTTTATGCTCTTCAAGAAGAAATGGCTCTCCAAATATACATCAATGCTCTTGACTCACCCATGTCCACATATTTGCGAGGGATGCCTCAAATCACATCTTTGTCACAAGCCTATACTCAAGCAATGGCAATTGAGCAACAATGGAGTTGTCAAAATTATGGTGTGGGTTTTGGATCATGTAATCTTCAATCATTTAATAACTCCTTTACCCACCCAATGATTTATCCATCACAACCAAGTTCAAGTGTGAATCAATTTCAGAATCAACAATCATTCCCATGCTTCAATCAAATTCAAAGTCCTCAACCTACTTTGCAAGATCAACCATCTTTCTTAAGTATGAATCAACTTCAAAATACTCATCTTGATTCAAAAGATGTTGCTAAAATCAATTTCAATGATTTTCATAGGAATATGATTTTAGGCAAGGGAGGAATACTAGATCCAACTCGTATGGAAACATGTGATAGATTGGAAACCCTTGACTCACCAAAAGATGAATTCTATGAGGATGAATCTGATTCGGATGACACATTGGATGACATTGTTGAAAGTAATGGCATAGGAAATTCACACCTTCCAAATCATGTTAAACGTGAATCATGGGTTACACATGTGGATTATGATAGCCTTATCAATTTGAATGCAAGCAATAACCCAATTTTGGAAGTAATTGAACCATCTAAGGAAGGAGAAGATAAATTTGATGAGAAACATGTTGATGAATTAAAAGATGATAAAGAAATAGTTGAGCATCACAATTTGATCTTGAAAGATGATTGTTATGATTCTTGGGAAGAGTATGCTCACTCCAAACCTTCTAATGGAGTTTATGTGCCTATTGATATGCAGGATAATACAATTGCCCTTTCATATGAGGATATTACAAGTCCTGCACAATCTGAGAATGTTTTGGAAGAAGCCTTGGAATCTCATCAAGGGTTGGAGAAGGATAATGATTCTACTACCATGGATGAAGAAGGAGAATCAATTGTTTTTGTTCCCCTTGGGGGGCAAGAAATCAAAAATCTTGATCCACCTATTGTTTCTACAATGTCTATGCCATCTCAAAATGATGAAATTACAAAACCTAAGTGGTGTGGGTTAGATGCTACTGATGATCCTAATGAAAATATGGAGTTTGGGGCAACTCAAGCCATTGATCGGGGAAAGGTGTCACGTGACATATATCTTGAAAAATTAGGCTCTTGTTTTGAAAAATATGGACGCATGTTTGATTGGGTGCCTAACTTTGGTGTTTTTGAACAGGTATTGGATGATGAAGAAGACAAAGAGAAAAAAGAAAAGGCTACTAATACTCATCAAGTTATGATAAATTTTAATCATGATGGGTTGAGTATGGATGACAAGGGGAAATCTGTACCTTTGGTAGTAGCTACAAAAATTTCAAGTGATAGGTCACATGATGTCCCTTTGGATGCTAACATCATTAATGAGGAAATGCCAAACTTTGTTGATGCTTGTCAAGTTTTGAATGATTTTGATTGCTTTAAAATCCTGGAAAATGATTTGAAGTCAAGATTTTTAGAAATAGGCTCTTGTTTGCAACATCTCACATTTGAAAAAGAAAGCCTACTTCTAAATCATGAAGGGAACGATGAAACTTGCACTTTAAAGAATAGACAAGATAAAATTGAATATCAACTATTGTCTAACCAATTTGATTTGAATCTCACCTATGACGTTGGTAATAGAACTAAATCAAAGTGGAATGGTGAGCATGGCAAGTTGAAATTTGTTGCATTGCTTGGTTTGATCTTATTGTTGTTGGATTCCTACAAAATTTGGCATGTGTATTGTGTCATATGTTTTTTGATATATTCTAATCATGTTTGGGATCCAGGAAAGTAATAGTCCAAGCTTGGCATCATCTTGTACAATAGTGTATATAATTTTTGGTTTTTTGGTGTGGGCTTTCAAGTTTTTGTTTTTGGGATTGTGTTTGGGTTTTGGTTTTGGTTTGTGTTTTTCAAATTTTATTTTTTGGATCCTTAGTTTAATCATGATTTAAGTTGTGTGTTTGATTTCAATTGGCATGCTTTGTTTGTTTTTATAAAAAATAAAAAATAAAATAAAATAAAATAAAATTGAGATGTCAACTTATGCTTAAGACTAGGAGAACATGAAATATTGGAATTGTCTTGTAAAAGCTCCACAAGTAACACAAGCAATTTAATTACATCGTTTGAAACTTGTGATGCATGAAAGAGTCAGTTTTGCATGACAAATCATTTCATTTGCAATTCAAGAGATAATGCATTCATGTTCCATCTCACTTTACATACATTTCATCTTAGTTGCATATGCATCTTAGGTGCAAGTCATTAAAGTATGTCAAATCCTCTTAGGGTTGTGTTATAACATAAATATAAGTAAATCCTAAGGTTGGAAACTGAGTCTTGAGATATCTAGAACCAAGCACGTCTCATTCATTAAAAAGGATCTTGAGCAAAATGATCAAAACCTAACTTGGAAGAAAAGGGTTGGGCGAAAGAAGTATTTCATGTCTATCCTATTTATGCAGCATGATCCTTAAAACAGTGGTTTTGACCACTTCCATAGAGCTTAAAAGCCTAAAATCAGAGTAGTAAGGATAGGGTTAAATCCTCATCGAACTTAGGTTGAGGATCCAATTCCCCAAAGCTTTGATTTGACCCACATGGAGTAGTAAGGATAGGGTATAAATTCTCATCTCGGTTGGTTGAGAATCTGATTCCCCAAAGCTCTTATGTCTCATTTCATAATCAGTCTTGGATTGTAAGGATCGTACTATTTGTCCTCTGCAAAGGATGGGTAGTCATCCCCAAGGTCTAAGCAACAAAATTAATATTTTCCATTTACATCTAAAATTTGGATTGTAAGGATCGTACTACATGTCCCTAGCCAGGATGGGTAGTCATCCCCAAGGTCCAAGAAGTAAAAGAATAAATTTTTCCCATCTCATCTTTATTTTGGATTGTAAGGATCGTACTACTTGTCCTCTGCAAGGGATGGGTAGTCATCCCCAAGGTCCAAAGAAATGGAGATAAGTTTTGGATTGTGGGGTTAGATATGCCCATGCATGGCATCATGTCTTGCCTAAAAAACAAGACCACTGATTGTCTAGAGGGTTAGACTAGCATGACCATTTCTTCCATAACTGGTTTAATTATTTTGCTTAAAGTGAGGTAATGAACTCTAAATCAGAATAGTAAGGATAGGGTTAAACTCTCATCTCGGTTGGTTGGGAGTCTGATTCCCCAAAGTTCTGATTTCACATTCACTTGCACATGGGTTCTAGATAGTAGGGACTCATAACCAACTTTGGGATACAATAAGGTAATGAATTAGTGGATCCTAAGAGGGTTTGGCAATCTTGAATGCTTGTACATAATAATAGAAGAAGGACCATGCCTTTTATGAAAGCAAAATCTCCTTGCACATTCATTAGGGTACACAAATCATTCACCATCCCACATATGCATTCATGCAAAACCGATAATGGAATGTTGATCAATTTCAAATGATAGGGAATGAAAACACATTGCACACACTCGAGCTAATACTTGATGATTCCGATGATTCATGTACTTCGGATCTTTGGGCATTTGTTATTTTGCTTATGTGCTAACATATGTTTGCGAGTTTGTGATATGTTTCGAGTTGGGTTCTTACTAAAATGCTCAAGAGCATTTGACAGCAGAGTCGCCATTTGTTGTGGTTGATCCACAACACACCCCAAAATTGGGGACCCACCTTTTTGCAGGCTTGCAGGGAAGAATCTCGGTGACCCAGATGCTAAAATTGAAGAAAAGAGAAAAAAATGCCTAAGTGTTGAAAGTGTCGCGAAATCGCGACATGTCGCGCCATCGCTGCCGAAAACAGGAAAGTTGTCACGAAATCGCGACATGTAGCTCCATCGCTGCCGAAGAGGAGAGAAAAGAAAAATTGAAAGTTGTCGCGAAATCGCGACATGTCGTTGAGAAGAAAAGAAAAGGTGTCGCGAAATCGCGACATGCCGTTGGAAAAGAATGAAAATGGTCGCGATTCCAGGACGAAAAAGCGAAGAAAAGGCCGAGAAGATGATGAAAAGTGGTCACGATTTCGCGACGTGTTTTGAAACGTGTTACGAAGAAAAGTCGAAGAGGAGAATGGTCGCGATTCAGAAAATCGAGTTTTAAGGGTACAAAAAAATGGTCACGATTTCACGACGTGTTTTGGGGAAGCGTACGGAAAGAGAAAGCGGTAGCGATATCCACAGGGAAAGCGGTAGCGATATCGCGACGGTTTGTGAAAGAAGGCGAAGAGAGTGATAATGGTACGATTTGAGAGAGAGGAGAAAAGGTAAAAGCGGTAGCAATATCGCTACAATTTGTGGAAAGAAGGCTCAAAAGCAAAAACGGTCGCGATATCGCGACAAGATGCTGCCGAGGACGTACGGCCGGGAAGAGTGTAGCGATATCGCGACATGTCACGATTTCGTGACATGTCGCGTTTTCGCGGCCAAGAAGGTGAACAGGCGGCATGCAGTTTTTGTCGGGATTTTCGTAGAGTGGCGTTACAGAAGGCGCAGAGAGCGTGTGACACGTGGCATGCAGGTGTCAGGTCTGCAGAAGCGTTACATGCAACGGAGGATTTTAGGCGTTTCGGCGTTAAACATGGAATAAAGACAAGGAAAAGGTGGGAATTCGAAGGGTCACATGCAGGAAGATGAAACAAAGCGACACAGGGAGAATCGAAGAGCCACGCTAGATAGTATAAATCCAGAAGCGCAGATTGAAGGAAGGGGTTGGAAATTGCCGATTGCAGAGTTGCAGAGACAAGGGCTTTGTGCCATTCTGGGCCTGCACTTGGGCAATTTCCTTCTTTTTGTTCTGGAATATTTATGCCTGGAACATTCTTTGAATGTAATTGACATATCATTTAATATAAAATACAGAGTATTGGCATCTCATTGATGAGAAAGAAGGAGTCATTTTGTGCATGCATGATTTAATGTTTTATCTTTCATTCCAGATTTCTGAGGCTTTTAGGTGAAGTTTAATGCAAGTGTGCTTGGTTGCTTCATGCGAATGCCTAAGTCTGGAATTACAGGTAGAAACCCTAGAGACCAGACACCTAATTTATTTGGATTGTGCGAGTTTGCGAGTTCATTAGATTAGGTTGCATGCATAAAACCTCGGTATCTTCGGTTTCATCGAATTGATGGCAGGATTCTGACTCGTAGTTTAATCTTATTTCCATTTACTTTGCTTTATCTTTCAAATCCTTATTTTATTTCTTGCAGTTTAATTACAGTATTTGAATAAGTAATTGAAAATCCATTAGAATTGAAGATTAGAATAGATTTATTCACTTTGAGTCCACTATAAATTCAAATTAAATAAACCATCAGTGCCCCTTGTTAACATCCACTTGCAAACCCTAAGATATTCCTGGCATTTCATTTGAACAACATTATTTAAGCATAACAGGAACCTTGGAGAAAGTTATTTTCTTTGCAAGCAGAGGATTTTTGGACTCAGATCCTACCGGAGAGTGTGCTTTCACAACCGGGTGAAAACACCACTCAACACTACCTAACTGAGTTGTAGGACCAAACACATTTATAAGGATTAAGTGAATATCAACAAAGTGGCAAGTGACTAAAGAGGTTATCCAATACCTAGTTTTATGAATGGTTACACAAGAGGTTCTAGAAGGATTCCAACAAGTTAAAATTCCCCCTACTGTTCCTTCAGAATCCATAGTATCCCATTCACATCTTGCCCAAACTACTTCCATAGTTTTTAAAACTTCTTTTGTCATTTTAGTTTCCTGTATATAGAGAATATCATGTTTATTACTTAAACATAGGTCCCTAATACACCTATGCTTTGAGGGGTCATTAGTACCCCTTATATTCCATGAGATGATAATCATGTCTCATTAGGTGCTTTTGGCCCCTCTTGCGTATTACCAATATCATTTTGTTGTTTTTTAAAGAGAAGTTCAACCAACTTAGTTTGTTTTCCTTTCTCTATGTTAGCTCTTGCTTCCCTAGATCTTGCTTTATAATTTGAGGGTTTTCCTCTTTTTTCCTTGCCTATATTAGGAGTAGGTCTTATTATTATATTCCTCAATATTTTTTCACCATTTTATTTTTCAACATATTCATCCCCTCATGGCTCTATTATAGAAGCTTTTGACTTATCCTGCTCATTTTCTAATATTTTCTTATTAATGGCAGATGTATTAACTTCTAAAACTGCATTTTATTTACCAATTATTTTCTCCTGAATGGTGCATGGTACTTCAAGAGAGTCTTCAAAATTGGATGAAACGCATTCCTTGGGTTCATCGAGAATGTTCTTCCTTAAATTAGAATCATATTGAATAGATTGTTCCTTGCTAATATGTTGAAATTGTTGTCCTGTGTCCTCTAAGTTTTGATCTACTTTTTCTTCATAATCTAAAGCCTCAAAAGACTTGGAATTTCTTCCAATATCCTTTCTTATTGGTATCCACTGTTAATTTTCTTTTATTTTTCTAGATCTATTTTTTTGGAATTTGAAAACCATATTTATCCATAACCATTTGTAAATTTCTCTTATGATTTTCTACAAATGATTCTGTTGGGCTCTTCTTAGGGCATGATCTCTCAATATGCCCCACCTCATTACATATTCTACATCTAAAAGATGTATTTTCATAATCTATAGTTTGGATCCACATCTTATCCCCATTCTTAAGAATGATTGATTCTAGTAAAGCTTTACTTATATCAATCATGACCAATATTCGAGCATAAATAGCCAAAAATCCATCTTTTATTGTATCTGAAATCTCAAGGAATTCTCCTAGAGTGTTGCCTATTGCCTTGAAGGTATCTATTTCCCAAAATTCAATGGGCAATCCAAACATCCTAATCCAGACTGGTACTAGGGATAGATTTACATTTTTAGGTGAAAAGCCTTCATATCGACATGTAAGGAAAAGTCCTTCTCTTCCCATAAACCAAGGACCCCATTTTAGGATTCTTTCTCTTTCTTCCCTAGAACAAAAAATGGCTAGGAAGAAACCTTTCGGAAGAAAAGATAGAATCACTCTTGGAAACTTCCAACTCCTATCAATCAATTTTATCAAGATTGAAGCCCCTGGCCAATACCTATTAAATTTATCAAAAACTACTCTATCTTGGAGCAATGAGGATCTCTCTCAGGTGCGCTCACTAACCTCTACCACTTGGTATGATTCTAAGGATTTAACTATAAATTGATCCATGGAAAGGAAACTAAAACTCAAAATCTAATGAAAATTATCTGAAAGTTCTATAACAAATATAATATTTGATAAAAAAAATTAAAATTTTCATGCACAATTTCTAAGATAAAGAAAGAGGAAAAAGAACTTAGCTGAAAAATTCTTTGTCCAGATATAATGTCTTGCCTCACTGAAGTCCTAGCTCTTCATTGCTCTTCCCATCGTTCGAACCCTAGCTGGAAAATATTTGCAATTTCATTTTTTACGATTTGAAAAATCGGCATTCCCTTGTTCTGAATGGTTGACTTCATAGGGTCTTATCTCCCTCAATATTGCTCTTATTTTTGCATATGACCACTTATTTTAAATCTATTCAAATTTTGCACAAGTTGGTCTAAGAATCAGCTAAATCGAATAACTCTTCGCGAAGATATGGCTCCTAAAAGATGAAACATTTTCCAGGAAAAAACCCTAATCCTTCGCACTTTGCAATTTCATTTTTCGTGATTTGAAAAATCGCCAGTGCCCTTGTTCCAAATGCTTTAGGTAGGATTAATTTTTTGAATAATTTTATTACATCAAGAGAACCTGTAACATATTTGCCTAATTATTTCCTTGATCCATGAGTAATATCTAGCCGAGTTTTGACCTTAAAACCAAAATTATAAATCTACAATTTTATAATACGCATCTATGTTATAGTAGTATTTACTAAATGTTTAATTACCTTTAATTTACACAAGTTATATATTTAGTATAGAAAGTTATGCACATCAACATTCCACTTTCAACTATTAATTACAAGAAGCATTTAGAATTATAAATATGCATCTAATGGTGGTGTGTGCAATTCCACTTTCTATACCTATCTCTTTTACACATTTATTGCCCTCTCCTTAACGATATCTTTTGTTTGTTAGTCAAGGGAAGGGCATAACCCTGTCGACACTCACACCATAAAAGACTTATTAGTCCATTTCAATAATCTTACAACCATACATAAGATAAGATTAATTAATAATAATTCAATAGTTGATCTTTGGTTCAACATAACTATTATGTTATAAATACCATGTGTAAGTTAATTTACTTCCCTTAAGGTCATCAAGAAACAAAAAGGACAGCACATAAGGCTTTTTGGTGCACTAGCTAATAAGATATCATAATTATTTTTAAGTGTCAAATTCCATTATGTAATAGTATTCAAAGTGTCTACTCTATGCACTACAGATAATAACTCTTTATAAAGAGTTGTTACAATGGGCTCCTCGAGGTATAGAAATTAATAGACAACTTGTTGAACTATAAAAGTAGATAAACAATTTAACAAAAAAAAATTAAAAGCTTTTAATAAATCAAATATCAAAGGTTATTAAGAATGTTATTTCTAAAATATTATTAAAAATACTATCTCTAATCTATTCAAATAAATTTTAACATATAAACTTTAATATTTTATTTATGATAATCATGACCAATTAAACATTATTTTTACCAAATTATTTATTTTATAAAAGATTCCATACTAAGTCTTTGTATTTATTTTATTATACTTTATATAAAGTAAACATGATTTAACTTTATAATTTTAATTATCCAATACTATCACTCTTCATGTATTTAATTGTTACAAACTCATATGGTCTAGTTTGAAGGAGTTAGATATATTATTAAATATATTAAATAATATATTTAATATGAAATTATTTTATTTTTATTATTTTATTTTATTTTATTTTTTATTTAGTTATTATGAGAAATCTTTATGAGGCTGAGCAGTTTCCTCCCAACCATGACCCCTTGCCCGAGAGCTATACTTATAAATAGAGAATTTAACACAAAGCCACCACACACCCATCCCATCATCATCATCATTATTATTATTATTATTATTATTATTATTATTATTATTATGTTTTTATAAGGTTCGATCTTTTACACTTTTTGATTGATATCATTGCTTTTATTGTTCAAACTTCTTCTTATAGGGCTATAGAATTTTGGGTTATTTTGAATGGTTTTTAAAGATTTTTTTATTTTTATTAGTAACGGGTTTTATAAGGGACACAAAACCTTATATACAAGTTGTAAGGACGATCCCATGAAGATTCGACTCCCTACAAAACAAGCCAAAATTGGATGAAACACATGGTCCATAAGCTAAAAAATAGACTATATTATTACATCGCCCATGGATACAAATAGAAAGTGTGAGGTTCTACAGACTATCCTTATTTTGCAAGTGCTAATGTACGACCTTGGCATATCAGTGTAATAAGGTCCCATAATTCACCTCGCATTGTGAGCCATTGTGATCCTTGACATTGTGGCACTATTCAACATTAGTAACTGCAAGTTCACTACAAGAACCAACGATGCATTGGGGAAGGTTGCCTTGCCATGTCACCAGGGATTGGAAATTTAACCCAAATTTTACCATTGTATCTGCCGCCCGATTGCCTTCCCTACACACGTGTTGAATACACCTATTTTTAATCGCCCTTACCTAGATAATGGACTCTTCAATGATTTACTACACGTTCCAAGGTGGATGTGAGACCTATTTCAAATAATTTATAGTGTTTAACGAGTCTCCCTTGATTATCAAGTACTGGATATTGAGCTCGATAGACATTTAGATGCCTCGAAAAGCTGCTTGAGCTTCTACAAAAATTTTAGATTGGACTCCAAGTTTTTTTGTATAAGCTAGGATGAGATGACCTCTGTCATCCCTGATTACACCTCCACAAATCGCATCACTGGGGTTACCTTTTGATGCACCATCAAAATTTAACTTGAACCACTGAGGGGGAGGGGGAATCCAAGAGACAAGGGATCTATCCACAACATCCTAGGAATGACCAGAAACCTCAAAATATAGGTTAGGATAACGTGCCACTTGAATCTCAAATGATGATGAAGGACAATCCTTAGAAGACATGATATTGGTGTTTTTGGAGGTAAAATTCACAACTCTCAAACAGACTGACTCTGTATCTAGGGATAAAAATCAAAAAGCTCGATTATTCCTTTCCAACCAAATTTGCCACATAAAGTGAGGAAGAATGATTGACCACCAAAACTTCAGGCGGGTGGACTTAAAGGGGTTTGGCCACTGGGTAATAAGATCACTGATAGACTAAGGAACAATCCAAGAGATGGAAACATTTGATAGGATCATGGACAGGACAAGGCCAAAAAAGGGGCACTCTAGAAATATATGATTAACTGACTCCCACGTATATTTACATAAGTAATATCTATTGGTCAGGATCATACCACAGGTTATCAAGTTATCAGTGGTGAGGGCTCTATTTTTTGTTGCCAACCAAAAAAAATGGGTAATTTTAGGAATAAGGTTTTTGATCCAAATACTATTGGAAGGAAACCAATCATCTTTAGGTTCATTCATAGCCATATATGTGGTCTTAACTGAGAAATTCCTAGACTGGCTAAATTTCCAAAAGAGAGTATCAGGTGTCCTGGTACTTGGGATCAAGTGAGTTCGAAGATGCACGACTAAACGAATATGAGTTGAGCGAGATCAAGAGAATCTAGGTTAGCAAGGATGTCAACCCAACAGGGGACCATAACTTTATTATTGATAAAGTTCTCAACTTTGGGACCAAAAATCAGATCAGTGATAGGTTTAAGAATACTTACATACATATTCTGAATCAAGGGCTGAGCTATAATCCATAAGTCTTCCTAGAATATTATTCGTGATCCATCTCCAATATTCTAGTGTCTACCTCTTTGAATGATAGATCAGTTTTAGCACACCGAGTACCAAAATGTAGACCCAATAGGCATGAGGGAATTATCCATCAATGATCATTGCCTGAGGTATTTGTTCTTAAGAATTTCAATCCATTGGGTCAGTTAGTTAGACACTATCTTCCAGGTCTGATTTGAAATCATAGCCATATTCATTTGGTGAACCCTCCTCAAACCAAGTCCTCCCCTGCACCTTGGAAGGCAGACCTTATCCCAAGGAACAAGGGAAAATCTACTTTTATTCTCTGCTCCTGACCATAGAAAATTTTGCTAAAGTTGTTCAAGCTTATTACATACAGCAATCAAAGCTCAAATGAGGATATAAAGTATATTGGTACACTCTGAAGACACGATTGGACTAGAGTGAAATTCCCTATGTTGTTGAATAGGGCTCCTTTCTAGCCAGCAAGCTTCTTCATAACCCTCTAAATGACACCGTCCCACATCCTCACAGATGGTTGCCCTTGGAATAAAAGAAGGCCAAGGTAATTTGTAGGCAGTTTAGCAATTGCACATCCTAGGATCTGAGCTATTCTGATATGTCTATCAACCAGAGTATTGATGAAATAAATGCTACTTTCAAATAATTTACTCTTTGTCTAAAAACCCTCTCATAAGCTTCCAATATAGATTTGATAACTCTGGCTTTAGGGATACTGGAGAGGCTGGCTAAAATTGTGTCATCAACAAATTGTTGATGGGACACTAGAGGTAGTCTGGTTGAAGCCTTGATCCCTGAGATGCCGCCCTCAGAGCATGTTGTATTAAGCGATCTTCCTAAGTTGTTCACCACAAGGATGGATAGGAAGGATGGCATCGAATCCCCTTGCCTTATTCCCCTTTTTCTCATAAAATATCCTATAGTTGCACCATTCACTATGATCAAAAACCAGACAGAGGACATGCAGGCTTTGATCAATCTAATCCATCTATGGTGAAAATAAAATTGGCATAGGATAGCAGTAAGAAAATCCTAAGAACTCTATCAAAAGCTTTACTGATATCTAATTTTAAGAAGAAACTTGGGGACCTATTGACCGTGATAGTATGGATAAGCTCATGGACAGTGATCACACTATCCGTAATGACCCTTCCTTGGACAGAGCTGCCCTGAAACTTATCAATAATTTTAGGCATAATGAGCTTCATTTTATTTGCCATGGCTTTAGTAAGGATTTTGTATAACACGTTGTACAAGCTGATAAGATAGAAATCGAATATGGATTGGCATTCATGAGATTTTAGGATAAGAGCAAGGAATGTAGAATTTAGCTCTCTAGGGACAAGCTTGGTTCTTTGGATTTCTAAAATGGCTTCACAAACCTCATCTCCAAAGATATCCCAACAAGATTGAAAAAACTTAGGAGGGAAGCCGTCAGGGCTAGGGGCTTTGTCATCTGTCATTGAAAACAAAACTTCTTTAATTTCATCACAAGAGAATGGCTGCAATAGGATATCATTATCAGCTTAAGACACCAAGAACGGGATGTTTTGAAGAAGGGATTTCGACACCTCAGTCGGGCAAGCCTGAGATGGGCCCAGGATATTATGAAAATATTCCACTGCCTCATTCTAGATTTCTTCGAGGTCTTCAATCAACAATCCATATTCTCTATAGAGGCATCTAATCTTATTTGCTCCTCTATGTCTCATTGTGGTGGCGTGGAAAAAATTTATGTTCAGGTTGCCTTCCCTAAGCCATAAGGCTTTGGAATTTTATCACCATAATGTTTCTTCCCTGGCCAACAAGTTATGAAAATCACATAACAATACTTTTTCTTGCCATTAAACTTCATCAGTAGCATTGCCATTCAGAACCAAATTTTTCTATTTCTTTTAGCTGGGAGCAAATTACTTGTGATTCAAAAATGTTTCTAAAAACCTCCTTATCCCATTTCTTGAGCTGGAGCTTAAGGATTTTGAGCTTCATACAAACTTTAAAGACACTAGTACCATCAATAAGTTGAATCTACCACTCAATGATTTTTGTCTTGAACTTCGGATGCTGAAGCGACATGGACTCAAACCTGAAAGGAGGTCTAAAATTCTTATCCATCCTAGAAACTTCTAAGAGAAGTGGATTATGGTCAAAGGCTACCCTTGGTAATGACAACAAAGTAGAATCACCAAAGATCAGTATTTCTTCTCTAGATAGTAGAACTCTATCAAGTCTCATTTCTATGATTTGGTTCCCTACGCGCTGGTTAGTCCAAGTAAATAGAGAATCTTGGAGCTCAACGTCCATGAGTTCATTACAGTCGATGAATTCAATAAAATGCTCATAACTCTTGGGAGTAATTGGGGCACCTCCAACTTTATCAATGGGATATAGTGGGTTATTAAATTTGCCTACCACCATCCATTCATGATAGGGGAAATATGAATGCATCTGTGTGAGACTATCCCACATTCCAAGCCTATTGCTAAAATTATTTGAAGCGTAAACATTGGTTAGAACCCACTGTTTCTTGGTTTCATTACATTCAAAGAGGACATTGATTACTCTATCACTCTTGGATATCAATTCTTCGATAACTTTCATTGGATCCCATATGCACAGCAGCCTCCCTGAAGCACCATGGGCAGAACTGCCTATAAAATTGTAATTACTCCACACATATTTGACCACCTTATTTGTATTTGGGTATTCCACCTTTGTTTCCTAGATAATGAATATTGAGGGTCTAATTTCCTTTCTTAGAGAATAAAATACTCTCTATTTTACCGCCTCGTTGAGCCCTTTGGCATTCCAGTATAGAACCTTCATTTGCATGGCTTAGAAGTGGATTTCTTCTCCCCTTCCACTTGCGGGGGTTTGGGTCTTTTACCTTCTTCCTTACTCATATCTTTGGGTGGAGATAGTGAAGATAGCAATGTTTTTTAGATGCTACTAGCTATGTCATTCGCCATCTACTTTTTTTGAGAATCTATTTTTGTTGGATGACCTCGTCTCCTCTCTACACCCACATCGCGTTGGGGCTTCTTATGGCTTATGGTGTGGTTCATGGGGGGCTTGAAGGTTCACCGCTGCCCGAAGAAATAATAGTGAGAAAAGGAGAGCCATGAGAAAAGGCTTCAAAGGTAAGACATCCCTCTCGCAAAGGGGAACAAACAAGGAAATGTAAAAAATGGGAGAAAAGTTGATACTAGTGGGGGGAAGTTGGCTTAGCAGGAGAAGCCAGTGGGGGAGAGAGCAGGGGTGGGAGTGGAGAAGTTGTCCTTACAGGAGAATCCAATGGAGTAAATAAAAGTGGTAGGTGAGGGAAGCTGGCTTTACAAGAGAAGCCAACGGGGAGAAGACAAGTTTGATTTTGGCCAAGGATTTGAGGGGGGAGGTGAGAGTGGATTCAACAGTAGTTTTTTCTGGGCAGAGAGGGTTTATATGGGACTAGGGAAGGGGCAGGGATAGTGGAGGAGGTGAGATGCCTAAGGGAAGAGGGAGGAAGAGATTCAAGAGGGTTTCGCATGGAAACTTGGGGAATAAAGGGTTCTGGAGGAACACCTTGATTCACAAGGGATGGATCAAGATGGGAAAGTTGTTCAACTACAGACCCTTCAAGAGGAATTTCACTATCTTTATCTGTGAAAATTTCAAACTTATTAGCAAAGAGAGAGAATACCTCATGGTACCACGAATTTATCCTTCGGATGATGATTCAGGCGAAACTTCTTTTTGCTTTCCTTTCTCCTTCCACAGATGTAGACTATGGTCCTCTTTCCTATTGAAATTTTTAGGGCATCTCCCACCAGGGTGAGCTCCATGGGCATCCTTCTTGAGGGACGGGCACAACTCGTTGGAATGGTCCTGACTCTTACAAACACTACATATTGTCTCCCTTGGCTTCAAAATTTTCTTTTCCATGGGGCATTGAGACTTTAGATGCCCTTGCTTCTGGCATCCCACTTTCAATTGATTCCCTACTACCATCCTATTTTCAGAAACATATTTATCATGTTTTCTAAGCCTTATTTAAAGCTCAAAACTAATGCAAACCTCCTTCATAAATCATTGATGTCCTGTGATCTAAAATATTATCAAACCACACCAGCTACAAACCTTTAAACTACAAGCCTTTAATACTACCAATGAATTACTATTCCTAAATATATTTTTTAATTAATTAATTACTTAGAACTTTATACTACAAAAATTTTAAACTGATCAATAGCATATGCATATGTAATTTGTAGGTGTCTTGAAAGAAAATTTTCACAAGGTTTCAAGCTCATGCAAGCATCCTAATAACTTTGCCATCCTATCCACAATTAGTTTCACCTTTATAAATAAAAAAGAATGATAAGATTGTGCAAGAAACCAAAGAGCAGATACCTGCATCCTAATAACTTTGCCATCCAATCCACAATTTTTTTTTTTTTTTTGTGGAAAACATCCCAAAAGGGATGCCACTTTCGGGTAAGACCCAAGGAGGTAGGGGTATCCATTCCGCCAAAAACGCCCAGGACTCGGACCTGGCCTACCACCTTTGACATACTCAAGGAGCAAACAAACACACAAAACCAAATTAAAAAAAGTAAATAACAACAAAAATAATAAAATAAAATAAAAAACATGCTCCTTGAGTGTGTCAAAACCAAAAGCACAACCAAACACGCACAATAAGATAAAAGAAACCACAACACAAACCACATAGAAAAACACAAGAACCACATAACAAAACACAAACAAGACAAAAACAACGAGAACACTACAAAGACATAACCCAAAAAAACATGAAAAATAAACACAACCAAAACCTAAAAAATAAAATAAATAAAAATAAAAATAAAAACAACCAACAACAGACAATAAACAAAAACAAAAAACATAGAAAACACTCACACATAAAAAAATGAAATAACACAAACAAAGAGAAACCCAAGAACAAGAACAGAAAAAAACACAAGAACAATAACAAAAAACATAAAAAAAAAACAAAACAACAAAAACACAAGAACAACAAAAAACAACACAAAGAACACAAAAACAAAACAAAACAAAAGAACCCACCCACCTTAAAAAACTAAACAAAAAAACAAAGAAGACAAAAGAAAAAAAAATGAACAAAACAATGACCTATCTAGACCAGAAGACTATTAATGCAAGAATCAACGGAGGAAACAAAATAAAGAATAGAATGAGCTAGGGAACTAAAAAAACTGAATGAACCAAAGAGAAAAAAAAAAAAACAAGAAGAAACTAGGTACCTTGAACTGGAGCCATCCAAAGAAATGATAGAAAGAAGAGCTTCCCTAATTTGAGAAGCCCACCATATAGGAGGGTGGCCATAACAAGTAAGATCACCTTTGTCCAAAGCCCAATTAGCTAAAGCATCAGCACTCTTGTTTTGATCTCTGACCACATGATTGTAATCAACTTTCAAAAATCCCATCTGGATTAACTGAATCTTCTCAATAATTCTTTTTATTCTCCAATCCACCTTATGATTCTTAGAAGGAGTCTTCAAGAGATTAATCATAAGTTGAGAGTCGAGACTCAACTAACACCTTTTCCCATCCAACCTTAGTAGCCTCCTGAAGGCCTCTAAGGATACCATACCCCTCGGCAAGGTTATTGGAAAGAATACCCAAATTCTCAGCAAAAGTAAAAACCAGGGAGCCATCGAAAGTCTACCAATTCCTCCCACATGGCTTTTCTAGGGTTCCCTCTAGAGGCTCCATCAGTATTGACTTTTCCAAAATCCTTAGGAGGAGGTTGCCAATTTCTAGTCCTATCCATCTTACTAATACTCACATTCCCTTTAAGTTGGTTGCCCTTAGAAGGTTTAATCTTCAATCTTTGCATCACTTGATCCCATCTTTGGTGGGAGTTTTGGGGGTGATTAAGGAGTTGATGGCTGATTCAACTAAGTTGGCTATGGTCTTTTGCCAAATATAGTGAATATCCTTCCTATCTTGATTAAAAATTTGGTTGTTCCTTTCATTCCAAATATTCCAAAGAAGAATGGTAGAACCCATCCAAACTAACTGCCTAATAAAATGATCAACACCCTCTTGATTAGGCCAATCCCTCCAAAGTTGTTCAAAAGTGAAAAAATTGGACCACTTGTAAGCCAAGTAAAGTTGCCATTCTCCTCCATAGCTCAGAGGCTAAAGTACACTCAATAAAAATATGGTTGATATTTTCTACATTCTCTTCACACATTTCACATCTAAAAGGGCCATGAAAACCACGCTTCATAAGTTGCTCACCGGTAAGCACCCTACGATGCAATAAAAGCCAATTAAAGAACCTCACCTTAGGCCAGAGCTTTTGAGCCCACAATTGAGAAAATATGTCAGAAGAATGGTTGGGATTATTATGGCATAAGGTCAAATAACCTTGAGCAACTGAATACTCACCCTTAGTAGTGTTGTTCCATCCAAAACAATCTTTTTCATGGGACCAAGAGAGGGATCTCATATGAAGGATGCCTTGGATATCTTGTCTTTGCCTTTACGGGATTTGAATAGGCCAGTATTCAATAGGGATCCAATATATACCAACCTTTGAATTACCGGTATGGTACAGACGAGTAATTAGCCACCTTTATCCAATTAGCTCGGTGAAGCTCCTCCATCCAAGGCCTCCAATCGGGAAGCCGAGTTATCAAAGGCTTGTGACCATCCCAAGAATCTGTCCAAAAATTTGCATGTTGACCATTATGAATGATCCAAAATAATTTTTCTTTATCAAATCCTCACCGAGTCTTAAGAGCTGCTAAAATGGGAGAACCTTTGGTAGGAAGTTGATAGCGAACAAGGTCTTCAGGACTTTTGTTCTTAGCATATTTAGCACGGAGATTATTGGCCCAAAGAGCATTGGGGTTATGCAACATCCTCCAATATAATTTAGCGGCTAAAGCTTTGTTGTTATTAATTGAAGACCGGAATCCTAACCCCCCTTCACTCTTAGGAAGACATAAAGTATCCCATTTCACCAAGGCCCATTTTCTTTTCTCCTTAGTACCACTCCAAAGGAAACGATGAGTGATTTGATCCAATTCTCGAAGAACAACCTTTGGGATATTCAAAATGGAAGAAACATAAATAGGAATAGCTTGAAGGACTGATTTTACCAAGGTGATTCTACCCCCAGAAGAAAGCCACTTGTTGGTCCACTTTCCAATTTTCTTCTTGACTTTGTCCAACAACCAATTCCAATATTTATTTTTCTGCCTTTGAATATTTATGGGAATACCTAAATAAGTGATTGGAAGAGAGGTCTTCTTATATCTTAATTTATCCAAGACCATGGATTCCTGTCTAGCGGAGCGGTGAAAGAAAATAACTTTAGATTTGTCTTCATTGATCAAGCGCTTGATAGCCTTAGAAAAATAGCTAATGATTTGCTTAATATTAGAAGCTTCCTTAACTGTAGCTTTACCTAAAAGGGTAGAGTCATCCACAAATTGAAGATGAGAGATAGGTCTAGCTCCATGAGCAATGGTAACTCCCTCAAGGGTTTTGTTTTCCCTCTTTTTGGTTATAGTCCTACCCAAGCATTCAACAAGAATGATGAATAAATAAGGGGATAGCGGGTCACCTTGCCTAATACCTCTGGAAGGTAGGAAAGGCGAGAAGGCCTGCCATTGATAAGAACTAAGTAGGAAGCTGAAGAGATACATCCCATAATCCAATCCATCCAATCCTTAGAGAAACCAAATTGCCTCAAAACTTTGATAAGGAAGTGCCAATCCACTCTGTCATAAGCTTTGGATAAGTCTAACCGGATGAACATAGAAGGAGAATTTTGCATATCCATGGAATGGATGGCTTCTGAGCAAGAACTATCTCATCTACTATTTGACGTCCTTCCACATATCCCCCTTGCTGCGGGGAAATAATCTTATGCAAAAGAGGCTTCAACCTTTACTGCCATGATTTTAGTAATAATTTTGAGAAGAACATTACATAAAGCAATAGGTCTAAAAGCTGAGATATGATCAACCTCTTGAGCTTTTGGAACAAGAGTAATATAAGTTTTATTGATAACCTTCAAAATTTCTTTGGATTTCCTGGCTTCTTCCACCACCTCTAATAAATCAACATGAAGGATATCCCAGAACTCTTGGTAGAACTCAATAGGAAAACCATCGGGACATAGGGTTTTCCCTTTTTGCATTTTAAAAACTACTTGTTGAAGCTCATTGATAGTAAGAGGAGCAGTCAAAATAGAGTTCTCCTCGGAAGTGATAAGAGAAGGGATTGCTTGAAGAACATTTTGTTGTGAAGGTGAGTCAAGAGGAGTAGCGACAAAAATATTGGAAAAGTAATCAACAACAATAGAGTTCATGCCATCCCAAGTATAAACAACATCTCCAGAATCTGATTTTAAGGAAGAAATAAAGTTGTGAGATCTTCGAGCTAGAAGAGATTTGTGGAAGAAATTTGTGTTTCGATCTCCTTCTTTGAGCCATTGAATTCTAGATTTTTGCTTCCATAAGATTTCTTCTCTTTTTTCCCATTCCTCTAAGCGAGTTGTGAGTTTAATTTCATCTGCACTTCTCTTCTCTGTGAGGCCATCTAAACGGATTTTCTTATTCAAATTTTCAAGATGAGCAATAACTTCATGTTTTTTTTATGAACATCCCCAAACTCTTTCCAGTTCCAAGTCTTGATTTTGGATTTAATGTATTGCGATCTTTTGGCAAAATAGAACATCTTAGTCCCATGCCTAGGTTTACCTTCCTTCCACCATTGTTGCACACGAGGTCTGAAGGAAATGTCTCTAAGCCACATTAATTGAAAATGAAAAGGAGAGAAACTCACATTGGTTTTCCACATTTCCACCATGGTGGCCAATGATCCGAACCAGCATTATTAAGAGTCTTCACTTTAGGAATGTGACCATGGATTAAGAAATTTTCAGAGAGCAAAAACCTATCCAATCTCTCCATTATACAAGCTAAGCCTTGCCTTACGTTAGACCAAGTCATAAGGCCATTATATGGTTGGATATCCACAAGATGGAGGTTTGCAATATATTCGCTCATGAGGTCGATACTTTTGTCCAAATTTCTATTTCCCCCCTTTTCTCATCCAGAGAGAGGATGGTATTGAAATCTCCTCCGATCAAGATCCAAGCTTTAGGAAAATGAGAGATAATATGAGTAATATCCTTCCATTGTCTTCTTTTTTCCTCCAAAGAAGTCGGGGCATAAACGAGTAATGCAGAGCATAATCTGGTTGGAATGTCTACTTTGAATAGCTATAGCCAACAAACCCCAACTGCCAACCATATGGTGAATAACTACCTCTTTTGGGTCCCAAAGACAAGCAATGCCACCCGAAGTCCCTTGGGAGCGAGGGAAACCACTTTTCAGTGGCCAAATTTTCTTGGCAATTAAGTCCATATCCTCCATTGACATCTTTGTTTCTTGAAGGAAAACAAGATGTGGATGATTTATCTGAATCATTCTTCTAATTTCATTTTGTTTTGAAAGACTCCCTTTGAGTCCTCTAATATTCCAAGTGATGATCTTCATTAATACCGGGGCTAAAAATGTTGGGAAGGGCATTAATCTTACCTTCCTCTACAAGCTTTTCACCTTCTTTTACCATATGATATTGATTGGTCTTGCGACCTACTTTTTGATTAGAATCCATCTTCAATTTTTTTCCCTATTTCTTGACTTATTCCAATTGAATATGAGATGGCTTCTAACCTTGAAGAATGCTCATACACGACCAAAATTTTACTAGATGGTTCAATGGAGTCTATATTGGGACCTGCATTATTTGAAGTTTTGACATTTGAAATATTGTTTTTCTTGTGTAAATTTTCTCCTTTTTTTTCTGTTGAAAACCTTTGATTTGTTGGTTTGTCTCTGAGTTCTTTCCTTCATATTTAAATTGTGTTTCTAAGATTTCAGTTTCCATTATTTCCTCTTCCTCACTTGGGACATCATTTGTGGAAAGGATTTCAAACATATTAGCAAATGACTTTGATTGATCCTTCATTACTTGGTTTTTTTGAGTGTTCTTCTTCTTAGGTATTTGGAAACCTGTTGAGTTTATATCTTCTTTCTTTTGATCGGGAATTTTATTTGGGCAAGCACTGGCCAAATGACCATATTCATGGCAAATTCTACAATGAAAAGGAATGTTCTCATAGTCCACTACTTGCTCCCAAGTGTCTTCCCCAAATTGTAATGTGATCTTTTTAGGTAGGGGTTTGTCAAAATCCATTAAAACACAAATTCGAGCATAAATAATATGTTCAAAATTTTGAGTACAATCAGTGGTCATCATAAAAGTTCCTAAAGAGTTTCCAATTGAAGAAAAAATAGTAGGATTCCAAAATTCAATAGGGAGGCCAAAGAGTCTAACCCACACGGGAGCTATAGAAGGCATCTCTTCTTCGGCTTTAAATTTAGTATGCCGGGGCTTCATGAAAAGCCCTGCCCTTCCAAAAAACCAAGGACCCCCTTGAAAAGTTTTCTCTCTATCTTCATTATTAGCAAATAAAACAAGAAAATAACCATTTGGATAAATAGAGATTTGTAACTCACCTTTAGTTTTCCAGCTTTTTGCAGCCCAGACTTTGAAAGGAGATAGACTCGGACGAAAACCCACGAACAGACAAATTAGTCCTCTTTTTTCCAAATCTTCAATGCCGGTCTGAATGTTACCCATATCAAGCTTAACAATAGGAGTTCCATCAGTTGCTTTAAGACATCTTGACTCCGTTTTCCTGGGATCAATCTTAGGCATTCTTAGAGGTTTATGAGAAGCCCTAATATTGATATTAGCATTGGGTGAGGCTGTCCACCATGAAGGGCATCCCTAAAATTCATTTTTGGGACTGAGTCTTCAAAATTCTTACCCTTGACAGGGGTTTTCACAGTAGAATTATTTTGTGGGTGCACCTTAGCACCAGATTCACTTGAGATATGAGCCATTTTTTGATCAACTGCTTGAAACTTATTTCGTGGTCTCTTTAATCCTTGCCCTAGACGTCGTGGAAAGGTATGGTTTTCACTTTTCTTTTGTGCAGCAAATTGGAAGCCGTTGTCACTCAAGTTCACAGTATGATCTGTTGAAAGACAAATTTCTAACCCATCTTGTATCCCCTACAACATTTCCTGCTAAAATATTGAGCATAAACCACAAAAATATTGGCCGCTAGGGCCCGAAGGCCCTAAAAACCAACCTCTGGAGCTGCTTGCACTCAACCCAGATGAAACCCTCGCATAGTCGCTTGCCAAATATATCGTTCACACATAGGGATGTGCTAGGATCTGTGTTGCTCCAAATGATATGAAAATTGGTGGAGACGTTCTAGGGTTTTTCAGGCATCTACCCTCAAAATTTTAGCTCAATCCGAGTTCGGATGAGTGAGATATGGCCGAAACGAGTTCGGCAGTTTGGGCAGTCCTTTGGGCAGTCCTCCGAAAAACGTCTCTCCAATCCACAATTAGTCGCACCTTTATAAATAAAAGAGAATGCTAAGATTGTGCAAGAAACCAAAGAGCAGATACCTTAAAACTAGATTGCTATTGTATGTCCAACCTTTAAATTTTTCTTAGGAAAAACGATTTAGATTTCTAAATGATTAAAAAATAATTGTTTTTGCTTCTATACGTTGATGGTAACCACATGGACGTTGAGGTGCTTATATTTATTGAGGATGTGATGCAATAAATAAATTTCTTACCGTATAAATTAATTAATATATATATTTTTTAATATTTTAAGGGGTGTTTTTTATTCTGTTTGATTGGAATACAATATGTTTTTGATATTTTATTTTTTTATTTTAGTAACTTAAGTTTAAAAATCCTTTATTATACTTTAAAAAATGTGTTTCAATTATATTATACATATATTTTATACTAAAAATATTATAATTAAATAAATTTAATAAAATTTAATAAAATAAAGATATATTAAAATATAATTAAATAAATACATAATAAATAGTTATTTTATGGATAAAATATAAAAAAAAAAAAAAACTTTATTTTGCATAACTCACACTACTGTGAAGAAAGTTAAATCAATTTAATTAATATTATTATTTAATATTAAAAATATAATATACAATTTTATATATTAAAATATAATTTTGACCTATGTGAGCCTTCTATTGTCTACTATTTCTTTGATTATTCCATGTGGGGGTGGTGAGCTCAGGAACCCTTATCCCGTGGATAATCGTCCATTGCGTGTCCTTAGGTACCGGATTACGAATAATACGGGACGGGACAGGTGACTTCACACACCGACAACAGTTACATGTTATTTCATTCCTTGTGATTTGTTTTTGGCCACATGTAAGCCTCGAATTTCAGTTATAAGCTTACATCTCAAAAAAGAGAATCTGCTGACAGCTAAAGCATTCAATAGTCTTACTTATTTATTTATTTATTAATTATCACATGAAAAACTTGTGGTTGAATAGTTTTTTTACCATGATTTTTTTTAAAACCGAAAGCTATGTTTATCAACGGGGAATTTAATACACGCTCATTCCTTCACACACTCGTCCACGTCGCGGTTTGAACCTTGGACCTTCAGAGCCAAAATCCAAACAATTGAGTTGTCCCATGGAACAATTATCCTATTTTAATTATGAATATTTCCATATTTTTAAAATTATAAATATGAGTTTAAATAATAGGTTATTGTATGACTCTTGTATATTAGTTTATAGCAGCAATTAAATATGAAGTTTAAAATTCTATAAATTAGGTGTTTAAGATAAGTATTTAATAATTTAATATTATATTGTATAATGATATGGGTCATTAATTAATTATTGAGTAAAGAGGATCATATATCAAATTAAAAATAGGTATGTCATAAAATCATATATAAGAGTTGGGGAAATATTGTTATATTATTATGCACTTTGTAACTCATGAAAGGTGAACCATCATATAGGTGATCTTGTAACTTATGGAAGGTGAACCATCACTCTTGTATAAAGAGAGATGTACTCCCATTGTAATGGGCATCTATGATGTATTTTTGGAGATATCTAGCTAGAGATCCTGTGGAGTGGCTTCCTCAAAGTCACTCGGAAGTCGTACCCGACCTTGCTCGCACCAACATTATCAATTGGATTTTGGATACCCAATTCAGCTTTTTGGTAGGGTGGAGATTTGAACCTAGGACCTCCCTTGGAAGATTGCCCTCTCCTCTCCAACTCACCTACAACATCTGGGTGTATAATCAATTTATTTTATTGTGAGCAATTTATTGTGCAATTTATTTATGGATACTTGTTGAATATTTTTATATATTGATAAATGATTTATGTAATGAGAAGAGAGGTTCATAACATTATTTAACATAAAAATTAATTACTAGTTTGCGCAACGGTTCGGGCTTTGGCTCTTCTTCGGGAGGTCTAAGGTTTAAACTAAGGCATGGGCGAGTATGTGAGGGAATGGGTGTGTGGTGGCTTTGTGTTAAATTATCTATTGTTAAGTATAGCTCTCATCTTTACGAGGGGTTATGGTTGGGAGGACCCTATTAGCCTTGTGTCGGTCATAGAGGTTTCTCACAATAACCAAATAAAAAAAAAAAATTAATTACTAGTTTGCAATAAAATAAATAATATTATTGTTAACATTAAATTTAAAAGAAAAAAAAATGTCATAATGGTAAAAAACTTTGGACTCTTCTAACAAAGACCCAATTTCAATTTATGGGGAGGGTAACCCCAATGTAACGTCAACTTTTCAAAAAAATAATAATAATAAATAAAATTAAATAAATGAATTATATATATAATTTTAATAAATTGAACTTTTTAAGTTTATTAGTTATTTATAGAAGTTACAACAATACAGAGTATAAAATATAAAAATAAAAACTATAAAAGTATTCATTGTAAATAAAAAATCAATATAATTTTATATTCATTCGTAAATATTAAAGGTTAAGAATTGTTTTTTAAATCTGTCTTTGAAATCCAAGAGCGTGATGTCCATTAAATGATTATATTATTAATTATGTAGTGTATCTAATTCAAGCTTTGGATTTTTCAGTACCTCTAACAATATCTTGCTTAGAAAATATTTTTTTCACAATTAATTGTGCTTGTACGAATAGTAAGTACAATCATGGGAGGAAAGTTTTTGTGCCATTATGTTATGTTACAAAAGGCCTTCCGTGCTTTTTTCATTGAGAAACCTTCATAAGTCAAACATAATGAATTGATGAAATATTGTAACTCTCTTTTATTAGTTTTAACATCAATCCAAGATGCAAAGTTGAAACGATGTGTTACACACGTTGACAAAGTTTATCAAGCCATCAATAATATGTTTTCTTGGCTTTGACATTCTTATGGATAATAACAAGGGTTTAAAAGTTTTGCTACAATGGAAAGATTAAGATCGAGAAATCACTCATTCAAACAATCTATGAGAGATTGAATGTAACATTATGTGGGCATTTAAAAACTCTTAATGTACCCTCAATACAAGGTGTCATATTTTGTTTCCTTGTATCACCATGGCCAACCTTCATAGTCAAATACGTATATAGTTCCTTATTCTTTAATTTCAATGTATCCATTTTGAGAATGAACCAAAAACCTTGAAAGATAAGTTATGCATTCTATAAATGTTTCTTCTCAAATACCATCTAGATAACGTGCTTATTGTCACCTCAAAAGACAACCCAAGAGTTGTAATATCTATATTTTTTCTTTAAAAAAATTATCTAGTTTGTTCAATTCACCCAACACATCAGCAAACATATGCAAACGAAACTAAATAGGCTATATTCAGTTTGTTGCTTCTAAGACCTTTTAGATCTAAATATATTGTATAAACAACAATGTTTTGCTCTAGGCTATGACCTATACTTTCATCAGCCATCAATGAAAAGAACAAATTTCTTGTAAATTTTTTATTTGAACATCTTCAAGATATTTAGATATGAAATAAACAAAATTACTTACACCTTTAAAATTTGTGTATAAAGAGTATACTTGAGACTTTAGCATATGTAATGTTGTGTCTATGAGAAGTTTGCAAAGCCTCTCATAGTTAGAGAAAGGTAAATTTATTGGCAAAAAAGAAGGGGGTATATTTGGAAACAACCCCATAGCAATAAAACAAATATTTTAATTCTCCTTAACTTAATTTTTGGCAAACTGCTTTGGAGGAAAAAAGAAGTCAGTGGAAGAATATTACTCATATTATCTCTCATTTCCCTGAAGCTTGGATCTTGATTGGAGGAGATTTCAATACCATCCTCTCTTTGGATGAGAAAATGGGAGGAAACAGAAATTTGGACAAAAGCACTGACCTCATGAGCGAATATATTTCAAACCTCCATCTTGTGGACATCCAACCAGATAATGGCCTTATGACTTGGTCTAACAGAAGGCAAGGCTTAGCGTGTATAATGGAGAGATTGGATAGGTTTTTGCTCTCTGAAAATTTCTTAATCCAGGGTCACATTCCTAAAGTGAAGACTCTTAACAATGCTGGTTCGGATCACTGGCCAGTCATGGTGGAAATTTGGAAAACCAATGTGAGTTTCTCTCCTTTTCGTTTTCAATTAATGTGGCTAAGAGACAGTTCCTTTAGACCTCATGTGCAACAATGGTGGAAGGAAGGTAAGCCTAGGTATGGGACTAAGATGTTCTATTTTGCCAAAATACTGCAATACATTAAATCCAAAATCAAGACTTGGAACTGGAAGGAGTTTGGGGATGTTCATAAAAAAAACATGAAGTTATTGCTCAACTTGAAAACTTGAATAAGAAAATCCATTTAGATGGCCTCACAGAGAATAGAAGTGCAGATGAAATTAAGCTCACAACTCAGTTAGAGGAATGGGAAAAAAGAGAAGAAATCTTATGGAAGCAGAAATCTAGAATTCAATGGCTCAAAGAAGGAGATCGAAACACAAATTTCTTCCACAAATCTCTTCTAGCTCGCAGATCTCACAACTTTATTTCTTCCCTGAAATCAGATTCTGGAGAGGTCGTCTATACTTGGGATGGCATGAGCTCTATTGTTGTCGATTACTTTTCCAATCTTTTTGTTGCTACTCCTCTTGACTCAGCTTCTCAACAAAATGTTCTTCAAGCTATCCCTTCTCTTATCACTTTCGAGGAGAACTCTATTTTAACTTGCTCCTATTACTATCAATGAGCTTCAACATGTAGTTTTTAAAATGCAAAAAGGAAAAACCCCAGGTCCTGATGGTTTTCCCATTGAGTTCTACCAAGAGTTCTGGGATATCCTTCATGCTGATTTATTAGAGGTGGTGGAAGAAGCCAGGAAAGCCAAAGATATTTTGAAGGTTATCAATAAAACTTATATTACTCTTGTTCCAAAAGCTCAAGAGGTTGATCACATCTCAGCTTTTAGACCTATTGCTTTATGTAATGTTCTCCTCAAAATCATTACTAAGATCATGGCAGAAAGGTTGAAGCCTCTTTTGCATAAGATTATTTCCCCTGAACAAGGGGGATATGTGGAAGGGCGTCAAATAGTAGATGAGATAGTTCTGGCTCAGGAAGCTATCCATTCCATGGATATGCAAAAATCTCCTTCCATGTTCATTCGGTTAGACTTATCCAAAGCTTATGACAGAGTGGATTGGCACTTCCTTATCAAAGTTTTGAGGCAATTTGGTTTCTCTAAGGATTGGATAGATTGGATTATGGGATGTATCTCTTCAGTTTCCTACTTAGTTCTTATCAATGGCAGGCCTTCTCAGTCGTTCCCTGCTTCCAGAGGTATTAGGCAAGGTGACCCGCTTTCCCCTTATTTATTCATCATTCTTGTTGAATGCTTGGGTAGGACTATAACCAAGAAGAGGGATAACAAAACCCTTGAGGGAGTTACCATTGCTCATGGAGCTAGACCTATCTCTCATCTTCAATTTGTTGATGACTCTACTCTTTTAGGTAAAGCTACTGTTAAGGAAGCTTCTAACATTAAGCAAATCATTAGCTGTTTTTCTAAGGCTACTGGGCAGTTGATCAATGAAGACAAATCTAAAGTTATTTTCTTTCACTGCTCTGCTAGACAAGAATCCATGGTCTTGGATAAATTAAGATATAAGAAGTCCTCCCTTCCGATCACTTATTTAGGTATTCCCATCAATATTCAAAGGCAGAAAAAAAATATTGGAATTGGTTGTTGGACAAAGTCAAGAAGAAAATTGGAAAGTGGACCAATAGGTGGCTTTCTTCGGGGGGTAGAATCACCTTGGTAAAATCAGTCCTTCAAGCTATTCCTATTTATGTTTCTTCCGTGTTGAATATCCCGAAGGCCGTTCTTCGAGATCTAGATCAAATCAGTCATCGATTCCTCTGGAGTAGTACTAAGGAAAAAAGAAAATGGGCCTTGGTGAAATGGGACACTTTATGTCTTCCTAAGAATGAAGGGGGGTTAGGATTCCGGTCTTCTATTAATAACAACAAAGCTTTAGCTACTAAATTATATTGGAGAATGTTGCATAACCCCAATGCTCTTTGGGCCAATAATCTCCGTGCTAAATATGTTGAGAACAAAAGTCCTGAAGACCTTGTTCGCTATCATCTTCCTACCAAAGGTTCTCCCATTTTAGCAGTTCTTAAGACTGGTGAGGATTTGATAAAGAAAAATTTATTTTGGATCATTCATAATGGTCAACAGGCAAATTTTTGGATAGATTCTTGGGATGGTCACAAGCCTTTGATAACTCGGTTTCCCGATTGGAGGCCTTGGATGGAGGAGCTTCACCGAGCTAACTGGATAAAGGTGGCTAATTACTATCGGTACCATACTGGTAATTCAAAGGTTGGTAGATATTGGATCCCTATTGAGGACTGGCCTATTCAAATCCCAGAAAGGCAAAGACAAGATATCCAAGGCATCCTTCATATGAGGTCTCTCTCTTGGTCCCATGAAAAATATTGTTTTGGATGGAACATCACTACTAAGGGTGAGTATTCAGTTGCTCAAGGTTATTTGACCTTATGCCATAATAATCCCAACCAATATTCTGACATATTTTCTCAGTTGTGGGCTCAAAAGCTCTGGCCTAAGGTGAGGTTCTTTATTTGGCTTTTATTGCATCGTAGGGTGCTTACTGGTGAGCAACTTATGAAGCGTGGTTTTCATGGCCCTTTTAGATGTGAAATGTGTGGAGAGAATGTAGAAACTCTCAACCATATTTTTATTGAGTGTACTTTAGCCTCTGAGCTATGGAGGAGAATGGCCACTTTACTTGGCTTACAGTGGTCCAATTTTTTAACTTTTGAACAACTTTGGAGGGATTGGCCTAAACAAGAGGGTGTTGATCATTTTATTAGGCAGTTAGTTTGGATGGGTTCTACCATTCTTCTTTGGAATATCTGGAATGAAAGGAACAGTCAAATTTTTAATCAAGATAGGAAGGATATTCACTATATTTGGCAGAAGACCATAGCCAACTTAGTTGAATCAGTCCATCAACTCCTTAATCACCCCCAAAACTTCCACCAAAAATGGGATCAAGTGATGCAAATATTGAAGATTAAATCTACTAAGGGCAACCATCTTAAAGGGAATATGAGTATTTGTAAGATGGATAGGACAAGAAATTGGCAACCTCCTCCTAAGGATTTTGGTAAAGTCAATACTGATGGAGCCTCTAGAGGGAACCCTGGAAAAGCTAGTGCGGGAGGAATTGGTAGACTTTCAGATGGCTCCCTGGTTTTTACTTTTGCTGAGAATTTGGGTATTCTTTCCAATAACCTTGCTGAGGGGTATGGTATCCTCAGAGGCCTTCAAGAGGCTACTAAGGTTGGATGGGAAAAGGTGTTAGTGGAGTCTGACTCTCAACTCATGATTAATATTTTGAAGAATCCTTCTAAGAATCATAAGGTTGATTGGAGAATAAAAATAATTATTGAGAAGATTCAATTAATCCAGAGGGGATTTTTGAAAGTTGATTACAATCATGTGGTCAAAAATCAAAACAAGAGTGTTGATGCTTTAGCTAATTGGGCTTTGGACAAAGGTGATCTTATTTGTTATGGCCACCCTCCTAGATGGTGGGCTTCACAAATAAGGGAAGCTCTTCTTTCTATCATTTCTTTGGATGGCTCCAGTTTTGAAGGTACCTAGTTTCTTCTTGCTTTATTTTTGCTTCTCTTTGGTTCGGTCAGGGTATTTTAGTTCCCTAGTTCAAACTATTCTTTCTTTTGTTTCCTCTGTTGATTCTTGCCTTAAAAGTCTTTTGGTCTAGAAAGGTCATTGTTATGTTCAATTTTTTTTTGAGGTGTGTATGTTTTTTTGTTTTGTTTTGTTTTTTGTTGTTCTTGTGTTTTTGTTGTTTTGTGTTTTTTCTTTTTGTTCTTGTGTTTTTGTTGTTCTTGTTCTTGTGTTTATGTATGTTTGTGTTATTTCATGTTTTTTGTGTGTGAGTGTTTTCTATGTTTTTTGTTTTTGTTTACTGTTTGTTGTTGGTTGTTTTTTTATTTTTATTTTTATTTGTTAATTTTGTAGTTTTTGGTTGTTTGTGTTTTTCATGTTTTTGTTGGTTATGTCTTTGTAGTGTTATGTTGTTTTTGTCATGTTTGTGTTTTGTTATGTTGTTCTTGTGTTTTTTCTATGTGGTTCGTGTTGTGGTTTTTTTATCTTATTTTTTGTGTGCTTGGTTGTGCTTTATCTTTTTGACACACTCAAGGAGCATGTTTTTTATTTTTTTATTTTTTATTAATTATTTATTTATTTATTTTATATCTTATTTTGTGTTTGTTAGCTCCTTGAGTATGTCAAAGGTGGTAGGCCAGGATCGTGCCCTGGGCAATTTTGGCGGAATGGATACCCCTGCCTCCTTGGGTCTTACCCGAAAGTGGCATCCCTTTTGGGATGTTTTCCACAAATAAAAAAAACTTAGATTTGGCAAGTGGAGGTTAATTTAGACATCAAAACCCCAAATATTTCTAATTAAAAACCCTCTCTTTGGGGTGTTTTCATTTTCAGAGATGGAAATATTTATTAAGCTTATGAAAATTACATTTTCATAAAACTTGTCAACTTTCTACTAGTTATAAATTGGGAATTGCATTTTATGATGAATCTATTTTTTGTTGTTCCTTATTGATATCTTTCTTACGAAACTCTATTAGAACTACCATATCAAATGAAGTATAATTTTCACTCAAGAAATCTGGTAATCTTGAAACCCACACTGATTTAATAATCACCTCATTGATATAATGGAATAAGATGTTATATTTTTTAAACACTTTGACTATGACTAATATAAATTTGACACCACAACTTGATCCCTAAACTAGTGATAGTTTGGTTATAGCCTATCCTCTTGTTATGTGCACATTTGATCTTATTTATTGGTAATCTTTTGGATATAGCTTATCCTCTTGATATATGCATATTTGATGTTGCAAATTGGTAATCTTTTGGCTATAGCTTATCCTATTTATATATGCATATTTGATGCTACAAATTGATAATATTTTAGTTGTAGCTTATCCTATTTAAACATGCACAATTGATGTTATAAATTGGAAATATCTTGGTCATAGCTAACCTCTTGGTTTACGGTTTTTTTATGTTGTCATTTTATCCTTGAACTAACAATGCTTATGACAATATTTTTTTTCCAAATAAATAAAGGTGAGATAAGTGAACTATCTCTATTGTGTCTTGAAATCACTGAAGTTATTAGTACCTTGACCTTCTTGCTAAAAACATGATGAGTGTATCTTGGTTTGGCCACATTCCTTACCTTCAATGTGTTGCTAGAGATATCCATTTGAATTACCCATAAAATTCAAAACTTGTGTATGTATGGGATGAATTTAGTGGTAAAAGGGTAGATGGACCTCTTTGTTACTCCTTCATGTATGCTTGAAAGTGTTTGAGTTTGAAAATTTTATCTTCGTACTTAGTTGATTATTAGACATTGCTTAATAGGTTTTGGGGGCTAGAATTGCTATAATAACATAAGGAAATTATAAATGACTCTACGGTAAATAGTGAAGGTTGGTCCTTGCCTTATTCATACCTTATTGATTGTAAAATTTTAAATTTGCTATAACCAAAATTTGGACAGTATTCATTCAACTAGATTGTCTTATTACAAAGTCAAACATTGCATGCCTGCATGAATGAGATGTAGATTGTTCTCAAGTTAGATGACAAATTGTTAGTGGATGCTTGCCCTTATCTATAAACATAGGTATGACTAATTATTGCTTGAATTTAATCAAGCACTATTATAGGGGATAAAGGAAAACATTGGCTTCATGAGAGAATATTGTTGTACATATTTATAATGATGCATTTTCTTAGTCATCACCAAAGTCATGAAACCTTAAAAGGGAGTGTGTGAGCAACATCGACAGGAGGCATAGATACATTATAGATGGATTTGCATTGTACCCTTATGTGGATAAACACAAGGGTGGCATGCTAGCAAGAGTTGATATATGTCTATCATGGTTATAATGTAACTTTATCCTAATATATAAATTGATAGACTGTATAAGCAAATTCTTATCCAAAATTTATTTAAGTAATCATTATGTTATCAAACCTTTACATGATTTAATGATTGACTTCATATAAACAAATTGCATTCATGATAATATGAATTGCATGATTTTTGTGAACTTCATATAAATAGGATGCATCCATTGTGTATCAAGTTGCATGATTTGATTGAATTTATGTAGATTGATTAACACATCCATAACTTTATTTTTCTATCATCTTAGTGTCTTGTATTTGTTTTCCTTCTAGAAGGGTCAATTCTCTCAGGTATGGAAAAGAACCAAGGGAATTCCTGATATGCATTCCATGGTTGGGAGGTAAATCATATCAATGATGTTCTCCCTCCTCACAATTCTAATAAGTTTGGGTATATTACTTCTTTGGCCATCTTAGATAGAAAAATGCACTAAGGTTGTGGTGATCTAAGTGGGATCGTCCAAGAATGGAATTTGTCCTAAGAAGATATCCCTTGATTTCTTTTGAAAATTGGTATGCTTAGGGTGATTAAACCTCTTAATAGAAAATAATATCTTATAGAAGCTCTTAAATAAATGTGTGAATGTTATCAACTTTAAATGGTTGTTTCTCTTGACAATAAATACCGATTGATCTAGTGGTTCAATACTTTTAGAATTAACTTGAGTATGTATGACATTGTATTGTTCTTGTATAGTTGCATAACTATTTTTGAGACCTATTGTATTCATCACTGCTAATGATATCATAGCAGTTTAGTAGAAGATAAAATATGTATTTTAAACTCTTCCAAAATTTGACTTGAAAAATTATACAACTAATACTTAAAAGTGATTCCAAACCATGATAATAATGAGAATGTACATGTTTCTTTGAATTTAGTATTGTGATCAATCTTCTTATAACTAATCTCTTGTGAATATCATAAGCATATTGCTTGAAATTATGAAACAAACCATACCATGAATCAACTGTTGAGTTATAAAATATTTTTATGCATTCTTAAATTGAAATAAAATTAATGCATTCCCTTGGACCTATAGTTAGGCAAAAAATAAATTTTAATTGTAAATCTCATGAGGAAAATAATTGTTAGGAGAAAAATATTGTTATTTTGACCAACCATAAATGAAAGGGTTCTTACATGTACATAGCTTGGTTGTTATTCTAGCTAAAAATGATACGTATCATTGCAAGCTTTCAACATACACATCATGAGAATAAAATACATTTTAAATATAGATAAATTTGTGTTAGAAATGAATGGTAACATAAATAACATGGAAAGCCACATGTGAAACCAAATGCAATGCTTTACTTTATAAATGATTACGATTAAAAAAATAGAGTGGAGAGGCTCGGAAAATTCAACAAAAGTGAATTTTTGTAGTTTTTTTTGACAAAATCCACCAACATGACTGGTGCAAAAATAACCTATATGTTGGTGCAAAAATCTTCTAAAAGTGATTGATAAAAAAATTTATATGAATTTTCGCATAGCCCAAAAACAACTTCAATAGCCCAACTTCAAACAGTTGTAACTCTCTCAATACTTATCAAAATTTCACAAGTGAGGAGTTGTTTTATAGTACTCAAAATAATCTATATGCTGATGTCAAAATAAATGAGCAGTAGTTTATGTAGTACTAAAAACGACCTACACAATGGTGCAAAAATCCTCTAAAAATGACTACTAAAAATATATGGCTCTTGCAAAGTATGACGTTTTTTCTAAAAACACATGCCCTAGCTCTACAAAAACAACCCCACTTTACCAGAATCGATGATGTGATACTAGATGTTATGAACCTCTCTTCTCATAACCATGAATCATTCACTAATATGCAGAAATATACAACCTAAATCCACAAATAAATTGCATAATAAATCCCACAACAAAATACATATTGATTATACCCTTTTGAGATAGGGCAACATCTACAATGCTCCTTATTGGAAGAAAACCATTTCATAAGATCTTCAGCTCTAAGAGCCAAGACTTCTATAAGAATACTTCATACATATATAACTTTCACAATGGGAATACATCTCTCTTTATTCAAAAGTGTGATGATTCGCCTTCATGAGTTACAAAATACATAATATTATAATATAACATTATTATTATTATTATTTTTTAAGGCGAAAAACCCCTTGTGGAGCCACCTTGGTCTGAGAGACCACGAACAGGGGGTTCTACACCGTCAAAGTCACTCGGGAGTCGCACCCGACCTTGCCCGCACCAACATTATCAATTGGATTTTGGATACCCAATTTAGCTTTTTGATAGGGTGAAGATTTGAACCTAGGACCTCCCTTGGAGGATTGCCCTCTCCTCTCCAACTCACCTACAACACCTGAGTTAATATAACATTATGTTAAATATTATTATAATTTAATTTATAATCCATCTTATAATACAATATTATATTATATCTCCACATAACACAATGTTAACGAGAATGTGAAGGACTTTATTGTATCCAGTTGAACAAGCATGCAAATGGGTAGAGGCTACCAGTTTCATTATTCATTGTATCTAGGACTAGATCTATGTTTTTCTTTCCAAGTTGTTATTTCATGGAAGAGTGTGGGAACTCTAACGCGGTCATCCACACTTAACAGATATGATGTCATGTACTTATCTATATATATTCTTGAAAAAGTTAAACATATTGAAGTAAATGCAACCCATAAAATATGTCAATTATTTTGAACATGTATCTCATTCTCTTCAATACCCCACCTGCTCTTTTCGATCACCGTATTCAAATTAAATGCACTGAAGACCTTACAAAGCTAGTACACATAGCTGTTATTTCTGAATAAAAAATTTGACGGATAAACTTCAATGGCATCTAACCGTCCAGTTTCTAAGGCTGTCAGAAGGAACGGCGCCTGTTCCGTGGAAAGCAACCCCGCCCACACGTTACCGTTGTCCGGAAACAGTGGCAACACTTATTAGAAAGCCCTTTTATCGCCGCAATCGCCGAAGGCCACGTGCGCCGGACTATCACCGTTGTGAGATTGGAAGCATTGAATCAAACGTCTGGCCTTCCGGTTTTTATGGCTTTACGATCTGAATGCATCACATTTATCGGACCACCTTTTCTCACGTAAACAGAGGAGAGCACGTGTGTCGTGCAAATCATATTCAGGCAAAGTGAATGTGTTTGACGTGGACCTTACGCCAGGCTTGGGAGTCCGCTTACCCTGTGTGAGAAATCGGATTTCTCTGATCAACTAGCATATCACTCTTCAATAAATCTCTTGATTTTTGAAAGAAGATTGTAGGAAATTCATAAAAACTGTTTTATTTGGTTTATGTGGGATATATGGTTAGGGCTTTGGGTTTTTTTCGGGAAACCTAACTTCAAACCACCATGAAGTGTGTGCGTGTGTGTAAACGACCTTGTGTATAAAAAAAAAAAAATGGTTTTATTTAACTCCTTTATAGATATCTTTTGCATTAAGTTTTTATTTTATCCTTATGTTTATAATGGATAGAATATTTTGTAATTGTTTATCTTGTGCTTCCTTATCTTATCTAGTATTTGATTAAATATTTTTAAAATAATTAATTGTTTTTTTTTATATATTTTTCTTTCTTAATATTTTTTCCAATTAGAGTTAAAATATTTTTGATGTAATGAAAATAGAAATTGATTTTTTCTATAGCATAAAAAAATTGTATTTCTATCTTTACATATTTATCTTTACATATATGATTCTTCAAAATTTATTTCATCCCACCACAACATAACCTAGAAGAAATTGAAGTCTTGAACCCACATAGACTAGAAGCAAAATGCCTTTGGATGATGATTATTGGGTAAATCACAAGTTCAAGAATGGGTTTATGATCTGATCTTACTCGCAATAAAATGTTTAAAGAGATTGTATACTCTATTTGCAAGCATGTGTTGGATAACAAGAATCTATCCAATTTTTCTATAATATAATTTTGCCCAATGTGTCTATTATCCCATGTATATTGAAAACTTAAAGGACTAACATCCCAAAGACCATTTGAATTGACAAATGAAGCAAAATCTTGTATTTATTTAGATCATCATGGAGCACCAAACTTCTTTTCTAAAGGATATAGAATAGTGTTGAAATCAACCCCAAGAATCCGTAGATCATAATGAATCATCGTGTTAAAGAAAAATATGCTAATGTCCTTCTAGAATCTTTAATGAGGAGTGACTATAGTTGAAGTATATACATTTATAACCCGAACATTGATATTTTTATATTTCTTATAAAATAGTCGAGCAACCCAATTACATTTTGCTTCTAACAATTTCCTATCCCATTTGTGTTTGTCCCATGTTGTTGCAACACTACTTGAAGCTCTTGTAGAAGGAACTACTAGAAAATCACCCATCTTCCAAATATTTTTAGAAGCATTCTTATATTCCTCACTCCATAATTTATTTCTTTTATTAAAATAAATTTAGGACTATAACAACCTATTAATTCCTTAAAAATGTATTTTTTAGCAGTGTTATTCATACCCCTAATATTCCATGATGTCATTTTCATCATCACTTTTTGTTTTTATTAGTGGTTTTAGTCCCACTTCTTGATAACACTTGCCATATTTTTATTTTGCTTCCCAAATCAATATCCCTTAATTGTTTTTCTCTTTGTCCATGCTTTGATTGCCTTCCTCTCCTTTTTCTATTTGCATCAACACTCTCATCTTCATCAATCTCTTATATTTTTTGACATTGTTCATAATGAGACTTATCTTCTAAAGAATTGTTGCTCTAATGAATTTGAAATGCAAGGAATAACGTCATAAACAATTTCTACTCAATGTTGTCTCGAGAGCCCTAAAGTGCATGGATAATCCTCCATAGTCATTACTTTCTTATGCTACCCTAGAAACCCTAAATTTCCTTGGATATCCTCCATATGCTTTTATTTATTGTGCTACTCTTAAAACCCTAAAGTGCAATGAATACACTATGTACTACTTTTATTTTTATTGCAAGGAGAAGATTTTATGCTACTTGAGGAAAATGAAGATGATTTACCTAGATTAACCTTGACCTCCTTCACCTCATTCGATTTAAAATTTACCTTCCCATATTCCTTTGCTTTAAAATTTGTCTCCCTATATTTCTTTGTGCCTTTAACTCCTATATTTGAACTTGTGCATTATCCTTCCTCATACCTTGTGTCATTTTTTCCTAATGGTTGATTCAAGTGAACTATAATGACCTTTTCCATTTTATTATGTAAAGGGGTTTTACTTGCCACTTTCTTAGGAGTGGAAAATCCTTGATTTGACCTAGCTTCTCCTATGATATGACCTCCTTGTTTCATATTGAGGTTTTCCTCATGCCCAATATTTCTCATCTCTTTCTCCATCATTCATTTTGCAATATCTTGTTATGAGTTCAATTTCATGACATTTGCAACATCATAATGCAATGTTTTAATAATCCACTTGTTGATCCCATTCTCTTTATTTAGATTTAATCCTAATATTATACGGTAGACATTTTCAAATATCTATGGCAACACATATTAGAGTGTATACAACATACCTTTTCTTCTTAGTATTTGGTCCCTCCTTGATGAACTTGCCTAGAGTATTTTCAATATTCTTCAAAACTTCCTTATTGATGAGTTGATAAGGAAGTCCAAAAAGCCTAATCCACACTAGAAGCCTTTTAATAGTCTCTGTCTCCAAAAAAAATTCTCACTCCATGGTCTTAAATATAATGCATCTTTGCCCCTAAACCAAGGGCCTCCATCCATTATTTTATCCCTTATTTTGAATTGGAGAAGATAATGAGGAAAAATATTTTTGGAAGAAAAGTCATAGAGTAATTTGAATTCAATCCTCACTTCTACTTGATCTAATTTTGATTCTTAGAAAAACTTGGCTAGTATCCATGGAACTTACATATTAACGCTCTAGTTTTAAGAACCATTATATCATGATCAATCATCTCATCCTTGATAATCACTTCTAGTGTAGTATCTGCTACCTAGATAGGGTTTTCCATAAATTTATTCTTCCTCTTATTGCTAACTAGGGCATCCTTACTTCGAGTAAGGACTTCCATAAATGACTTTATTTTCATGTTACCTAGATTTTCTTGATATATCCTTTAGTTCTTGTTTTTATTCTAAGATCTAGAAGAAGAAGAAGAAGAAGAAGAAGAAGAAGAAGAAGCGGTGCTCGTTCCTTGTTCACACTTTGCTTCTTACTTCCTGCTCATTCTTCCTACTAGCTCCCTGCACTAAAAGAAATATAAAGTTATTTCATATATGTATCTATATAGGATTAAAATAAATTATTTTAATTATAATATATTTTCATTTTCTATTAATTTTAAAATATATTTATGTTTATGTAAATAATGTAAAATGACTACAATTTTTTTCATATAAAATAGTATTTAAAAAAATTGAAGTTCAACGCATAAATTTCACTTTATAAAGGACAATTGGTTATAAAGAATTTTAGTTTTTTATATTGAAAAAAGTTGTATCAAAATAGAGTCATTGAAAAAAATAAAAAAACAACAGTCTAAAATATTAAATAATGTTATATTAAATATTTAATTTTCTAAAAAATCCAATTAACATATTGTCTTTTCAATTTTTTTAAAATGTGAAAAAAAGAGTATATAGTATTATTCTATAATTACAATCAATGACAAGTTTTTGCTAAAAGATAACCAAAAGTCAAACATCTAGAAAATATTTTTACATGATAATTTATATATTAAAGATATGGACTTGAAGATAATATGTTAGCTTTTGATGATACAGGAGTAATCAATCACAAGATCTAAGCTATGCTAAGATGATCAATAATGGAGTTCTGGTACAATACTGAAATATGCTATAACTGGAAATGATAAGAATATTACAATGCAGTATAATGGAGGAAATGGACACTCTAGTAACTGATGCTTATAGTACTACATTTTACTCCATCATCAATCTGTATCTATTACACTACAGTAGTAACTACTGCTATCTCACATTTATATCTAACATACACTATGAGGCCCTTTATATATGTTAGAAAAATATTATTACATTATTTAGTGATTTAGATAACCTATAGTTATCTATCTAGAAGCTCACAAAAAATATAGAATATATTATTGTTAGTATTGTGAGCTATACTTAGGAGAATACAATCATATTTGAATGTTATTCGAGGTTGGTAGTTAATAGCTAATCTTGGCATATACATTGTATAAAGCTATGATGAAGATGAATACAATTTGAGTTGATTTCTCCAATATGGTATTAGAGCGATTGCACGTAGGGCAAAATAGATTGTTAGAAAATATTATTACATTATTTAGGTAGTGTATATCCCATGTTAACAGCTACTAAATTAAGGTTATTGTTAACACGTTAATGTATAAATATGTATTAATGTTTAATAAAAATTATCAAGTTCGATATTCTAACAATATAGGAAGATGGATTCCTTGTCCAACACTCTATCTTGATGTACAAGTGGACACCTTGCACATTTACAACTTGCACATTGACACTTGTGCATTTATTACTTCTTCATCAAGCAACTACTTTACTTTACTCTCAAGTAACTTCCTACTCTAGTTATGTACCAAGGGTGGTACATTTACATGACCCAAATGATGTAATATACTCTAACACCCCCTGTATTACATTATTTGGGTATTGAAGACTTTAGTCTTCAATATGGATCTTTGTCCTTTGAATATTCTTTGGCTTCATCAGGCTCTTTGTCTTCTTTGTCTTCAGTATTTATGTTGTTTCTTCTTGTCTTTTTTGTTTCACTGTTCTTTGTTGTCTCAAGATATTTGAATGAATCTTTGTCCTTGGAATTCATCAGGTGTCTTTGATGAACTAGTGATCTCATCATTTCACAGGTTACAAGTGGATCAGTGTTGATCCATTTTCTTTCCTTTGATTCTCTGAATGACCTATTTTCTTGTATTCTACAATTGTCAAGCTTGAAATCATTGTTAGTGGATGCTTCTAAAATAAGTTCTTGAAAGAAACAATCTATTATGTACATTAATCTCTCCTCATAACTTTTATAGTACTTATATTTGTATTAGCAAAAGAAATATGAATGAATTTTTCCTCCACAATATTTACATGGATGGAAATTCCAGCAGTTGATCTTCTCATGACCATTTTGGTTGCAATAAGTACATAGCAAAGCTATTCCACCTTCTTTACTGTCTAATTTAGGAATATCATGTTTATCTATCTCCTTGATGAGATATTTAAACCATATGTGTACAATTGAAGCTATTCCAGTTTTACTCCTTTCATATATCTGTATGAGGTCTTTTTGATCAATATTCTTTTCTTCCTTTTGAATATGATCTTCATCATCCTTATTAGTATGGTTATCATCAATTCCTTTTTCTACCATACTATATGAGAAATTTGCTTTCACTAGACTATTAGTTTATGGGGTTTTAGAAACCTTTCTAGATCTTATTGATCCTTTTTCATCTGTATCTTCCTTGTTATTCATTAGTTTTTTTGAATCATCAATTGTGCTTTCCATTGAGTCTAGTGTATTTCTGAGCGATTTCCTTATTCCATTTCTAATAACATCTTTTAATGTGTTCTTTGGAGTTGACATCCTTATGGCTCCCTAGTGAATTAAGTTTATAGTATTCTTTTTGCTTCTTTAGTATTTGAATTTGTAGAATACTATATCTATCTTGAGTATATGATCCAATTTGATAAAACCTTTAGGTTTTGTAGAATTCCTTATATCTCCCTAGTTGTTATGTTATGTTATAAGTGCTTTTGGAAGTAGTAGTTCAATCTTGAGTTGATTTTGTAATGTTTTGTAATCAACTTCTATTTATCCTTATTTCTCCTATTGAACTTATGCACTTATCAATTTTGAAGTTCCTTTAGGTTGGATTCCTTTTGTCCCTCTAATTAATTCCAACTCTATATGATGCTTTAATGAACTTCTTTCTCCTACCTTCAATAATTTAATCTTTAATTTTCTAATTCCAAAATATTACAATTTGATGTAGCATGCCTTATAACTCCCTATTTTTGGAATATTAGAAAATAATAGCAATAATAGTATTTGCAAAATATTTTATAATTACTAAGGTGGTCAACCTTATATCTCCTACTTGATTTGCAAATATCTATTAATTATTTCTTCCTTTGTTAGGATTTCTTTCTTGCTTTCTAATAATCAACCAATATACCTTATAACTCCAATAATTTATTAAAGCAAGTAAATTTAATCTTTACCTTAGCAAGGCTTGTTGCTCTACGTATCCTTGAGTAGCTCCACGTACTTTGATGGTTGGGTGAAGATTCCTTTCAACTCTTCATTCAATGCTACTTTGACCTTGCTGTCCAAAGAGGGGCCTGCATGCTCTTTCTTTGAATTCTATGCCTCCCAATGCTATTTTGGCTTGGTCTTTTCTTCAACGGGCGCTTACGACCATGAGCATTTAATGCTCTTCTTCACTGCTGATATTTATGACAGTTTGACTCTAAAGCTTCCCTCTTCTTCATTGTAAGCTACATTCTACTTCTGTAGGCTTCGTTCTATTCTCCTCTCAGAACTTTGGTGCTTTAATAGCTATGAGCTCTTCTTGATGGCTTCCAAGTGGCATGTGTACCTTGGGTAACATTTGTGGCTAGTCTAATACTTTCTTTGAGTGGTGTCCAAGTGGCTTTATGAGCTCCAACATGCATGAGACTTCTTTGAGTAACGCTTGGGCTTGTCTAAGGCCTTCTCCAAGTGGCTTATGAGTTTCGATTGATGTTGTAACGCTCCAAAGATGTTGTAACGCTTTTCTCCAAGTGGCTTATGTGCTCCTTCTAACGTTCGAGTATTTCCTTGCTCAAAGAATGAGTGCTTCATGTCAGAGATGACAAGTGGCAATTTGCATGTATTTTCCCTCCAATGCCTTTCTTCTTCTATAAACTTCTTCTTGCCAACGTACTTCCAGCTGGTTCTTGTTCTCTAATGCTTCTTGAAGGTTGGCTCTTGGTTTGATGGAGGTCGTAGGAGCTTGGAGATGGTTCTATGGTGGTCCAAGGGCCGATATGAGTGCTCCTACTCGGTGGACATCTTCCTCAGGCTAGATTCTATGTATAGCTCCTTTCGCTTGGTTGTATGCACTATCCCCTTTGTGCTTTCAATATGCTGGTTTGAATGCTCCTTTGCAATGTAGACTAGATGATGGCTGACGTAGATGGACAATGGCCTTTTTGTGATATTCTGTGCTTCAGGTTACTTGCTGGATACACCTACTTTCATGGTTGTAAGGGTGCCTTTAGACACCATATTAAGAGCTTTCTGTTAGCTCTTCTTTCTTGCTCAGATTGAGCCCTTCCTCTGGCCACTTTGTGATAGATCTTGCTGGCATTGATGTGTCCTTGAGACACTTGATCCTTGTCCTTTCTTGCTATGTAGAATGGTGCAAGATACTAATGTAAATATTTTTACAATAGTTAGAATAAAATACTTTGATTTTGCACCTTTACCTGAGATCTCCAAATCTCTTTTGTAAGCTTCTTTTCTGTTGGTTCTGATGATGGCTCCTTTGTACTATTTCTTGTAGGTAGGGGATGATTTGATGTTGTCTTCTTTTCTAGACAACTCTCTCCTTTGCTTGGTTAATATGGTAATGAATCCAAGCTAATAATCATGTAGATAGTAAGCTTTTGAAAGAATGATTTATGCACTACCTTTAGTGCACCTTAGATCTGAGACTCTCCAAGTCTCGATTTGTAACTTCTTTCAATGCTTTAATGGTTGCCTTCTTCTTCTCCACTCCTTGGAGGAATTTTGATCTGCTTGATGGCTTCTATAGGCCACAATAGATTGCAGATATTGAGTACTGACTAGTGTCTTTAGACACTTTGATATTTGCAGATTTTGTGCTCTTTTGGTTTTCTCCTCAAGCTAATAATGAATGCATATAATGATCTTTAAGAGTAAATGAGTTAACCAATCTAGAATAGTGCAATAGTAGACTTACCTTATTACTCCTTCAATGCACTAATAACTCTTAAAGAATGCACTTAATAATCTCTACAACTTCGAAGTAAGAATAATATCTTCTAAAGAATACTTTCTTTAAAAGCAATCTGAAACTTGCACTACAATCAATATTGTAGGATGTAGTCTTTTCTTAGATAGACAATAGGCAGATGATATTTTTCTTTCTGTCGAAATATATCCAACTCCTATTTTATTGTGCAGGTGATAACCTTAAAAGTAATTTCCTTCTGCACACCTTAAGACTATATAATGCAACCTTCTTTTTGCAACTTCTGAATTCTAATAATGGTGCTTTAATGGAACTGGATAATAACCCTAATCAAAGTTCAACTAATGAACTTATTTGCACCCAAGTTGCTTACCTTTACTGATCTGTAGATGAAGGATTACGAGGTGATTCGATTCACCTTGTTGCTGCCTTGACACTGGATGGATTCATGGCTTTGCTTGACTATTTAAAATAGCTCTTCTATCTTCATTAATCTGTAGCTCTCTAATGCTTTTGACTTGCTGCTTGATTCTGTACTGGATGAATTGATTAACCTTCAAGATGACCTCTACAACTCTAAAGTTTTGTAGCTAGTATTGTTGTCCTAATTGCTGCCCTTTTTGGCAGACAATCTATCTTCTGTAATGTGCCTTCTTAGCTCTGAAAGGTAATCTCCAAATCTCTTGGATTTGTTGGGCTTCTTCTATCTGTGTTCTTCTTCAACTTCCTTGTCGAATTCTAACTTCAAATAGGGCCTTCCTCTCAAGATTATGATAGTCTTGAGGTCTTCATGAATCTTCCTCAAAATTTGGTAAACTACTTGCCAAATATTTCTCCTTTGGGCTTGTTGTTGGATGGCGATAATTATCCCAAATATTTTGCTATCATGAGCTTCTTCTTGGAGATGAATTTCTCCAATGAGTTCTTCTAGGAACTCCTTTGATGGCTTCAATGAACTCTGCAATAAGGCTCTCCAAGCCTTCTTCTTGTTTCTCCTTGAGACCTCTCCAAGGTCTTCTATCTTGCAGCTGCTCTGGTCTTCTTGATGAGACCTTTTCTTCAACCTTCTACTGTGGAAGTGTTGGTGATGGGATCACCTTCTCGGATCTCTGGATTCTACTGCTTCTAGAATCAGGTACTGGACTTTGCTCATCCTTCTTCAATATTCCTTCTTCTGGAAGTTCTTCAATGAGACTTTCTATGAGTCTCTTCAGCTTCTTCTAGAACAGATCTTCAATTTGCTATTTCCAATGGGGTCTTTTCTCAGACCTTTTCAACTTCACTAGTTATTCTTGAAACTAGTGGTATGAGTTCTATGTTGAGTCCTGGTCTTCATAGTCTTGTGGAAAGACTCTAGCTAATCTACAATTCATAGTCTTCAATGGAGATCACCAATCTCCTATCTTCTATTTCTCACAGACTCTTCTCTGGAGTCTTTTTCTGGAATAAGGCTTATGTGGCCTTTTCTTCTAGATCAAGGCTTCTATGGCCTTTTCTTCTGATCAAGGCTTCTATGGCCTTTTCTTCTAGATCAAGGCTTCTATGGCCTTTCTCTTCTGTAATGTGTAGGTCTGTATCAGGACTTCCCTCAGGTTCCTAAAATCTCCTCTTTTGCTTCAGGTTCTGGAAATGAGACCTTCTAACAAACAATCTCAAGACAACGATATTTGCATGCAACGACACACAATGGCGGATCCAGTTTGTAAAGATACAATGGGTTTAGACCAATAGTAGCAATAGTGGTCCTTCTCACTTTCCTATCACTCAACCTAGTAGAATGAATGTTGAGTCCTAGTCTTCATGAGTTTTCCTATAACTTTGTGGGAAGACTCTAGCCAAATGCAATCTCAAAAATTTTGGAACTGAGATTTGCTTGTCTCCTCTCTTGTGACTCTCCCTATTCCTATTGACCTACCGTAGCTCTGATACCACTATTAGCTTTTGATGATATAGGAGTAATCAATCACAAGATCTAAGCTATGCTGAGATGAGCAGTAATGGAGTTCTGGTACAATACTAAAATATGCTATAACTGGAAATGATAAGAATATTACAATGTAGTATAATGGAGGAAATGGACACTCTAGTAATTGATGCTTATAGTACTACATTGTACTCCATCACCAATCTATATCTACTACACTACAATAGTAACTACTGCTATCTCACCTCTATATCTAACACACACTATGAGGCCCTTTATATAGGAAGATGGATTCCTTGGCCAACACTCTATCTTGATGTACAAGTGGACACCTTGCACATTTACAACTTGCACATTGACACTTGTGCATTTATTACTTCTTCATCAAGCAACTACTTTACTTTACTCTCAAGTAACTTCCTACTCTAGTTATGTACCAAGGGTGGTACATTTACATGACCCAAATGATGTAATATACTCTAACAGAATACAGGTAAAGGTAAAATAGTTTTTAATATCCAAAATACCATAGGTTATATAAGATAAATTTCATAGTGGATGTTATTTATCCAAACAAACTCTAGTCACAAAAACTTGAACCTCATATTCAAAGGTCCAAAGTCTTACCGTTAAGCCCATTCAAACCGTACACTTAAATTTGATTAGATTACAAAAAAATAGAGTTGATAAAATATAGATTTAATGAAAGAATATACAACTAACAAATTACATGGAGCTGACCATATAACATAGATCTAACAAATAGATGAAAATACCAAGATAAAATTGTTAGAAATAGAGTCTATTCCATCATTTGGGTTATGTAAATGTATCTTCCAAGGTACATACTTAGGACATTAGATTACTTTAGGGGGAAGTTATCTAGTTACTTCATGCAATGTAATAAATGCACAAGTGTCAATGTGCAAGTTGTATATGTGCAAGTTGTCCCTTGCACAACTAGGTAGAGTGTTGGCCAAGGAACCTGTGTTCCTATATAAGAAAGGCCTCATTGTTAGATAGATATGAGAAGGGGGACATAGATAGATAGAGTTGCTTACAACATAGTCATAGGTAGTAGTGCAGTGTTGTGTATATCACCATATATTGGTGATGGGTACAATGTAGTTCAGTAGCTTCATTAATGGAGTGTTCATTTCCTCCATAGCTACGTTGTATTCATTTATGTTATTTCTATTCAAGCATACTTCAGTCATCTTGCAGATTTACTTTCTTTTATATTATTCTGCATCTTGTGATTGCTATCTCCCATTGCTCATTACATCAAAAGCTAATAGTGGTATCAGAGCTATGGTAGATCTAGTCTATGTAGGTCAATAGGGAAACCACCATTATCATTGAGCCTGAGTGTTTTGTCAAACTGATGCACCGTTGGACCAGCCACTGTCAAAAGATCTCAGAAGAATCTAGGTGGTAGAATTAGGGAGAGTCACAAGTGAGGACTGAAAGAAATCTCAGTTCCAAAAAATACTAAGATTGCATTTGACTAGAGTCTTTCCACAGAGTTACAAGAAAAACTCATGAAGACCAGGACTCAACATTCAATCCACTAGATTGATAGATCATCTAGTGAAGATCATCCAAGATATCTAGAATTTGCTAACTTTTACCTAAAGTTTATTTTGTTGCAGAAAATTAATTCTTAGAGGATTGGGACTCCTCCTACAATAGAAATCTAGGAGACTCCAACTTCATTGCCCGAAGGTCAGTGTGCCTTCATAGTGTAGAGATTAGTTCCTTGTGCAAGAGGAGAACACTATGGAAGAAGACTTCTAGTGAAGAGTTGTGGTGAAGCCAGGAGACTGAAGATCTCCATTGTTGAATTGAAGAACTTTACAAGTTGAAGAACAAGCCATAGAAGCCTTGACACAAAAAAGGTCATAGGAGCCTTGAAAGAAAGACCATAGGAGCCTTGAAGGAGAAGCCATAGAAGTCTTGATACTAGAAAGGCCACAAAAGCCTTGATACTAGAAAAGGCCATAGAAGCCTTGGTACTAAAAAGGCCACAGAAGCCTTGATATTGGAAAAGGCCATAGAAGCCTTGATACTGAAAAAGGCCATAAAAGCCTTGATCCTGAAGAAGAATTCAAAGAGAATATCTGATTCAGAAGTAGACTAAATATTTTAGTACTAATACTTTGTTGCAGGGAAAGAAGATTCAGTGAGTTGGGAAACTTCCTACAAGAAAGTTAGGAAGGGTATCTTCTTCAGAATCAATTCAGCACCTAAAGAAAAATCGAAGAGATCAGGAGAAGATCTCTGTGAAGAACTTCCAGTATTGGAAGAAAGAAGAAGAAGAAGGACTAGGTGAGTCCTGCTCGAATCCAGAAGTAGCAGAATCAGAGATCCAAAAGAAGATCTCACCACCAACACTTCCAGGAGCAGAAGGTTGAAGAGGTCTCAAGGAAAGACCAACAGAAGCTGCAAGATCAAAGACCTTGGAAAGGTCTCATCGAGCATCCAAAAAAAGGCTAGGAGAGCCTGACTGAAGAAATTCTCAAAGGAGAACTCATTGAAGAAATCCACTACCAAGGAGAAGACCCTGATAGTGAAGGACTTGGGACAATTATTGCCATCCGAAAACAAGCCCAAGAGAAGAAGAATTTGGCAAGGAGTGCCAAATCTGTGAAGAAGAATTTGGCAAGGAGTGCCAAATCTAAAAAGAAGAATTTGGCAAGGAGTGCCAAATCCTAGAAGAAGATCCTGCTTGAAGTCAAAATTTGACAAGAAGACTTGAAGATAGAAGAAGCTCACCAAATCTTGGAGATTTGAAGATTACCTCTCATAGCAAGAAGGCACCGCTTCAGAGACAAAGACTTCTCCAAATCTATAGTAGAAGGAGGAGAAAAAAGAGGAGAACAAGCCACCAAATCCTAGGCTCATGAAAGAAAGTTTGAGACCATCATTTGGTGAAGAAGGAGTTGTTCAAAATAGTCTACAAAGAGCTGCAAGATCCTACTCGAAGCAACAACTTGGTGATCCTAGACACCAAGATCTACATCCTCTATAGAAGTGGTAAAAGAGCTACAGAGACTTTTAAAAAAAGGTAAGCAACTTCTTGGTGCAAGTAGATTCATTAATTGGATTACTTATCAGATTTGTTAAAGCACCTGAATTTGGATTAAAGTTGCAATTAGATTACAGTCTTCAAAAGTGCAAAAAGAAAGATTCTTTTTAAGGTTCATTTGCACATTGATTAGGAGTTGATTAGATTTTTGAATTACTTCTATCAACTACCTATCATCTACTTTGGAAAAAGAAAAAGAAGACTAAGTCCTACAATATTGATTGTAGTGAAATTACAGAATAACTCTTAAAGATTCATTTTAGGTTATTCTTGATTAGTTGCAGTAAATTGTTAGTGCATTAATTTGAGAGTTGATTGGAGTGATAAGGTGTAATATTAGTGCATTAAAAGTGAAATACTTGCACTATTATACTACTCTCAAAAAGAAATTAGTTTTGTGTTTTTTGAAGGGCACAAAATCTAATTTGTATCAAGTGTCTAAAGACACTATTAAAGCACAAAAATCTGCAACATATTGTGGCCAAGAGAAGCCACCAAAATAGGTTAGAATCCTCCAAAACTTGGAGAAGAATACAACTAACCAAAAATAGAAATAGAAGCTTCAAATATTGAGACTTGGTGAGTCTCAAATCCAAAGCATTACAGGGTTAATTGCTTGTTACAAAGGGAAGAAAATTACTATCACAAAAAGCTTCTATCTACTTCATTAAAGGCTTGGATTTATCATCAAAGTTTCCAAGAAAAAAGGGTAAGGAGTCTAGCTAAAGAGACATCCTCAAAACCCTCATATCTGCATTCAAAAATCTGCTACAAAGGTAGAATTTTAGACCTACAAAAGAGTGCAAGAAAAAGGTGCAATAAAGAAAGTTTTATATACATGTAAGGTTACATGGTATTGCACTTCTACAATACATTATACATAGGAAGAGAGAAGATTTAAAGGTGCCTCAAAAGGCACAACATCTATAGGGTAAGCCAACCAAGGAAGGATGAATGTTTGCACTCCTCTTCCACAACAAAAGGAGCCACTCAAAGGGCTCACTCTCAGCATATCTTGGATGGACGAACCTACAATATCAAAGCCCATACAAGGGTGTTATCAAGTTGCATTTACGTAGATAGAAAGGGAGCTCATCTATGAAGGGAAGGTATCAAATCTACTTCTACCAATGTGGGATGGACAACATAGCAAGTGGATATCTACACTACAAAAAAAGGGCACAAAAAATAGCACATTGAAGGCATAGTAGATAAGGAGAAAAGGTGCTACATTTAGGTCTCAAACTTGGTGAAGATCGTCCACCAAAGGAAGCACCAATATCACATTCAGAATCACCATTCGAAGCTCCACAATGCCTCATCGAATCACCTACAAAAGAGAAGGTTTCTTGTTATCCAAGAAATGAAGCAAGCTAAGAGAAGGCATACGAAAGGAGTTATACTCTCCTTGGAAGCGTTATAGCACAAGTCTTCATGCAAAGCGTTTGAATGCCACTTGGCATAATATTTCTATCTCTCAACACTCAAGAATCCTCATGCAGGAGTTACAGGGAATATTAAGGAGGAAGGTGCCACTTGTTATCCTCCACAAGCCTCACGCAAGCACCCACACAAGCACTCATCCATTACATAGTGCCAAAGAAGCATTAGACAAGGAAGTTGGTGCGTTACAAAGAAGCGAGCACTCATACGTAACAGTTGTGACACTTGTCACAAAAACCAAGACTCATCTTCCATAAAAAGGGTGGTCAAGGAGGTGAAAGGATAGTCAATGCAAGGTAGCAATGGCAGCAAGCAACTCGATAGCATCTAGGCCGTATCACGATAGTAGCTCGGTAGCTACATGACAGTGGATCAACAACAACTTGGAGGACAATCCAAGGGCAAACGATGAAGCATATTAATTCTGGTCAAACAACATTAAAGTGAGTGTTGAAGCAAGTAGCAAGTGGAAGTATCTTCCATTACTCACAATGCCCAAGGATAGCCTACCATTGATTTTATAAAGGTACATTTTCCATCTATTTTGTTGTTCCATAGTGCTTGTAGCCATGCTCTATGGTTTTTTGATCTTTTGATAATACTTACCAAAAATAGAAGTGTGGTTCCAAGAGTTGCTATTTTTAGTAATGAGCAAAACAAAGTGTTTGGATGCTATATATAAAAATTATCAGCTCAAAAATATGAACTAAATGGACTAGGTCCAAAAATGATGTTTTTTAGCATCCTAGAAAAAGTGCATGGAGGCTATATACCAAAATGATCAGCTCAACGAGATGATTACAATGGATTATATCCCACAACACTATTTTTTGGCACCCTAGAATTTTTTCTAGGGGAGTGGTCTTCAAGTGTTGTTGATTTTTCTCCTAGAGTCTTGGTTCACTCAAATATTTAATTCTTGTCTAACAACCCCTTACGAGACTCTACATTATTTTTTGCTGACAATATTCTATATGATTCTTCTATCACTAATACCATTCTATCACTAATGCTATAGCTCACTATCTCTAATGACTATCAGGATTGACTCTATTATTGACAAATTTCCTATTTGTTATGATTCTCGATTGTCATAGGTAGCTATTACTAATGCTGGTAGACTCTACCCTGAATGTTACTAACTTTGACTAAATTCATACCCTACTATTGTTGAATATTCTTAACAGAACCTATTGACTATTATGTTCATCACCAAATTCTTTTGTCTATTTCATATAGTAATTTTGGGATAGTTCTGTCTCCTCAATATGCTTAATTTTAACGATAGGATTTTTGGTTTCAGGTTTAATATTCAACATTAACAAGATACTCTAAGCTAGGGTGTGTGCACTACCCATAGGCCCTATTTTATACCGTAATGATGAATGATAGTGCTTGAACCAATATTTTAGACCACTAATCAAGGAGGATTCCATGCACACCCTTGAGCACACTACCCACCTATTTGACAATACGAGAGGGTGATCTTTCTAGATGTTGTGTCTACTGTGTTATGGAGAATACATGGTCATAAATATTCCCAGGGCTAAAGATTTTTCTTAATCATAAGGGGTCTCCTGATATACCTGAAGATATGTGAGAACTCAATTTCGTATATGGGTGTTGTCTAAGTCCTGGGTATTGGTGCTTGATCGCCCCTCACTTCACTAGATGCTTTATAGAAAATATATCTTAGAAAATAAAAACTCCTCCATGATATTTTAAAACCCCTAGCATAGGGTTTCTAACCTAATAAACTAATGCAAAAAATACTATTTTTAAATAGGGAAATAGGCAAAAAAATGAAAATATGGGAAATTTATATCAGGGTTATGCATAGTGGCGAATATTCGTAAATTGGGCGAAAATTGGGATTTCCAAAATTGAAAATTGGCGAATATGAGGACCCTCGATATTGGCCCATTTGCCTAAATTTTTTAGGACCAATTGTTTCTTAGGGTCAATTCTCCACAATATATTTCCAAACATAGGTATATTTGTACTCGTTGGAAAGCTCTTTTCGATATTTATCTAATGGTGGTGTTTTTATGAAGTTATAAGGTGATTTAATAGGTCAAATATTTTCCAAATATAACCTTGCTTTTTAAGGCTTTAAATACCCCAAATTTTGGTGTGAAGATGATTGATTTTATTTGCTTAGGATTCACCTTGATTCACTTTGATTTTGATTAAGATTCACCATTTTTTTACAAGTACATTTTGAGTCCAACCCCTTATGCATAACCTTGATTTATAACCAACAATCAAAATGGTAGGGCAAGAACTATTGTAGTCATAGTGGAAAATGACCTTGAAAAGTGCTCTGATACCTCTTGTTAGGAACCTTCTAATTATAACAAGAACATCCACATAAATATTGCAATGAAAACAATAAATTCATGAAATAACATAATGTTGCAATATGAAATATAAATGTTGAATCTCACAAATCACAATACAAAATTGCGGGTCTCTTCAAGGGGGTAACCTCTTTCGATACTTTGATTTCAATTATGCAAAAATATACATCCATTTATGCCCATCACAGTTTTAAAGACTTCATAAACCTACTTAACGCTCAAGGTTGGATTACATGCAAAATGCCACCTAAGATAGAATATTTTATCAAACAAAATAATTACATTCTTTATAGTAGTTATATAAAATGGTTCCACTTGTCTAGGCACCTCGAGTACCACAAACTATTACAAAATATTACATAATATCCTTACAAATATTATAATGGGATCCCCAAATTAAGAAAGGGTTTAATACATAAAGTGTTAGGATGGGGTTCTAACAAAAAAAAAACAAAAAGTTCCTAGGATGAATAATTTAAAAACCCCAATAGTCAAACCATCTAAAAAAGTTTGAAAATAAAGACAAGGAGGATTGGCCATCTAATAGAAGGAAAAGACACGACATCAAGGCACAAATTCCAAAGATAGCAATTGATCCCATAATGAAAGAATAGCCTCAAGCTCACCTACTTGCACAACTTTAAGCTTGACAAGTCTAGAAGATTTTTTGGTGCATTAAATATGACAACATGGAAAGTTGCAATAAGACCAACATTGAATATAGAGAATTAGTTACATATATTTCCTACACTTAGGCTTCGAGAATACCCAAAAGGATTAGATGACAACAATGGTAGTAGCAATTCATCCAGAGGCTTGAAATCATCCAATATTAATGAGCATAGATCCAAGGACCATGAAGGAAGTGGCATATTAAATGGAAACATAACCCAACACTTAAAAGAGTAGTCATCCTCAAAATATCTACATAGTTTTAGAGGGAAATTCTCCATGTTTTGTAATCTTTATATAGTGGTTTGATTAGCTTTGTAAAGCATCAACAAGTTATACATTTTATATAGCTTTCCCTTCATTTTCCTCTACATTACATACTTATATTCCTGAGTGATCTTACATGCATACCCTTGAGCCCCTACTTTTAGCTTAATATTGTCATGGTTTTATATTCATATATACACACTAGAGGCCTGTGACTATTTGGTTCCAAGTGTTTAGTTCTCCCTATCCGATTTTCTTTATGTATGTGTGTTTATATATGCTTATATATGTTGAGGAGAGGAAGTGTTCATGATGTCATCATATTACATTCAAGGCTATTATGCAGGGGGGGTCTTATCTTGATCTCCATGCATTGCCTCAATTAGCTTAGATTTTATTTTATTGTTCTTTTATTTTTTGCATATCTCTAATCCATTTTCCCCAAAGCTGTTAGAGTAGGACTATGCGCTCAAGGTCAAATCTTAAGAGGAATCAACCTTGTAAAAAATATTGGAGGCCTTCATTAGAGCCAAACCGTGTACTCTTAAGACTGGCCCTATTGTTTCGCTCTACACAAAGCACAATACTATTTGATCCTTCCCATCCAATGACCTAGACCATCAGAGAGGAAAACAAGGATCAAAGAGAAAATAAAACATAGGGGAGATATATTTTGAAAGCCAAAAATAAATATAAAAGGTTTTAGCAAGTAGTGGGATTAACTCCATAAAATTAAAATGATGATGTCGATGATGGTATCTTAGAATATCAAGGAATGATATGGTTCCAAAAAGTGTTAACAACGAATTAATAGATTATCATATTCTTGAATTTGTTTTACTATAAAAATAAAAATGCAGTGAGAAATATAAATATACATTTAAAGAGATATGGAAGATAGGGATTATATGATAGTTTGTACACTAGGAACTTTAAAAGATATTTTAACTACTTGTGACAATCACATAGAGAGTTGTTATATGGAAGAAGTGAATGGGTGGTTGGTATTATTAAGAAAGGAAACATGTAAGAATTAGAGTCATAAATATATAATCCAATACTATAATACTTTTATATAGATATTAAAAGAAATTAATTTTATTCATGTCAAATATAGTGATAATTCTTAATTGTCATATGTAAACTCTTAGTGGAATATTCAACATAGTTCTATCTCCTTTAATGAAAAATTTATAATCTTAGGTTGTTTGAATGAATAAAGGACTTTGCTTTCTTTTTTAATATGAATAGAATTTGGGATGTTATTACTTCATGCTCTCAACTTATGTGGTATAATAAGCATATTAGGATATTTCATTTGGAAAAATAATTAGACTAGATATTTCAATATGAAATTTTGGAGAGTTTAATTGTGATCAAAGTTTTTTGTGAATGGACTAGATAATGTTAGAGTACTTAAAGATATTATATTTTGAATAATGAATCATCTTATGGATACTTTGAATCATTAAATGAGTCAAAATGATACTATATCTTCCTATCTCTTCATTATTCTTGTTAATAGATTATGAAAAGCACTATTCAATGAAAAAGAGAAATCCAAAATCAAAGGTATTTAGGTTTCCATGGATGGTCCCTTTGAATATTATTTCCAATTCATTGATGACATCCTTCTTTAAGGTCATCCTTTGGTCAACAAATCCATTGAATTTAAATCTATCTTGTCATACTATAAGAAGATAACTAGATAGCTGAAAAGTATGATACACTTTATGATCTTTTTTTTTATCAATTCTAACCTTTATCTCTAATGGATTATTATATATTTTTTAGGGTATATAATAGGAAAAATACCATCAATATATCTAGGTATTCTCTTATTTGATAAAATAAAGATGGCGATTTTCGATTCAATTTTAGTTAAAATAATTTTTTTGTTTTAGCTTATAAAGAAGACAATTTTTAACCATGTCTATAAGGTTTCAACTAATAAATTCTAAAGTGCAATTTATCCAAATATGTATAATGTTACTTTTGAGATTACAAATACTTATAGCTTTTGAAGAGTTTGTATTTAGAATGGACACTGGGAGAAGTTTATGTTTCTCATTTGTAAATGGAATAGGGTTTGGAAAGGAAGGAATATGTAAGGGGAAAGATCATGAAGTTGTAGATTTATGAGTTTGAGATTTGGTAAAATATTTGGTTTGTGGTTATTGAAAAATAGTAAAAATTTTGGACTAAAATATGACTTCAAAATATATAGGCTCTATTGACATTAAAAAATATTTAGGAAATAATAGTTATCTCAATGATTTATAATATAAAAATTCATATTAGAGTGTTTTTAATTAATTAATATATACATTAAATGATTAAATAATGAAATATTTTTTGCGTTTTTTTGGTGTCATGCTTGGCTAAAGATTTATCTTTTTATTTTTATTAAAATGAAAAACTATTGGTCTAAGCCTCTTTGGCCTGATGCTTGGTCAAAGATTTATTCTCTTATTTTTATTAAAATGGAAAACTATTGGTCTAAGCCTCTTTGGCCTAATGCTTTGTCAAATATTTATCCTCTTATTTTTATTAAAGGACAAACTATAAGCCTAGGCCTCTTTGTTGTGTACATGTTTGGAAGTTAAAAATTATATTGTTGTGTCCAAAAATTCATGATCTCGGATTTTTATTACTAATATAGTTGAGGAAGAGGATCCCAAACATGCAACAAAGTAGCTCCAAAATATGATAATAGAATTTTGTTTGTACATTTTTTATGGAGGATGTGTTTATTTGAAATTTATTAAGAGATCATGGATATTTTATGAATTTGAGATATAAGAATTTGGAGAAATTAGAATTTCTTACTCCTAAATATTTCCTGGGAGGAATATTTGGTCACTAAGGCTCTCCATAAAGCCTTACCATCCCTTTAATTAGTAGCTTGAAATAATATTTTTATAAGTTATAACCTTTAATAGGGTTATTATGGATTGTTTAAGTGTCTTTTATACGAGTAAAATATAGAATCAACAATTCATTTAGTTCTTTATTGTTAGGTGTAAGAAGATGGAGGACAAACAATAAACATAAATAAAAAGAAAATACACACACTTTTTGAATGAAAATTCATGCATGTTTTGGTATGAATTTCAAACCCTAGAACCAAGCTTGTAGAAATGTGTGCATATTTTATAATTTATATATGCTCGTTTAACATGTGTATATTTAATAATTTTATCCATATCACCACATTAATGGTGATATTCATATATTTATATAATGTGTGTATTTTATGAAACATATGCACATTTTATAAATTTTTGTAACTTGTTCTTTTTTATCAACCTAAACAAGGGAGGTTGTGTATGGAACATTTGAAACTAATAATTGAGTTATCATTAACAATATTTACAACCTATGACATGATTAAACCATGCTTTCTTCTTTGGTTTCATACTTAGCTTATAAGTAACCAAATTATGGATCTTTTTCCTTGTACTATCCTACTTGCAAAACATATAATGTTATATGTGTCTAATTAAATAAATTTCCAATTAAAAACCTACCATATATTATACTACCATTCTTACTTAAATCATGTCATCTTACCAAAACATAGAGGTAATATATGAGAGATCACCTTTAGACATAAAAAACATGACATTGTTTTATAAACCTAACTAGATTTTGCTTATTAAGAAGAATGCATTACACTATCAAGTGGAAAGTAACTGAAAAGTTAGATATAATTAGGGATGATGTAAGGCAAAGAGGTAAGTGGACAAGTGATATAAATTATCGCTTAAAAAGTCTAACCGGTTATTACAATATTGTTGTATATTATAATAATATCATAATTGGTCAAAATCTTAATTATCATAATATATTGACTCAAAAAGGACTAAGACTACATTTGGAAATCTAAGCTTTTATAATATCTTTTAGATGTATCTTCAAGTAAAGAGAGCATACCTATTTATTTTATTTTCTGAAGAGACCAAAATTTATTCTTTATTATATATTATCTAGATATTATGATATGCTAGTGAAGTTGTTTGAAAAGAGACGATTGAAAAAAACTATTGTGAATATAGTCTTTAAAACGAAGATAAATGCTAATGATTTGATCTCTAGGAGGAATAATTAAAAGCCTACTATTTCTATCATTAACATTACCATGAAAATTACCCACGTGTTGTAGGTGAGTTGGAGAGGGTAGGGCAATCCTCCAAGGGAGATCCCTGGTTCGAATCTCCACCCTACCAAATGCACATTGGGTACCCAAAATTCAGTTGATAATGTTAGTGCGATCAAGATCGGGTGTGAGCTCCGGGTGATTTTGATGGTGTATAACTCCCTGGTCGTGGTTTCTCAGACCAAGGTGGCCCCGTAAGGGGTTTTTTGCTAAATTCAAAAAAAATATTACTATGAAAATTTAAAATTTCTCTTCCCATTTATTAATAACATTGGTATTCCCTTTGATTCCTCTCCTTATTCATTGTCAACATTGGTATTGTATATAATTCATCTTCCTATACAATACTATAGTTGGGATTGCTCATTGACTTCTCTTTCTATCAAGTATCAACATTGGCATACCCCTTAATTCCTCTACCTATCCATTCATAGCACTGATTCTACCTTAGAATTCCTCTTCCCATCCACTCTTAGCATTAGCATTGCCATTGCCCCATAATTTCTCTACCCACACTCAAACTTGACCTTAGGCCCATCCATCACCCTCATCCCAATCATCATATCAACATGCAAATCCTTGAGTCTCCGTGTGGAGACCACATTCTTGAAAAACTCTCATACTTGAGAGGAATAAATATTTATTTATTTTGATAAACTACTCAACACTATAGAGTTAGACCGTGCTTAGAATTGAGCAAAAATTGAGAATATTACTAAAATGGGTTTACTAGTAGAGTGACTAAAACATGAATGCCTAGTAATATTATACTTTTCTTGAGCATTTATAACACAATAAATATAGATACGTCTCCCTTAGATATCAAAACTACAATAACTTAAATGTGATGGAATTCATGTAATGTGCAAGTGCCCACATTTATAATGTTAATAATTTCAATATGAAAAAGATGTAACCTTATTTATATATCAAGATGAATATCACTTTATTAATTTTTAGGAGAAATGATTAAAATCCACTTGAAGAATGAAACTATCTATGATCAATACACATAATATAGGGACAATAAAAAACACTAAAAGAGTGGAATTCTCCACAATTAGCAACTATTAGGAATGAAAAATTTATTTGAAGATTGGTATTCTCTATGATTACCAACTACAAGGAATAAATAGTAAGCCAATAAAAATAGGGACTCTCCATAATCACGAGCCCTAATAAACAACTAAAATTCATTTGAATAGTGGTATTTTCTATTATGACCCAATTATCATCATCTTTTCTTCCCTTAACCTTATTCTTCATCACCTATAATCACAAAATATTAGACCATATTTACACATGAAGAGTCAAAAGCTTTTGGTAATTATATCTAGTTGAAGAGGGAAAAGTGAAATAAAATGGACTAAATACTTCTCTATCAATTGAACTTGGAAGATACAACAATTAAGATTGTGGAAACCAATGAATTTGACTAAAAAGATGGTTGTCAATATAGTTGTAGAGGTTGAGTGTATGAAATGAGTGCATGAGAGTGATATTCTTCATGGTTACCAAAGGAACAATAACAATTGACTTGAAGAGTCTCAACTGCCCATGATTGCAGACTAGAAGAAATACTCAAATCTAAAAATTATCACGACTTCTTCCTTGATTTAATAAAACAAGACATGTTTATAGGTAGTATGTGAAAGATTTGGTGGATACAACTACATGGAATTGACATAATTAATGAAATTATATCATAGTTACATAGATCAATGCTCATTGGTATTGAAAATTAGAAGCTCGTGAAAAAGAATTCTAAAAAAATACTTCTTCTATGTGTTTGCATTATAAAATTAAGCTCTAGCTATAGGAGATAAATATATGTCATCAATATTTATTGTACACCATCTAAAGGTAAATGATAGTAGAGTGTACATATTTCATGTATAAAATAGTAATTGAAGAGGTACTCTAAAATGCTTTATATTGAGATTTTAAATTGATGACACTTAAAAGAACCCTAAATTACAGTTTCATAGGTGCATACTTATGGGCCATGCAACTCTATAACTCAACTCTATGTCATGGAATAAGTACAAACTCAAACACAAGTTAATTTCCATGGACTATACATAGTATAGAGGCACTATATGCTTTTTGCATAATGTAAAGAAAGTGCACATATAAATTGTCAGATAAAAAAACATCCCAAGAAATACTATGACATGAATTTGATATGTTGAACTAACCCTAAATGATATTTTTGTTGGTGGTTGTTTATAGGTCATGCAACCCTATGATCCATATCTATAAATCATTTTATAAAATGCTTGGAACTTGTATATATTACAAATTTATGCTAAACATTGCTCAAATATTCATAAAAAATTGTATTAATTAGGTTGAAGATACGGTTGAGTTTTATAAATGAGAGAGGATTATTTAGATGAAAGACATTTTTATTTATTTACATGTTAAAAAAACACTTTTACCTTTATTTTACCCTCAAAAGTCATAATGATACTTCTTGAGTCAAGGAGACAATGGAAAAAATGAAGAACAAGAAGATAAACATAATGATTTGTTATGGTAGAAAAACAAGATTTAATAGCTCAAAACTTATTTGAAGTGATCACTTATAATTTTTTTTTTAAAATAATAAAATTCATAGTAATTCTCACAACTCAATTTTAGATAAGATAATAATTGTAGTTTTAAAATTTATAAAATGAACTCTTCATCAAAACATACAATATCATACATTTTTTTTTTTGATGAGGAACCTTTTATATACAACATATCCGCAACATGTGAGGGGAGAGATTTGAACCTGGGGCCTCTCGATAACTGGAGAGTTTTAACTACCCACTTTGCTCTCCAACTCCTCTACATGAGCGGATAATATAATACATTTTTATTTATTTAAATGTTAAAAAAACACTTTTACCTTCGTTTTACCCTCAAAAGTCATAATGATACTTCTTGAGTCAAGAAGACAATGGAAATAACGAAGAACAAGAAGATAAACATAATGATTTGTTATGGTAGAAAAATAAAATTTAAAGCTCAAGACTTATTTGAAGTGATCACTTATAAAAAAAGTTAAAAAATAATAATAAAATTCATAGTAATTCTCACAACTCAATTTTAGATAAGATAATAATTGTAGTTTTAAAATTTATAAAATGAACTCTTCATCAAAACATTATTTTATAAGTCACAAGATAGTACTCTTTTGAGTGGTCTTTGATTTATCTTTTAAATTACTATGATGTAAATGGTTTCGTGTGGCCCATTTTGCAAACTTTTTAGCAATCTAAAAAATAACCTTAAAGTGCCTATGGGGGCACATTAAACCCTTACCGTAAAAAACTTTCACAAAACACCATGAACTAGCTTCCTTGGAAGGACAACTTAATCCACAAGTACGACGCTTTCATGTCATTTAAATTTTCCATATTGATATGTAGAATAATTATATATATATAAATAAAAGAATTGATAATTTTTTTTTAAACAATTGGTTATAGGGTTAAGTCGTATTGCTTTCGATCGTAGCGTTAAATCATGGTACTATTATTATAACTCTTACCCTTATTTCGTCTTAGTAAACACGACCTGAAATGAGGGAGATCTAGGTTAGACTACTACCTTTGCCTAAATTGGGCATGCCCCTGATCGTAGCGTTAAATCATGGTACTATTATTATAACTCTTACCCTTATTTCGTCTTAGTAAACACGACCTGAAATGAGGGAGATCTAGGTTAGACTACTACCTTTGCCTAAATTGGGCATGCCCCTGAGGTTTGAACCTAGGTCTCCTCTTGATAAGTGTCCAATATCTTAGCCCTGGTGGACAAAACTTTTAAGGCTAGAAAGAAACATTTAGAACCACTCTTAGGTGGCTGGCAATATCATCCCATTTGGGTATACCACTATCTAGAAGGAAGGCAGGTTCCCCTTCTCCATTTACACTACAAAGACGGATAATATATATATATTTTTATAAAAAATAATTACTCGATCATATTTTATAATAATAATATATAACTTTAATCTTATAAAATTTAAACCAGTTTTACAATCTCCACTGTTAAACCATTCAAATTATACACCCACTTTTATATTTCTTTGTGTACACGTTTGATAGAAGACTATGGTGCCATAAGACCACACAAGACATTGACATCCACGCTGGTACACCGAAATTCAACGAAGAAAATAGAAAAACAAAAAACTTCATCATTCCGGGTCATATTGGTCATTTAAAAATGTTAAAAAAATAATAATAAAACCATAAGTTTCTCATATTAATTAAGTATGAATGGTCTTTGACTTGATGCATTTTGTCCATTACTGAAACGAAACTCCGAGCTTCAGGGACTGTCATACAAAATATGGTCCCACTGTACTCTTCATCTTTTATGAAATGATGGGCTTGGCTTTTCGGGTTGTGGCACATGCTCTTCATCTTTTCCATATTCTTTTATTAAGTTTAATTTTGGTTGTTGATATTATAACGTTTATTTACGTTGGGTAAATGCACTAGGACAATTTCCTTGGAAATTGGAAATTGTTGGGACTGTGTTATCAAACCTTTCAAAGATTCAAACCATGATCACATGTTGACGAACGTTTGTTGTAGGTTTGTTTTTTTAGCTACGAGAGTCTTTTAAAGTCAATTCTTTGTTTTATTTTTAAATCTAGTCTTCAGTTTTTTTCTAAGGAAATTGTGTCTTGGCGGAATAAAGTTATTTCGTGTAAGAATGAGCTTATGAGAAGATCCACATGCATGCATGAAAATGAACTTTAGCTCAAACTAGTAGGGTAGGGTTAGGTTTAGAATGTGATATACCTCAATATTCCGAATGCATGTTGAGTGGTAGCTCACATGGCAAGTTGAAGTTGATGTCTTTTTATATTGAAATGTCTATGTTGTGATTGTAACTTGATCTACTGAACTAGATATTAACTCTGAAATAATGCGTGGCATTGTATACAAGTTTGTGTTTTCCATCTAGTTCATTTTGAAGCTTAGCTTTTTATATACATTTTCTTTTTTTATGAGGCCACATTCCTCGTGGACATTTTCACCTATAATATAACAAACCATAGTTATAATAATATTCATGATCATGGAGCATCTGAAGGAAATCCAGGACCAATAGGAGGAGAAAAAATTAGAAATAATAGAGATATTTTATCTCATTATGTTTTCAATAGTTGATTTAAGACAGATGTTTCATAAATTAAATTAAAGTTTAATTTGGTATTGATGATGAATTGTGAGTTCCATATCTCATAATTGTCAACAGTCTGAAGCGACGAATTCCGTCGCAGTGCAGCAGCAATAGTGCAGCAGAAGCAGCAGCCGCCATCAGTCGGAGAGGGGAGCAGTAGTCTCCCATCAAATTCGCCACTGTAGCAGCCGACACTGTAGAAGCCTGCATACTGTAGCAGCCGCCACTTTAGCAGTCCGTGCACGGTAGCGGTCACAAAATTTTGGCCCTAAAAAAAAAAAAAAATGGCAGATTTTGGAGGCAACAAGTTGTGACGGATGGAGCAGCAAGGAGGAGGAGCGAGAGGTCTAGGGGCATCAAACCCTAGGTGTGGGACTTCAGAGGGCAGATCAGCAGACGCGGCGGTGGGGGCTCCGGCGAGATAGCGAGCCCCCGGGCGGAGGATGTGGACAAGGAAGTTCTATTGGAACCGGTCCAAGGGCGTTGGGCGGATGCGGTTGAAGATTTCTCCGAGGGGGACCCAGGAATCTATGCGTCGAGGATCAAAGGAAGACCCAAGAAGGAGACAAAGAGAAACATGGCAACTGGAGACCTTCATATCTTAATGCTCTTCGCGGTAAGCAAAAATTATCCGACTCTTGTTTTAATCTAAAATCTGTCAATGGTAGGTTGCACGTCCGGATTCCTTAGCTCGAGCATGTGGCTATGGAGGGCGGAACATCTCCGGTGGCTAAATTTATGGGGGTGAGGCCATACATGGAAGTCATAAGGAGATGGGCCATCCAAAAATGGCGGCCAAGGGCCGGTATGATGATTAAGGCTTTACCCAAGAGTTTTCTTTTGGTGACATTTCAATGTGAACAGGACATGGAAAGGACTCTCCAAGGAGGTCCTTGGTTTTTTGGGAAAAGGGGCTTGTATCTGAATCGTTGGTCCCCCGATTTCAACCCCAGGACTCGAGTCTCTGGATTTGGCTCCTATTTGGGTTAAGATGCCGGGATTACCTCTCGCTTTTCGGAATGAACAAATCTTGGTTGGGATAGCTACAGAGATTGGAGAACTAATAGCTATTGATCCTGCAACCTTGAGCAAAACAAGACTCCTGTCTGCTCGCATGTGTGTGTTGGCGGACCTGAGTAAAGAGCTCCCTAAATCCATTATTTTGTCGTCTATGTTTGGCCTTCATACTCAGGTCTTTGAATATGAAAATATGTCTTTTAAGTGTAGTGTTTGTGGGAAGGTAGGGCACCAGGGTATCCAATGCATTTCCAAGAACCAGCCCCCACTCCAAAATACTGATCCTCAAACCCGGAATAATATCCCTCCCCGTGAGATCTCCATTCCTACCCAACCTGGGCCTCAAGGACGTGGAGCTCGAAATCCGAATATCAGAGACCCTGTTCGCCCTATTGTAAGCAAGAGACAACGTTTTAACCCTCCTCCTAAAAATTCCTATGCCTCAAAACCCTCTCACAGGGGAGCTGGTCCCTTTGATGGGAACCCTCAAGCTCAACCTGCTCCTAAGATGATACAGCAAGCCTCAGAGCCAAATCACAAAGGAAAGAACCCCATAGATCAACGCCCTGGGGCAAGTAAGTTTGATTGGGTGATACGGGAGGCCTATGGAGGCTCGGTGGAAGTGGTCCCATGTACTTCAGAGGAATTTATGGGAAGAAATTCCAAGGAGATCAACATCCCGAGTGGAGAACAATTTTGATGCATTAAATCATTTGAAGGGAGATCAGATGGATAGCCAAGAAGTGGAATCTGAGGTAGAGGAGACTCAAGAGAAGGATTTAGAGGAGAAAAATCGGAGGAAGGAGCAGGAAACTAATAATATAGGCAAGGATACTCAGGAGGAAGAGGTGAACCACCAAGATCAGTGTAACCCCAAAGTAGGGAAAAAAGAATCTACTAATCAAGAAGCTAAGAGCACGAAATCATCTCCATTGTCAAAAAGACTAGTTAACCTGGAAAGCTAGATTGTTACCCCAAAGACCAAGACTGACCTATCCAAGATGGTTACTAGAAGCCAAGTGAATCCCAAGGAACTTCAACCTAGAGCGGATGTATGGGGATATGGTTCAGTAGGAAGAGGGAAACCTAGCAATGCTTCCTTAAGGCAGAAAGAAGCAGAGCGAGGAGTGGCTGATGGCACTCAAGCAGTATTGCTCTTTGGGGCGAAGGCTCGAGGATCCAAAGCCCATAAATGAAGATTCTTTCATGGAATATTTGTGGGAGTAATCCTACAAAAATAAGAGCTTTGTATGCTCTTAGACAAGAACACAAACCGGATATGATTTTATTGCAAGAAACTAAAATGGAGGAGAGTAGAGTTATTCCTTTTAAGAATAGGACTTGGCGAGAAGTTGAAGTAGTAGGCCAAGAGGCCACTGGAACAGCAGGAGGGTTACTGGTTATGTGGAACAAAAATGTGATTGATAGTAGAGTGATTCTGATGTCTAGTTGGTTTATTTGTCTCTTATGTGTGGATAAAACCACGCTGGAAGAGTGGATCTTAACGAATGTATATGCTCCAATTAGACAGGGACTGAGAAGGGTTCTTTGGAGTCAGCTAGCTGAATTGAGGGAGACGGTCCCCAACTACCCTTGGATTGTGGCGGGGGATTTCAATTGCTACCTTAATCCTGTAGATAAATTGGGGGGCTCTCAAAGAATAATTGCTGATATCTACGAGTTTAGAGATTTTGTTGAGCAACATGAGCTGATGGATGTGGACCTGCGTAGATTCTCCTATACATGGTCTAACAAAATATTGAAGGAAAACCAAATTCAGATAAGATTAGATAGGTTTCTTCTTTCTTAAGAATGCCTAGAGAGGTTTGGGGACTCTTCATTAACGGCACTCCCAAGAATCGGGTCCGATCACAACCCAATTCCGTGGGAAACAGGGGAGGACTCTAAGAAAAGATACATCGAGACCCTTTCGATTCGAACTTATGTGGTTCCAACATCGGGATCTCAAGGATCCGGTTGCCCAATGGTGGGACAAAAAGTATAATGGTTCGAAGCGGCCCAAGTGGCATGTAAACTAAGGAATGTGAAGGCTAACATTAGAGAGTGGAACAAAACTTCCTTTGGCAATATTTTTTGTTAAAAAGGCAGAACTAAAAGACAAGATCAATGAACTACAGGAGAAGCTGAAGTCGGAGCAGCTTACAGAGGATCTGAGAAACTAGGAGAGGGAGTCATTAGCCGAATACCACACGATGCTAGGATTTGAAGAAACCTTTTGGAGGTAGAAATCCAGACTGCGTTGGTTAAAGGAGGGTGATAGAAATACAAAGTTCTTCCATGTCTCTACTCTTCGCCATAGGAGTACTAACAAAATTAAGGAGATCAAGATGGCCGATGGGTCTAACACCAAAGATATGGAAGACATAAGGAGGGAAGCGGTTGAGTACTTTAAATCGTTGCTAGAAGATGTAAATCCGACTATTGAAGAAGAGGACTCTCTGTTGGCAGCCATTCCACCCCTCGTAACTGATAATCTTAATGGATTCTTACTTAGTCCTTTCTCAAAGGAGGAAATCAAGAAGGTCGTTTTTGACATGGATGGTAACAGCTCCCCAGGACCGGATGGCTTCCCTGCAGCTTTCTTCCAGAAGTTTTGGGATATCCTAGGCAATGATGTAGTGGAAGCTATAATTGAGGCTCAAAAGGACATGGAAATCCCAAAAGGAGTTAATGCTACTTTTTTAGTCCTCATCCCTAAACTAGTGGGAGCAATGGAATTTTCCAGTTTTCGCCCTATCAGTTTATGTAACACTCTGATGAAGATTCTCACAAAAACAATCGCCAATAGGCTGAAGGTTATCCTTCCTTTCATCATTGATATGAACCAAGGTGGCTTTGTGAAAGGGCGAAAAATATTGGATGGTATCATCACAATTCATGAGGTTATTCATTCAATGGTGACTAGTAAGGAAGCAGGTATGTTACTAAAGCTTGATATGAATAAAGCCTACGATTGGGTCTCATGGCGGTTCCTCACCAAGATTTTGGGTAAGTTTGGTTTCCGTCCCCAGTGGATTAAGTTGATTTTTAGTTGTATCTCTACTACAAGATTTTCCATCATGGTGAATGGGTCACCCTCCAGTTTACTTTAAGAGTGAAAGGGGGTTGCGACAAGGATATCCTTTGTCTCCATACTTGTTTATTATTTTAGCGGAAGCATTGGGTAGGAACATTTCAGCGGCGGTGGCAGATGGTCAATTGGAAGGTTTTAAACCAGCCTCAACGACGAGAGCCGGTGTCTCACCAACGAGTTTGTGGATGATACAATCATTGTGTCCAAAGCCTCGGTGCCTCAAGCTAGGAAGTTGAAGAGAATTCTAACCAAGTATGAGACGAAGCGAGACGAGTACATAAACTATAAGAAGAGTAGCATCTATTTCTTTAACACGCCTGGTGGGAGGGAGGAAAGAATAGCTAACCTCTTCGGTTGTGGAAATGAGCTTCTACCGACAACTTATCTAGGCATGCCTATGTTCGAAGGAAGAATGAAGGCTACTTTGTGGAACTCAATCATTGACAGGATCTCCAAAAAGTTAGCGGGGTGGAAGGGCAGCCTTCTCAGCTCTGCAGGAAAAGCCTTATTAGTTCAAACTACTTTACAGAGCATTCCAATTTATTGCATGTCTCTATTTAGAATGCCTGCAAAGGTCCGAGCTACATTGGAGCTAATTCAACGCAACTTCTTGTGGTCAGGTTCAAAGGAGAGAAAGAGAATTTCGTTGGTAGCATGGAATCAGGTGTGTGCAAGCAAGGATCAGGGGGGCATGGGGTTAAAGAGAATGAAAGAAATGAATCAAGCTCGGATTGGCAAACAGGTATGGAGATTTATCAATAATGATCAATTGGGATGGGTAAAACTTCTTAAGGCAAAATATATCGGAAATAATCGGGACTTCCTGAAAGTCGATAATCTCCCTAGAGGATCCTATTTTTGGAATTGTTTGCTCGAATGTCGGGAGGTAGTCGGGAAAGGCATCAGATGGAGAATTGGTAATGGAAGACAAGTGGACTTTTGGAAAGACCCGTGGTTGGAAGAGGCCCCTCTGAAAGATAACTTAGACCTTCTGGTCCTCCAACATAAACTTTCGAAGGAAATGGGAGGAAAAGAATGGGATTTTATTGCTGTAGCACGGAAACTTCTTCTTGGAAGAAAATCACAGTTCATAATCTGTCAGAGCAAGAGAAGGTGGCCCTAACCAAACTCAATGATGCTTTAAGGGTGTTCCCGATCATTCTTGGGGGAGGAAGAGACAAGGCGATTTGGGGCAAAACTACAAGTGGGATCTATTCAGTAAAAACTGCCTATAAGTTAATCCACTCAGGATTCAATGGCTGGACTCCGACTTCTGTTATTTGGTTAAATAATTTAACCCCAAAAATAGCTTTCTTCTTTTGGTTGGCAGTTCAAAATAAGATCCTGACAACAGATAATCTGCAAAGGAGAGGTTTCCAATTCATCAATCGATGTATCTTGTGTGAGAAAGCAATAGAATCTGTAAGTCATATATTTCTAACTTGTGATTTTTCTTGTACAGTCTTCCAAATGATCCTGTCCAAATTTCATATAGATTGGGTCTGTCCAAATAGCATGTCTGACTTCTGCATTTAGTGGGCTTCCCCCTTCCAGGCAAAGCTTTTGACTTGGCTCTGGAAGCTCAGCTTACCCCATTTTTTATGGGGGATATGGAATGAGAGAAATAAGAGAGTATTTAAAGGACGTAAGAAAGATCCCAGGTTATGTGGTAATAAAATAATCAGAGCTTTGAAAGAAAACTGGAAAACTTTCTTCTTCAAAAATGAGACCATGTCTCTAAGGGAAATGAGGATTTTGCGGAACTGGGGAGAGGAACTTCCAGAACTAGACATTACAACCAACCCACGGGATGGTGTCAAGTGGATACCCCCCACACAAAAGTGGGTTAAGTTTAATTTTGACGGGGCAGCCAAAGGAAATCCAGGGGCTGCAGGAGCAGGAGGAGTTTTGAGAAATGAGGAAGGAAAAGTGGTCCTTGCCTTTGCAAAGCCTTTGGGAACTCAAACAAATCATTTTGTAGAAGCTCGAGCCTGCATGCAGGCAATGAGAATTGCCAGACTTGAGGGTTATAAGGAAGTTATCTTTGAAGGGGATTCACTTAATATAATCAAGGCAATTAAGGAGGATAAAGACCCCAACTAGACCATATTGGAGCTTATCCTAGAAGAAAATATTCATAAATCTCATTTGGTTAATGCCCGAATCCAACACACCTTTAGAGAAGGGAACCAGACGGTGGATCTAATGGCAAATATTGCAGTTTCTGTTGGGGAGATGCAAATTTGGAAGGATAACTTCCCTCAAGAACTATTGGTGTTGGCTGCTAGAGAAGAGCTAAGATCAAACCTGTTAGAGCATCAGGAGATCAGAGGGGCTGATGATGAGTAATCCGAAAGATGGAATTAGGCAGAAAAGGCATCCCATTTGCTAGGGCCTGGGAGGTGACAAGTGTACAGTACAGCAACCTAGTGTTAGTAAGTGCTAGGTGTTGTTTGGTTTTTGTTTTATCCTGAATAGTCAAGCGACAAGTATAGGACTGTGGACTCTAAGTATGGCTTAATGTGAGTCTTAGAAAGATCCATTTTGTATTTTGATTATACGGGCTTGATGCTAGAACCAGACCATTTTGACTTTGTAAAAGGTTTGTGGACCTTATAACCACCTCTACCTTATACCAAAAAAAAATAATATTCATGATTGAATTTAAAGATTTCTAAAATAAAACGTATATTATCATCTTTTATAAGTTTTAACTTAGACGAATCATTAATATATATATATATATATATTTATTATTGAAACTCATTTATGCTTTTGTAATATAAAGTATTACAATTTAATTGTACATATATTGCTTAATAATATTTAAAATTAGATTTTTACGTTGAAAGTTTATATTTTTAACAATTTAATACCACACCATTTAATAATAATTGAAATTATTTTTCTTAGTATAGTTTAAATATTAAGATTACAAGAAGGGCTAACACTAAGATTGGCCAACCAATCCTATACTCCATTTTCTTTTAAAGATAAAGTAGTTTTTAATGTTTGGGAAGCCATAAGCCATATGAGATGACCTCAATAGAGGATTTTGTTTACTTAGTATATAGTTACTTGACCACACTTCAATTAGGAAAATATAGAATACAATCCTATCTCATATGATTTGATCCTTAGACCTTTATTCAAATTTCAAAGTCTCCACCCTTAAATCCACTTAAATTTTTCAAATAGTCAATTTGATGCCTAGAAAAGCTTTTTTATGACTTTTGTTTCATTGATGCTTCTCATAAGCCTCCAAAACTTGTAACTACTGATGGATTTTTAAACCTTAATATGAACATAAAACACATAGGATAAATTCCACAGGATCAAATATAATATAGCCACAATACAGTAAGATCAAGATAATGATGTAAGTAGAATAATATGAGCAAACTAATATGTATATAAAGGCTTATAATATATCAAATAATATTCACTAATAAACAACAATATGAATGTAAATAACCTGAACCATACATGTAAAAAGCATGTAGCACAACTTACAATATTAATTTCTCAAAAATTATGCAATATTTATTACTCGACTTTCTCTTATAGATATGATAATTGACATACATATACTTTGATACTTGGATAATTGGATACGACACTTGATACTTTGATACTTGGATAATTGGATACGACACTTGATACTTTGTTCCTTCTCTATGGAGTACTATATAGCCATAGTAGAATGACGCTTTGGATACTTGACTATTCATTTCCATATGCCAAGTCTCATGACTCTTGACTTCTCTATATGACACTTGCATACTTGATGAACACATAACTCTATATTGTATGCACACATAGACATGACTCTTGATCTTCATTTTGCACACTCTAAATTAGGACACTTTGCACATCTTTACTTTGCATATTTGCACTCTTATATAGGACACTTATGCACATAGACTCTCATTACACTTGCACATTCACTCACATAGTACTTGTACATTTCCTGCACATACACACTTACATAACACATGCATTTCTTGCACATTACAACATTACATAAAATATTACTCACACTCTAAACTAAGATTCAACCCTAATATAATATTTACAACATGCACCATGGGGGTACATTATCATGTAGCAAAAAATGTAATATACTCCAAAAACTACTTTCATAAACTACATTTACATTATGAAGAGAATCTGCTCTGACTATGCTAAAATATAGCCAATTGGAGACTACCTACCACTACTCTTTCAACTCTATTTATCACTATAAATTAATTAGTTTCCCCCAAATCTTGAAGGATACCACCAAAACTTTGCTTGGCCTGATTGTTTCTTGAAGCTTGATTAAAATTTTGGAGAGAAGTTTTACCTAGACCTTCCCAAAGAGGGATCCACTTTACCCTTCACAAATCCTTTTTCTTTTCATGATCTCTCTGTTAGAAAATGAGTCAAATTATCACAAGTTTATATTTTCCAGTATCGTATAATCTCACACATAAGTTCATTTAATAATAACACCAATATTGCATAAAATAAAAGCTTTATTGATAAATATTGATTCTCATTACAAATTGATTTTATAGAATAGAGCTTTGTCTTCAGTATATAACCTTATATAAGACTCTTCAATGTACCTATCTTTTTCTCTCCTCAAAATCATGGGAGATGCATAACTCTTCATATTACATGATGATAAAGTCTCTCATGATTACATAACTTCCTACTTCTAAACTTGACACATCACACTCATTCATAACTCTCACACACAACTCTTCACCTACATACATGACACCTTTCATTCATAACTCTTCACTTACATACATGATACCTTTCACTCATAACTCACACTTGATTACATGACACATAAACACACTTCACAACTTGACATATACTATTGAAACAAATAATAAACACACCTTCTAATCTAAATATTTACAATGGTACTCAAGGTACCAAATAATGTAATATCGTCAACAACCCCCCATATTACATTATTTGGTGTGAAGGCTTTGTCTTCAATCTCCGACTCTTGTCTACGTCCTTCGGTTTTGCATTTTACACTGCTTGGAATTCTGGCACTGTTCCATTAACCTATTCCTTGCAATATTTGTCAAACTTTCCTTTTTTTGTAAAATATTTTAACATGTCCATGATTCGATTCCATACTGTTTTACAGATCCATCCATAATATACTTCAATTGTTTTCTTGTGACATGTTTTTGGTTTGGTATTTTCATAGACTTTATAATTTTAAAGCATTTTTTTATTTTGATTCATGCCTTTCGTTTGTTCCTTTTATCCTTTTTTTCAGCAACATTTATTTTGTTATAAAAAACATCAATGCATTTAGAAATTTCCAAATGATTTGTATTATCATTCTTGTCGCACTCTTCCTAATTTTGTCTATACCTTCATTGTCTATTATTATTTCCATAAGGGATCTTATTTCATTTTCACCCTCATTTTTTGTTTCTTGAATTTTTTGAATTAAGTTTCCTTTACGATTTTCTTCTTTTGGATATCAAGACTGATATTGTCTTAGTTGGAACCTTTGAAATAGTTTACTTATTTGATTCCTTTTATTCAAAGAATTATATCTACAATAGCTTGTGGTATGACCTTCCATATTTCATATGTAATAAGATCTTCTTCTTCATTCAAGTTGAGATGTAGCAATATTTAACACATGTTTCATATCTGACTAGATTTTCCACTTCATATTCTTGAAGAATGTTAACTAATTCATCAAAGGATATGGTTTTATTTAGCACTTGAAGAGAAGTGACTAAATTTTTGAATGTTTTTGGGAGTGCTCTTAATGTAACTTGGACAAGAAATTTATCTTCCACTTTTTCTCCCATAGTTTGTAACTTAGCTTTTAATTTTGCTATCCTTTGAAGAAAAAATTCCATACATTATCCACTATGAACCTCTAAAGAATACAATTATGATAGTTTGTAACTTAGTTTTTAATTTTACCATCCTTTGAAGAGAAAATTCCATACATTATCCACTATGAACCTCTAAAGAATACAATTATGATTGCAACTGCAAAATAGTTGCTTCATTTTTTCTTAGGATTTTATAATCTCACACATATACTCATTCAATAATAACACCAATATTGCAAAAAATAAAAGCTTTATTGATAAGCATTGATTATAAATACAACTTCATTTCATAGCATAGAGCTTTATATTCAATATATAATCTTACATAAGACTCTTCAATGCACATAATGTTTTCTACCTTCAAACTCACAAGAGATGCATAACTCTTTATATTACATGATGATAAAGTCTCTCATGATTACATAACTTCCTACTTCTAAACTTGACACATCACACTCACTCATAACTCTCACTTACACACATGACACCTTTCACTCATAACTCACACTTGATTACATGACACATAAACACACTTTACAACTTGACACATACTATTGACACAAATAATAAATATACTTCCTAATATAAATATTTACAATGGTACTCAAGATACCAAATAATGTAATACCACCAACACTCTCACCTTAATATATATATATATATATATATATATATATATATATATATATATATAGTCTTGATTTTTTATGTGTGTCCTTTGACAAAGATGGATACAAAGCAATGTAGCTTCATATGAAGAATCATCATGCTCATTAATGAAAGCAGTTTTGTCCTTTAAATTATTTATTTGAAGTCTAGACTAATCTATGTTGAGCAAGGTGCAGTGACAGTATTGTCATTGTTGTCAACACAGTCAGATAAATCGGTTGATGCAGTGGACAGGAGTTCAGAGGTTACTCAGAGTATGTACAGTGATGTTAAATGTTTATGAGGATGTTTCTGATGTTTGGGTGAAGTTGCTACAGGTTGTCCAAGAAGACCAAAGTGGTCCATATGCAAAAGAGAAGCGAAAAAGCTAAGGGAAAAAAGTGTCGCGATATCGCGACATGTTGCATTTTCACGGCCAGAAGAGAAGAGAAAATGCAAGGAGAAAAAGTGTCGCGATATCGTGACATGTTGCATTTTCGCGGCCAGAAGAGAAGAGAAAATGCAAGGAAAAAAGTGTCGCGATATCGCGACATGTTGCATTTCGCGGCCAGAAGAGAAGAGAAAATGCAAGGAGAAAAAGTGTCGCGATATCGCGACATGTTGCATTTTCGTGGCCATAAGAGAAGAGAAAATGCAAGGAGAAAAAGTGTCGCGATATCATGACATGTTGCATTTTCGCGGCCAAAAGAGAAGAGAAAATGCAAGGAGAAAAAGTGTCGTGATATCGCGACATGTATTTTCACGGGCCAAAGCTAAGAGAAAGAGCAAGGAGAAAAAGTGTCGCGATATCGCGACATGTTGTATTTTTGGGGGCCAAAGCAAAGAGAAAGAGCAAGGAGAAAAAGTGTCAAGATATCGCGACATGTATTTTGCGGGCCGAAGCAAAGAGAAAAAGCAAGGAGAAAAAGTGTCGCGATATCGCGACATGTATTTTCACGGGCCGAAGCAAAGAGAAAAAGCAAGGACAAAAAGTGTCGCGATATCGCGACATGTATTTTTGGGGCCAAAGCAAAGAGAAAGAGAGAGAAAGAAAAAGTGTCACGATATTGCGACATGTCGCATTATCACGACTCAAAAAGGGTAGCTAGGCAGAAAAAGAAAAAGTGTCTCGATATCGCGACATGTCGCATTTTTGCGACTCAAAAACAGCAGGCAGGAAGAGAAAGAAAAAGTGTCACGATATCGTGACATGTCGCATTTTCTCGACTCAAGAAAGGCAGGCAGGCAGAGTAACAAAAAATGTCATGATATCACAACATGTCACATTTTTACGACTCAAATAGGGCAGGTTGGCAGAGTAACAAAAGTGTCGCGATATCGCGACATATCGCATTTTCAGGACTTGAAAAATCCAGGCAGGTAGAATAACAAAAGTGTCACGATATCACGACATGTCGCATAATCGTGACTCATAAAGGGCAGGCAGGCAGAGAAACAAAAGTGTCACGATATCGCGACATGAACACCAGGATGGTGAAACTGAAGACTGCATAGTGACGTGGACCCATAAGGAATCTTTAATGTTTTGAAATCATTTAAGATGGTCGTTACACGTGGAAAGAAATAGACGCATGCCCATGTGGAGAATACGAACAGTCATGGAAAGAAACGGATGCATGCCCATGTGGAGAAGACGAATAGTCATGGAAAGAAATGGACGCATGCCCATGTGGAGAAGACGAACAGTCATGGAAAGAAACAGACGCATGCCCATGTGGAGAAAATGAACAGTCAAAGAAGGAGAAAATGAACAGTCATCAAAATAGAAATGAAAAGCTTTTTCGGGAACCAAAACGCATGCATGCACAAAGGAGAAAATGAACAGTCATGACCGAGAAGACGAACAGTCATGGTAGGAGAATATGGTGTCAATTCTTTGCATGTAACGTGTTTGACGAAATGCCTACTCTATATATATAAAAGGAGTTACATAAAGAAGGCATTACAATTGACAAGTGGTGCATGGGAATATGAAAGAAGAAGTTACAACTGGAGTTACAAAGATATAGGATGGTTATAAAAGGAGTGTTGTTTGGAGAATTTCAATGGTAGATTATTTTGTGAATAGCGTCGAAAGAGAGTGAGGATTTTATCTTGTGAATAGAGCGAGAGGCACACGAGAAGGGTGTGTGTTTTGTGAAGTGTGGGAGATGTTGAGTAAGTAATAGACCAGTCAGGGTCTTATAAAAGTGAAGGCATTTCTATGTCAATCTTCTAGTTTCAAGATTAAAGTCCAAGTTGGTGCTTGGCATCAGAGTTGGTGCTCCTTCCAGTTGGTGCTGGTAAATCAGGGGTTGGTGCTCCTTTCTATTGGTGTAGATAAATCAAGAGTTGGTGCTCCTTCCAGTTGGTGTTGGTAAATCAGGGGTTGGTACTCCTTTCTATTGGTGCAGATAAATCAGGGGTTGGTGCTCCTTCTAGTTGGTGCTGGTAAATCAGGGGTTGGTGCTCCTTTCTGTTGGTGTAGATAAATTAGGGGTTGGTGCTCCTTTCTGTTGGTGTAGATAAATTAGGGGTTGGTGCTCCTTTTTGTTGATGTAGATAAATCAGGGGTTGGTGCTCCTTCCAGCGTGTGCTGGTAAATTGATTGTAAAGTTGTTGCTTTGCAAAGGCTGGATTTGGATGGGAGTCCAAACAGTCAATTTTTAAGGAGTAGCCAAAATTGGTGAACCTCGGTATATCTTGTGTTGTGTGATGCTCTCTTGTTATATTTGCTTTATTTGGTTTTAAGTTTTCATTGTTTCATCTTTAAGAGTTGAAGATTTAAGTTTTAAAGAGCTACACTGATTCACCCCCCCCTCTCAGTGTCATTGTGAGACTAACAATTGGTATCGGAGCCGGTTTCCTTGTCAGGCTAAATCAGCTAGGGTTGATCTTGGATTAGTATGCAATGGATAAGAAGAATAGATCTTCCTCCAATAAAGCATCTCAGTCAGTTTCAGTTTTTGTGAAAGAGAAAATTGAACTAGAAAAGATAAAAGGAGTGAATTCTAAAGTATGTGATGAAAACCTTGAGCTTGAAGTAGATCTAGAAGGTGAGTTGATCGCTGCACTTGAAGAGTTGAATATAGAAAGGAAAAAGAATAGAATATTGTCTAAGAAGTTGGAAGAATATGGGGATAAGATCGAAGATCTCTTCTTACAAATTTATAAAGACAAGAAAATAGAAGAAGCCTTGAAGTCACACCTGGATGATAAAGTCAATGTATGTAGCAAACATGAAGAGGAATCTAACAAAGTTTTTAGTGATCTAAAGCTGTAAGTAGAAGAGTCCAAAAGGATTGAAGAAACTATTAGGTCACAGATCAATGAGAAAGAGATTGTTTGCTGCAAACAAGAAGAGAAGATTGTTTTATTGAAGAAACAACTAGAAGAGGCCAATACAAATCTCAAATTTGAGAAGAGCACAAAGTTGCTAGATAAAATGATAAGGCAACAAAGAAGCCCCATGTGTAAGATTGGTCTTGGATGTGAAGCTGAACAACCTTCATCTTCTAAATCTACAGAGAAGAAGAAGTCCACTAATGAAGGATCGAAGCAAGAAAAGCTTGAAGCTGAATCTTCAAAAGGAAGAAAATATCAAAGGAGATCTACAAGAAAGCAACCACAACAAAAGAGGTTCTATCACTCTCACTTTATTCATAATAATGCTTTTAATGGCTATTGTTTTAGATGCAACCATTATGGTCACAAGGCAATTTATTGTGGATTGAATAATAGATCAAAGAGTTATGCTGGTAGAAATATATCTATTATTCTGGTTGAACACTATGTGCAATGTTTTAAATGTAATGGTCATGGGCACATAGCAAGGTTTTGTCCAAGAACTTTTGTATCTAATCTAAGGCAAGACAGTAGATTTCATCGGACACAAAGAATGCAACACGGACAGGGAAGAAATCATGTGCATCAAAGAAAGGAAAATAATCATCCATCAAGGATGCACAAGAGACAACCCCCCAAGAGAAATGTTCAAGTTCATGAAAAGGTTCAAAATAGGGATGCAGTTGAAAAACTCAAGCCCAAGTTCAAGAAAGGTTGGAGAAAGAAAGAAGAGAGGAAATCATGTCTCCTTGGACTGAAGGAGACTACTCCTCTATTGCACTAACCAGCTCCAGGTAGCACATCCTCAGGGGGAGCAATCTTAAAATTTTATTTTAATGCTCCTATGTTGTTTGGTTATCTGAGGATGAAAGTGATGCAGGAGCATCCGATGACAGTGTGGGCAATCTCGCATCCTTCAAAATTTTCTTCAAGTACTTGTATTTTGAATTACATTAATTCATTCCCGGGAGGGGAAGTTGTGCGAAGCAGAAGGGGGAAGTTTGTAAAGTTTGTGCGTAAATTGAGTTGGGGTCGCGAAATCGTGACCTCAAAAGGCTTGGCGGGGCTTGAGCCAGTTTTGTCACGATATCGCGACGTCGCGATATCGCGACGTCGCGATATCGCGACCGTAGTCCAAAGCAGAGGAAGAGAGCGTAAGTCATCGTGATATCGTGACCGGTTTGCACGGCAGAAGAGAGGGTCTTCAATCGTCGCGATATCGCGACGGTTTTAAGACGCAGAGGAGAGGGTCTTCAAACGTCGCGATATCGCGACGTCGCGATATCGCAACGTCGCGATATCACGACGGTAATACAAAGAAGGGGAGGAGGAGCTCTAGACGTCACGATATCGCGACGTCGCGTTATCACGACGGTCTATCAAATGAAGCAGTGAAGTTGGAGTTCGGTCGTGATATCACGACAGTCGATATTTCGTGACCTGTCGCGATATCGCGGCCAGTAAAGGGGCGACACGTGGCGGTCGTGAAGGGGACACGTGGCGGTCGTGAAGGGCACGTGGGTCAAATTTATGGCAACAGGGGGAGAGGCTTGGAGAGATGTGCACGCGGACGGTTACGCGTATGCAAATCAAGTGGAAGGTCACGTAAATTGTGAAGGGAGGTGTCGGCCGCGAATTCTTGTTTGTTATTATTCGAGTTTAATAACATTTACAGGTGTTGGCTTTATGAAGGGGGATAGCAGTACGGAGGACAGGGAGAACGAAGCGGCCGATGCAGGGAGGCCATCAATGCAAGCTCTGTAGGAGATCGGGCAGATGGCATTTATGACAAAATTTTGAAAACCGGGAAGGAGGGAAAATTTGAACTGGGAAATCTTGTTTGGTGGGGCATTGATTGCCGGGAGGACCGGGGGACCTCGTTAAAGAGACGAAATTTTTGTTTTCAGAGGAGGAGGGGGGACGGAAGAACAGAGTAGAGAAAGAAAATACCAGAGCATCTCTGGTCTTGTAAGCCTGCGGGCATTTTGCTTTTGTGAAATGTAATTATTTTTCCGAAGCTTTTAATGAAAATTTGGAATTTGTAAGTTGTTGGTTGTTCCGGTCTCCGTCAGTGGTATCAGAGCCCGTAGCTCCTGAGCGTACAACAGACCGCCGAAAGAGAGAGGCAGTTGTACCAGGACGTGTGGGAGGGCTTGAGTTCAGGTGAAGATGCCTCCGAGAAGAAACCCGATGGGTGGAAGAGGCATGGCAACGAAAGATTTTTGGGCATTGCAGCGACAAGTCCAGGCCCTGCAAGAAGAGCTATGCAGAGGACGTGAGCCGAGAAGGGATGCAGACAGTGAGGATGAAGTGGAAGAGGAGAATGAGTTTGAAGAAGAGGAGGAAGATGTAGACCCGGCACAGGCCCGGCTATACAAGGCCATATCCCAGATCGGGAAGAGGCCAAAGTTAGAGGTTCCCACGTATTCCGGGAACTTGAACCCAGAGGAATTGATAGACTGGGTGAATGAATTAGAAGAATACTTCGAATACGAAGAAGTTGAAGACCCTAACCGGGTCAGATTTGCTAAGACCCGACTGAAGGGTCATGCTAGCATCTGGTGGAAGGGGGTGCAGCTGGAGAGAAACCGAAGAGGAAAGGAGAGAATAACGAGGTGGGACAGAATGGTGGAGAAGTTAAAAAGACAGTTTATCCCCGTTGACTATGAACTGGATCTACTACGAAAAATGCAAAGCTTGAGGCAGATGAACAGGACAGTTCAAGAATACACGGAGGAATTCTATAAAATCTCCATCAGGACCGGGCATTTGGAAGCTAGCAAGGAAAAAGTGGCCCGTTACATCAATGGGTTGAGACCGAGTGTGCAGGAGGAGTTGAGCTTGGTTCGGGTAAGCACCATCGAAGACGCTTACCAGTTTGCTTTAAAGGTTGAAGGAAAATTGAACCGAAGGTTTGAAAGCAAGCCAAAAGTGAAAGAACCAGGAGGAAAGAACGGTGGAAAGAAAGAAGGAAAGGAAGAGAAGAAGGAAGAAGAGAGCAGCATCCGGGATCAGAGAGAAGAAGATGAAGACCCAAAACCGCAAGTTCAGAATGATAACTACCCGAGAGGAAGGGGTAGATCTGGACGCGGGAATGAAAGGGGAGTATTCCGTGGAACATGTTTCCACTGTGGTGAAGAAGGACATCGGGCATTTGAGTGCCCACAACACCGAGAAAGGACAAACAAGAGGCCAGTGGGTCCTGCCAGAGCAGTTGTGGCAGTTGAGGATGCTGACTCAGAACATTCTGAAGAAGCTAAAAAAGGGGAAGCCATGATTGTGAGAAGGACCATGCTGGTGGATGAAGACAAGTCAGAGCAAAGGAGAAGCCTGTTCCGCACCCGGTGCAAGAGTGCAGGCAAAGTTTGCAATGTGATCATCGACAATGGAAGTACAGACAACTTAGTTTCTGAGGAAATGGTTTCTAAGTTGCAGTTGGAAAGAAGGAGGCACCCGCATCCATACCGAATTGCGTGGTTGCGGAAGGACCACAGAGCTTGGGTCCGGGAACAGTGCTTAGTCACGTTCAATATTGGGAGGTACCAGGATGAAGTCCTGTGTGATGTATTCCCCATGGATGCTTGTCATTTGCTGTTGGGCAGGCCATGGCAGTTTGATCGGAGTGCAGTGCATGATGGTCGTGCAAATACTTATTCCTTGGTGAAAGATGGAATGCGGCACAAGTTGAAGCCGTTGCAGACGGAAGATGAAAAGGTGTGTAGCAATGCCAGAATTTGTCTGGTAGAGGGCAGAAAATCTTGCCCAGAAGCGGGATTTGAGCGAATTGTAAAGGTTGTTGAGTGTTCGGAGATATTACAAGGGATGCAGACCGAACGGCTTAGAAGTGAAGGTCACTTCTCTTGTTACCCCGGGAATCTGATGCAGGAGCATCCGGTGACAGTGTGGGCAATCTCGCATCCTTCAAAATTTTCTTCAAGTACTTGTATTTTGAATTACATTAATTCATTCCCGGGAGGGGAAGTTGTGCGAAGCAGAAGGGGGAAGTTTGTAAAGTTTGTGCATAAATTGAGTTGGGGTCGCGAAATCGCGACATGTCACGAAATCGCGACCTCAAAAGGCTTGGCGGGGCTTGAGCCAGTTTTGTCGCGATATCGCGACGTCGCGATATCGCGACCGTAGTCCAAAGCAGAGGAAGAGAGCGTAAGTCATCGCGATATCGCGACGTCGTGATATCGCGACCGGTTTGCACGACAGAAGAGAGGGTCTTCAATCGTCGCGATATCGCGACGGTTTTAAGACGCAGAGGAGAGGGTCTTCAAACGTCGCGATATCGCGATGGTAATACAAAGAAGGGGAGGAGGAGCTCTAGACGTCGCGATATCGCGACGTCGCGATATCGCGACGTCGCGTTATCGCGACGGTCTATCAAATGAAGCAGTGAAGTTGGAGTTCGGTCGCGATATCGCGACAGTCACGATTTCGTGACCTATCGCGATATCACGTCCAGTAAAGGGGCAACACGTGGCGGTCGTGAAGGGGACACGTGGCGGTCGTGAAGGGCACATGGGTCAAATTTATGGCAACAGGGGGAGAGGCTTGGAGAGATGTGCACGCGGACGGTTACGCGTATGCAAATCAAGTGGAAGGTCACGTAAATTGTGAAGGGAGGTGTCGGCCATGAATTCTTGTTTGTTATTATTCGAGTTTAATAACATTTACAGGTGTTGGCTTTATGAAGGGGGATAGCAGTACGGAGGACAGGGAGAACGAAGCGGCCGATGCAGGGAGGCCATCAATGCAAGCTCTGTAGGAGATCGGGCAGATGGCATTTATGACAGAATTTTGAAAACCGGGAAGGAGGGAAAATTTGAACTGGGGAAATCTTGTTTGGTGGAGCATTGATTGCTGGGAGGACCGGGGGACCTCGTTAAAGAGACAGAATTTTTGTTTTCAGAGGAAGAGGGGGACCGAAGAACAGAGTAGAGAAAGAAAATACCAGAGCATCTCTGGTCTTGTAAGCCTACGGGCATTTTGCTTTTGTGAAATGTAATTATTTTCTCGAAGCTTTTAATGAAAATTTGGAATTTGTAAGTTGTTGGTTGTTTCGGTCTCCGTCAGAAAGGCAAGTAGTTAGGAGGAGTTGTCGTATAGTTGCCAAAATGTGTTTCAGTTTATGTAGATGTTTGTGGAGATAGTGTCAAACTTAAGTGCTTCAGTAGAACAACATGGTGAACAACTAGGTTTTTGATGCAGCAGCTGATAGGCGTTATCTGAGATAGAATATGCAGCACAGGTCGACGTGTCATGGAAGCATAAGCTGGCAGGTGCTATTTTTGAAGCCTGTAACATTCCCAATCTATAGATAAAATAGAATCCATGTTGTGAGTACGTCTCAATTCATCTACCAATATCGAGGGAGGACTATGGTAAAGTTCTTCATGACCATTATGCAAATGACTGCCAACGGGTAGGTGGAAGGCGTGAGGTTCTTAACCAAAAATACAACACATCGTTTGGTATAAAAGAACATCAATTTTCTCTAAAGAAGTAGCCGTTATCAAAGAGATGCCAAAGTCAAAGCAAACAGTGGCACTAGCACCCAGTTCGTCAAGAGTGCCAAGTGGCACATGCAAGGCAGAGACGTTGAGAGAATAGTGCCCAGGTGGTGAAGCGCCAAGGAGGACAAGATGCCTATGCACCTAAGAAAGTATTGCATTATTTGAGAAATGTGAGATATTGCTCGAGGAATCCCTTGATCGTAACGAGGAGAAATGCTCCCTGGAATCACGTGAAGAACGTTCACCTAAGACATTGAGTAGCCCTGACATATGCCCTAGCAAGAAACAGAATACTGAGTGTTGATGACTGCACATAGATTGAGGCTCCAACGCTAGATGTAACGGCCCACTGTCAATACCTATGCAAGAGATGAAAACATTCATGGCAGCCGTTAGAAACCAAAGACATTGAGATGCACAACGAATGCGAAGCAAAGTCGTCAGTCATAGAGGAGGTGGCAGTCAAAAGGCTGAAGAAACAAGAGTCAAGAATTATAATATGATGAGCAGATATTAGAGTGCTTATCCAAGAAGACTTTATGATAGAAAGAGTACCAGTGGAGGTGCATTCTATCTTGGAGACAGGTTGGTTGCATGGCACAGTAAGAAACAAGAGTCAGTCTCCTTATCCATAGCAGAGGCAGAATATATTGCAGCGACAGCGTGCTGTACGCAGGAGAAAGTTGCGAAAGGTGAGGTTAAGTTGGATTTTGTTCTAAAAACAAAGCAAGTAGCAGATATCTTCACAAAATCGTTGCCCAAGGAAGTCTTTAAGTACCTTCGCAATAAATTAGGAGTGGTCACGCTTCCCAAGAATTGACTAGCTATCGAGACCACATTCTCAAGGGGAGCATTTGTGTATTTATTTATCTTTTTGCTCACGTTTGTGATTTTTGCTAAGTGTAATAATTTTTGTCTGAGAATGTTGTGCATGGACTCAGGGGGAGTTTACAGCAGCCCTTTTGGTATTGTTGTCAAAGGGGGAGAAGAGTTACAGGAAATTGCTCAAGAGTTATAGAAAATTGCACGTGTGTTGCCAACAATTCCAAAGGGGGAGATTGTTGAGCAAGGTGCAGCAACAGTATTATCATTGTTGTCAACACAGTCATATAGATCGATTGATGCAGTGGACAGGAGTTCAGAGGTTACTCAGAGTATGTATAGTGATGTTAAATGCTTATGAGGATGTTTCTGATGTTTGGGTGAAGTTGCTACAGGTTGTCCAAGAAGACAGAAGTGGTCCATATACAAAAGAGAAGCAAAAAAGCTAAGGGAAAAAAGTGTTGCGATATCGCGACATGTTGCATTTTCACGGCCAGAAGAGAAGAGAAAATGCAAGGAGAAAAAGTGTCACGATATCACAACATGTTGCATTTTTGTGGCCAGAAGAGAAGAGAAAATGCAAGGAGAAAAAGTGTCGCGATATCGCGACAAGTTGCATTTTCGCGGCCAGAAGAGAAGAGATAATGCAAGGAGAAAAAGTGTCGCGATATCGCGACATGTTGCATTTTCGCGGCCAGAAGAGAAGATAAAATGCAAGGAGAAAAAGTGTCGCGATATCGCGACATGTTGCATTTTCATGGCCAAAAGAGAAGAGAAAATGCAAGGAGAAAAAGTGTCGTGATATCGCGACATGTTGTATTTTCACGGGCCAAAGCTAAGAGAAAGAGCAAGGAGAAAAAGTGTTGCGATATCGCAACATGTTGTATTTTCGGGGGCCAAAGTAAAGAGAAAGAGCAAGGAGAAAAAGTGTCACGATATCGCGACATGTATTTTCATGGGCCGAAGCAAAGAGAAAAAGCAAGGAGAAAAAGTGTCGCGATATCACGACATGTTGTATTTTCGCGGGCCGAAGCAAAGAGAAAAAGCAAGGACAAAAAGTGTCACGATATCGTGACATGTATTTTCGGGGCCAAAGCAAAGAGAAAGAGAGAAAGAAAAAGTGTTGCGATATCGCGACATGTCGCATTATCGCGACTGAAAAAGGGCATCCAGGGAGAAAAAGAAAAAGTGTCGTGATATCACGACATGTCACATTTTTGTGACTCAAAAAGAGCAGGCAGGAAGAGAAAGAAAAAGTGTCGTGATATCGTGACATGTCACATTTTTGCGACTCAAGAAAGGTAGGCAGACAAAGTAACAAAAGTGTCGCGATATCGCGACATGTCGCATTTTCGCGACTCAAACAGGGCAGGCTGGCAGAGTAACAAAAGTGTCGCGATATCGCGACATGTCGCATTTTTGCCACTCAAAAAGGCCAGGCAGGTAGAGTAACAAAAGTGTTGCAATATCGCGACATGTCACATAATCGCGACTCATAAAGGGTAGGCAGGCAGAGAAACAAAAGTGTCACGATATCGTGACATGAACACCAGGATGGTGAAACTGAAGACTGCATAGTGACGTGGACCCATAAGGAATCTTTAATGTTTTGAAATCATTTAAGATGGTCGTTACACATGGAAATAAATGGATGCATGCCCATGTGGAGAAGACGAACAGTCATGGAAAGAAACGGACGCATGCCCATGTGGAGAAGACAAACAATCATGGAAAGAAACGGACGCATGCCCATGTGGAGAAAACGAATAGTCGAAGAAGGAGAAAATGAACAATCATCAAAATAGAAATGAAAAGCTTTTTTGGGAACCAAAACACATGCATGCACAAAGGAGAAAATGAACAATCATGACCGAGAAGACAAACAATCATGGTAGGATAATATGGTGTCAATTCTTTGTATGTAACGTGTTTGACGAAATGCCTACTCTATATATACAAAAGGAGTTACATAAATAAGGCATTACAATTGACAAGTGGCGCATGAGAATATGAAAGGAGTTACAACTGGAGTTACAAAGAGATAGGATGGTTATAAAAGGAGTGTTGTTTGGAGAATTTAAATGGCGGATTATTTTGTGAATAGCGTCAAAAGAGAGTGGGGATTTTATCTTGCGAAGAGAGCGAGAGGCATGCGAGAGGCGTACGAGAAGGGTGTGTGTTTTGTGAAGTGTGGGAGATGTTGAGTAAGTAATAGACCAGTCAGGGTCTTGTAAAAGTGAAGGTATTTCTATGTCAATCTTCTAGTTTCAAGATTAAAGTCCAAGTTGGTTCTTGGCATCAAGAGTTGGTGCTCCTTCCAGTTGGTGCTGGGTAATTAGGGGTTGGTGCTCCTTTCTATTGGTGTAGATAAATCAAGGGTTGGTGCTTCTTCCAGTTGGTGCTAGTAAATCAGGGGTTGGTGCTCCTTTCTATTGGTGCAGATAAATCAGGGGTTGGTGCTCCTTCTAGTTGGTGCTGGTAAATCAGGGGTTGGTGCTCCTTTCTGTTGGTGCAAATAAATCAGGGGTTGGTGCTCATTTCTGTTGGTGTAGATAAATTAGGGGTTGGTGCTTCTTTCTGTTGGTGCAGATAAATTAGGGGTTGGTGCTCCTTCCAACGTGTGCTGGTAAATTGATTGTAAAGTTGTTGCTTTGCAAAGGTTGGATTTGGATGGGAGTCCAAATAGTCAATTTTTGAGGAGTAGCCAAAATTGGTGAACCTCGGTACATCTTGTGTTGTGTGATGCTCTCTTGTTATATTTGCTTTATTTGGTTTTAAGTTTTCATTGTTTCGGCTTTAAGAGTTGAAGATTTAAGTTTTAAAGAGCTACACTGATTCACCCCCCCTCTCAGTGTCATTGTGAGACTAAAAATCTATGAAAGTAGATTCTATATATAATACAATTTGAACTACAATATGTATTAGTACTTAAGACTTCTAATTACCTAATGTTGTCATGGTCATAAAACCTTACAAATCGGTTGTAGAATAAGAAAAAATTTAATGAATAAAAGTTTAGATACTCTTAAGCAATTAAATTTGGTAGTCTTAGTATTTTGTCATTGCGAGGAAAATAGTAGATACTTTACCATATTTCATGTGTTGACCACTGTAGATTATATTCCTTATTTTTTTGAGTGTGGAAGTATCCATGTGCGTCCATCATGTGTATTGTACCCTCCATTATGAGAAAAATTCCTCTATACTTTCTTGTGTCTATATTTTTTAAACCATTCCTGAAAGTAAGTTTTCTTCTTATTCTTCAAGAAGTGTGAGAAGACCTATGTGTGTTTATGCTACATGGGATAGCCCCTACAAGAAGAATTCACCAAGTAATTCTGAAACCTTCCACACATCCAAATTTTAAGAATGATATTTGTTGAATATTTAGGATTAAATATATTGAAACAAGTCTCTCTTGTATTACATTATATGATCATATAATGGAATTATAATAGCTTCGCAATTATATATGTATTTTTTAGTAAGATTTGAACCTTAGTCTTGATAGTTTAGGGAAGATTTGAAACTTAGTCTCCATCATAATAGTTGAATATATATCATTTGATTATTAAATATTTTTATTATTGAATATCTTTCTTCATTTTGATTTGTTTCGGCCTCTTCATTTTCTTATGCTTTGAAAATGAAGCTCGGTCTTCTTCATGAAGGTCAAGTAATTTAGAGGAATTTATATGGTCAAACTATATTGGTTTGTTTTAGACTCTTCTTTTTTTTATGCTTTAAGAATAAACCTTAGTCTCCTTCATGAAGGTCAAGGAATTTAAAAGGTTAGATTGATGTCATTTGATTATTGAATATTCTTCTTATTGAACATATTTATTCATTTTGGTTTGTCTCAAATTCTTCATTTCCTTGTGCTTTGATAACACATTTCTTTTTATTGGAGAGCATGGTTCTCTTACTATAGAAATAGCTAGATCATCCTGAATTGTTACTTTACTATTCATATAAGCTTCCTTATCTTAAACCACTTGAGATATATCTCTATTTATCTTATATCAATATTATAGTTGATTCTATATCTTGGATCATTTTATCATGACTTTCGTCGATGGTTGTAGATTGAAATGAATAATAATTAGACTTAGATGGATCAATTTCATGTAAGGTTGAAATATTTATTACAATAAATATACCTATATTCTAATACAATCTATCAACTTATTTGTTTTTATTTCATGCGTTTGAGATTCCTTAACCCTTTGTTTGGTATGATATCATGTCTAGTTACAAGATAACTTGTTTTTGCATCATTAAAGAATATAAGATTTCATGTAACCAATAATTAAAAACTATGATGCACATCATATTTGCTATGATTGCATCTCTTGTTAATATTGATACTTGTCATATTCTAACATGTGAATTGTTACAACACCACTACTCATAGCAATGATATTTTAATAATTATGTTCCACCAAGTCCTCTTCTGTAATGGATGAATAAATAGAGACACACAAAGGTTACACTTGGAAGTTACTTCTGAATTGTAGGAAAAAGAAGATAACTAAGGAATAATGTAGGTTATTTATACTATAATTTATGGATGGATGACAATATTTAACAAAATAAATAAGGATCATGCCTATTTGTGATGACCATATTATAAAAAAACTACATTTGGATGTCCATGCTAGGAAAACCAATTTTTGAATGCTAAATGAAGTGGATGTGACTCATTCATTAATCTAGGATTTCATTCTCGAGATTATAAGTCCTCAAATTTATAGGTGATCTAAAAATTAGAATTTCAAGTTAAGAAATATCAAGAAAGAATGCAATTTAAAAATAACAAAGTATAACAAACCATAACACAAATATATAAGCAAAATAAAAAAATGATTTTACTGCTAAGAAAATAAAATGTAATGAAATCAGTCTATGAGAAGAGATATGAGTCTACAAAATTGCATACATTACTCATATCTTTACAGTCAGGGGTGTATCTCTCTATATACAATATTTTTGGTGTGTTGGAAATCCATCGTATTGAAATGGAAGGTCATTGATATAGAAATGTAGTGGTTCACCTTCCATGAGTTAGGAGGTCACCTATATGAAAATATGGTGATTCACCTTCCATGATTTACAAAGGCATTCAATTAAAAATCATGCAAATGTGATTATGGAAAATTTTTTGTATTATACTAAAGGCATTCAATTAATCATGTTATTTTTAAATTGCATTCTTTCTTGAAAGTATAAAAAACCATAACACAAATATATAAGATTAATGTTATAACAAACCATAACATTAATCATGTTATTTTTAAATTGCATTCAATTAATCATGTTATTTTTAAATTGCATTCTTTCTTTAAAAATAACAAAGTATAACAAACCATAACACAAATATATAAGCAAAATAAAAAAATGATTTTATTGCTAAGAAAATAAAATGTAATGAAATCAGTCTATGAGAAGAGATATGAGTCTACAAAATTGCATCCATTACTCATATCTTTACAATAAGGGGTGTATCTCTCTATATACAATATTTTTGGTGTGTTGGAAATCCATCATATTGAAATGGAAGGTCATTGATATAGAAATGTAGTGGTTCACCTTCCATGAGTTAGGAGGTCACCTATATGAAAATATGGTGATTCACCTTCCATGATTTACAAAGGCATTCAATTAAAAATCATGCAAATGTGATTATGGAAACATGTTTGTATTATACTAAAGGCATTCAATTAATCATGTTATTTTTAACATGTTAACATGGCTAGAGATGCACTTTGACAATGAAAATCTAAATATAGGAAATCACTATTTTTAGTAACTATTTTATTTTATATTTTTTAGGGCCTTCGGAGCATGTTTCCATAAACATGTTGGCAAATATATTTGTAATATAAGTTCCTATAAAAATTTTTGTTCTCTCTTTAATATTTCCATCACTTTTTGAATGAATCAAAATGGAGCCCTTGACACAAAGTTATGCCCCTAACAATGAATATAGGATTTAAAAAATAACTTTTTGGGTATTTTTAGTCATAAATCCATGACCCAAAAAGGTCACATGCCTAGATTATTCATCATTCCTTGTAAAGAAATGGTCCCCACTAGGTCAACTTTTGACATTGGGTATGGAAATAATTTATGTATCTAACTTTTAGCGAGTCATTCTCCTTGGTGACCAAGTTGGCCTACCTTGACCACTCTATACATCTAAATAGTATATCTCTGAGCGGTATTTGTCCATGTGTCAACAATCAGATCCTCCTCCACTAGTGCTAAACTATCTAGATTGAGTTCTTCAATATCCAAGTATTCTATAATAATGGAAGTTTTCAATATAGGTTGATGATAGGGCTTGAGAAATGTTGAAATTTATGTAATTTGATCTTCTTAGGCCAAGGCCAAAAGTGTGATGAGGTGCTTATGAGCACCATTTATATAGCCTACGATTATGTGATTATGTAATCCTACATGCATGTTCATGTAATCCTATGGGACCCTTTCATATTTCACTCTTAGTGGTATTGGCTAATCCACTTTTATTGATAACCTCACTTACAATGGTAATTTATTATTATTTTATTGTAAGGTAAACCTCAAGGCCAAGTTTATGTTAAATTTATTTTAACATGTCATTAGGGTTTTGGTATCACTATCTCATTAGGGATTTGGTATCACTATAAATATACCTCAATAAGGATCCATTTTTATCATAAGTGTGAAAAATAAATGATATATTGGGGATGCCCATGGGCACCCACCTTACACTTCTTGCCATATCCCTTCATTTTTACGTCATTTATTATTGCTATCTTAAATTATATTTTCTTCTTTTTGGTATAGATTGTGGTGAATGCATTCTTTGTAAGGTTTATAGAAAATATTGTAAATTCAAATAAAAAGTTCATCATTGAATATTGGATTCAACCCAAGATAAGATGGAAGATTCAACTCAAAGGCAATTTATCTCTTCTTGGTGATGGTGTATGCTCCACAACAAATAGGTCTAATCTTCCTATGGGATCCTACAAATATCTCTTTATTAAGATAACCATATCTTATATCCAACCTTTAATTGTTGTGGGACCTAATGCTGGTCATGACATTGCTTGTATTTTCTTGTCTTTTCCAAGTTATCATGGACCTATTATTTTTTTTGAAAAAATTTGAAAAAACTTGTATTAAAAAAAAGATCATTTACAAGTTGGGAAGAGACTTTTCCCAGCCTTAGTCAGATAGAACACATGCTTACAACAGTAAAAGAATATTTGCAATGAAGCCAAATCTCTTAAACCATTAACTAGCTAACAGGGGGATCGGTTTGGTCTGTTGATGCAACTTGTCGCGATATCGTGACACTTTTTCCTTCTTCTCCTTTGGCCGCAAAAATGCAACATGTCGCAATATCGCGACACTTTTCTCCTTTTGCCGCGAAAATGCAACATGTCGTGATATCGCAACACTTTTTCCATTCTGGCCGCGAATCATGGACCTATTGTTGGATGTGTTGAATTTATTCTATAAACTGTATTACCTTTTCTACTTTTTTTTTTCCATGAGATGAGTACTCCATGAATTGCACAAGGAGAGTTACATAAGTGAGTGTCAAGAGTTAGAAACCAAAATATACATAAAATAGATTGTGTTTGGTAGAGCTATGCAAAGTTTGATTGTACCCTCACTAAATGTAAGAGAGACTGTCATCCCATGTGTGTGGATGCTTGGAATTGTACATTCAAAGAAAAAATACTATGAATTGATTCACAAATTTTGTCTAGAAATAAATGTGAGAATGAAATACTATGGAAATGGCCAACTTGGTGTCCATCATGCTCCATAGGGTGGACAAAAAATGCTCAAAAAAATGCTATCCTTGTTAGATACAATGGACTTTGGTAAGCCAAAGTTGAGCCACACATGAATAAAATAACACTATTAACCTCCTTAGTTGAAAATTATTTCTTACAAGGAATCATGATAGCTATTTTTAAAAAATAATTAACCACGGTAAAAACACAATCATTACAATACTTACATGTGAGTAATCCCAAGAGGAAATCCATGGAGATAGATTCCAAAAACTTGGATGTCATTACAATAGTGTATACAATCCATAATTTTTATTTGTTTGTTTAGAAACAATGTAGGGGATACATGACTTGATCTATCTCTTGACATCATTCCTCGTCTTGGGTCAATAGAAGTACTTTTGAAGTACTACCAATATTTTTTCCATTGAAAAGTGACCTACTACATTGTTGAAGTATGGTTTCCAAATCATGTTTGAGTGCTAACCAACTGACACACAAATATGTCCCATGTGGCTAAGGAACTTATCTTATAAATAAAAATAAAAATCATATTTAGCCACATGAAGAGCTTGATAATAATTTGTAAAATAAAAATCTACTTCATACAAGGTGGATCAATTGGAAGTATTATGACCACAAGAATCAAGAATGGTGGTGAGTGGTAGGATTGGATATTGGATCAAACAATCTATTATTGAATTGACACTCCATTTCATATGCTTCATGATCAAATGAAATTGCTATAGATACATGTCCCACTTTTGATGTCTTTAATTCGTTAGCATACTCTACATATAAATAAACAATAAAGATCTATGATCTATATGGATGATGGTTTTGATGAGGCTAAAACAAGCCTCATTTTATACAACTTTTTTATCTTCTTATTGCATTATTTGACCATGATTTCCTTTATCATTTGTATTAATGCCTAATTAAACATAATAATTAGGATCAATGCAGTACTAAGATAGAAAGCATGATTACCGATTCCACCATGTAAATTAAAAAAAAATAAAGATATAAAGCATGATATTATGTGTTAAGAGGAAAAAAAAGGAATATTTTGTTGATTAATATCGATCTTTAGGGAATAAAATATAATTATAAAATTTGGGACATAGTAGTTGGAGCACCAAGGACAACATGGAAACCAATAATGGAGACAACATTCCACTTGACACTAGAAATGAAGACTTCATCAGGCATCGAATATAGCATTGCATAGTAAGTTCTAAATATGATAATAGTTGACTGACACCATATATGACAATGCCTTGCTAACACTAGATGTTGGGAAGATAGGGTGGCTCTATATGTGGTAGTTAAGGGTAATAGAGGATGTGATAAAATATTGATGGAATCTTATACCTATAGACCATATCCCTACCTTTTTAGCCAAATATTTATAGTTCCACCATACGCCTAGTGATGAAATCAACAGATGGCCAACTACTTATTGACTTAGCACAACTGAAAACCATATTGGGACACTAACAAATGTACTTTTTGTTAATAAATATGGTAAAACTATTATGTAATTAGAATATCATATTTCTAGCCCTATAATTATGGCAAATGAGATCTAACAAATATAGGTATGCTAAATTAGAATTTGTTGCACCATCTTTTGTCCATATAAATGTTGAAGATAATTTTCCAAGTGTATTGTTGTTATAACAACCTGATAATGAAGGCAAGATGAGGATCTTGTCCCCCTCATAGATAAGTAGAGAAAGAGTCTTATGTAATAGATTATTTCTTATGTTGATATTGTTATTATTGTTTATGTTACTATGATTATTACCTATTGTATTTTGCAAGAGACTCTGTTATTGTTTAAACATGCAATGAAATATTAATTTGAAGTTGTTGGAACATTTATTGGTGTGAATTGAGCTAGAATTTTCCTTTCCACATTGCTATGAAGTAAGGTTCCACTCCAGATGAGGTGGAAGGTACTCCTTTTACATGCATTTTGTGTGTGTTATAGTATAAACTAGATTGCTTTTATTTTCTAAAATTTATAAGAAATAGATAGTTATTTGAGTTTATCTCCTAGGAGGACTAGATATTAAGTTAGTTTAAGGAAAGGAAAATATTGTCATTTTAAAGATTGCATTATCTAAAACTTTCAAGGATTGTACTCTCTCTTCTTTCTATTGTAAGCATGTTCATTTTTAGCATTTGATGTTTCTTAGCATAATCATTTCTCTTTATTTCCATATTGTATTTTATTGATATCTTTTAATTACTTTGGAGTATAAAATATAGAATTGACCTTACCTAAACTATTTATAGAAAAAATAGTCTTCAGACACCACCCCAAATTTGATAATTAATTAAAGTGAGGTAGATATAAAACCCATCACCTTTTGACATTGTTGCTACGGAATACAATGTTGCTAGGATAATTCTAAAAACCTACTAGATATCCAATATTATCTCTTTACTTGGTTAGAAAGCTGACTAGTGATTGGGTTTAAAGTACACCTCCTTAATTGGCTATTTCTTAACATAAATTTTCATTAGGACACATTAAAGTTGATTCCTTAAAAAATTATACCTAGTGCTCTTATTTGTACCTTATACCAATAAGATACTAATTAGCCAAAACTAAGCAAGAACTAGTGGTGTTGAAAAGGAAAGGTAGAGGTATTGAAAAATGATTTGCTTGATAAGCTAGGATGTATGAATAAACCTAGGGATAAAGGTAAGATTTGTTAAAAGGAACCCTCAACAAGCTGCATGTATACAACAATCATGCTTAGAGGTTGTACCAAATGGTTCTATAGTATTAGGGGATTTATCTCATAAAAGTGAAGGGAAAGGAAGCTCAAGAATTTCACCACCTCCCACACTAGATTATTCAGTATCACTTGAAGTATTTCATAACATTTACAACTTTTGTTGGGAAAATATGATGACAAAGAGATAGGAGGATGGGGCTGGACACAATTACTCATACTATCATTTGAAGGCTAGTAACACCACTATGATATTTACATATCCTTTCTATTTGGACCCTAACATGCAAGCACCTATGAAATATATCTCTCCATCGATATTTTTAGGAGGACTGCATTAGAAGACCTGAATCAATTTTTATTTGAATTTAAGATCATATGCCAAACTTGTGACTATGGAACTAACAATAAAAAACTTAAACTATTCTCCTCCACACTCAAAGACTCAGTAATGCAATGGTTTATGGGGTTGGCCCTAGACTCCATTCATATCTAGGCAGAGATGGAAAGGGTCTTCCTAGAAAAATACTAGGAATATTGTCATGTTAAGGACCAAAAAGAAGAATTTAGGATGAAATAAAATGAGGATGAAACTCTTGAAGACTATTTAGATAGATTCCTCTTCATCTAAAGAATATGTGAGGAAGGGATGGACCAAGAACTCATCAAAGTAATATTTTTATGAGGATTACAAGATGAATCAAGGGATGTCCTAAACCTCATGGGGAAAGGTGACATGAACAAATTAGACCTTTCTGATATTATGGAACTGTGTAGGAATTATTCTTGTACAAGGGGAGGGACTCGTAAACACTAAATAGGAAAGAGTGGTAATGAGATAGGATAATTAATGGAATAATTTTCTAATTTTAAAATTGATATTCTCCTACACCTAAACACAACATTGGATGAATTATAGGCTAAAGTTAAGTCCACTTTAATGTTGGCCATATATTAAACAAGGTGTAGGCAGAAACATGCCCTTTAGGAATACCCCTTAAACAAGACTAACATATGTAGCATTTGCATAAAATGCCACTCTACGGATCTATGTGGCCTTTTGCCTAAAATCAAAGCCACCCTTGGAAGAATTTATCCTATTACAGGCGAACTTAATTATGTAGGACAACCAAATAAATTTTCCTATAATTAGAGAGCATCATGGGTATAAAATCCATGGAACATGTCCCTACCACCACTACAATAGGACCAATACAGCTAGCCCCGACCTATCAATTGGTCTAATATAAGATGGTTTAACCACCCATGGATGTAATCAATGCCTAGTAAATCACGGACAATCTAGAACTAGTAATGATTGGGACAATCCCAACCTAATAAACCTTATGGAGGATAGCAATAATTCCAAAATCAACAATAAGCATTGCTACTAGGACTTATTGGTGATCCCCAACCAATAAAACCATAACTATAAAAGCAACCTCCAAGTTTGGCTCAACCTATGGCCAATCCAAAAAATAAGATAGGCAACCTCTGTTTATAGTACTAAATATCATGACATGGTTAATCTCAATGCTATTGATTGTTACAACATTCAACTTCACTCAGGAAATGTAATGCTTGATCCAACACATCCTATAATAGTATAATTGAAAGAAGAAAGGAAAACAATATTACCAAGTCCTAAGCCATAAAATAATGAAGAAGAAAATATTTTGAAAAACATTCCTTTAAGATCCTATAAGGAACTATATCCTAACGTCTAGAACCCAAAGGATATTTCTTATAAGAATTCGATATATTGATAAAATTAAAAAACTTAAATATAATGATTCCTTTACTCCATAAATCAAGGATGTACCAATATTTAACAAGGTTATCTAAGAGATGGGTATCAAGAATCCTAGGATAAGATAAAAAAACTTATCCAAAGACAATACAAGTATATGGAAAATTAGTTGATATCTTAGTAGGGAAGCTCATTCCACCTAAATATGAAGATATTAGAAACCTTATAGTCTCCATTGGTACAACTAAATACCCAATGTATTGGTTGACTTTAGAACAACCATAAACATCATGACTATGGAAATTATGAATCAATTATCCCTAACAAATATATGAACTACTTCTACTATACTTCAATTAGTAGACCAATCTACAACAAAAATTGAATGAATAATAGATGTCCTAGTAACCATAGAATCATGGGAATTTCCTATTGATTTTATGATTCTACAACTAAGAGCTAGGGTGAATGGCTATCCATTGATCCTTGGGTAACCTTATCTAGCCATTGTTTTTGCTTTTATATATTTTTGCTCAAGGGATATGACTATCTCTAATGAATTTAATTCCAAAAATATCTCTCTATACCCTTTAGCTCAACCCTCCATGGTTTTCTCTAGATATATATGGATGGAAAAACCTATTGAATAGGATAATTTTTCTTATTTGGCTATGATAACTATAAAAGAACATGCATAAGAGTTAGATCCACTAGAAAGAGCCCCTTTTGAGGATGAAACTATCCTATTAGAGTCCTCAAGTGGATCTTACTCAAATGACTAAGAGACCACAATTCACCAATTCCTTTAGAAAGATGAGGGTGAAACCTTCGAACCCTTATCACCTGTTTCATTGTAAGACAACCCATTAAATTTGGAACATGGGTGGAAAAGACACCTCCTATCATATTTTAAATATTCTTCAACAAATATTATTTGTATAGGGGTTGCTTTTGATGAAACACTAGAATTTTCTATTCCTTGCTACCTCATCATTGTCCCTTGAACTCATTGGTGAGTAGAGGAGTTAACTTGGTGTAACCAGGCACCAAGCAGATAGAGATACAACCAAGAAAATTTATTAATATTAATAGTTGGTTGAAGGATGAAGAAGAAGCCAAATTATTTGAAGTTTTAAGCCAACAAATGAATTCATTTGCATGGGATTATAGTGATATGAAGGGGATACACCCTAACATATGTACTCATAGAATATATACCACCGATAAGAAACCTATATGCCAACCACAAAGGAGGATAAATCTTGCTTTGAGGGACATGCTAAAAACATAGATAAACAAGTTATTGAATACAATTTTTTTTACCTAAAATTTTATAGCCAATGGGTCTCCCCATTGGTTATTATCCCCAAGAAGAATAAAAATATGTGTGTTTGTGTATGTTGACTACAAAGAATTTAATAAGGCCACATAAAAATAACAAATTTTTATTACCTTTTATAGACTAAGTAATCAACACTCTTTTTTGGAAGAAATATTTTTCTTTCCTAGATGGTTTTAGAGGTTATAACAAGATACAAGTGGCACTAGAAGACCAATATAAAACTACCTTCATGTGTCCCTAGGGAACATTTGATTTTCAAGTCTTAATATTTGGGTTATATAATGACTTTTCAACTATCCTACAGACAGTTCTTATCATTGTAATGGATCTCACTAATGAATGTGTCAAGGTATACATGGATAGTTTTATAGTATATGGAGAAACCATAATATTGATTGAGCTCTCCATCGATTCAAAGCCCATAATCTATCTTTGATCAATGAAAGGTGTTTGATGATGATGGATGAAGGGATCATGCTAGGGAATCATGCCTCAACCACATGTATAAAAGTGGATCCAAAGAAAATAGAAGTCATAAATCAATTACCTCTACCAGGAACTCAAATAGACATCAAAAGTTTCTTAGGACAGGCAAACAATTATAGATGATTTATCGAAAACATTAGTAAAATTACTACCCCACTATTCTCCCTCCTTACCAAGAATATTGAGTTTAAATGGACACAAGAATATCAAGTGGTATTTAAGGCCATTAAAGAGAAATTGACCTCTACACTAGTATTGAGGAGACTTAACTGGAAACTCCCATTCCATAAATTTTTATATGATTCCAATACTCCTATAGGTGCAATCCTTGGTCAAGAATAAGTAAATGAAAATAAATTATTCCATTTACTATATTAGAAAAAAATTTATTGGGGTAAAAAATAATTACACGATCGAGAAAGAATTTTTGGTAGTAGTCTATGTCATCAAAAAATTTCATAATTTTATTATAGGATATCCTATATATGTGCATACCAACCACTTTGAAATTAAGTATTTAATAAATAAACCAATGGTAAGTGGACGAGTGGTCTGATGGTTATTACTACTAAAAGAATTTGACATCACTATCGTAGATAAACCTGGTAAAGCTAATGTAGTCACTGAATTTCTGTCAAGACTAAACTATATTAGAGAAAAAACCAGCATATGATTCATTTTTTTATGAAAATATGTTTGCAATACCAACACACTCCAATGGCTTGCAAATATTTCTAATTATTTCATAATTAGAAATATCCCTTCTCATCTTATTGGTAGTGAAAGACACCATTTAATTCAACAATGTTTATCATTTCAATGGATTAAAGGGTTATTATTTGAATGTAGGCCTACTAATATTTTGCATAGGTGTGTGAGAGAATATGAACCATATGACATCCTTCAAGTATGCCATGATGAACACTACTCAACAAAGATAACTGCATAAAATATCTTAGGAATGGGATATTACTAGACCTCACTCCACAAGAATGTAAAGAAGTATGTGTTCCACTATGATCAATACCAGTGAATGGGGAAACCCATTGCACAAAATGAGATGCCCCTTCAACCTCATGTGGTTTTGGAACCATTTGAAAAATGGGGGATATATTTTATTAGACCCATTGATCCACCATCCCAAGGAAAGAAACACATCCTAGTGTGTATAGATTACATAACCAATTAGACCAAAGTAACTATGCTCCAGTATGTTCATGAGGATAAAGAGGCTGATTTATTATACAATAAAATATTTTAATGCTTTGGTGTCCCTTGAAAAATTGTGTCTGATCAAGGACCTCAATTTTGCATCAAAAGTCATTCATGTATTTATGGAATTTTACCAAGTTACATAAGAAGTTCTCACCATATCACCCTTAGGCCAATGGTCAAGTAGAAGTTACCAATAGGGAGTTGGAAAACATATTAACAAAAATAGTATCTTTGCATATGAAATATTGGTCCAATAGACTATTAAAAGTCGTGCGGGCTTACAATATCACTTGGAAGTCCACCACTATATTTACACCATATGAGTTAGTTATGGTAAGAAACCCATTTTCCCATTGAATTGCAAACACTATGTAGTACACTTGATGTTGGTTTTGAGTTGTGATTTTTATAACAAGAAAGGATTTTGCAACTTCATGAGCTTGACAAATCATGAATGAATGTTCTTCATCAAACAAAAATTATTCAACAATAATAAAAAACATGATGATTGGGCACTACTATTTTATTTGTGCTATCTTGACTTCAAGCGCAAGCTCCAAAAATGGTGGTTGGGTCCATATACGATTGATCATATTTGATAAAAATGCTATGTAACTACTACCTATTGATGGATCAATGCAAACGATGATGGTAAATGGATATTTTTTGAAGTTGTATCACAAACCAATGTCAAAAGAATAATTTTCTACTCATTTATTTTCATATTTGGATATGTACATTGTGGGAGAGACCTCCTCTTCCATGATGAATGAAGGATAATTGTGTCTTTTTGTTATTAAAAAAATAAAAAATAAAAGAAAAAATAAATAAAGAAATAAAAAGTATATTAGGTCGAATGGTGAAAACCCCTTTAGGGGTGCCATTGGGCTAGGACTAATATCATAACCAATTTTTGGTGTGCTAGTCTTGTAAATAATAAAAACACGTGGTTGTGAAAATCCCTTATGTACATAGCCATGGAAGAAGTAGATTGAAAACAAAAAATGAAAATTTCTTTTGTAAAATAAATAAATAAATATGTGTATGCACCAATATGATTGTTCTAGTTTGTTTTTAATCCTAAAAGCTTACTTTGGTATAATCAAAAGTTCCAATATTCTTCGAAGCATCATGATTCATCTCTCTTAGCGAGGTATGTACTCCTTGAAGAACACAAGCTTATACTGAGAGGGGGGGGTGAACAGTATAAGACCTCTTTTTACTTTTTCCTTTATACTTCAAAATAGTAAAGCAATATACCCAAAGCAATATCAAAGCAATGCACAATATCATCCACAAAGTGACACCAATTTTAACGTGGTTCACCCGGAATGGTTGGGCTACGTCCACAAAACTTTTCTCTAAAAGTTATCTCAAAGTTCTTTGGGAAACCTTCCCAATTACAATGTTTATGAGCCTCGGCCCAAAGGAGATACCTTCCCCCAATCTGAATTTATGAGCCTCTCGCTCAAAGGAGATACCTTCCCCTCTATCTAAATTTATGAGCCTCTCGCTCAAAGGAGATACCTTCCCCTCTCGCTCTGGAAATGATCCCTCGGAAGATCAACTGTCTCTACCTCTTGCCAGCACGTGGAACTCCTTTCCACCGAAGACCTCCTGTCCTCAATGCTTAGCCTAAGAGACCTCTCGCCTTCTATGATCACGTCCACAGCAGCTCAAGCAACCTGTACCAAACACGGTCAGTCGGTCTAGTACAAGTCTTCCTCTGTCCGTCGGATCTGTCCAACTCTTGAACAAATCAATCCTCTGCACACAAGCCTTCTCAAAGACTTGCCAAATCTGTCCTCAGGTTCTTCTCAAAGAACCAATGCTCCTCTGTCCTCAAGTTCTCCGATAGAACTCTCAAAAACCAGCTCACAAGTCCTCTGCTAGGACCTGTCCAAATCTGCTCACAAGTCCCCATCGAAACCTGTCCAAAACTGCTCACAAGTCCCCACCGAAACCCGTCCAAAACCGCTCACAAGTCCCCACCGAACCCGTCCAAAACCTCAGCAAGCTCACCAAGAAAAACTTGCTTAGCATGAACCCACAAAGAGAATTGTTAGAGACCCAATGTGATTCATCAACCTCATAGAAGCATAAAGAGAATTGTTAGAGACTCAATATGTTCTATACTTAACTCCCAATCTCAATCTCAACTCAATCTCAATCTCAAAAGAATAAGATAGATGTAGTATGCTTTTCTCAAGAACATGAAACACAACCCAACAATTGCCAACCATGCAATATCTCATATAACAATGATACTCATGTTCTTTCCACAACCAATATCTTTTCTCAACCAATTAGGGCTTTAACAACAATGCTTATAGACAAGGTTTAACCAACATCATTCAACTCAACATTAACCTTGAAGCATTCAACCAATCATCACAAGAAAAGGAAACAAGTAGAAATCCTTTTCCCTCCAAAGATATTTGAACAAAACAGCCACCAACACAATATCACCAAATGCAAAGAATAACTTGCTCAAATCAACTCAATGGAGTAAGCCCAATATCATGAATCAAGTAAAGCAATAACTTGATCAAACAACCTCTATGGAAGCAACTCAACCATCAAACTCAAAACAACCAACCAAGGGTTCCACCAACTCAATGCAAGTAGCTAGACTCACAAATATAAACCCTAGTGCACAAAGCTTCCACTATCTCAAACCAAAAATTATGCATTCACCAAAAACTCTCCTTAAGGATAACAATGCATAAGTAGTCTTCAACAAACCAGAAAATAGGATTTACACCTAGCCAAAGGATACCTAGTAGAATACCTTTTCACTCCAACCTTATTTCAGAAAACATACACCAATCATACTCATAAGAAGAATGTGCCCATACCTTATTGGAGTAGAAGATAATTGAACCTTCAAGCTGTCACCACACACAACTCTCAAACTTCCAACCAAGTTAGGGTTAGAATAAAAAGAAATGAGCAATAATATAAACTTCCTTTATTACACCTTATTAGCTCCACTTCTTTAAACATCAATAAAATAATGTCAAAGCAAAATATGACAACTTAACCTTATACCTCCATCAATTATATTTGCCAAGTCAACTCAAAATACTCCAAGCAAATAATAAAAGATATACCTTGGCCAACCTTAGTTCTCCAACCTTTGGAGAAAATGAATAACACCACCACAAATGCTAAAGCGCTTTCATTGCTGCTATCCTCGTGCATCACGACCAAGACGAAATTGCCCACAACATGGGTCAAACTTGGCACCTCTGCCCAACGCTTCTTCACTCAACACACCACCACCATTGGAGCACAAGTGCCCAATGAAAAATATAATGTAATCCTATGTGTTGTCTTCCTTCAATCGCCAAGGATTTGAAAACGTAAACGTTTTCCTCAAGCCACCACCATCATCATGAGCGCTGTCCAAAAACGTAACTCCCAGAAAACATAGTTCGCAGTCTTATCAAATGTCGGAGAAACGCAATCTGTCGGACGTCAAGCGCAAGAAAAACTTGGGCAATTCAATATGGATGGACAACGAAATACAGCGAAAAACATCGCTTTTCGGAGGACACAAAGCTACGAAATTGCATCGATCGATGGTACCATTACTTTAGAAAATCATCCCCACTTATATAGCCATTTCTCCTTAATTGTTTGACGTCGGCGCTCCTCCAACGATGGCAACACGTCGGCGAATGAATTCTTTATGTGCGTCGCTTAAGGGTTAAAAGACCCTTTAATAATAATTAAAATAATAATTATTATTATTTTATTAATAATAAATTAAACTTAGACCTTTGTCAAAGGTTTGAGTTAATTTAATTATTAATAATAAACATGGACCTTCAAGGTTTTTCAAGAAGTAAAAACCTTTGCATTAAGTTAAGCTTGGTTTTAATAAAAACCCTTAATGAGTCCAAATGGTTTTAAGAAAAACCTTTAACCTTGTCACCATGGTTTTAATAAAAACCCTTTAACATTATGAAGCTTCTCAAGATATTTTTGACATCACACTCTTTTTGATATCAACACAAAAATGCCTTTTGACATCAATGACAACTTATACACTTGAGCAAAGGCAATGTACCCAAAGTACCCAAAATTGCCAACAATCTCCCCCTTTGTCATTGATGGCAAACCTTTACTGAAAACACTTCTCAAGAGCCAAAACTGAAACCAACTGTGCTAACAACCGAGAATCTTCCTTTGAAGTTTTGCTCCCCCTGACTTGAAGCTTTCCTCTTCACTTTGAAGCTCTCCCCCTTACTCATATCTCTCCCCCTTTGTCATCAATGGCAAAGGGCCACCTTTGGGGCTCGGGACTAAGAATGAGCCTCTTAGCTTAGTCCCTCCCCCACCTCCCGATGAGGTGATTAATTCTGGGGTGGGAGTAAAACTCCCATTAGGCACCGATCATCATCAGCGTCTATAACTTCCTTGTCGGGCCTTCTCTTGAACTCTTTGTCCATATTCCTGTTCTTGTCACTGTTCTTGTTCTTGTTCTCATCCCTGTTCTTGTCCATGCCTTGATCCTTGGACCTGATCATGCCACTGTTCCTGTTCCTGTATTCTAGAATTTCAGCTCTACACTGTCTGACTATGTGACCTTCATTGTTGCACTTGAAACACCTGACGTTGTTGTTTCTCTGAGGTAAACCTGATCTTTGAATCCACCTGTTCTGACCAAACCTGTTCTGACCAAACCTTTCGCCAAACCTGTTCTGACCAAACCTGTTCTGACCAAACCTGTTCTCGTTATTTGCCTTGCAATAAACTGCCTTGTGCCCAAACTGTTGACAAGAGTAGCAATACCCTTGAAAGAAACTAGCACTTCTAAAATTGTCATTTACCTTCTTCACTTGAGCCATGCAATGTGAAGCCATGTGACCAAACCTGTGACAAGCAAAACATCCGCCTTGAAACTTTCCTTTATTTGACCTCTTGGGTCCTGAAAACTTCTTCTTCTCATTCTGAATTCTGTTTTCTATTTCTGTGCATCTATCATTCAAGGACTCCTTATCTGAAATACTTTCCTCATCAGAACTCTCTTCCTTTTGGAGTCTCTTACTAGACTCTCCAACTTGTTCCTTGTGTGGCTTAACAAAACCAAGGCCTGTTTTATCTGTTGTCTTTCTTTGACCTTTGATGAGTGACTTAACCTTTTTGGAGCTATCTTGAAACCTGTAAAGCTTATCCTTGTACTCTTTAGTTTCCTCTTTCAAAGAAGCCATTTTCTGTTCTAACTCACTATACTCAAGAACCTTAGACTCTAACTCATCCTTGAGTTCTTGTGTCTTAGCTATAGAGAAATCAAGATTTTCTATAAGATCATCTCTCTCCATACAACATTCATCTAACTTATCCTTGAGTCTAGCATTCTTCTTTCTTTCCTTTTTCAAAGCACTAAGAGCACTAATAAGTTCACTTTCAAGATCCCTTTATTTGTTTGCTTTTTGAATCATCAAAGCCTTTTTCAGATTTCTTATCACTAGAGGTGCTACCTTTTTCAAAAACCATACATGCATCTTCCTTATAGTTTTCTGAAGCATCCTCATACATACTAGAAACCAAATCATTATTTGTGCAATCATCCTCAAGGTGACCAAAATTTCCACATCTAAGACATTTCATGATAATGAATCTATGTTTCGGTTCTTCCTCTTTTTCGATATGAACAACATCTCATTTTCATTATCACTTGAAGAACTTTCACTATCACTACTAGAACACTTACTTGCTTTGTCTAGGTAGAAACTCTTCTTGTGCTTGTGAGAATACCTCTTTCCTTGATTGTTGTGCTCATCTTTGATTTTCCTGTGATGCTTGTGCTTTTCAGAATCCTTGCTCTTAGAATCTTGTTTATCTTCATCACTTTCATTCTTGGAAATAGTACAGTCAGTAGCATAATGACCAAACTTTCCACAATTGAAACATCTTATATTTTTCATACTTTTGTGATTTCTAGAGAACTTGCCTTTCTTGCTGTAATATGCCTCTTCATCACTAGAAGACTCATCACTATCTTGAAGTTGTTTACCCTTGGATTCCTTGGTAGCCTTGAAAGCTGCATTACTACTTGAATGATCCATTGTGTTCTTTACTAGCTTTTCCTTCAAGCTGTTAAACTTTTCGAAGGCACCCGCTCTGATACCAATTGAAGAACACAAGCTTATACTGAGAGGGGGGGTGAACAGTATAAGACCTCTTTTTACTTTTTCCTTTATACTTCAAAATAGTAAAGCAATATACCCAAAGCAATATCAAAGCAATGCACAATATCATCCACAAAGTGACACCAATTTTAACGTGGTTCACCCGAATGGTTGGGCTACGTCCACAAAACTTTTCTCTAAAAGTTATCTCAAAGTTCTTTGGGAAACCTTCCCAATTACAATGTTTATGAGCCTCGGCCCAAAGGAGATACCTTCCCCCAATCTGAATTTATGAGCCTCTGCTCAAAGGAGATACCTTCCCTCAATCTAAATTTATGAGCCTCTGCTCAAAGGAGATACCTTCCCCTCTGCTCTGGATATGATCCCTCAGAAGATCAACTGCCTCTACCTCTTGCCAGCACGTGGAACTCCTTTCCACCGAAGACCTCCTATCCTCAATGCTTAGCCTAAGAGACCTCTGCCTTCTATGATCACGTCCACAATAGCTCAGCAACTTGTACCAAACACAGTCAGTCGGTCTAGTACAAGTCTTCCTCTATCTGTCAGATCTGTCCAACTCTTGAACAAATCAATCCTCTGCACACAAGCCTTCTCAAAGACTTGCCAAATCTGTCCTCAGGTTCTTCTCAAAGAACCAATGCTCCTCTGTCCTCAAGTTCTCTGATAGAACTCTCAAAAACTAGCTCACAAGTCCTCTCGCTAGGACCTGTCCAAATCTGCTCACAAGTCCCCACCGAAACCTGTCCAAAACCTGCTCACAAGTCCCCACTGAAACCTGTCCAAAACCTCAACAAGCTCACCAAGAAAAACTTGCTTAGCATGAACCCACAAAGAGAATTGTTAGAGACCCAATGTGATTCATCAACCTCATAGAAGCATAAAGAGAATTGTTAGAGACTCAATATGTTCTATACTTAACTCCCAATCTCAATCTCAACTCAATCTCAATCTCAAAAGAATAAGATAGATGTAGTATGCTTTTCTCAAGAACATGAAACACAACCCAACAATTGCCAACCATGCAATATCTCATATAACAATGATACTCATGTTCTTTCCACAACCAATATCTTTTCTCAACCAATTAGGGCTTTAACAACAATGCTTATAGACAAGGTTTAACCAACATCATTCAACTCAACATTAACCTTGAAGCATTCAACCAATCATCACAAGAAAAGGAAACAAGTAGAAATCCTTTTCCCTCCAAAGATATTTGAACAAAACAGCCACCAACACAATATCACCAAATGCAAAGAATAACTTGCTCAAATCAACTCAATGGAGTAAGCCCAATATCATGAATCAAGTAAAGCAATAACTTGATCAAACAACCTCTATGGAAGCAACTCAACCATCAAACTCAAAACAGCCAACCAAGGGTTCCACCAACTCAATGCAAGTAGCTAGACTCACAAATATAAACCCTAGTGCACAAAGCTTCCACTATCTCAAACCAAAAATTATGCATTCACCAAAAACTCTCCTTAAGGATAACAATGCATAAGTAGTCTTCAACAAACCAGAAAATAGGATTTACACCTAGCCAAAGGATACCTAGTAGAATACCTTTTCACTCCAACCTTATTTCAGAAAACATACACCAATCATACTCATAAGAAGAATGTGCCCATACCTTATTGGAGTAGAAGATAATTGAACCTTCAAGCTGTCACCACACACAACTCTCAAACTTCCAACCAAGTTAGGGTTAGAATAAAAAAAAGAAATGAGCAATAATATAAACTTCCTTTATTACACCTTTTAGCTCCACTTCTTTAAACATCAATAAAATAATGTCAAAGCAAAATATGACAACTTAACCTTATACCTCCATCAATTATATTTGCCAAGTCAACTCAAAATACTCCAAGCAAATAATAAAAGATATACCTTGGCCAACCTTAGTTCTCCAACCTTTGGAGAAAATGAATAACACCACCACAAATGCTAAAGCGCTTTCATTGCTGCTATCCTCGTGCATCACGACCAAGACGAAATTGCCCACAACATGGGTCAAACTTGGCACCTCCGCCCAATGCTTCTTCACTCAACACACCACCACCATTGGAGCACAAGTGCCCAATGAAAAATATAATGTAATCCTATGTGTTGTCTTCCTTCAATCGCCAAGGATTTGAAAACGTAAACGTTTTCCTCAAGCCACCACCATCATCATGAGCGCTGTCCAAAAACGTAACTCCCGAGAAAACATAGTTCGCAGTCTTATCAAATGTCGAGAAGAAACGCAAATCTGTCGGACGTCAAGCGCAAGAAAATCTTGGGCAATTCAATATGGATGGACAACGAAATACAACGAAAAACATCGCTTTTTCGGAGGACACAAAGCTACGAAATTGCATCGATCGATGGTACACTTACTTTAGAAAATCATCCCCACTTATATAGCCATTTCTCCTTAATTGTTTGACGTCGGCGCTCCTCCAACGATGGCAACACGTCGGCGAATGAATTCTTTATGTGCGTCGCTTAAGGGTTAAAAGACCCTTTAATAATAATTAAAATAATAATTATTATTATTTTATTAATAATAAATTAAACTTAGACCTTTGTCAAAGGTTTGAGTTAATTTAATTATTAATAATAAACATGGACCTTCAAGGTTTTTCAAGAAGTAAAAACCTTTGCATTAAGTTAAGCTTGGTTTTAATAAAAACCCTTAATGAGTCCAAATGGTTTTAAGAAAAACCTTTAACCTTGTCACCATGGTTTTAATAAAAACCCTTTAACATTATGAAGCTTCTCAAGATATTTTTGACATCACACTCTTTTTGATATCAACACAAAAATGCCTTTTGACATCAATGACAACTTATACACTTGAGCAAAGGCAATGTACCCAAAGTACCCAAAATTGCCAACACTCCTCCTTTTTACTATTGTTTAATCTAGGAACTCTTGCATGATTATAGTAAATTCATAATATATGGTGCATAAAAGAAGGCTTTTAAAAGATCATAGTGGTTGAAAGAATTGCACATATCACTAGATTTTTTTGGTGCCCTCTCCTTATTGCATGGTGTGGGTGAAATTTTATGCCCTCTCATCCACTCTTATTTTTTTAAGATGATGACATTTTAGAGCAAAAACTTTTGAGGCAGTGATGGTTGAGAATGATTTCAAGGATCAAGTGGATGGATGGAAAAGCAAAATTTCTTGAAATGGCTAAGTTTGGAATCAGACAAAAAATTGGGCAGGGGCATGAAAAAATATGACCCCAAATCCCTACCCTGCTTGGACGAAATATTGGGATCTCAAATCCTTGGATGAAAGAATCAGACCATGGCATAATGGTTATGAGTTCCAATTTTTCATCTCCAAGTGGATGGGACATTAGGAATGCATGATCAAATATCTGATCCCAATATTCCATTCTCCTTGATAATGGGTAGAAGATTGGGAAATTGGTGCATGAAGGAGTGTGCCCAAACCTACGTCCAAGGTTGAGGTCATCACACATCAGGATGAATGATCCAAGGATCCCAAAAAGCAAACATTAATGGCCTCATCTACTTGATGCAAATAGTCGATGGGTGCGAGAAAGAAATTTGAAAATATATAGCTTTAGAGGCAACCAACCTTTGATCTTTCTACAGTGTGAGAGGGCAAAGTAGATTGGAATTTAAGAAGTTATCAGAATGATCAAGGAACTAGATCTATGCAAAAGTGCCTAACTTCTTCTAGAAAAACTACCATATCTCCCTGGGGTAGAGCCACAACATATATTCTGACCATTCTAGCAAGATTGTCTTGCCTAATACAATTAATGTTGTAATTTGAATGTATTGTAAAATATTCTTTAAATAGAGGAATGCTTGCAATTTCAAAGGGTGACTCTATGGCCTTTATAATTCATATTTAGTTCTTCTTCACCTTGTAAATAATAGTATATCATTGTTTGGTATCTTAATCTATATTTGCTTCTATTATTTTTTAAGTATGAATGTTTATTTCTATGATGGCCATCTGAGCTTGTTCACTTAATTCTGCTATCTATATTTTGTGGGCTTCACTGGTCTATTCTAGAATTCACATCCATCCCTAGGTGTCAAGGTTTATTTTTGCTAAAGCTGATCGACCGAGAGTGCCCTAATTTCATTATCTATACTTTATGCACCCTCTCGCTGGTTCTAGAATTCACCCTTACCCGTTGTGCTAAATGAGAAGTGAGGATGAGATGAGCTAATATGTTAGGTGGTCTGCTACTTTATACATTGATGACGTCGAATGAGTGTGTATTTATGTGGTTATACCCCGTACTTGTTAGTTTTAGCTACAAGCTCACTTTTATATCTTTCTCATTCTCTTTTACCATTTTCCCCTTTCCAGCATAGGTAGCTGGAATCGAAGGAGCCGACCTTCTTTGAAGATCGACCGCCCCTGCTTCTCATGGGCTAGATGGCCATTCAATGTTGGTCGAGGACCACCAGGTGTGCCTTTGCTCATTTGGTGTTGATTTTCACCCTAATAAGTTTTGGTGACTCTACTAGGGAACTCATTGAGTTTCCATGATTGAGGAAATCAAAGTTTGATGATACTCTGGTTTACCCATATCTTTGTAAATCACCTGGAGATTTGATTGTGCTACATTTCTAGATCATGAGATAAATTACCTCTTTGTGCTGAAAGATTTTATTTTCCTAGAGGACCCAGGGTTTGATGAGTAGCCTTGATCTTGCTAGAGGAGAAAGTGCACTCATCTGATGACTCCAACCTGGTGGTATAATCTATAGGTTCTGAGGGATCAGTGCTTTAATAGCCCAACCAAATTGTCCTTGCTAGAATAATCTTGGCTTGCTCAACCTCCATGATTGGTATGATATTCCTAATGCTTCCTTAAAAACTTTGCCAAGTTTTGATGGCATTGAGAAAATTGCATATGAACATTATTAAGAAATAGCCTCTCTCTCCATCATCTACAACATCATCCATGAAGATGTAATGTTAAGGTTATTCATTCTATCTCCTAGAGGAAGAGCATTTCTATGGTATAGAAATTTGGAGGAGGGAAGTATTCATGCATGGGCTAACTTGGCAAAAGCACTCATTGATACTTTTGATGATTCAGGGGATCCTACCTTGATGCTAAATAATTTTTTCTTCATAAAAAAATCTCAAGAAAGCATCATGAATTTCAACAATTTTTTTGAAAGGACTTGTAAAAGGATTCCCCATCAACTCTAGTCGACCTTTTCTTAGGCAAACCCATGTTATATCCGGGATCTCTATTTGAAATTAAGCTTCCTCATACAATAGTCAAAGAGAGATTCCAAAAAATTTACAAGGAAGATGTTCTGGCTAAGAACAGGATAATGCAAGTCAAATATTTGTTCTCCAATGATACATCTTATCTATGCCAAATCCTAATGCAAAGGAAGAAGGAGGCTAATCGAATGGCCAAAATTCTTGAGTAAAGAGATAATTTGATAATGTTTCCTCAACAATAAGTAATTGGGGGCCATGGGTCATCCTTCCCAGTGGATGAACCTAAGAAAATTGAAGAACGAGCCTCAGTTATACCAGGCTCAAGTGAAAAGTGGCTCCCCTTCTCTTGTTTGAATGATTCCAATATTAAATTTCTAGGTATATATCTACCCTGTGCTATTTTATTTTAATTTAATCATCCTAAAGGAAAGTACAACACTTAGATGGTATACTACAAAGCCTAGAAGTAATGACTAGGAATGTCTAGATCATCACAAATAATTACACAATATGGTATAGACATTGTAGATTCACTAGATGATCCTGAGATGAGTGGATGGTTGTAGCATGCCAATCACACCGTAATTTTGTGTATATAAACTGATAATTAAATAAAAGTGCATAAGGCACATGGCCATTATATCATATTGTACTTTAGTGACTCAAGACCTACAAAAAGTATCCTTGATATTTGAGTGTTCTCTCACCATAATATCCCTCTTCTAATTCTTTTTCTTCTTCTATGACTCCACAACCCAATGGACAAGGACATGAAAATACAAAAAGACCAAAAATTTTGTATTTGGAAAGCTAGCATGGCACAGATAAACAAAGCAACGCATCAGCATGAGAAAAGGTATGAAGTAAAATTCACTATATATACCTTAGAAGGTAGTGTATAAGTTGATGCAACCTAGGAGCCCTCATGACGTGCTTGTGATTATAGGTGAAGTTTCCACTAAAGCATATAGCAGGAAAAGTTGACTAAAAAATAGACAGATTGCCAAAATTACGCATTTAGTTTATGATCTGCTTTCCATGGTAAACTATTTATTCTTGAATTTACTTTGGGTTGCAATGGACTATGTCTATGTGTGAGAAATTCCTGAGGACACCCCATGAATCTTGTAGTTCTACTTCCATTTTATCTGGGGTATGTTTGGTATTGTGTTCCATCTTGTCTTTCCATTTTGTTGTGTTTCTATAGTTTGGTTGTTGTTGTTATGATCACTACACTACTCATCCTTTTGGATAGCTTTGTTCATAGCCATCCTAAAAATATCCTCTTCCTCTGATCCTCCCTTCCTACTATATATATTTTTTGTTTTTCTCCTTGTATTCCCCCATTGCTCTGATTCCTCCTTGAGCGTGCAGTCCTCATGGAATGCTTTTGTTGATAATTTATTTATTTCTTCCTTTTCTTCATGATCCATTCCACCAAAGGATGTCTTTATGGGTCTGCCTATCCTGCAAGTGAAAAGCCCCTGTGAGCTGCCAATAGTATGGGTGAAATTTTATGCCCTCTCACCCACTCTTAGTTTTTGAAGATGATGACATGTTAGAGCCAACCAATTTTGAGGTATTGATGGTTGAGGCTGATTTCAAGGTTCAAGTGGACGGATGGAAAACCAAAATTTCTAAAAATGGCTAAGTTTAGAATTAGACAAAAAATTGGGTAGGGGCATGAAAAATATGACCCAAATCCCCACCTTACCTAGATGGAATATTGGGATCTCAAATCCTAGAATGAAAGAATCAGACCTTGACATAATGGTTATGAGTTCCAAGTTTGCATCTCCAATTGGATGGGATGTTGGGAATGCATGATCAAAGGTATGATCTAAATCTCCCGTCCTCCTTGACAATGGGTGGAAGATTAGGAAAATGGTGCATGAAGAAGGGTGTCCAAACCTCCATCCAAGGTGGAGGTCATCATATGTCAGGATATATGCTTAAAGGATCCCCAAAAGTAAACATTCATGACCTTAGCTACTTGATGCAGATAGTCAATGGCCACAAGAAATAAATTTGAAAATGGACAATTTTAGAGGTAACTGACCTTTGATATTTTGGTAGAATGAGAGTGCAAAGTAGATTGGAATTTAAGAAGATGTTAGAATGATCAAGAAACTAGATATATGTAGAAGTGCCTAACTTACTCCAAGATAAATGCCATATCTCCCTGGAGTAGAGCCACAACAGATCTTCTGACCATTCCAACAAGATTCTCCCGCTTGATACCATTAATGATGTAATTTGAATGTATTATAAAATATTCTATAAATAATGGAATGCTTACCATTCCAAAGGGCAACTTTGTGGCCTTTACAATTCATATGTAATTCTTCTTCACCTTGTAAATAATAGTATATCACTGTTTGATCTCTCAATCTGTCTTCACTTTTATTATTGCTTAAGTATGGATGTTTATTTCTGCAATGGTTGTCTGAGATTATTCACTTAATTCTACTATCTAGATTTCATGGGTTTCGTTGATCGGTTATGGAATTCACATCTATCCCTAAGAATCAAGGTTTATTTTTGCTAAAGTCGGTCGGGTAAGAGTGCTCTAATTCTACTATCTGGATTTCATGCACCCTCTCACTGGTTCTAGAATTCACCCTTGCCCGTTATGTTGAATGAGAAGTGAGGATGGGATGAGACGATATGTTAGGTGATTTTATACTGTCTACGTTGGTGACATTGAATGAGTGTGTCTTGATGTGGCCATACCCCATACTTTTTAGTTGTCATATTATAAAATTTGCATGGGGATTTGTAAAAAATATTAGGTGACGTGTCAATGCTTTAGAAAGGGAAGGAGTACAATTTGTGCATGGGGAAAGACACTTTGTAGGAACTTCAAATTTTGACATGTTCTTCCTACATGCATGATATCTTGGCACACCTCCAACATAACCAATAATTAATCATCATACAGATGGTATACAATGGTTTAGGAAGGACACTAGTAAGGGATTCACTAGATCTAAGGTACATAATGCTGAGTTGATAATAGTAAAGTTTGACCACCCTTCTCCCATGCATTCATGAATGAAGAATGAACACTCTTTGCTATCCTTGTAACTAAAATTGCCATTAAAAAGCTATGCCCTACATATTAATTTACCATTTTTGGAATATATTCTAGGCATTATGGGCTAGAAGAGGAAGTCTAAATAAGAAAGTGTCAAAGAATTGCTGCAAAATCTAGAGCTTACGCATATTTTTGACATTGTAGAGTGGTTGCAATTATTTTTATGTTTCAATGACCATGATATTAATCTGGAAAAGGACTTTGCACAAAGTTTTTAGGATGAATTTTCTAGGGTTAGAAATGTCAAGATTCCAATATATCCAAGTGTTGATTCAGGTTTTTAGAATTCCACTTTCTAGCCAAAAATTCTTTGAAACTAGGGAAGCAACCTCTACACTATTAAATCAATTTAAAGGGAAGGGGATGTAGACCCTATCTATGACATTCTACATAAACACTATAAGGGGTCAAAGTGAACTGATCTAGCAAGTATTTGGGATTCTATCATTCTTTGGGTGATGAAATACCTCACATGTGATGGATTTTTAAGCCTTAATACTACCACAAAATATCACATGTTATATCTCACAAGATCTCAATATAATAGCCATAATATAACAAGGTCAAGATAATTATATGAGTAGAATAATATGAGAAAATTTATATGTAAAACAATACTTATAATAAATAAAATAACATTCAATAATATGTTGAACTATGAATGTAAATAACCTTAATCAATCATGTAATATGCATGAAATATAACTTAAAATATTAACTGCTCAAAATGTATACAAGATTTATTGCTCTAATTTCTCTTACAAAAGATTGTAATACTTGTTCTCCTTATTGCTATATCTTGTTATGGAGTATTGCCTCCATAATATAGCCATAGTACTATGACTATTTGGATACTTGAATATTCCTTTACATATGCCAAGTCTCATGACTCTTGGCTTATCTACTTGCCACTTGCATACTTGATGAACACTTGACACTATAACACTTGCACACCTATACATGACTCTTACACTTATATAACTTGCACACTCTAATATAATACACTTGTGCACATAGACTCAACTTACACTTGCACTCTAACTCACATAACACTTGTGTATTTCTTGCACATTACAATTTTACATGACACTTGTGTATTTCTTGCACATTCACACTTACATAAAAGGGAAAATATAAATCACACTCTAAACTATAGACTCAACCCTAATCTATTATTTACAAATGTACCATGAAGGTACCATGGGGATACATTAGCATGTATCAAATAATGTAATATACTCCAACACCCCCCTGTATTATATTATTTGGTTATTGAAGACTTTAGTCTTTAATCATGGTCTTCATTTTTATCGTCAATATTCAAGTGACCTTGCAATGCATATGATATTCTACTTGAGCTCCGTTAGGTTCATATTGTAGCTTAACTTTTGCTTTGAGTTCATATTCAACTTTATGTTCTTTAGTATTTATGTCTTCAAGGCTACAAACTTCTTGAACTCTCTCATTGTCATCAGATTATGGCATAAGAATTTTCTCTTTGCCTTTGTACTTAGAATCATATTCTAGGAGTATCATAATAAATTCTTGAATTATTTGAACTTGGAATATCAATATTGCATTAATAATGAAATATTGTTTTTAGAGATTATTCACTTGATTCATTTTTATAAATATCTACCTCCTTTAAAGATTCAATCAACTCTTTTTGTTTTAAATTTTCATCTTAATAAAGCTTAAGTGAAAGCAATGCCATATACATTATGCTACCTATATCTAGAGGTATCATAATATTATCCTTTTCATCATCAATTGCTTCAACAAGTCTTGAATGTAAATAGTATTCAAATGTTTCAAAGCTTTCATCCATGGCTTCACTATAGATTAATTTTGATACTATATCTATCTTTCCTTCATATTTTTCAATCAAATTCTTAATTCCAATATTTATCACCTCTAATATTTCTTTTCTAATTATGGACTCCATATTCTCAAAATTTATAATTTTGACTCCTTTGAAGTAGACAACCTTATAACTCCTAGGTTTAAATAATTCAAAGTTTCACTAATTTAATTCCTATGGAGTAGTAAACCTTATGTCTCCCTAGTTTAGAAACTAAAAATGAATTTTGCAAATTTTTGTTTTTCCTAATTTTTTAATTTTCAAAATTCTCAAATATAAAACCAAATAAAATATTCTTCAAAAAAATTCAAACTTACAAGCTTTAGAAATTTATAAAACTGGTTTAAGTCCTTATCACTCCAAACTATTGAATTTTTTTTTTTTTAAACTTTTAAAAACAATAAATTACTTATTACTCTAAGCCTATAAAATAAACAACCTATCATACCAAACTTTAAAAACTTTAATTCATTAAAATTATCACTCCAAATATAAATACTTTAAAAAACTTAATTAAACCTTATTTCTCCTACCTTAGACTTTAAATAAACTCCAAATTAATTTATAAACCCTAAAAATAATATTACCAACCTTATGTTGTTGTTGTGCATGTCCATGTTCTTATTGCCCTACTCATGTGATCTTCATGTTCAATTCAATGCTTTATCTATCCTCCTTTTAAACTCTTAGACATTGATTGGCATATTCCACATGTAAGCATGGATGAGAAACCAAACATTTTACTTCCTTTTAGATGTTATGATTCTCCTTTCTCAGTCATGTTTCTTAGGTTTAATGTAACTCCTCCTTAGCATTTTACTAGTCACTACAAATATTTGGCTTCCATGTTGACACATAGACGTTATGATTCTTAGATTTGTGCTTATACTCTTTGGCTTCCACAATAATGCTTAGGCGTTACTGTTATTTTTCCTTCCATATTTCACTCAGCTTCCAACTTGGCACTCGACTTCCTACTTAGAGCTTGGCTTCCAATGTAGTGCTTGGCTTTCAACTTGGTGCTTCGACTTTCAACTTGGATTTACTACCTTTGTTCCTTTGTTAATTTTGTTTCAACACTTCAGCTTCTGCTATGATCTCTACCTCTCTGTGAGTGCTTTAGACAATAATTCCTCTATAACACTCTGTTCACTCTTAGATTTCTATGTATTAATACTAATCTATGTGTTGCTTTAGGTCTTCAGGTTGGTCTTATATAAAGTTGTAGTTGAGCACTTATAATGCTAATGACATTTTACACTTTAATATAACAACTCTTAGCTATTTTGAATACTACATATTCTTCCTTTATGTTGTTGCTTTGCTTCTTGAATACTACATATTCTTCCTTGTAGCTTTGCTCTTTGAATGTTACATATTTTTCTTTTATGTTGTAGATTTGTTGTATGACCTACTTCCTTCTTTCTTTCTTCTTGAATTTTGTCAAATATCCTTTGTTTCCTTATTTTTATAATTACCCAAATGGATATCTCTTACTTCTTTCTAAAGTTGGCTAAATGGATGTCTCTTTCTTCTTTTTGAAGTTGGCTAAATGCATGTCTCTTACTTTCTTCTTTCCTTTAATATGGGTCTTCTTGTTATTTTATCATGTACCTCTTATCTCTATCATTATCCTCTTAACTTTATCATGGGCCTCTTGTGTCTAGATTTTCTTCATATGCAGGCCTCTCTCTTTTATATGAGCCTCTTTATTTTTTCTATTTACTGTATGAGCCTCTATTTCTTTTCTATCTAGGCCTCTTTATTTACTTTATAAGATCCTCTATTTTTTCTCTACAAGGGCCTCTTTATCTATACTAACTTGTAGCTCTTATCAATGTAGATGCTAATCTAATGCTTGAAGCAATATAAATTAAGATAGGAGCTTCTATATCTTTTTCCAAGACTGATATATCAGAGATTGATATATCTATCTTCTTTCTTCTGTTTTTCTTTCTTTCTTTTCTCTTAGGAAGATCTAAATGCTTCTCAATCAAAAACTTTTAAAATTTATTTCTTATAAATGCTCTCTTTCTTCTATCTTTCAATTTTCTACTCTTACAAGCTGAAACTCTTATCTATCCTCTGTAGGAAGCTTCTCATACATCTGTAGCTTAATTTTTGCTGTAACTCTTTTATGAAATCAATAATGTCTTAGTTCAAACCTAATAACCTAATATGATTATCCTCTTTAGAGAATCCAATAATATTTACAAGGTGATTTTGAATGTACCTTAATCCTCAATATCTAGGGTTGGCTATGTCCTTGAATGATCAACTATCTTAGAGTTGATTCACCTCTTAATTCTTAATTTGTAAATCAATATTAATGTTAGGGTTGGATTTATCCCTAAATGACCAAATAATATTGAATTGGTATGCCTATCAATATAGTTGAGTCCTTATCTTCATTGGTTATTCTTCAACCTAGTGGATAGACCCTAGCCTTTCTTCTCAATACATTCAAAGTGGACAAACTCTTAATAGAATTTATAAAATTGGATAAAATCAATTTAAAATAATGGCTAAAATAAAATCTATAAATTTTGATAGAGTTTGGTGGCAGCTCTGATACCAATGATGAATTTTTAAGCCTTAATACTACTAAAAAATATCACAGATTATATCTCATAGGATATAAATATAATAGCCACAATATAATAAGGTCAAGATAATGATATGAGTAGAATAATATGAGCAAATTAATATGTAAAACAAGGCTTATAATAAATCAAATAACATTCAATAATATGTTAAACTATGAATGTAAATAGCCTTAATCAATCATGTACTATGCATGAAATATAACTTACAATATTAATTGCTCAAAATGTATATAAGATTTATTGCTTCACTTTATCTTACAAATTATTGTTTGTTCTCCTTATTGATATATCTTTTTATGGAGTATTACCTCCATAATATAGCCATATTAGTATGAATCTTTGGATACTTAACTATTCCTTTCCTTATGCCAAGTCTCATGACTCTTGGCTTATTTACTTATCACTTGCATACTTGATGAACACTTGACACTATAACACTTGCACACCTATACATGACTCTTAAACTTCTATAACTTGCACACTCTAATATAAGACACTTGTGCACATATTTATATTGCATATTTGTTCTCATACATACAAGAAACTTGTGAACATAGACTCAACTTACACTTGCACTCTAACTCATATGACACTTAAGCATTTCTTGCACATTACAACTTTACATGACACTTGTGCATTTCTTGCACATTCACACTTACATAAAAGGGGAAATATAAATCACACTCTAAACTATAGACTCAACCCTAATATATTATTTAAAAATGTACCATGAAGGTACCATGGGAGTACATTATCATATACCAAATAATTTAATATACTCCAATAGTTCGTCTCCTTGTCTAGACTACACTTGAAAATCCTCATCCATTTAAGGTATGGTGAGCACAATCCTCATTTATGCATTAACTTACCTTATTACTTGAGTGTTGCATTGCATAACATGGATGTAATTTTGAGAAGGAAAATACCAACTTAAATATCATGGATTGATTCAATTGCTTTATCATAATTGAATCAAGACTGGCAAAGAGAGCAATGAAAATGACTCAAATTTCTTAAGACAAAAGGACAAGCGCCATAAGACAATAGTGAAGAAGCATGGAAAAATGCCAATAATATTGAACCACTAGATAAGTTTGATGCTTCCCATCCCTTGATAGAGCCTAAGGTTTCATGGGCACAAGAATCCCCTAAGTCAAAATCGTCAAAATCTAGCCAAAAGAAACATGTACCAAACAAGGCTTCTAAGCACTTTAAAAAATGATAGAGATATACCAAAATGCATAGGCCTATGCCTAAGGGACAAAATGGAAAAGACCTATGAAAGAGGAAAATAAAGAGTACACATCGCCTAAAGAGCAACCATAGTCTCCTCTAACACCTTATGAAGAAGTGTTAGAATTAAATATACTAAAAGAAAAGGATAAACAAAAAAGTACAAAAGTCCCAAAGGTTTTTGAAAGAAAGATCCAAAAGAGGGAAAAGGTAATTTACCCTAAAGAACTAGAGGCATTCAAGAAACTATAATATTTTGGTTTTGAGTAGAGGTTTAGGAGGAGGACCCACATAGAAGTATCCAAGTAATAATAATAATAGAAAATTCCCCTACAAACATAGTATTATGATGATTCTTTGCTAGAAATTGAAATTCTTAGTAGCAGTAACAGAGAGGCATCATCGACTTCCCTAAGCCAAGATGGAAATCAACAAGGAGAGTTAGGTAGGTCTCATGGGGTAGTGACTTCTAAGGAATCATTGCATCTTGCATTCTCTAAGTTAAGATTATGTTCAACCCTAGGGGAAAAATCCCTTGAAGCCTCTTCTCAGCAATGTTCTATATATGACCCAAAAATAGAACAATATGTGCAACAAAATTAATATAATACAAATATTGGAGGCTTGGACTTGGAAGGATCTAGATTGGGTATCTAGGCTATACAAATGAGATTAGTAGCAACTAAAAATCTATTAAAAGAGAGGAATAAGTAGATTAGCCAACTTCAAGACTAGTTAAAATAGGCAAGGGTTAGAAGGAAGATAATTTTGGTGCCTGATGCCAAGAATGTGTCTAGAATAACTAGAGAATCTACTGAGTCCCCATTACATTCCTTATCACAAGTGGTAGGGACTATAGGCAAAAATATAGAGATAGAGGATGAGCCTCAAAAGTAATTTTCAACTAAGAAACCATCTGTTGCATGAGGACATGCCTCCCAATAGGTTGGGGAAGTGATGAGGCTCAGAAAAATCTCATTTTGTACAACCTTTTTGTCTTCTTATTGCACTAATGACCATGATTCACTTATAATTTGTATTAGTGCTTGGTTAAACATAGTAATTAAAATTAATGTAATTTTATGATAATAAGTATGATATTATGTGTTAAGCAGAATAAAAAGGGATATTTTGTTGATTAATACCAATATTCAGGGAATAAAAGAGAATTATTAGGTTTGGGACATAGTAGTTGGAGCACCAAGGACAACATGGAAGCTAATGTTGTTGATAACATTACACTTGGCACAAAAAATGAAGACTTCATCAAGCGTTGTATGTAGGACTACACAGTTAGTGCCATATGTGATAGCAACTGATTAGCATTATATATGATAATGCCCTACTAGCACTAGATTTTGGGAAGATAGGGTGGCTCTAGACATGGAAGCTAAGGGTGATAAAGGACATGGCCAAAGAATTATGGAATTGTATACTTGCAGATCATATCCTTACTATTTTAGCCAAATACTTATAATTATACCAGCCACCTGGTGATGACGTTAATAGATGGTCAATTGCCTATTTACTCACCATAGTTGGAAACGATATTGGAATACTACAAAACATATTTTCTATGAATAAGCATGGTAAAACTATTTTATAACCAAAGTTTTCTATTCTTAGTGTTGGAAGTTAAAGTAAAAAAATTGTTTTTTACCTTTTACTTTTGACCGGACGACAAGTTTCATGTGGACGACAAGCTTCAACTGGTCGACATAGATATTTTAGTCATAGTTCTCAATTCCTATTCTCTCATTCCCTCCTATTTCTCCGCCTCCCTATTCTCTCTCTCAAATACGTGGCATTTCTATAGTTAGCATTTCCCAATGCTATATAAACATTGTAACTTCTCTATTTTATTTTAATGAGCATGATTTATCTTTTGGAACTAATTGAGCACTAGATTTGGTATCAGAGCTTTCATGGAGGAGCCGAGCGAACAAGGTCATGCATGGTTCCCGAGGTGACAGATCTGATAGATATGCTGCCTACATTTTTGGATCGAGTAGTTCGAAGCACGAGGTGGACCAGGAGGGTATTTCAAAGCACGAGGCGGACCAGGAGAGAGTCATAGGCTTGAAACCTGAGGTGAACCAGGAGAAGGCCCGTAGGCTCGAAACCCGAGGGACCTGATAGGAGCAGACTACGAGGCGACACATGGCGACTATTGAGTGGTTGACGTGGATAGTAGGCTCTAACTAACGTGGGCTGCGAGGCGACACATGGTGACTACATAGAGTGGAGGATAGCTTGGACGCAGACGCTGAGGTGGCGATTTGTGGTTGGACAGTGCATGGCAAAAGGGATCATCTTGATTGCTCAAAGGCAATCGCTTTGCTTTGTGTGTGCTAGACGTTTTAAACACCTCTGAAGCTCCTTTCCTGATCAATGTGGGATATATAATTTCATGTTTTTTAATTTTAAAAACTGCCATCATATATGCTTGAAATAGATGATCGCTCCTCTCGATAACGCAACAGTGGGTGTAGCCCGAGTGGCGAAGGCGGAAGGTTGCAGGCGTGAAGTCCTGGGTTCGAATCCCGCCAGGACAAAAAAAAAATTGATTAAATTTTTTTTATTTTAAACTTAGTTAATTTTTTTATTAAATATTAATTTAATAAAATAAAATTCATTTATAGTTATTATAAAAAAAAACAAAAGTTTTTTTTTATATAATTATAAGTTTTTTTTTATTAAATATAAATATTTAACTACTTTATCAAGTTTAAATTTTTAATTTTTTTTTTTAAAGGCCCTAGAGGCTTGAAATTGTGAATTGTAAGAGTTTTACAAATTTCACACTTTGAAAAGGTGAAATTTTAGAGATTTTAAGAGTTAAACTTTCCTAAGAGGAAATATTGTGTAATAAGCCTAAGAGGCTTAGTTTTTTTTTGTAAAAGAGACAAAGGATCCAAATTGACAAATTGTAAAGAGGCATTGATGATAAGACCAAATGGCTGTTATCATGCCTTATGTGCAATTCTAGCAAGAGAAGGTGCAGAGAGGTTTGATGAAAAAGTAAGAGGTTATGGACTCAACATTGTGTTTAGCCAACTTCAAAATGCAATAATCGCACATCAAAGGCATCCTGACTCAAGGTACGAGGCATATTTTGAAGACAACTCATTCAAGAGTCAATTTGAAAAATCGAAATCCATACAAGCTGCACCACAAGAATCAGAGTATACACACTACAGTATTTTAGTGGAAATATTAGAACCATAATCACTGGAAATAATCTTGATAAGTGACGACGAAGAAGAAGTAGCAGATAATTTTGTGAATCAAGAGATAGCATCCCCACATCAAGAGGAACAAGCAGTCAATGATAGAATAGAACAAGTCATATTTGACTTAAATTTGTAATCTCTTCCTTCTTTCTTCCTTCTTCTTCTTTCCTTCTTTCAAACAACAAAGTACTTTATTGTAACCATGAAATAAAGAGAGTTTTTGGTAACTATGGCCTCACACAATAACTTACCTATACCAGAATTTAACGATTATGACTATTAGTATTGGTCTATAAATATGAAGACCTTGCTCATAGGAAGAGGTTTGTGGGACATAATAGAAGAGGGCTACACAAAACCCTCAAAATGGACAACACTAAGTGCTATAGACAAGAAAACACGAAAAGAAGAGAAAAAGAGCAACTCTTCTGCTCTTTCTCATCTCCAAGATGCATTGGAGAAAAGCATATTCTCCAGAATCGTCGCTTGTACAACTGCACAAGCTGCATGGAAAGCATTGAGTGATGGATTCTAGGGTAGTAATCAAGTGAAGCAGGTAAGGCTTCAAACATTGAAGAGAGATTTTGAAAATCTCCGAATGAAAGATGATGAAAAAGTCGGTGATTATTGTGTTAGAGTAAAAGCAATTGTGGATAAAATGGTTACACTAGGCGAAGAAATCAAGCCTGAGATAATTGTAACAAAAGTGTTATGAACACTTACACAAAAATGGAACCATATTACCATAATTATAGAATAATCCAAAGATCTTTCCCTTTTAACATTCGATGCATTAATCGGATCATTAATGTCACATGAAGAGAGGTTTCCTAAAACTCCTTCAACCAGCTACGGAGACGATGATAAGGCCTTCACTTCCAATGAAAACAATGGAAGAGGATGGGGAAGAGGTCAAGGCAGAGGCAAGCAAAGAGGTAGAGGTAAAAGCAACTACAGAGGAGGCAATCAAAATAGAGGAGGCAACCAAAACAGAGGAGGCAACTCATACAGAGGAGGCAATCAACAAAGAGGTAGAAATCCAAATCAAGGAGGAAATCAAGGACAAAGTGGAAATCAAGGGCAAGGAAGTGACAAGTCCAAATCAACTTGTTTCAACTGTGGCAAGCCAGGTCACTTCACTCGCGACTGCTGGTCAAAATATTCACAAGGCAGCAGTAGTCAATATGGTAATTATGGAGAAGAAGATGATACCTCTAATATTTTTTTGTCATATGGACAATCAGAACATAATCTAAATGACACATGGATTCTGGATACTGGTTGTTCAAACCATATGAGTGGCAAAGAACATTTATTTGCTACTCTATATTCCACTTATAAATCCCAAATCAAATTAGGGGATGATAAGACATTGCAAGTAGAGGGTATTGGAGCCATGGAGGTTCCAACCAAAGAAGGACTAAAGAAAGTGCATGACATATATTACACTCCAAAGCTCCAACACAATCTGCTAAGCGTTGGGTAAATGATGGAGAACAATTACAAGCTTGTATTTGATGAAGGACAATGTATCATTTTTGATAAAAATAATTGTAATCATGTCATCACACAGGTCCCCATGACCAAGAACAGGTTATTCCCTCTCAAATTTGATGAGCCAGGAGGAGCTCAAATTGCAAATGTAGCTATAACAAATCCAAGTGTGCTTTGGCACTTGCGATATGGTCACCTTAATTCCGCTAGCTTTAAACTTCTAACTTCTCAAGCTATGGTGACAGGACTTCCCAAAATCAATGAACAAAAGGAGGTATGTGAAGGATGTGCTTTAGGAAAGCACTCAAGGTCAAAGTTTTCAAAAGGACAAGTGTGGAGAGCTAGCTATCCACTTTAGTTAGTACATTCAAAAATCTATGGACGAATGCAAACACAGAGTCTCAAAAACTATTCTTATTTTCTCACTTTTATAGATGACTTCTCTAGAATGTGCTGGATTTATTTTTTGAAACATAAATATGAAGCTTAGGACAGATCGAGGAGGTGAATACTCCTCAAAAGCATTCTTGAAATAATGTAAAGCAAGTGGGATTAAAAGGCAACTCACCATTGCCTATACCCCACAACAGAATGGTGTGGCCGAGAGAAAGAACCGCACCATAGTTGAAATGGTGAGATTGATGCTTCAGACTAAGCATCTAACTCATATGTACTGGGCAGAGGCTGTAAGAACTAGTGTATATATTCTAAATAGAAGTCCTACTTCTAGTTTAGATGGTGTCACTCCTTATGAGGGGTGGTACGGAAAGAAACCTAATGTAAAGCACTTCAAAGTGTTTGGTTCTTTAGCATATGCACACATTCCTGATGAGAAAAGGAGGAAGCTTGATCCAAAAAGTCAAGCTTGTATATTTGTAGGGTATTGTGAGTCTACAAAGGCATATAGACTCTACAATCCCAAGACCCATAAAGTTATACTCTCCAGGGATGTAATTTTTGATGAAGGGGGAGAATGGGGTCATCAAAGAATTTTTGTTGATGATGAGTCCCAAGATGTAAGTTCTTCACAGGTACAACATGTGTCTCCAAAGAAAATCAAAGGTACATCACCCCCTCAAAGCCCATACAGGAGTACTACATCAAGTACTTCAACTGACACCAAGTACTTCTCCACAGATATCAGTAAGTTCTTCACCGATGGAAATTGACAGAGACTCTCCATCGAGAGGAAAAATAACATTACAACATCATCCATATTTTCAAATGTTGGATCAGAATTTCCAGAGAAGATTCACTAGAAGTCAAGCTAGTGAAATGAATACAATTTTGCAGCAACTTGAAAATTTGCAATTGTATGGAGATGATCTCCCATGATCCTAGGGGAGATGTAGTCAATTATTCTTTATTGGCTAGTACACAGCTAGAACCAACTAGCTATGAGAAGGCATGTACTCAAAATATATGGCAAGAATCCATGAAAGAGGAAATTACCTCTATAAACAATAATGATACATGGGAGCTAGTAAATGATGATTACACAATGACACTGAGAGGGGGGGGTGAATCAGTGTAGCTATTAATTTTTATATCTACAGCATTTAATATGAAATAAATAGAACTTGACAACTGAAAAACAACTTGAACAAAAGAGCACACCACAACACTCAATATACCGAGGTTCACCAATTTGGCTACTCCTCAAAAATGACTGCTTGGACTCCAATCCAAATCCAGTCTTTGCAAAATCAATTTTACAAACACTTTACCAACACCAACTGGAAGGAGCACCAACCCCTGTAATTTTCTGCTTCAACAGATGGAGCACCAACTCCTAGTACCAAGCACCAACTTGGACTGCAATTCTGATCAATTTAGAATGACATAAAATGTCTTCACTTCATGCACGACCCTGACTGGTCTGCAATTAACCCAACTCTACACACTCTCACGGCTCTGCTTGTTTTTCTCTTGATTCTTCTCTAACCCTCCTTTTGCAGCAATTTCTCACATACAGCAGCAATATCTTCTCTGTACGATTATTCTTTTATAACCTTTCAATCTGGCATGCAGTCGAATGACCTTCTCCAACTGTTCGAATTCATTACTCCTGTCCATAATGTGACTGTTCGAATGCAGAAACATACGGCTGTTCGAGTGCCTTTTCTTTTCTCCATATGCAATTCTTCGAAAGCTTTTCGATTCATCATGTTCGGCTTTTCTGTATGCTTCAAATACGTCTGTTAGAATGCATGCAAATACGACCTTTCGAATGCTCTTATTATCCTTCATATTCGGCTTTTCGAATGCGTTTCAATTATGCATGTTTGGCTGTTGCATTGCATGTCCAACACCTGTCAACGTTTAACTGTCTGCTTTTTCCGACACGTGTCACCTTGCATGCTCCTGCGGGTTTTACCTGCCAGACTGTTACCTGTCGCGAAATCGCGACACTTTTAACTAATGCTGACGTCACCCTGAAGGTTGTCACGAAATCGCGACCATTTTGGCCTTGAAAGCTTTTCCCCCGCTCATGTCGTGATATCGCGACACTTAGAATTTTTGCTGACGTCATTCTTAAGCATGTCACGAAATCACGACCGTTTTGGCTCTTGAAAGCTTTCCCTGCATCTTGTCGTGATATCGCGACACTTTGAACTTTTGCTGACGTCATCATCAATGCTGTCGTGAAATCGTGACGCTTCCGGCTTCCAGCAGCTTTCCTTTCATCCTGTCGTGAAATCGTGACACTTTTCAACTTTGCTGACGTCATCATCAATGCTGTCGCGAAATCGCGACGCTTTCGGCTTCCAGCAGCTTTCCTTTCATCCTGTCGCGAAATCGTGACACTTTTCAACTTTGCTGACGTCATCATCCTGCTTGTCGCGAAATCGTGACACTTTCGGCTTCCGTACACTCTTCTTTGCCAGCGAGCAGCGAAAAAGGAACATGTCGCGAAATCGTGACACTTTGCTCTTTCGTACAACTCTCCTTGCCAAACCCAATGAAAATGGAACATGTCACGAAATCGTGACACTTTGCTCTTCCGTACAACTCTCCTTGCCAAACCCAGCGAAAATGGAACATGTCGCGAAATCGTGACGCTTTCGGCTCTTGCTGACGTCATCATCCTTCTTGTCGCGAAATCGCGACGCTTTCGGCTCTTGCTGACGTCATCAATCTTCTTGTCGCGAAATCGTGACGCTTCTGGCTTCCGTACGCTCTTTGCTCCATGCAGTAGCGAAATCGCTACACCTTAGTTTCCCTTTGTTTCAACATGTAGCGCCATCGCTACATCTTAGTTTCTCTTCGTTTCAACATGTAGCGAAATCGCTACACCTTAGTTTCTCTTTGTTTCAACATGTAGCGATATCGCTACACCTTCTTCTTGTGAATTTTTTACTTGTAGCGAAATCGCTACATCTTTGTTTTCTGCACTTCCTAATTGTAGCGAAATCGCTACACCTTTGTGCCATGTATTTTCATCATGCAGCGATATCGCTACACCTTTGTTTCCATTCATTTCAACATGTAGCGATATCGCTACACCTTTGTTGTTGAGCATTCTCTCTCCTCTTCGGGTCGCGAAAACCCGACGTGTCGCGATATCGCGACACTTTTCTTTGCTAGCTCCTTTTCTCCGTTTATGTCGCGAAATCGCGACATCTTTTCACCTTGCTTCCCTCTCTGCCAGCATGTCGCGAAATCGCGACAGTTTACCTTTCACTTTCTCTCTCCTCTGCCATGTCGCGATATCGCGACAGTTTTGCTCGCATCTTCTCTCTCCTCGGACATGTCGCGAAATCGCGACAATTTGGCGTGCATTTTCTCTCTCCTACTTTTTGTCGCGAAATCGCGACACATTTTCTCTCTCCTCAATGAAAACTCGACATGTCGCGAAATCGTGACATTTTCGGCTGCGCCTTCTCTCTCCTCGACCATGTCGCGAAATCGCGATAGAAAACATGTCGCGATATCGCGACAGTTTTCTTCCTTGTCTCTTTTTGCCAGTTTCTGAATCTGGGTCACCTCTGTTTTCCTTGAAACTTTCTGCACTTGATCTGACTGACCTCTGAACTGCATCAATTGCATCAATCCGATCGTGTTGACAACAATGACAATACTTTTGCAATTCTTTTGCTGCACCTTGCTCAACAATCTCCCCCTTTGGAATTGTTGGCAACACACTCGCAACCTTGCTTAATTTCTTCTCCCCCTTTGCCAATAATACCAAAGGGCTGCTTTAGACTCCCCCTGAGTCTATGCACAACATTCTCAGACTTAAAAAGTTTGAATGCTCCCCCTGAGAATGTGTTTCCCATAGCTAGTCAGTGCTTGGGTGGTGTGACTACTCCCAACTTCTTCCGAAGGTATTCAAATACTTCCTTTGGCAAAGGTTTTGTGAATATATCGGCTACTTGCTCTGTAGTTGGAACAAAATCCAATTTAACCTCTCCTTCTGCAACTTTATCCTTCAAGAAATGATATCGGATTGCAATATGTTTGGTTCTTGAATGCATTACTGGATTCTTGGATATGTTGATAGCACTAGTGTTATCACATTTAATTGAAATTGGTTCATTGAAATGAATACCAAGATCTTTCAACGTTTGTCTCATCCATAATATCCGAGTACGACATGTTGTTGCTGCAATGTATTCTCGCCTCTGCGAGTGGATAGAGATATCGATTCTTGTTTCTTGTCTGTGCCATGCTACCGACTGTCACCAAGATAAAATGCTCCTCCACTTGTGCTCTTTCTGTCATCAATACATCCTGCCCAATCTGCATCAGAATATGCAATCAAAGTGAAATATTTACCTTTTGGGTACCACAACCCATAATCCATAGTGCCCTTGAGATATCTGAAAATCCTCTTTACATGCTGTTACATGAGTTTCTTTGGGATCGGCTCGAAATCTTGCAACCATACATACTGCTTGTAATATATCTGGTCTAGTGGTCGTTAAATACAACAAGCTTCCAATCATAGACCTGTACATTGTTTGATCTACATCTGGGGATTTATCATCCTTGCTCAACTTGCAGCTCGTTGTCATGGGAGTGCTGACCGGTTTATTGTCTTCCATTGTGAACTTTTTCAGCATTTCTTTTACATATTTAACTTGAGAAATAAAAATGCCTTTTTCATTTTGATTGACCTGCAGTCCTAAGAAATAAGAAAGTTCACCAATCATTGACATCTCAAATTCTTTTTTCATTTTAATTGATATGTCTTTGCAGTATTCATCCATGCTTCTGCCAAATATTATGTCATCTACATAAACAACAAGAACAATAAGATGACCCTTCTCTGTTTTGACATATAAGTTGCTATCCACCAAACCTTTCTTAAACCCTTGTTTAATTAGATAATTATCCAGCCTTGCATACCATGCTCTGGGTGCCTGTTTTAATCCATATAAAGCTTTCTTTAACCTGCAAACAAAATCTGGATTTTCACCAAGTTGGAAGCCATCGGGTTGTTCAATGTAAACCTCTTCTTCCAGTTTTCCATTCAAAAATGCTGATTTTACATCCATTTGATATACTTTGAAGTTTTTATGAACTGCTAATGCCAGAAACATTACGATTGCCTCTAGTCCAGCTACCGGTGCAAAAGTTTCTTCAAAATCAATGCCTTCAACCTGAGCATAGCCTTTACATACCAATCTTGCCTTATTTCTGACAACCTGCCCATCTTCATTCAATTTATTTCTAAAAACCCATTTAGTACCAATTATGTTTTTATTTGTTGGTCTAGGTACTAATTCCCAGGTATTGTTTTTCTCTATCTGATCTAGTTCTTCATTGATTGCCTTCATCCAACTTTCATCAGTGCTTGCTTCAGCAACATTTTTAGGTTCAATACTAGATAACAGAGAATAGTTCCTAACTGCTGTTCTTCTTGTTTGAATACCATCTGTGGGATCCCCAATAATCTGTTCACTTGGATGATTTTTCTGCCAGTTGCCTGTTTTAAATTTCCTTGTTTTCTTCTTCTTCAGATTCAGTTTTTACACTATCTGGATCAATTTTCTGATTCTTCTCTGTTTCTTTTTCATCATCACCTTCAATGACTTCTTCATACATAGGGTAGTTTTCTTGATAAGTAGTTTCTTGTTCTCTACCTTCATCAACTTTTACATCAGCACTTTCAACAATTTTCTTCAACTTCTTGTTGTAACATGTGTATGCCTTGCTTTTTGTTGAGTAACCGAGAAAGATACCTTCATCAACTCTATCTTCAAATTTACCGAGGTTATCTTCAGTCCGTTTTATGTAGCACTTGCTGCCAAATACTTTGAAATGTCTTGTTGTTGCCTTTCTGCCAAACCACAACTCATAAGTTGTTTTGCTTTCATGTGGTCTCAGCATGCACCTGTTTTGAATGTAAACTGCAGTATGAACTGCCTCTTTCCAAAATCTGTCAGCTATTTTGTTTTCTGCCAGCATTGTCCTTGCCATTTCCTGCACTGTTCTATTCTTCCTTTCTACAACACCATTCTGCTGAGGTGTCCTAGCTGCTAAAAACTGTCTTCTTATCCCATGTTTTTGACAGTATTCGGCAAATTCCTCGGAGATAAACTCTCCTCCCCTGTCCGATCTTAGGCATTTAATTCTTTTTCCTGATTGATTTTCAACAAGATTTTTGAAGGTTTTAAACATTTCAAAAGCTTCTGACTTGAGTTTCAGAAATAGTACCCATGTCATTCTTGAGTAGTCATCTATACATAGCATAAAATATTTGTGTCCATTTATGCTTTCGGTTCTCATGGGTCCACATAGATCGGTGTGAATTAGTTCTAATGGCTTGCTAGTGAAGTATTCTTTTGCTTTGAAAGTGGCTCTGGTTTGTTTTCCCTTTTGGCATGACTCACAGATGCTATTTACAGGTTTGCCAATGTTTGGTATATCTCTAACTGCTCTTTTTGAACTGATTTTTGCCAGATTGTCAAAACTAATATGCCCAAGCCTCTTGTGCCATAGCCAATTTTCATCTTCTTGTCCCATCAAGCATGTTCCTTCTGCAGTTTCTGAAAGTGTATACAGATTTCCTGAAGTTCTCAGTCCAGTGGCTATTAACTTTCCATTATTTGTCTTTCTTACTTCATAGCCCTCCTTCTTGAAGATTACATCATGACCTCTGTCACATATTTGACTTACACTTAGCAAGTTATGCTTCAGGCCAATTACAAACAAGACTTCTTTTGATTTTATATTGCCATCACTGATCTTGACTGATCCCTTTCCAACAATCTTTGCTCCATCATTATTTCCAAATTTCACAGAACCACCTTCATAATTCTGTAAATTCTCAAACTTTTGCTTGTCACCTGTCATGTGACTGGAACAACCACTGTCAAGTATCCAAGGTGCTGATTTGTTCCGAGCTTTAAAAGCAGTCTGGACAATCAAAGATTCCTTTTCTTTCCATTCTGGTTTGATAGCCGATTTTGCTACTTGTTTTGCCTTTGTCCTTTCATTAGCATGTGCCTGTTTTTCAGGAAATTTCTGGTTTTGTTTCAACCCACTTGGCTGAGATTTTCTACCCTGATAATTATTTGATGCAAAAGTGCTTTCGCAGTTTCTAGCAATATGTCCAAAATTATGACAATTATAACATTCAACTGCATAATTCATTAAAGGAGAAAAAACATTTTTGTTGGTAAAATTCCTTTGAGATACATTATGCCTGCAATCTGAAATCTTATGGCCATAAGCATTGCATTTAAAACAATAACCAGAAAATGCATGATTAAACCTGGGTGCCGGTCTTTGCCAGTTTGAAGTAGGCGCCATGACTCTTCTCCTCTTCGGATGTGTGACTTTTGTGAATCCATATTTGTCAGTATTCTTATTGAATCTGGCATTATTGTTTTCTTTTGCATGATTTTGTTTTTCTGGTTCAACCCTGATCTTTTCTTCTTTCTTTATGGGTTCTATATTCAAGTTCTTTGAATCCTTTGAAGATTCTCCTTCATCAAAGCCTAAACCAAATTTGATGCCAGAAGGCCTTTGGTTATTTAACATTTTATCCAGACTTTACAGTACTTTCTTCAAACTTATGAAAACAATTCAATTTTCTATTCATCTCTTCTAACTGCATCCTTAACTTAACAATGTCTTCCTCTAGCTTGCTGCATTCAACTGTCTTTACAGTTAATTGTTCATCAAGAACTTCAGACATTTTCTTGAATTCCTCTATCTGTATTTTCAAATTGTTTATTATGTCTGTGGCATTCTCTAATTTCTTTGAAAAATTTTTATTCTTCTTCCTTTCTGCACTCAACTCTTCAAGTGCAGCAACCAATTCTCCTTCCAAATACACTTCAACTTCATCCTTGGAATTTTCATCACCTTCCCGATTTTCCTCTGTTCTTTCTTCTTCAAGTGCCATGAACAGAGCTTCACCTTCTTCTTCTTCGGACTCCTCATCCGTGCTTTCTTCGAAGCTCCGACATTCTTGGTTATGAAGCTTTTCTTCTTGAAGTTGTTCTTTCTGAAATTTTGTTTCTTCTTCCAGTCACCTTTTTCTTGGTGTGAACCTTCACCATTTTTGGTTCTCTCCTGCATTGGACATTTGGCTGCAAAATGACCGACTCCTCCACAATTGAAGCATTTAAAAGGTAGCTTCCCTCTATATTTTCCTTTTCCTTTTGTGAGTTTTCGAACAAAATTGGCTTCTGTTTCATCCAGTGTCCCTTCATCCTCAGATTCATGTTCAGCTTTTACATTCTTGTGTGCTTTAAAAGCTGCTTCTCTGTCTGTAGACTTGGTTTGTCCTATTCTCATTTCATATGCTGTCAGGGAACCATGCAACTCATCCATGCTGAAGTTGTTTAGATCTTTTGCCTCTTCTATTGCAGAGACTTTGGAGTTAAATATTTTGTGAAGTGTTCTGAGAACCTTTTTCACCACAACTGCATCATCAATTTCTTCACCAAGTCCTCTGATTGCATTAATAATTCCGTTGACTCTCAACATATAAATTTCTATGTTTTCATCTTCCTTCATTTGCAGTGCTTCGAACTGTGCTCGATGAGTTTGCGGTTTTGCTTCCTTAATCTTACTGTCTCCTTCATGGATGCTCTTCAGTTTATCCCACATGTCCTTTGTTGATTTACAACTCATGACTCTTATCAGTTCACTGTCAACAAGCCCACACATTATGGCATTCTTAGCTTTGGAGTTGTTTTCAAATTTCTTTTTCTCAGTAGTATCTGTTGGAGGGGTAGTGGGTGTTGTGTATCCACTATCTACAGAATCCCAAATATCGTATCCCAATGCACTCAGATATGTTTGCATTCTGAGTTTCCAGAAGGTGTAATTTGTTCCATCAAATAAGGGAGCTTTGTTGGATGAAAATCCTTCACCACCTGCCATTGTTTCTTCCAAGATCTCCTTAGCTGATTAAGCTTGTACAAGGAACCTTGCTCTGATACCAATTGATGATTACACAATGACACTGAGAGGGGGGGTGAATCAGTGTAGCTATTAATTTTTATATCTACAACATTTAATATGAAATAAATAGAACTTGACAACTGAAAAACAACTTGAACAAGAGAGCACACCACAACACTCAATATACCGAGGTTCACCAATTTGGCTACTCCTCAAAAATGACTGCTTGGACTCCAATCCAAATCCAGTCTTTGCAAAATCAATTTTACAAACACTTTACCAGCACCAACTGGAAGGAGCACCAACCCCTGTAATTTTCTGCTGCAACAGATGGAGCACCAACTCCTAGTACCAAGCACCAACTTGGACTGCAATTCTGATCAATTTAGAATGACATAAAAATGTCTTCACTTCATGCACGACCCTGACTGGTCTGCAATTAACCCAACTCTACACACTCTCACGACTCTGCTTGTTTTTCTCTTGATTCTTCTCTAACCCTCCTTTTGCAGCAATTTCTCACATACAGCAGCAATATCTTCTCTGTACGATTATTCTTTTATAACCTTTCAATCTGGCATGCAGTCGAATGACCTTCTCCAACTGTTCGAATTCATTACTCCTGTCCATAATGTGACTGTTCGAATGCAGAAACATACGGCTGTTCGAGTGCCTTTTCTTTTCTCCATATGCAATTCTTTGAAAGCTTTTCGATTCATCATGTTCGGCTTTTCTGTATGCTTCAAATACGTTCGTTAGAATGCATGCAAATACGACCTTTCGAATGCTCTTATTATCCTTCATATTCGGCTTTTCGAATGCGTTTCAATTATGCATGTTTGGCTGTTGCATTGCATGTCCAACACCTGTCAACGTTTAACTGTCTGCTTTTTTCGACACGTGTCACCTTGCATGCTCCTGCGGGTTTTACCTGCCATTACCTGTCGTGAAATCGTGACACTTTTAACTAATGCTGACGTCACCCTGAAGGTTGTCACGAAATCGTGACCATTTTGGCCTTGAAAGCTTTTCCCCCGCTCATGTCGCGATATCGCGACACTTAGAATTTTTGCTGACGTCATTCTTAAGCATGTCGCGAAATCATGACCGTTTTGGCTCTTGAAAGCTTTCCCTGCATCTTGTCGCGATATCGCGACACTTTGAACTTTTGCTGACGTCATCATCAATGCTGTCGTGAAATCGCGACGCTTCCGGCTTCCAACAGCTTTCCTTTCATCCTGTCGTGAAATCGTGACACTTTTCAACTTTGCTGACGTCATCATCAATGCTGTCGCGAAATCATGACGCTTTCGGCTTCCAGCAGCTTTCCTTTCATCCTGTCACGAAATCGTGACACTTTTCAACTTTGCTGACGTCATCATCCTGCTTGTCGTGAAATCGTGACACTTTCGGCTTCCGTACACTCTTCTTTGCCAGCAGCAGTGAAAAAGGAACATGTCACGAAATCGCGACACTTTGCTCTTCCGTACAACTCTCCTTGCCAAACCCAATGAAAATGGAACATGTCACGAAATCGTGACACTTTGCTCTTCCGTACAACTCTCCTTGCCAACACCAGCGAAAATGGAACATGTCGCGAAATCGTGACGCTTCCGGCTCTTGCTGACGTCATCATCCTTCTTGTCGCGAAATCGCGACGCTTTCGGCTCTTGCTGACGTCATCAATCTTCTTGTCGCGAAATCACGACGCTTCTGGCTTCCGTACGCTCTTTGCTCCATGCAGTAGCGAAATCGCTACACCTTAGTTTCCCTTTGTTTCAACATGTAGCGCCATCGCTACATCTTAGTTTCTCTTCGTTTCAACATGTAGCGAAATCGCTACACCTTAGTTTCTCTTTGTTTCAACATGTAGCGATATCGCTACACCTTCTTCTTGTGAATTTTTTACTTGTAGCGAAATCGCTACATCTTTGTTTTCTCGCACTTCCTAATTGTAGCGAAATCGCTACACCTTTGTGCCATGTATTTTCATCATGCAGCGATATCGCTACACCTTTGTTTCCATTCATTTCAACATGTAGCGATATCGCTACACCTTTGTTGCTAAGCATTCTCTCTCCTCTTCGGGTCGTGAAAACCCGACGTGTCGCGATATCGCGACACTTTTCTTTGCTAGCTCCTTTTCTCCATTTATGTCACGAAATCGTGACATCTTTTCACCTTGCTTCCCTCTCTGCCAGCATGTCACGAAATCGCGACAGTTTACCTTTCACTTTCTCTCTCCTCTGCCATGTCGCGATATCGCGACAGTTTTGCTCGCATCTTCTCTCTCCTCGGCCATGTCGCGAAATCGCGACAATTTGGCGTGCATTTTCTCTCTCCTACTTTTTGTCACGAAATCGCGACACATTTTCTCTCTCCTCAACGAAAACTCGACATGTCGCGAAATCGCGACATTTTCGGCTGCGCCTTCTCTCTCCTCGACCATGTCGCGAAATCGCGACAGAAAACATGTCGCGATATCGCGACAGTTTTCTTCCTTGTCTCTTTTTGCCGGTTTTGAATCTGGGTCACCTCTGTTTTCCTTGAAACTTTCTGGCACTTGATCCGATCGACCTCTGAACTGCATCAACTGCATCAATCTGACTGTGTTGACAACAATGACAATACTTTTGCAATTCTTTTGCTGCACCTTGCTCAACAAGAAAGCTACCCAAAGGAAAAAATATGTTGGGTGTAAATCGGTCTACAAGACCAAGTACAATGCTGATGGAAGCATTGAGAGGCATAATGTGAGACTAGTAGCAAAAGTTTTTAATCAGAAATTTGGCATTGAATATGAGGAAACTTTTGCTCCAGTTGCACGACAAGAGACAATCATATCAATTATTTCCTTAGAATCCCATAAAGGATGGAAAGTTCAACACATGGATGTGAAGAGTGCTTTTTTGAAAGGATACTTGACAGAAGAGGTTTATGTTCAACAACCTCAAGGTTTTCAATAACAGGGACAAGAGAACCTTGTTTACAAATTAAAGAAAGCACTTTATGGCCTCAAGCAAGCACCAAGAGCTTGGTACTCATGCATTGATGGCTATTTTAGCGAGTATGGATTCACGAGAAGCAAAAGTGAACCAACTCTGTACTACCTAAAGCATGGAGTAGACATTCTCATAGTTTGTTTATATGTGGATGATCTAATATTTATGGGTAGTAACAATAAAATGAATATGGAGTTCAAAAAATCCATGATGAAGCAGTTCGAGATGAAAGATATTGGTTTAATGTGATACTTACTAGGCATGGAAGTGCATCAATCAAATAAATGGGTATTCATATATCAACACAAGTATGCTCGAGACATGATCAAGAAATTTTCCATGGAGCAGTGCAAATCAGTTGCAACTCCAACTAGACATGGGATCCAATTGAGCAAGGACGATGGAGCATCAAATGTTGACATGACCACTTACACAAGCATGGTTGGGAGTCTGATGTTTCTCACCAACACAAGGCCCGATATTAAATATGTTGTTTCTCTAGTTTCAAGGTTTATGGCTAGTCCATCTGAGTTGCATCTACAAGGAACTAAAAGAATCTTAAGATATGTAAAAGGTACATTGGATTTTGGAATCCATTACCATAAATGTAATTATGTGAAATTAGTTGGATTTAGTGACAGTTATTGGGGCAAAAATATAGATGATAGGAAATCTACATAAGGCAATTGTTTTAGTCTAGGATTAGGACTAATTACATGGAGTTCCAAGAAACAAACTGTTGTAGCATTGTCATCTACTGAGGCTAAGTATATAGCCATCACACATGCTAGTACTCAAGCCCTATGGTTAAGAAAAGTCCTTGAATATATTGGAGAAAGTCAAAGTGGTCCAACTCGACTGTATTATGATAACATAAGTGCCATTCAGTTGGCATACAATCCAGTCCACCATAGCAGATCAAAGCATTTTGATATGAAGTATCACTTCATTCGAGATATGGTGGAACAATAGATAGTTGAGCTTCAATATTGTAGCACTTTGGATAATATTGCAGACATCTTCACCAAAGGTATAGCTAAAGCTTAATATATAAATCTGAGAGACTGTATTGTCAGTCCTCTCAACTTTAAGGGGGAGAATGTTGGAAGTTAAAATAAAAAATTTGTTTTTTACCTTTTACTTTTGACTGGACGACAGGTTTCATGTGGATGGCAAGCTTCAACTGGTCGACATAGATATTTTAGTCATAGTTCTCAATTCCTATTCTCTCATTCCCTCCTATTTCTTTGCCTCCCTATTCTCTCTCTCAAATATGTGGTATTTCTATAGTTAGCATTTCCCAATGCTATATAAACATTGTAACTTCTCTATTTTACTTTAATGAGCATGATTTATCTTTCGAAACTAATAGAGCACTAGACTTAGCCCTGTAACCATGGCAACTAAGATCTAATAAAGATTGGTATGTTGAATTAGAATATGTTGCACCCTATTTTGTCCATATCCTGTGAAGAATATACCAAGTGTACTACTATTGTAACAACCTCATAATAAAGGTAAGAGAAGGGTATTGTCCCCCTCATCTATAAGTAGAGATGTAGTCTTATATAATAGGCTATTGACTATGTTGATATTGTTGTTATTGTTGATGTTAATATGATTATTACCTATTGTATTCTTTTAAGACTTTACTACTATTTAAACGTGCAATAAAGTACTAATTTGAAGTTGTTGGAACTATTTATTGGTGTGAGTTGAGCTAGAATTTTTCTTTCCACATCGCTATAGAGAAAGGTCTCACTCCATGCAAGGTGGAAGGTACATGTACATGCATTTTGTGTGTGTTATAATATAAACTAGATTGCTTTCCTAAAACGTGTATTGCTTCCATAGTTTATGTGCTTGAATAATGACACAAAGCTCTTTGTCATATGTGGGGTATTTTCAAACTATTTTTAATATTTTACTATGATATAAATTGGATGCCCATGCTATGTGAGGATAAATCCCAATGCATATTCTGATGCATTAATCATTACCTCAAAATTTTGATGTAGATCAATTATAAAAATTATAGGAGATGAACACAATTGGTCCTTCAACCTCTCAAATGCCCTTTGTTATGCATATTTCCAATGGAACTTATACTTGGAACCTCCTTTAGTCACTTGGAATAATGGCCAAGTAATGTGTGAAAAACCTAATATGAATATCTAATAGAAATTGACAAGATCTAAATTGTTGTGAAGCTCTATTAGAGTCTTTAGGGTAGGTCAATATTTAATTACTTAAACATAGACTCCCTCTTTATCAAAAATATACCCAAGGTACTAAATTCTTATTATGGAAAATGATCACTTCTCCAAATTAGAATATAATTTGTCTTCAAAGAGTCTAAAATACCTATTGAAGATGTTGTAGATGTTACTTCTATTAAATGATAATATCATATAAGTAGACTACCACAAATGAAATGGTGTAGGGACATAGGATGTCATCCATCATCCTCATGAATGTGGAAGGTGTATTGGTTAAGCAAAAATGTATAAATAGCCACTCAAATAAATCCTCCTTGTATGTAAATGTAGTCTTCCATACATAAGTGATCTCTATAGGTATTTTATGATAGCTAGTTTTGAGATCAGTTTTGGTAAAAACTTTACACCATAGAGTTGATCTAACAATTTATCTATCCAAGTTAGTGGATATCGATTCTTCATAGTAATTTTATTCAAATATCTATATCCAACATAGATTCTCTACATTCCATATTTATTTGGAGCCAATATAATTGGACTACCACATGGTGAAGCATTTGGTTTGATGTCCCCTTTTGAATCAATTCTTGGACCTACCTCCTAATTTCATCAGTTTCAAGGACTAGTCTATGATAAATAAACACATTAGGCAAAGGAGAATCAATAATAAAATAAATGGATTGATTTACCTCATAATTAAATGGAACCCTAATTGGTGACTTGAACAATTCATCATATAATGTTATATTCTAGTCCATTTGCTTCTATTGTGTAGGGCCTACAATTGTTGTAGCGATGACTTTCCTACATTATGGCTTAATCATCAATGAAATGAAATTTCATGTTTTGTCTATCATATTTGTGTATTTTTTAACATTCATTAAATAAATAAAGTTAGAGGTATATATATGGTTTCTTGAAGTACTGACCTTTGTCATGATGACACTTCAAGGCTTAGACTTATAAACACCACACTTCTTCCAAATAAATGGTTGGCCCAAAATGATATCAAAAACATCCAAGGTTACAACATTGCATAAGACTCAATATTTGAAAGGATTGATTGCATAAGAGAGAAGATATTATTTAGTGACATGAATGTCTCTTCCTATTGTAGCCATCCAACATTATATGGTAATGGGTGTGGTGTGAAAGGAAGATTCAAATCCTTCACCATCTTAGTAGAAATCATATTCTTTTGAATCCCAATATCAACAATGAAATGTAATGACTTACCTTTAACCCATATTTATGAGGGAAACAAGTGTTTTTTATCTTATGAATCCTTTTGTGTAGCATGCATGGTGGCAATGACCACATTTGATTTGGCTTCTATGATTCACTTCCCTCTATCCTCAACTTGTAAATGTAGAGGCAATGGTGTAGTGGATGTAGAGGGTTATGACTCAACACATATTGACTAAGTTTCTTGACATTAATCCCTTGAATATTGATAGATCTTATGATAATTGCAATATTTTCTACTCTTGGAATTTGAAGTATTATTTTTCTTGTGATTCCTTTTTGCTTCTAATTCTTATTTTAGGAGTAAATCCATTTATCCTAATTTTTTTGGAGATTTATTATTGCTTTTATTTGGTTGGTACTTAATATTTTGGTTTTTATAGTTTTCTCCTCCTTTTCTATTTATGTTTTTATGTTTTTGATCCAATTTGAGAGGAAGTTTATATGCCTCTTCTAATGTCTTTATTTGGAAGAGGTCCATGTATTCTAGAATGTCCTATTCTGTCCCACTATGGTATTTGAGGATTTGATGTCTTTCAATATATTGAATACCTAGCCTTTCTACCATAGAGTGGAAAATATTAGTATAATATTGAATAGACCGGTATTTATATTGATGCAATTTTTGCCATCACATGTATTGGCCTACACAGGTTCCCATGGGATAATATTCTTCCTTGATGTCCTCCATGAAATTATCCCATGTAAAATCTACTTCAAATTCATTATCTTTTATAACCCTCTTACAATATGCTTTCCACCAATTTTGAATAGGTAATAAAGCTTTCAAGAGTGAAAAAGTTATTTTATCACTATCGATGAATTGATTTATAGATAAGTATGAAGATAATTGATCCAACCAATTTTATGGGCTATCAACATTAAATTTTCCTTCAAAAGTATGAATATCAAATTCACCTACACCTTAAGTGTTTGTAAGAACTAAATGGTGCTAGAGAAATGAGAGACTATGTAGAGGAGGTTGCAATACTTATAGCAAAAGTTATTGAAGAATTTGAGCAAACTGGTCCATCATTTCATTCCTCTATTCATGAGGGATTCATTCAACATATCGTTAAAAATATTTACTATCTTGATGTTGTCCATTCTACTTCTTGATCATTTCAAATGAAAAGGGAGGTAGTAAGAGGGATCTCACATTTGATACCCAAAATTTTGATATCTCAATCTCATGTTTATAGAATTGCACTCAAAATATAGACCACTTTGATACCATTTATCCAAACCTCAAAATTTTAAGTTAGGAAAGATTAGGAAAGAATTATTTTTAGAAATAACAATGTATAACAAATCAGAACACACATATATAATCAAAATAACAAAATGATTTTATTGCTAAAAAAATAGAGTAAAATGCAAGCAATCTATGAGAAGAGATGTGAGGCTATAACATTGCATCTATTACTCATATCTTTACAATCATGGATGCATCTATCTTTATACAAAATTTTTTCTATGTTGGAAATCCATAGGATTGAATATGGAAGGTCACCCACATGGAAATATGGTGGTTCACCTTCTATGAGTTAGAATACCATCGGTATGAAATGTGGTGATTTACCTTCCATGAGTTGTAAAGTGCATTTAATTAGAAATTACAAACATATGAATTAACCTTTTGCATTTTATCTTCTACTAATGTGTCAACATGGCTAGAGATGAATTTTGGCTATGAGAATCTAAAATGAAAAATTCCTATTTTTAGTAACTATTTTATTTTGCATTTTTGAAGACCTCTAGACCATTTTTCCATAAAAGTGTTGGCAAATATTTCTATAATAGATTTACCTACTAAAATTATTATTTTTTATTTGATATTTTCAATGCTTCTTGAATGGATCAAATAGAGTCCCAAGCTTAAAATTATTCCCCTAACAATGCAGCTAGGATTAAAATGAAATTCAAGCATTTTCGGCCATCAAACCATGACCCAAAAATATCACATGCCCATATAAGTAGGATTATTATACCCTTTTCAAAGTCTCATATCACACACACAATTAATTAAAATTAAGGATGCCAAAAAAGGGTGTATTACTATAGAATACCCCAACAATTCCCAATCAATGTCTTCCATGAATTTATTTTTTTAAAGGTCTTTCTTGGTATTCCACATATTGAAAATGGTGAGTAGGATTGAAAAGTACCAATTTCTTTGTGTTTGTTGTTTTCTTGTATGGGATTCTAGTATGGTAGGGGATAATTGCTTTGAAAAATAGAAAAGTCTCTGTACTTTCCATGAATTTTCTATTATAGGTACACAACAAATTGAGGGGAATGGGTATGAAACGTAATACCTTGGGACTGCATACCTATGTAACCTTTAGTACTTTATGTAGAACATTTCATTTAGTGTATTACCATTTAGGTATTTCTAACTTGTTTCATGATATTTTATACATTTTCTCCCAATGCAAGTCTCTTCTTCTTCATATCTTCTCTTGGTTGTATACTTTGTTGATTCTTCCAAATAGAATGAAAGTTAATATTACATCTATTTTTTTTTGAATTTACATGGTAGAATTGGTAGCCGCCATGAATCTGGGTAGGCTATCCATATTTTATGGTCGCCATAGTATTCTACACCGTCCACCATGAAATATGCCACACAGTTCTTCGTGCAATTCTCCCCTATAACCACCATGCCACAATCATTTTAAACCTTTTACACCGTTGAAAACACCAAGAAAGGGACAAGCATTTAGTCTAACGAGGCCCAATATTTGAACCTTGGACCTCCACCCCCCTTACGAGGTTTGGTCGAACTAATTGGTCTACACCTTGGACCTTACATATGAAAATTAAAAAATTAAAAAATGTGTTGATTGTAGTCTAATTATTCTCTTTTATATTGTATTGCAATCCCTTTGTAGTGCATGTTTAAGACATTTGAATATACAAGACATAAACAACCTATATAATTTAAGTGTGATTTTTTTATAGATATATTGAATAGGAAGAATGAATATTGTCCATAGTGAAACACTGGCTTACCTATGGTTATGCTTTATTTGAGATATCCATATATCATGATGTGATTGTTTTATTATATGGATTCTAAGAGTCTTAAATTTTTGTACAACCATTACTCACATTGTTGCTTATCCTAAACTTCCAAGAGGATTTTTTCAATAAATAGGGCTAGGGAGAGGATATTATGGCCACTTATATCTCACCTCATTAGATATTGCTCCTATTTTTGTCATTTTTGATGAGACATTATTTATTTTAATTACACGGACATGCATTTTATTATTATTAGTATTGGATAGTTAATGATTTGAATTAATATTGGTGTTAAATATTGGTTTAAATGTGAATTAAGCAGTTGTTACTATGGTTTTTGATAGTGATGATTATTGAAACTGTGATGTTAGAATAATTCCTCTATGTTATATGGATTGAGTTGTTGCATTTATTTCTATTACTATTTGGAAAATACTAACCTTAATTTTAAAATATAGTCATTCTTTTATGTTAGAATGATAGGTTTGTAGAAGGCCATCATTTGGGTGGGATTCTCAATTTTATGTTAAACCAAAAAATGTGCTTGATATGCATTTGTATTGAGTCTTGCTTGTTGGATACATATAATGAATAGTATTTTTATAGTATATTGAATTATGAATCCTTATGATGCATGGATTGTATTAGTTTATATGTTGTGTTGTAAAATCTAAAGTTATATTAAGTATTATTTTTAAAATTAAAAGTTGTATAGTAAAAATTCACTATACCAAAGAGGGATTTTTGCCTTGGCCAAATTTTGTAATTTGACCTTAGCAGAAGATAGGTCAACAAGAGAAAGGTGGGAGGAAAGTTGTACTATAGATTTTGAAACCAACTATATGCACTACTTTATGTTAAAAAAATCCATTAAAACTTTTTGAAGCCACGTGAGCCATCCAATATTTTGATCAATGGCCAAAATCAATTGAGAAGATGAAAGGCTATAAAAGCCCTCCAATGTGATGCTCATCATTGGACTGGTTAATTTAATTGTGAATGTTAATTTTTGAAGAATACTAAGTTGTGAAGAAAATAGAGTGTGCACCATTAGTATTCTAGATCGATAGTGGACACTAACACTAGCAAAGCTGAATAAAGAAGGAACCTAAGAACTTTGTAGGCCATTGATTTCTCATCCGATGGCCCACACCATTCCATAATACTTCTAATAGAGTTGTTAAGACAAAACCATGTTATTGGTTGAGACTTGGGCATATGGAATATACATTGGTGACCTACAAATAAAGTAAGAAGCTATCCCTTCAAATCCCACATTTGATAGAGATCCACCATCAACCTTGGGAAGAAAAAGATCCAATGACTCATGGAGATCAAAGATAGATTTTGATACACTTAGATCTTAAATCCTTTCTTACCATCCATTTTATTGATCAAAAACATAGAAGGAAACACATAATATGGGAGAACAGTAGGAGGAGCTCTATCGCCTATCCGATTATAGGAGAAATATATTAGGCCAATGGGTCTCAATTTTGGAAAAGGTGAGAACATTCCTTTAGAGGGAGCATAAATTAATAGTATACCAAGGGAGGTATAGAAAGGATCATAAATATAGCACTTGTAGAAGAGCCTCATGTTCACCTAATGATACCATTTGGACATAACATTCCAAGAAAAGTGGTTGGCATCATAAGTACAGTAGTAGTAGAAGCCCCAATTTTAGAGGTCCCAAACCATTCAACATTGATGGTTCTAGTTCTAGAGACCTTGAGGCCATAAATATTGCATATGGACATGAAGTAGGGAAAAAATGTATGCACCTAATTATGAACAACAATATGTGTATCTATCATCTATCGCGTATGAGCATCAAACGGAAGCATGCATGTGAAAATGAGGCAATACCAAACAACAAGGAATGAAATAAAACAAGTATCCTTATTATTAATTTGGTGGATTAGATCCAAGTTTACACAGAAGTCCCTTAAGGGCTCAAACACGATACAATTATTACAAATTTTGGGTGCCCAAGGATCAAATCCTTCAAGAAATTTGGGTGCACATCCAGTGTCTTTCCTCGTACCCACAATCGAGGTGGGTGAGCAAATGCCGTCACTGCTTGTATATTTGATATTTATGTCTTGTATTAATTCCCAATGCATTATATAAACCTTAAACTACACACAAGGAATCCAAAAGGATCAAATAGCAAGCGCGTGTGATGGAAAACATGCAATCCCCACAGGCACCAAAAGACTAGTAAAGGGCATATATATTAAAAACATATCAAATCAACTCATAATGACTTGAAATTTTATGGAGATATTAAATAGGAGGTTTTGAAAGGATATCACCAAAAAATATCTGAAATTGCATCCTTAGGCCCCTCAATTTTGCAATGTTCGTCTGCAACCTGCGAAGACCAAGACAAGCAATTCCCACCACTAAACATGTCCAAAACACATGAAAATTGGATAGAATACATAAATAAATATTTTAAGACTACCCATGTGGTTATATTTTAAAAATGAGGTGCAGATCCATCTGCATGCACCTGGGGTTCCCGGATGGGCCCTCCGAACCTACAAAAACTTCAAAATGCGATGTATCGGCTAATATAACTCCAAATTGCATGAAATTTGAACTGTAGCATCCTATGATAGTATAGAATAAGCCTAAAAAAATAGTAAAGAAATTGTCCATAAATTTCTCCTCGTCCTATGGGGGACGGTGGTGACTGCAACTAATTGGAGGGCACCCTGGGATGGGATACCCACCAATTCTGCACACCTTTTGCTACCAATCCCATTGGGGAATGGTCCTAAACAATCTAAGGGAAATTTTTGTCAAATTTAATGAAGAAATTAACCCGAATGGTAAAGTTATGCCCAAAATACCCTCTTAAATTCACCCGATAATCTCCTTCGCTAAGGAGAGATTTCGAGGGAAAGAGAGCACAATAAAGTGAGGGGAAATCTTGGAAGCACTCTATTGCATATCCTAGAGCTCCTCTCTATATGTTTTTTGTGTGGACCTTGTATCCATTTTATAGCCCAAAGGGGCTTATGTGCAAAAAGGCATGCAAGGGCATGCATGGCAGGAGGCGCCATTTGTCAAAAGGAAGGCATGCACTATATGTGGAAGAGAATCTTCATTTTTGGCCTACATTATGAAGCATGTCATAAGGATGCAGTGCCATCTAACCCGCATGCTTCAATTGGCGGGGTAAATGGCAGTTTCTGGATGCCATTTATCCCAGATTTGACTTTTTCTTGGTCAAACTTGCTCATCGTCCCACCTTGGGATGATGGCTCACCACCATCCTAGGGTGGGACAGTGGGAATTTTCCACTGTCCCAGGGTGGTACGGTGGTGAATTTTTGGCCAAAACCTCCCAAAATTGGACCAGAAGCCTCTAGAACCTCACCCAGAGTGGCTAGAACCACTGTGTGCCTTCTGAGGGCTGCCCGAGGTGCCATATGGTGTAAATTTAATCATTATTTATGGATGCCTAATCTGATTGACAATATTTTAGTGTCTATAGGACCAATATCTTTCTTGATTTAAGGAGAAATTTTAGATTACTAGTACCGTTTTGGGTGGAAAAAACCCTAATCCTTGTATATAAGTAATAGTTTTATTTTCATTATAGGAATTGAAAAACACATTACTTGTGCCTATTATAAGGCCTTGTGTATATTTTCCTTTCACTTATCTTCTATGTAATAATATAGACTCAAGCCTTGAGTGTTTTGTTAATAACATTCAAACCTATTTTGGTATAGCATCTCTGTAAACTAAGATATATATAGGAAGCTATGACTAATTTTGTGCTATCTTATTTCTTATGTATGTTTAAAAGCTTATATGTTATATCAAAATTGTGTTCACTTTCTAGTCATTAGCAAATAATGCATGTGTTCATTTTATTTTGATTATGCATAGAAAATTTTTTTGAGCTTGGTACGTTGCCTCCATAGCCCAAGTTTTATTTTTTTGCAATCTCTCTCTCCATTTTCCTTTAATGAATGTAAGTAGTGTAGGGAAAATGTGCTAAAGATCATACAAGATGAGGAGATGATATTATAAAAATCTTTTAGGTTTCCCCATGTGTGCATCCCTCACTCATGGAGCTTCTTGAATTTATCACTCAACATGAGGTGCAAGTGTCAGATGCACCTAACCACTGTATAGGAGACAACAAGGAAAATGGTTGTACTAGCATCCCTAGTGGTATAAGCTAACACTTCTTCCCATAAGAGAACATATTAGATTGAGGTTATAGTGAATATCTTAGTATGTTTTGTAAACTGAAGCATCAAAACATTCACTTGGTGACTCCACTAAAGAAGAAAAATCTAAAAATAACCATCACATATTTAATGATTTGTTGGCATGCATTCTGATTGAGATTTTAGTGGTCTCAACTAGATTGATATTTACTTGGAAAATACTCTAACCATGAAAGGCATATAATTTAATGATCAAAAGACTTGCCACTAGATATTGTTTAAGATCAAATCTACAAGCGATGACACTTTCCCTGATCTAGATACCCAAAAAAGAGCCCAACGTTAGACCATGGATGCAAATCATAATTAGCCTCTAAGAAGGTACTAGCCTATAATGAAAAAGGATCCTTTCTACCACATATTCCTTCTATGAAATAGGACCTAATGCCAACCTCAAATTTCAAGTTTCTTCTTTACTTCATTATCAAGGATGTGATCATGCCTATGGAGCACCTACATTGCATGGTCAACTCATGCATGATATATAGCATCAAGGAGAAAAATATGGCTCTCTAATTACCAATAGAATATTTTAGAGAAAAATCATAAGAGTGGTACTTATGCCTTACCCTACATTTAATTAGAATCTAGGATCAAATCACAATCCTACTATTGAATAGATTTAGAAATAAGGTAGATGACATGTCCCTCTTGGAGTAGCTAATGACCATAAAGAGAGGACCTATGGAGATGATGGATTACATCAACATACAATTCCACAAGACCTATCATAGAATCCTTGATGAGATATATCCTCTCTAGGGTATTAATTTTATTTACTATTTAAAAGCTATGAATTCTAAAATATCTATTATGGTCAAGTCTAGGGGAGGTAACTCTCTACTGATGGCCTTTAGAATGGTAAAATAAGTTGATAAAAATCTAATCTAGATAGGAAGGCTATCTCCTAGGCCTCCTATACCTCTATTCTTGAGCATCCAACTACCATATTAGCTACCTCTAGTAGTTTAAACTACAACTTTCTAGCCTACTCCTATGTGAACCCTATGAAGGCTCAAAAATCTCTCCTTGCTCCCTAATAAAACTTTACAAATACTTACTTCTCTAAGCTATATAAAAAGAGAAACTTGTTCATGATGGTATCTAATGAAGTCAATACCCCTTAGGAGGTAGAAGAGCACCCAAAGTTTTCCATATTAGAACTATCTAAGATCTCTCTTCCAACATAATAGTTAGGATTATAGGCACCCTCTAAATGGGTATTGAGGCTCTAATTTCCATGCTAATAAGTATAACCAAAGCTCAAACCAGTAGATAGTACCCATTATTTCTACATTATACTAAGCTTCCCCTAACCTAATTAAATATATAGTCCCTACATAAAATAACTATGTGCAGGATCCCAATGCATGGTAGTACCCCTACCTTAAGACCTATGCTCTCACCACTTATCCCAAGAGTCATCTAAAATAGGCCATGCTAGTGCCAAGTGAAGTTGCCCATCCATCTACTTCTTGATAGTAGATGCACATAATTAGGGTTAAAACTCTCCTATTCAATCTTAAAGATCTCTTCTAGGAGCAAGTTCTACCCATCAAGAGCAAACTCTACCTAACATGGTGTAGACACCAAAACAGCACCAATCCGATTATGTGACGACAAGCACTGATCGCACTAACACACACAGCCCCCAGGGCAGCCCTCAGAGGTTAAACAGTGGTTCTAACCACTCACACAGTAGTTTTGCAAGTCAGAAACCAATTTGGCACTTTTTAGACACTTTATTGCTTATTCGTCCCACCAAGGGACGAGTGCTGTTTTACTCGTCCTACCCAGGGACGAGTGAAAGTTTTACTCGTCCTACCCAGAGACGAGTGCTGACTTATACTCGTCTCACCCAGGGACGATTACCGGCGCTCGCTTCGGGGTGGGACGAATGTCAAGTTTGACCGGCAAAAAGTCAAATCTCGGCATGTAACAACTCAGAAGCGCCACTTAGCTTTCCCTGCATGACATAGGAGTGCGAGTGAGTTCTTTTGACAACTCATATCTACCAATTAACTCTCCCTTCACTGCATGGGAATAAGAGTAAGCTTTTTAAGACAACTCAGATTTGCCACTTAGCTATCCCTTCATTGCATGGGAGTGCAAGTGAGCTTTTCTAAAACACACAAAGACATGCACGGAGACAGTTAAGAATCCCTTGATCAAGAAGAAGTCTTTCTTTGAGGCAAAAAGCATTCATGCAAAGAAACACTTTTGCATGTTAATTCAAAGAGACCCCTCGGGTCTATAAAATGGTGAGTTTCCTCACCCAAAAGATATACCGAGCTGGAGCATTTTGAGCGACGAAGTGCTTGCTAATTCATTTACTTGCGATTTGTGTTTTCAACATCCATAATCTCTTAATCGAAAGAGAGGTTATTGGGTGACTTTTGAAGGCACGAATCAAGAACCAACACCCCATTCTTTTGACCACAATATCCTACCAATTTGTCGACAACACATCACATCCGGTTTCGGACCCATCCTAAGCGGATTGGTGTCGGAGCAAAGTTTCACCCGCGGGTGGTTTGCCTTCGGGCACCCCTCCCGCTTTATTGCTTTTGTAGTTTTTTAGCTAGTTTCATGTTTATGCTTTTATCAAGTTTTCAGTTCATTTAGATTCATTTTAGCCATAGTTAGATTTATCTTTTATTTTTCATACACAGGTGCTACTGATTCTTTGTTTGTTTCTTTGAACGCAGATTTGCAGCATTGGAGGAGCAGCGAGGAATCGACCTGTACCAACGCAAGCGGCGACAACGTTTTGGTTCGCCCATCTTATATGTGGGCACGCGGAAGAAGGAATTCTGAAACGAGTTGTAGAGATCAATATCTAACGCTCCTATCCCCTAAAAAGGAAGGAGACGCATTGTAACACGAATTGAAAAGAATATCAATAAAAAGGGCCATAGTTTATATTGCTTTTATATCTTGTGTTCATTCATTTGTGTTCTTTCCTTTTAATACAATTTTGTTTAGTATTTCCTTTTTGTTTCCGAAATCTCGTGTTTTCAATGGCGATCACGGTGGGACCTCTGTCCTCTATTTTTTTTTAGGTTAACTTACTGATCTAAAATTGCTTGTTTTTTTATAGGTACCTATTTTTCAACATCGGACTGTTATTCGTCTCTGCAAGTGACGATTACAGAATTGGTACTCGTCTCACCCCGGGACGAATAAATTATTCGTTCCACCCTGTGACGATTACGGTTCTGTTATTCGCCTCACCCAGGGACGATTATAGATCTGTGCAAATTTTTAGAGCAAATCAGAAACTTTCGATTAGGCAGAGAAGAGGTAGGGGTTTTTACAGCTTCTGTCAAATTTCTGTTTTTCTATTTTCTGGTTTTCAGTTTGTATGGCTTAGGGAAAGATTTCTTTTCGTTTGCCTATTTCAATTTTGCAAAATTAAAACGAACCCCACACATCACGTGACATTTTAAACCAAGGCGTTGGTCGTAAAACCCCAACCCTTGAGCAAGACCAAAGGTGGATTCCATTATCACTTTGGCTTGAGATATTGCATCCATTACCTCGATCGTGACTGTTGCTAGACGTAAATCCTGACGAAAGCTGACCGAGTGTAGCTTGGGGTGATTCCCAGCACGCGAGGATAAGTCTTCTATGGTAGGTGTCATAAACAGAGCGATTCCCCTTCCGTACCGCCTATGTTCCACGTATCATCTGCTCTCACGTACCTATAGTCTCCCTCACGTAAGGGCGGGTATATAGAGAGGTTGGTATATCGGTCCGACAATGGTATATTGAAGGGGCGACCATTTTGGGAGTCATAAGAGCCTTCATACTTGCATTTAAACGTTTCACAAAAATTTTCAAAAACAAAACAAACAACAAAAACACACTAAACCAGATTTAGGGCACACTATTAATCTTTAAAAGAGATAATCATTGCTTGTGAGTGTGTATGCTATTTTCTGTTTAGACAAAAAAAATCATAAAAAGAAAATCACAAAAAGAACTTTTGCATTTTTTAGGTTAGCATTACCATGGTGAATACTCGTAGCCAAGCCCAATCACGGGCAGAAGCTGCAGAACATGCACCAAGAGAGACAAATCGTCTCCGATATAGCCTCGAAGACTTGTTCATCCCGCCTCAACGGCGAGGTACACCAGTTAGTTCACACCATGCAGAACATGGCTCTATAGGCCCCTCCGTGAGGGGTACTCCAACCCATACGAGTCATAGAACATGGTTCTAGAGGTGCCTCAAGGAATGGTTCTCCAAGTCAGACCATCAATAGACGAGACTTTAGAACTCCCTCTCTAAGGGAAACACCTAAGCAACAAGAATCTTTTCAAGAAAATAACTTATATATACCACCTGGTCTAAGTACGAGGCCTCCCTTTGAAGTTCAATATGGGTGGCCTAGTGATGAAGCATTGTGTACTGCTATGGAACAACAAAGGGTCCAAAAGGAAGAACCATATGATTTTGTGGTTCCTAATTTACCCCCGATCAATGTCGGACATAGTAGACCATATCCAGAACAACAAGTTCTCCCGACAGGGCAAGACAATTCTGCTCGCACTTTTTATGCATATCACAGAGAGAGAGAGGAGGATCACTACATTCCTCCAGGCCAGTATCCAGTGCCAAAACGATGCACGTCTGCACCTGCATTATATCCAGATCGCTTATTGAGACCAGAGTTTCAAGTCAATGCGGCCAACCTCGACGAGAGGGAAGCAACATATAGGAGTCTCAGAGCATTATGATCGAAACAGATATGTAGGAGAGACATCTAGGCCTATTAAACAAGAGACAACAGAACAAAGTAACTTGGCATTTGCACAACTAGCCGCCCGCCAAGCGCACATCACGCGGCTTAAGCAAGAACAACAGGAATTAGAACATTTGTGTCGCCTTGATCAAGAGCGCATTCAGCGTCAGACAACTGAATTGCTTCACAACCATGCACCTGAGAGGGCCCCAGTTCCTCGCGCACAACAATCTGAGATGTATATGAGGCACAATCCCTTAGCGCGAGACAGGTCTCCGTGACGTCAGCAAACATTGCCTCTTAGACCTCCTAGAACTGAGCGGGAGGCCATTCCCCGTGACCATGATGGGCATCCTCCGCGGGCACCCGTCCATGTTTACAGGCCTAGGCCAAACACTCCTCAAGAAGATTATGAGGATTATTACCAAGAAGAAGAGCGGGCTGAAATGCCCTATCAAGGCAGAAGGGATGCTACCCATTTAGTCATTCAAAGGCCTCAAGTTCCCCGCAACCCACAACGGGAACAAACTAAGGAGGAGGAAATTATATCCTCCGATGCCTACAAAGTGTTGTTAGAACGCTTGGAGAATATGGAACTTAAGACTGGTGGGCCTCAAAAGCCTACCTTACGCCAACTCCGTAGTCATCCGATACATCCGTCAGTGCCAGCACCTCCATACCCCGAACATTTCAAGCTGCCCCGGTTGGCACTCTTTAAAGGGGATGAGGATGCTCAAGAGCATGTGACGAGATTTTTGAGCCAATGCTTTGGTATACAAGACAATGATGCATTACTATTGAGAACATTCATAACCACATTCGCAGGATCTGCCTCGGATTGGTTTACCCATCTACCAAAGCATAGCATCTACAACTTGGATCAACTAGTGGACGCGTTCCTAGAACGTTTTGCTTTCAATACAAAGAAAAAGGCGTCACTCAGTGATCTAGCTAGCCTCAAACAAGTATGAGGAAGAGTCTATGGTAGCATATGGGAATCGATGGAGGACAGTGCTTTCAAAGTTGTCCTACCTCCCTCCTATGTCCGACTTAACTCAAATGTTCGCAAAGAGTTGTTTGCGATCGATCTCTGTGCTATTGCAATTGCAGCAATACGCCACTTTGGAAGAAGCTCGGCGCAAGCTAGACGTATCGAAGAGATCAAGATACAGGATGGCAAAATTGCCAAGCCTAAGAAAAAAGAGTGGAACAAGAGCACCAAAATAGGGAATACGCAACAGAAACCCGCCGCGGTCAATCAAGTTGCTATTAATGCCCCTACGCTTGCCCAAGCAACACAGCCTTCAAAGGCTAACTATCAGGCGGTGCCTCACAATAATTATGAGAAAGATAACAAGAAGCGGGATCAAAATCAGCAGCGTCGCCCCAAGCGACAATTTACACCATACACTGAGTCTAGGGATTCCTTGTTTGACCGTTTGTCAGTGGCAAACTTGATTAATCTGCCAAATATTCCAACAATTGATCCCAATGCGCCAAAGCCTAAAGGGTATAGAGAGGATATTTTCTGTAGATTCCATAGAAGGAAAGGGCATGACCTTAATGTCTGTTGGTCGTTTAAAGGTTTAGTGCAAGATCTCATTGATAATCACACATTGGTAGTAGATAACCCCATCGCACCCAACAACCAACAAATGGGTGTTTTCAAAGATCCTTTACCCACACATGATGCACAAACAAAACCTCTCGCATGTCAACGAAGTGCAACAGAGTTACCCCATGGAGGGATATGTTGGAATGATTAGCATTGTGACAAGAAACAAGAGACACCCAGGAGTTGTCCCCGCAACAGCCCCTAGGGAAGCTTCATCCATGTCACAACATCAACCAAATCCTACACAGTTGCCCCCACCTAGACCAGTGGCCACGATTCGAACTAGACTTACCCAAAGTCTACGGACCACATCGGCTAGGCTCTCCATTTATGAGCTTATTCAACAATCAGCGCCCCATCGGGAAGCTCTTATGGAGATATTAAAGGCAATTGAATTGCAACCCCACGAAGCGGATTCGTTCAACAATTTTGTGGGGCATGTCAAACAGTGTATCTGAACCGGTTATTACCTTCGGGGAAGATGAGCTAAAAACGGTGACTTGGAGATGTAACGGATCCACCCTCGCACGTTATTGCGCGGGTCAACGGGACTCCATACAAACGGGTGTTGATAGACACTGGTTCGTCCAGTAACCTTATTACAACCGCTGCACTTGAAACATTTGAAACTACCAACCTCTCACATTGCACCTTCCACTTATACCCTTCGAGCATTTAATGATACGATATGCTCGACAGTTGGCACAATTGTCCTGCCCATCCAAGTGGGACAAAAGACCATTCATACGTTGTGCCACATTTTAGAAGGTGAGATGGCTTACAATATCTTGCTTGGGCGGCCTTGGATCCGGGATATGAAGTGTGTCCCTTCAATTGCTCATCAATGTTTGAAATATACATTTGAAGGACAAGTACACGTGGTCCCCGTAGATTTGGAACCTTTTAAATATTGCAACTCGGTGCAAATCATGCCGCGATCGACCCTTCCTTCAACGCACGTGGATTTCCAGTTAAATCCATCTAAACGGGGTCCGACTAAGCAAGAATCTTCATCACCAAATCAATCAAATTCTCAGGCGGGATCATCTTCTTCATCCAGTCCTCTCACAACGACGCCACCTACGGTGGCCACTCCAACGGACAAAGGAAAGAAGCCCCTGGAAACGGAACCACCTTTAGTCTCCAATATCTCTACAGAAGAGACGCCTAATAGAATGGAAGTTGAGACGCCTAGTTCACCCCACATGGAGTGGACTCAAGGAGAACTCCCATTCGCTTCCCCTCAATCGCCAACAATTACTGTTGAGATGTCTAACACAGGCATGGGGGAGTATATAGTGCGCAATGTTGTTGCAACGCCCACACTTCAGTCTATGCAAGACATGGGAAGACCTCGACTCCCCATAGGCTCGGTGGTTCCTTTAGGTTACCCACCTAATCAGACAAACTTTATTTTTGGGGGCCTAGATCATGGCGTTGAACCTTCTCGACATGAAGAAGAAGATGAAGATCCTTTTGTGGAAGATGTTAACTATCTAGCCAACCCAGACTTCGCATTACGATATCTTAGCCAATGCAATTGGCATGGATACGAGTTAGGCCGGTATGAACAAGGAATGCGTGTTTTGTGTCAACCAAGATACCAAATGCCTTATGACAAGTCAGGAGTAGGGTTTAATCACCCTTTGCCCCTCGACATCTTGGTCGAAAACATGCAAGGCCTAGGGATAGGCAACAAGGATGGGTTGGCATCAGATCCATATGCCAATCCAAATACAACTTATACATTGGGGGATTATTTCCCATTGCAAACAAATAACCTTGTTGACCTCAACAACCCTTTCCCTACGGCTGAACAAGGAGAAACCTCATGGACTCACCCACAAGGGGAAGATGGACAAGACCACGAAGGGTCTTCTGAAGATGAGTCGGAGTACGATCATTCGCATGAATATCAAATGAATGACGATCAGGGAAGCTTCTTGAGGATGTTCCCATTGAATGATCCCAGTGAGCATAGGCTACCTCAACAACAACAAAATCCTTTGGACATAGATGACATGTTTGAAAACTTACACATAGATCCAAGACCTAGGAGGCATTTCAACCTGGCGCAGTTATAGCAATTACTGCATCCGCCACTCCAGGCATACAGCGAGCATCTTTCGCCTGGAGACCCTATCAAACCATCAGTACCTAGGGTAGACCCTATTTGTAGGTCCGCGCATAGGGCTGATCCCTTTGTGCCAGTGCCTATAGAGCCAGATCCAAAGCACCAAGAACATCCAGAATGTCAGAGTTGTCACATTTGCGGTAATGGAGATTACAATCATTTCATCAACATGGTCTCCATTGACTTGACCGCCCCCATCCATGATCCAGCCAATCCAACATGATTATTGCATCTAGACATAGAAGCTATTGATTGGGATCGCGCTAACACACCACCATCTCCATCAGAGTATTGGCCTTGCGGTGGGATGTTCCATTTCACTCCAGGACAGACTCAGGATGTCTTCCATGCTGAAGAGGAACTTGATGTTCCTAATGATGATCTTAATTCAGCAAACGATATCCATCTGATCCCAATTCCACACCAGTTGGAAGACGGATCCCATATGTCAGTTGAAGCAACGACTGATGTAGACATCGGCACAGATCCAATGAATCCACGGATTCTCAAGCTGGGGGTAAGTCTTTCCCCTGAAGAGCGAGCCGATTATGTTGCCCTTCTTAAAGAAAAGAAGGAGGTTTTTGCATGGTCATACAAGGATATGCCGGGACTAGACCCACGACTAGTCACGCACAATTTAACGCTTGATCCGACAATCAAGCCAGTAAAGCAAAAACTACGCAAGATGCATCCAACAGTGGCCTTAATGGTAAAATATGAGTTACAAAAGTTGTTGGATGCCCAGTTTGTCATCTGTGTGGATTATCCGCCATGGTTGTCTAACATGGTTCCTGTCAAGAAGCCCGATGGGAGGATTCGCATATGCACTGATTTTTGAGATCTTAACAAAGCGAGTCCTAAGGATGATTTTCCCTTGCCGAGCATCGACGCGTTGGTAGACGCTACAGCGGGCCACGAAATGCTTTCCCTTATGGATGGTTTCTCGGGATACAATCAGATTCGTATTAATCCTGAGGACCAACTAAAAACGGCATTCACAACGCCTTGGGGGACATTTTGCTATAAGGTCATGCCTTTTGGCCTTAAAAATGCCGGAGCTACCTACCAACGTGCCATGACGTACATCTTTCACGATTACATGCACAAAACTTTGGAAGATTACATGGATGATTTGTTGGCCAAATCTCTTTTGCGCCCAGATCACATCGGTGACTTGAGTAAGGTCCTTGATCGCCTCATTGAGCATAAAGTCAGACTAAACCCCAAGAAGTGCGTCTTTGGCGTCACCTCTGGAAAGCTCTTGGGTTTCATAGTCTCCAAACGAGGAATTGAGGTTGATCCAAACAAAGTCAAGGCAATCCTTGAAATGCGTCCCCCAACCACCATCAAGCAGCTCGAGAGTCTGCGAGGGAAAGGTTGCGTCGATCAAGCGCTTCATAGCGCAGTTATCCGACAAATGCCTACCCATGAATAAATTATTGCATAAGGGGGTCACATTTCATTGGGATGACGAGTGCCAATCAGCCTTTGACGACATTAAATAGTACTTGGCTTCGCCGCCAGTATTGGCACCACCCAGACCAGGAGTGTCGTTCTATTTATACATCTCAGCCACTGAGGTGGCACTGGGCGCCATGTTGTCCCAGAAAAATGAACTTCACAGAGAACAGGCTACATACTATCTTAGCCGCACCCTGGTCAGTTATGAACTTAACTATGCATATGTTGAAAAACTCTGCTTGGCAGTGGTGTTTGCTACCAAAAAGCTACGCCACTACATGCTTAGTAATAAGACGTATGTTGTGTCTAAGGAGAATCCATTGCGATACATGATGAGTCGTACTTATCATAGTAGCCGCACGGCGAAATGGATCATGTTGTTGACGGAGTTTGACATAGAGTTCATTGGACAAAAATCTATAAAAGGTCAAGTCATCGCCGATCAACTAGCCGAGGCTCCTCTTGAAGACGATCAGCCTCGACTTTTGAACTACCTGATGATGGGGTCTTCCATGTCTCAGAGTCGCCAGATTCTGATGAGCCTGAGTCACAGGCTGACATAACCCTATTCTTCGATGGTTCTAAATGTGAGCAAGGGGGTGGTGCGGGAATTGTATTCTTCACTCCACAAGGTGCTCCAATGCCCTTGTCATTTAAATTAGACTTCCCGTGCACCAACAATAACGCAGAATACGAAGCCTTGCTCATAGGTCTTCAGACAGCAATCACCATGAACATTAAACGATTGAATATCTTTGGTGATTCGTTGTTAATTGTCAATCAAGTAAAAGGGATATACCAATGTAAATGTCCACTTTTGAAGTCTTATAAAGCCCTTGTGGATAAATTCTTGGCACAACTTGAATGGTATGACATCGAGGCACTCCCTCGATCATCAAATCGTTTTGCGGATACTATGGCCTCCTTGGGGTCACTCATCCCGCAAGACTCTTCTGGTGAAATGACAACCATTCAGGTTAAAACATTATCACAATCTGCGATGGAGCGTGCAAGCTCTTATCCGACGCCGAGGAATCCACATGATTCAGATTGAACCATCTCCGGATAAGTTCTCTCGAATTCGAGATTGTTTGACTAAAGCCAACTGGGGGTCCTTGTTCTCCCCGACTCCTCTTACTAGCAACACCACGTTGTTTTTGCAAGTTCTTTCCTGCTCAGCTTTTGTTCGGGATAGGCTTCAAGAGGGATTGGCCGTTCATACTATCGAGGTTTCTGATCAGCAAGACTGGTATACACCCATTCGGGATTACCTCAAGCTAGGTAATCTCCCACTTGGATTGACACAAGCCGCGAAAAGATCATTCAAACAGAAAGCGGCAAAGCATGTCTTGTTAGGAGACATTTTGTATCATCGAAATTATGAAGGAATCCTCCTTCGTTGTTTGGACCAACAAGAGTCCGCTTGGGCGATCACCCAAGCTCACGATGGTACATGTGGTGGCCACTTCAGCGGTATGGCCATCGCAAAGCGCATTCTTCGCATGGGTTATTATTGGCCATCTTTAGAGCGAGATTGTTGCGCATATGTGAAGAAGTGCGTGAAGTGTCAACACCATGCTAATTTGACACACGTACCTTCTCAGGCCTTGCAGCCGATTCAATCGGTTTGGCCTTTTTCGTAGTGGGGCTTTGATCTAATTGGAAAGATCTCCCCTGCATCGTCTGGTCGTCACACGTTCATTTTAACGGCCACAGAGTACTTTACCAAATGGGTGGAAGCAATTCCGCTGACCACTACGACTGGAGCCCGCATTGCGGAGTTCATTTTGCATAACATCATATGTCATTTTGGTATTCCATCCAAAATTGTCTCGGATAATGGGACACCATTCAAGAATAAAGATGTGCGTGCTTTGACCACAAAGTACAAGATTCAACATAGCTTTTCGACACCCTATTATCCGTAGGCAAATGGGCAAGCAGAGGCGTCAAACAAAATGCTAGTCGCCATTCTTAAAAAGACAGTTGCAGACAATCATAAAGACTGGCACATTCAGATCCCGCTTGCCCTATGGGCTTATCGCACCAGACATTCGGACGCCCACTGGGGCAACTCCATTTTCACTGGTGTATGGCTCCGAGGCGGTCATGCCTTTTGAGTTGGAAATTCCTTCCCTGCGCATTTCAATGCAAGAGTTCATCGATGATGACACTGCGCGGCGAGCCCGGTTAGATCAACTGACGTTGCTCGACGAACGACGCGTTCATGCTCTCGAGCATTTGCGTATCTATCAAGAGCGACTTAAGAAAGCATACAACATGAAAGTCCATCTTAGGGAATTTTAGGTTGGTGACTTAGTCTTAAAAGAGAACCAGCAGAATTCTAATTTGCCGTCCCATCTACGGGATAAGTTTGCAGCAAACTGGTTAGGTCCTTACATCATTGACAGTAAAATAGGACCCGAAACATACCGGCTTGCCTCTCTTGAAGGAATCAAGGAAACTGAACCCTTGAACATCATTCATTTGAGGCCATTCCACACCTAGAGAGCCATAGCCCAACAAAAAGCTCCAAGGATTATCACAATCGCTTGGTCAACCCAAAAAGCTCCAAGGATTATCACATCAACCTTGTTCAACCCAAACCATACCACCAAGGTATCTATAAACCCTTTGGTCAACCCAAAAGCTCCAAGGATTACCACAATCGCTTGGTCAACCCAAACGCTCCAAGGATTACCACAATCGCTTGGTCAACCCAAAAGCTCCAAGCATTACCATCACTGCTTGGTCAACATAAAAATTCAAAAATCAACAAAAACAACAACATAAAAATCAAAATCACAAAAACAATTGCATTTCACAATGCATTCTCAAAAAAAAAAAAAAAACAAATAAACAAAATCACAAAAACATTTGCATTTCCATTCCATGCATTCTCATAAAAATCAAAATACAAAAATATAGGTTGCATTAAGCATTGCATCCATACATTGCATACTTCGCTAGGTCATACAAGTCAAAAGCACCATAGGCTGTCATTACTTGGCAATTCCATCATTTTCACCTCAAATCCATTTTCATAAACACATACATCCAGCATATCACCCTTTTATTTTAGCATCGTCAGTGTCGCCTAATGTATATAGGGTTTTCGTCATTCAGATGTCTTTAAATTTCTAGCCAAAAACTGTACACAGTTAAGCAGATTTTACATGGGAAAGTTTTACTTGGACCCCACCTTGGTACGTAGCATCCCAACACAAATTAACACACATAAAATAATTCCTAAGTCGTGTGGACGAAAGATGAAACCTGCACCGTAATCCCGGTTACCATAAGCGAAACGGCTATCTTGCTTATCCCCCTGTGCAATTGACCCTAGGAATGTTGAGAGTTGGCAAAAGGACAAGCATCCTCCCTACCCAATTCCCCATGAATCCCAAGTTTCTCAAAAGTTGCAAAAACATCAAAAATTTGCAAAATGTCAAAACACTAAAATTTGACATCCTACAGTGCACACATCAAAAGGCACAAACAATAGTGATTCTCGTCACTCCATATTCAAATCCCTTGCTCAAAAAAAAAAAAAAAAAACAAAGACGAGTATTATCATAAAAATAAACAGTGATCTCATCACTATAAAGAGCAAGTATCCCAATACAATTGAAGAAAAGAAGGGAGTCGAACTTGAATCCCTGGAACTCTCAGCATTTCGACAGGTCATGAGGCAAGCTTCAGAACCGGTTTGGTTGATAGCCTATTGGTCACTGGTGGTAAACCTCCCGCATGACGATATATCTATCACATTAACTTGTGTGCAGATCAATGTTTGCATGTGGATGAGCTAGCTTATGGTATCCTAGATAGCATCGCAGATTAATCTAACTAAATACAATAAAGGAGTTAGTGGAGCTAATTAGGTGATCCTCAGTACAGGTTCGGTTGAAAGCCCATCTGGCACTGGCGGTATCCTGACAAATACCACATAAATGAACTCAATTGCACACACAGGGATGTGAAATAACTTGGTTCAATTCAAGTCGGATTTAGACCTTGTTTAGAAGTCTTGCGAGATAAATGTATGGTCTTGGCTAGTTAGTTAACAATATCTGCATCTCAGAAAAGCTTAACTACATTTTCGAACAACCGATCCATTTCATTCCATACATCACCATAAACAACTCGACAAAATCCAAAAACAAAGTTTTCACATGCACACGCATTCCATAAATCAATCTCATTACTCTAGCAAGTCCAATCCAAATCTTGTACAGTCTATGGTGCATCGACAAACCATCAACAATTCATTTCATTCATTCCATAAGCATACATCATACAAATTAGAATCATCGCATTCATAATCGCATATGCATACATCAATGTAAAAACATGCACATCAACATAAATCATGGAAAAAGTATAAACACCAAAAAGAATCATCTGTATATATAACAAAAATTGCCCGCAGGCTACAGTGCACCGGTCCTCGGACCTCACTCCCACCATCCAAAATCTCAAAAACCCCCAGCCTAGGGCGTCGGCCACCATGATCACGCAGGATCGGTGCGACGAGAGCTACCCCCGCTAGTATCCGTCCTCTGAGACCTCTCAGGGCGACTGCTCGCCCCTGCATCCCGACCGCTCGCTCCTCCCTCCTCTCGCCGTCGACGACGGGATGATGCTGACTGCTCTGTCCCGCTGTCTCTCGTCCTGAATGACGAGCCACTGGCCGGAGGCTCTGGTATTCGCCCACCCAGGCGGATAATCTCACCCTCCATCTTCGATCGATGCCGCCCCCAAGCGGCCTCTCGTCGCCCCCAATCTGCCTCCCGTCGCCTCCAATCTTCCTCCCGTAGCCTCCACTCTGCCTCCCGCCTACGGTAGTACGAGATGGCATCATCACGCTGTGCTAGCTGCACCCGTAGGAGATCCCTCTCCCGTGCAGCATCCGTATCCCCCACCTGCTGGTGAGACGCAGCCCCTGCGCTCCCCCGCCCTGCCAACTGTGTCCGCAGGAGATCTCTCTCCTGCGTCATCTCGGCAAGCTCTCCATCCCGCCTCTGCAGTAACCCCGTCAGACGTGCTACCTCCGCGTGCAACCCCGCCTCTGTCTCCCCCAAGCCAGCCTGCTCTGGAGCATCCTGCATCTCCGGCTGCTCCTCCTCCCCAAAGTCATCTCCTGCCTCTGCCACCTCCACCATCTCCACATCCGCAGGAGCTCCCCAACCCTCTCCTGGTGCCTCCGCACCCTCTCCGCCTCCCGCTGCCTCCTCTCCGCCCAATGGCCCCTCACCTCGCCACTGCCGCAGCGTCCACCACTCCTGGTACTCAGCAGTCACTCCGACGTCATCTACGTCTGGAATGTCTAGTACGACATCTGATTCCTCCCCCAGTGGCTCGAGGATCGGTGCAGCTAGGGTCCTCTCATCACTCCGACGTCGGTAGGCTACGGGCTCCCCAGGAAACCCCTGGCGTACCCCAAACTGTCGCGTCACTCGGAGGTAATGGAAGTACTCCTGCTCTGTCCCATGCCGACCAATCACCCATCTCCCCCTTCGAACCCGTCGAAGCCACTCATCAGCCTCTGGCCATGCGGGACAATCCCGATATGGCCGCCATATCACATCTCCGGGAGTCAGTCGTGCCAATGCATCTCTGTAATGGTCTACGTCTCCCGCAAACCGCCGACTATGCCCCCGCTCCTCTGATCGATACCATAAAGCACCATACCCAATATCCCTGTCCACCATCTCAGCTCGGGTAGTCCAGGGCAACCCTCGTGGTCGCTCTATGGCTATGTGCTGCCATGCCCAGCACTGCAACAAGAAACTGCACCCCATCCCCTTTCGCCTTCGACAGCGGACCTCGTATAGCTCATCATACAACTGCGCCAACAGCGTCTGACCCCATCTCATAATAACCGGCTCTGTCACCGGGCAATCCACTAACTGCCATACCACCTCCAATAGGTTCCATGGGAACCTCGCTCCTGACGAGTCTGGCAGGAGCATGTTGGAAATGAGGCTCATGAGTACCGCATGCCTCACTCCCAACATTCCCCTCGCATACCAATACCGTACCAGAATCCCCCCAATGTGGCAATCCAGCTCTGCCCTCTCCAATGAAGTCATCCCATCATCATCCTCTCCATATCCAAAGTACCGCGTCGACATTGCCGTCCTCCGGCCCCGTGGTGTCGTCCGAATGGGAACTCCGTCTATCGAAATCCGAAGAATCCGATACACGTCCTCCAAGGTGACAGTCATCTCCCCCGTCGAAAGATGGAAGGTGTTCGTCCGAACATCCCATAGGCCAATCAGTGCTGTAAGGTACGCCCGGTCCGCCACAACTGCATCCAACCGAGCCACGTGCTTGAGCCCTAGGGCATCAAGCCACTCCCAGTCATCATCACTCAATGCCTCGCGGGCATTAGAAAAAATGGTCGGTACTCGATGTCGACTCTTCACCACCTGCACATCACAAAAAACAACAAACATCAAAAACATGCATCAAATTACCATCACATGTACAAAAATGCATAACTGTATAGTAACATCTTTCATTCACATGTACATCCAAAAAAAAAAAAAATTCATCCATTTTTCAATTGTGCATCTTTAATTTCATCAAAAATGACAAAAATTTGACATGGTTTACCTACGGTTTTACCTAAGTTTACCATTTCAAAACAAAAAAATTCATCAATTTTGCATCTTTAATTTCATCAAAAATGATAAAAATTTGACATGGTTTACCTACGGTTTTACCTAAGTTTACCATTTCAAAACAAAAAATTCATCAATTTTGCATCTTTCATTTCATCAAAAATGATAAAAATTTGACATGGTTTACCTACGGTTTTACCTAAGTTTACCATTTCAACAACAAAAAAATTCACCTTTCATTTCATCAAAAATGACAAAAATTTGACATGGTTTACCTACGGTTTTATCTAAGTTTACCATTTCAACCAAAAAATTCATCTTTAAATTCATCAAACAAATAAAAAAATTTGACATGGTTTACCTACGGTTTCGACCTAAGTTTACCATTTCAACCAAAAAAAAAAAATTCATTCATTTTCCATTTTTAAAATTCCATAAACATAACACAAAAATATGGGCATGGTTTACCTACGGTTTCGACCTAAGTTTTACCATTCACATAGAAAAACATTTTTTTAACCATGGTTACCCTAAAGTGTTACTCTAAGTTTCATTTTGGGTTTATCCTATGGTTTTCCATCTAAGTTTCCATCGGTTTGCATCCATGTTTCATTCGGTGTCATTCATTTACCTTTTAATTTAATTAATTAGGGTTTCATGTTTAAACACAAGAAAAACACCATAAAAACAAATTTGCATTTTTCAAATTCACAATCGAGGAGATAGTGCACTTACTGGTCTCGCCTCGGCTCCGCCGCTCGACGACCCGGTCTGTGCACTCATGGTGGCTGGATGATCCGGCAGCGCTTCGCGTCAGAAATCTACCTCCTCCTCCCAGAGCTCCAAATCGCAATCGCTGAACAGTGCAAATGAGCCAAAACCGTCATTTTCGCATATTTATACTTTTTGTCAGCTGGTACTCGTCCTTCACCGGGACGAGCGCTTTTCGGCGCGCTCGTCCCACCCCGGGACGAGTACCGTCGGAGACACACTCGTCTCACCCCGGGACGAGTACCATCCAGGCACTCGTCCCCCCCCGGGACGATTAAAAAAAAAAAAAAAAAAAAATCAACAACAACCACAACATAAAAATGACAAATGCCAACAAAACCAAAAAAAAAAAAAAAGGTCAAAACAGTCGGGGAACTGCTCGAGCATGCTTAGCGGTAAACCATCTAAAGGCACCCTTGCACAAGTCATCTTGGGTCAAGCGACTCGTCGCTTTTCTCATGTCGGTCATTCCCTCATCGATTCGTCGCTTGAGGGGGTAGTCACACTTAGTTGCCAATCAACACCATTATACCCAGTCTGGGAAATGACACGCATTCAAAGGATCATTGCAAAAGACAATCACGCCCCTGCTTGGGGCAGCAAACAAGCAATCATCACAAACTGATCATATACTTGGCATTCGTGAATCATGAACTCAAGGTTCCCACAGACAAAAGGTTGCGCCCTTTGCCTATTCATGACTGATCAATGTCTAAGTTCAAGTAATACCTCACCGAACCAGGTTAATGCTTGATTTTAGTTCCTTAGCTCGTCAGAAGCAAGGATTCAAGAATGCGTGCCCTTTCCATACTTGGGGCATCAAGAGTTGGTTAGGTTACTGAGAAACCCTAATCATTAGTGCTTTGGTTATATATTTTTGCTCAGCACTGCACCATGTGCAACGCTTCCCAAAAAGGGGCATCTGTAGACACCAAAACAACACCAATCCGATTATGTGACGACAAGCACTGATCGCACTAACACACACAGCCCCCAGGGCAGCCCTCAGAGGTTAAACAGTGGTTCTAACCACTCACACAACAGTTTTGCAAGTCAGAAACCAATTTGGCACTTTTTAGACACTTTATTGCTTATTCGTCCCACCAAGGGACGAGTGCTGTTTTACTCGTCCTACCCAGGGACGAGTGAAAGTTTTACTCGTCCTACCCAGAGACGAGTGCTGACTTATACTCGTCTCACCCAGGGACGATTACCAACGCTCGCTTCGGGGTGGGACGAATGTCAGGTTTGACCGGCAAAAAGTCAAATCTCGGCATGTAACAACTCAGAACTGCCACTTAGCTTTCCCTGCATGACATAGGAGTGCGAGTGAGTTCTTTTGACAACTCATATCTACCAATTAACTCTCCCTTCACTGCATGGGAATAAGAGTAAGCTTTTTAAGACAACTCAGATTTGCCACTTAGCTATCCCTTCATTGCATGGGAGTGCAAGTGAGCTTTTCTAAAACACACAAAGACATGCACAGAGACAGTTAAGAATCCCTTGATCAAGAAGAAGTCTTTCTTTGAGGCAAAAAGCATTCATGCAAAGAAACACTTTTGCATGTTAATTCAAAGAGACCCCTTGGGTCTATAAAATGGTGAGTTTCCTCACCCAAAAGATATACCGAGCTGGAGCATTTTGAGCGACGAAGTGCTGCTAATTCATTTACTTGCGATTTGTGTTTTCAACATCCATAATCTCTTAATCGAAAGAGAGGTTATTGGGTGACTTTTGAAGGCACGAATCAAGAACCAACACCCCATTCTTTTGACCACAATATCCTACCAATTTGCCGACAACACATCACATCAGGTTTCGGACCCATCCTAAGCGGATTGGTGTCGGAGCAAAGTTTCACCCGCGGGTGGTTTGCCTTCGGGCACCCCTCCCGCTTTATTGCTTTTGTAGTTTTTTAGCTAGTTTCATGTTTATGCTTTTATCAAGTTTTCAGTTCATTTAGATTCATTTTAGCCATAGTTAGATTTATCTTTTATTTTTCATACACAGGTGCTACTGATTCTTTGTTTGTTTCTTTGAACGCAGATTTGCAGCATTGGAGGAGCAGCGAGGAATCGACCTGTACCAACGCAAGCGGCGACAACGTTTTGGTTCGCCCATCTTATATGTGGGCACGCGGAAGAAGGAATTCTGAAACAAGTTGTAGAGATCAATATCTAACGCTCCTATCCCCTAAAAAGGAAGGAGACGCATTGTAACACGAATTGAAAAGAATATCAATAAAAAAAGGGCCATAGTTTATATTGCTTTTATATCTTGTGTTCATTCATTTGTGTTCTTTCCTTTTAATACAATTTTGTTTAGTATTTCCTTTTTGTTTCCGGAATCTCGTGTTTCACATGGGATGAGGAGGTATATACTATATCCGATGAATTGGTTACCTTAGCACCTAGTAGGTCATAAGTCTAATCATACTGCAAGTTAAGTGAAAAGCAATAGAAGAACAAGCAAGGGCCAATAAAATGGGTCTTAATACCCAAAGTTGGAAGCTTGATCCTAGAAGTTATGTTCTCCTTGCAATTACACTTGATTGAAATACGCATAAAAATTCCTATTGGTTTCTAAAAAATATTGTCCTAGAAGCTCCAAGGCAACACACACTAATTTCAAAACTAGCTAGAGTTCCCCAACCTACAATAGAGATGCCCTAACCTCAATGAGTCCTAAGCATAACTTAAAAATCCCATCCTGTTAGATCATTCAATGTGGTAAACCATTTGAAAAAATCCACTATGGACATGCCTCTCTAGGATATATTGTCTATGCCTAAATAGAGGAGTAATTTGATGAAAGCACTAGAGAAACAAAAGGTATTGGTCAAGCAAAAGTCTCTTACAGTCCTACAAATATCTAGTCCTAAAGCCAAACCAATGCCATTTTACTTTACCCTTATTTATAGGGATAATTTTATTAACATCTATATGGTAAATTCAAAGTCAAGCACTTTAGTCATGACTAAGAAAGTGGTAGACTCATTAGTACTAGTGTATGAGCCTTTCAACAATAGAATAGTTTAGTTGGATGGTACTCATGTTTAGATATTTGGGTAGGTAAAGGACCTTCCCCTAACACTGCAAAATTACCCTAATATCATAGTTCAATAGGACCTAGCAGTGATTGAGCTCTTGCCAACTTTTAGCATTTATCTATTTAGAGACTTCATTGCTAAAATTAGAGGTAACCTATGACTCGATTAGACACACATGCTGCTCCAAATGAATTATGAAATTGTGCGACCCCGGAAAGCACACACCTCTACTCTACTTGCAATATTATACCGAAATAAAATGAAAGACCATGAAATGCATATAACATGGAAATAACAAAGAGAGATCCTTTTATTTATATTGAAACCCGGTTACATGTCGGTCCCTCTAAGGGATACCCATTTTGATACAATGAAGTACAAGTGAATAAAATATCCCCCTTGCAAAGGGGTGGTGCACTTTGTAGGCTTCCCGGTTCCACACACAAAATTGTACGAGGGCTTATAGATGCCTCCTTATCCAAATATGCTCTTGGAGGGATCCTTATGCTCCTAATGATTTGATTCGATCCTGTAGACCTGTACTTGTGTTCATGGAAACAACAAAGCACAATAAGTAGAACAGGCAACCTCCCTAGATGAGGCCTTTTTGTTAGCACATATGATAATCTAGATAAATAAATAGGAAATGCATTGAAACAAAGCATATATAAGCAATATGCATATGGAAACTAGGAATATTAATCTAAATGTAATGAAATATTCAAATATATGCTAAAGCTATGTAAATGAAATAATGATAAATAAATATCTAATGCTAAGAAAAAAGGAATCGACCATTTTACAACCTAGCTATGACTATGGGCCATTGTCAAAGACAGTGGCCTCTGATTTAAAGGTTACCTCTGATCATATGGTTATGGCAGTCGATCCCTTGATCGAATTGATATTCAAGGGTCGCCAGGTGTGTCTCCTACACTGATTGGCGATTAGAAATGGTAAAACTGAATAATTGTATGTGAACGTAGTTTAGCCGGACGGTGCTCCAATGCTCTTCCAAAGGATGTAGCTTGGCTCTCCATTTTGACAGGGCTCCGCTGCACACAATTTGAACTTTTTGTATACTTTTTACCTTACTAGAAATCTGCATATATAGAATTCCAGGTTTTAGGTTTAGATCTAGGGCTTGGCTTCTTGGGGAAGCCAAGCTCCACATCTGCATGCTAACTGACTATCCTAAAGGGAAGGTTCAATATTGACTTGGCATATAAGGGGTAGTCAGGAGGAAGTCCAAGAGTTCCTCATCGAGAAACCTTCGAAATGCATGTAAACTATCCTTACCACTCGTGATTTAGGCAATGCCTGACGATAGTTCACGTTTTAGGGCTAGCCACTATCATCAGTAGCAGCTACTTATGGCCGCTCTAGCCTACAACGACCAAGATTACTGGCCACTCTAGTCTACAACTGCTAGCTACAACTACTAGCTGGCCACTCTAGCCTATAGCGGCCAAGATATCTGGTCGCTCTAGTCTACAACTACTAGATGGCCGTTTTAGTCTACAGTTGCTAGCCTAAAATGGGCTAGAATGTCCTTTTTTAGTGGTTAGGACCACTGCTTGTTCTTGGAAAGGTCCAAGATTGGTCATATGGTGTGCAAATATGCCCATATGAGTAGTCTCCTAAACATGACACGTTTTAGGTGTCTACAAATACCCCATTTTGGGATGCGTTGTGGGAAAAACACAGTGCGAAGCAAAAAAAATAGACCACCTAGGGCCATATTGTAGGGTGTGTGATGATCATTTATCTGATCAATATTGGATGCCCTAGTCATGCAATTTTTAGGGGCAGTGAGTTGACCAAAGGGCTTTAAGATGCCTTTGGGGCATTTTGTGAGTTGACCAAAGGGCTTATGCCCTTTAGGGATTTTGAGTTGACCAAAAGGCTTATGCCCCTTGAGGCCTTTTGTGAGTTGACCAAAGGGCTTATGCTACCTTTGGGACATTTTTTTTTGACCAAAGGGCTTATGCCACCTTTGGGGAATTTTTGTTTTGACCAAAGGGCTTATGCCACTGTTGGTTCGTCTTTCATACACACTCTGTGAAGAATGCACATAAAATACCAATAACACTTTACGAGATAAATCCCACTCACTTTAGGATCTTGCTGGTTATCCAAGGTGTGAGTTACAGAGTTGGGTCGAATGGCTATTCACTCTTTTTCGCTTCTGGAATAGTTTAAAGTAGACTATCTGTTACCTTACAACGGGTTCGACCTTAGTTCAATAATGTTTAGCGGTGGTTATATTTTTTGACAATCGGATTTACAATGATTTCTTTGATATAGCTCTTTATGCTTTAGCAAATTAAATAAAAGACAAATTTGAAAGAAAATAAAAATGGATCATTTAACGGTCGAACAGAGAGAGTAGGGAAGGGCAGAAAAGAGAAGCTTATCTAACTTAGTTGCAAATCAAAACTACCAATTTCAGTTACACTATTTAGCTTCACAATAAAACCAATCAAAGAGGAAGGTGTTCAGCTTTCTAAGATCACCTTCTACTAAGAGCATAAGACAGAGATGACACAAATCTAAAATAAAACCATAAATAGAAGGGAAGTCGGTGTCAACTGACATCTCTCACCAGCATCCTAGCTCGCGTAGTGAGGATAGAGCAATTAGAACAGACCCGAACCTTAAATCTTTAATTTTCCCTACCATACAACAAATAGAATGAAGCCTAGTAGCATATTCAATCTTGATAACACATATTTACAACTAAAATAAATAAACCTTAGCGAGACGAAAACAAAAGAAGATGCACTTATCGTAATCCGAAAGAGATTAGGCTCCTGGCCACGCTATCACAGAAAAACGATGTCACACCAACCCCAGGTACAGAACAAAGCATTCAAACAAGATTTGCAGGAAATTGCTAAAATGTCTTTTATTCTAAGTTTTTGCATCCGAAATTTACATTCAAAATAAGTATATATAGACTCAAGACAGACCCTGATATTTTCAAAAATATCTTCTTCCAAATATCTAAATCTTATCATAAAAATCCCACCGTCGAGGCTTTACAATATAAGGCATTTTATATAGATTTTTTGATAAGCCCTAATCACTCTGAAAATCTTCGTGTGGATCTTGCCATAAATGGAGAAGATAAGACTTGGTTTCATCCTCATCAAATGGACACCACGTGTAAATGTATCTTCATATTTCGGTAAGCCATCAGAGCATCTCATTAATTCCTCTGCAAAATCTGGATGAGTCACTGACTTCTCGGGCCTTCTATCCTCACACAACCGCCTTTGTTTGGTTCGAGTTGAAATTCTCTGCCCACCATTACTTTTGCCATAAATTTTCCCAGCAAATGCATCCACCAAAAAATTCCTTAAAATTTTTATTTGTAGCCAGATCTGCAAAATATGGACGGATCAGAAATTCCCGGCATCTCCTATTTCCATCTGATGGTCCTTGCTTGATTTGTGCCGAAATTTAGGTTTGTCCGTCTTTCTCGCCATTACTTCTGCCATTATGCAACTGTCGAATTGTTTTCTGCAAAAGAAAAGCAAAGGTTAGAACTTTAATATTATTAATTTAATTATTTTTTAAATTTTTCCTAAGGTTTTTTAATGTTTTTCATTTTAATTAATTAATTAATTTTTCCTAAGGTTTTTTTTAATGTTTTTCATTTTAATTAATTAATTAATTTTTCCTAAGTTTTTTTAATGTTTTTCATTTTAATTAATTAATTAATTTAATTAATAATTTTTTTCATTTAAATATTTCTAGGGTTTGGACTGTGTTGAAAAGCTTCCACTTCCTTTGGATAGGTGATGAAAAATTTAAAGAATGGCCAAATTTTGCAAAATGAATATAAATCCAAAATGCCATATCAAGCAATTAGCCTTCGTAACAATTCAAAACTTTAATGGACTTTAAAATATTTTAGGGCAAAATTAAATTTGAGCGAAAGTCCGACATGTAATGAGCAACAATTCAAAACTTCAATGGACTTTAAAATATTTTAGGGCAAAATTAAATTTGAGCGAAAGTCCGACATGTAATGAGCAATCAATTCAAAACTTCAATGGACTTTAAAATATTTTAGGGCAAAATTAAATTTGAGCGAAAGTCCGACATGTAATGAGCATTAGGGTTTGATTTCCTTCTTCCAAGCTCATATTCTCATGAAATTAAAGCAAGTCACGATTTTGAGACATTTTCCTCCTTGCTTGTGCCCTCACGAAAATGAGACAAGTCCCGAAAATGGAACATGTCGTGATATCGCGACATTTCCCTCAAGCTATTTTTCCTTGCTTGTGCCCTCACGAAAATGAGACAAGTCCGAAAATGGAACATGTCGCGATATCGCGACATTTCCCTCAAGCTATTTTTCCTTGCTTGTGCCCTCACGAAAATGAGACAAGTCCGAAAATGGAACATGTCGCGATATCGTGACATTTCCCTCAAGCTATTTTTCCTTGCTTGTGCCCTCACGAAAATGAGACAAGTCCGAAAATGGAACATGTCGCGATATCGCGACATTTCCCTCAATTCATTACTTCCAAGCTTGTGCCCTCGCGAAAATGAGACAAGTCCCGAAAATGGAACATGTCGCGATATCGCGACATTTCCCTCAATTCATTTTTCCTTGCTTGTGCCCTCGCAAAAATGAGACAAGTCTGAAAATGGAACATGTCACGATATCGTGACATTTTCCTCAATTTATTTCTTCCAAGCTTGTGCCCTCGCGAAAATGAGACAAGTCCGAAAATGGAACATGTCGCGATATCACGACATTTCCCTCAAGCTATTCTTCCACTTTGCAAATTCTCCAAAAATTGTAGGCTGACTCCAGTGACTTTGTCCATCTGTATTTGGCATTTTTACATATTGGTGAAGGATCTTCCTTACTTAGAAATGATTTTAACATTTGAAAAATGAATTTTAAATTGTTCGAGAATGGTCAGCTTCACATGGTGTAGAAAAATGACAAAAATTCAAAGTGCCCAGAATTTGATGAAAATTTACAAACATATAAATAAGACCAAAGGGTATCTAAATATGGAAAAAAAACTTTAAAATTCATCACGGATTAAGAGAAAATACATTTAGAAGTTTTCTGGCCAGAAATAGAAACTGCTATTGAAAATTAAAATCTCTGAAATGATTAATATGAGTTAATACATTTAACATGCAAAATTTCAAAAATTTTAAATTGAAATCAATGCCATATGCAAGCCTACTTGGACACTTTAATGTAGGCGAAATTTGAAAAGGATGCAAGCAAAATTTGGAATTAAAACTCGAAAAACTCAAGAGGGTCCCTACGGAAAAATGAAAATTAAATATTTTCAAAGGATGGAATTTCATTTTTTTAGTGGGGGTGTGTTGCTTCTCTACAGCCACCTTTGGGGCTTTTTGTTTTTGACCAAAGGGCTTATGCCACCTTTGGGGCTTTTATTTTTTACCAAAGGGCTTATGCCACCTTTGGGTTTTTTTTTTTTACCAAAGAGCTTATGCCACCTTTGGGATTTTTTTTTGACCAAAGGGCTTATGCTACCTTTGGGGCATTTTGTTTTTGACCAAAGGGCTTATGCCACCTTTGGGGAATTTTATTTTTGACCAAAGGGCTTATGCCACCTTTGGGGCATTTTGTGAGGTGACCAAAGGGCTTATGCCCTTTGGGGCCTTTTGTGAATTAACAAAATGGCTTATGCTCTTTGGGACCTTTTTGTGCATTGACCAAAGGGCTTATGCCCTTTGGGGCTTTTGAGTTGACCAAAGGGCTTATGCCCCTTGGGGAATTTTGTGAATTTACCAAAGGGCTTATGCTACCTTTGGGGCATTTTGTTTTTGACCAAAGGGCTTATGCCACCTTTGGGGTATTTTGTTTTTGACCAAAGGGCTTATGCCACCTTTGGGGCTTTTTATTTTTGACCAAAGGGCTTATGCTACCTTTGGGCCTTTTTGTTTTTGACCAAAGGGCTTATGCTACCTTTGGGGCATTTTATTTTTGACCAAAGGGCTTATGCCACCTTTGGGGATTTTTGTTTTTTATCAAAGGGCTTATGCCACCTTTGGGGCATTTTGTGAGGTGACCAAAGGGCTTATGCCCTTGGGGCCTTTTGTGAATTGACCAAAGGGCTTATGCCCTTTGGGGTATTTTGTGCATTGACCAAAGGGCTTATGCCCTTTGGGGCATTTTGAGTTGACCAAAGGGCTTATGCCCTTTGGGGCCTTTTGTGAGTTGACCAAAGGGCTTATGCCCCTTGGGGCTTTTTGTTTTTGACCAAAGGGCTTATGCTACCTTTGGGGCATTTTTTTGTTGACCAAAGGGCTTATGCTACCTTTGGGGCATTTTGTTTTTGACCAAAGGGCTTGTGATGCCTTTGGGGCATTTTGTGAGTTGACCAAAGGGCTTATGCTACCTTTGGGGCTTTTTATTGTTGACCAAAGGGCTTATGCTACCTTTGGGGCTTTTTTTGAGTTGACCAAAGGGCTTATGCTACCTTTGGGGCATTTTGTTTTTGACCAAAGGGCTTATGCCACCTTTGGGGCTTTTTTTTTTTGACCAAAGGGCTTATGCTACCTTTGGGGCATTTTTTTTTGACCAAAGGGCTTATGCTACCTTTGGGGCATTTTGTGAGTTGACCAAAGGGCTTATGCTACCTTTGGGGCTTTTTGTTTTTGACCAAAGGGCTTATGCTACCTTTGGGGATTTTTGTGAGTTGACCAAAGGGCTTATGCCCTTTGGGGCTTTTTTTTTGACCAAAGGGCTTATGCTACCTTTGGGGCTTTTTGTTTTTGACCAAAGGGCTTATGCTACCTTTGGGGATTTTTTGACCAAAGGGCTTATGCCCCTTGGGGATTTTTTTTTGACCAAAGGGCTTATGCTACCTTTGGGGCATTTTTATTTGACCAAAGGGCTTATGCTACCTTTGGGGCATTTTATTTTTGACCAAAGGGCTTATGCTACCTTTGGGGATTTTTGTTTTTGACCAAAGGGCTTATGCTACCTTTGGGGCATTTTGTGAGTTGACCAAAGGGCTTATGCTACCTTTGGGGCTTTTTTTTTTGACCAAAGGGCTTATGCTACCTTTGGGGCTTTTTTTTTTAACCAAAGGGCTTATGATACCTTTGGAGATTTTTGTGAGTTGACCAAAGGGCTTATGCTACCTTTGGGGATTTGTTTTTGACCAAAGGACTTGTGACACCTTTGGGGCATTTTGTTTTTGACCAAAGGGCTTGTGATACCTTTGGGGCATTTTTAGTTGACCAAAGGGCTTATGCTACCTTTGGGGCATTTTGTTTTGACCAAAGGGCTTATGCTACCTTTGGAAATTTTTGGGTTGATCAAAGGGTTGATTGTTGATTAGGGGAGGTATGATACCAATAATGCCCCAGTTGATGTTTAGTAAATATTTTTGTTTTGATTTTATGTTGTGGATGCAATGATGAATGCAATGCCTAGATAATGATTTGATTATGCTATATGTATGCAATGTACTGATGGCATGTGCTAGCTAGATGATGGATGTATGGTTTAGATGGTATGATCTAGATGATGATGATGGATGCATATGTGGATGCATGTTTAATTTTGGTGTATTGTATGCATCTAACTCATGTTGTTATGATATGGTAAATGAAATGTGTTATGCATTATGTTGATGATCTAATGTGAATGAACCTATATGCTTTAAGCACTTTTAAAACATAAGGAATGAATGTAATATGAGTCTAACAATCTAATGGACGACACCACATAATGTATAACAATCATGAATGTAAACAATAACTCTTAGCATAAGAATTAATCATTTAAGCATTCAAAATGTGAAATGTGATGATATGATATGTATGATTTGCCTTGATGGAATGATTTGTTGCTATAAGGGGATTTTTGAGGATTTCCATGAGACTCAAACACCCTAGTTACTTGATCAAAAGTTGTATACTGACCATACAGAGTTTTTGAAGGATAAAGTTATGTTATGAAGACCTAGATATTCATTATCCCTATGTGTGCAAATGAATATATTAGATAGAGCATAAGCCTACCCTAGTGCCAGGTGGGATTCATTCAGCCCATTGTTGTATTGGGGATCCTCAAATGTTTATCTTGATCCTAAGCTGGACTCAGTTGGATTAAACCACTAGGCAGTATAGGACACCTAAAGCTAGCTCTTCCACATGCAAACATTGGTCTATTCAAAAGCGAGATGCCAATGTGACAGACATATCGTCATGCTTACGACTCGGTCATGCTGAGAATTCTAGGGATTCAAGTTCTATACTCCCTTATTTTCTTCATATTTATTTGGGATACTTGCTCATGATTTAGTGATGAAAACCACTGTTTATTTTGAATTTTTATTTTTTCTTTTGAGCAAGGGATTTATGTAGTGATGATAATCACTGTTCACTTTGTTTTTGGATTTTTTTTTAATTTTGAATTTTGCTTCGTTCAGGATTTTTGCTCATATTGATTAAAGCAAGGGATTTCTTTAGGTAGGGATGAACTTGTCCTTTTGCCAATTCTTAGCATTTTCGAGCCGGTCGCATAGGGGGATGAGCAAGATAAACTTTTCACCTTAGGATACCTAGTACTGCTTCACAGTGTTCATATTTCCCTTGTTCCAACTAGGATTTTAGTGTTTTAATTAGTGATAGGATTTTGAGATATGCCAGGTGCTATCAAAACTAAACCTCACCTATCAAAAGCAAAGACAACTTTCTACAAAGTTTGATAAAACCACTAGGTATGGTTGAGTGACCAAAAAACCCTAGTATATTCCTTATAGCAACAGGAGGGGTTGTGTTGAAAAACACAGTTACACACATGGGTGATGGATGATGATGGATTTTGAAGATGCATGATTGAGGTACAAACATGGTGTCATTTGTAAGATTGTGAACACAACCTACTAGATGTAAGTGCAATGGATGGAAATGCCTAATGCATAATGCAACTAGATGGATGCAAGGTGCGAATGCAATATGTAAATGTTTTCGTATTTTTGATGCTTTCAATTGTTTTTGAGTTTTGATTATTATGAATGTTTTTTGAACTTTTGATTTTAAATTGTTTTTATGCTTTTATGTTTTGCTTTTGACCAAAGGGCTTTAAGATGCCTTTGGGGCCTTTTGTGAATTGACCAAAGGGCTTTAAGATGCCTTTGGAGCTTTTTGTGATTTGATTTGACCAAAGGGCTTCAATATGCCTTTGGGGCCTTTTGTGAATTGACCAAAGGGCTTTAAGATGCCTTTGGAGCCTTTTGTGATTTGACCAAAGGGCTTTAAGATGCCTTTGGAGCCTTTTGTTTTTTTAGTTCTCTATTGTTTTTGTGATTTTGAAATTTATGAATGTTTTTGATATTTTGTTGGTTTTACAAGGGGAAGGTATGATACCTTAGGTACCCCCAGTGTGCATGTTTCCTACTGTAATGTAGTCATCTTGCTTAGGAAGAGTGATAGAAATTAGCTCTCCCAATTGGGGCATGGACCTCTACGGGGTGCCCCTGTCTTGATGAGATGAAATGAGTGAACCATCTGCGTGGAGCTCATTTTATTCTAATAGACCTTGGACCACCTTCTGGAATGAGTGGCAGTCATGGATGTCATGCCCCTATGTACGATGGTACATACAATGGATGCTCTCATTAGTGGACCCATGCTTGGGCTCTCTTTGCTTGACCTTGGGCAATATAAATGCATTTGCCTTGTACAACTTTTGAAATAAAGTCGTAGTAGTCATTTCAAATGTTACCTCCTGCTGAGGTGGCTTGTTAGGCCTATGAGGCTATGACTGACCTTGAGATCTCAGTTGGGATGATGTGGCCTCTATTTTGGTAGGTTGGGGCACTATGGATGAACCATCTATGGGAAAAACCCCACTATCTATGAGACTCTAAACCACATTCCTGAATCCTTTGCAATTGCAAATGCCATACCCCTCTATTCGATGATAGAGACAGTAATGGTCCTCCCTATAACCCTTAGGTTTAGCTCTGTTTGGGTCTAAAGGGTTTATGTCAGGTAAGGTGATGACCTTAGCCTCTTGCAGCTTTTGAAAAATATCAGACATAGGCTCGTTTAAAGGAGTCCAAGTGCATTGTTGTTGCTTTGAGTGTTTAGCATGCTTTAGCCTGGTATGAGAACCAGGTTGAGCCCTAGGTATGTCACTTGCTAGCTCAGGGGGCTCTTCTTGCCTTTTCGATGCAAGATATGGATTGTTGACTATGGTCACTTGTTGGTTGACAATTTGAAGTTGCTCTTTGTTGAGCATGTTGTGTATTATGGCTCTAAAACCTTGACATACATGGATGTCATGTCTGTTTTGTCTATGGTATACACAATGCTCATCCTCCTCATATATCTAGGTTTTGGATGATTTAGATCTAAAGGTTGCACCTCAGGTAGGGTGATGGCATTTGTGGAAATTAACCGATTGAAAATCGATAATGCAGGCTCAAGCAATGGGGGATACTTGCTTGGTTGTCGGGGTGGCTGAGCTAGTGCTTGCTCTAGTTGAGGCTTTTCTTATGGTCATACAGGAGGTAGCTTGGCCTCATATGAAGGTTGCTTCTATAATTCTAGGCTCTCAAGTTGGTTCATGATAAAGTGCAATGCCTCATTTTGTTTCTCCATTTGTGCCTCTATATTATAGAGGTGATTTTGCATATGCTCCAATACTGATAAGGCTCTCATGTGTATTTCTAGAGATTGGTTTGAAATACCATTTTCTACTGAAGGAGGTGAAAGAGTGGGTGCTAAAGATCCACCAGGTAACTGTAAATTACCCATTTCCTTCATTTGAGTTGATGTGGAGGCTTCATGATAATCCACTTCGATAGTGGTATCCACATGCTCATGTTTATGACTTAGTTCATGTTTCTATTTCACTTCGTAGTGTTGAACTATGCCAGCTTGAGTATCCCCAATCTGATGTGGGAGGGGCACTTGTTTTTGCTCTTGATGAGGCAACATGAGAAGTGAATCAGGGGTGACTAATGCCAATGGTTTTGATCCCTTCAATGGGGAAGCAACATCTGATTGCACCACATCTTGTTTTATCTACTTTAGAGTCACTTGGTCCTCTGTCTTGTTGTTGACCATTGCCACAAATTCTTGAGAAGGCACTTTTTCTTGTGTCTCATCGACCTTCTTGTAATACTTGAATGGCTCAGGATCATGGGGGATCACATACACTTGTCCTTGGTGTATGAATTTTAGGTTTTGGTGCACTATGGAAGGTATGCATTCCATATCCCTCATCCATGGTCTACCTAGCAATATGTTATACTACCTCTCACCCCCAAGATATGGCACAATGTAGGTATCATATTTATCCCAACCTGTATAGGTAGGATTATTGTGCCAATTTTTGGGGAAGTAGCATCATTGAAGGCCCTCAATGTGAATGTTGAGTCCATAATGCATGACGATGGTAAATTTAAATGCTTCAAGGCTGTAGTTGTGATGATGTTGATAGATGACCCAGTGTCAATCAAGACTCTCTTGTATGGAATCTGATTGATGCTTACTATGATGTGTAGTGGAGGATCGGGTTCATCCTCAGAGATTGGCTTAATCTCCTGTCTATGAAAGGTAATCACAGGGTCCTTTTGTAAGTGAGTTGAACTCATTGTTGACTTTTTTGGCATGTTGGGTTGATCAAAGCATCTTTTGCTTCCTGTTGTAGTATTGATCATACCGATAAAACCCTCATAAGGTGGGGCTATATGCACCTCATTGACATACTCAACTTGATTGTTGTTGGCTCCATGATTGGGAGGAGAATTTTTGAATATGTCGATGTTCTGCAATTCATTCTTATCCAACATATTTTGCACTACATTCTTGAATGCAACACAATCCTGGATATCATGGCCATTTTGTCGATGATAAACACAATAGAGATCTTCCCTATACCCCTTAGGTTTGGGGCAATTAGGATCCAGGATGCGCTCCTTAGGCAAGTTTAAAACCTTGGCCTCAAGAAGGTGGTTGAAAATTGATGCCAAGGATTCAGGCAATGGCGTATAGTTGTGAGGGGGTTGTTTCTGTTTACCCCTACCTTGATTTTTGTTGTGTTGGTTGTAATGCATAGTAGGAGGTTGAGCCTGATAGTTCTCTTGTTGTTGGCTCTATGCTGCTTTTGGAATGTTTAACACAATCTGGTTGACGTGCGTAGGTTCGATCTATTGTGGTTGATGTTGCGTGCTCTCATTCCATTCTTTCTCGCTATGGAGCTTTAGGTCTCCTTCTTCCAGCTTTATATCTTCAATAAGCTTGGCTTGAGCCAAGGCTTCTTTGAATGTATCATACTACTGTAGTTGTAATAGTAACGAGATGTGCTTGGCATAAATTTTTGTGAACATTCAGATTAGCTCTTCGATCGGGATGGAAAATGACAACTTTGCCATGATTTTTCTCCATCTATCCCCATAATCCATGACTGGCTCGTCATCATACTACTTTAGGTTGGCCAGGTCTGAGAGATTCACCTTCTTCTTAGCACCAAAAGAGAAACATTTTAAGAATGCATTCACTAGTTGTTCAAAATTGGATATGTTGTGCTTGGGCAATTGGTTGAACCATTGAGTGGCAACACCCAAAAATGTCATAATGAAGGTTCTTAACATAAGAGCATCATTGTCTTCAAGATGAAAACATGCATTGATGAAGTTGGTAACATGCTCTTGTGCATCCTCTTCACCCTTAAATTTTTCTAACCTAGGCATCTCAAAGTGCTTAGGATATGCGGGGCTAGGGACTGATGGGCACAATGGCTAGTTGTGTATTTTACTTAGTGTCGGTTGGTGCCTAGTCGTATCTTGCTTCTCAAAGGATTTGATCTTTTCAGTGAGTTCCTGGAATGCCTTTGAGGCAAGGAGTTCCTCTTCTTGTAGGCCCACTCATGATGGTAATGGAGGTAACCCTTTATCCACTTGACTTGTTCTATTCTCTTCCCTCCTACGAGGGGATTCAAGATGTGTTTGATCTTGATTTATCATGTTTACCCTTTCCCCACCAGTTTGATTTTGTTCATGATTTGAGTGGTGGTTTCATTGTGGGCTTTCTTCTTGCCTAGTGCACCCTTATTTTGGTGAGTCAACGCATTTATCTCTTTGGTGATCATCACCATTTTCTTGTAGGTTGATACGAGCTAGCTGCTCAGCTTGTTCTCTTAAATGCTACTCATGTTGGTGCAAAAGCCTTTCTCTTTGTTTGTCATGCTCGAGAGCTTCCACTAGCTCTCACTCTTTGTGCAATACATTTTCTAACCATCGCACACGGTCAGATTGCATTGTTAGAGAAGGTTCATATCTATCTGATTCTGTTCATGTAGTTCTGATTCACAGGTCCCTCGAAGAGGTTTTCACTATTTCTCTACTTTGGCTAGCTAGTGTAACTTGCTCTATGTATTCTGTATGTTGATAAGTGTCCCTATAGTCGGATGCTACATGTGAACTATAGGGTTGCTTTGAAGCTTCCCTGGGTTGAGTGGTGCATTTAGAAGTTACGCTTTGTGAGCTTCCAGATGTAGAATATTCTGTGGCTATGGTTCTAGGAGTCGGCCTCGAATAAATTTGATCCAACTCCTCCAATTGATCTTGGAGCATTTGTTCTCTCTGAATTGCATGTGACCCATGTGACTAATTTGATCGGTTTGTTGTGCTGGGTCTATGACTCTGCAACTCTGTGTGAGGGTTCTTGTCTACTTTGAATTGCGCAACAAGGTTGGCAACTCTCTTCCCTCTATCTCACCCCTCATTGGGCTGATTTGAACTCTCAGTGTAATGAGATGTGGTGGGTCTAGAAGTATTCTCGTTTAGGTCATGAGAAGATCTGGTGCTGGTTCTCCTAAGCGGGGTTTCTTGGTGAGATCCACTATGAGTGGTGTTGTCTCCCTTGAGACTACCTAAAGTTTGTTCAGATATGTTCTGGGTAGGTGTGCTACCCCTAGGGTGGTCCGGGCCCTCTGGTGCATTGGATGCAACCTCAGTCTTGGATCGGGAACTACCCCATGTATTGACCATGACCTTGTGAAATTTGACTTTCAAAAAAAGGTTGTAAGTGTTATAAATTTATTTGAAAAATTAGGGTTAGGTTGATTACCCCAGCAATAAAGAAACACACAAAGCAGACAATATGATTATCTCTTTTAAGGATTAAATACGTATTTTAAGAACTTGTTTTAGTGTGTTTCAGATGTGTTGTTGCTTTTGCTTTCTTGTTCATGTTTTGGACTTAGAATGAGGGAACTCAATCAAAGTGGTGAATAGGAACACTAGTGCCAAGCATGATTTTCTCAAAAGAGTCTAGGGTACACCACTTAAATCCTAGTGGGGGGTTCGCCTAGCTCTTCCACTCTGATTCAATAATTGTTCCAATAGTGGGAGACAACTTGAACACAAGTGACCAATGCCAACTAAAAAGGAGTCCTCTATTCTATCTAAGGACCTCTAGGGGGCAAGCCGGTGGAAGGAGATGAATTCCAATGTCACCAGTCTGAATTGGGGGTTGGTGATGAAATCCAACCTTACCAATATTTTTGTATATGTGTGCAAGTGTGTGGGGTTCATTTTATGTAATTTGCATATAGGTAACAGTGATGCATCATCCAAAATTCATGTCATGCTTTCCTACATGCCTAAAAATGACGTTTCGTCTTCAGAAATATGCATTTAATTTAATACTAAATGAGTTTCCATCGCGATGCACTTCCTACTTTGTGCAATGGGTGGCCTCTAGGTGGGCCACAAAGCAATCAAACCAACACATGATTCCTAGCATGCTGGATACTAGGGTGGACCTTACAAGCAGAGGCCCATTGTTCCTAGCAATGCCTAGAGGGAACTCTAAAAGAAACCTAAGATGCTTAACATGCAAGTTCTTTCCTTTCCATTCCTTAGTTTTCCCCTACTTAGACTGTGTCTTAATGTTCATTGTTCTATGAAAATAGAAGCAGAAAAAAAATCAGAGAGACATCAAAGATTGTACCAACCTCTAATCCTACTTAGAGAATAAAATTTTTATCCTCTACTGCACTCTGGTTTCTAGCCGTTGTTGACTAGAGCGGCTAATTAATGGTCTGTTGTTAGTAAGCGCTAACCTCTATAGAAAGTGGCTAAGACTATGGGCCGCTATAGACCAGAGTGGCTAAACCTGCACACAAAAAACCTAAATAAGTAAAATGGAAGAAAATAAAAACTTGGTGGGGGTCCCACCATGATCGCCATCTGTGCGACCCCGGGAAGCACGCACCTCTACTCTACTTGCAATATTATACCGAAATGAAATGAAAGACCATGAAATGCATATAACATGGAAATAACAAAGAGAGATCCTTTTATTTATATTGAAACCCGGTTACATGTCGGTCCCTCTGAGGGATACCCATTTTGATACAATGAATTACAAGTGAATAAAATATCCCCCTTGCAAAGGGGTGGTGTGCTTTCATAGGCTTCCTGGTTTCACACATGAAATTGTATGAGGGCTTATAGATGCCTCCTTCTCCAGATCTGCTCTTGGAGGGATCCTTATGCTCCTAATGCTTTGATCCGATCCTGTAGACCTGTACCTGCATTCATGGAAACAACAAAGCATGATAAGTAGAATGGGCAGCCTCCCCAGATGAGGCCTTTTTGTTAGCACATATGATAATCTAGATAAATAAATAGGAAATGCATTGAAACAAAGTAGATATAAGCAATATGCATATGGAAACCAGGAATATTAATCTAAATGCAATGAAATATTCAGATCTATGCTAAAGCTATGTAAATGAAATAATGATAAATAAATATCTAATGCTAAGAACAAAGGAATCAACCATTTTACAACCCAGCTATGACTATGGGCCACTGTCAAAGATAACGACCTCTGATTTAAAGGTTACCTCCGATATTATGGGCTATGGTAGTCGATCCCTTGCTCAAATTGATGTTCAAGGGTCGCCAGGTGTGTCTCCTACACTGATTGGTGATTAGAAATGATAAAACTAAATAACTGTATGTGAACGTAGTTTAGCCAGATGGTGCTCCAATGCTCTTCCAAAGGATGTAGCTTGGCTCTCCATTTTGATAGGGCTCCGCTACACACAATTTGAAATTTTTATATATCTTTTTGCCTTACTAGAAATCTGCATATATAGAATTCTAGGTTTTAGGTTTAGATCTAGGGCTTGGCTTCCTAGGGAAGCCAAGCTCCAAATCTGCATGCTAACTGACTATCCCAAAGGGAAGGTTTAGTCTTGAATTGGCATAGAAGGGGTAGTCAGGAGGAACTCTAGGAGTTCCTCATCGAGATCCCTTCGAAATGCATGTAAACTACCATTACCGCCCATGATTTGGGCAATCCCTCATGGTAGTTCATGTTTTAGGGCTAGCCGTTGTCATCAATAGTGGCTAGTTGTGGCTGCTCTAGCCTATAGTGACCAAGATTATTGGTCGCTCTAGTCTATAGTCTAGCTTCTTGCTCTTCCTACACCAAGATTGTTGGCCGCTCTAGTCTACAACTGCTAGTTGGCCGCTCTAGTCTACAATTGCTAGCCTAAATGGGCTAGAATGTCCTTTTTGAGTGGTTAGGACCACTGCTTGTTCTTGGAAAGGTCCAATATTGGTCATATGGTGTGCGGATGTGCCCATATGAGTAGTCTCCTAAACATGACATATTTTAGGTGTCTATAGAAACTAAGCTTAAAATACCATTTGAACCCACCCATAAACATCATATGGAGTAGGTTCCTTCAGTCATACTAAAAGCTAAATAGGCCTACATGGTGGAAGAAGAGCAATCTAGATTAGACCTGTCTATTGATGAGTTCTACTTATCTATTTTTGATGACTAAATGAGCCCGTGAGCAATTAATACATGGGATGTATATACCCATGGAACTATCAAGAAAGTGGGCATAGGAAGAAAATATGTCATGTCACTCTATAACATATTCTATACATTAAAAATAGAAACCTTGTATATAAGAATTTATTTCTACAATAGGATCTTGAACCACATTGATTGATTAGAAATATTCCATGGTCTAAAAGGATCATGGAGGATCATAGGTTCAAAAAATAACAAGTTACTATAGAGTAATATGCACGATTGGAAGCCTCAAGATTGATCCAAATCAACAACCCATATAATTTTTGAAGTTTCCAAACAAAGACTTCCATCTAAAATAGTATCAACAGTTAGATCCCTGAGAGAGGAACACATTGTAGACTAATTTTCAATTAAGAAATATCAAAGGAAATCCTAAATCTAGGTTAGCATGAGTCATCCAATTAATATAATCAATAGGTGGTGTCATTTGATACAAATAGTTCCTCAAGTTTCAAATATTGTTAGATCATCAAAGGAAGGATCTCACTAGCCATTTGATCTTGAAGAAGTTCTTTCTTATATAAGTGATTTCACATTTAGTCAAATCTACTCTCAATCCTACAAGGATGTTTTTAGATAAGACATCATGCAATTGAGGGCAACACATGGTGGGATCACACTCGATCTAGAGGAAACGAAGGAAAGTCTAAGCCCAAAAAAATATGGACCATACAATCATATCATTAAATGTATAATGTTCATTACTTGAGTAGAGGAGCAAATGGATCCTTGATATAGTGCCAACCATTTTATGGACCAATAAGGGAGGCCAACTCATTGACCAATCAGCAAAAATGTGGTAATTTGAATTTGCATAATGTGAATTTAATGTTAAAGGGTGGCAATGTCCTTCCACCAATCTTGCATGGGGAAGAAAGACTATTGTTTAAATGAATTTAGTACATTGAGAGAAGTGCAAATCCCTTTGTGTTGACTTTGTAAGAAAATGGAAATAAATACATGCATGCAAAATCATTTCATAAAATATGGTGGTTGGTCTCAAAGAACAAAGATTTGATACTAGAAGAAATATGGTGATCTTCCCATGTTGGATCTACTAAAAATAAAACCCATTCAAAACATATGAATTAAATATTGGGGGATGTGGTAAACACTTCCTACCCACCTTGGAGGAGGAAAAGGATAAATTCATATAAATTGAATTCAATGTAGGTTGGTGCCCCAATCCCTAAGAAGAAATATCCATAAAAGGGCTTCTTGTTTTAAAATTTTTCATCAATTCATAAACATTGAATAGAGCAAAATCATAAATTTAAGCCAAATAAATCAATTCGACCAGTGTAGAAATGTCTAAAGTGTCATACAAAAGAAGAAGATTACCACCTACCCATAAGCAACCAAAGTAATCCCATCCACTACTTCTCTTGCAAGAGTAGTCGTAGAATTTCATTCCATACTAGGTTGAGAAATGCTAGTGAGAACTTCCAAAGACAAAACCCCCAAGTAGGTGAAGGACCTAATGGAAAGGGTTGTGGTCCCCAAGTTCTCTAAGAGAACCAAAAAACTAAGGGAAGGTGCACTACACAGGTTCAATGCTAGAGACCCCAAGATCTTTCTAGCATGAATCTAGAGCAATACCTTGGTATAATGCATGGTTATTGATGTACACAATTGCTATGAGCTAGTGGCTGCATGCATGGAATACTATAATACCCAAGCTTTGGAGGTCCAGTCACATGATAAAATTTGTAAAGTCACCATCACCACCTATGCCATCTAGAAGATGCTACGAGTAGAGTCTGGTAGACTTGCCATAAATTTTAACAATATCGTTGAGTATTATGACACCATATCATACAAGTTGGGGCTCTATTAGATGAATGTGGCATCAAGAAAATCACATTACCAAAATTCCCCTTAAGTTGCAAAACTATAAGGGATAGCACTAGGAACACTGCAAGCATATCAACATTTATTTTTAGGTTTAAAGATGAAAAGTGTGGTTTAGGCCTAACTAAATATTTTATACATGATAAGGTGGACACCCAAGAGATATGGGTGATTTTTTATTTTGACAATTTCATTGCTAATCGAATTCATGATGGGTTGTCCAAATTCAAGGATGCCAATTTTTTTTAATTTTCTTTATTTTGGATCATCTGATTCTATCCCAAAACCCTGGGATATACCCTAGGTTATTTTTGAAGCAAGTATATGATTCCATCCACGAGTTATTTATTTCCTTTTGGACATAGGTTCTAAGTAAGGCCTCATATTATAATTTTGTGATTTTTTTTAATCCCAAACCTAACGAATCTAAGAAGGCATAAGCTAGAACACCTCTTGACAATTAGTATCTAATTTTTGTAGGGGAGGAATAGAGGAGTTGGTATTTCATGAAGTATTCCATATATTTTTAGAATACATGGATTCAATAAGCCTATGTATCAGCTACCCAAGTACGTATCAAAAAGAGTTTTTGCTTTGAAGTTTTTTAGACATATGGATTCAATTGATGTAATATATGGGAGCATGAAGGATAAGATAATATTGTATAGGCTTCTCCTTAGCCTTGGTAGAGGTAAAATTATAAAGAGAAATAAAACATATCTCTTAATAGATAAACTAAGATATTTGGGGCTCAACATTATGCTAAGCAAGTGGAACTATGACCCAAAAGGTAATTTCAGTACCTGGCTAACATCAAGAGTTTGGCTACGTTTGTGCATGAATCCAGACCAGACATAAAAAGCATGAATAACCCAATAGAAGAGGCAGGTGAACAACCATAAAATGTAATTTTTAAGCACTCATACTAACCAAGATCTTATGAGACTTTTTATGAGAAGAAGCACAATGCAAACTCATAAGACTAAATTAGTGACAAGAATAAAAAAAATTTGAGAGAGGAACACTAGAAGGAGACAATGATTAATGAATGGTGGAAATTTTATTAGGAGTTTGGATACACTACAATGGCATATGGTGACCTGGACAAAGATGGAAATTTAGTAAGTTGTACAACTAGGCATATTTAGATGTCAAAATCACCCCCTTAGACAAATATAACAAGGAGGAGATAGGAAATTTGTTGCCTAAAATAATTGAAAGGGTGGAGGCAATGATAAAAGAAATTTTCCATGTATAATATTCCCCATTAATACTTGAAAAATCTCCAAACTATACCTCTCCTTAGGTATCTCTCATGATAGTAGAACCACCACCACAAGTGGGCTAACAAGCATTGTAATAGCAAGGGAAGAGAAAATTGGTTCATGATGTGAGTCCTCCACCATCAAAGAGGAGAAAAGATGATGCTTTAGAGACACAACCACAAGCTACTCTATCCCTATTATCTAGTGAGTTCCTCCATATTTTTTGTATTTTTACTCTAGCTACTAGTAAATGGCCTCCCATGTCTTCTATTATTTTAGCCCCATTAGCGTTCATGCCTAGTTCTATAGTCGTATTTGTTGCTACTCCTCCCATTATTTTGATAAGGGTCTCCATTCAAGTGGTGGCCTCATCTACAACCCCTAATCTCATCACCATCATTGCTTCTATTCCTACCATCCCATATATAGGTCCTTAGCCTCCTCTATTAGAGGGATGCTTTCCTCCTCCCTTCACATCTCCACTTCCTATTAATATCCATTATTTATACCATTTCCATTGACTTTGATTGCACAAAGGTAGCTAACAAGCTTAAAATATCCTCTTCTTACATTTTTGCACTATGATGATTCAAAGAATTTTAGATAATATGTCACAATACATTCATAATAAAGGAGCCAAAATAATTGTGCAATCCAAATATAAAATAATGAATCATTTTGATCCTTAAGGCAAAGCATTGTATCATGCTCAAATAAATCCAATCATCTCTAAGCTGAAAGGAAAAATATAATAACAAGAAAATTAGGTCATTGAAATATGGCTCAACCTCAATTACTCCTAGGCTAGAAACATGTAGATTTCATGGAACAAGCCAATAACTTCATGATCCATGAATACTTGTACCTAGAGAAGAAGTTAGCTAAAAAGGAGAAAGAACTTGAGGAGGTAAAAAATACCCTAAAAAAATCCTAGCTAGAGGTCAAATATTCCAATACTAGATGGACCAACTTGTGAACACACAAGTGTTGGATTTCCTCCTAGGGGAGAAAAAGAGTAAGAACCAACGACTATCTAATGAGCTTGTTTTCCAAGAAGCCCAAATCAACAAGGAAAGGGTTGAATTTCATAAAGAACTTGATGGAAATAAGAAGAAACAATTAAGAATAAAGAAGCAACTAGGGGTGATCAACCTAATAAAAAGTAATTACTAGGCATACTAGACCATATAACTAAAGCCACTTTCTCATTGTCCTAGGTGTTTGAGTTAATCGATGCAACCACCACACAAAATATTAAAATAAGTTATGAGGTCAAGATAGCCTTGACCATAACCTTTGAGAGGTCGATCGAAGCAAAGAAGTACAAGGTAACACTAGGCACCTCAATAAACCAAGATATGGTGTTTGTAGGTATTTGAATATATTTGACAAAGATTTTTGAATATATTTGACAAAGAACAATATAAAAAAAATTAAAGTCCAAATAAGTATTATAACCATTGTGTTTGCAAATCTAAAGGGTCATATTGACTATTTAATTTGAAAGGGTTTTCCATCCCCCTAGATGTTAGATAATAATATCCTTTGAGAGGACTATACACAACTTATTGAGAAATAGAAAGAGAGATAAAAAAGATTTGACAAATGGTCATATCCCCCCACTTTAGAGGAAGTATCACAAGTCATCAGGATCCTAGTGGAGCTTGAGGTATGGATTCAAGAAGCTACAAATATAATGATAATATTCTCATGTTATGAAAAAATAAAGCTCCATAGATGGTATTGCCAATTTCAAAAATTAGAGCTACCCTCAAACGGTGAATGGGAATAAATAAAGGCCCTAATGAATAAATTTTCCTATCAATAAACCCACATAATTTCTTCATTTTTTCCATTCTTTCATTTTTTATTTATTATTTCTCCAATTATTTATATTTTCATTCTTTCATTTGAATCCACACCCAATGGATAAGGCCATAAATATTTCTAATATTTTCATCTCCAGTAAGTAGAATATCCCTTGTGAGTCACCAAAATTGTAGTAAAAAATTATTACACCAAGGAGGAATTTTTGTATTGGCCAAATTTTGTAGGTCGACCTTGGCAAAAGATAGACCAATGAAAAAAATACAAGAGAAAATGTGCATTGACAATTTTGCAGTCATTGGTTTATGCAAAAAATATTCATTAAAAGGTTTTCAAATCAAGTGAGTTGTCCAATATTTTGATCAATTATCAAAACCAATTGAGAAGGTGAGATGCTGCAAAAAACCCTCCAAATCCATATACACCATTGAATCCATTAATCTAATGGTGGATGCTAATTTATAGTAAAGGAGAATGCACCATAAGTTGTCTCATTCTACAGAGGGTGCTAACCCTAGAAAAGTTGAGTAAATAAGGAACCTCAAAGATTTTTAGGCTATTAATTGCTCATATGATGGTCTATGCCATTTTATAAGACTACTAACAAAGTTGTCAAGATAAAACCATGTCATTAGTCGAGACTTCACATGTGCAAAATATATTAACAACCCACATTTAACAAATATCACTCTTAATATTGGCACGAACATGATCCAATAATCCACATAGATGGGAGATAGATGTTGAAAAACTTAGATCTTAGAGCCTTGGCAACCATCTAATTTTGGCAATCAATGGACCATAAGGAAATAAGTGAATAAGGAGAAGAATAGGGTGAGTTCCACTGCTTTTTCAATCAGAGGAGAAACATATTAGGTCAATATATCTCAATTTTGGAAAAGGAATAACATTTTTTCAAAAAAACATATACACAAAATTTCCAAGGTGAAGGCCAAAAAGGTTCATATATGTAGCAATTGTAGAAGAGCCTTGATTTCACTTACTTATGCCATTTTGGCATGACATTCCAAGAAAAATGGTTGGCATCATAAATATAGTAGTAGAGGAAGCCCAGGTTTTAGAGGTCTTCAACCCTTTGGCATTGATGGATTTAATTTTAAATGCCTTGAGTTCATCCACATTGAATACAGACCAATATCTTGGTTAATTCAGGGAGAACATTTTGTATTACTACTTTATTTTTTGGGGGAAAACCCTAATCCTTGAATATAGTAAATTTATTTTTATTGTAGGTATTGGAAAATTGCTTACTTGGTACCTATTACTAGATCTTATGTATGTTTGTTTTCACTTCTCTTCTGTATAATAGTTAGACTCGAGCCTTGAGTCTTTTTCTAATAGCATTCAAACCTATTTTGGTCTAGCTTCTTTGTAACTATGGTATATATAGGAAGCTATGACTAATTTTGCTTTGCCTTATTTCTTATGTATGCTTATATGTTATATGAAAACTATATCACTTTCTAGATATTAGAAAAATATGCATGTGTTCATTTTATTCCTATTATGCATAGAAGAACCTTTTGATCTTGGCACATGACCTCCATAGCCAAAGTTTTATTTTTCTACAATCACTCTCTCTTTTTTCCTTTGATGAATGCAAGTAGTGTAGGAATAGTGCACTAAAGATCATATTAGATGAGGAGCTAACCTTAAAAAAATCATATAGGTTGTCCCATGAGTGCATCCCTCACTCATGAACCTTTAGAAATATTCCTATCTATGCACAATGTAAGTGTTAGAGGTCCTTGGCCACCATGAGAGGTGACTACAACACTCTGAGAGACCAAAAAGTTAATAATAAAAGGAAATAAAGGTGTGAGGAGGAAGGTTGTTGTGTAGCATTGGAAGTAATGAAGTGGTAGTGATGGACGTGAAAAATATGGAAGAGTGAACTAAGGTGGAAGGTATATGGATGGAGAAATAAATAGGGAAGTGGAGTTGCATGAAAGGGAGGAATGAGGAGGAAGTGATGTGGAAAGGAAGGACATAAAATTACATTAGTGGTAGTAGCAGGAGGGAAGGAGGAGAATAATCTTAGGGAAAGAAGTGGCTAGAGGATAATTGTATATGAGGTAGGAAGTAGAAGAAACACATGTAATATTAGGTACTTTTTTTTAAATATAATTATTAAAAAGAAAAGTATAATGATAAAACTATTATTCATGATATTTCAAATTAAGCATGCGATTTGAAGAACACAAGCTTATACTGAGAGGGGGGGTGAACAGTATAAGACTTAACCAATTAATAATTTTAACTTTAGATAGCAGTGGCATCAACACAACATTAATCAAGACAGAAAGCATCACACATTGAAGACCCATTTTTAACGTGGTTCACCCAAAATGGTTGGGCTACATCCACAAAAACTTTTCTCTAAAAGTTATCTCAAGGTTCTTTGGGAATCCTTCCCAATTACAATGTTTATGAGCCTCGGCTCAAAGGAGATACCTTCTCCCAATCAGAATTTATGAGCCTCTGCTCAAAGGAGATACCTTCCCTCTGCTCTGGAAATGATCCCTCAGAAGATCAACTGCCTCTACCTCTTGCCAGCACGTGGAACTCCTTTCCACCGAAGACCTCCTGTCCTCAATGCTTAGCCTAAGAGACCTCTGCCTTCTATGATCATGTCCACAGTAGCTCAGCAACCAAATCTATCCTCAGGTTCTTCTCATAGAACCAATACATCTCTGTCCTCAAGTTCTCTGATAGAACTATCAAACTCAGCTCACAAGTCCTCTGCTCTCTCTGCAATCATAGCCGCATTTTGGTCAAAATTCAACCTTTGCACTGTCTATGCAAACACAACAGTACTTAGAAAAATTCACCATGACTCTTCGCTCACTCTGCACACTTCGATCGAATTTTGCACTCTGCTCTCGACGATCGAACTTCTCACTCCGCTCTATCAGCGAACGTCACAACACACACACTTCAACTCTTCAAAACAACCTACCTTTTATAATAACATTTTCAAGATGAAAACTTTAATCTTAGTCGGCTATACCAAAACAACCCTAAACTTCGTCTTCAAACCCTAATCTTTGTCGGCTCAAATTTAACTTTGTCGGCTTCACTGCCTCTGTAACCCTTCTGAGCTTCTACCGAAACTACAACATGTCACGATATCGTGACACCTTTGCAACCGTACACTTTCTTTTGGCTTTTGTCATGATATCATGACACTTCAGCCTTTGACGACTTCAACTAAGCTCTTGTCGCGATATCGTGACACTTTTGTCTTTGTCAACATCAACTTTGCTTTTGTCACGATATCGCGACACTTCTCCCTTCATCGACCTCCTTTTTGCTTTTGTCATAAAATCATGACACTTCTCCTATAGAACCTTCCTTTCTACTTTTGTCATGAAATCATGACACTTCTCCTTCCTTGCACTCTTCTCTCTTTCTTCAAATCATACTTTCTTTTTCAAAATCTGACACTTTCTTGCTTTCTCTTCATGTCACGAAATCATGACACTTTCTCCATGCTTTTTCTTCAACTTGTCATGAAATCATGACACTTCTACCTTTCTCTTCACACCTGTCATCAAAATCTACACTTCTTACTTAACTTTCCTTTGCATGTCGTCAAAATCGTGACGTTCTTACTTGAACATTTTCTACATGTCACGAAATCATGACACTTTTCGTCGTTACTTTCTCTCTCTTCGAACTTGTCGTGAAATCATGACAATTCACACTACGGACTCTCTCTTCTGCATTATGTCACGAAATCGTGACACTTTTTCTTTCGGACTCTCTCTCCTGCAACATGTCACGAAATCGTGACACTTTTTCGTCCGTTCAACCTTCCTTGCAATATGTCATAAAATCGTGACATTTCTACTCCAACATTCTCTCTCCTCTTTGAGTCGTGAAACTCGACATGTCGCGATATCGTGACACTTTTCTAACTTGCTTTCTCTCTCCTTCAATCGACATGTCGCGATATCGCGACACTTTTCTAACTTACTTTCTTTCGAACCTGTCATGTCGTAACCTTCATCAAAACAAATTATTTTACATCAAATCAAATTCCTTCAAAAGCTTCTTGACATCAATGACAACTTATACACTTGAGCAAAGGCAATGTACCCAAGGTACCCAAAATTGCCAACAATCTCCCCCTTTGTCATTGATGGCAAACCTTTACTGAAAACACGTCTCAAGAGCCAAAACTGAAACCAACTGTGCTAACAAGTGAGAAACTGTGCCCACAACTGAGAATCTTCCTTTGAAGTTTTGCTCCCCCTGACTTGAAGCTTTCCTCTTCACTTGAAGCTCTCCCCCTTACTCATATCTCTCCCCCTTTGTCATCAATGGCAAAGGGTCACCTTTGGGGCTCGGGACTAAGAATGAGCCTCTTAGCTTGGTCCCTCCCCCACCTCTTGATGAGGTGATTAATTCTGGGGTGGGAGTACAACTCCCAATTTCTCCCTTAGATACTCAAACGTATCTCTTGGAAGAGGTTTGGTGAAGATATCTGCAATCTGCTCTTTAGTAGACACATACTCTAGCTTGACCTGCTTGTCTTGCACTTTCTCCCTTAGAAAGTGATACTTGATGGAAATATGCTTTGTCCTTGAGTGCATTACTGGATTTTTGGAAATACTTATGGCACTTGTATTATCACAAAGTATGGAGATGGGTTGTTCATGCTTGACTTTGAAATCCTCCAAGGTGGTTTTCATCCATAAAACCTGTGTACACCCGACCACTCGTTGCTATGTATTCAGCCTCTGCTGTAGATAAGGAAACTGAAGGTTGTTTCTTACTTAGCCAAGAAACCAAACTCTTTCCCAGAAAGAATGCTCCACCACTAGTGCTTTTCCTGTCATCAGTATTGCCTGCCCAATCTGCATCTGTATAGGCCGTGAGGGTGAAATCATCACCTTTGGGATACCAAAGCCCAAGGTCCATAGTGCCCTTCAGATATCTGAATATCCTTTTAACTGCTATAACATGAGAATATTTTGGAGCTGCCTGAAATCTTGCTACTAACCCAACTGCCTGCATGATATCTGGTCTGGTAGTTGTAACATATAATAAACTGCCAATCATTGATCTGTACAACTTTTGATCTGCCATTGGAGATTCATCATCCTTACTCATCTTGCACCCTGTAATCATTGGAGTACATACTGGTTTGTTGTCCATCATCCCAAATTTCTTCAACATTTCTTTGATATACTTCCCTTGAGAGAGAAATACACCATCTTTTGATTGAGCAATCTGAAGACCTAAAAAGAATGACAGCTCTCCAATCATAGACATCTCAAATTCCTTCTGCATGGTGTTAGCAAAATCTTTGCACATCTGAGTCTTATTTCCCCCAAAAATAATATCATCAACATAGACAACCATAATCAACATATCATCATCTTCATTCTTAATATACAAATTGCTATCTGCCACGCCTTTCCTGAAGCCTTGCTCATGAAGATAACTGTCAAGTCTTGAGTACCAAGCCCTCGGTGCTTGCTTTAACCCATACAAGGCCTTTTTTAGTTTACACACATAGTCCGACTGTTCCGAGAGAGACACTCCTTACGGCTGTTCTATGTAGACTTCTTCTACCAACACGCCATTTAGAAAAGCTGACTTTACATCCATTTGATATACCTTGAATGATTTGAAGCTTGAAAGTGCCAAAAACATTCTCATAGCTTCAAGACGAGCAACGAGAGCAAACGTCTCTTCGAAATCAACACCTTCTACTTGAGCATAACCTTTGTAGACTAACCTAGCTTTGTTTCGACAATTTTTCCATCCTCATTGAGTTTATTTCTGAATATCCATTTTGTGCCAATGACATTCTTGTCCTTAGGTCTTGGAACCAAATCCCAAGTTTCACTTTTCTCTATTTGATTTAGCTCTTCATCCATTGCTTTTACCCAAAACTTATCTGCACATGCTTCCCTGAAATCTTTTGGCTCAATCTGAGATAATAATGAAACATTTGTAGAATCATGTGAAGGAATGACTCTTCTTCTTGTTTGCCTCGCTATTTGGATCACCAATGATCAAATATTTGGGATGATGTTTCTGAACATATCGTGAAGGAGTTTTGGGAAGCAGTTGTTGTCTTTCCTCTTCTTCATCTGAAACCTCTCCGAATTCTTCTTGACAAATTTCATCACTGAGTTCCTTGACTGGTTCTCTTATCCCTGTCTTTTCATCAACTGTTACATTTATGCTCTCTACAACTGTATGAGTTCTTTTGTTGAAGCATCTCTAGGCCTTGCTTCTGCTGGAATATCCAAGAAAGATTCCCTCATCACACCTAGGATCAAACTTACCCAAATTCTGATCTTCCCTTCGGATGAAGCACTTACTCCCAAACACTTTGAAGTATTTTACTGTAGTTGGTCTTCCTTTCCACAACTCATAAGGAGTTTTATGATGATTGACTCTAAGTTGGGCCCTGGTGATAATGTAGACTATTGTACTGACTGCCTCTTTCCAAAAGCCATCCGAAAGTTTTGACTCATTTAACATAGCTCTAGCCATATTTTCAATAGTTCTATTTTTCCTTTCAACTACTCCATTTTGTTGAGGAGTTCTTGCTGCTTGAATATTCTCTTTTGATTCCTTGTTGCTCACAGTATTCCACAAATTCATTTGAAGTGAACTCTCCTCCTCTATCCGATCTTAAGCATTTGATTCTCTTGTCAGTCTCATTTTCAATCATTTCTTTGAAAGCTTTAAATTTTTCAAAAGCTTCAGATTTTTCTTTGAGAAAAGTAACCCAAGTCATTCTAGAATAATCATCTATAAACAACATGAAGTAGCTTTCTCCCTGAATGCTCTGAGTTCTGGTAGGGCCACATAAATCAGTATGAATAAGATCCAATGGTTTTGAAGAAGTATACCCTTTTGATTTGAAACTGGTTCTGGTCTGTTTTCCATGTTGACACGGACCGCAAATGATGTTATGGGGCCTTTTTATTTTGGGCAAGTCTCTAACTGCTTCCTTGTTACTAATATTGACAAGATTATCAAAGCTCAAATGCCCCAATATTTTATGCCATAGCCAACTCTCATCTTCTTGAGTTAGAAAACACTTTTCCTTTTTTATCTCACTTAGCATGTAAAGATTGTTTGGAGTCCTTGTAGCACTAGCAATGAGTTTTCCATTTTTTTCTTTACTTATCTCACATCTATCTGAAAAGAAAGATACTATGTGTCCTTGATCACAAAGTTGACTCACACTTAGAAGATTATGTCTTAGGCCTTCTACATAAAGCACATTTTCTATTTTGGATTTCCCATCCAAACTAAGAGTCCCTTTACCACAGATTTTAGCTGACCTGTTATCTCCAAAACTGACTGTTCCTCTGTTTGTTTTTTTTAAGACCAAAAACTTTTCCTTTTCACCAGTCATATGTTTTGAACAACCACTATCAAGATACCATTTTTCTACTTTGTCTTGAGCATGAAAAGCAGTTTGAACTATCATTGACTTAGATTTGATCTCATTTCTCTTTTTAGTGAACTCAAGGCTAGATCTATCCAAACTGCACATCCTTGCTATATGCCCAAAATTCTTGCACTTGTAACACATGACATTTTTATTCATAAGAGGTGCAAAAGAGTTAACATTTTCCTTACTATGGCTATTCAAAGACTTATTGCAATGCATAGCTTCATGACCAAATTTCTTGCAGGAAAAACAATAGCCATGGAAAGTATTATGTAACCTATTTTGATGCCTTGGATGGTTGTTCTTCTTGTGACCAACTGGAATCCACCGCTCTTCAGGATGAAGATTGATCTTGCTTGAAGACCCTATTTCATAAATGGTGATACCATCCTTCTTTTGCTTTTCACACGGAGTATTCTGTCTGAGAGTCAACTGTTCCAACTTCACTCTAAGAGACATAACCTCTTCTTCTAGTTTCTCGCAATCAGCTTCCTTTCCTTTTAGAGCCTCTGTCAGAACCTGTTCAATCTTCTTCCCTTCTTCAGCTAGAATTTTGAAGTCTATAACACTTTGAGACAATTCTGATCTTGCTATCTCTTCTTCCTGACATTGATACTTGAGAACAGAATTCTCTTCCCTGAATTTCTCAAGCTTTCTTAGAGCCAAGAAGAATTCACCTTTGAGATCGAACTCAACCTCTTCATCTCTTTCTGAATCTGTATGTTCCTCTGATAGATCCTTCTCCAAGCTATTAGGCTCTTTCTAGAGAGACCGGCTCTGATACCAATTGAAGAACACAAGCTTATACTGAGAGGGGGGTGAACAGTATAAGACTTAACCAATTAATAATTTTAACTTTAGATAGCAGAGGCATCAACACAACATTAATCAAGACAGAAAGCATCACACATTGAAGACCCATTTTTAACGTGGTTCACCCAAAATGGTTGGGCTACATCCACAAAAACTTTTCTCTAAAAGTTATCTCAAGGTTCTTTGGGAATCCTTCCCAATTACAATGTTTATGAGCCTCGGCTCAAAGGAGATACCTTCTCCCAATCAAAATTTATGAGCCTCTGCTCAAAGGAGATACCTTCCCCTCTACTCTGGAAATGATCCCTCAGAAGATCAACTGCCTCTACCTCTTGCCAGCACGTGGAACTCCTTTCCACCGAAGACCTCCTATCCTCAATGCTTAGCCTAAGAGACCTCTGCCTTCTATGATCACGTCCATAGTAGCTCAACAACCAAATCTATCCTCAGGTTCTTCTCATAGAACCAATACATCTCTGTCCTCAAGTTCTCTGATAGAACTATCAAACTCAGCTCACAAGTCCTCTGCTCTCTCTACGCAATCACAGCCGCATTTTGGTCGAACTTCAACCTTTGCACTGTCTGTGCAAACACAACGATACTTAGAAAAATTCACCATGACTCTTCGCTCACTCTGCACACTTCGATCAAATTTTGCACTCTGCTCTCAGCGATCGAACTTCTCACTCTACGCTCTATCAGCGAACGTCGCAACACACACACTTCAACTCTTCAAAATAGCCTGCCTTTTATAATAACATTTTCAAGATGAAAACTTTAATCTTAGTCGATTGTAACAACCCTAAACTTTGTCGGCTGCAAACCCTAATCTTCGTTGGCTAAAATTTAACTTTGTCGGCTTCACTGCCTCTGTAACTCTTCTGTAGCTTTTGCCGTGAAACTACAACATGTCACGATATCGTGACACCTTTGCAACCGTACACTTTCTTTTGGCTTTTGTCATGATATCGTGACACTTCAGCCTTTGACGACTTCAACTAAGCTCTTGTCACGATATCATGACACTTTTGTCTTTGTCAGCATCAACTTTGCTTTTGTCACGATATCGCGACACTTCTCCCTTCATCGACCTCCTTTCTACTTTTGTCATGAAATCATGACACTTCTCTTATAGAAGACCTACTTTCAATTTCTGTCATGAAATCATGACACTTTCCTTCCTTGCACTCTTCTCTCTTCACTACAACATGACATTCACAAATCATGACACTTTCCTACTTTCTCCTACATGTCAAAATCATGACACTTTCACTTTGCTTTCTCTCCTTAACATGTCATGAAATCGTGACACTTTCTCACCTTTCTTTTCTTCAACATGTCATGAAATCGTGACACTTCTTACTTTGAAACTCTTTCCTTTCTGCATGTCACAAATCATGACAGTTCTTACTTACATTTTCTACATGTCACGAAATCATGACACTTTTCGTGTTACTTTCTCTCTCTTCGAACTTGTCATGAAATCATGACAATTCACACTACGGACTCTCTCTTCGCATTATGTCATGAAATCGTGACACTTTTTCTTTCGGACTCTCTCTCCTGCAACATGTCACGAAATCGTGACACTTTTTCGTCCGTTCAACCTTCCTTGCAATATGTCACGAAATCGTGACATTTCTGACTCCGTACATTCTCTCTCCTCTTTGAGTCGCGAAACTGCGACATGTCGCGATATCGCGACACTTTTCTAACTTGCTTTCTCTCTCCTAAGTCGCAAAAATGCGACATGTCGCGATATCGCGACACTTTTCCAACTTACTTTCTTTCGAACCTGTCATGTCGTAACCTTCATCAAAACAAATTATTTTACATCAAATCAAATTCCTTCAAAAGCTTCTTGACATCAATGACAACTTATACACTTGAGCAAAGGCAATGTACCCAAGGTACCCAAAATTGCCAACACGATTTGCTTGATGCTTCTTCTCAATTTTTGTGCATTTATATATTTCTACTTGTGTGTTCAATGAGGTTATTATCTATATGTTTGAAGCTTGATTTTATATATTTTTAGTATGAATGAATGGTTAAAGGTACTTCCCCTAGGCATCTATGATTAGACAAGTTGAAAATCATATATAGATTGGAAAATAATGAAAATCATTTGCATATTGAGTAATTTGTATGTAGGGTAATGTTAGGACCTCACATATTAATCCTTTTAGTAATTTGATTTTAGTAATTAGTGATTAGAATGGGTATTTATTTTGAATGTAAAAGTAACCCTTGATCACTAGGATTATCCCTATTTCTTCAGTTTTCCATAATTGCTTCAATTTAAACTCAAGCGTAGATGAAAAGTAAAAGTTATCCTATCCCAATTCCTCTACCAATTACCCCAGAGGTGAGATGGCCCTAATTGAATATGAGACCCTGAACCTTGAACTTGATGTGGAAGTGATACTCAAGAACCATGGTTTCATGGATTTTCTAAGGAAATTCAATGGCAGTGATAATGAAATTTCTCAAGATTTTATCAAATCTTGGAACAATGATTGGGTAGTTCTCAAAGGGCTGAAATTCAATGCAACTGTGCATCTTATTTCTAAGATTACAGGGCTCCCTATTGATAGAGACATAATTTGAAGTGATAGGCACTCCATGGTGGAAGAACTCATGCATTTTCCTAAAAAAGGGAGGAAATTGAGGAAAGACAAAGGCGGAAATATCAAGAAAAGGTAACCTGAGCCATGGAATAGAGCTTTAATCCATATCGTGCAATACTTCATAGTAGATGGGATTGATGAACCGTTGAGAAGCTTCCACCTTGCTTTCTTGAATCACTTAAGCGACGTAAAAGAAGTTAATGTGCATTATCATTTTGTGATATCAATGGATGGAATCAGAAAGGGTACAACATCTCATGCAAAACACAAGACTCTCCATTTTATCATGTTCAAACATGTGCTACAAAAAGAGGCTCTAAAACCATCTATCACTAGCATAAGCAATTTAGGATTGGGATCTAGCCAAGGTAGTCCTCATAGAATCGTTGAAAGTGAAGATGAGGAGAAGACACCCACTAAAAAAATAAGTCCAAAAGGAAGGTGGTGAGATGCACTACGAGCTCAGTAAATCATGAACCTCAGTGTCGCTCATCTAGAACATCGATAGCAAAAAAAAAATTCCAGGTAGTGATAAAGAATTCTTAGACTATTATCCTATCAAGACTAAATGCATGATGGAGGAAGCTTGCCCCTCTAATTATCTTAAGGATATAAATTTTCTATTAGAATTAGGTATGATCCTTCAGTCATTTTGATTGAAATGCTAGAAAATGCTTACTCAACCTTCTGCAAAATCCAAACTATTCTCTAGCATGTGATTTGGGTGGCCAAAGCAATCAATTCCCACCAAAGCAAAATGACTAAGGCAATCAAGACCACCCCTAAAAAATATAGTGAGAAGAATATGATATATTAGCTATGGGTTGCTACGTTTCATACCCATGATCCCTGTTTGGTTTTCGTTGTTCTCACTGTTCCTTCCTATCTTGTTGTTTTGGTTTAGTTTGTCTGGTTTTCCTTTCTTACTGTTTATATTTGGATGATCTTGCTTCTCTTTTTTCCATTTTGTTTGGTTTCAAAGGTGAAACTTGTTGGGTTTTATCTCTTTTTGCATTGTAAAAGGTTCAGGGTACCTTTCAAAACCCTTTTAATCAATTAAAAAAATCTTAGATAGCTATTTTTGACTCATTCTAGAACACTAGGGTTAGGATTGAATTATCATTTTATATTGTATTATAAGAAGAGTAGAATCATTCTAAAAAAATATATTGTATTGAGATTTAATCTGAAAGGAAATTTTCCCCTCAAAGTAACCTGTAATATAGTGCAATCTTTTAGAGTTATCAATAAAGCTTCTTCATTAATTTTGTTCATTCAACATATTTTATTTTTTGGTATTTCATAGATATTCTGTTTTCTATTTTAACAAATTATTGCAATTGGAATCCTTATATCTATATTAGAGTATTTTTGACGGATAATTCTATTAAAGAAACAATATTACTTCTTTTAGATTATTTTTATCTCAACCACAATCATAGTTTTATTATTTTGTGCTCGTCAATATATTTTTCTTTTTTTGTTCAAATATTTTCTACAATTTCATGTCTTATTATATTTTTTCTCTTTTAATATTTAGGTTACATTAGACTTGAGCTCCCACATACAATACAACAACAAAAACATTTCCTATATTTTTTAAGGTTATAAATTCTATGCTAAGGGTTTTAAAAAATCATGGGGAGTTGTCATTATTGGTTATTCTAGATTGCCCACAAAGCATTTAATGAAGTGAGAGGTGATCATTTTCCAAAACCTAGGCCTCAAACAACATCTATACATGGTTGTAAGATCCCAATTACCTTTGGTTAAGTTGGTATACCCCATAGGGTTAAAATAATCCTTTATATATAAGAATCCATCAACTATTTATGTGTTATGGTTCATAAATAAGTAGTTACCCATAAAAATTACTCACATTATAATTTGGAGACAAGAAATGCAACTATAGAAATGGTGGAATCCTCATAGTTAACACCCTAAAATAATAGGCTAGACATTGTCTGTAAATGAGATTAGTGTATCTACAAGTCCAAAAACTGGATAAACCTTAGCCTAGTACACCCAAAATAAAGCTCATAAAGACATTTAGGCATACTAAAAGATTCATTGACCACTAGATCTCTAAATTAGCATGATCATTTAAGGGATAATACATATCTTTGGAGTAGAGTAGGGTTTATTTAGAGACTAGGGTAAAGTAGAGTAAATAGTACAAAAGTCTAACATAAGCACAAAAAAAGATTAAATTTGGGAAACATAGATTCTATGTACTTTTTTCTATGGGTAGTTAAATATTTGTGGAATTTAGAAGGTTTAAATTTTGATCTTGAACTTGGATTATATTTTATTATTTGTTCACAATCACTTAGGTATTTGTGAAGTGTACAAAGTAGAAATTCAAAACTTTTGGAGCACACAACTCACAAATTATAAAGAATTTGGCAATTTTGAAAAAACAAAGTTCTTAACTAATGTCACAACTAGGACCCAAACCCATACATATTATGAAATATTTGTGTGTGCTGAAAAATATTAATTTGAGACCTAGTCCATTATGATTGTGTCATCGCAATACTGATTTTGATATATGGCACTGGTACCCTTTTTTGGCCATTGAAAAATATCAATTTTAGGCCTAGTCCATTGCAATCCCCTTTGTTCTGCGATCATTTCCACATACATGGTCACCTAAAATAGCAACAAGATATATCATAGGACCTTTTCCTAGAAAAATAGGATGAATAAATAAAAATATAACAAATAAATTAGTCAAGTGGATTAGATGACTTTGATTTCTAGACTTGACAAAATTGGTGTTATTGAAACCAAGATAATCAATCTCAGCAATCAAACCACTAATGTCATAAATATTGTCATTTAACTATAATAAATAGTGTAAAAAGGTGGATCCAAATACAACCCCACTAGACATAACTCTTTATTAGGACATAAACCAAGGGTGAATCACATATTATGGTAGGATAATGGACTCTAGTGAATCCACAAAGTATCTCAAAATTGAATTTTCAAAATATTATGTAAAAGATGCCACTAATTGGATATATCAGGTATAATAATATTTTGACTTGGATCCAACCCCAAAAAATAAAAAATTACCTATAGCTTCCTTTAACCATGAGTAGGAAGTGATCCAATAGTATTAGTGGTTCGAAAAATCAAATAAAGACATGCATGTATAGGATTAATTTTGTATAAATTTGCTCATTTAATTTGGGCCCAATTCATATGAAGACTTTATAGAAATATATAACAAACTTATGCAAACTTTCTCTATCTAATATTACCTAAAGGATTTCATAAAATTATCAAAAAATTATAGAAGGGTTGTCTTATGCTTCTGTTAGAGTATGCTTCATAAATGGTTTAATGGATAAGATAAATATTGAGGTAAAAATTTTTGAACTCAAAAGTGATGGAATTCATTGGTTTGGCTAGATTGGATGAAGATAAGATGATAGTGTGGCACCAAATATATAGGCCATCCTAATTAGTGTAAAGTGTTAATTAGTACAAGTAAAAATCCCATTCCAAACAAACACTTAGGTGATGCAAAAATGAGATCTCATCAAGAGAAATGACTCTATTATAATTGAGATTAAAATACAACCCAGGTCATAATTTGTATTAAATAAAAAATATACTTATTAGATACAGAGTCAACCACCCTTCATACTAAGTTAGATATCACAAATAATAGCTTAGAGGATGAATAACATGATGATGTTGATACAATAGACAAACCTAATCTTAAGATATCTTTGTAGTCTTTAGTGGGAATTACCACACGGTAAACTTTGAGGGTGTAAGGGGTATTTTAAAAACTATCATCTAACCATTCTTATTGACATTGATAGGAATTATAAATTTATAGATTTCAATGTGGCTAAAAAACAAATTGTTATATATCCATGCAATAGTTTTGAAGTCAAGATAGTGAATGGTTGAACTCTTATTTATAAAAATGAATGTTGTAAATTTAAAATTATAGTGGGGGATCATACATGAAATATGATATGTTTGTTCTTATAGTAAAATTCTTTGTCAACATCCATAAGTTCAAACACACATTTCCAGACTCATATATATTTTTGTTAAAATTCCTTATTTTTTAAATCTTTAAAAGCTTCTCCAAACTTGACTCATGATTCATTTTTTGAACCATCATTCTTTCAAAATTGTTTCTTCTATATCCTAAGGAACCAATTTTGAAATTGAAGATTACTTAAAGTTGCATATTCATAGAGGTTAGAAGATTTTGTCTGGACTAGCCTCATATTATTTAGAGATAGACTTGCAAAGTATTAGTGACCAAAATTTTTTTACAATGATGTCAACAACGCTCTTCAAAATATTTAGTCTGGTGAGAAGTTATTGGGGGTAGGAGTGTTCACTATAAGCAACAAATGAAAGCCTAGAAGGAAAGCAAGCCAATTTGTTTTGATGATGTTAGTATAAGCTTTAAAATTTTTTGACCTGGTGAAGAAGTATCTAGTTTGCAAGTTGAAGGGAAGAAGAATTTTGGATCAGGGTTTCTTAGCAAGGAGAATGATGTTATAATTAAAAATATCTAATATACTTGCATTGAAGAAGAAAATATCCTAAAAGAAAATATAAAGGAAAGAAGAATTCGCTACTAGAGCTTCTTGAAAAGAAGAATGATATCAACATCTAAAATGTTTGACATGCTTGCATATCAACATTTATTTAAGAAAAGGATGCCCAACACTCCTGGATAAAAGTAGTTAGGTCAAAATTGCTATTGTTAGAGCATGAAAGCATCAACCACTTATTCAAAGTATAATTGAAGATCCTATAAATCATAACCACTAGAGGATTGAAAAAGGACATGTTGAATGTGCTAATTATGCTTAGTGGTGCTAGGTCATCCTTTATCATGCATGATCAAATTTTGCTTATGATTGTACATAGTAGTCAATTTTATTTCTAGCTTAGAAAATAACATAAATAGAGGAATTTTCTTCATTTTAAAGGGTCTAATAATTTAGCGTTTTCTTGATTTAAGCTTTGTGTTCATGCCATTCTGATATAATCAAGATTTGTTTGAATTATCCTATTTGAAGTGTGTACAATTACTAATTATAGTGATATTTCCACTTTCAAACATTTCTATTTATGCTTTAAGTATGATCTATTAGGCTTAATACAATTTGATTTATTTTGATTGGAGTGCTTGGAATATCAAATTTTATCATATATGGGCTTATTATATCTTTTGCATAACTTTAATTGAGGGATGGTCTATTAGGATTTGCTTATAGTAGATGATTACTACTTATTTAGCTAAATTCAATGTTGTTATCTAGGCTTTAGTTACATTTATCATTCTCTCTATCTCCACTCTTCCCTCAACCCTATGCCCTCTTTTTTAATATTTTGTCTTTTACATAGTAGGGTTTAGATAAGGATATGACCTTATTTGAAGGCTGACTTAAAAGCAATTCTAAGTCATCCAATCTTGACCTTAGTCTAGGGAGCATGTTCCATATTATATAGATCAAAGGATCAAGAGTTTTTGACATACCTGGTGTAAGGGACCCCAAAGTCCCAAACCTAAATTTTGCTCTAATTCAACCCTTATATATATATATATATATATATCTCTTTATAAAGGTTGATTGAGCTCCTTTTCCAAAGAAGATAGACCTAGTCTCTAGTAATCCCTTTCTAGAGTTGAATAAGTCATGACACTCATCTACGAGTTATGACTAAGCCTAATAATGCAACCATCCCTACTTCTTCACATGTCCATTTGTGAGAAGCATTGGTGCAATTCACTTCCACTCCAACTACCTTCAATTCCTAACAACATAGTTGGTTCTCCTTTCACTCTTTTGAAAGGAATAGCCCTAGTCTTTACCCTTGAACAAGCCCTTTAGTTCAAGAGTTCTAGGACACTAGTCTCCTCTCTTCATGCAAGTCTTTTAGCATAAGAGTTCCATAGACATAGCTTTCCATTCTCTTCCACAAGCCTTTTAGTGAAAGAGTTTCATGGATATGCTAATCCCTACTCCCTACCTAGTTCCTTTAGTGTAGGAGTACTAAGCATCATCCACAATAATTGACCAACTCCTTTCCCAAGAGGATTCCCTACCCAGTATCTAAAACATAATCGGGCTCCCTCTAGATTCTATTCCCAAACTATTTCCAAAAAGTGATATCAGTTACATGAGTTCGAGTTGGGAAAATTCTTCTTTATATTATTTTTAACTAATAACTAGTTTATCCACATTATATCTCTAATTGGTGAGTAGTGGATATCCATTGATTACAGACACCATCCAAAGGTGCTAGATACCCAATTATCTTTATTCAATTATAGGGTACATAATATATCATTAAATCTACAAACACATCATTAATCTCGGTGCAATCCCGTAACTCAAGATTCGAAGAATTAATCTAATTAAACTTAGTTAAACTTAGTTTTAGGTGATTCTAGGTAAGCTCCATAAGATACCGCTATTGCTCAAAAGTCTATCTCTGAGTTATTATAGCATCACCAACATAACATAAGCATATCTTTACATCGAGGCCAAGTTAAACTCAACTGGCATGATTTTATTAAACATTCTAAATCATTTGAAAGCTATCCAAACTATATACAGGTTTTCAAATCCAAAACACTGGTAGTGCATCACTAGACAACCCCTAGAGGTGTATATACAATGATACAATTCCAGAGATGTTTACTCTCTATAGAAGCATTGCATTAAGGTAGTCGAAGATCAACTACCATCCATATTTTGAATATGCCAATTTCATTTCACAACTAGTGGACATTGAGCACCAACTTCATCTCGTAAAGTTTACTCCTATAGCTGAAAATATTCCAAACTCACATCATTACATAGAGCTTCTAGCATAGACTCCAGTTGCACATGTGACTCTAACCACAACGATATCCATAGAACTCTTTGATAATAGAACAACAACACCAACCGAGAAAAGACTTACCTTATAATGAGGATCAGAGATGGCTCCATTTCACTTCCCAGAATGCCCATTATGCATTCAAATGAATCTCAAATTCTAACATCCTTTTTGAGATTCTTAAATAATCATTCAAAAATAATGAACATATCTCTATAGTTTAACATCAACAATGATAAAACAATGCACTCATTAAACACATCTCTATCAAAAATAGAATTCTATATAAAATCAAATACAATAGAAGGAAAATTTCCATCTTTTCAATGTCTAAGCAATTACCATTTTCCAGGAATTCACAATCAATCTAGCCTTTAAGATTCATCTCATTCCTAACTTCTCAACCAGCATAGAGCCAATCATAATCAAAATAATCATTCAAAAACCAATGAACGAGCTTCAAATCAATCATCCCTTCTATTCTATCAACAACATTGATTAAGCAAGCATTCAATATACGTATTTCAACATATAGAATTTTAGATAAAATCAAAGCATTAGAAGGCAATCATTCTCTTTCAAACATCTACGCATATACCAAGTGTCTTTGTTCTCCACTAAGTTACCAAATCATTCACGACAATGGTAGAACATGAACATAATAAAGATACACTTAAAGCCTCTACTAAACCAAAACTCACACATCAACATTAACTCCTTCTCCCAACAACCATAACATGGACATCAACACCCACGATGATATCAAAACTACTACTAGAGATTAAACCGGATGAACATACAATAGGGATTCACTAGATACGTTCATAAGGCAGTGCTAAGTTATAAACACAAAAATTTCTATAAAAAGAGTAACTATGGGATGTGTTCTCTATCAACATACCAGGTATATAATATAGTCATCTCTTTCAAATGATGGATTACCAATGATATACCCCAAACATAGTTGAACACACACAAGCCCATTATTCTAAGCATAAATTCTTTTGAAGCTTTCATCCAATAGAAGCAAACAATTTCATTACTTACTGAGACCGAACGCTCTCCACCTTCACGTCTTTGTTGCATTGAACTCCATATTTTTCCCAAGCCTCTCTACCAAAACCAGTCAATGTCATTTTTTTCCTCTATATTTTCCTTTCTCTCCTTTCTTCTGGTGTACCCACTCTAGTCTCCAACATCCATGCATTAACTTCCAACATTCCTTAACAACCCACTCCATTGCACTTCCCATATGGAATCCAATGAACACACCATAACCAGATTTCCACATTCTTACAATAAATGCTATGAGTTCTAAAATAGTCAGGAGTAAAGCACATGCCAAAACCACAAAAGAGAAATCATTTATAAAAACTAAGCTTTGATCTTTGTTGTTCTTTCCTTATTATCCACTATGGTAATAATATCAACCAACTCTTACTTTATAATATTTCATTATAAGAAAACTACAACACACAAATGCAACTAAGCAATTTCATGATATGCATCTTCATGCAAAGGGGTATTCTTTCATGTTGCCTCCCCATAATTTTTGATAATTTACCCATCACATCATTTCCCCAAGGTATTCTTTTCTCAGTGGCTACTCTTTCTACCACCGTAAAGAAACTTGTTCCTACAAAAATACACTTTTCATTAGCAACATCATATTCTCACATCAAATGCATGTCTTTTAGATCCAAACATGGAATTATCCTACATCCCACAAAGGATTCACATCACATATTTTCCATATGAAATAAGTAATTTGCATAATAAAATTGATACAACCAATCATTCTATCCATAAGCAATATAACAAACATAAATCCATCAAAATAGAAGGTCTGCCAAAAGTAGGGTCATGACATCCTCCCCCCTTAGGCTTAACACAGTCCTCTGTGTGTCATTATAACATAAACATTAAACAAATATTTACAATGCATCCTCAAACAGAAATGGAAAATGTTTTTGCATGTCTGCTACTTTCTCCCAAGTAGCATTTCTTTCAGAATAAATATCCCATTGGACCTTGCATTGCTCCAAGGTTCCTTTCCTCATTGATTTGGATCGAAATTCAAGGATCTTTACTGGTCGAACCTCTATAGCCTCGAGGTTCACCATCTACAAATTAGATAAATTCCACACATGTTCAGGGTTAGCAACATACTTTTTAAGCAAGGAAACATGAAAGGTGTTGTGAATCTTGGATAGATTAGGTGGTAAGGCAAGTCGGTATGCCATAGGACTGATCCTTTCTATGATTTCAAAGGGTCCTACAAAATGAGGATCAAGCTTTGTGGACTTGATTGCACTCTTCTTTGGTCTCACCCTCAAGAATACTCTATCACCAACAACAAACTCTCTAGGTGATCTCTTAAGATCGACATAACTCTTCTGATGATCTGCAACTTCCTTTAATCTTTCTCTAATTACCCTTAACTATTGCTCCATTTCTTTGACCATGTCTGGTCCAAGCACAATCTGATCTTCTAGATTATCCCAAGACAATGGTGTCCTGCACCTTCTGCCATACAAAGCTTCGAATGGTGCCATACCTAATGTCGAATGATGACCATTATTGTAGGAAAATTCCACTAGATGCAAGTATTCTTCCCAATGGGTTTTCTGGTCCATACAGTACATGCAAAGCATGTCCTCTAATACTTGATTCACCCTTTCAATTTGTCCATCAGTTTTGGGGTGATAAGTTGAACTGATGTTCAATCTAGTGCCAATGGCTCGATGTAAGGCTTGCCAAAACTCAGATGTGAATCTCGAGTCCCTATCTAATATAATTACCTCTAGAAATCCATGAAGCCAAAATATTTCTTTGGAAAATCTATTAGCCACAATCATGACATCATCCTTGGTGCTCCTAGGTATAAAGTGTGCAACCTTGGTCAGTCTGTCGACCACTACTAGGATCGCGTCATGTTGGAACTTGGTCTTAGGTAGCCCTACTATGAAATCCATTGAAATTACTTGCCATTTTTGTATAGGCACATTATGTGGGTATAACAAACCAGTAGGATGTCTATGTTCTACTTTTACTTTTTGGCACTCAAGGCATTGAGCGACAAATTCAATTATGTCTCTCTTCATTCCTAGCCAAAAGAATATCTTTTTCATATTCTCCCTCATTTTTGCTCCTCCTGGGTGAGCAGAGTAGGGGGATATATGAGCTTCATTCATGATCATATTCCTCAGATCTCCACTTCTAGGAATTACTACCCTATCCTTAAAACATAGAAAACCATCCTTGATGCTAAAATATTTGTTTTCATCTGGTTTCCTTTCCATATTTTCTCGGATTTGATTACAGTAAGCATCCTGACTTTGCATTACCTTGACTTGTTCCATCAAGTCAACATGAATACGAGATAAGACTACAATATGTCTCCTTCTACTTAGAGCATCTGTGACCTTATTCTCCTTTCCCTTAATGTATTCAATACCAAAATCATACTCTACGAGAAATTCCATCCATCTCCTCTATCTAGCATTGAGCAAAGGTTGGGTGAACATGTATTGAAGACTCTGATGATCTATCTTAAGCTCAAAGGGTCTACCAACTAGGTAATATCACCAACTTTTGAGAGCAAACACTACAACTGCTAACTCTAAATCATGAGTTGCATAATTAACCTCATGCTTTTTTAGCTTCCTTGATCCATAGGCGACCACCACTTCTTCTTGTGAGAGCACTCCTCCTAGTCCTTCTAGCGATGCATCTGTACATACAAAAAAACTTCCCTATGGATCCGGTATCTTTAGTATAGGAGGTGTAATAAGCTTCTGCTTAAGTAAGTTAAAGGTAGATTCACATTTATCTATCCACTTGAATTCCTTCCCTTTCCTTTGAAGGTTGGTTATCGGTGAGGTGATCTTGGCGTAGTCCTTCACATATCACCTATAGTACCCAGTTAAGCCCATGAAACTTTGGACTTCAGTTACATTCATTGGTGGTGGCCAATCCAAGATGGCTTCTATTTTCTTAGGATCTACAACAATTCCCTCAGCCAAAACAATGTGTCCTAAATATTGCACCTCAGACACATAGAACTCACACTTGGATAAATTCCCATACAACTACTTTTCCCTTAGCAATTCCAACACTAATCTGAGGTGTTTATCATGCTCCTCCTTATTTTGGGAGTATATCAAAATATCATCTAAAAACACCAGAACAAATCTATCCAAGTACTTTCTGAAGATACTATTCATCAGATTCATAAATGTCGTTGGAGCATTCATCAGCTCAAAAGGCAAGACAATAAACTCATAATGTCCATATCAAGTTTTAAAAGTTATCTTATGAGTATCTTCCTCTCGAATTCTCAATTGGTGATATCCTGATTTCAAATCAATATTTGAAAATACTGAGGCATCCTTGAGTTGATCGAAGAGATCTTCGATTCTAGGTAAAGGATATCTATTTTTAATAGTTGCCTTATTTAGCATTCGATAGTCAATACATAATCTTAAAGATCCATCCTTTTTCTTTACAAACAACACTGGTGCACCCCATGGTGACACACTTGGTCTAATTAGTCCTTTCTCCAACAATCCTTGAAGTTGTACTTTTAGTTCCTGCATTTCTATGGAATTCATCCTATAAGGAGCCCTATGGATAGGCTCTGTTCTAGGTTCAAGTTCAATAGAAAAGTTGAATTCCCTTTTAGGTGGTAATCCGGGTAAGTCTTTCGAAAATACATCCCTAAACTATTGTAGAATAGGGTGTTTCCCAAACACCTCTTCCTTCTTCCCTTCCTCTATCTCATTTAGTTTAACAATAAAGACCATTCCTCTTTTTTTGATGGCTCTCTTGAGTTGCATAGCCAAAAGGATTTGAGGTTGGAAAGTTCCTTGTAGGCTATTCACTCTACAAACAAGTCCATCATCATCTGAGTATTCAACCCATCGATCCTAAAAATTAATCACTGCTTTATGCTCTTGTAGCCAATCCATTCCCAATACTACATCAAAGGCATGCAATGGTGCAACATATAAACATCCTAAGGTCATTCCACTAGGTAAGGCAATTTCTACCATAGGATAACATTGGTTCATAGAGTAGGTTTATCCTGAACCATACTCAACCTTCCACCCGTGTTCCAAGATTCCTGACCTTTCTGTTATATCTCTAACTAAACTAGTGGAAATAAAGTTATCTATAGCTCCACTATCAAATAATATTTTAACACTTCTACCAAATATCTTACCTCTTATCACTAGTGGTGTAGCCTGACCATCCAGATTTTGGTTTCCTATTGTTGCATAAATCTGATGTGTTGGTTCCTTAGGTGCAGTCTCCTTGTACATTGGTTCCTTTCCTTTAGAACCCATACCTATTCTCTGAGGATAATTGTTGGCATAATGTGATCCTTTACAAATGTAACACCCTTATTTTGGTCTTGGATGTTCTTTTCACCTCGGCTCCCTTGCTGCTCCTTCTTTTGGCAAGTTAGTCTATCTTTGTGGTGATCTATTGCCACTATTGCCCTGATTATAGCATTTACGATTCCTTCCTCGAAACTTCCTTCTAAATTTTCCTTGTTTCCTTTCTTCTTTCTCATCCTATCCTATAACACTTTTACTTGATTGCTCATGCTCCCACTTCATGAAACCTGCACTATTTCTCTTTCTTAGTGCCTCTTTGCCTAGATCATCTAACCCCTCATAATCAAAGTAAGGTTTGAGATATGCTTCAACTTTCCTTGCTAACTCATAGGCCTTTTGCAATGTCTCAGGTTCTCTCATGTCCACTTCTTGTCCTATTCTAGGATCTACTCCAAGTATGAACTTGTGGACCTTCATTTTCTCAGTGTAAGCGGGCACATACTTCACCAACTTTACAAATTTTTGATAATATTTCTCCACTATTCTAATTCCTTGATGAATTTTAGTGAATTCATCAAATTTTTGGGAATAAAAATATTCCATGAGAAATATTTCTTTGAAAGCTTTTACAAATTATTCCCATTTTAAATCAACTGCAATGGCTAGCTTTCACTCTTCACTAAGGGTTTCCCACCAAGCTAAACCATCTCCTTGCAAATGTAATGTAGCATACGATGTTTGAGTGTGATGCAGGAGCATCCAATGGCCTCTGATGCAGGAGCATCCAGTGGCAGTAGAGCCATTTTCAAAAAATTGGCTAAGGAGGGAAGACGTGATTTTGTGACATGTCACAAAATTGCGACAAAAGAAGAAGAAGGCAAGGAGAAAAATATTTCGTGATATCACAACAAAAAAAGTGTCACGATATCATGACACAAAGTGGAGAGAGGAGCCAGCAGAGAAAACTATCACGATATCATGACAGAAGATGTGTCGCGATATCACGATGCAAGCGGAGAATGAAGCCAATGGGGAGAAGCTGTCATGATATCACGACAACAAATGTGTTGTGATATCGTGACACAAGTGGAGCAGAGGAGTCAGCGAGGAGAAGCTGTCACGATATCGTGACAAAAAATGTGTCACGATATCGTGACACAAATGGAGCAAAGAAGTCAGCAAGGAGAAGCTGTCGCGATATCGTGACAGGAAATATGTCACGATATCACGGCACAAGTGAAGCAAAGAAGTGAGTGAGGAGAAGCTATCATGATATCGCGATAGAAAATGTGTCATGATATCGCAACACAAAATGGAGAAAGAAGCCAACAGGGCCAACTGTCGCGATATCGTGACAGGTTCCATAGGAGAAGCAAGGGTGCCAAGGATGTCATGATTTCGTGACCCAATCAGGCAAGAGGAGGCTACAAGCAAAGATGTCATGATTTTGTGACATGTCATGGTTTTGCGACCCAAAAGCAGAAGGAGAGTACGAAAGGCAAAGATGTCACGATTTCATGACCTGAGGAAGAAAGAGAAATCCGAAAGCTAAGATGTCACGATTTCATGACCCGAAGGCAGGATGAAGAGCGAAAGAGGAAGATGTCATGATTTCACGACATGTCATGGTTTTGTGACCCGTAGAAGAGAGAGAAGGCACAGAGGAGAAGATGTCATGATTTCACGACATGTTGCAGTTTCGCGACCCACCAAGGAGAGAGAAAGCCACCAGAAAGAAATGTCACGATTTCACGACAGGTTGCAATTTCGCGACCAGAAGGCAAAGAAGGAACCAAGGAAGAAAGATGTCACGATTTCACAACATGCTGTTTCACGACTTAGAAGGGACCCGTGGTTACAGGGACCGTTACAAAAGGGGGTCATTGAGTGACACATGGCAGCATGAAATAACACATGGCACCAAGGTGTAGTGAAGGCAGGCGAAGATGAAGAGTCATGCGGGAAGACGAAAATGACCAGTCATGAAATGGAAACAAAGGGTCGTGCAGAGTAATCTGGTAGTGAACAAGAGTCGGATGGCAGTTACAGGGGCCATTGTGGAATGCAGTTATGGAACCGAACAGTCATGGTAGAAATGAAGGAGAAGCCACCAGTTGGAAGACGAAGAGTCACGCCAAAAGTTATAAAAGGGCAAGCCGAGCCATGCACAAGGGGTTGGAAAATAGTTGTAGGTAGGGGTTGTAGATTCGAAGGCCAGAGGGTCATTCTGGCCCTACTACGCTATTTTTCTTCCAGAAGAGCTTAGGGTTCCTGGGTAGTGTAGACAGGCAGTTTGCACCAGGATCCATGGAGACGAAAGACCATGAAACAGATGCGCCAAACATGAGGCAGTTTTGGACTGTGTTTCCTTCTAGAGAAAGCTCAGAGTTCCTGGGTAGTGTAGGCAGATTCATCGAGCGTGAGGTAGTCTACACCAGGATCGTGCATGTTGAGGGCTACGGGGAGAGCGACGTGAATTTCTTCCAGATGCAAAAGGTTAAATGGCTATGACCATTGTTCTGTAATTGTTATTGTAGACTGTAGAGGGTCGGGGCCTCTATAAAAACCCAGTGAATGTAATGAGAGAGCATGGAGAGCCAAATATTGCAATAGAGTGAATATAGAAACTAAGCCTACGGGCTAGTATTGTAAATTTTATTTTCAAGCTGATTAATGAAAATTTGGATCTGGTAGATTGCAATTTTTGGCCCCCCATCAAGTGGTATCAGAGCGAGAAGTTCCTGAGTGTGCAAACAGAGCGCCGAACGTGAGGCAGTTTGCACCAGGATCTGTGGAAGAATGGTGAGAAGATAGAGCGAAGTTTAAGCGAGCTGCAGAGGCAGGTACCCATTTGGAGATGTTGTAGAAGGCGGTGATCGAACAACACAGAAGTGAAGGTCACTTCTCCATCAACCCCGGGTGTCTGATGCAGGAGCATCCAGTGGTCTCTGATGCAGGAGCATCCAGTGGCAGTAAAGCCATTTTCAAAAAATTGGCTAAGGAGGGAAGACGTCACGATTTCATGATATGTCACGAAATCGCGACAGAAGAAGAAGAATAAGGCAAGGAGAAAAATATGTCACGATATCACGACAAAAAAAGTGTCACGATATCGCGACACAAAGTGGAGAGAGGAGCTAGCGGAGAAAACTGTCATGATTTCACGACAGAAGATGTGTCGTGATATCACGACGCAAGCGGAGAACGAAGCCAGCGGGGAGAAGCTGTCGCGATATCGTGATAGAAAATGTGTCATGATATCGCAACACAAGTGGAGTAGAGGAGTCAGCGAGGAGAAGCTATCATGATATCACGACAGAAAATGTGTCGCGATATCGCGACACAAATGGAGCAAAGGAGTCAGCAAGGAGAAGCTGTCACGATATCGCGACAGGAAATGTGTCACGATATCGTGGCACAAGTGAAGCAAAGAAGTGAGTGAGGAGAAGCTATCATGATATCACGATAGAAAATGTGTTGCGATATCACGACACAAAATGGAGAAAGAAGCCAGTAGGGCCAACTATCGCGATATCACAACAGGTTCCATAGGAGAAGCAAGGGTGCCAAGGATGTCATGATTTTGTGACCCAATCAGGCAAGAGGAGGCTACAAGCAAAGATGTCACAATTTCACGACATGTCACGGTTTCGCGACCCAAAAGCAGAAGGAGAGTATGGAAGGCAAAGATGTCATGATTTCATGACCTTAGGAAGAAAGAGAAAGCCGAAAGCTAAGATGTCATGATTTCGAGACCCGAAGGCAGGATGTAGAGTAGAAGAGGAAGATGTCACAATTTCATGACATGTCACGATTTCGTGACCCGTAGAAGAGAGAGAAGGCACAAAGGAGAAGATGTCGTGATTTTGTGAAATGTCACAGTTTCGCGACCCGCCAAGGAGAGAGAAATCCAGGAGAAATAAATGTCATGATTTTGTGACAGGTCACAGTTTCGCGACCAGAAGGCGAAGAAGGAACCAAGGAAGAAATATGTCATGATTTCGTGACATGCTGTTTCATGACTCAGAAGGGATCGACGGTTACAGGGACCATTATAGAAGGGGGTCATTGAGTGACACGTGGCAGCACGAAACAACACATGGCACCAAGGTGCAGTGAAGGCAGGCGAAGATGAAGAGTCATGCGGGAAGACGAAAATGACCAGTCATGAAATGGAAACGAAGGGTCGTGCAGAGTAATCTGGTAGTGAACGAGAGTCGGACGACAGTTACAAGGGCCGTTGCAAAATGCAGTTATGGAACCGAATAGTCATGGCAGAAATGAAGGAGAAGCCACCAGCTAGAAGACGAAGAGTCACACAAAAGTTATAAAAGGGCAAGCAGAGGCATGCACAAGGGGTTGGAAAATAGTTGTAGGCAGGGGTTGCAGATTCAAAGGCCAGAGGGTCATTCTGGCCCTGTTGCATTATTTTTCTTCCAGAAGAGCTTAGGGTTCCTGGGTAGTGTAGACAGGCAGTTTGCACCAGGATCCATGGAGATGGAAGACCATGAAATAGATGCGCTAAACGTGAGGTAGTTTTAGACTATGTTTCCTTCCAGAGAAAGCTCAGAGTTCCTAGGTAGTGTAGGCAGATTCGCCGAGCGTGAGGCAGTCTACACCAGGATCGTGCATGTTGAGGGCTACGGGGAGAGCGATGTGAATTTCTTCTAGATGCGGGAGGTTAAATGGCTACAACCATTGTTCTGTAATTGTTATTGCAGACTACAGAGGGTCGGGGCCTCTATAAAAACCCAGTGAATGTAATGAGAGAGCATGGAGATCCAGATATTGCAATAGAGTGAATATAGAAACTAAGCCTGTGGGCTAGTATTGTAAATTTTATTTTCAAGCTGATTAATGAAAATTTGGATCTGGTAGATTGTAATTTTTGGCCCCCCATCAAGTGGTATCAGAGCGAGAAGTTCTTGAGTGTGCAAACAGAGCGTCGAACGTGAGGCAGTTTGCACCAAGATCTGTGGAAGAATGGTGAGAAGATAGAGCAGAGTTTAAGCGAGCTGCAGAGGCAGGTACCCATTTGGAGATGTTGCAGAAGGCGGTGATCGAACAACATAGAAGTGAAGGTCACTTCTCCATCAACCCCAAGTGTCTGATGCAGGAGCATCCAGTGGCCTCTGATGCAGGAGAATCCAGTGGCAGCAGAGCCATTTTTGAAAAATTGGCTAAGGAGGGAAGACGTCACGATTTCGTGACATGTCACGAAATCATGACAGAAGAAGAAGAAGAAGGCAAGGAGAAAAATATGTCACGATATCATGATAGAAAAAGTGTCACGATATCGTGACACAAAGTGGAGAGAGGAGCCAGTGGAGAAAACTATCATGATTTCGTGATAGAAGATGTGTCGCGATATCGCGACGCAAGTAGAGAACAAAGCCAGCGGGGAGAAGCTATCACGATATCGTGACAGCAAATGTGTCATGATATCATGACACAAGTGGAGTAGAGGAGTTAGCGAGGAGAAGCTATCGCGATATTGTGACAAAAAATGTGTTGCGATATCGCGACACAAATGGAGCAAATGAGTCAGCAAGGAGAAGCTGTCGCGATATCACGACAGGAAATGTGTCGCGATATCATGGCACAAGTGAAGCAAATAAGTGAGCAAGGAGAAGTTGTCGCGATATCATGATAGAAAATGTGTCGCGATATCGCGACACAAAATGGAGAAAGAAGCCAGTAGGGCCAACTATTGTGATATCGCGACAGGTTCCATAGGAGAAGCAAGGGTGCCAAGGATGTCGCAATTTCGTGACCCAATCAGGCAAGAGGAGGCTACAAGCAAATATGTCATGATTTCGTGACATGTCACGGTTTCGCGACCCAAAAGTAGAAGGAGAGTACGAAAGGCAAAGATGTCACGATTTCGTGACCTGAGGAAGAAAGAGAAAGTCGAAAGCTAAGATGTCACGATTTCATGACCCGAAGGTAGGATGAAGAGCGGAAGAGGAAGATGTCAAAATTTCATGACATGTCACAGTTTCATGACCCGTAGAAGAGAGAGAAGGCACAGAGGAGAAGATGTCACGATTTCGTGACATGTCGCAGTTTCACGACCCACCAAGGAGAGAGAAATCCAGGAGAAAGAAATGTCACGATTTCGTGACAGGTCACAGTTTCACAACCAGAAGGTGAAGAAGGAACCAAGGAAGAAAGATGTCACGATTTCACGACATGCTGTTTCACGACTCAGAAGGGACTGGCAGTTACAGGGACTATTACAGAAGGGGGTCATTGAGTGACACGTGGCAGCACAGAACAACACATGGCACCAAGGTGCAGTGAAGGCAGGCAAAGACAAAGAGTTGTGCGGGAAGACAAAAATGACCAGTCATGAAATGGAAATGAAGGGTCATGCAGAGTAATCTGGTAGTGAATGAGAGTCGGATGGCAGTTATAGGGGCCATTGCAGAATGCAGTTATGGAACCGAACAGTCATGGTGGAAATGAAGGAGAAGCCACCAGCTGGAAGACGAAGAGTCACGCAAATGTTATAAAAGGGCAAGCCAAACCATGCACAAGGGGTTGGAAAATAGTTATAGGTAGGGGTTGCAGATTCGAAGGCCAGAGGGTCATTTTGGCCCTGCTGTGCTATTTTTCTACCAGAAGAGCTTAGGGTTCCTGGGTAGTGTAGATAGGCAGTTTGCACTAGGATCCATGGAGATGAAAGACCGTGAAATAGATGCACCGAATGTGAGGCAGTTTTAGACTGTGTTTCCTTCCAGAGAAAGCTCAGAGTTCCTGGGTAGTGTAGGTAGATTCGCCGAGCGTGAGGCAGTCTACACCAGGATCTTGCATGTTGAGGGCTGCGAGGAGAGCGACGTGAATTTCTTCCAGATGTGGAAGGTTAAATGGCTACGACCATTGTTCTATAATTTTTATTACAGACTACAGAGGGTCGGGGCCTCTATAAAAACCCAGTGAATGTAATGAGAGAGCATGGAGAGCCAGAGATTGCAATAGAGTGAATATAGAAACTAAGCCTGCGGGCTAGTATTGTAAATTTTATTTTCAAGCTGATTAATGAAAATTTGGATCTGATAACTTGCAATTTTTTGGCCCCCCATCAGAGTGCTTAAGGAGAATTTCTTCATATTATGATATGTCTCTATCTCCTTCAACCAAGCCTCAACCTTATCCTCATATTCTTCTCCATTAAACTTGGAAGATTTTCGATATTTCATCTCCTTACCCAGCTCAGCTTCCAGTTAAACTCTTGCCAACTGTGCCTCTACAAAAGGTTCATTTACCTGTCCCCTTCTCGGGTTACCATATTGTGTTAACCAACTTAGCACAACATCCAACAATTATTTTGAGCTTCCACCTACTCACGAAGTAGAGCCACTATTTTAGTAATATTCTCTCCCTCATTAAGGTTTTTTGAACCATATTCAAGTGCTCTATTCTATGGATTGGTTCAGTATGTCTTCCTTGTTGTTGGGGCAACACCTCCTCTTCTTATTTTTGGTGCTATTTTCCCTGACCTCTCACATAAGAGATAGTAGAAATTCATTAGAATTTGGCCCTTCAAATTGCCCTTCATAATAATAATTGTTTACCCAACATATCCTAGTAATTTTGGGTAATTTTGCTTCTATTTATTTATTTTTTAAATTACTAATGTCTAGTATGTTTTCTTTCACACTAAACTAATTCTTGCACAGTGATCCAATTCCATTATGAACCATGCTCTGATACCAAATGTAAGGGACCCCAAAGTACCAAACCTAATTTTTTTTCTAATTCAACCCTTATTATATATATGTAAATCTCTTTATAAAGGTTGACTGAGCTCCTTTTCCAAAGAAGATAGACCTAGTCTCCTCTCTTAATGCAAGTCTCTTAGCATAAGAGTTCCATAGACATAGCTTTCCACTCACTTCCATAAGCCTTTTAGTGAAAGAGTTTCATGGATATGCTAATCCCTAATCCCTATCAAATTCCTTCAGTCTAGGAGTACTAAGCATCGTCCACAATAATTGACCAACTCCTTTCCCAGGAGGATTTCCTATCCGATATCTAAAACATAATCGAGCTCCCTCTAGATTCTATTCCCAAACTATTTCCAAAAGTAGATATCAGTTACATGAGTTCGAGTTGGGTGAATTCTTCTTTATATTCTTCTTAACTAATAACTATTTTATCCACATTATAAATCTAATTGGTGATCATTGGATGTGCATTGATTACAAATGCCATCCAAAGGTGCTAGATACCCAGTTGTATTTATTCAAATACAAGGTACATAATATTTCATTAAATATACAAACATATCATTAATCTCGATGTAATATTTTTACTCAATATTCAAATAATTAATCTATTTAAACTTGGTTAAACTTAGTTTCAAGTGATTCTAGGTAAGCTTCATAAGATATCACTATTGCTCAAAAGTCTATCTCTGAGTTATTATAGCATCACCAACATAACATAAGCATATATTTATATCGAGGCTAAGTTAAACTTAATTGGCATGATTTTACTAAACATTCTAAATTGTTTGGAAGCTATCCAAACTATATACAGGTTTTAATATCCAAAACCCTAGCAGTGCATCACTAGACAACCTCTAGATATGTATTTACAATGATAAAATTATGGAGATGTTTACTCTCTAAAGAAGCATTATGTTAAGGTAGTTGGAGATCAACTACAATCTATCTTTTAAACATGCCAGTTTATTTCATAGTTGGTAGACATTGAGCACCAAATTCATCTTGTAAAGTTTACTCCTATGATAGAAAATATTCCAAAATCACATAATTACGTAGAGCTTCTAGCATAGACTCTAGTTGCACATGCAATTCCAACCATAATGGAATCCATAGAACTCTTTGGTAACAGAATAATAACATTGTAGGTCAAAATGACTACATCAAGGGGAGTAAGGAGATGTCTTCTCAAAATTTTTCTAAGTGTAGGAGAAACATCACGATCTCATGATATTTTGGAGCTCATAAGCTAAGTCAAGGAGAAACATCATGATCTCACGATATTTTGGAGCTCATAGGCTAAGTCAAGGAGAAACGTCATGATCTCACGATATTTTGGAGCTCATAGGCTAAGTCAAGGAGAAACATCATGATCTCATGATATTTTGGAGCTCACAAGCTAAGTCAAGGAGAAACGTCATGATATCATGATATTTTGGAGCTCACAGACTAAGTCAAGGAGAAACGTCATGATCTCACGATATTTTGGAGCCCATAGGCTAAGTCAAGGAGAAACATCATGATATCATGATATTTTGGAGCTCACAGGCTAAGTCAAGGAGAAACGTCATGATTTCATGATATTTTGGAGCTCACAAGCTAAGTCAAGGAGAAACATCATGATATCACAATATTTTGGAGCTCACAAGCTAAGTCAAGGAGAAACATCATGATTTCATGATATTTTGGAGCTCACAAGCTAAGTCAAGGAGAAACATCATGATATCATGATATTTTGGAGCTCATAGGCTAAGTCAAGGAGAAACATCATGATATCATAATATTTTGGAGCCAAAAACTATTCATATTTTGACTCAAGCAATAAGAAAATATCATACATTTTACCCACCATCTCAGAAAAACATCATGATTTCACAACATGCCATGATTTCACTGGCCAAAGAACCAAAAGTAAAGAAGTGGAGGACAGCTAGGCCATGATATCTCCAAGAAGATAGAGGTAGATATGCAATAACAAGAAGATCTCAACCATTTTCTATTGAAGATCCCATACTCTCTTAACTACCAATTTACCAGAATGAGCCTATGGGCATATTGTTGTAACAACTTTCAGTTTTTTTATTATGTAAAAGATATATATATAGGATGAGTGACCCTAAAAAATGGTCAGCTCTTAGATGTTTACAAGGCAATGTACACAGGCTTCTGAAAGCAATAAAAGACTACTCATTCTGGTTTTTGGCTCACTAGTGTTTGATCAAGTATGTATGGATTGTTGATTTCTATATAAACTACATTGAATATAAATCACCTTAATTCTCATTCTAGATTTCTACATTTTAAGTTTCACTAGCTCTAAAATTAATAGTTCTAATAGGTTTAAGCTTGTTTAAATCTGCACCAGAGGACTAGTTATTCTAATTTTGATGGTTCAAAGAATGCTTATCTGTAAAAGGTTGTAGATGTTTCTTTGTTGTTATCTAATCTGCACCATCTAAACATTCCTAGAAATAGCTATATTTCCCTCTCTTTATGCACTTTACTCTCCTCCCTTTTCTAAAATAAAGCAAGGAACCAACCTTCTCTAGAGATTGAACCGGGTAAACTCTATTTTAAACCCGATCTTTCAATGTTGGCAAAGTCTTGGGTGCAAACGTAACCAAAGGTAGATTTTGCACCAATAGTTTTTGGCATGCCCGATGGGACACAATCCCATGATATATACAGACCAAAGTTTTGATGGTTATATTTGTCCTATTCAATTTTTATGAATCACCTGGTGACTCCGTTCAAGAGATAAAACCTAAGAAAATCCTTATCTATTTTTTGGTTGAATACCATTTTTTATGAAAACCAGATCTAAGGCAAAAAATTCTGAAGAACCCATTGAGTTCTTTGAGTTACACCTTGGTAGCCTCAGAGCTAATCCTGTATTAGTTGCTAGGACAACTTCTTCATCTACCATCACTACAAGATCTACAAATATTTCCCCTACAACTCTCCCTAGTACTGCTACTAGTGGGATGTTAACTCCAACTACCCATATTCCTATAATATCAATCAGAGTTGTAGCTACAATGGTCATGAATCAACCAAATCTACCTTACCCTTCATGGAACCATACAGGCCCCTGAATCTGGTAGCTCAACACCCGATTCCAATAGCAACCTTAAAGGCATTACCCTAGTATGATGGCACTAGGAAGATGGCTTATGAACACTATCAAGATGTAGCCGCACTTGCACCGATACATAACATCACTGAGGAGGATGTCATGATAATACTATTAGTCATTTCCTTAAAAGGGAAAATGCTCTACTGGTATAGAGCCCTCGCCAATCAAACCATATCCACCTAGGCCCAGCTTGCTGATAAGTTAGTAGAAGAGTTCAATGAACATGTTGACCCATTTTCTCTACTAAACTAGTTCACCATCATTCAGAAGCACCCTCAAGAGGAAATAGTCAACTTTAATATCAGATTTAGTCAAACTTGGTAGAGAGTACCTGATGGATTAAGGCCAACAAATGAACAATCAATGTATTATTACCTGAGAGCTTTTAACTCAGACATAAGCATGGCTATCAGGAAATCCCAAGTATTTACTTTCCCAGATATTTTCCAAGAAGCTCAGAAAGTAGAAAGGGATCTAATCACTATCTAAAGGTTCCCTTCAAATATGATAATGCCTATCTTCCTAGATCTACCACAAGCATCCAATATTACTTTCCCAAGTCCTGCTTCTACTTCTAATACAAGTCTCCCCAAATGGATAGGACAACCTACTATCCTAGTGATACATGCACCCCTCACTCCTCCAATGTTACCTATCATCCCTACACTTCTTGTGGTAGCAATTTCACCAACTCTAGATCCTCAACTTGCAGCTTTACAAGATCTACAATCGACCTTGAAAACTCTGACGAATAAGATGACCTCAATGGAAAGAAGAGAAGTAGAGAGAAATTTCTAGCCAAGGATATTTCCATAGGTAACAAGAGACCAAGCTTCCACGAGTGGTAGAAATCATGACAAATCAAATGTGATTTACACCAATGAAGATAGTGAACCTACTAATACTTCAATAGAGTCAAACTTTTGGTGTTCTACATGTAATGATCCACATGGTGAAAACTTGTGTATGATCCATCAACATCATATCCAAAAGATAGCTATTGAGAAGGTAGAGAAAACCCTCAAAGGATAGATAAACATGATCAGGGAAGAAAATCAAAATCTCATGATGCCTTCCATGGAGCAAGTAGTCATTCTAACCCGATCAAGGAAAAAGTCTTTATAGGTAAATCCCTAAGAACTTAATCCCCTGAAAGTACCTTCACCTATGAAGAATCAGGTTGAGAAGAGAGTTCCCTATGAGAAAGTACCACAAAACCCAAGTCAGCATGAAGTGGAGCCATGCAAGGAAGCTCCTTTATAGAGAGAAGTTGAGACACAAGCAGAAGCAAGAGATAAATTGAGATACCCCTCATTGACTAAGCATCAAAGGATAGATGCTACTCAGGGGTATAGAAATAAGTATGACACTATTGTAAAAGAAAAAGAGAAAAGTGTCGAACCTCTCCCTTTCAACATAGTCAAGGAAATGAAGAAGACTCCCTCCAAAGCGACTATGTATGATGCATTGCAGTTTCTAAGATAAATTGACTTATTGTAGGAATCCTTGAGATCTATAAAAAATAGGAATAGAACCCCTACTCAGTTGAATTCTATGCAAGCTAGTCTGACGTCCACTACAGGAAAAAATAGACCTCCTCCCTTCTATCTATCTCTTCAGATGGAAGGATGGGTGGTACATAATTGCATGATAGACTCAGGAGCTGCAACCACTGTGATACCCAAAGTTGTATGTGACATCATGGGGATGGAATACACAAGGAGCAGCCCTAGTGTCTTGCAACTAGATGGAACCCCTATCAAAACCATAGGGGTAATTAAAGACATCCCAATAGTCCTACATAGATTGCCTCAACTCACAGTTATACAAGAGGTAGTGGTAGTGGATTTAGAACCTTATTTTGGTATGTGTCTCTCCAGAGAATTCATTACAAAAATAGGAGGATATTTATCATTGGATTACTCACACTTGGAAATCCCATTCAAGGGTAAGAGAGTAAAAATATTCAATGAGAAACCTTCAACCTTTCATATTGAAAAACTTGAAGAGGAAGGGAAACAGGCCGCTACAGTAAACATGATGATCGAGGAATTGGAAGACTTAAACTTAATGGAGGAAGCTCTAAATGTACTACAAGAAGAAGACCAGTTCTCTCTCCAAGACTTCAATGCTATGATTGAAACAGATCTTGGAAGCTACTCAATCATGAAACCCAAGAAAAGCAACCCCACTCCTCTCTACTAGGTAGACCCATCTACCGATCAACTATGGAAACTTTTCTTCGATGGTGCCAGATGCAAAAATGGAGCTAGAGTAGGTATTGTTTTAATCTCTCCGATAGGTGAAGAGAAGGTGTTTTCTTATCAGTTAACCTAGAGTTGTACTAACAATGTAATAGAATATGAAGCACTCTACCTAGGCCTTAAGAAAGTCGAGAAGTTAGGTATTAAACAACTCCAAATTTTTGGAGATTCTAAATTGATAGTGAATCAGGTCACTGAGAAATGTGTGAGTAAGCAACACTACCTCAAAGCTTACAGGAATAAGGTCTAGGATTTTCTAGAAGCCTTTGAAGCTCTAAACATCAAAGCAATCCCTAGAGAAAAGAACACTCATGCTGATTTATTGGCATCAGTAGGTGTAAATTTTTGCCCCATCAACAATGTCATCCAGAAGTCTAAAATAGTTAGACTGATCTACAGGCCTTCTATGCTAGATAAAGATACCTTTTGGTAGGTATTCAAAAATGATGAACAGATAGTGGACTTCCTTGTCCATGAGATGAACTACTCAAATGATAGAGTGTCTAAAGATGAGGAAGATGCAGGCATGATCCAATTGAAAAATAACCATATCCCAAAAGGATTGATCACTCTCAAAAGCCTATTTGATAATAATGATAGGTCAACTGGCCATAAGATGAAAGTTGACAAACATAGATACAAGGAGGTCCAAATGGAATCAGATAAATCTATTAAAGTGGGAGTGAACACTACAGAGGAAGAATTGGACCAAATTCAAGGATTATGCAAATAATTCCTCGACATCATAGCCTGGACTTATGGTGATCTTAAGGTCTACTCTAAAGAGACCATACAACATACCATCAAGCTCGAAGAAGGTGCAAAACCCTTCCAACAAAAGCAAAGACCGGTGAACCCAAAGATCGAAGCTCTGATGAAGTAGGAACTACTGAAGTTGCTTGAAGCCAAGATTGTCTACCCTATCAAACATTCTACTTGGGTAGCTAACTTGGTCCCGATCAGGAAAAAGAATGGAGACATTAGATTGTGTGTCGAATTTTGAAACCTAAACAAAGCTTCACTAAAATACCATTATCCTCTCCCACAAATCGACCAGACTCTGCATACTATAGTAGGAGCAGAAATATTCTCACTCTTGGATGGGTTTTCTAGGTATAACCAGGTGTGGGTCAAAGATGAAGATCAATTCAAAACCACATTCACCACCAAGTGGGGAACATTCGCTTATCAGAGGATACCTTTTGGATTATCCAATGCTGGAGCAACTTTTCAAAGGGTAATGGATGTGGCTTTTGGAGAACTCATCAACAAGATCATAGTAATATACTTAGATGATATGACAGTGTTCTCTCATCACAAAGAGGATCACATTGACCATATCAGAAGAGTTTTTGAGAAGTGCAGAGAGTTTGGTATCTCTTTGAACCCAAAGAAGTCCATATTTGTTATGGAAGAAGGGATTTTACTAGGTCACATCATTTCTAAGGTTGGGCTGGCTATAGATCCTAACAGAGTGAAAGCACTGCTAGAACTTCCTTTACCTCCAAACAAAAAGGGCTTGCAATCCTTCTTTGGGTAGATCAATTTTATACGTAAATTCATAGCATATTTTATGCAAATCATCAAACCTATGACCGAGTTGTTAAAAAAGGATGTTGAATTCAAGTGGATAGACTTACGAAAGAAGGCTTTCAAATAGATAAAAGAATAGATAGCCCAAGCACCCATCTTAGTAAATCTAGACTATTCCAGAGGTTTCATATTGTATGTTGTAGGTGAGCAAGAGAGTTACATTACAGTACTTACTCAGAAAGGGTCTGACAATGAAGAGAGACCCATAGCATTTCTAAGTCAGACCATGCAGGAACATGAAGAAAAGTACAACTTCATTGAAAAGCAAGTTTACGTGATAATGAAATCGTTAAAAAGTTTAAGCATTTTCTTTCACAGAGTAGGACCATTGTGTATGTGGTCCACCCTGATGTTAGAAATTTCATCATACAAGGGGATCTTGGTGAGAAAAGAGTTGGTTGGGTATCAAAGATACAAGAGTATGATGTCGAGATCCACCCAACCAAGCTAGTGAGGGGCAGAGCATTATGTCAAGAACTCGCCAAACAAGCCTCATCAGAATATGTGGCCTACCAAATGCAAGAAATAGCCCTAGGGGATGATCAACCCTTGGAAAGTACTGACTAGGCTGATGAATTGATCAGATATTTCTAGACTAGAAAATGTCTAGTAAGTTTAAATGCTTCATAGAGGAGGAGATACAAGATCCAAGATTTGAAGTACACTTTACTACCTGAAGGATTGTATAAAAAAATCTGGATGGGGTATTACTTCGATGCATAAAATATGATCAAAAGCAAAGGATCTTGGATGAGTTCCATGGAGGTCCATCAAGAGGACATTACTCAGGGAGAACCACTACTTTAAAAATTATCAGAACTAGGTGCTATTGGCCAACCATTTTCTCAGATACTTTTAGAGTGACCAAAAATTGTGAGAAGTGCCAGAGGTACATTGGGAGAAATAGGAATGCTTCAATGCCTTTGAAATCTATTCAAGTTGAAGAACCTTTTCAACAATGGGGTTTAGATTTCATTGGGGTAATAGAACCCAACTCATCCACTGGACATAAATATATTCTAACCGCTACTGATTATTTCACTAAGTGGGCTGAAGCAGTACCCACTAAGAAAGTGGATCAAGAAGTTGTGATGGAATTCATTGAGAGTTTGATCACAAGATTTGGTATCCTAGATGCATTGGTCATAGACAATGGCACATCTTTCATAGGTGCTAAAATGATTGATTTTACTAGTAGATATGGGATCTATTTGAAGACATCTTCAAATTACTATCCACAAGGAAATGGATTGGCTGAATCAATGAATAAAAATCTACTCTGAATCTTAAAGTGGACTCTAAAAGATAATAAGAGAAGTTGGCACTCTTTGATAAACCAAGCGTTATGGGCTGATAGGATCACTATCAAGAAATCCATCAACACCTCTCCCTACTCATTAGTCTATGGTAAGGAAGCAGTCCTCCCGATACACATAGAAATACCTGCTTTAAAGTTGCTCAATCAAACTGGCACAGAAGAAGCAGAATCGATGGAGAACAGGTTGATACAACTCCTACAATTAGAAGAACAGAAAGAACAAGCCTACAACCATTATCAGAAACATATGGGAGACACGAAGAAATGGTTTGACAAAAAGGCTACTCTCAGGAATTTCAAGGTAGGAGACTTGGTTCTAAGGTGGAATGAAAAGAAAGCAAAACCTAGAAACCATAAAAAATTTGATGCTTTCTAGGAAGGACCCTTTGAGATAATTGAAGAAAAACAACAGAATTCTTTCCAATTGAAAAATGAATAGGGTCAAGTTCAGCCCATCCCTATCAATGGCTTCCACCTGAAGTTGTACTATAAGTAAGATGAATTTCTTCACTTCACATGTACTATATGTAAATATGTTGTTTCTTTTTCTAAGGCCACTTCAAAGGAAATTGTCATGATTTCATACATTTTTTACCACTTCAAAGAAATTATCATGATTTCATGATATTTTGGCTTTCAAAGGCCACTTCAAAGAAAATTGTCATAATTTCATGATATTTTAGCATTCAAAGGCCACTTCAAAGGAAATTGTCATGATTTCATGACATTTTGGCATTCAAAGGCCACTTCAAAGAAAATTATCATGATTTCATGACATTTTGGCATTCAGAGGCCACTTCAAAGAAAATTGTCATGATTTCATGACATTTTGCATTTAGAAGCCACTTCAAATGAAATTGTCATATTTCATGACATTTTGCTTAGCCACTTAAAAAATTTCATAATTTCACATATTTTAAGCATCCAAGTCAAAGTCAAACAATAATACCTTTTGGTAGGAAAATTAATTTTCTTGAAATTTTAAATGTGCTCCTCTCAAAGTACCACCGTACAAAGTTATTGGCCTAGAGGAGAGGTGACGCAAAGTTATTGGCCTAGAGGAGAGGTGACACGAAGTTATTGGTCCGAAAGAAATGATGATGCATGGTGATTGGTTTTTAGAAGGTGGCACACGAAACAAGGCATCCAACAACATTCAAAATTATTCATGAAATATGCACCACCAACCATAATTAATGCATGGCACCCTAACACATGCATGCACATCTACTTATACCATAGAAGCTTTTTCTTTACCTCTCTATTCTCTAAAAATTTTCCTCTACATACAACATTCCCCAAATTCTTCCAAGATCTCTAAGCTTCTTTGAGTTACTTCTAGGGTTTTTCATATAATAGAATCATAGTAAATAGCCATGGTAGCATCTTCTTCAACTACTAAGGAAAAGCATAAGGCCGAGAAAAGTGAGAGCAATTTCACAGATCCAGATTCCCACATCACCGATACCATCATAACATGGAAAAATCTAGAGAAGATTCAAAGAGATGTGGAAGCCAGAGTAGCGAAAGGCGTCACCCCATCAACTCCGAGTACATTCTCTTTTCACTCTCTACTTTCTTGGTATATATGCACCCCTATTCATTCCTACCCTAAATTAGTCAGAGCTATGGCAACATTTTATGATGTAAAACATAGAATTATTAGGAATTCCAAGGGTGATGTCATTTTTACCCTAGATATTGATACAATTAGGGTCATATTCAATTATAATAGAAAGCCCATTGTAAATCCCATAGCATTTGATCCAATTACATCTACCAAATATTATACCCCTACTCTCAATATCAAATTATTTCTACAAGAGCATATGTTAGAACCCCCTCCCGAAGGAACCCTACCAGAATCACCAATTCCTCTATCAAAATTCAAAAATAAGGAACTTTTCTCCATGCTAGCTATGGTGGTAGGGTTAGAATCAGATGCACAAGTATATGGATGGTAGATTGTGGTAGCATAGTGTATGTCAAATCCTAAATTCTATGATACTTCCCATATAGATAAGAACATAGTGCCAATTTTCTTTGATTGGCCAGCATATCTAGCTCAATAGATGCATGCAAGCTTGTTCAAGATACAAAGGGGTTCTCAAGAAGCTTTTAGGTATTCTTCTTACCTAATATGGATTTTCCTTTTCTTTCAATCAAAGAATCTAGAGTTCATTTCTACAACCTAGAAAGATAAAGAAGGAAAGCTTTTGCCTGTATACGAATGGACAATAGTGCTCTCAAAAGTAGAGTCATACTACTATTTTAACATGGAATTCCTAGGCCCTACCTTGCAAATTATGTATGGCACAGTATAGAGAATTCCTCAAAAAATATGGGATACTCTACAACACCCTCATGCGAAAGAAGGAGATTGGTTCATTTTAATGCAGGAATTAGTCATCAGACTATACAGATTCACAGGGAAGCCTTTCTTGCTCCCATACTATGTCATTGAGTGATTGTTCACCTTAGAGTATGTAAGGCAAATTGAATATATCAATAATAAATTTGGCATAGGGATTGGCAAAATTGGCACATGCCTTATGCCTTTCCAGTTTGAAGGAGTCATTGTAGCAAAGAAAGGGGACCATGAGTGAATCACTCGAGCTCTAAAAATCTTGAAGTTAATAGAATTTCCATAGAGATGGAGGTATGATCCCATTGATAGGTTTGCACAAAGATAAGCTTCTCTCAACCAGACTCCTTTCAAATAATTTCATTCATCAAAAAGATAAATTGACAAGCAGGGCAAGAACAATGAAGAAGATGAAGTGCTAGAATGGCATGTAGAACAAATGCAACCATTGGCCCCATGGCATGACTTCTATGAACATCTGATGGATTGGAACCCCATAGATGATCCGAGCCATGTGTTAGATGAAAAGGTTATTAAAAGAATGAAGAAAAAGGGAAAATACTAGACGCATAAAAAAATCCTAGCTTGGTGGCAAATGAGGATACAAATTGAAATGAACTCTAGATGGGGAATAAAAGCTGATAATGAATTTGTCAAGAGATATGACAAATATCATGCCACATGGTCCGAGACTCTTGTAGACAAAGTCCTGCTAGGTATCGATGGCATCTCAATTCCAATCACCATTGAAAAGGGGAAAACTAGCCGAGATAAAGGAAAGAAAATTGTTGTTTAGAAAACAAAAATCCCAAAATATGCAACTTGCAAATTCATTCCCCCCTCCACATCAGACATATGAATTATTATTGAAATAATGATTTTGATATTTGTGGAAAATATCTTAGAAAGAAGTATGGGCTTCTTTTGTGTTTGCTATGATGAATGAATAATTGAAAAAATGATATTAATATTTGTGGAAAATATCTTAGAAAGAAGTATGGGATTATTTTGTGTTTGCTATGATGAATGAATTATTAAAATAATGATTTTGATATTTGTAGAAAATATATTAGAAACAAGTATGGACTTCTTTTGTGTTTGCTATGATGAATGAATTATTGAAATAATGATTTTGATATTTGTGGAAAATATCTTAGAAAGTATGGGCTTCTTTTATGTTTGCTATGATGGATGAAATTGTTGTTTAAAGGTATAGATATTTGTGGAAAATATCTAGGAAATAAGTATGGGATTCTTTTGTATATCATTGAATCTTATCGATTGCATTCATACTTGCATATGATCTATTGTGACCCCCACCTTCCATTCAAACACCGTGGAGGTTGAATAAGGAAGATGTTTAGATCATAGCAGGAATTACCTTCAAACACTCATGTTGAGTTATTAAAGTCACTTTTGGAGTATGAGGAATTACTGTACTAGAAACAAGGACTAATGTCTTCTAAACTTGACATTTGGATTGAATTATTTTATGTTATTATGGTGATTTTTAGTCTCATAGATATTAGACATGATGTTGTTTAATCTAATTGACAATGATTGTTTTTTTACTACAAGTGTTTGGTGGTTGCTTTACTCTTAATTCACTAAAGCTTTGTTTACATGCTTGTGGTTTGAGTGACAGAGAGAGAGTTACTTTGGACTTGGGGTTGTGGAAAAACTCTCTAGAGGTAATCCTTGTTCAAACTCTCCTTCCAGACTAAGGTTGTTGTAGCCTAGCAACAACTAGTTTTATTCGGTGTCCATGGGAAAGACAATAACACAGAGTAATTGGTGCTTGAAGGCTCATCGTGGATGTGGGAGGTAAGCGTAAGGTTTAATAGATAACCATGAAGGTGCAATTAAAATGGAATTAGACATTATGCCTATAGATCTAGTCTAGATTGAGTTATGGTTGAAAGTAGGAATTGGCATTCCCCCTTGCTCTAAATATTGAGAAGGGATAATCCTAGCACTGGGATCAAGAGGTTTGCATTTTTTGAGATTTTTAGAAAGGTAGGGAGACCTTGTGAAGGCATCCTCTATGCTATAGAGGTATTCAAGATAAATCCTAGCTTATATTATGGGATTTTGGCCTCTCATGTCGACTCAGGTAATGTCTACATCTTTAATCCAAATGTGGTATGTCTAGTCAACCAAAGAAAATATTGTAGATGATAGATTGTTTGTTAGTACACTGGAGGATGTGACTAACTACTAGTAAGGATGCATGGAAAGAAGATCTACAACCTAACTTAAAAACTTTTGTGTGACCAGGGAATTATGGCACCAAAGTTAGGGGGAGAAAGAAAAGGATATTGTATCTCACCAAGGTAGGCTAGACAATACAATGCTAATGCTAGGCCCCTTGGAGAAATATTAGGAATTATTAGTAGGGTGGTGGAGGATCTCTTTGTAGATATATGTTTTTTGTAAGAACAAGTAGAGCAAAAGAGGGAACCATTGGTTCAACAAGGCCTGCTCGAGATCTTAGCAAATCAAAATGCTCAAAAAATAAGCCTAAGATAATATTGGTAGAAAATATAGCTGATCCCAACCCACAATTGAGTAAGCCTCTTTTTAACTATTCCATTTTTATAGAAAGAGATTGAAAATCCATAAGGAAGAGAAAAAGTGTTGGGTTTATGAAATGGGAGCAAGGACAAAAACAAAAAACAAAGATACCCTAAGGATGGAAAGGAAAAATGTTGGGAAATAAGAGAGTTCCAAGGAGAAATTCTAGAAGAAGAAGGATAAAGGGATCCCTCAAGCACAAAATCAGCAAGAGCCATATTGCACAAAGCTATTAGAGGAGGAGAATCCAGAGAGGCACCCAGGTTCCAATGGTGGTTGCAACATATCTAAGGAAACCCACTATGCAGATAAGTGTCCAAACTAATCAGGACCAAGCAAAAAGACTGAGGAACCCAATCATAAAATCTATGCGACAACTGGAAACAAGATTATGGATGATCAAGCCATACCTATGATTTTAGAGGGTAATTTGTTTGATAAGAAAGTTAAGATTTGATAGATAGTGGGGATATAGATAGTTTCATTTCTTCTTGTACAATCAGGGATTTTATAGAAATATTAAGATTTTTGGCATAAGGGTGGAAAGTTGAGTATGGGTCAGGATAGACCTACTCAGTGGATCAATGTTTTCCTACAGCCAGTATCACCCTACCCAATAACTCAACCATTTAGCACTTGTATGTAGCACCACTACCTGCCTTTGATATCATCTTAAGGATAGACTGGATAAAGGTACATGAGGCCTTAGTTAAGTTCCAAGAAATATGGTTATACCATACAAATAAGGACAAGCAGAGGTTAAGAATGCACGGTGAGCAAGGGTCCTTTTGCCCTCAAATTATTATTGCAATGTAGTTAAAGAAAGTAACCATGAAGGGTTGTATGATCTATATCATTAAAATGAACTAAAAGAATGAGGAAGATAAGAAGGAATAATTTAAGGAGAAACATACCATATTATGGGAATTTGGAGATGTTTTCCCTGAGGATTTTCCAGGGCTACCCCCTAAGCATGAAATTGACTTCACCATCAAATTAATGCCAGGTTCAAAACCCATTTATTGAACTCCTTATAAGATGAACCCTATAGAAATCCAGGAGTTGAAAGTACAACTTAAAGGATTATTCAAGAAGAGGTTGATTAAGCCTAGTGTATCACCATGGGGTGCACCAATTCTTTTTGTCAAAAATAAAGAAAATTCGCTAAGGTTGTGCATATATTATAGAATGTTGAACAACGCAACCATAAAGAATAGGTACCCTCCACCTAGGATTGAGGATTTATTTGATCAACTCAAGGGTACTACCATATTATCCAAGATTGACTTGAAATTTGGATATCATTAGCTATGAATCTATGAGGAGAATACTCATAAGATTGCTTTCAAGACTAGGTAAGGGTATTATTTACAATTTTACCTTTTGGTCTATCCAATTATCTGATAGCCTTCATGAACCTGATGAACACTATATTCAAGGAATATTTAGATCAGTTTGCCTTCGTATTCTTGGATGATATTATGATATATTCCTAAAACAAGGAGGAGCACAATAAGCACTTTGGGATTGTGCTCAGGTTGTTGAGAAGGAATCAACTCTACGAGAACATGTCAAAATGTGATTTCCATGTCCTAGAAGTACAATACGTAGGACATATTATATTTTTAAAAGGAATAGTAGTTTATCCTAGGAATATAGAGGCTATACTGAACTGGCCTTCACCTACTAATGTACCTGAAGTGTGAATCTTCATGGGTTTGATAGGATATTATAGGCAGTTTGTAAAGGATTTTTCCAAGATAACTTATTCTATAACCAAAATTCAAATAAAATGGAAGGAATTCAAATGGATGGATAAGTGTGAAGTTGCATTTGAGATGCTTAAACAAAAGCTTACCACTGCACCTATTCTCAATATTTGAGATCCACAAGGGAAATTTTTTTATTGTACTAATGCTTCTTTGGAAGGATTGGGTGGAGTCCTATCCTAAGATGAGTCTATTATAGCTTTTGAGTCAAGGAATATTAAGAAGCATGAGGTCAACTATGCTACACATGACTTAGAATTAGTACTGGTAGTTCATGCCCTAAATATGTGGTGACATTATTTGCTAGGGAAGCCATTTGAGCTAAGGATCAACCATCAAAGTTTAAGGTATATCTTTATCCAACCAATGCTAAATGTGTGGCAAAGAAGGTGGATCGAGTTCTTGGTATAATATGACTTTGGGTTAGAATATATTAAGGGAAAGGAAAATAAGGTTGTTGATGCCTTGAACTAAAGAAAGCATATAACCACTTTGACCCATTGTCACATAGACTTAATGGACCAAGTTAAGGAGATGCAAGCACAGGATCAGTTTTGCAGTGAAACACAAGGATGAAAGGGAACCTTGATGAGAGTAAGGAATTTAGCATAAAATATAGACTTTTATATTTAAAGTATAGGGTGGTGATCCCTAGAGATGATGATCTAAGGGATTTGATCATGCAAGAAGTGCATATATCACCATACTCTTCTCATCCAGGAGGGGCTAAGATTTGAGAGAACATGAAGAAGACCTTTTATTGGTTATGAGTGAAGGATATCACTGAGTTTATGGATCGATGTATGGAATAACAAAAGGTGAAAATCAAGCATAGACATCCGATGAGACAATTGTACCCACATGATATACCGATGAGGAAGTGAATGTTGAACTAAGCGTGACACTGAGAGGGGGGGTGAATCAGTGTATATTAAAAATTTAATCCAACTACGAAATCAAATAAAAACAAGCAATCACACAAACATGCATCACATAACACCGGATTTATAGTGGAAACCCGATGTGGGAAAACCACTGTGCCAATGGACTGTTTGGACTCCCATCCAAATCCAACCTCAAAAATATTTGGTCTTTACAATATTTTTGCAGCACCAACTACAGGGAATGGCACCAACCAACCCGGAATTTAGCAGCACCAACTGCAAGGAGCACCGACCCCGATCGCCAAGCACCCACTCGGCAAAAACAAAAACTGTAGTAGAAAATCTGATCTCCGTTCTAAAAGACCCTGAGTGGTCTAGCTCATTGCTTCTCTCTACACATCCACTCTGACTAATCTCATCTGATCTAAATCTTAATCTCACACTATTCTCTATACTCACACTGACTCCTTTTTAAAAACCTTTTTGCAATCCCTTCAACTTCCAACACTTCAACTTCCTAACAAATTTCGAGCTGCAAGATGACCGTTTCAACATTCAATAACGTCTCCCATGGGAGACATAACGTTCTTCTAGATTTTAAAATTCTGCATGCTGGAAAAAGAATGGACTCAAAAGGAGTTACGGATCAAAAGTTATGACCTTTTTAAATTTCACTTTTATTTTGGAGAGGCATTTTGTCAAACAGTTCACGGACAAAGTGTTGTGCACATTACTCGTTCTCACACTTGGAGGCCTCGAAATTACTCCGACCAAAAAGCAAAGATGTTCAATTCGATGAGCTATACGTGAAACAACACTTAAACGACACATTCGGCAACAAGAAAATATGAATTTGAGTATTCGAGTGCAAAAGCACTTGGCTGCCCAAAACTGGAAAAAGTGCTACGAAGGCATTTTGCAACTGCTGCCGTTTCTTCCTCGGGTCTCCGTTCGGGCTGAAATTTAAAACATAAGCTCTCTATATATCAGACTACCTCCAGTAAAACTTTCAAAGTTTTATTCCTCACATATTGCTTAATATACCTCCGACAAAGTGGCCTCTGGCGCTGATTTTACACGTCACATAAATTGAAAAAGTGCTCCAGAGCCATTTTGCAACGCTCACCGTTTCTTCCTCCGGACTCCGTTTGGGCTGAAATTTAAAACTTAAGCTCTCAATATATCCAGATACCTCCAGTAAAAAATTTGAGGTCCAATTCCTCATGGATTGCTTAATATTCCTCCCATAAAGTGACCTCCGACGCAGATTTTACAACTGTAGTTTCATGACCAACAATGCACCGACGAAGCAACCGGCCATTCCAACACTGCAACCACACTTGCTAATGATAAAAAAACCTCCAAATAGTATCTTGGGCTGTCCAACACATTCCATTGACATTTTACCACTTTGACAACTTCCTTTTTTGCTACTTTGACAACTTCCTAATGATTTTTGCAACTTTTGCAAATTTGCACGAACAACCTATAACAACTTCACCTGAACATCACAAATATTCTCATAAGCATTGAACACCACTATACATACTCCGAAAAACCTCCAAACAACTATCCACTACATCAACCTATCCATCTGAGTGTGTTGACAACAATGACAATACTATCGTTGCACCTTGCTCAACAATCTCCCCCTTTGGAATTGTTGGCAACACACGCACAATTTCTTATAACTCTTCTCCCCTTTGACAACAAGACCAAAGGGCTACTGCAAACTCCCCTTGAGTCCATGCACACCATTCTCAGGCAAAAATTATTACACTTAGCAAAAATCACAAACATGAGCAAAAAGATAAACAAAGACACAAATGCTCCCCCTGAGAATGTGACCCCGATAGCTAGTCAATGCTTGGGAAGTGTGACCACTCCCAATTTCTTGTGAAGGTACTCAAAGACTTCCTTGGGCAATGGTTTGGTGAAGATATCCGCTACTTGCTCTGTTGTTGGAACAAAATCCAACTTAACCTCACCTTCCACAACTTTCTCCTTCAAAAAATGGTACCAGATAGCAATATGTTTTGTGCGAGAATGCATAACCAGATTCTTTGAGATATTGATTGCACTTGTATTGTCACACATGATCGATATGGGCTCACTAAAATTTATTCCAAGATCCTTCAAAGTTTGTTTCATCCAAAGTACCTATGTACAACATGATGTTGTTGCAATATACTCTACCTCTGCTATGGATAATGAGACTGACTCCTACTTTTTGCTATGCCACGCAACAAGATTATCACCAAGATAGAATGCACCTCCACTAGTACTCTTCCTGTCATCTACACATCCTGCCCAATCTGCATCTGAATACGCAATAAGGGTGAAGTCCTTACCTTTCGGATACCATAACCCATACTCCATAGTACCCTTGAGGTACCGAAAAATCCTCTTCACTGTTGTCACATGAGTCTCCTTGGGACTAGCCTGAAATCATGCTACCATGCATACGACCTACAAAATGTCTGGTCTAGTAGCTGTCAAGTACAGTAAGCTCCCAATCATGGATCTGTACATAGTTTGATCAACAGGTGGAGATTTGTCATCCTTGCTCAACTTGCAACCTGTTGTCATGGGAGTGCTAACTGGCTTGCAATCCTCCATTGTGAACTTTTTCAGCATCTCTTTCACATATTTGATTTGAGAAATAAATATGCCCTTCTCCTTTTGATTAACTTGCAATCCGAGAAAATACGAAAGTTCACCAATCATTGACATTTCAAACTCTTTCTGCATCTTATTTGCAAAATCTTTACACAACTCATCTTTGCTACTGCCAAATATGATATCATCTACGTATATAACAACAACAATGTGATGACCATTTTCTGTTTTGACATACAAATTACTATCCACCATACCTTTCTTGAACCCTTGCTGAGTAAGATAACTGTCTAGCCTTGCATACCATGCCCAGGGTGCCTGTTTTAAGCCATATAACGCTTTCTTCAACTTGCAAACCAAGTTGGGATCATCACCAAGCTGAAAACCATCTGGCTGCTCAATATAAACCTCTTCTTCAAGTTTCCCATTCAAAAATGCTGATTTCACATCCATTTGATAAACTTTGAAATTCTTGTAAACTGCTAAAGCAAGAAACATTCTAATTGCCTCTAGTCTGGCCACAAGTGCAAAGGTTTCCTCGAAGTCAATACCTTCAACTTGCGCATACCCTTTGCATACCAATATTGCTTTGTTCCTGACTACCTGTCCATCTTCATTCAATTTGTTTCGAAAGACCCATTTAGTACCGATTACATTTTTATTTGAGGGTCTTGGTACTAACTCCCAAGTCTTGTTTTTCTCGATCTGATCTAATTCTTCATTTATTGCCTTTACCCAACTTTCATCTTTGCTTGCTTCGACAACATTTTTGGGCTCAATGTTGGATAGTAAAGAGTAGTTACTTACTAATCTTCTTCTTGTCTGAACACCAACTATGGGGTCTCCAATTATTTGCTCTCTAGGATGATCTTTCTGCCAGCTACCTATTTTGAATTTCCTATTTTCTTCCAATTCTGAATCACTTTTCGAATCCTCTGAGTCAATTCTTGATTTCTTTTTCATTTCCTCTTCCTCATCTCCTTCAATGACCTCTTCATAAATTGGGTAGTTCTCTTCATAGCTAATTACTCGTTCCCTTCCTTCATCAACTTTAACATCGACACTTTCCACAATTTTTCTTAGCCTCTTGTTGTAACATTTGTAAGCTTTACTTTTTGATGAATAGCCAAGAAAAATACCTTCATCCGCTCTATCTTCAAACTTACCAAGGTTTTCTTCAGTTCTTTTGATGTAACACTTGCTGCCAAAAACTTTAAAATATCTTGTTGTTGCCTTTTTACCGAACCACAACTCATAAGGAGTTTTGCTTTCATGCGTCCTCAACATGCACCTATTTTGGATGTATACCGCAGTATGGACTGCCTCTTTCCAAAATATATCTACTACTTTACTCTCAATCAACATAGTCCATGCCATTTCCTGCACTGTCCTATTCTTTCTTTCTACCACACCATTCTATTGAGGTGTCCTGGCTGCTGAAAACTATCTCCTGATGCCATATTTTTCACAATACTCTATGAAATCCTCTGAAATGAACTCTCCTCCTCTATCTGACCTTAAACATTTAATCATTTTTCCTATTTGATTCTCAACTTGGTTTTTGAAAACCTTGAACATCTCAAAAGCTTCTGATTTATGCTTCAAAAACAATACCCATGTCATCCTGGAATAGTCATCTATACACAACATGAAATATTTGTCACCATTTATGCTTTGCATTCTCATGGGTCCACATAAATCAGTATGTATTAGTTCCAAAGGTTTGCTCGTGTAGTACTCTTTTGTTTTAAATGAGACTCTAGTTTGCTTCCCTTTTTGACATGAAGCACAAATGTTATTTGATGGTTTGCCAATGGTGGGAATATCTCTCACTGCTTTCTTTGAACTGATTTTTACTAGATTGTCAAAACTGATATGACCGAGCCTCTTGTGCCACAACCAATTCTCTTCTTCCTATCCAATCAAGCAAGCTCCTTCTGAAGTCTTCGAAAGAGTGTACAGGTTGCCATATGTCCTTGATCCAGATGCTATCAACTTCCCATTGTTTGCCTTTATGATTTCACAACCCTGCTTCTTAAAGATCACATCATGACCTCTATCACAAATCTGACTTACGCTCAACAAGTTATGCTTCAGACCAACCACAAACAAGACTTCTTCTAACCTGATTTTTCCATCACTGATCTTAACTGAACCTTTTCCAACTATCTTAGCTCCATCATTGTTTTTGAATTTCACTAAACCACCTTCATATTGTTGCAACTTCTCAAATTTTTGTTTGTCACCTGTCATATGACTGGAGCATCCACTATCAAGTATCCATGGTGCGGATTTATTATGCACTTTAAATGTCGTTTGTATGATCAAGGATTCATTTTCTTCCTTAGGTTGCTCTTTTTCTTTCCACTCTGGTTTGATTACAGTTTTGGGCTCTTGTTTTGGCTTTTCTTTTTCAGTAGCTTGTGCATGTTTTTCAAGAAATTTTCTATTTTGTCTTATTCCATTTGGCTGAAATTTTCTTCCCTGAAATTGATTTGATGCAAATGTACTTCTACAATTTCTTGCAATATGCCCAAAGTTATGACAGTTATAACATTCTACTGCATAATCCATCAAAGGTGAAAAAACATTTCTACTAGAAAAATTCCTTGGTCCTACATTATACTTGCAATCTGAAATCTTATGTCCATAACCATTGCATTTAAAACAGTAACCAGAAAAGAGATGATTGAACCTGGGTGGTGGTCTTTGCCATGTTGTTGTAGGAGCCATAAATCTTCTTCTTCTTTGATGTGTGACATTGGTGAAACCATCATTGTCAATTCTTCTTTCGTGCCTTGCATTATTGCTTTCCTTTGCATGATTCATTTTTGCTTGATTAACCTGTTTCTTTTCTTCATTCTTTGTGGATTCTTCATTTGTGGCCTTTGATCCATTTGATGATTCTCCTTCGTCAAAACCCAAACCAAATTTGATGCCTGTAGTCTTCTGGTTCTTTATGATCTTATCCAGCTTTATAGAACTCTCTTCACGTTTGTGATAAAAGCTAATTTTCTGATTCATTTCTTCTAGCTGCATCCTTAAACCAACAATCTCTTCTTCTAACTTGCTGCAATAATCTATTTTCATGGTTATTTGTACTTCGAGATCTTCGGAGATCTTCTTGGATTCTTCTATCTGCACTTTCAAACTTGTTATGATTTCATTTGCATCCTCAAGCTTTCTTGAAATTTTCTTATTCCTTTTTCTTTCTGTCTTCAATTCATCCAGAGCTGCAATTAGTTCCTCTTCCAAATTCACTTATGCATCAATTTCTTCTTCATCACATTCCTGTTCTTTTTTTGGTTTTTCTTCTTTGAATGCCATGAAAAGAGCTTCACCTGTTTCTTTTTTAGAATCCTCACTGGAGTTGTCTTCTGATGAACTGACATTCTTGGAGATGAAACTTTTCTTCTTGAAGTTACCTTTTCTGAAATTTGATTTTTTCTTCCAGTCACTTCTTTCTCCGTGCGATCCTTCATCACTTATATTCTTCTCATTAAGTGGACATTTAGCTACGAAATGCCCAATGCCTCCACAGTTGAAACATTTAAACGGTAACTTTCCTTTGTATTTGCCTTTTCCCTTTTTCAGTTTTCTCACGAAGTTAGCTTCCATTTCATCTAACATTTCATCTTCATCTGACTCTGGTTTCGTTTTTGCATTTTTTTGAGCTTTAAAGGTAACTTCTTTATCTGTAGATTTAGCTTTTCCTATTCTCATTTCATAGGCGGTTAAAGAACCATACAACTCATCCATAGTAAGAGTATTTAAATCTTTAGCTTCTTCTATTGCAGAAACTTTAGAATCAAACCTTTGAGGAAGAGATCTTAATACCTTTTTGACGATTATCGAGTCTTTGATTTCCTCTCCAAGTCCTCTGATAGCATTGATGACTTCATTTACTCTTAACAGGTAGGCCTCTATATTCTCATCTTCATTCATCTTTAATCCTTTGAACTGAGCTCGATGTGTTTGTAACTTGGCCTCCTTGATCTTATCGTCTCCTTCATGAATGCTCTTCAGTTTATCCTATATTTCCTTTGTCATTTTACAACCCATAATCTTTACCAGTTCGTTGTCCACTAATCCACACATGATGGCATTCTTTGCTTTTGAGTCATTCTCAAATAGTTTCTTACCAGCAACATCGGTTGGAGGAGTGGCGGGTGGTGTATATCCACTGCTTACTGATTCCCAAATATCGTATCCCAATGCACAAAGATATGTTTACATCCTGATTCTCCAAAAAGCATAATTAGTTTCATCAAACAATGGTGCCTTGTTCGAAGAGAAGCCTTCACCTCCTGCCATTGTGTCACTTCCAAGATCACCCTAGCCGGTTAAGCCTATTCAGGAACCTCGCTCTGATACCAATTGTTGAACTAAGCATGACACTAAGAGGGGGGTGAATCAGTGTATATTAAAAATTTAATCCAACTATGAAATCAAATCAAAATAAGCAATCACACAAACATGCATCACATAACACCGGATTTATAGTGGAAACCCGATGTGGGAAAACCACTGTGCCAATGGACTGTTTGGACTCCCATCCAAATCTAGCCTCAAAAATATTTGGTCTTTACAATATTTTTGTAGCACCAACTATAGGGAATGGCACCAACCAACCCAGACTTTAGCAGCACCAACTACAAGGAGCACCGACCCCGATCGCCAAGCACCCACTCGACAAAAACAAAAACTGTAGTAGAAAATCTGATCTCCATTCCAAAAGACCCTGAGTGGTCTAGCTCATTGCTTCTCTCTACACATCCACTCTGACTAATCTCATCTGATCTGAATCTTAATCTCACACTATTCTCTGTACTCACACTGACTCCTTTTTAAAAACCTTTTTGCAATCCCTTCAACTTCCAACACTTCAACTTCCTAACAAATTTTGAGTTGCAAGATGATCATTTCAGCATTCAATAACGTCTCCCATGGGAGACATAACGTTCTTCTAGATTTTAAAATTCTGCACGCGCTGGAAAAAGAACGGACTCAAAAGGAGTTACGGATCAAAAGTTATGACCTTTTTAAATTTCACTTTTATTTTGGAGAGGCATTTTGTCAAACAGTTCACGGACAAAGTGTTGTGCACATTACTCATTCTCACACTTGGAGGCCTCAAAATTACTCCGACCAAAAAGCAAAGATGTTCAATTCGATGAGCTATACATGAAACAACACTTAAATGACACATTCGGCAACAAGAAAATATGAATTTGAGTATTCGAGTGCAAAAGCACTTGGCTGCCCAAAACTGGAAAAAGTGCTACGAAGGCATTTTGCAACTGCTTCGTTTCTTCCTCGGGTCTCCGTTCAAGCTGAAATTTAAAACATAAGCTCTCTGTATATCAGACTACCTCCAATAAAATTTTGAAGTTTTATTCCTCACATATTTCTTAATATACCTCCGACAAAGTGGCCTCTAGCGCTGATTTTACACCTGTCACATAAATTGAAAAAGTGCTCCAGAGCCATTTTGCAACGCTCACCGTTTCTTCCTCCGGACTCCATTTGGGCTGAAATTTAAAACTTAAGCTCTCAGTATATCCATATACCTCCAGTAAAAAATTTGAGGACCAATTCCTCATGGATTGCTTAATATTCCTCCCGCAAAGTGACCTCCGACGCAGATTTTACAGCTGCAGTTTCATGACCAACAATGCACCGGTGAAGCAACCGGTCGTTCCAACACTGCAACCACAATTTCTAATGATAAAAAAACCTCCAAATAGTATCTTGGGCTGTCCAACACATTCCATTGACATTTTTCCACTTTGACAACTTCCTTTTTTGCTACTTTGACAACTTCCTGATGATTTTTGCAACTTTTGCAAATTTGCACGAACAACCTGTAACAACTTCACCTGAACATCACAAATATTCTCATAAGCATTGAACACCACTGTACATACTCCGAACAACCTCCGAACAACTGTCCACTGCATCAACCTGTCCATCTGAGTGTGTTGACAACAATGACAATATTGTCGTTGCACCTTGCTCAACAAGTGGAAAGTGATATCCATGGACTTTATAGTTGGTTTACCCAAGACTAGGTACCAACATGATGCAATTATTATAGTGGTCAATAAATTGACCAAGTTTGCTCATTTTATTCTAGGATACACTAAGGGTGATTCCCTAATAGTGGCAAATAGATTTTACAAGGAAATATATAGGCTGCATGGCTTCCTTGAGATGATAATCTCAAATAGGGACTAGATTCACATCTAAATTTTGGCAAGCCCTTCATCATGCAGTTAACACAAAGCTGAATATCAGCTCTACATATCATCTAGAGATAGATGGTAAAACAAAGAGAGTGAACCAAATCTTGGAAGATATGCTTTACATGTATTACATGGACCACAATTCTCAATGGGAAGACTTTTTAGACTTATTGAGTTTGCATATAATAATGGGTACCATACTTCCTTGAAAATATCATTGTTTTAATCCTTGTATGACAAGATATGTAGAACTCCTCTATCATGGGATAACCCAAAGTATTGGTTTATCATCATACTAGATGCGATCAGAGAGATGGAGGAGTAGCCCAGGACAATTAGGCAAAGCCTAAAGGAAGTCTCTAATCATCAAAAGAGCTATGCTAATTTTAAGCGATCACCCAGAGAATTATCTGTAAGAGATAGAGTTTTCCTAAGAGTCAACCCAATGAAGAGTACCATCAAGTATACTAAGTTCGATTCTAATTTTATTGGGCCTTTTGAGATTATTGAAAAGATCAATTCGATGGATTATAGATTTGTCTTACCACCCAAGCTGTCAAAGATCCATGACTCTTTCTACATATCCTTTCTTAGTAAGTATGTTTCTGATCCTAATCATGTGTGGGATGTTTCAAAATTGCAAGTGACAAATCCATCAGCCATTGAAGTGAGACCAGTAAGGATTTTGAAGTTTCATTCCAAAGCATTGAGGAAATAAAATCTAGAACAATGCAAGGTCCAATGGGACCAGTATTCAAAGAAAAATGCCACTTGGAAAAAATTGGATGAAACAAAAAGACATTTTCCTTACTTTTTTGAATAATGATAAAATGTACTATTGGGTAGGAACACAATAGACTGTGTTTAGTCCAAGGGGAGAGTATGTCATGACCCTCCTTGATAGTACTAAACCTTTATGTTTTAACTGTGTTAAAAATGATGATAATGCTTAGTTTTGTAGCTATATGCTTTGATATTATATCCATTTACAAATAGGAATATGGTATTGTTGATGCGTTGCTTGGTTGCAGGATCAGGTGCTCTCATGGGTGGACAAGAATATTGGCCACAAGGATACGAGAGACCATATTGAAAGAGGAAATGATGACCAAAATAGCTTAGGGTAACATGAATAAATACCCTCTTTCATGTAGGTGCATAATTGAACTGTTTGTTCTCCTATTCGTACCCTAGGGCAAGGAAATTTACTTGCAATAAACCTCCTTAACATGAGTCGATGATGGTTGTGATCTATCTTAAATAAGGAGCCACTCATTTAGGGATAAAACAAAGGTACAAAACAATGAGAGAATATTTTTTTCTCCTATGCTTGGCTTTTGTGTTGCTTGGTTTCCCTTGGTTGTTTTGGCCAGTTTAATCAAAAGAAAGATTAATATTAGTAATCAAAGGAAATATTAATTTAATTCTAATGTTAGTCTATAATATTAATCGATGGAATGATTAATATTAAGAAATATTAATTTAATCTTAATGTTAGATTTATATTATTAAGAACAATAATATTTGTCTAATGTTAGTATTAGAAATAATGGAAAGAATTAATATTGATATTAGTTTTACTGAAGTGATTTTATGTTGGTTAAATCAGATTAATAAATATTTTGATTATTGCAGTACTAATGTTTGATTAAGCTTATGTTAGACCTTTAACCAATAAAATATTTGCTTTCTAGGATCATGGATTTGCTTTCTTTTTTGGTTTCTTTCTCTTCAGCGATGTTGTGTTGACCACCTTACTTTCATTAAGAAGTGGTGCATTGAATGTGTTAAGGATCTAACCACCTTCTTACATTGCATTCTCCACTATGGCTGCATCATGGATCATCGAGTTGGGTGCAATTGTGGGGAGAGGAAATACCCTTGCTTTTCCACCCAAGATCTAGCTGGAAAAACTTGATAATGCCTCATCATTAGGCCTTTAAAATGAGGGCTTAGTTGTTGTGAAGGGGGATGCCAAGTTTGAGGAGTAGAGGGTAAAGTACAAGAGTAGTGTGGGATTGACAGCTTAGATCACGAAATTACATAGATGAACACCTCCTCCCTTCATCATTGGTGCTAGGTATATGTTCAATCAAAGGAATATTATGTTGCTTATGCTTCATCTTTGCCAAATTTCTCTTGTTGTTAGTGTTTCTCATTGATGTTTACCTAGCATGTATTTTTCTATATTGGTTGCTCTCTTAGTTAGGTTCAGGTGGGAGTTGAATGAGCTTCCTAAGTATTTTTATTTACCTCTGGTTATGTTGTTCATTGAGTAGCAAAAGAACATTGGAAAGGGCGACAATAGAGTGCTCACCCCTACATTCATCCTTGGTATTTTAGCTCCTATATTTGCTTTAGAATCTAGTTGTAGTTGTGTTACCTTGGTTGTGAAGCTTGCATGGGGTAACAATGCTTCTTTTGCCTTATCATCGCTTCCTTAGCAACTTAGTAACCTCACTATTTGGGGCCATCTTACACTCCCATCATAGGTTGGCACCTTCTCTTTCATGGTAGTCCAGGCCATGTGAGCGGGCATGGAAGCTTTTTGGTAGGGTTGCATGTTCTATATGTTTTACCTTAGTTCATGATGCCTGATACCTTTGGGTATCTATATGCTTGGGGTTTCATGGGTGTTTAAGCTTCAACTTAGGAAGTTTAACATTGTTGGTCTAGAGTTGACTCTCTTAGGGTTTGACCTTTATTAGTTGGTTTTAGATTTTAATATTCCTATTAGATTTGTGTGCTCTTGCCTTGAATAACCCTAAGTAATATTTTATAACCTTAGATTTTAATTAATCTAATGGTAGTTTGGAAATGAATCCATGTATTTATAACCTTAGATTTTAATTAATCTAATGGTAGTTTGGAAATGAATCCATGTATTTATAACCTTAGATTTTAATTAATCTAATGGTAGTTTGGAAATGAATCCATGCATTTATAACCTTAGATTTTAATTAATCTAATGGTAGTTTGGAAATGAATCCATGCATTTATAACCTTATATTTTAATTAATCTAATGGTAGTTTGTAAATGAATCCATGCATTTATAACCTTAGATTTTAATTAATCTAATGGTAGTTTGGAAATGAATCCATGCATTTATAACCTTAGATTTTAATTAATCTAATGGTAGTTTGGAAATGAATCCATGCATTTATAACCTTAGATTTTAATTAATATAATGGTAGTTTGGAAATGAATCCATGCATTTATAACCCTAGATGTTAAATAATATAATGGTAGATCTAGAAAAGATCTCTTATATTATAACTTTGGGTTATCGGTTGTTTCTATTGGTAGTTCAACTTGGATCCAAAACCATGAGTAATATCTTAGAAAGAAGTATGGGCTTCTTTTGTGTTTGCTATGATGAATGAATTATTGAAATAATGATTTTGATATTTGTGGAAAATATCTTAGAAAGAAGTATGGGATTCTTTTATGTTTGCTATGATGAATGAATTATTGAAATAATGATTTTGATATTTGTGGAAAATATCTTAGAAAGAAGTATGGGCTTCTTTTGTGTTTGCTATGATGAATGAATTATTGAAATAATGATTTTGATATTTGTGGAAAATATCTTAGAAATAAGTATGGGCTTATTTTGTGTTTGCTATGATGAATGAATTATTGAAATAATGATTTTGATATTTGTGGAAAATATATTAGAAAGAAGTGTGGGCTTCTTTTATGTTTGCTATGATGGATGAAATTGTTTCTTAAAGGTATGGATATTTATGGAAAATATCTAGGAAATAAGTATGGGCTTATTTTTCATGTGTTTGAATCTTATAGATTGCATTCATACCTACATATGAGTTGTTTTGATCCCCACCTTCCATTCAAACACCGCAGAGGCTCAAATAAGGAAGATGTTAAGATCATGCAAGGAATTACCTTCAAATACTCATGTTGAGTTATTAAAGTCACTCTTGGAGTATGAGGACTTATTGTACTAGCAACAAGGACTAATATCTTGTAATATTGACCTTTGGGTTGAATTATTTTATGGTATTATGGTGATTTTTAGTCTCATAGATATTAGACATGATATTGTTTAATCTAATTGGCAATGATTATTTTATTACTGCAAGTGTTTGGTGGTTGCTTTACTCTTAATCCGTTGAAGCTCTATTTAGATGTTTATGGTTTTAGAGAGAGAGAGAGAGTTAATTTGGACTTGGGGTTGCAAAAACATTCTCTATAGGTAATCCTTATCCAAAATCTTCTTCCAGACTAAGGTTTTTGTACCACACACCTAGTTTATCCCGGGGAAGACAACATCAAAGTGATTGGGCGCTCACCAAAGGTAGTAGGAAAGCATGGTTTAAGAGATCACCATAGAGGTGCAGTTAAACTGGACTTAGACATTACATCTATAGATCTAGTCTAGATTGAATTATGACTAGAAGTAGGAATTGGTATTCCCCCTTACTCTAAATATTGAGAAGGGATAATCCTAGTGTTGGGGTCAAGAGTTATGCATTCATGGAGTATTTCATAAAGGTTGGGAGACCCTATGAAGGTATCCTCTATGTCATGGAGGTGTCTGAGGTTAATCTCAATTTATATTTTGGGATTTTTGCCTCTCTTGTCCACTCGTTGGATTTTTGTAGCATCTTTAACTCGAATGTGGTATGTCTAGTCAACCAAAGAAAAATATCCATGGATGCTTATGTGAACCTTGTTAGTTGTTTCAAAAATCAAAATATCTCTCTAGTTGGTTAGCTTTTGAAGTTGTTACATTAACTCATTTTAACTCCTGCAATATCTAATTATTCAAAATTTTAAATACTTAAAAAACGTAATAAACTTCAAAAAAATTTAAAAAGAAAATAATGTATTTTATACCTTATAAAAATAAACCTATATAGTAATCCTTATAACTTCATACCTAAAATGATAGATTTAAATCAAAATAATCTTTTAAAGATATTAATGTGCATAAACATTTTAGAGAAATTTCTAATTCAATTCTTTCCCTCCCAAAATTTAAGATTATGCCCCAAATGTAATGTCTATATGTTACCTAGGATTGCATCAAAAAAATTTTATTGTCCAATGTTGCTCTCAATGCTTTTCTTATTATCACTCTCAATGCAATGTTAGGTGATAATTAGAATGTTTTATTTCTCCAATATTCCTTAACACTTGGTTTTCCTACCTAATAGCTTACTACATTTTGATTATTATCTCTACTGTTAGACGATGCATGGTTTGTGTATTATGTCAATAAAGCAAGAAAAAACTTTACTGCTAGTAGCTTCAATCCACTATCACATTGATGACCACAAAGATATCTTGGTAGCTCATCCTCAGGTTTCTTATCATCTAATATCTCATACTTTGGTGATTCGTTCTCTCATGGCTCGATCATCGATAGCTTGGTCTTTTGTTGCTTGTTATCTAATAGCTCATTCTTCATGTAGCTTGTACTTTAGTGGCACATTCTTTGGTAGCTTGCTCTCTAATAGCTCAACCTTTGATAGCACAATATTTGGAGGATCATTCTTTGATGGCTTTATTTTTTATAGCTCACCCTTTGAAAGCATGTTCTCTAGAGCCTTGTTCTTTTATGGTTTATCCTATTTTCTCTAGCACTCTATGAGTGCTTCCTATTCTTCTCTAGTGTCTTGTGAGTGCTTGCTATTCTATTTCTAGCACCTTATGAGCACTTGTTGTTCTTTCTCTAGTACCTTATCAACACTTGTTTTGTGTCTAGTTTGTTATGAGTACTTGTTCAATCTCTAATGCCTTATGAGTGCTCATCTCTAGCACCCTATGAGCACTTTTAATTATGTGTTTATCATGAAGGCTAGTGCTGTTGGCACTTGAATCTTTACAATATTTTGTTGTATCAAGCAACTATATGGTTGAGTACTTTAGTTGTAGTCTTCCTATTCATGTTGCCTCTCAATATTGGCCTATGTAGAATGGGCTCTTATTTTGTATACTCTCCATTGTTGCACTGAATATTATTCTTCATGAATATTATTTAATCAACCTATTTCCTAATCTTAGGAAGCTTATAATTCTTCCTTCTCTTCTCTTATCTTCTCTATGCTTTACTTATACTTTGTTCTATAGAAGCTTTGTATTGCTTCTTCTTCTTTGAAAACTTAGTTGCTCCTCTATCCTTGGAAGCTTAAATACTCCTCTATCTCTAGAATTTGAGATGTTTCTCTATCTCCTGGAAGCTATGATGCTTATCTATCTTTAAAATATTTCTCCAATGTCTTAGGTCACACCTAAGAAAAAAATATGATTCTCCTCTTTTCTAGAGAATCCAATATCAATATCAAGGTGACTATGAATGTCCCTGAATGACCAAATTTCTCCTAAGTTGGCTCTTTCTCAATATTTAATAGTGATTCTCCTCTTCTTCTCTAGAGAATCTAAAATATTATTAGGGTGAATTTGAATGTCCCTAAAATTACAACTTTCTTTTGAGTTGGCTCTCAATAAATTAATATCCAACTTTCTCTTGAGTTGGCTCTCAATCAAGCTTAGCTAAGTCCTAATTTTCATTGGTTTTCCTTCAACCAAGTAGAAATACCCTAGCATCCAAATCATTGTGACTAATCCTTGCACCCTCAATAAATTAGACCTTTAGAAATAGAGCCCAAGTTTTCATTACTTTCGAAGTGGATAGACTCAAATATAACGCTATAAAAAATGGATAGAGTTAAGTGTTAGATATAATACCATTGTTGCCTTTTAAGCCTTATTACCACAAAATATCATAGGTCCCAATATAAAGAAGCCACAATATTAAATATCTAAATATTAATATTCAAGAGTATATTATATATAGAAGCAATTAAATATATATCTAGGCCAATTTAATAATGAAATAAAATTTACTTGTAATATCAAATATGAATGTAAAATGGCCAATATCATTCATGTACAAGCATGAAGAAAACTTACAATATTAATTATTCAAAATATGTATACAAACTTTATTATCAATTTTCTTCTTTTCCTCTTGTTGTATTTATTTTGTGTTACATTGTATGGAGCTTTGTCTCCATAATATAGATATAGAAGATGCCTCTTCATGTACTTGACTATTGCTCTCCATATGATAATTCCCATGACCTTTGTCTTATCATCATGCCACTTGTATACTAGAATCTTCACTCTCTACTTACATGCACACTTGAATCTATGACATTTGCACACTTCTACATGACACTTAATATCGTACATACACTTCTAATACAAGACACTTATTCATATCCTCATATTAAATATTTGCACACTTACATACATGACACTTGTGCACTTCCTACACATTAACACTTACATAAAAAGGGAAATATAAATCACTCATATAAACTATAGAATCAATCCTAATATATTAAATATTTATATTTGTACCATAAAGGTACCATGGGGGTACATTTGCATGTACCAAATAATGTAATATTCCTACACCCCCTTGTATTACATTATTTGGTTATTGAAGACTTTAGTCTTCAATCTTGGTCTTCATCTTTGTTATTTGTGTGACCTTAAATATATGATTGAGATTCATCTTCAACTTTAGGTTGTTGTTTTAACACTTGCTTTTGAGTTGTATCTCTTTTAGCTTTCTTTTTATTTACTTTCTTTATCTTCTTCTTCGATTTCTTTATTCTGTTCTTTTCAGTCCTAGTCTTGATTCTATCATGTCATTTTTATAAAATCTCTCCTCTTGTATCTTCATGTTCTAAAATATATGCAACATTAGTTTTTTCCGAATTCTTTGAAAAATGAACATCTTCATTGATGAAGAGTTTTATTGTAAAATATTTGAATTGGTTTTCTTTAGATGTTTCTTCTAATTCTTGTATTTCAAGAATGTCTTGAACTAAGTTTCCTTTTATATTTTCTTCTTTAAATTGTAGTTGATATTGTTACTGATGACCATATTAGTACTAAGGATGATATTAATGTTGTTGATATTGAGATTTAAATTACTATTGTTTTTAAGGATTATATTGATACTAATATTGATATTGTATTTTCTAAACTAGTCTATTCATTCGATTTCCTTGATTCATATTCATTTTATTTTCTTGATTATATCTACAAAAATTTGTACTATGACCCCTTCTCTTACATAAATGATAGAATCATGAATTCCACTTAGATATATATCTTGGTGTTGTAGCAAATTACTTGGTGTATTTTCATTAGATACCAAGGCATTATTAGTCATTTCATATTTTATTACATTCTCTACTTCATATTCCTAAATAATATTGACTAAGTCATCAAATATAGTCTCCTTAGAACTTGTAAAGAAATGACTAAATGTTTATAATTTTATAGAAGTGCCCTTAGTGTAACTTGAACAAGAAATTTATATTCTATTTTTTCTCCCAGAGTTAATAATTTTGCTTTTATATCTACTACTTTTCAAAAAAAGTGTTCCATACTTTCTCCACTATTAACTTTTAAGGAGTATAATTGAGATTGTGAATTCAAAATTATCCCTTTATTTTTCCCTTCAATTTTTTTTTATAATATATTCCATGGATATGTAGAAGTTTCTACTCTACTTAAGTATGGTTGTATTTCATCAACTATTCTAAATGGCATTAGCATGAGTGCCTTTACATCACTTTATTCAAATTTTTGTATTTCTCTTTCATCCTTACTAGGTTTTTTCTTTGTTCCATTTACTATATCCCATAGTTTTTATACAATGAGAATTGATTTGATTTTTTCTTCCATGATGCAAAATTTGGTCCTTTCAAAAGTTGAGATTCAAAAAGGAAAATTTTATTATTTGACATAATGAAACTCATTCAAATTGAAATCCTTTGAAGTTCAAAATCTTATATCTCCCAAGTTAAGAAATAACTCAAATAAGAAATTTGAAAATTTTAAATTTTCTAAACCTTTGATGTAGAAATCCTTTAACTTCCTAATATATTATATTTGCAAATTTTCTAAATTCAAAATTTTTGAAGATTTAAAAATTTTCAAATCTTCAAAATACTACTTCGATGTCCTTTGCAGAGGCTGTCAGAAATAGATCAAGGTCACTTATCCCTAGAAATGTTGAAAGTCCTGATATATTTATCTAAAAAGATAGATAAATACTAATCCCACTAGAAATCATGTATTCCTTAATCACCCAAAACTCTCTATATTTGGTTAGCAAGTTTGTGGGGTCACTCCTAGATATTGAATATATAAGGAAATGGGAATTTGTAAAATACTATACTATATTGAGTGTCAAAAGTAGGGCCACCTAAGGGCCCAATGCCCATCCTTGAGAAGAGATTCAAAAAAGGATGCTGCTTGAACTAAGAAATATCATATCAAGGTAAATCAACAACCTCCAAAAGAAATATCTAGCAATAATGGCCCTACAGGGGACCCAAAAGGTAAGCAATCATGTTACACTCATAGTGACACTGAGAGGGGGGGTGAATCAGTGTGATCTTTTAAAACTTTAAATTTACAACTCTTAATGCAGAAATAAAGGAAACTCACAACATATACAACAAGTTAACAAGAGAGCATCACACAACACAACATTTAACGAGGTTCACCAATGTGGCTACTCCTCAAAAATGACTTCTTGGACTACCATCCAAATCCAGCCTTTGCAAAGCAACAACTTTACAATCTATTTACCAGCACCAACTGGAAGGAGCACCAACCCCTCAAATTTTTTTGTACCAACAGAAAGGAGCAACAACCCCTAATTTACCAGCACCTACTGGAAGGAGCACCAACCCCTGATGCCAAGCTGCAACTTGGACTTCAAGTGAATCTATGAAATTTACAAAAAAATACCTTCACCTTTTTGCACACAGTCTGTTGTTTCTATGCACTCTGCTTCTTCTGCACAATCGCTTCGCACTATCTATTTCTGAACAGTCTGCTTCTACGCAAATGCCTCGCACACTCTGCTGCGATACAGTCGATCGATCGCTTCTGCCCCTTTGCGCTTTTTTGCTCTCTGTGCGCTCTTGCTTCGCACTTAGCTCGATTCGACACGACTCGCTCTCTGTGCACTACGGGCTTAGCACATAATCGATACACTCAAATCTCCAAAACAGCCCTCCTTTTATAACCAAATTTTCATGATAAAATTCTAACTTTAGTCGGCTGATTATGCAAGTGCAATGCCTAATCATCGTCGGCTATAAACCCTAATCTTCATCGGCTGCAAACCCTAATCTTCGTCGGCTAACATCGGTCTTCGTCGGCTTCAACTGCCCCTGTAACTCTTCTGTTGTTGTTGCCATGAAAACACAACATGTCGCGATATCGCGACACTTTCGCCTCTGTACGCTTTCTCTTGGCTTTGGCCCACGAGAATACAACATGTCGCGAAATCGTGACACTTTCGCCTTCTTGTCTCTTTTCTTGGCTTGTTCCAGTGAAAACATAGCATGTCGCGAAATCGTGACACTTTCGCCTCCTTGCCTCTTTCGGCTGCAATCTGACTCCCCGCCATCGAAATCTGACACCTCCTCCGCAACATGTCACGAAATCGTGACACTTTCGCCGCTTCCTTGCACTCTTTCTCGGGCATGCATTCCTGAAAACATGACATGTCACGAAATCGTGACACTTTTCTCCTTATGCCTTTCTCTGCCTTTCCAAAACATGTCACGAAATCGTGACACTTCCTCCTTTTGAACATGTCACGAAATCGTGACATTCCTCAACACTCTATCTCCTTTTGGCCATGTCGCAAATCGTGACACTTTTTCTCCTTGCTTTTCTTCCCTTTAAACATGTCGCGATATCGTGACACTTTTTCTCCTTGGCGCTTTCTCTTCGAACCTGTCATGAAATCGTGACACTTTTTCATACAGTCCTTTTTGCAAATTGTCACGATATCGTGACACTTTCTCACTTCAAACTCTTTTCTTTCACATGTCACGAAATCATGACGTTTACTCTCTTTCTTAATGTCACAAAATCGTTTCACTTGGAACATTTTCTCAACATGTCACGAAATCATGACAGTTTTTCAACTTGCCTTCTTCTCTTCCAACATGTCGCGAAATCATGACAGTTTTCCCTGCTTGTGCCTCTGCTTCGAACATGTCACGAAATCATGATAGTTTTTCAACTTGCCTTCTTCTCTTCCAACATGTCACGAAATCATGACAGTTTTCCCTACTTGCACCTCTACTTCGAACATGTCATGAAATCGTGACAATTTTTCAACTTGCCTTCTTCTCTTCCAACATGTCACGAAATCGCGACAGTTTTCCCTTGCTTTCTCTCTCCTCCAGAATGTCGCGAAATCACGATGTTTTTCCCTACACTTTCTCTCTCCTCCAATATGTCATGAAATCATGACATTTTTCTTTGCACTTTCTCTCTCCTCCAATATGTCACGAAATCGTGACAGTTTTCCTATTTTCTGAATATGTCGCGATATCGCGACACTTTCCTTACTTGTCTTTTTCTTTGAATTTTTGCATGTGGGCCACTTAGGTCTTTTTGGAAAAACACTGTACATATTCTGAGAGATCTCTGAACTTCCTGATTGCTGCATCTGAATAGCTTCTGAGCATCTGAACTTCCTATGCACTGAATCAAATGATCTAGCTGATTGTGTTGACAACAATGACAATCCTGTTGCTGCACTTTGCTCAACAATCTCCCCCTTTGGAATTGTTGGCAACACATGTACAGCTTCCTGTAGCTCTTCTCCCCCTTTGACAATAATACCAAAGGGCTACTGTAGACTCCCCCTAAGTCCAAACACAACATTCTTAGGCAAAATTTATTACACTTAGTAATAAACAAGGACATGAGCAAGAAGATAAACAAATACTTCAATGCTCCCCCTGAGAATGTGATCCCTGTAGCTAGTCACTTCTTGGGAAGGGTCACCACTCCCAGTTTATTGTGAAGGTATTCAAAAACATCCTTGGGCAAAGGTTTTGTGAAGATATCTGCTACTTGCTCTGTAGTTGGAACAAAATCCAGCTTAACCTCACCTTCAACAACTTTCTCTTTCAAGAAATGATATCTGATAGCAATGTGTTTTGTCCATGAATGCATTACCGGATTCTTGGAGATGTTAATTGCACTTGGTGTTATCACACTTAACTGATATTGGCTCACTGAAATTAATACCAAGATCTTTCAGAGTTTGTTTCATCCACAAAACTTGTGTACAACAAGTTGTTGCTGCAATATATTCTGCCTCAGTTGTTGATAAAGAAACTGACTCTTGTTTCTTGTTGTGCCAAGCAACCAACCTGTCACCAAGATAGAATGCACCTCCACTGGTACTCTTCCTGTCATCAACACATCCTGCCCAATCTGCATCTGAATATGAAATAAGGGTGAAGTCTTTACCTTTCGGATACCATAACCCATACTCCATAGTACCCTTGAGATACCTAAGAATCCTTTTTATTGTTGTCACATGAGTCTCTTTGGGACTGGCCTAAAATCTTGCTACCATGCAAACTGCCTGCAGAATATCTGGTCTGGTAGCTGTTAAATATAGTAAGCTTCCAATCATTGATCTGTACATGGTTTGATCAACAGGTGGAGATTTGTCATCTTTGCTCAACTTGCAAGCTTGTCACCATAGGAGTGCTAACTGGCTTACAGTCCTCCATTGTGAACCTTTTTAGCATCTCTTTCACATATTTGACTTGGGAAATAAATATGCCTTTCTTATTTTGATTAACTTGTAACCCAAGAAAGTAAGACAGTTCACCAATCATAGACATTTCAAATTCTTTCTGCATCTTATTTGCTAAGTCTTTACATGATTCATCTTTCTTGCTGCCAAATATGATATCATCTACATATACAACAAGAACAATGAGATGCCCACCTTCTATTTTGACATACAGATTACTGTCCACCATACCTTTCTTAAACCCCTATTGAGAGAGATAGTTGTCTAGCCTTGCATACCATGCTCGGGGTGCCTGTTTTAAGCCATATAAAGCTTTCTTTAATTTGCAGACAAGGTTGGGATCTTCACCAATTTGGAAACCATCTGGTTGTTCTATATAAACCTCTTCTTCAAGTTTCCCATTTAAGAAAGCTGATTTTACATCCATCTGATAAACTCTGAAATTCTTATAGACTGCTAAGGCCAGAAACATTCTGATTGCTTCTAGTCTGGCCACTGGTGCAAAAGTCTCCTCAAAATCAATGCCTTCAACTTGTGCATAACCTTTACAAACCAGTCTTGCTTTATTCCTAACTACCTGTCCGTCTTCATTCAATTTGTTTTGAAATATCCATTTGGTGTCGATTACATTCTTATTTGCAGGTCTAGGTACTAATTCCCAAGTTTTGTTCTTTTCAATCTGATCTAATTCTTCATTTATTGCCTTCATCCAGCTATCATCTTTGCTTGCCTCAGCTATATTTTTGGGCTCAATGTTGGATAAAAGAGAGTAGTTACTTACTACTTTCTTTCTTGTCTGAACACCAGCTGTGGGATCTCCAATTATTTGATCTCTAGGATGATTCTTCTACCAGCTGCCTATTTTGAATTTCTTATTTTCTTCCACCTCTGAGTCATCAATTAAGTCATCTGAGTCAAGTGTTGGTTTCTTTTCTGTTTCATTTTCCTCATCTCCTTCAATGGCTTCTTCATAAATTGGGTAGTTTTCTTCAAAGTTAACTATTCTTTCCCTACCTTCATCAAATTTAACATCGGCACTATCCACAATTTTCTTGAGTCTCTTGTTGTAGCATTTGTAAGCTTTGCTTTTTGTCGAATAGCCAACGAAGACACCTTCATCTGCTCTATTTTCAAACTTCCCAAGATTATCTTCAGTTTTTTTGATGTAACACTTACAACCAAAAACTTTGAGGTGTTTTGTTGTTGCCTTTCTACCGAACCACAACTCATAAGGAGTTTTGCTTTCATGTGTTCTCAGCATGTACCTATTTTGGATGTACACTACAGTGTGGACTGCTTCTTTCCAAAATCTGTCTGCTATTTTGTTCTCAGCCAGCATAGTACGTGCCATTTCCTATACTGTTCTGTTCTTTCTTTCTACCACACCATTCTACTGGGGTGTTCTAGCTGCTGAATATTGTCTCCTGATACCATGTTTTTCATAGTATTCTGTAAACTCATCTGAGATGAATTCTCCTCCTCTATCTGATCTTAAACATTTGATTCTTTTTCCTATTTCATTCTCAACTAGATGTTTGAAAGATCTGAACATTTCAAAAGCTTCTATTTTATTCTTTAAGAAGAATATCCATGTCATTCTGGAATAATCATCAATACACAACATAAAGTATTTGTCACCATTTATGCTTTGTGTTCTCATGGGTCCACATAAATATGTATGTATAAGATCCAGAGGTTTTCTAGTGTGGTACTCTTTTGTTTTGAATGAGACTCTGGTTTGCTTTCCCTTTTGACATGAAGCACAAATGCTATTTGAAGGTTTTCTAATGGTTGGAATATCTCTCACTGCCTGTTTCGAGCTGATTTTCACCAGATTATCAAAACTAATGTGTCCAAGCCTCTTGTGCCACAGCCAGTTTTCTTCTTCCTATCCAATGAAACAAGTACCTTCTAAAGTTTTTGAGAGTGTGTATAGATTTCCAGACGTCCTTGATCCAGTTGCTATCAATTTTCCACTGTTTGTTTTTTTGACTTCACAACCCTGCTTCTTGAATACTACTTCATGTCCTTTATCACAGATCTGACTGACACTTAACAAGTTGTGTTTCAAACCATCCACAAACAAAACTTCTTCTGACTTGATTTTCCCATCACTAATTTTAACTGATCCTTTTTCGATTATCTTAGCTCCATCATTATTCCCAAATTTTACAGAACCACCCTCATATTTCTGTAATTTTTCAAATTTTTGTTTATCACCTGTCATATGACTTGAGCATCCACTGTCAAGTATCCATGGTACACTTTTATTCTGTGCCTTGAAAGTTGTTTGTACTATTAGGGATTCCTTTTCTTCCTTAAGCTGCTCTTTCTGTTTCCACTCTGTTTTGACTACCGTATTGGGCTCTAGTTTGGACTTTCCCTTTTCAGTATCTTGTGCATATCTTTCAGGAAGATTTCTATTTTGTCTTGTCCTATTTGGTTGAAATTTTCTTTTCTGAGGTTGATTTGAAACAGAAGGACTACGACAGTTTCTTGCAATATGCCCAAAATTATGACAGTTAAAACATTCTACTGCATAATTTATTAGCGGTGAAAAAGCATTTCTACTAGTGAAATTTCTTGGTCCTACATTATACTTGCAGTCTGCAATTTTATGCCCATAGCCATTACACTTGAAACAGAAACCAGAAAAGAAATGATTGAACCTGAAAGATGGTCTTTGCCAGGTTGTTGTAGGAGCCATAGGTCTTCTTCTCCTTTGATGTGTGACCTTGGTAAATCCATCATTGTCAGTTCTCCTTTCGGGCCTGGCATTACTGCTTTCTTTTGCATGAGTTGTTTTTCTTTCATCAGCCTGTTTCTTATCTTCATTCCTTACAGTTTCTACATTTTTGGCTTTTGGTCCATTTGACGACTCTCCTTCAACGAAGCCCAGACCAAATTTGATGCCTGCAGGTCTTTGATCACTTAAAATTTTATCCAGCTTCATCGAACTTTCTTCACGTTTGTGATGGCAGCTAATTTTTTGATCCAGCTCTTGTATCTGCATTCGTAGACCAACATTCTCTTCTTCTAGTTTACAACAGTAATCTATCTTCATGGTTATCTGAACTTTGAGATCTTCAGTCATTTTCTTGTATTCTTCTGTCTATATTTTTAAGTTGGTTATGATGTCGTTCGCATCCTCAAGCTTTCTTGAAAGTTTATTATTCTTTCTTTTCTCAGATTTCCATTCTACAAGTGCAGAGACCAGCTCACCTTCTAGATCTACTTCAGCCTCAGGTTTTTCAATAGAAACTTTAGAGTCCATTCCTTCCCTCTTTTCTAATTTTTCTACCTCTTCTGATTTTTCTACTTCAAATGCCATGAATAGAGCTTCACCTGTTTCTTCTTCAGAATCCTCACTAGAGCTGTCCTCTGAAGAATTTGCATTCCTGGAGATGAAACTTTTCTTTTTGAAGTTGCCTTTTTTGAAGTTTGTTTTCTTCTTCCAGTCACTTCTTTCTTGGTGCGATGCTTCCTCACCCTTGTTCTTCTCATTGAGTGGACATTTGGTCGCAAAGTGCCCAATGCCTCCACAGTTGAAACATTTAAATGGTAGCTTTCCTCTGTATTTTCCTTTTCCCTTTCTCGGTTTTTTGACAAAATTTGCTTCCATTTCATCTGATGTCTCTTCTTCTTCAGACTCTTGTTTTGTGTCTTTACCTTTTAGGGCTTTAAAAGCTGCTTCTCTATCTGTGGGATTAGACCTTCCTATTCTCATTTCATAAGCAGTCAAAGAACCATGCATCTCATCCATACTAAAGTGATTTAGATCTTTAGCTTCTTCTATGGCTGAGACTTTAGAATCAAACCTTGGAGGAAGCGATCTTAATACCTTTTTCATGATAGTAGCATCATCCATATCTTCGTCGAGACCTCTGATCGAATTAGTGATTCCATTAACTCTCAGCATAAAAGCCTCTATGTTCTCATCATTGTCCATCTTTAATGATTCGAATTGAGCTCGATGTGTTTGAAGCTTGGCCTCCTTGATCTTATCGTCTCCTTCATGAATATTCTCTAGTTTGTCCCATACATCTTTTGTTGATTCACAACTTATGATCTTGACTAGCTCACTGTCCACTAATCCACACATGATGGCATTTTTTGCTTTTGAGTCATTTTCAAATGCCTTTTTATCGGTGGTGTCGGTTGGAGCAGTGGCGGGAGCTTTGTAACCATTAACTACTGCACTCCAGATGTCAAATCCCAAAGCACGGAGATATGTCTGCATCCTGATTTTCTAGAACGCATAATTAGTTCCATCAAACAATGGTGCTTTGTTTGAGGAGAAACCTTCACCACTTGCCATTGCGTCACTTCCAAGATCACCCTAGCTGATTGAGCCTATTCAAGAACCTTGCTTTGATACCAATTGTTACACTCACGGTGACACTGAGAGGGGGGTGAATCAGTGTGATCTTTTAAAACTTTAAATTTACAACTCTTAATGCAGAAATAAAGGAAACTCACAACATATACAACAAGTTAACAAGAGAGCATCACACAACACAACATTTAACGAGGTTCACCAATGTGGCTACTCCTCAAAAATGACTGCTTGGACTACCATCCAAATCCAGCCTTTGCAAAGCAACAACTTTACAATCTATTTACCAACACCAACTGGAAGGAGCACCAACCCCTCAATTTTTTTGTACCAACAGAAAGGAGCAACAACCCCTAATTTACCAGCACCTACTGGAAGGAGCACCAACCCCTGATGCCAAGCTGCAACTTGGACTTCAAGTGAATCTATGAAATTTACAGAAAAATACCTTCACCTTTTTGCACACAGTCTGTTGTTTCTATGCACTCTACTTCTTCTGTGCAATCGCTTTGCACTATCTATTTTTGAATAGTCTGCTTCTACTCAAATGCCTCGCACACTCTGCTTTGATACAGTCGATCGATCGCTTCTGCCCCTTTGCGCTTTTTTGCTCTCTGTGCGCTCTTGCTTCGCACTTAGCTCGATTCGACACGACTCGCTCTCTGCGCACTATGGGCTTAGCACATAATCAATACACTCAAATCTCCAAAATAGCCCTCCTTTTATAACCAAATTTTCATGATAAAATTCTAACTTTAGTCGGTTGATTATGCAAGTGCAATGCCTAATCATCGTCGGTTGTAAACCCTAATCTTCGTCGGTTGCAAACCCTAATCTTCGTCGGCTAACATCGGTCTTTGTCGGCTTCAACTGCCCCTATAACTCTTCTGTTGTTGTTGCCGCGAAAACACAACATGTCGCGATATCGCGACACTTTCGCCTCCGTACGCTTTCTCTTGGCTTTGGCCCGCGAGAATACAACATGTCGCGAAATCGTGACACTTTCGCCTTCTTGTCTCTTTTCTTGGCTTGTTCCAGCGAAAACATAGCATGTCACAAAATCGTGACACTTTCGCCTCCTTGCCTCTTTCTTTGGCTTGCATCAGTGAAAACATAGCATGTCACAAAATCATGACACTTTCGCCTCCTTGCCTCTTTCTTTGGCTTGCATCAACGAAAACATGACATGTCATGAAATCGTGACACTTTCGCCTCCTTGCCTCTTTCTTTGGCATGCATTCACGAAAACATGACATGTCACGAAATCATGACACTTTACCTCCTTACCCTTTCTTTCATTCAAAACATGAACATGTCACGAAATCGTGACACTTTTCTGCCTTATGCCTTTCTCTGCCTTTCACCCACGAAAATGGAACATGTCACGAAATCATGACATTTCTACCTTCGAACACTCTATCTCCTTTTCGGGTCACGAAAACCTGACATGTCACGAAATCGTGACACTTTTTCTCCTTGGCGCTTTTCTTCCCTTCGGGTCATGAAAACCTGACATGTCGCGATATCGTGACACTTTTTCTCCTTGGCGCTTTCTCTTCAAACCTATCACGAAATCGTGACACTTTTTCATCCGTACAGTCCTTTTTGCAAATTGTCGTGATATCATGACACTTTCTCACTTCAAACTCTTTTCTTTGCTACATGTCACGAAATCGTGACAGTTCTTACTTCAAACTCTTTCTTCATGTCACGAAATCGTGACAGTTCTCACTTGGAACATTTTCATCTACAACATGTCGCGAAATCATGACAATTTTTCAACTTGCCTTCTTCTCTTCCAACATGTCATGAAATCATGACAGTTTTCCCTGCTTGCGCCTCTGCTTCGAACATGTCACGAAATCATGACAGTTTTTCAACTTGCCTTCTTCTCTTCCAACATGTCATGAAATCGTGACAGTTTTCCCTGCTTGCGCCTCTGCTTCGAACATGTCACGAAATCGTGACAGTTTTTCAACTTGCCTTCTTCTCTTCCAACATGTCGCGAAATCGCGACAGTTTTCCCTTGCGCTTTCTCTCTCCTCCAGAATGTCGCGAAATCGTGACGATTTTTCCCTGCACTTTCTCTCTCCTCCAATATGTCACGAAATCATGACATTTTTCTTTGCACTTTCTCTCTCCTCCAATATGTCGCGAAATCGCGATAGTTTTCCTATTTTCTGAATATGTCGCGATATCGCGACACTTTCCTTACTTGTATTTTTCTTTGAATTTTTGCATGTGGGCCACTTAGGTCTTTTTGGAAAAACACTATACATATTCTGAGAGATCTCTGAACTTCCTGATTGCTGCATCTGAATAGCTTCTGAGCATCTGAACTTCCTGTGCATTGAATCAAATGATCTAGCTGATTGTGTTGACAACAATGACAATCCTGTTGCTGCACTTTGCTCAACAAATCAATCTCTCACTCCTTGGTTAATGAATCTAACCAGGTATGCTCTCTCTTCGCCAAACCAAACTCTTTTGAGCCATTATTTGAGTCCCAATATGTTTCTCATGCAAATATCATTAATAATTTCTCTTGCAACCCTAAGCCTCAAAATCCTCAACTTGAAGATTTGAATATTATCTTGAACCTACGTCATTCTTTGTTGATTTTGGGACCTTCGAGTTTGCTCATTTCTAATAAATCTATGAATATCCTAAATAATACTTCTACCCAAGTAGAGAGTGCATGGATTTCTATAAGCACAAATCAATCCATTATCATAGAAGAAATTCTTAGTCCTCTTACCATTAGGAGTTAAAAAAACTTATGATTAATACTGACAGTGGAAAGAAAAAGGGTAGGTCGACTAATTTGGATATCGGGTGTAAAGCAATTGAAAATGACATTGCTAATGGGACTCAATCTACCATTCTCACTTCTCTTGCAGATCAGTCCAATGTTGACTTCTCGAATGATGATGGGAAGAGATCCAAACCACCTTCGACCTAAAGCATGGGAGGAGGTAAGAAATCCTCATCAAAATTTTTTAGATGAATATCCTATCATAGAATGTGAGAGGGCTCAATGGGTGATCCAAGCAAAGGTTGGTTTCATCCATGAGGAATGAAATCAAACCTAGTATTATTATGCTCCAAGAAATAAATATTGATAGTGCCAATAGTGAAATAATTACCAAAATTCTCTGGGATAATTGCGAGTATATTTTAAGTCTGGACCAAAGAACTTTTAGGACTTTTGTGCCTAGGGGATCCAATACAAATTGAAGGAAGGCTCATTTATTTCTCTGGTAGGGTTGTAAACATTTTATTTTATAACAAGGATACTAAACCCAGTGGGTTCTCTCAAATATATATGATCCTAATTATCCATCAGGTTGCTTGGATCTGTGGAGTATGCTAAGTCAAATGAGGTATATTTTTTAAAACAAAAGAAGGATGTTAGCTACTGACTTCTATACCCTGCTCTACCCATCAAAAAAATGCAAAGGGGACCCCATTTTGCCAAGGTGTTATGAGGATTTTGCAAAGTTTATAAATGAAAATTAGTTAATGGAAATTCAGTTAAGAGGAGATAAATATACGTGGACTAACATAAGGATAGGTAGCCAATATATTCAGTTAAAACTTGATAGAGTCCTAATTTCTAAATAAGCAATCCACTTGTTTGATAATGTCATATTCCATGATCTTCGTAGAATAGGCTCGGATCACAATCTACTAGTTATGGATGGTATTTTTTTAAACTCATCCTTTAAAACCACATTTCAATTTGAATCAATGTGGTTGCAACATTCAGATCTTAGAAGCAGGATTGTGGAATGGTGGGCCAAATATTTTCATGGGATGCCAAAGTTTCAAATTTCCTTAAAAATTTGATTTATCAAATCCAACCTCAAACTTTGGAACAAAGAAGTTTTTGGGAATATTTTTGAGTGCAAATAGAGCATCAAACATTAGCTCCAGGCTAATGAAGATCTCACCTGGCAAGGAAATTCAAAATTAACAATGAGGGAAAAGGAAAAAAGTCTCTTGGTAGAGTACCATAATATTTTGGATAAAGAAGAGACCTTTTGGAGGCAGAAATCCAAAGAATTGTGGTTGAAGGAAGGGTATTCTAACACAAAATATTATCATACCTTGACTCTCATATGCAGGATCACCAGTAAAATTTGAGAGTTGATCAGAAGTGATGGTACTATTACTAGCAATATGAATGAAGTTAGAAGTGAAGTGGTTGCCCACTTTCAGAACATACTTGAATCTCCTCAACCAAGCTTTGCCCAAGATTTTAATTCACTCCTTCAAAATATCCCACATCTTATTTCCTAAGAGTTTAATAGCCATCTGTTGGAGCCATTCACTGATGAGGAAGTTAAAGAGGTTGTTTTCTCCATGTCACCTAATAAGACCCTTAGGTTGGATGGGTTTTTCCCTTGGTTATTTCAACATTTTTGGGATGTTAGTCAGGATGTTATCAAAGTTGTTCAAGATGTTTAGTGAACTAATATCTTACCTACGGACACCAACTCTATATTTCTTGCTCTTATCCCTAAGTCTCATTCTTGTCCATCTATTACCAATTTTAGGCCAATCAGTCTCTGTAATGTTATATACAAGATCCTATACGAGGCCATTGTAAATAGGATGAAAAAATATTTCCAAACATTATTGAAACCTATCAAGGAAGTTCTATTTAGGGGAGGCTCATCACTTATGGTATTATAACCATGCATGAGCTCATTCATTTTGTGACCAAAAGTAAAAAACTAAGTCTTCTTCTCAAACTAGACAAGAATAAAGTTTTTGATTGAGTCTCGTGGGATTTCCTTTGTACTGTACTAGCTAAATTTGGTTTTCATGATTACTGGATTACCTTGATCAAGGATTCCTTTATTTTGCTTGGTTCTCAATATTGGTCAATGGATCATTTGTAGGATATTTTAAAAGTGGTTGAGGATTAAAGCAATGAGATTTGATGTTGCCATTTCTTTTCATCATTTCAGCAGAATCCTTGGGCAGCTCACTGAAGATTGATGTTCGTTAGGCATGATTTTTGGTATAAAGACTTCCTATGTCTCTAATCCCATAACTCATCAACAATTTGTCAATGACACTATTCTAGAAACTCTTGCATCTATTGCCAAGGCTAGGGCAATTAAAGTCATCCTCAACTTGTATGAGGAAGTCACAGGTCAAAAAATCAATTTTCAAAAAAGGAAAATCTTCTTCCTTAACATGCCCATAAATAGACAACTAAAATTTTTTAGAATCATGGGATGCTCTATCTCAAATATGCCATCCATGTATTTAGGTCTCATACTTTTTCAAGGAAATCCTAAAGATGCCATGTGGAATAATTTCATAAATCAAATCCTCAAAAAGCTCGTTGGATTTAAGGGGGAACTTTTAAGCCAAATAACTAAATCTACACTTGTTCAAGCCCGTTTTCAAAGTATCCTAGTTTTTTTCCAGTCCATTTTCAAAGCATCATCATCCATCTGCAAGAGAATTGAGAAAATATAAAAGAGGTTCCTTTGGTTCAGATCTAAAAATCATAGGCAACATCCTTTTGTTTCTTGGGATTAGGTCTATACAAAGAAAAACCAAGGTGGTTTGGGCTTATGTAAAGTGAGCAAAATGAACATGTCCCTTATAGCCAAATAGATATGGAGGATTATAAATAATAGTCAAGAAGCATGGATTGATATCATCAAAGGTAAGTATCTATAGCAAAAGTCCTTTTTGGATGACTACCCGCTCCCTCATGGATCATGGTTTTGGAATTCTAACATCCAAACCATAAATATCATAAAATAAGGGCTAATATGAAGAATTGGCTATGGGAGAAGCATAAAATTCTAGAAATATTCTTCAATGAAGGATCAACCATTGATCAATGATTCTAATATTGCTATCTTGAAGCCCACTACTGATCAAATATTTTATGATAAAGTGGATAATTCTATTCTCAGGTGTCCACAATGTGCAAAGTGGAAATCATTCCATAAAATATTCTCAGTATCGAGCAAAAAGCTATTGCATTTGAAATCACTAACCTTCTCATAATGCACATCATACCCACCAACTGAATCAAGACACTTCCATTTGGAGGTTCTGTGAAGATGGTCAATTTATAGTTAAAACTTCTTATTATCTTCGAGATCATCCCACTTATTGTTGACCCACCCATAGACTTGTCTAGCTCAATAACATTATCCCCAAAAATAGGCTTTTATTTTGGTTGGTGGTTCAAAATAAGGTCCTTACCATTGATAATATCCTTATTAGAGGTTTGAATCTTCCTAATTAGTGCTTCTTATGCAAGTATAATTGGGAATTAGTGGGTCAATTGTCCCTTCAATGTCCCTTCTCTTGTTCTATTTTTTATTCTATTTTTAAGATGGTTAGCCTTGCTTGGGCCCAATCAAGAATTATTTTGGAGTTGTGTGAGCAATGGCCCAATCCTTTTTCTAATCCCCATATTAAATCTTTCTAGTCCTTCTATATTCTCCATTGCCTTTGGAAATTTTGGTTGGAAAGGAACAATAGAGTGTTCTATGATATGTACAATTATTCTCAAATTATGTATCTTTGGACCTTCACCTTTGCTGTTGAGAATGCTTTATTAATCCCATATTTTGAGGCCCTAAGAGGTAGACTAGAGTCCAATTTGTATGTCTATCTTAAGCTTAATTTTGAGTCTCACAACCCCTCGACACCCAAGGTTGATAGATCCATGGTCAAATGGTCTCATCCACTGAGTGGATGGGTTAAGCTTAATTTTTATGGGGAAACCAAAGGTTATCCAGGCAAAGTAGGAGGTGGTGGAATAGTTGGGGACTATCAAGGGAAAATAATTTTAGCTTACATTGAAAACATGGGTATTCATTCCAACCATATCACTGAAGCTAGAGCTCTGCATTTAGGTCTTTCCATAATCAAAGGCCTTAATATAAAGAACCTCATCATCGAAGGAGACTCGATGAACATCATCAATTATATCAAATAGTCCCAGAATCCTGCTTGGAGTGTTAGCAACACCATAAGTGAGTGTAAAAAATACTTGGGCAAATTCAAATTTTTTTCCATCCAGCATGTGTATGGATAAGGTAATCATGTTGTAGATATTCTTGCAAACTTAGGGGTTTCAGAAGAGATCCTCCATATTTGGCACAATAATTTCCTTTTAAATCTCAGTGCTCATGTTAATACTGAAAGAAGTCTATTTCTCTAATGTTAGTTTGGGGTCGTGGTGGGAAGCCAAAATTCTAATGTTATTCATTTGTGATCACTCCTATGGAAATAAGTTGGGAGTCTTAGCACATTCAATCCATATCATCTTGAGTCATGTTAAAGCCTATCATATATAAAACTTGGTCAAATCATGTCTTCAATTTATGTCTAGTCAGCAAAATCCAAGTTGTGACTATTTCTTCCAGGTCAATAGTGGTGCTTGTCAGGTTTGCAATGATGATACCCATGTCAAATTTGATATGTCTGACTCATCCCTTTGTGGTATTTTCCATGGCAAAGTCAACCAAATCCATTTTATCTAAGCCTTGGATAGTATTGTTGTCCACGTTAACCCTTATTCAATTAATTTAGATTTTTTTGACACCATTGAATTTTGGTCGGTGCAAATTAGTCTGGACATTATGATTATCCATACCCCTTATGCAATTTACTATAGGAGTGGTAATATCATGAGCCATGTTAGCATGGGAAAAGATTATTTCAAATGGAAGTGGCATCCCAATCATGTGATGGAGTTCATTGGAAGTGGGGTGGTTCATCCAAACTTCAACTAGCTCACATGACGACATGGTGATGCAATTGAATGTGTTGGAAATATATCTTAGTATTAATGGTGTGTGTCAAACCTTCTTCATGGAGAATTTTATTCATCTGTGTCACAATCCATGATGGGACAAATTTTGTCACCATTGCCATTAGACTTTGGGTTTCAGTCAGTCTGAATGTCAATCAAAGCATTGAAACTTCTATTATATTGGTAAATATGTTGGATAATGCATCCATGTCCTTTAACACTACATGGACCATCCTCCAACAAGCCCTCAAAATGGCAAATGCCATAATTCCTAGAACCAAGGAGAGTAAAGATGTTGACAATGTTTATGACAACGTATCTAATGGGATTGAGTAGCTGGTTGATGTTCTATTTCCTCTCTGGGGTTTGCTATTCTAGTTTTGTTTCCACATTTTATCTTTATAAGTTGATTCGGGTTTGTAGTTCTATTTCCCAAAGTCAATATTTGAGTTTTGGTTTTGGTTTGATGGTCCAACTTACTTGTTGTCCAAAGGTGATCCCGGTTGGATTGCCTTATTTCAATTAGGTTTGTAAAAGGTTTAGGGATCCTTTCAAAACCCTTTTTACCGATAAAAATAAATAAATAAGAAAAGTTCAAATTTTAAATTTTCTAAACCTTTGATGTAGAAATCCTTTTAGCTCCCTAATACATTAAATTTGCAAATTTTCAAATTTAAAATTTTTTAAAGATTTAAAAATTTTCAAATCTTCAAAATACTTTAAAAACCTTAAAAATTAAAAAAATCTTCAAAAAAATTAACTCCTTCATTCTCTAATTCTTCAAAATTTTAAATACTTAAAAAACTTAATAAACTTCAAAATCTTAAAAAAGAAGTTAATATCTTTTAAACCTTATAAAAATAAAGCAATGTCATAAACCTTATCACTTCATATCTAAAACACTAGATTTAAATCAAAATAACCTTTTAAAAATATTAACGTGCATAAACCTTATGACTCCAATTTAGAGCAATTTTGAATTCAATTATTTCTCTCTCAAAATTTAATATTATGCAGTATGCACCCAATGTAATTTTTATACGTCACCTGGGATTGCATCGACAAAATTTTGTTGTTCAATGTTGCTCTCATTGTGTTTATTATTGTCACTCTTAATGCAATATTAGGTGATAATTAGAAAATTTTATTTATCCAGTATTCCTTAACACTTGGTTTTCCTCCCTAATAGCTTACTGCATTCTGATTCTTATCTCTATTGTTAGACAATGCCTGATTTGTGTACTATATCGATGAAGTAATAAAATACTTTGTTGCTAGTAACATCAACCCACTATCACATTGATGACCATGAGCATATCTTGGTAGCTCATCCTAAGGTTTTTTTTCATCTAATGGCTCATCCTTTTATGACCGATTCTCTCATGGTTTGATCATTGATAACTTGGCCTTTTGTAGCTCATTCTCTAATGGTTCATTCTTCTAGTAGCTTGTCCTTCCGTGGTCCATTCTCTGGTGGCTTGCTCTTTGATAGCACATTACCTAGAGGATCATTCTTTGATGGCTTGATTTTTTATAGCTTACCCTTCTATAGCAGGATTACGTGTAAGGGGTCAGCCTCAAAATGTATTTATAAAAGTTTGGTGAATCAGTTTTGAAATCCAAGCGAATAGTGTCCAAATGCATGTAGAAGGTTCACTATTATTAGGGGAAATATTGGAAATTTAAACTTAAAATGGTCAAATTATTATAAAATTGGGGTGAATCGACCCAAAAGAAATTTGCACCCAAGTTTTTTTGGCTAATGGACCCACGTCAAGGGTACCAAATCTTAGCCAACTCCAAATTTCAAAAATCCTAATTTTAGTCAATTTGGTAATAAATAGCCACTATGCATAACCCTAGAATCAATAGCATGTTCTCTAGAGCCTTGTTCTTTGATGGCTTGTCCTATTTACTCTAGTACTCTATGAGTGTTTCCTATTCCTCTCTAGTGCCCTGTGAATGCTTGTTATTCCGTGTTTGGCACCTTATGAACAACTGTTGTTCTATCTCTAGTTCCTTATCAACACTTGTTGTTTTGTGTCTAGTGTCGTATAAGTATTTTTTCTATCTCTAATTCCTTATGAGTGCTTGTCTATAGCACCTTATGATAACTTCTTATTATATGTCTATCGTGAAGGCTAGTGCTTGTTTGAACTTGAATCTATACAACCTTTTATTTTATCAAGCAACTATATGGTTGAGTACTTCAATTGTAGTCTTCCTACTTATGTTGTATTTCAATATTGACCTCTTGCTTTGTATATTATCCATTGTTGAATTCAATATTATTCTTGATGAATAATTATCCAAATGCCAAGACAAAATTGATATTTTTAGTCAATCTATTTCCTTATCTTAGGAAGCTTATAATGTTGTCTTCTCTTCTCTTCTGTATGATTTACTTATACTCTATTTTATAGAAGCTTTGTATTGCTTATTATTATTTGAAAAACTTAGTTTCTCCTCTATCCTTAGAAGCTTAAATACTCCTCTATCTCTAGAAGTTGAGATGTTTCTATATCTCCTGGAAGCTATGATGCTTCTCTATCTCTAAAATATTTCTCCAATGTCTTAGGTCACATCTAAGAACAAAATATGATTCTCCTCTTTTCTAGATAATATAATATCAATATAAGGATGAATATGAATGTCCCCAAATGACCAAATTTCTCTTGAGTTGGTTTTTTCTCAATATTCAATAGTGATTCTCCTCTTCTTCTATAGAAAATCTAGTATATTATCAGGGTAACTTTGAATGTCCCTAAACTTACAAATTTCTTTTGATTTGGCTCTCAATAAATCAATGTCTAAATTTCTCTTGAGTTGACCCTCAATCAATCTTAGTTGAGTCCATGTCTTCATCGGTTTTACTTCAACCAAGTGGAATGGCCCTAGCATCCAAATCAAGATGACTTATCCTTGTCCCCTTAATCAATTAGACCTTTAGAAATAGAGTCCATGTCTTCACTACTTTCAATGTGGATAAACTCAAATATAAATTTATCAAGAATGAAAAAAGCTAAATGGTGTCTAATAAAATAAATCTATAAAAAATGGATAGCATTAAGTCATAGCTGTAATACCACTGTTGGCTTTTAAGCCTTACTACCATAGAATATCACAAGTCCCAATATAAAGAAACCACAATATTAAAGGTCTAAATATTAATATTCAAGAGTAGAATTATATATATGAGCAATTAAATATATATCTAGGCCAATATAATAATGAAATAACATTCACTTATAATATCAAATATGAATGTAAAATGGCCAATATCATTCATGTACAAGCATGAAGAAAATTTACAATATTAATTGCTCAAAATTTGTATACAAGCTTTATTATCATTTTTTTCTCCTTTTTCTCTTGTTATATTCATTTAGTGTTATATTGTATGGAGATTTATATCCATAATATAGACATAGAATATGACTCTTCATGTACTTGACTATTGCTCTCCATATGACAACTCCCATGACCTTTGGCTTATCATCTTGCCACTTGTATACTAGACTCTTCACTCTCTTCTTACATGCACACTTGAATCTATGATACTTGCACACTTATACACAACACTTACTCTCCTAAATGAAATCCTAATACAATATGCTTATGCACATCCTCATATTAAATATTTGCACAATTACATACATGACACTTATGCATTTCCTACACATGGACACTTATATAAAAGGGGAAATATAAATCACTCATCTGAACTATAGAATCAACCCTAATATATTACATATTTACATGTGTACCATGAAAGTAGTATAGGGTTACATTTGCATGTACCAAATAAAGTAATATTCCTCAACAATGTGTAAGTGGGAATACTCAAATCTATAGTTTAATATATAGAGAAACCAAAGAGACAAGTGTTTCATTAGAGGATGATTAAATTAACATGATTTAGCTGCGCAAAATATTCAACTTGTTTCTAGAATTGATTTTTTGCACTTGTGTATACTTACTCATGGGTTTTGATTGTGGGTCCAAAGGTAAAATATATTTTAGTAGTTAAGTGGTAGTGAGTTGGTGGATAAATTTCTCAACTAAGATTGAAGTCATTTACACTCTTTGAATTTGTGTTCTTGAGTCATGTTACTCATGTAAGATACATGGCCCCAATTGAAGGCACCTATTTCTTGATGGCATAGTTGAGAAAATATACAAAAAATCCAAATTCAAGTCGATTTTTCTTGATTCATAGCCTGTCTAATTTTTTTTCTGATTTTGTTAATTTTTTCCAAAAAATTATGATATGCGTGAAACAACTTGTTTTCAATGAAAATTTGTATTATATTTGGTTTTTTCAATGAAAATTTGCCATTTTGTCAGTTTTTGCTTATTTTTTTGTTGATTCTTGATTTTTCCCAATTCCTTTCCATGCTGATTTTAATCTGATTCTCATTTTCTCAACTATGCTTTATGGAAATAATATATAATATATCAATCAATTTAATGGAGTAGATAGAATAGGTGAAAATGCATTACAACACCAAGAAGTAATTATGGAGAACTCATGCCACTCCATCCATGAACATCCACCAACTATATCCATGCTCTACTAGTGACTAAATTTATTCAATAAATTTTCCTTCTCTCAAGTTCTTTTATACACCAATTAATGTAGAATCTTATATCTTGGTATTTTGTAGGAATTACATTTTCTATTCTTGTTCTATTGAATATATCATGTATCCACCCAATTCCAGGGAGCATCATCCCTAGTGTTTTATTATTTTGTTTATATTGTTGTATGTACTTCACCATTAGTAATTTTTTCCTTTTTTAGTATAGCTTTTAGGATTTTATTGAGTATGAGCAACTAGTACCAAGATCATCCATTATGTCACATAAGGTTTCCTACCTTGTTATGGTTTCCCACTCCTCTATTTATTCTATAGTTTAGTGTAATAATTAAAAGTCACAACCATTTATCTTGTAACATCCTCATTTTATTTAATGTTACACCTATAAAAGTGTTCTTGTTCTGAAATGATCCTTGACCAAACTCTTAATATTAGTGGCTCAAATGCCTTTGTCCCTTCTAAAAAATTCCCTACACCGCTCTATTTCTTGGCCCCACTACCATAATTTAGGAATAAAATCCATATTTTACCCCTTTTAAAATTATCCCCTTTGTGGCAACTAGTGTGTAACAATTCCTTCTATAGATGGTGGCTCAAAGTCTTAACCTACATCGTGAGTCTCAGTATTCTTAGTAATAAGTTTAGACACCTTATTTTGAGTCACATGGATGGATATCAAACTTAACATATAAAACCTACTTTGGATGCTGGCATACATCAATAGATACACTAATGTGTGAGATTTAACTATAGATAATATTCTTGAGTTCCTATTGCTTGTGGAAGTTCTTAATAGAGTTAGGGAATCTCAATGAACTATACTACTTTTTTCTATGTTGTGTTCCCATATAATATTGATTTTACAAACAAGAAAAGGTTAATTGGTAGAGTTGATGATAGCTTGTTGAGAAAATGAGGGGTTTGGGTAACGGATACATCTCTTTTTAGTTTAATTAAAAAGAAGTTGTATAATCTATTCTTAAATTTGAAACATGGGTAATATGTGGCTAGGTATACTATTTAAAAGCCTGGTCATTTGAATTTCATTCAAAAGGTCTATTTAGAACAAATTTTTTGGTCTATATGGTTTTAATTTTTGAACTTGGAATTTAGACCTTTCCTTAAGGATATTGCTAGATGTCTAGGTAGAGTGGTCTAGTAAAAAAATAGGTGAGATAATTTCTTGAGATTTTGAGTATGGCCATGCATCTTTATGGAAATAGACCTAGATGGTGAGCTTCCACAACACAACTAGTTAATATCCCAAGTTTTAATGTGACTAAAGAGTTGTCTACCTCAACCAATGAAACACATGATTCAAGTGTAGGGAAGTATGCCATATGATGAGAGATTATTCCCATAAACACACTAGTATAATATGAACTACATGAATCCATGTTGTATCATAGAAGCAATAGAAAGAATGGTCTTAGGTCCATACAACCTACTTATACCAATAATTTAGGGGATCTTGAATGAGTGGTTATCTACTCATTCATTTAGTGTACATTTATGTTAATTAAATGAGATTCTTATCATATTGGTGAATCATAATAAAGAAACCATGGGTTTGCAATAATTTAAGGGTGAATAAAGGAACATAGAAGTTAATTCTAATTTATAAAATTAAATTTATTCTAGGTATATAACTAGGTTATTTAATATAGATTCTGCATCACCCTCCTATGCTACACAATTCCTCATAATAAACAACACTAATGGCACCTTGATATAAAGACAATTTTGTTTTATGGATGAAATTTTAAGAAAATATAAGGTCATACCCTTATCTCATCAATTAAGTATAGCTATTCAAAAATATATATTGCATTAGTGATAAGGAATTCATGGACATTTCATCCCAAATGATGCTCAATGGGACATATAGAAGCAAAGAACATTCTAAGTTTTCATCAAAAGAACAACATGCACTTGTTTTTTTTCATTGCTTTGAATCCTTAGCCATAATACCTTCTATTAGATATAATCCACCATGAAATTTCTAATTTTATCTTGTAATTTTAGGGGGTCAACCTTCAAGGATAGAAAGCATAGAGTGATATAGGTTGTTTATCAATATAATATCAATATTTTTTCATTATAAAAAATTAAGTGTAATGATTGAAAACTGGAACTAGGATTATAGGTTATTTGGAAATTAGTGACAGATACTTACAACAACTTACCCTTTGGAGCAAAAGATAACTAAAGAATTTGTGGACCAGATTACAAGTACATTTGAATCAAGATGCAAGGTGAAATTTGGACCAGCCACATCAACAATAAAAGTAACCAAAATAATGTTGCATGAGAGTGATAATTGATCCCAAGAGAACTCTCTTCCAATCTATCCATATAATATACTTATAACAATATTATAAATATTGCATTGTAAGATTAAAAAATAGCCTAAAATGGTTAAATAGACCTCAAAATGAAGGTTGGCTCTGTAGCATTTGCTTGGATATGTATTGCGTAACCACTAATGTCAATTAACGAAAAGTGAAAGTTGTTTGACCTCCATTGTGATTACTATTTTAGGATTTTATGAATGAATATCATGCTTTAATTCAGTTTTGCTACACTTCATGACTAGTTTATTCCGTTAAAGTGAATTATGCTCTTTGGATCACTGTTGGATTGCTTTTCATAAGTCTTTAGAATGGTTAAATAATATAGTTGGAATTAGATGAACTCTATAATATTTTTTAAAATGGTTGGTGCATTAAGTTTGATTGGAAGTTAATTGTGCTAGGATTTTATGCAGTATGTATTCAATGCTATTACCCTATACCTTGTCCATAATTCAACAACCCTTCTAAACCCTTACTCCTTTCCAACCCTTCTATTTATTTCTTTTATTTGCAACCCCTATTCTAGTTTATAACAATTTTAAGGAGCCATCCTACTCTAGAGATTGAACTTGGGAGAAATAACATTCATCTTATGTTGGCTAAAGTATAGGATGCACTTCATAGACTTAGGCATATTTTAGACCAACATTTTTTGGCATGCTTGATGAGACGAATTTTGTCAATTCATCCACCTCCTTGATTGAGAAGAACCTTGGTGAAATTATGTTCTCCAAGATCATTCCATTATTCACCTGGAAACTTTGTTGCATCATAAGTGGTTAATAGACACTAGTTGCCACTTTATTCTAATTTTTATGTTTACAAGATCCGTATCAAAGAAACTTGAAAGTCCATTGCAATTTCGAAAGTTGTCATCTTGGAGGTTGATACGAACCAAATACTTTCCCATTGAACCATTGTCTCCTATATAAAGTGTAGCTTCTACCTATTTTGAATCTCAATAGTTTCCCAATACTTCTCACTCAATAGCAATAGTTCAACAAGGTCAACAAAATCCCCAAAAATTTATCAAATATAACACTACTAGGCTACTTGGTCTAGTACATCTCAAGTACATTCCTTAGGCAATGCTAAAAAAAAACATATTAACACTACCAAGATTTGGTTTCAATGGCCACCATTCATAATATCTAAAAGAAATACGTCATGGTGTGACTCCTTACCTTATACTTTTGAGGGAAGATATCCCACTAGTATCAGAATCTCAAAGATGCAAATATTTATTCCTGGGATGATTTGGCCAGGTTAATTTTTGAAGAAATAATGATCTAGTTGATCCATTCTCATTGCTCACATAATTCATCACCATTAAGAGACATCCTTAGGAAGCCATTACTAATTTCAATATCAAGTTTTAGCCAGACTTAGAGAAGAATTCCTACAAAAAAAAGACCACCTAGTCCCTAAGCCTATATCTACTATATCCATGCTTTTGATTCTTACCTTGGTCTTTAGATAAGAAAATATATTGTGGTTATTTTACCTCAAGTTTATCAAGTTATTATGAATGCAGAGAATACTCTAATTTCTATGGAAAGACTTCTCCCAAGGGCCATTATGCCATATTTCCCAAAAATTGTTCAACCCTCTCTATAGAGAGAAAACCTAATTAAAATCATGCATATGCCTTAAATAGATCTCATTCATGTCCCTAAGGTGTTACCTATAGTACTAACATTATCAATATTACCTACCTTGGAGCCAAAATAATCTCCAATGATGCAAGAAGTATTGACTACACTAAAGACTTTGAGCAACAAAATGATAGCTATTAAATAATAGAGGCCAAAAGATACTAGCCTAGAAGATTCCTAAAATGTTAAAGATCATAAGGATTCAACTAGCAATATGGCTAAAAAATCTAACAATATTTTTAATGATCAAGAATCAAAACCATCGACCTCTACACTAGAAGGAAGCCTCTGGTGCAGAGTATGTAATGATCCTCATAATGTTGATACCTATATGATATACAAGCATCAAGCTCAATTAGTAGCTATAAATAAATATGAGAAGGCACAAAAGGGATAGATTAATATATTATGGGATTTAAAATAAAAACAATATTCTTTAGAGGAAGAATCCATATTAGTTCTAACTAGGTCCAAAAACATTATTACAAATAGATCCATATAATTTAGGGTCATTCAGAGTTCCATCCCAACCTCGAAAGTCAAAATAAAAATGCCACTTGATTTTAGATAATATTTAGTTTAGCCAAAACATAATAAGACCCTACCTCTACCAAATCTATATAAAGCATGACCAAATCCAAAGCAAGGTAAAAAAGGTAAAAGAGACTTTGGTCGATTCTAAATAACAAGCCCCAGATAAAATAAGAAATCCTTCCATAACCAAACAACAAAGGATAGAATCTACCCAGGAGTATAGGAAAAATTTGATAAAATAGAGAAAAGATAAAAGAAACAACCAAAATAATTAGAATTTAACATTGTTAAAGAACTGAAGAAGACTCCCTCAAAAATGAGCATGTATAATACCTTGATGATTCCTATATGGATTGACATTTTTTAGAACTTTGTTGAAGATGGTCAATCTCAAAGGTGTATCAAAATTAGAGTATATTCTAGCTCTCGATATGGGAAAAAAAAGACCACTATCTTTCTATATGTCTTTATGCATGAAATATTAGATCACAGATGCATGGTTGATTCTAGAGTTGCAACTGCCGTTATGCCTAAAGCATTGTGCAAAGCTATGGATATGGAATACACCTATTCATGTCCCAAATTTTTGCAATTGTATGGTATCCCTATTAAAAGTCAAAGTAATCAAGGATATTCCCATGCTACCACATAAAGCACTAGAAATAAATGTGATACAAGAAGTGATAACAATAGAGCTCGAGCCCTAATTCAGACTCTATATTTCCTAAAAATTTACAACAAAGTTAGGAGGCTATATGTAACTGGATTACTCCCACATGGTAATTTTGCATAAAGGGAGAATGATTAAATTCAACCCAAAAATGTTGATACCCTACCATATAGAAAATATTAATGAGGATTGTATCAATATGATCAGTGAGGAAGTAGATCCTTTGGAAACCAAAATCAAAGAGTTACAAATAGAATATGAATTTGCTCTTAAAGACTTCAACGTCATGATCAAAACTAAAATTAGCACATACCACATAGCAAAGCTAAAATTATAAAAAGTACAAGCTATGACAAATTAAGAGCTCCAAAAAATAGAGGTTTGGAAGCTTTATTTCAATGAAGCTAAATATAGGAACGATGTTAGATCTGGAGTAGTTTTAATATCTTTTTTGGAGGGGATAAAAAAATTCTCTTACAGATTAACATGGAGCTACACCAACAACACAACCGAATATGAAGCTTTGTGTCTTGGCTTGTTGCAGGTAGAGAAAATGGAGATAAAATTGTTGTCCATATTTAGTGATTTTAAGCTTATAGTCAATCAAGTAATAGAAAATTGCAATAGTAAGCACCATTAATTGAAGGCATACCATAATAGGGTGTGAGACCTAATGGAAAGTTTTAAAACATTGAATATGAAATATATCCCCAAGGGATAAAAGAAAATGGCTTAAACATTAGCTTCTCAAGGTGAAAATTTTATTCCTTCTACTAATTATGGTGAGAAATAAAATAAAGCAAAGATAGTATTTAGACAATCCTAGACAAATAAATATTCTAGCAAGTGTTTGAGGATGATCAAAAAATCATTGACTTCTTAACAAGAGAGGCAATTTACGTGACACAACCAAAAGAGATGATGCAAGATATATTATTCAACTTTAATATAATCATATACCTAAGGGGTTGATCACCTCAAAGAGCTTGTTTGAAAACAACGACCCAAAAACTAGATAAAAGATGAGAATAGAAGAATAGTGTTGCGAAACCATACAATTATTTTAATATTCACAACACTTCAATATTGAGTTATTATTAACAACATGCAAACAATAATAATTCAAATTCAAATACCATGAACAATTTGCAAATATCAAATCCAATCCAGACAATAAGAAAATAATAAATTTGATCAAATCAATGCCACAAAAAATCCATAACCACTCGAAGAGGGAAAAGTCTCATAGTCACTTTGAGAGGGAAAAGTCTCTTATGCATAGAAGATGTGAATTAAATCCAAATTCTTTAATGATACCTACTAAGGAATATTTCACCTTATTTATAAATAAAATCAAACCTAAATGCTCAAAGGTTGACTATTGCACCTAGAGGCTTGAGCTATTAATATTTAATAATTAAATATAGCTAACATGGCTATATTGGAACCATAACATGGCTCCCTCTTTCAATTTTTTATTTTTTTTAAACTAGAACATAATAGAAAATGCTCTTAGGCTTCCACATAATATCTTCTTGTAGGTGGTCTTACCACTTGATGAGGAACTCCTAAAATTGTAGAGATCAAATATGATGCACTCTAGACTACAGTATTGCTTTGGTCTAAAGAGTTATTCAACCTTCTTCATCAAGTAATGGAATCTTTTTCTAGTACTATACCTTTTGGCCATTAACTTGCTTGAGACATGATACATGAAAAACTAGATGGATGCAAGAAGAGGGTGGAAGCTCCAACTGATATGCTATTTTACTAATGTGATGAACCACCTTATAGGGCCCATAAATTTGAGGATCCAACTTTTGATTAGATTTAGTCTTCAAGGATAATCTATTATAAGGTTGCAGGCACAAAAAGACCATTTATTCTACATTGAATTGTTGTTCATAATGGTATGAATCATTTTGTTGCTTCATACGATGATGCAGGAGCATCCAGCAGCACCAGCAGCAGAGGCATCAAGTTGCGAGAAAGCCACTTCAAAAGAGTCGGCTCATGAAGCAGAAGAAGAAGGCGGGAAAAAATTTACTAAGGCAGAGGAAGAGGAACGTCGTGATTTCATGACATGTCGTGAAATCACAACAAAAAATTGCAAAGGAGGCATAGTGAGAAAATTGTCACGAAATTGCGACAGCAGCAACGAGGCGGAGGCAGGGATAGAAAAGAGTAGCGAAATCGTGACGTCGCAAAATCGCGACGTCAATGCAAGGAGGAGGCAGTGGCAAAAAACAGTAGCTAAATCGTGACGTCACGATTTCATGATGTTGAGGCAAGGCGGAGGTGGAAGGAGAAAGTGGTAGCGAAATCATGACGTAGCGAAATCGCGACGTCGCGAAATCGTGACGTCGGAGCAGCAGCAGGAGGGCGCAGTGGAAGTGTCACAATTTTGTGACATGTCACGAAATCATGACTGTCGTGAAATCGTGACCAGTGTAGGCGAACGAGGGGCAACCGAAGGGAAAGGTTGTGATATCGTGACCTGTCGTGATATCGTGACAAAAATCGAAGCGAAAGGCTAAGCGACGATATGCAAGCGCGGAGGCAAAATGGTCGCGATATCATGACATGTCACGATATCGTGACCAAAATGGACAGAGAGCGCAGGGAGGTTGAGACGTCGCGATATCACGACATGTCACGATATCGTGACAGAGAGAGAAGAAGGTGCGGGAGAAAGAGAAAGAGATGGTAGGAAAAACTACGACAGGCGGTATTTTCAAAATTTGTTCCAATTTGACACGTGGCACCCAGAGTGCAGTAAAGGCGAACAAATACCAAGAAGCATGGGGAACAAAGAGGATGGGCGCGTAGAGAATCTGACGGATTCAATGGTGACAGGGACCATGCGGAGAGGGGTCTTTAATCGGGTTGGTGCCGATTTATGTGAAGGATGTTCCGGAGGGAGTCATTATTCGGGTTGGTGAACCCATTTTCGAGGAATGTTTTCAGAGGGTCGGGGCCTCTATAAAAACCCAGTTGAATGTATTAGAAGAGATGGTGGATTCGGGTAATATTGCATACAGAGCATGAGTGAGAAAGAACCAAGCTGAGCGCTAGTTAATGTAAGCCTGCGGGCTGTTTGCATGTAATTTCTAGATTTTAATGAAGAAAGCTTAAAGTTGAGCAAGTGTTGATGTGTGTGTTTTACGTGTGATTTTATCGGTCCACCGTCAGTGGTATCAGAGCTAGTGATTCTGAGTGCGTAATAGATCGCCGAACGTGAGGCAGTTACGCTAGGATCTATGGTAGGGTTCTAAGAGAGAGAGTGAGTTTGGTCTTTAAGTGCATAAGCAGATTCGTCGAGCGTGAGGCAGTTTACGCCAAGACCCAATAAAAAAAAATGCATTCTCGAAGAAGACGGGACAGCAAGGAAGATATGGTGACAGAAGAAGAATTTATAGCTTTGCAAAAATAGTTGAAGGCCCTGCAAGAAGAGTGGCTCCGAATGAAATTGCAGAAGCAAGAGGAGCGGCAAAGAAGGCGGGAAGAAAGACAGAGAAAGAAAGAGGAGAAGCTGAAGAAGGCTGCAGAAGAGTGCAGCAGTACCGAGACCTGCCCGGAAGAAGGCATAGATTTTTTTGTGCAAGGGGAGGAGTTGAAGCTGGCTGCAAAAGAAGTTTGCAGCAATGAGAAAATCTGTCTGGAAGAAGACAGAAGTTGTGTGGACCGGGAGACGGGGTTGGGACAGTCTTCTGAAGCAGAGAAAAGTCTGGAAGTGTTGCAGGAGGCAGTAATCGGACCAAACAGAAATGAAGATCACTTCTCCACTTACCCTAGGTGTCTGATGCAGGAGCATCCAGCAGCAGAGGCATCAAGTTGTGGGAAAGCCACTTCAAAAGAGTCGGCTCAGGAAGTAGAAGAAGAAGATAGGAAAAATTTTCCTAAGGCAGAGGAAGAGGAACATCGCGATTTCGCGACATGTGGTGAAATCGTGACAAAAAATTGCAAAGGAGGCGCAGTGAGAAAATTGTCGTGAAATCATGACATGTCGTGGAATCACGACAATAGCTGCGAGGCAGAGGCAGGGACAGAAAAGAGTAGCAAAATCATGACGTCGCGATTTCGTGACGTCGTAAAATCGCGATGTCAAGGCAAGGAGGAGGCAGCGGTAGAAAACTATAGCAAAATCACGACGTCATGATTTCATGACGTCGTGAAATTGTGACATCGATGTGAGGCGGAGGCGAAAGGAGAAAGCGGTAGCGAAATCACGATGTCGCAATTTCGTGACGTCGCGATTTCGTGACATCGTGATTTTGCGACGTCGGAGCAGCAGCAGGAGGGCGCAGTGGAAGTGTCACGAAATCATGACTATCACAAAATCATGACCAGTGCAGGTGAACGAGGGGCAGCTGAGGGGAAAGGTCACGATATCACCATAGAAATCGAAGCGAAAGGCTAAGCGGCGAAACGGTCGCGATGTCGCGATATCGCGACGAAAATTGGAAATGCAAGCACGAAGGCAAAATGGTCGCAATATCGCGACATGTCACGATATCGTGACCAAAATGGACAGAGAGCGCAGGGAGGCTGAGACGTCGTGATATCGCGACATGTTGTGATATCACGACGGAGAGAGAAGAAGGCGCGGGAGAAAGAGAAAGAGATGGCGGGAAAAAACTACGACAGGCGATATTTTCAAAATTTGTTCCAATTTGACACGTGGCACCCAGAGTGCAGTAAAGGTAGACAAAGACCAAGAAGCATGGGGAACGAAGAGGATGGGTGCATAGAGAATCTGACGGATTCAGTGGTGACAGGGACTATGCGGAGAGGGGTCTTTAATCAGGTTGGTGCCGATTTATGTGAAGGATGTTTCGGAGGGAGTCATTATTCGGGTTGGTGAACCCATTTTTGAGGAATGTTTTCAGAGGGTCGGGGCCTCTATAAAAACCTAGTTGAATGTATTAGAAGAGATGGTGGATTCGGGTAAGATTGCACGCAGAGCATGAGTGAGAAAGAACCAAGCCGAGCACTGGTTAATGTAAGCCTGCGGGCTGTTTGCATGTAATTTCTAGATTTTAATGAAGAAAGCTTCGAGTTGAGCAAGTGTTGATGTGTGTGTTTTACGTGTGATTTTATCGGTCCGCCGTCATACGGTTATCGGCCTAGGCAAAATTACCTTTAAGAATTTAAAGCACAATTTGACATTGTTGTAACAAATCATCTACATGGGTCACTTCAAAAGATCCTAGAACATAATCTATGATTGATGGGGCTTTTGACCATACAAAGCTTTAAATGAGGATATATTAAGGGAGAAATGGTAGGAAGCATTGCACCACCATTATGCAAGTGAAATCCATTGAACCTAGTGCTATTGCTTATCTTGAAAAATACAATGAAGGTAAGTATCCAATATTTATTAATGATCTTTGTTTGACCATCAGACTGGGGGTGATATGAGGAAGACATAATCTAATTGGTACCACTAATATGAAACAATTACTTTCAAAAAGTGCTAGTGAATATAGTGTCATGGTCACTCACAAAAATTTTGTGTATACCATGTAACTTAAAAATATAATAAAGAAATACCTTGACCACCATGTCAAATAGGGATGTTGTACTACACAAAAATGAGCATACTTGGAAATACGATCTACTATTATTTTAGCCTCTAATTTGGATAAGGGTGGTGAGAGGTGAGAGGCACAACAATCTTGCTATATTATGGATAATTTTTCTATAATAACCTATAAATCAATACGAGAAAGAGTAGAAGTGGATGGGATTGGGTAAAATTTAATAAATAATTGAGGGGTGTTTAATAATTAAAAAAAATAAAATGTGAAAGCAGGGGGTTTAATACTAAAAAAAAGAAATGTGAAACCATGGATATGCATGGGGAAGAACAGGAAGACAAGTGACGAGGGGTGTTTAATAATTAAAAATAAATAAATGTGAAAACAAAGGGTTTAATAATTTAAAAAAATGAAATATGAAAGTTTGGGGTGTTTAATAATTCAAAATAATGAAATGTGAGATGGTGGAGATGCAGAGTAGAGGAAAATGCAACAAAAAGACAATGGAGATGACTGCCCTTTCTATTAATAATTTTTTTTTATTATTTTATTATTTTATTATTTAATAAAATAAGGAGTTGTGCCAAATAATTTAAAAAAAAACCCTAATTAATTCTAGAAATACAAAGAAGAAAAAAAAGAGATATGAAAAGGAATGTTTGCTCTCTCTATTAATAATTAAATTAAATTTTATTTTATTTAATTATTAATATAAATTAGGGAGGGGACTTGAACTGAATAATTAAAAAAAAAAGAAACCTAATTAATTTTGGGAAATCAAATGTATCTATTCTTTTGTAAAATATTGGATTTTTTTTCTTAGGGCGGAAAATATATTTATTAATTTCCATTGGTTCCAAAATAATGCTTTGATACCACTAGTTGTGAAACCACACAATTATTTTAATATCCACAACAAAACTTAAATATTGAATCATTATTAACAACATGTAAACAATAATAATTTTTATTCAAATACCATGAAAAATATGCAAATATCAAATCCAATCCAAACAACAAGCAAATAATAAATTTGATCAAATCAATGCTACAACAAATCCACATTTGCTCAGAGAGGGCGAAGTCTCATAGCCACTTTGAGAGGGCAGAGTCTCTTATGCACAAAATATGTGAATTAAATCTAAATTCTTAAAGCAAGTGTTTGCTATCATGAAGTCACTTAAAAATCTCAAACATTATGTCTCAAAGTAAAAAAGTGGTCTATGTAGTTTACTTAGACATAAAAAATTTCATTCTTCAAAGAGAACTAGAAGAAAAAAAAGGTGAATGGATCTCTAAAATACAAGAGTATGACATTGAGATACGACCTACCAAGTTGGTAAGAGGTGGACCCTTATACCAACAATTAGCTTCTATAACAAAATTGGAATACAACATGTGTAGAATATGACCTCGAGGTAGAGTGTGAGAATGAGCAATGCATAGAAGAAATAGATTGGTTGATAAATTGGTAAAATATTTCCAAAAAGGAAAATGCTTGAAAGGATTGAATGCTTTGTAGAGGCATAGATATAGATTACAATCATTGAAATATGTCTTATTCCTAAAAGGACTATTTAGAAAAAAAATTAATGGAGTCCTTTTCTACATAAAACTAGAACAAGATCAAAATGTGTTGAATGAGTTTCACTTAAGCTTATCTAAAGGACATTAATCATGGAAAACAACTACAAGCAAAATTATTTTAGGTTGGTATTATTGGTCTACCATCTTCACAAATGCCTTCAAAGTAGCTAGGAATTGTGAGAAATATCAACAATTTATCAAAAATAATAAAAATCCTACACTCCCCCTACAACCGATTATAGTAGAGGAGCCTTTTCAAGAGTGTGGACTAGACTTTATTAGAATCATAAATCCAAATTTATCCACTAGACATAGTACATCCTAACAACAATTGATTATTTCACTAAGTGGATAAAAGTAGTAGCCACAAAAAATCAAACCAAGATACTATGATTGAGTTTTTGGAAAATCTAATCATGAGATTTAGTATCCCAAACACCATAATAACGAATAATGGATCTGGTTTTATAGGATCAAAGATCATTGAATCTACAAGCAAATATGGCATCTACTTAAAATCATATTTAAACTACTATCTATAGGGAATGGTTTAACTAAATACACTAACAAAAAGTTGCTAAAAATCATTAAAATAATTATTGGGAAGAGTAAAAATAGTTGGCATATATTACTCGATCAAGATTTATAGACAAACCAAATAACGACTAGGTTTTGCCTATCTTGGTAAATGGCCTACATTTAAATCATTTTGTGTAAAATTTCACCACCCTTGCATTATATGTACTTAAAGAAAAAAAAAAATAAGCCATGGGAATATTGAAATGTTGAAGCTAATTGGCTAAATCAAAATCTAGCCAATAAAGATTTTTGATATTTTACATGTTCATTTGCTACACAAGCATAGTAGCCATAATTTGAAAAATATGCAAATCTCTTACACATTCTCAAGAAATGTAAAAATTTGATCTTTAATAAAAATAAAAGCATGCACCAACCCACTACATTAACTGAGTTAATGGCCAGTTCCATGCTATTTAAATAAACATTTCGATGAGAGATGTTTCCACAAAATTTTCTAAGTGCAAGAATATTAAAGCTAACAAAGCATTTTGAGAAAAATTTGTACAACAAGTAATGACAACTAGTAAATAATTTAATACAAAGGCATTGTAAGACAAGCTCAATAGTCATGGCCAACACTAAAACATCTACTAATAAGGCAATAGGTGCTAAGAAGACCATGGAAACAAAGAATATGTAGAAAGAGAATAAGGTGTTGTAAGAACACACCAATAGAATTTGAGATATGAATATCACTCTACAAGTTATGTACAAGGGTATTTGAGAAGCTAGAGCACAAGAAATATCATCTTGTTACCTAGGTTCATTTGCATGGCACTCATTACTATCTTCATATATCTATAATCCAGTGCATCCCTATCCTCAATTAGTGCTAGCAGTTATACAATACTATAATCCCCAAATGAGAGTAGCCCAAAATTGGAGAGGCTAGATACTATTTTATCTTATGCTTAACCTTCTCATTGATGTATTGACTATTGGAGCCAAGTCTAAGGCAACCCCTAAAATTTTTACTATCAAAGGTTAAAAAAATATTATAACCTTAGGAGACACAAATATAGGAAAAAATATTTTAAATCCTGGTTAGAATTGCAACTATATCACCCTCCATCTATAAATACCCTTCCCAAAATCCCACTCCTAATTTAGAGTTCAGATACCCAAATATATCATTAATACTAGCTATCATATTCAGACTGCCAATAGATAAATATATCCATGACTATAAAATTTCCATGGTGTACGCCATTTCTTATCCCCACTATTATGACATATACCACTCTAATCAATCAAATAATTCCCTTTTATTTTATTGGTATGATTTCTTATGTAAAAGAATACATGAGCAACTCATGCAGTTGCAGATTATAAAATATGGGAATTTTTGATATCCTTCACACTTATCTTGGTTATTATAGCACATTAGAAAGCATGGCATGGATAGGAATAAGCAAGCAAAATGATAAAGGAAGAGACATGGTGATAGTATATTGGACATACATAATCAAAGCCTACAATCCCTACTAAAACCTCAATAGGGAATTCCTAGGACCAGTATTGAAGCTTATATATGAAAATATTTCTCGACTATCTCAGATAATAGTTGAAAGATTATATATCCCTTGGTTAGAAGAAGGGGACTAGTACTTCTTGAGAGAAGGGCAATGATAAGGTTATACGACTTTTTGGGAAAACCATTTTTGCTACTATATTATGTCACTTATTGTGTGTTTGCTATGGAATACTTCCATCAAGTAGATGAGATAAACATAGCATTTTACATGGATATAAATAAGGTCAATACAATTTTTGAGCCTATTATGCTAACAAAAAAGGGTTAAGGTGAAGTCTTGAAGGCTATACTTGATAGGCTAAAATTTATGTGCAATACCACACAAATGGAAGTATGAACCTCTTGGACGAATTAAAAATAAACTAGCAGAATTGAACAAAGGCAAACCTCCAACATTCAAATGAGTTGATTGGTATGAGATTGATCAACTCTAGAATAAATCTAAAGAGAAGAAATTGGATTGGAATATAAAAAAAATTCAAGATGTGCCTTCTTGGAGAGATTTCTATGAACCTAAGTATGATTATGATCCAAAGAAAAATAAATATCATGACTTAACCTAAGCTAAAATAGATACAATGATAGAAAAAATAGGTTGGAAAGAAGGCAAAATCAAGGAGTGGTGGATTTTTAGATGTGAATATGGTGTACATAAATTGATATTCCTATTGGCTCTGGATAATTGTTTTTTATAAAAGTACTATAAGAACATAAAAACTTGGAATCTCAGAGAAGAACAAGTTAAAGCCAAATTTGTTGATAGCAAAGGAGAAGAAGTACAAGAAGGAGAATCCCTTGTACAAGAAGAGGAAGAAATAGAAATTGAGAAAATAAGTTTTAGAAAAGAATGTAATGAAGATGTATTAATATTTGAAGAAGAACAAGTTGAAGGTACCACTATAAAAAATCCAAAATAATTGAATACCATAAAAATAATTTTGAAATCTCATCCAAAAACTTCAATGTTTTTCCCAACTAAATTCCAACAAGAAAGGTACCCAAAAGGGTAAAAAATCTTGAAAAAATGGGATACACTAGAGGAGGCTTAGGGAAAATTACCACTAGATCATAAGATCTCTTAAAAGTGTAGCAACAATTTCAAAAATTATCTCTAGAAGCCTCATTTCCTAAATACCCTATTGCCAAAGAAAAAAATAAGAGAAGTAGGCCCCCCTAGGCTAATGAACATGCTCAACCTGACTACTTATCAATAGATAAGGGTCACCACCACTCCAAAAGTTGACAAGACAAAATATGAGATGATGACAGATGACTCGCATAACAACACAAGCAATAGACATTGTATGACTACCATTATAGGATACCCTGCTCAATGTTAAGGCTTAGGTCAACAGTATATATATTTAATATGATAAGTTGATACACAAATGCAATAAATTGGTAGATAAAATAAATATCCTTTAACCAATGGCAAAGGAAGAATGAAGAAATCCTTGGAAACCAAAGATTCAAAATCTAAAGAGGATGATTATGAAGCACTTAACCCCACAATAGTTGCAATAAAATAGGAAATGAATCGTCTTGATAGAAAAAAAACAAATTATGCAAGAGGAGTTGGAAAGAGAGAGGAAAAAAGCTCAAGCTTCTCACTTATCCTAAATAATTTTAGTACAACTAAGAAAATAAAGTTGGAATAAAATCCTCCAAATAACTCTTCAAACCTATCCAATCATCGACTAGTTACAATTTATCATAGAAGTAATAGAAACCACAAAGAAAGATCTAGCACAATCCCAAGCTAAGTTGGAAGATAAGATAGAAAATGCCAAAGAAATTATCAACCTAGCTAAAATTTTAGACACCTAAAATATGTCATATTGAGGAGACTACTTATATGGACTCCCTGAAGACCATATGACCCACCTTGGGAAACCCTAGGGATTAAAATAGTGGTTTTCACAACTCAAACAAGGGATATTTCCCTTTGCAACACTGGTCATCCCTCCTAGGAATGGCCTCCAGGGGCCCTCCTACCAAGGGACGGTCCCTAGTCAAGGTTGTCCCACCCCAAGATGGTCGCACCAGAAGTAAACCTACGCATGAACTCATACCATAATTTTGCATGTGCATGAGCTCAAATTAGGCAAAAAGCATGATGAAATCAGTTCACATGAGATTTAAAGGAAAAATCATTCATTTTCTCAATGCGAACTGATCCTTCACTTTTTCATTCATATAGTGGTACTATTATTAGATTCCTTTAGAGGAATCTATATACACCCCTATTTCAAAATATATACAAAGATCTCAAATTTCAAGTAATGAAGTGCTGCTAGAATTTTATTAGAGATCTAAATAACTTTTGTAAGGATTGAAGTGCTATCATCGCAACTCCCTAAGAAGGCCATGTCGTTGGATTGCTCCAAAGGATAGAGGTGAACATTTCCTTCTTTTGCCTAATCTTGCTAGTTTGCTTTGAAGATCGATTCAGACCCATAAAGCCACTGCAATAGCCCAACCAATCCATCAAAAACACCAAAAAATAAAATATGGAGTCACCGTCGCATCGGCCTCGAGAAAAGTATCTATGGGTTAGCGGTCATCTCACTCAGATACAGCCCTCAGGTATGGCCATATCACATAGAGATGACCTCTAGGTCCATATATGTTTGCTTTATATTTTATTTTAATAGATTTTAGCAATTTTAGCTTAGCTAGATTTCATTTCCCGCACACATTTATCATATTTTTATTATTTATCACTTTTGTTATCAGTTTATCCGCACATGCTATTAACTCCTTTTGTGCTTCTTATGTGCAAATTATAGAATTGCTACAAGGAAGAGCACGAGAGTTTGACATTATCACCCCTTGCAAAGGTCATGAAGAAACCCTCCGTTAGACGGTTCGTGGATGCAAAATGTCTGCATAGTGTACTAAGACTATGTTAGAGAGGGTCAAACCCTTGTATGATGTATCTATTGTATCACACTATTGAACTCCCTAAAGGGATGTGTTTGTAACCCATTTTGATAAAAACAATATATTATAAATAAAAAGGACCCAGTTCATTATTTCCTTGTTTATCATAGTGTGTTACATTGCATGCTTTTGGTGTTCAATTATTGCTATCATTATTTCTTGTTGGTGCACTGGTTTTTTATCATTTTAGTGGTGATCATAGTGGGATGATACTCCCTTATATTTGTTTATTCGGTTGGTTGTTGTTTATCCTTTTGTTTTTAGGTTATAGGCTTGACCATCTACTACAGATATGACCCCTGTTTAACAATCATCTCTTATAGGGATGGCCTCTATCTAGTAACTGTCCCACTAGAAGATGATATCATCTTAGAGAGCAAAAAAGTAGATAGCTAGAACATCATCAAACGTAGGTTTTCATGGTAAGTACATATGTTCTGACTCTGTATTTCTAAGTAAAAATTGCAAATTATTTTTAAAGTTGTAGATATTTAATATAAAAATCCATTAGTGTCGGGCCTCTGTCTATGATCATCTCTGGTCCAAATGACCCCTATATACAACTATGTCTTAGTGGGATGGCTCATGTTGGTGATTGTCCTCGTGTAGGATGGCCCTTGTTTAAAGATATCTCTATATGAGATGGCCCCTTGTTTGCTGCATATTGGACTGATTTCTTACTACCTAATCCTAGGCTACTCATGTAGGGTTCTACATATAAATAGGTTTTTGAAATTAAAAAATTATTTTTTATGCATTAGTGAAAGAGCATAGAGTGTTTGGTGATTTTCTTTGCTTTTGCATAAAAATAAAAATAACCCCACAAACCACATTTTATCTTAATATTAATGAGCTATATTTCATCACTAGTGATTAATCGAGACCAGCAATGGTGGGATTCATCTCCACCCATTGACTCGCACCCTAGAAACTTAGTCACCAAAAGCGAACGACTTCTTGGACTGCATCACTAGGAGATCCCCTACTCTTGGGTGCACCCAGAGTGAGAAGGTTAGTAGAGATCATTTACTATATGGTTATTTAAAATAATTAGTGGATGTAGCTATCGTTAATGCCCATGCCTTAAACATAAGGGTTAAGGGAAAGTGAGTCTTTGCTAGTACCTGGACATTAGACAGAGTGATCCCTTTAAGGGGTAATTTTTACCATAAGGTTACCCATAAGCCAATATCTAATGGAAAGCCACTTGTTGTCATTTGGGTTACATTACTCGATAGGGGGGTGTTCTCAAAATACCTTTTAGTCAATTTTCTATTTTCACCCTTAGTTTCATAGGAGTTAGGGATTTTCAACATAAAAATACACCAAACAATATAGGAATTTACAACTAAAACTTAAAAGAGATAATCACATTGTTTGATTGTGTGTTTCTTGGCTATTTATTTTGGTAATCAAGACCATGGTAACTACGTGTGACCAAGCTCGATCAAGGGCTAGTACCACAAAAAATTTTTGAGGAGCCATGGAATACCTCCACATTAGTCTCGAGGATATGACCATTATCGATTGGCATCTTGGTTTTTACAGAGTTTGACTTGGAGGAAATCCCCATTTAGGATGCATCTTTTGATCTTCGGTATGATTGTAGTGATGACCTCCATAGTCGAGATACTTTTCATACTCACCATAGAAAAACTCTTTAGCACATTGAAGGTCCTAGTAGGTCGGTGCCATGAGTTCACATTCTAACTCAACCTATGCACTAGTTAGAGAATAATCAAGAGTACACACTACATATGAGGTTAGATGATCATGCTATGCCACTAGAGCATCCATGGATGAGTCAATAATATGGCTTTTTAGATAGGTATGGCACTCGCTATTCTACCTGAGCACCCATATAGGCTCATACAATCCTAGTCAATGAGGAAGAGAAGGATTTTAAGAACCCCCTACTCTTCAAGAAGAGTATTTCATGCAAACACGTTGTGCCTCTACACCATATAAGTATGTCAAGCTTACATATAAGCCCAAATTCTAGGTTAACATGAATTCCCTTGATTGTGGGTTTTAGATAGCTTTTGGGACTATAGAGCAAGCCAAGGTTCTTTGTATTAATACAAAGGTCAATTGACCCCATACTACTGACCAACTAGATCAAGCCCTTAGGAAGAATGCTAAGAAATAAGTAATGTTGAACCAACTACAATTAGATAAATAATACTTGGATGAATAATATCAATTGAGTTAGCAGAGATTGCAAGAAAATAGGGTGCATCAAGAAAGTTTAATAAAGAAACCATTAGTTGTTAATCAAGTTTTCCTAAATATTCTAGGTCCTGTAAAGCCAAATCTACCCCAACAAGGTAATTATTAGGCCCAGACCCCTCCTGCATAGTATAATTGGCCTCAACAAAATTAGGGACAAAGGAAACAACACCACCAAACTCACACTTATACACCATTTCCTGAGTTTTTGGCATCACTTTTTAATCGATTATGCAAGGTTGAGGCTATCAAATTGCTAGAGATCCACCCCTTAGATCCTAATAAGCCCAAACCTAAGTGTTTTTTAGAGTACCTATACTATCCTTATTATCGAATAAATGGTTATGATATTCAGTCATGTATCACATTTAAGAACAAAGTATAGGATATGCTCGACAAGAATAAACTTCAAATTGATAATCCTCTCGCAACAAAAAATCAATATATGGACATATTTAAGGGCCCATTACCTACACATGAGATGCTGGTAGATAAAATCTAGTAGGTAAATGAAATCCATACAACCCCACCCAATCAGGGGTTCATAAGGATGATTAATATTATGATGTAGAATATGAGGTATCTAAATCAGACTACACCATCTGCAGCTCCAATAAATATTCCTTCCATGTCATAACCTTTACTACCAACAAACCCTATCCATGGTCCTTCACCTCAACCAGTGGTGAAAATCATAAGTAGACTTACTCAAAGTCTACGAACGATATTGTCTAGACTCTCCAATTATGAGCTAATATAACAATCACAACCACACAAAGAAGCTCTAATGGAGATTCTAAAATTAGTTGAATTGCAACCCCAGGACCCCAACTCATTTGTTAATTTTGTGGGGTAAATTCATTACAAAGAGCCTATCGTTACATTTCATGATCATGAGATCAAGGCAACTCCCACTACTGGGCCTGATCCTCCACTGCACATCATTAGTGTGAATTAGATTTACTACAAGCTAGTTTTGATCGACACAGGTTCCTCAATAAATATCATAAAAAATTATGCACTAGAGTACCTCAACCTTTCAACCTCACATATCGTGGCATATACATTCACCCTCCGAGCATTAAATGATGTTTTATGCTCCATTGTTGGCACAATAGTCCTTCCTATTCATGTTAGGCTAAATACTATTCCTACATTGTGCCATGTCTTGGAGGGTGTAATGCAGTATAATATATTGCTTGGAAGATCTTGGATGAGATACATGAAGTGTGTTCCATACATTTTACATCAGTGTATCAAGTATATACATGAAGGGCAAGTTCATGTGGTTATTGCTAATTTGGAGACCTTCAAGTATTGCAATGTGGTGCACCACCTGTAGGAGTCTACCCTGCCATCCATGCATCTAGACATCAAACCTAATGATGCCATTAAGATTCTTTATCCAGCATCATAGCTAGCCATCGTGCCATCTCCATATCTACCATTTCCATTGGTTTATCCTAATATTCCTTCTTCCTCCTTGGATGCTTCAAGCAAGAACAAGTTGAAGGAGCCAATCAAAGAGATTCCTACCTCCATTTCCACCATCTTAGTATAATATGCTCCAATTATTATGGACATTAAAGAATAATTTGATGCTATGGATGAGTTATTCCAAGCCACACCACCATCATCATCATCCATCCCACCATAGATCATGGTTCATTTGACCAATTTTGGACTTGCTAAGTATCTTGTACATAATGTCATATTCACTCCACTCATTGAGTTTATGCAGGATATGGGCAGGCCTTGCATATCATCATTCCTCTAGGGGTTCCCCCAAACCAAAAAAAAATTATTTATGGGGGCCTTGATGATTCCATAAGTCCATCACCCATGGTGGCAGACGATGATGAGTCATTTTTAGGGAATATCACTTATATATCAAACCTAAAATTTCCCTTGTAGTACTTTCACTACTACCTTTGGCATGGGAATGGTATTGGATGGTGTGAACAAGGTCTTTGAACACCTTACCATCCATAGTATTAGTTCCTTGCAAATAAATTTAGCCTACGGAATTTTGTGTGTATGCCATATGAACTCCTTGCAGACTCTCTCCAGTGCCTTTCCATAGGTTTTGAGGATGATACTGATGAGAATGATTACGTTGATCCAGGTTATTTTCATCTGTTAGGATATCATATTCCCATTACAATGGTTTAAATTGAGCCTTATGATTCTTTTAGTGAGGTTTCAAAAGAGTATGAGGATGAGATAAAATTAGCATATCTAGGTCCTACTCACATGAGGTGGATTAGAGATCAAGTTCACATGAGCTCTCTTTTATCCTCTAATCAGGAATACATAAGTAGTTGGATTTATACCACAGAAGAATAGATCAATGAGAAATAATATAATGGCCTAGCTAATGACCCTAAGAATTATTTTCTTGAAGAAGGTAGTGGATCCACTTAAGATCATGATGACATGTCTGTTGATTTCTCTTATCACAAGTCTGATGTAATATCTATTGCTTCAGATAGCTCAGAGGATGCAACAGTTGTTATTGATCCTTTAAAGGATATTGACAAGATCTACCTTCATCTATTCCCTAGAAATATTCTCATTTTATGGCAACTAAAAATACTAAAATATCTAGTCATCCTATCCATCCTATGTCTCATACAATCATTCCACCCCTGATTCAGCCACCTCTAGTATACTTGAGGCCATTCATATATGGTAGGCTCTTTCCATATATGAATGGAAACCATATTCCATCCATTAATATGGTTTCCATTGATCTAACCATGACACTTCATAACCCCAAAAACCCTTCAAAAATTTTGCACCTCAATCATGAGGCCATTTATTTTGATCGTGCCATGATTCCCCATCACCCATAGAGTTATTACATTGTGAAGAGATGTTATAACTATTTAATTTCTCCCAAAGACCATATGAAGATGTTTGTCAAGATGAGATCAAACTTGATGAAGTGATTGATTCAACAAATCCAGTTGAAGACATCCATTTGATCCCTACACCTCATCATCTTGAGGAGGGATCCCACATGTCAGTTGAGGAAACAATTGATGTGAATATCGATATCGATCCTATAGTTCCTAAACATGTCAATTTGGGACACAGTCTATCCCCATAGGAACAATTTGATATCATATCTCTTTTGAATGAAAAGAGAAAAGCATTTTCTTGGTTTTATAAAGATATGTTGGGTCTTGACTTGAGTTTAATCATACACAATCTAATGCTCGATCCAAAAATTAAACCATTCAAGTAAAATCTTATAAATATGTATCCACAAATTCCATTAATGATAAAATATGAACTTCAAAAATTATTGGATGCAGGATTCATCCAACCCATTGATTATCCTGAGTAGGTCTCCAACATGGTGTCCATAAGGAAACTTGATGGGAGGATTCACATATGCATAGATTTTTGAGATCTTGACAAGGTGACTCCTAAGGATGAATTCCCCCTTTCTAACATTAATGATTTAGTCAATGCAACTATAGGACATGAAATATTTTCCCTCATGGATGGTTTCTCAGGCTACAATCAGATTCGGGTAAATCTCAAAGATCAACCCATGACAACCTTTACCACACCTTGAGGGACATTACAAAGTTATGCTATTTTGCCTTAAAAATATTGATGCCATATATTAGTGGGCCATGACATATATATTTCATTACTACATGCAAAAAATACTAGAGAATTACATAGATAATTTACTAGCTAAATATCTATTGCATTACAAGCACATAGATGTTTTTAGGAAGGTCTTTAATCACCTCATCGAGCATAATGTTAGACTTAATCCCAAGAAGTATTTCTTTGAAGTTATATCTAAAAAAATCTTGGGTTTAATAGTCTCAAAATGCAGCATCGACGTTTATCGCACCAAATTCAAGGTGATACTTGAAATGCTTCCCCCATAAACCTTAAGTAAATTTACATCTTACAAAGGAAGGTAGCATCTATCCAATGCTTTATAGCACAAATTTTAGATAAATTTCAACCCATGAATTGACTATTATAAAATGGGGTTCCATTCAAATGGGATGACAAGTATCAAAAGGTCTTTAACAAGATCAAGCAATACTTGGCATCCCCACCTATTTTAGGTCCACCTCGACCAAGCATACCATTTTTGCTATATATAGCAGTTATCAACTTTGATTTAGGGACCATGTTGGAATAAAATAATGAAGAAAATAAGGAACAAGCTATTTATTACATTAGTCACACCCTAGTGAGCTATGATCTCAAGTATGCATATGTTGATAAGCTTTGCTTAGCATTGGTATTTACCACTAAGAAGCTACACCATTACATGCTCAGTCAGACAATGTATGTCGTGTATAAGAAAAATTCTTTATGGTACATGATGATTCAGACGTATCATGATAGTCGTACCATGAAATGAATTATGCTATTGATAGAATTTGACCTTGAATTCATAAGCCAAAAATATATCAAATGTCAAGTAATTGTTGATCAATTAAAAGATGCTCCTCTTCAGGACAATCAACCTCTTACCATTGAGTTGACCGATGATGCAATTTTTACATTATCCAACTTGTCTAAACTAGAAGAACCTAACAACAAAGCTGATATGATGTTTTTCTTTGATGGTTCCAAGTGTAAGCAATGGAATGGTGCATGAATCATGTTCTTCACTCCATAGGGGGATCCTTTGCCCCTATAATTTAAACTTGATTTCCTATGCACCAATAATAATGCTAAATATGAGGTCCTTCTTTTGGGCCTTTAAGCAACCATTGCCATGTGAATCAAGAAGTTAAATATATTTGATTATTTCTTTCTCATTGTCAACCAAGTTAAGGAGATCTATCAATGCAGGTGTCTAATATTACAGTCTTACATAGCACTTGTGGATAAGATTTTAGCTAAATTAGAATGATATAACATCAAGGTAGTCCCTCGTTCATATAATCATTTTGTAGCTACTATGGCTTCTTTGGGATCCTTAATTATGCAAAACCCTTTAGATTACATTACAACCATTCATGTCAAAATGATTTCACAATTAGCGATTGCATGTGAGGTTTCAAAAGATAACGAAGTTGTCCACATGATTCAAATTAAACTGTACCAGGACTTATTCTCTCGCATACACAAATTTTTAAAACATGCTTCTTGGGGTCTTTGATCCCAAACAATTCCATCTTAAGGTTCTATCCCAATCGGAATTTGTACGGGATGAATCTCAAAAGGAGTAATCAGTTCTTTAGTAGAGACTCAACAATGTCAAGATTGGTTCACCCAACTTAAAGATTTATTGAAGCTTGAAAATATCCCTTCAAATTTATCTCATGCTGTAAAACAAACATTCAAGAAAAAAGTAAAAAAATATGTCTTTCTAGGAGATATATTGTATCATCAATGCTATTATGGTCTTCTCCTTCATTTTTTATATCCCTACGAATATGCTTGGGCATTTTTACAAGATCACAATGGTACTTGTAGTGGCTATTTTAGTAGCATGGCTATCACTAAGCACATCCTCTGAATGGGCTATTATTGGCCTACCATGGAGAAATATGATTGTGCTTACATCAAGAAGTGTGTGAAATACCAACATCATGCTAATATTTAAAATGTACCTTCTCAAGCCTTGCAACTAATTCATTCGATATGGCCTTTTTTGTAGTGGGGTTTTGAATTAATTGGGAAAATATTGCTCCCATAATTTGACCATCACACATTTATCTTAACAGACATAGAGTACTTTACAAAATGGCTAGAAGCAATCCCTCTTACCTCTACGACTAGACCAAGAATTGTGGAGTTAATACTCCATAATATCATATGTCATTTTGGTATTCCATCTAAGATTATCTTGGATAATGAGCATCCATTCAAGAACAAATATGTGTGAGATTTGATTGAAAAGTATAACATCCAACATAACTTTTCTATGCCCTATTATCCAAAATCCAATGGGCAAGCAGAGGCATCGAACAAAACCGACAAAACCATTCTTAAGAAAACTATGAGAGATAATAATAAATATTGGCATATTCAACTACCTATTGCATTATAGGCTTATATAACTAGCATTAGGATGCCCACTGGGGAAATTCATTTTTCATTGGCATATGGTGTTGAGGTCATTATGCCCCTGGAATTAGAGATTCATTCATTGCGCATATCACTACAAGAGTTTATCAACAATGATACTATGTGATAATCTAACCTTGATCAGTTGACCCTTATTGATGAATGATGTGTTAATGCTCTCAAGCACCTCAATTTTTATCAATATAACCTTAAGTTAAATTATGATATGAAAGTTGATCTCAGGGACTTTACGGTTGGAGATCTTGTGCTTAAATAAAATGATCAAAATTCCAACTTGTCATTGCACTTGCGAGATAAATTTGTGGTAAACTAGTTAGGTCCATTTATCATCACACAGAAGATAGGACCTAGGACATATAGGTTAGCATCTATTGAGGATGATGAGGAGCCTGAACCTCTCAATATCCTCCACCTGTAGGTATTTCATGCATAAAGCCCACGTCACAAAAATCTCCAAAGACACGTAAGTCCTTTGGTCAATTCACAAAAATCTCCAAAGGCTTTTAAGTCCTTTGGTAAATTCACAAAAAGCCCCAAAGGCACTTAAGCCTTTTGGTCAAACCAAAAAAAAAAAAACAAAAACATCAGAAAATCGCACAACACAAAAAATATTGCATTTTCATCTTGCATTCCATTCATCATGTATTTTATGTCACTGCACTTGTTCACCTGTATTAGGCATGTTTATTTCATTTAATTAGATCTAGTTTTGTTCTTACATGCTAGGATTTGATACCATGCCTGTATTCATGTTATACTTCTTAAATCAACCTTATCCAACATCATCATTTACAATTTCTCTTATGAGCTTTTGCTTATTAAGATATCTTCATAAGATAGGGTAGATACTAGATGAAAATCATTAATGATGCTTAGATAGACACTGACTATTTTACATACACCTTTAGTTTGTAAAATATCATAGGGAAAACACCCACATTTCACATATTACATCATTCACATTTCCCTTTATGAGTAACTATTTTTTTCAACACAATCAATAAGTTACTATAGGGTGTTCACTAGGGTTTTCAATCATTTAGCCATTCCTATTTCTCCTTTCAGATTTTGTAGAAAGCTATATTTATTTTAAAAGGTAGGGTCTTGCTTTTATATTACCTTTATTATATCAAAATCCCAACCACATTCGCACATTAAAATCCAAATTTTGATCAAGGAAGGATGAAAATACAAAGTAGTCCTTGCTCTTTGAGCAAAAGGTTTCCCTTGCTCATCCTATTATGCACATGCTCTAGAATACTGAGAATTAATAAAAGGGTAAGATTCCCCCTACCCAAATCAATTAAATACCTTGCTCCACAAAAATGACAAGTATCCCCCAAAAGAAAGAGTGATTTTCACCACTAAAGCAAATTAATCACCTTGCTCCTCATAAAAAATGAGCAAGTATCCCAATGAATTCCAAATAAAAGAAGGTGGTATGAGCTTTAATCCATGGAATCCTCAGTTATTCAAAAGCCATGGGATGATCTCTATTACAAAAATGGGTTGAATAAAAATTGCCTGGCAATGAAGTAGTCTTATGCGTGGGGATATATCTGTCACATTAGCAACCTTTTGTATAGACCAATATCAGCTTGTAGATGAAATAGCTTTTGGTGGCTCGTATTACCTAGTAGTCTAGTTCAACTATGTCTAGAATTAGGAAAATGATGACATAGGGTGATCCTCATTATAGCAATGGGTTGAATAAAACCTGCCTAGAAATGGGTTAGTCTTATACATCATTAATGAAAATCACATGCACACATAGGGATATTGAATATATGGGTATTCCTAGCAAACTTTTATCTTTTATAGTCATGTGTAGTTTGTATATATCTTTTAATTGGTTAAATAGGGTGTTTGAGTCTCATGTAAACCATGTTGTTGCCTCGTAGCATCTTATTGGTTATACATACATCATTTACATTTTTATCATATTATATAGTTTGGTTTCAAATGTATAGCTTTTGTGAAAAGGTTAATATTTTGATTGATGAATTTTATACATTCTATGGTTCTTACATTTAGTTTTTTTTGCATATTATATTCATTCATTATGTTTTAGCATATAAACATAAAAAATATCAAAAAATTTGCATTAATCATATCATTACCAAAAAATCTAGGCATACATCTAGGGATCTATACTACAATGTCTAGGCATACATTTGTATCCATAATTACATCCATAAAGTGCATCCGCACAAAATAAAAATAATTAATAAACACATGATAGGCCATAATCACATCATATATCTATATGTGTGCTAAAATATGGTACATCATGATACAAAAATACCTGCAAGCTAAAATAAGGTGATTTCATGAACCTCACACCTAAACAAAGAACAATACATGAATCTAAATCAAAGTGGGCCTACACCCCTAGAGTCACCACCACACTCGATCACATCTCTATGAGCCCCTAATGATCCACTAGATGTTGGCATCTCAGACCTAGATGTAGACCTAGGAGTTCACCTCATAGATGGCTACCCCTACTCACTACATTGACTCTACTAAGATCCTCCTATTAAAGAGCACTCAAGAAGGTGATCATCAAATAGCCCAATCTGATCCTACAAATACTAAATATATGACCATTCAAATTGAAATTGAGCTTGATAATACCTTAGCATTACCTGTAGCCTACTCACCTCAACTGGTACCCCTCCTACATCCCCTGTAGCATGTCCACCTATCTCTCCCTACCCCTGAGTAGGGGTCAAAGCTACCACTTATATCCATAGAGAGTCTCACTTTGATGTCACCTTGGCTACCTCCTCCTATGAGCTTTGTAGTTGTTCCATTAGAATGACCTTCTCCTTAGATAATCCCCTCCTCCTCTACCTCTCGCTATCCAGTTGACTCTACAACATTGCAATAGTCGTATCTCACTCTGCCACATGTACCTGTAGTGATCAAACCTACTCTCTAAGTTGATCATACTTATCATGGGAATATTCATCATCCCCACTCTCATATTGCAACTTATCACTACCCTTGGTAGGTTGACCCCACTCCCCCTCCATCCGATGATGCAATCGTCGCTCATCCTTAGTCTCCCTAGAGCCCTATTCTACCACCAACCCAACTGGTACACCCATAGACTCCCCACCCTACCATAACTGAGTAAATAACCATGTGTCATACTCTACCATAGTACCTGTATCACCTACCCTTGGATCTACTAGTGGTTTATCCACTACCTCCCCTATTGAATCCACTCACAACCATTCAAGTTGAGTCTCATCCTTGTGGCACTAGTAAATGATAGGATCACCAGGAACATCTTGACAAGCCCTGAACTATCAATAAATACAAGAGTATTGGATGTACTCCCACTTTGTATCGTGGTACCCAAACACCCATAATTCATGTCTAGTCTTTCCTAGTTACTCTGTTACCTCTATCTATGGTGGGAAATCAGGGTATGGCCACCATATCAAATGCTCTACCCTAAGTTCCTCAAGAGACTCTATGTAGTGTGCGAGACTACCCAAATGGGGTCAGTTAAGGCCAACCTCCTGGGATTCTATCCACCACATCCTATATCTGACCTCTTGGTCCAACATTTGAGCTCACCCTAACCATGGGAGTCCCTCTAGCCTATCCACTTAGATATTCTCCCGACCCTAGATCTGAAGTAGAAAGATACAACTCAGTTCAGATGTCCCTCTAGTCTATCCACTTGGATATGTTCCCAAAACTAGAGATAAAGTAGAATACTACAATAGAGTTTAGATTACCCCCACTACCAAATATCATAAAGCTCATCATATAGGTGTGCTAGTAGGGTCACCCCCATGCCATGATCATAGGCTCCTCCACTATGCACTCCACTAAATCTTGTACCAAGTACAAGAGGTTCCAGGGAAACCTCACTCTAAAAGAATTAGGTAGTAATATATTCAACATGATTGATATCAACACTACATACCTAGATCTAAATACTTTTGCCACATGAAATACCTCAACTAGAACCCCATAATTGTCTTAAATGCTCTCAGCCACCTACCAATACTCCTAAAAAATTCTCTATAGTACTTTACTCCATTAGATTTTAGGTGCAAATAAGATAGGCACCCTTAAATAAGGATATAATAGACGTCCTCAAGGGTAACTATCATCTCCCCATAGGTAAGTGGAAGGTGCTAGTCCTACTATCCTAATGGTCTATCAAGGTTGTAAGGTAGGTCTTATCTACAGTCACCACCTCTAGTCTCACCACTTGCTTAAGGCCAAGTGCCTCAAGCCATGCCCAATCATCATTAGTTAGTGCACCCCATGCTGTCATATACACTGTAGGAAATCTATAGCAGACCTTCACATGCTGAATCACAATTGCCAACTTTGACAATTAGGTAAAAAAAAAACTTGGTCTTGCGAGGCCATCTTAGACCAAGACATTCTATAGGCAAGACCATCTCGAAGTGAGATTATCTCCAAGAAAGGCCATCTTGGGTTGAGCCTCCCTAATGGATAAATTTTTTATTGTTGGGAGTTTTGAATCATGGTCATCTCACCCAAATATGGCCCCTGAATCCATAAGAGGGATCTCTCCTCCATGATATGGACCTGAACTAGGGCAACACAAATTCAAATTTCATGCCCTTAAAAATATAAACAAACAAACAAACAAATAATAAAAATCAAACCTACCCTACCCTCCTAAATTATGGTGTGATTCTTTACCTTAATTCATTGGTGAGGTTCATTTACCATTTTACTTAGTGGGGTTCATTTCATTTTGCATATACACAAGTGAGAATCCGGTGCTTACCTTTCTCCTTGTGACTCCACTGGTGGTAGAGATCCCGGGTTGGTACATGGTGGATAGTGATTCAAATTTCAGTAACACTCCACATCAAAAATTGTTCCTCTCCTCTTAAGCCTCCTTCTCCATCTAATTGCCAACTATGCAAATGATGTCAAAAATAAGCTAATTTTTCTTTTATATTTTCAAATATGTGTGACCATCTCGGGGTCAGACAGTTGCACTTATTACGACTGTCTCACCTCGAGATAGCCACAAAATTTGCAAAAAAAACATCATTAAAAAGCCCCAAAGGCACCTAAACCCTTTGGTCACATAAAATCTTAAATTTCAAGTGAATCTTGTATCTAGATATTTACTCTATAAACCTAGCGGTTTCAGTGATTGGTTGTCCATGCAATTCGGTTATATGAATAAATTACCATAATATCACTCATAAAAAAGAAGTAATAATTGTGTCAAATTCAAGATTATAAAGAGGACATGAGTTGTCTAAACTTTTGTAACAGTCCTAGAAAACCCAAATCAAATCATCTTGGTCAAGTGACTCATCACTTTCATAATTTTTCCATTTTCTCATCGACTTGTCGCTTGAGGGGGTAGTCATATAATCATAAAATTCATAATCAAATCAATAATAAAAATACTCAATCATGCAAATTGCATTTGTTCAAGAATTATTGCCAAAGATAGTCATGCCCTTATTTCTTGGGACAAACATCAAGAAAAATTTTCAATTAAACACATAACAAGACAATTGAAAAACTGTATGATTTGTATCCTTAAAGGCTAGAGTGCAGACTCATGCTTGTCTCCCTACTACCCTAAAGTTTTACCAAAAACTCAAGTTCTTCAACTTGTCAAAAGAAAAGGTTAAAAAATGAACACTCTTTTCATGATTGGGGTATCAAACATTGATTAGATCAATGAATATCATCAACCTTCAATCTGACTCTGGGTCATCTATTTTTGCACTGCATTATGTTTTCACACAATGCATCTCAAAAATGGGCATATGTAGACACCTAAAACATGTCATATTGAGGAGACTACTTATATGGACTTCCTAAATACCATATGTCCCACCTTGGGCAATCGTAGAGCTTAAACAGTGGTCTTCACCACTCAAACAAGGGATGTTTCCTTTTGCAAACCTGGCCTTCCCTCCTAGAGGTGATCCCCAGTCAGGGTCATCCCACCTTAGGATGGTCACACCAGAAGTAAAGCCAAAAAAAGAGTGGGACGTAATTGGCAATCAAAACCACCAGTTAAACCCAAGTATGAAGTCACACTACAATTTTGTGTGTGCATGAGCCTAAATTAGGCAAAAATCATGATGCAATTAGTTTACTTGAGATTTCGAGGAAAAAGTATTCATTTTATAAATACAAACTGATCCTTTGCTTTTTCATGCATAGGTAGGCATAATTTTTGTATCCTTTTGAGGAATATATATAATAGCGCTCACCCCTCTTTCAAAATATATACAAATCTCTCAAATTTCAAGTAACGAAGTTCTATCAGATTTTTATCAAAGATATAAATAGCTTTCGTAAGGATTGAAGTGTTATCGTCACAACTTCCTAAGAATGCCATGTCATTGGACTTCTCTAAAGTATAGAGGTGGACATTTCTTTCTTCTGCATGACCTCGCTTGTTTTCTTTGAAGACTGATTCAACCCATCAAGCTACTGCAATAGCACACCTAATATGCCAAAAAAAACAATAGATCAAATCTGGAGTCACCCTTGCATTGGCCTTGAGAAAAGGATCTACAAATTAGTGGTTGTCTCACTTAGAAATGACCCATAGGTATGGTCATATCACACATAGATAGCCTCTAGGTACAGATCTATTTGCTTTATTTATTTTTCAATATATTTTAGCAGTTTTCCTAATTAACATTTTAGCTTAGCTAGATTTCATTTCATGCACGTATTTATCATATTTTTATTATTTATCAGTTTCATTATCAGTTTATCCACACATGTTATTAACCTCTTTTGTGTTCCTTGTGTGCAAATTTTAGACTTTCCACAAGGAAGGATGAGCGTGAGAGTTTAACATTATCACCCCTTGCAGAGGTTACAAAGAAACCCTCCATAGGACAGTTCATGGATGTGAGAATACTACATAGTATACCAAAACTATTTTAGAGAGGGTCAAACCCTTGTATGGTGTATCTATTGTATTGCACTATTAAAATCCCTAAAGGGGATGTGTTTGTAACCCATTTTGATAAAAATAAGCTATTATTAATATAAAAAGGACCCGATTCATTATTTCTTTATTTATCAGTGTGTTGCATTGCATGCTTTTGGTGTTCAGTTATTGCTATCATTATTTCTTTGTTGATGCACTAGTTTTTTAGTGTTTCAAAAAGAAGGTTTGAATTGGAAACAAAATTCATAATAAATAGGAAATGAAGCATAGCAATGTATGCTTTCCAAAACATAATAAAATAAAATAAGCTAATTCAACAAGGATGGGGGATGATAGATAGGCTATGGTTGAAAGTAGAGAAAATGATGGGTTTGGTAAAAGAGGCTGGAGATCTTACATTTCCAAGTTTTTGGGATAAAGAGCTCCAAATCTGTACTAGAGAAGAACTCTAGGCTCAAATAGAGTTAACAACCAACAATGAAGAAGAGCTAAACCAATGGCAAGAACCTATTTAAGAAACCCAAGTATTTATATTCTTAAATAGATTAGCTATCATATAGGCTAAACACCAAGATATGGCAAGAAGATATATTGATCCTTCATATGAAAAGGCTTACCAATTAAAATCAATGAGTGAAGAGGTCAAAGCAATTAGTACCTAACTTTAGAAACTTGAAGAATGGTTTGCTAAATACTCCAAAAAGCAAAAAATATCTTGGCTAGTGAAGAAAGACGAGAGGAATAACAAGAAGAAGAATAATAAAGTGTTAGTAATGAGCAATAAAATAAATACATAGTTGTATAGGCCCTGGCTACCAAGACTATAAGGCCAGAAGATGGTCAAAATATGCTTGACACACAAAGACAGGAAGGAGACATGATAATCTCAAAACATGATACCTTAGCCCCCCACTAATGAAAGCAAGTGCAAGGTGTCCAAATTAAAAAAGGTATATTTTCAAGAGGCTATTGGTTTCCTACAAATAAAGCATATAAAGAGGCCAAATACATAAAGCGATAAGTTTTAGAAAAAGGTTCTAGTTTAGGAAGAAGGACCTAGTCCTCAAGCACCCAAAAAATCATGTAAGGTAATTTGTCTAAATTAAAAAATACCTTTTAGTCTTAGAAATTTTTTATTTTTTACAATATGGTACCATACACTCACACTTATCCTTATCCCCTCCACCATACCCTTATTATTGCTTCATTTAATCACTCCTTTTTACCCCATTACTACCTTCACTTTTCCCCTTACACTATTCGACATCACCATCCATCATACTTCTTATTTTCATAATTACCTCCCCTTATACAATTTCAAAGTTTTATTGCCTTCTAATATTTTGAATCCATACCCAATGAGAAGAGGCTCTCTAGGTTATCAATTTCTATGATAAAATATTCCTAAGAGGCACCAATAATTTAGGTCAAATTGTTGGAGAATATTACATTATTTGGTACATGTTAATATACCCCCATGGTACCTTTATGGTACAAATGTAAATATGTAATAGATTAGTGTTTGAGTTTATAGTTTAGATGAGTGATTTATATTTCCCCTTTACATAAGTGTTTATGTGCAGGATATGCAAGAGTTTCATGTAAGAGTGTAATGTGCAATATATGCATAAGTATCATGTAAGAGTGTAATGTGCAGGATATGCACAAGTGTCTTGTATTAGGAGTTCATGCATGAGAGTAATAGTCATGTAGAAGTGAAGTGTCATAGAGTTAAGTAAGCATGTAAGAAGAGATTGAAGAGTCTACTAAACAAGTGGCAAGACTATAAGGCAAAGGTCATGGGAGCTGTCATATGGAGAACAACAGTCAAGTACGTGAAGAGTCATCTTCTATGTCTATATTATGGAGATAAATCTCCATACAATGTAGAGAAAATAATTTGTAGTGATAACCATACCAAGCATTCATAATAAAGCTTATATATAGATTTTGAGCAATATTATTATAATTATTATTCATGCATGTACATGAATGATTTTGGCCATTTACATTTATATTTGATATTATAGTGAATGTTATTTTATTTATATTGGCCTAGATATGTATATTTGATTGCTCATATATTTAATTCTACTCTTGATTATTGATATTATGACCTGAGTTATTATGGCCTAATTATATTAGGACTTGTGATAATTTGAGATAGTTTGGCTTAAAAGCCAATAGTGGTATCAAATATACCACTTAACTCTGTCTATTTTTATAGAGTTATATTTCATAGCCACCATCATATTTAGATTTTTTTCACTTAGAAGCAGTGAATGCTTGGACTCCATTTTAAAGGTTTGATTGAGTAGATATTGAGGAGACAGAGAAAAGTCACCTTGATAATAGTTGGATTCTCTAGAAAAGAGGAGAATCATTTTGTTCTTAGGTTTGACCTAAAATATTAGAGAAAGAGAAGCATCATAGCTTCCAAGGTATTAAGAAGCACCAAATATTCCAGAGGATAGAGAAGCATTAAAGCTTCTAAAGAATTGAGAAGCATCTAAGCTTCCTAAAAATAGAATAACATATAGAAGAAGAGAAGCATCAAACCTTTATAAGAACATAAATATTAAGTAGTATAATTTTCCATAGAGAAGAGAAGAAGAAAATATCAGAGAAGAAGTGAAGATAAGAAGCCTCCAAAGATAGAAATAAAGAGGCATAAATATTTGGAATTTTTGGTCATTCAAAGACATAGACCAGAAGGATCAGGTTGACCGAAAAGTCTTCATTGCATTTTAGTCTTGGCCTTGAATTATTTGAGTTTTCTTTTTAAGATCTCTAAAGAGCATTATATTATAAGCAACAAGCAGAGCATATACATAAGAAACAACAAGCTACAAATATAAGAAACATCAAAAAAATTATGTTAGTTCTATATAGATGTAACAATAAGAAAAGCATAACAAGTTGTGAACATTAGGAATAGTGAACAGGAAATATAAGAACTACTAGAGTATAGTCTAGAGTCTCATTGAAGGCAATGAAAAAGTGACATAAAAAAAAATAACAACAAGAAGCTATCAAGAAAGTAGTAGCACCATCAAATATAGAAGATTGCACTAGATCCATCAAGAATAGAAGATAATAGTAAAGCCATCGAGGATAGAGGAAAATAGTGCAACATCAAAGATAAAGGCAAGCAATATGGTGGTAACCTAAGCATTATCAAATATTCAATCAACAGGCTCAAATAGATTATCTTCCTTGGAGTCAAGAATTAAAGTGCTATCTACCAGAGCACCCTTTTGAACCAAAATATTAATCCGGTGTCTTATATCAACTCGAGCATCACAACACCTACCAAATTATACTTTCAGATTAGAACTTTAATGTGGTGCTATATATCAACTCGGTGATCAAAACATCTACCATAGCATCTTCTTGAGGATAGGCAAACACCTGAGCATTAGTTCTAGAGAACTATAATAGAGCAGACTAGTGGCCTTCATACAGAGAAACTTAACTTTGAGTGCCTTGACTAAAGCATGCAAAATAGAATAGAATATGAAGCATTGCAGGAAAAATAATAGTTGGAAGGTCAGTAGTAATGCTCAAGCATTACATTTTATGGAGTAATAAAGACCTTACAACAGAGAGACATTCGATTTAGCACATCTTAAGGAAAGGTAATAGATAAATACCTTTATATAGTTTCTTCAATTATTATTCAGTTTGAAGTTTTTGAAAAATTTATAAATATTAAAAATTAAAGTGGGAGTTATAAGGTTGCCTACATTATTTGCTTTTTGAGGTTTTTAAATTCTAGAGTGTAAAGGTTTTCTACTAGGATTTAAGTTTTTTTATTTAGTTTTTAAAGTTTGAAAAGTTTGAAGATTTTAATTTTAGGAAGATTTAGAGGTTTTTTAAATTTTAAGAAATTTGGTTTGAAGGGATTTAAAGTTATTTAAAGTTTTTTGAATCTTTTGAAGTTTTGAAATTTAGAAAGAAATTGAAATTTGAAGATATTTTAATTTTGCAAATTAAAATTTAGTAGGGAGTTAAAAGGATTGCCACATCAATGTTTTAGAAAAATATTTTAAAATTTTAAAATTTATTATTTGAGTTATTAATTGAGATTTTTTTGAAATTGCAAGTTATTATTAACTTGGGAGACAAAAGGTTTTAAAATTCAAAAAAATTGAATTATTTAATTGTAGACTTTGATTATCATGGAACAAAATATGAAGTCCACAATAATAATAATAAAAGGATTGGAAGTTATAAAGTCTGGTATTGTTAAATTGATTGAAAAATCTAAGGGAAAGCTAGATATGGCAATACAATTCATCTATAGAGAAGCAATGAATGAAAGTTTTGAGACATTTAAATATTATTTACATTCAAAGCTTGTTGAAGTAATTGATAATTCAAAAGATGATATCTCAATACCTATTGATATAGGTAGTATAATGTATATGGAATTACTTTCACTTGAATATCATAAGGATGAAATTAAAAAACAAAAAGAGTTGATTGAAACTCTAAAAAGGAAAATAGAGATTGATCATTGATATAATTAAATCAAGTGAATCATCTGAGAAAACAATGTTTCATTCTATATATAATATTGATATTCCAAGGTCATCAAATTTAAGAAATTATTATGATGCTCTAAGTGAATATTCAAAAGTTACAAGACAATATAAAGATTGCAAGAAATTAGAAATAAATGAAGGACATGATCCAAAAGTTGAAGACAAAGAAAAACCTCAAGTAGTTCATGAAAAATATAGTGAAGAAGCAAAGAGTAAAGAACCAAAGAAAGAGAATGAATATGAAGGAGAAATCGGAGTGAAACTCAAGAATGAAGCTAAAGATGGATTTCAAATAGTGCTTTATAGGCAATGAAAGGTCACATGAAGACAAATATTGAAAATGAAGATCAAGAATAAAGGCTAAAGTCTTCAAAAAATAATTTATGTAATACAAGGGGGTGTTGGAGAATATTATATTATTTGGTACATGCTAATATACCCCCATGGTACATTTATGGTACAAATGTAAATATGTAATAGATTAGGGTTTGAGTCTATATTTTAAATGAGTGATTTATATTTCCTCTTTATGTAAGTGTTTATGTGCAGGATATGCACAAGTGTCATGTAAGTAAGAGTGTAAATGTGTATTGAGAGTATATGCACAAATGTCATGTATGTAAGTATGTAAATATGTAATGTGAGGATGTGCACAAGTGTCTTGTATTAGGAGTGCATGTAAGAGAGTAAGAGTCATGTAGAAGTGTGCACATGTCATAGAGTTAAGTATGCATGTAAGAAGAGAGTGAAGAGTCTAGTATGCAAGTGACAAGATGATAAGCCAAAGGTCATGGGAGTTGTCATATGGAGAGAAATAGTCAAGTACATGAAGAGTCATCTTCTATGTCTATATTATGAAGACAAAGCTCCATACTATGTAAGGGAAAATAGTTTGTAGTGATCACCATATCAAGCATTCATAATAAAGCTTGTATATATATTTTGAGTAATATTAGTGTAAATATTATTCATGCATGTACATGAATGATTTTGACCATTTAAATTCATATTTGATATTATAGTGAATGTTATTTTATTTATATTGGCCTAGATATATATTTTATTGCTCATATATTTCATTCTACTATTGATTATTGATATTATGACCTAAGTTATTATGGCTTGATTATATTAGTACCTATGATAATTTGAGATAGTTTGGCTTAATTTCCAACACATATTCATACCCTCATTTGCAAGCCTTTTTGCTACCCTCTTGCTAATGTGATTGTTTAAATATTATTAAGGGAAAATATTTGAAGTTGAATTGAACACTCAAGCAATATAGATAATAGAAATCCCAATGCCTCAGTACAAACTATGCTCTAAGGAAGTTAGGCAACACTAAGAAAATGAACTAAGTTCTAAAGATCACTAAAATATGTAAATCTAGAGTTGAACAATTTTAGACCTTTCCAAGCAATGACATCAACAGAGTGCTCTGTGAAAGTATGAGAATGAATCAAAATACTTAAAAATAACAAAGTTAAATTTTGAAATGTTAGAGCAACATAACCCTAACATGAATCAAGAAAATTGTTCTCAACTCAAAGCTGGAATTGAAAATTTTTGGACATATCTAAGCAATGATGTCAACATTTCCACACTAAAGTCTAAACATATTCAAAAGATACAAAGGTGGAACAAAGTTGAGTCTTTAAAGTGGAAGTGCCACAAAATTCCAAAACGTATAAAAGCTAGAATACCAAGGAACTAGCTAGGAATGCATAAAATCAGGCTTTGCTAAGTGATGACATCATCAGTTTACCTTGAAATTCCAACTTTGGTTTAGAAGGCCCTCCAAGCAACTGAAAGATTTGATATTGCCATAAACCCAAATTTGATATACATCTACTTAGAACATCTCTTTCAAAGTTACAACTACATAAGTTCCTTCTAGTTGTTCAATCAAAGGTGATTAAGCTTGAGAGTGGCCTCTCTAATGGATAGTTACAACAACTCGATATTTATAGTAAAATATAGTTGAAGAATATGTGGACTAGATTGCAAGCACATTTGAATCAAGATACAAGGTAAAACTTGGATCGGGCACATTATCAATGCAAATAACTAAATTGATGCAATATAAGAGTGATAAATGCTCCTAAGAGTGCTCTTTACCATGTTATTCATCTAATAGAATTATAGCAATATGTAAATCTTATGCTATAATATTAAAAAATAGACTATAAATAGTTAAATAGACTTCAAAATGAAGATCCGCTCTGTAGCATTTGCCTGGATATGTATTGTGAACCACTGCTTCCAATTAATAAAAATTCAAGGTTGTTTGGCCTCCATTGTAAATTCTATTGTAGGTTTTTATGAATGAATTTCATGATTTAATTCATTTCTATTATAGTTCATGATTTGTTAATTTTTTAAAAGCAAATTTTGCTCTTTGGATCATTGTTGGATTAATTTTCATTAGTTTTTGGAATGATTAACTCATATAGTTGGGATTATATGAACTCTTTCATAAATTTGACATTGATTGGTCTATTAAGTTTCATTGGATGTTAATTGCACTAGGATTTTATGAAATGTGCATTCAATGTTGTTATATTATACCTCGTCCATCATTCAACAACCCTTCTAAACCCTTACTCCTTTACAAAACTTCTATTTATTTTTTTCATCTAAAATCCTTGTTCTAATTTATAAGCACTATAAGGAGTTGGGCTACTCTAGAGGTTGAACTTGGGAGAAATCCTATTCATGCAATATTGGATAAAGTCTAGGGCACACTTCATTGACTTAGGAAAATTTTAGACCAACATGTACAAATGTAAATATGTAAATAGGGTTTGCATCTATAGTTTAGGAGTGTGATTAAAATGTATATTTCTATATATAGGATGTACACAAGTGTCATTGAGTATATTGTGCATGCAAATAGAGAGTCAAGATTCATATATACAAGTGGTAAGATAACAAGCCAAGGGACATGTGAGATTTATCTTATGTATGGAATATGAAAGGTTGCATCTCCTAGATATATGAGTTCAATATTTAGGTGTTGAAGAGTCACCTTTGTAAGGTTATATTATGGAGATAAATCTCCATGTCTTTTATCAAAGATCAATTTCAAGCATTGATAATATTGAAGCTTTTATGCATATTTTGAGCAATTCTACTATAAGTTTTCTACATGTTATTGCATGAATGATATTGAACATTGTATTCATAATTCTTGGCCATTTAATATATTGATTTCTCTTATATTTGATATTAATCAAGATCTAAAATATTAGGAACTAAGATAATTTGGCTAAAAAGCTAACATATTTATGGTCCTAATTTTGCTATCAATGGAGCTTCTCTTTAGGACTACCTAAATAAGTCTACTTAAGTGGTTTCTTGCAGGTTATTTTAACATGGTGGAATACAACTTGGATAGAAGCTAGAATGCTTCTTAGATACCTATGTCTATGAATAAAATTAATAAGTGGGTATCATGTAAGAATGAACTTGATATCTTTGTTGTTCTTAGAATTTTGCTAGCCACTAATAGGGATTATTGGTACACTTAACATAACAATATATCTAATGATAATTCAAAATTTATTAGAATGGATAGATTCTAATTCTCTAAATATTTTGTTTTCAAATGCTCTAGTTCTAGGTGTAAATTTTTATAAAACTATGGTAGAACCCTCTTTGATCATTTTCTAATTTTATGATCCTTCTCTTATGGTAAACCACTTAAACAATTATATGGACTCCCTAAAAAGCTTAATATCTCTTGATTGGATGACTCAAACTACTTGTAATGGCTAAGAGTTTTTTATTAGGAAAAAATAACTTATAATGTGGATGATTGAATTATGTTGTGGGAAAAGGCTGTTCATAGGTTTGTTAATTTATCCATGTCTTTGGAATGTAAGGAAAAGTAGATCAAGAAATCAAATAAATCAACCATTTTTTCACTTAATAGAGAACATAAAACATTAATTTATGATCCCACCTCTCAATAATGATAATATCTAGTTGTGATTCTAGAAGATGACCTTCTTATGCTATAAAAATAAAGGGCTAATGGGGACATGACAAGACTTGGAATCCAATGAATTAACTAGGGAGATAAATAATTAAATTTATTTTCAATTTTATTAATCATAAGCACAAAAAGAAAAATAGTTTTGAAATTAGAGATGTTAAAGGCAAGTTAGAACTAGAAGCCTACATTGCTTGAGTTTTTATATATTGATTTCAATTTCTTTTAAATAAGATAAAAAGGTGTGGATCAAGCTTTAGTTCAACAATTCACAAGTTGTATCCCTTGTAAAAAATTGATGAGCAATAAGTTTTTCTTGATAGTCTTCTCTCTTTCAAAGAACTTACAAATATTATCTTCTCAATACCCAAGGTTAATCATCTTGGTCTATATGGGCTACTAATAATTTTTTTTGGGTTGTGTGAGATCAAATAGGCCATGTTTTTTATATGATGTATAACAAAACTAATAGAAAATGATCCTTTGGTTTTATTATTAACTAGGGTTGTATCAAGCTAATTTATAAAAAAATCCAATAAATCAAGGTCTTTGGTTGGATGTCCATCATGTTATTGATAGTAGCTTACAAAGTTATAATGATGGCTCTTATAATAATGTTCAATAATGTTGCTCAATTAATTGTATGATACAAACAAACTAGTTCCTTAAGAGCAAAATTTATTTTGGATAGCCTAATTTTGGTATGGGATTCACTCAAATAGGAAGCAAAATTAGGTAGATTTGAATTTTTATTAAAATTGATTTTAAAAAGGTCAATGATAGACTTTATTGGCATTTCATTCTTTAAATGATACAATGATCGATTTTTGCACCTATATTTTAGTATAAAGTTATCATACTCTTCTTTGATGCATCTTCCAAAGTAATTATTAATGGTATGCTTTACAATCCTATTGTCTTACAAAAATTTATTAGATAAGGACATGATATTTCTCCATTCCTATATGTTATTATTTTTGATGCCTTAGGATATATTTTAAAAAGAGATATCAATATTAGTATAATCAAAGGAAATTTCCTCCTTGATCATTGTCAAATAGTAAAATCTTAGTTTTTTGATATGATAAATTTTTTCTTATAGAATGATAAAGAGGAAATGGATAACACTCTAGTTGTTCTAAATGTATTCTATTAGTTTCCAAGTTCTAAGCTATCTCTTGGTAAAAAAAAATCATCTTTGTTCATGATAAGGATACACTAGTTTGGATTCATCACAATGAATATATGTTAAGCATTGAGAGTTGATTAATTATTTGGGTATTACCCTTGGTTTTGGGTATCTTTATTATTCATGGAATTGGTTTATGGCTAAATTATAACATAATTTAAAATAATTGGGTCCTAGATACTTTTCAGTAGTTGCTAAAATTTTAGATTGTTGAGGTGTCTAAATCCAATAAGGAGCTATCCATATTTTTAATCCCCCATTAGTTCCTTTGTCAATCTCAATATGAACAACTTATGTCAATATTTTGTAGCTTTTTTTGGATAAGATATGATGGTTCCCATATGTAGGCTAAAATTTCTTAGTATTAGTGCATATAGATTAATAAAAAGTGGGTTTAGGGTTAATTAGTTCTTAGGTTTAATGAATTAGAGATACCTCCAAATGGGTATCAAATTTTAAAAGGTAACTAGTCTTGTAATTGCCTTATTAGATATAGAATATGAACAACCCATGGTAATGGGGTATTGTAGGCCATGGATTACTTTGTTGAAATCCTTAGTGCCAAATTTTGTAATATCTAGGAGTATCCTTTGGTTAAAGGACTATTAAAAGCTCTTTAGGTTTCAACACACCTATTAAACTAGGATGGTTCAATGCTTAGGTAGAGTTTAAGTTTTGCCACTTTCTCCATTTAGTAGAATTGCTCGATTCTAAGCATTAATCCTCCCCTCAACATTAATCCTCTTGTAAAATGTAAGCTTCTTTTCAAAGGATGTGTTTATTGATTCATATATAGGATGTTAGCTCACTTTGGTGGAAGCCTTGACAAAAACTAAAATTACATTAACTTTCCCTTCTATTTCAAATATGTTATGTTGTTATTTTATAATATTTTGAGTGATAAATTTTAAGTCATATGTTTCACTACTTTGGATTATAATAAGATTAAGAACTAGAGATGGCCTAGTGGGAGAAATTTTTAACTCCTTGTGAAGTCTCTATGTAGATTTATTATTATTCCTATTATAGTCAACATCAATCTTAACAAAAAATGAAAAGGATGTCCCTTTGAGCTTCTTAGCATAGACTAGTACTAAAATTTAAAAATCTAGTGCATCCATGTCAAATAGGCTCTTACAAAATAGAGTTATTCATTGAAATATCCCTTCCAATATGGTTAGCTAAGTTTGGCATCACTTAGGCAAACTATGTAAGTTGCAGAAGGCTTGAGACTATTAAGCATTTTTTCAAGGCCTATAGAGTTGCTAAGTAGATTTGGGGTAGACTTTAGAACTATGTTTTAGCTATGGTTGGTAGGCAATTTAAGTGGAAATAAGTATTGTTACAGTATTTTGAAGTGTTTGTAAAGCTCTTTAAGAATTTTAAGTAACTGATATTAGGCCACACTTGGTTTGTGAAAATATTATAATTGTTTTCATGATATTAATATTTCCTTTTTTTTTGCTAGAGAACAAGGGGTTGCACTTGGGTCCCCCACCCTTGAAAAATTACAGCTCTCTTCTTTAGAGCATGAGATTTTACAAATAGATTCAATTCTCATCTTAATTGAGTTGCTATAGCTAGAAACCTACATCATTTTACATAAAATATCTAAATTCTTGATTTTCATTTTTAGGAGCTTTATCAAATTTCTATGTGAATACACATATTCTAGAATTCAATCTCCATATTTATATTTTACTATATAATCCTTCACAATACAAAAACTTCACCTCTACTATATATTCCTTGCATCTTAGTAGAGCAATGTTATCAAAACATCACATTATCATAGCCTACTTTACAAGATCTAGATTGATAGTTTCCTTCCTAAAGCACAATTGCAACCACAAAAATTGTAATATATAGTTTATATGAAAATACATTAATGTTATAAAATAAAGGAGATATTACCATTGAAAAAATTAAAGTAAATCTTAATCATTATATGATTCGGGAAATCAATAATTTCTTTTCAGCTTTAGCTAAACTTACCACTTCTAACCAAGTAAAAGAGGATTTAACTTCATGATCCTTAATTGAAAACCTTGTATTTGCTAGCCTATCTGCACATTTGTTTCCTTTTATTAATGTATGTGTAAATCGGATTTTTTCAAACTCTGTAGCAAGGTCTTGAATTTCCACAATCATATCTTGTATATTCCATGGATCCTTTGCTTTCCTCAAAATTGCATTCATTACTTTGAGTGAATCACCTTCCATCCATAATTTGTTTCAATTCATTTGTTTGCTTATTTTTAACCCTTCCAAAGACACCCAAGCTTCAAATTCATTATTTGTCTTAAATCCACTATTGAAAGTGTAATTAGAAAAAATATTTCCCCTATTATTTCTAAATATTCCTCCTCTTTTTGGTCTTGAATTTCCTTTATATGCTCCATAAAAATTCAATTTGACCAACTCCACATCTGGTGGTCTCCACTTTATATTCTTTACCTTCTTTTTTTTTATCTTATCCCCAACATCATAATTCAATTTTATGACTTGAATCCATCTATCAAGGCTCTATGGTTATAGATTAGGGATTAGGTGAGTTGATAGGGTTGGTTTAGAATCCTCTATAGCTAAAAAAATATTCCTTTTCATTACCTCTAAATTGCTTTCCTTTCCTTTAAATATTATTATATTCCTTTCTAGCCATATAGTCCAAAGTATTGTATATTTTGATATATCCCAAATTATCTATAAATTGTCACTCTTAAAAGTGCTTTATCATTGCTCTAACCATTATTCAATTCTTCCATTCATCACCATGCATTTACCAAAAATATTAAGAATCCATTGCCTTACTTTATAGACTCTTGAGAAATATCCCAAGAGATGGTCTATACTCTCCTCCTCCATTTTACAAATAACACATTTTGATGGGCCATAAAAACCCCTTTTCATAAGGTTATCCTAGGATAAAATTCTTCTATTCCCTACTAGCCAAACAAACATTTTTATTTTAGGATTCTTGGGCTATCCCAAATATATCTCCCTATTCTTATGACATTCTTAGTTTGATGGTGCTTTATATTATATCCACTTCTTGTTGTGTATTATCCTAAGCTATTCAACTCCCAAATCAACTTATCCCTGGCTCCCCTCAAAATAATCATTGGTGTTGTCTTTCTACTCAACTACCTCTTAGCATTAATATCTTGTATACTTATAAAAAAAATCTTCTTTTCATTTGCATATTCCTTTTTTATCCTTGTACAAAATATTTGAAACCCTATCACCATATTTGTCTTGAAGTAATCTTATCCATGGTTTCAAAATTGGATCTAGATTGAGTGGTTTTTTATCACACCAAGTATCTATCCAAATAGAAAATTTTCTCCAATTCCCACCACTCATCTTAAACCTTTAATCACTAGATGAATTGATGTTTTAAAATTAAATCATAGTGCAAAACCATTTGGTAGAGAGAATACAATAAATATTAAGCTTGGTTCATTGGGCTCAACATACTTAGAAGAATTATTTCCCATTATCTTTCACTCTCTTTGTACAATCTCTAAATTAATTTTCAACTAAGAGTTGAGTGTGCATTCGTAAGAACTCTTAAACTGAGACCTCCCCTAGTTTTTCATCACACACCTTGCTCCATTTCACCAAAGGAAATTTCTTGGTATCATGTAATATTGACCACAAAAATGATTGCATAATAAAGATTAAACTTTTTTTATTGATTTTATCATAGTATACAAGGAAATATAATAAGTTGAAATGACTTGTAAGACTAATTTAATTAGCCAAAATCTTCCTATTAATGATAACCATCTACATTTCTATGTCGATAGTTTATTTTAAACTTTACTTATAACTAGATTCCATAATTCTATCCTCATTATCCCCTCAAATAAGGGCATCCCTAGATAAGTTGTTGGTAAATTTTCCTCCTCCATTTGAAGTAACCTACATATCTCTTCTTTGATTTTAGTTGAGGTGTTTAAAGTAAATTTTGGATTTTTTCCTATTAACTTTCTATCTTGATGCTTTCGTATTCCTTTAATAAGATATTCAAATATATGGCCTCATTTATTCTTGCCCTCCCAAAAAGGGTTGTATCATCTACAAATTGTTGATGGGTGGTGTTGTTATTGTTATTACTAGCCTTAAGTCCACTTATAAGCCCATATTTTTAATCCTTCTTTAAGTTCCTACCCAAAACCTTTGCCATAATAATGAATATTAATATTTTCTTGACAACATGAAACATTTGACTTTACTCTAATATCTATTTTCAAGTTAATACATTGACTACAAAACTCAAATAGGAATGGAAATGAATGAAGGTGCAAGGCGTATATACCATATGATTCTTATGGGCATTAATGCTTAGGTGAGAGAAAAAAAATAAAATATCATAGAAATCCAAGGAAATACTATTTTTTAAGGTTGATTATGATATGGTTTAGTGGCTATAAACAATTAAAATGAATCTCATATATATTCTACAAAGAATGGAAGCTTTGTGTCAAGAATTATGATCATGACTTGTATCCTTTTGAGGAATATATATAATAGCGCTCACCCCTCTTTCAAAATATATACAAAGCTCTCAAATTTCAAGTAACGAAGTTCTATCAGATTTTTATCAAAGATATAAATAGCTTTCGTAAGGATTGAAGTGTTATCGTCACAACTTCCTAAGAATGCCATGTCATTGGACTACTCTAAAGTATAGAGGTGGACATTCATTTCTGCTGCATGACCTCGCTTGTTTTCTTTGAAGACTGATTCAACCCATCAAGCTACTGCAATAACACACCTAATATGCCAAAAAAACCAATAGATCGAATCTGGAGTCACCCTTGCATTGGCCTTGAGAAAAGGATCTACAAATTAGTGGTTGTCTCACTTAGAAATGAACCATAGGTACGGTCATATCACATAGAGATAGCCTCTAGGTCCAGATCTATTTGCTTTATTTATTTTTCAATAGATTTTAGCAGTTTTCCTAATTCACATTTTAGCTTAGCTAGATTTCATTTCATGCACGTATTTATCATATTTTTATTATTTATCACTTTCATTATCAGTTTATCTGCACATGCTATTAACCTATTTTGTGTTCCTTGTGTGCAAATTGTAGACTTTCCACAAGGAAGGAGGATCGTGAGAGTTTAACATTATCACCCCTTACGGAGGTCACAAAGAAACCCTCTATAGGATAGTTCATGGATGTGAGAAGACTACATAGTGTACCAAAACTATTTTAGAGAGGGTCAAACCCTTGTATTGTGTATATATTGTATTGCACTATTAAAATCCCTAAAGGGGATGTGTTTGTAACCCATTTTGATAAAAATAAGCTATTATTAATATAAAAAGGACCCGGTTCATTATTTCCTTATTTATCAGTGTGTTGCATTGCATGCTTTTGGTGTTCAGTTATTGCTATCATTATTTTTTTGTTGATGCACTGGTTTTTGAGTGTTTCAAAAAGAAGGTTTGAATTGGAAACAAACATAGACAATAGTTGAGTAATTAGAGAGGGATCTAGATCCATAGGTATTCCATTAGAAATAATTAAATAATTCCACTAGATGGAGGAGCTACCAATACTTAGACCATGTCTTAAAGATATCCATCCTATTACACCCTTTCATCCATTATTTACCAAGATTATTGTATACCAACTACAAGTATTGAAGGTTTTAAAATAAAATAAAATAATTAAAAATTAGCTTATCTTATATAGGAACCCCATTGATTGTCAATTTTGGTAAATTCTAAATGAAAATAAATAATTTATTCTATGGTTTTGCTCTATTTAACACTCTTACCATCCATTTTGATATAAGATAGATCCCCTAACACTATGGGTCAATAAATCCCAAACCATTTCAATTCCTAGGATGAATGCATTATTTACATAATATAATATCCAAGGACCAGAACCCGTCCTATCTATACCAAAGGATATCTCAAATCAATATAGTGACTTAGTCATAGTTAGCTTTTCTTGGAAGCCAACATGAAGAATATAAGACATGTAAGTGGAGGATTTTTTAATCAAATATAGACTAACACTCAAAGAGAGAAACTTGGTCTTCCAATTATCTAGCTTATTACAAAAGTTAGATATCACCTAATCCCATTATGATTAACATACAAATTATAAACAAATGGATTACCCAAATATCTAATTATATCAAAATGATTGATTTGTTTCTTATATTTGGAAATCTAGATCAATTTTCTTTACCTTGAATAATTTAGCCCCTAATACAACGTTAAAATATTCTAGAATAATTTTAATCATGAGAATACTCATAATTCAAATTATTATTACATAGAGAGAATATTCTAGAGAATCCATTTGTGATATAATTCAAATGATTTTAATCTTCATTAAAACTATCATTAATTTGAATTAATCTTATAAAGAGAATCCATTTGAATTATCATTAAAATCATTACTCATACTAGGGATAATACTCATACTAGAGATAATACTTTATCCACTACTCACTACCTAAGATCATTTTTGACCAAGGCTCTTTAATAATAAAAAAGGACTTTAAAGTGGTTAGCAAAAATATTTACAATACCTTTATCTTCCTCATAGAGTACATATTTTAATCCCTTATTCAATGGTTTTATCCTTTCTATTTTTGTATTTAAGAATGATAAAAAGGAGATATGTTTCCTTATCATCTTAACTAATCCATTTAATAAAAGAATGGATCCTAGCACATATTTCCTTAATAATATCAAATCATATGCAACATTCTAACTTTGAAACTATACAAAATAAGTATTATCAATGAGGTTAATTATAATTATTTTAAATATTAATCTAAGGAACATTTATTTTTTCCTCTTATGTCTTGCAAGAGTCTTACCATAAGAGTGTATAATATTAACACTTCTAGAGGCAACATCAAGACATTATTTACTCCATACTTCGTTTCCACTCATTTAAGGATTTATATTCAAATAATATTCCAAATAAAAGTGCATTCTAGTCTATGTAGGTGAGAAATATTCATTTTCTATAACAAATATATAGTTTTCACTTTGTGGTATTCAATCTTAATCATTATAGGAAAATGGTTCAAAATAGGAATCCATAATCATAATAAGTCTTGCTTACAATATGAAAGGGAATTATAGTCCACTATTTTCAAGTATGAAATCAATCAAATATACAAAACTTAATGTCGAATCCCTACCTACAATTGGATGAAGTGAGTGACTAATCCCTCTCACTAGTTAAGGGTGTACTTAAGACATCAAATATGTCAAGTCTACTTCTACAATTAATACAAGATGCAAACTCTTCAAATGAAATGGTTGGGCCACATGAATCCCAAATATTATATTTTTTGAATTTATTCATATTGAAACCAAAACCAAAAAATCCATTCTATTAAGGGTGAGTTAGACTTCAGCTATTTCTAGATCAAGGAGTGGTTATGGATATCATTTGGACCATAACCCATACACAAACCAATAATGTTTTTTATTAATTAAGAGAGTGACCCAAACAAACTAATGCTATGGGTCTTCCCCATATCCAATCACATGATTTATTTTAATCCTAGTTGGAAATACCAAAAAATTGCCCTACCTTTACCCTGTTTATGAGAAGTAAAAAAAAAATACCTTCTTCTACATGGTGCACATTGATAGAATCTAAATCTTGAGCATTTAATTTCCTAAATTAATAAGTAACTTAGGTCATTACTATCAATAGTTTCTTATACCCTATGCTCAAATTAAGTTAGATTAATACATTGGACATTCCATAATAGTACTAAACAATTAATTTATTGAGATAGAGGCTCCATGGCTAGATCCTTGAACACATTACTAGAGAAAATTATAGTGTAATTCATTGAAGGCCTCTTCACAAATGAATTGAGTAGAATCAATTGTAGGCTCTATTAATAAGTGTATTTGTGCTACCATAGATTTTCTCGCATCATATGTAAATATTTTAGAATTCCCTAGTCTATTTTTACCCTTATGACATTATGCTAAACCATTTTACTTTAGTTTTTTCTAACATATTTTCAATCCCATTAAATACTACCTCTTTATATGACTAAGTTAAAGATTATTCTATCTATATATCCTAAAATAAACTCTTGAAGGAGAGAATTTTATTCCTTTTCCTCTAGGAGTAGGTTGAATTTAAACTATTGAAGGGATATTTTTGTTATCATGTTATCTCTTGATGACTCAAAATATATTGAATGAGGATCATTCTTACTATTATTGGAGTATTTGGTAAAATAATCAAAGTAACTAAAGCTTCTTTAACTACCTATAAAGGGAATCAAATAAAGAGGGTTGGCAAGCAACTTTACTAGTAGGCAATGATGGCGTAATAGAGGCCATACCATTATGATTCTTGGTATGATACATTTGAACTTAGGTATATCATCTTAGTTAGAAGACTTATTTTATCTCAATTTTTTTCTTGGGATAGTCTCTGATCATATGACCAACTTCTCTATAGTAGAAGTAGGAATTCAAAATATTGAGATAAACACTTGTTTACATGTATTTGAATCTGATACATAAAATGTTAGCCTTGTTGGGTATTTTACCATCAAGGCCAAGTTCAATATAGATCCTAGGACAAAATTTAAACTCCCAAACTTATCTTTCTTAATATTTCACAAAAAAAACCTACAAAACATACTATATATTTAGATTTATAATCCCATACAAAAAATATATTTTTTCCTAGAGAGACCCTTTAGGTGAAATTTAGAAGACTAGGTCTACAAATAGCAAACTTGGTCATATATGAAAAAGGTATCACTGTACCATAGTTTAGGATGCTTCATAAGAGGCAAATTGAATAGAGAGATAATATTTACTTTACCCTCTTATGTCATAAATCACCCAACACCTAGACTCCTAGTTGGTTTTCACCCACTTATAAATTGCATGCTCTAATGGAACCCCCTATAGAAAAAATAATTGAATTTTTTTTTCACACCTTGTATTAGTACTCAAAGTGTTATCAAGGAGTAGAAATTTTGTATTAGTACTCAAAGTTGTTACTCAAAGCAACCACTTCATTTATGGTCACCTTATTGGTCATGAGTCTACCTCTAAATCATTTATAAGGATCTTGTTCTTACCTTCCTTGTGCTAACATATCAACTTCTTGGCTTAGGCAATGCGATGTATCCTCTACAAGATGAGTATAGGGGAAAAATGAATATATTTTAGAATATGGTAGATTAGGGTTAATTGGAGCACAAGGAACTACATTTATTAGTGGTATATATAAAAATTAGGGCTTACTAGCTACAACATAACTTTGAGCTAGGAAGTATAAAATTTACTAAGCACTTGATGAGGAAATTTGTATGTAGGTGTTGGGGTGCATAGACAAGAATAGATTTGATACTATCTTTATAGAAAATTCATTTTCTTTAGTTGTTAAAAAAAATATACTAGTTCCAATAAGATGGGTATTATTAGGTTATGGTTTGAAATGACAAGTTTCAAATTGGTATGTGTTATCATTAGAAAATTATCATAAGTAGTGGTGGATATAAACAATGAGGACAAGGATAAATAAAGGTATCATCAAATACATATGAAATTAGATCTAGTTAATACATAGAAGAAAATACTAAAAAGGATGTATTGATAGTTATATCCACTATAACTACAACCCTAGTTGAGGCCATATTAACTGATAGTGGAAAAACATCAAGGTGAGAATAACTTATTGTAGAAAAGCTACAATTTATTTACCATTAATCAATTTTTTTAGAGATTTTTTTGTTTGGTAAGGATATTACTTATATAGCACTTAATTCAGTGGGACTGACCTCCATCTACTTGAACAAAATTTCTTAAAAATAAGTATGTTTGAGAGATAAGAAAAATATGCTCAAATCAATGCATTTTTTAAATATTATAAACATCATTGTGAAACTTTTAAACATATTTTTGGTTTTTAAAGGGTATTTCTATGTGATCCATTTTAGTACCTCGATGTAACTAGATCCTTGAGAGTTTACACTTATGCTTGAAATCGGTTCCAATTATTTTACATCTCAAATATCAACTACTTTTGTTATATTAGAAGACCATGATGAGCTAGTAATAATAGCCCAATATCTACATCCTTCCTTGAAAAAAAAATATTGACCTATGGTTAAAAAATTGTCAATATATCCATTGATAGACAGTCTAATTAGACATGTGTTGGAACATGTTATCCTTTAGAATTTTAGGTTATTGTTAAGATTATCATAAGCTAATAAGTCAGATTTGTTATTACATTTTTTCAAATAGGTACCCAATTGAACATAAATCTTTACAAATACAAAAAAAACAACTAGAAAATTAGGATTTGGATTCTATAATAAATTAAAGGAATTGGGAAATAGTATATCTCTTACTTGGCATGTCCTAAAATTATAAAATCTATGCTCCAATATAACACATGGATGATATGTACACAAATGTATTACATGTAGGTTGGAATATCAAATTTCAAATTTATGGTCCCTTTGATTTCTAATATCCATATCAATTGAGTTTTGTTGTTAAATATTGGGTTTGAGTCCTAGTTAAGCCTTTTCTCATATTACAATATTTATTTGTGGTAATATATACCTTTATCAAATACATTGATATTATCAATTATAAGCACAAAGGATATTAATGTACATAAGTGACAATGTTACAAAATTTAAAAAAATTTACCAAAACTACATGGTTTTATTAGATTAAGCAAATGATAATATTATTCAATATTTATAACAATTTGTACCACTCATCAAGCCTTAACAATAGAAAAAAAAATTGCTACTTATTTCACCTCCATAGAGACACCAAGTCAATAAATGAAACTCATCAAAGTATTTATAAACCATGAGGATATATTTAAAGGACCAAAGTGATTGATACTACACTAAAAGGAAAATATTATACTTATTTAATTTCAGGTTTTTGGGATCTCCATTGAATCTAAGCATGTATATAGTAGGCCCTCAATAACATATTTACAAAGATCAACCAACATAAATTTATAAATTATTGATGAACCTTTTGATTATTTGAGGGAGTGAAATTTTTTTCTATGTTTGATATAAATTCTAGCTATCATAAAGCATTAATGAACATCCATGATATATGGAAGATAAATTTTAAGATAAATGTTAATTCAAATAATCAATTACACCAACTAGAATCCACTTTCATGGGACATGAAAATGATGTATTGAGATTTGTAGTCCTTGAAATAATCAATTGGATAAAGTAATATAGGCAATAAGGGTAGAGGACTTCAAGGGAGAAAGATAGAACTTAAATATTTTTACAAGTCTTAGGAACCCAATTTTACAATCACCAAGAAATGGATAAAATAACGAAACCCAAAAATTAACCCAAGTATAGAAATCTAAAATACTTTGACTAATAATCCATAAATTAAGTTGTTATCCATACGAAGAATGAAATTCCTTGACAAATCAATGACTTATTGGGTCATGAGGTAACAAGTAAAAATTAATGGTCTGAAAAGGATTGTTTTTATCCTTGTAATTATAAGAGGTAAAAGTTTTTACTAGGAATAAAATGGGTAAATACCTTACTATAAATAAAATACTTGGAATTGGGCTTTAGCCTCTCTTTGACAGGTGGAAGGTTAAAATCCCAATAAGTATGAGGGGACCAAGACCCCCCATAAAAACTTGTGTAAACTCATTGAAAAATAAATAAATAGTTCAAAGTTGCAAGCTTACTACAATGGTAAGGTATTTGGTCTCTCTTTGAGAGGTCTAAGTTTCAAATCCCTTTTAGTATAAGGGGACTGGAACCCTTATAAAAACCTGTATAAACTCATTGAAAAATAAAATCCTTGGGATTATTGTAATAAACTTTTGTACATTTTGAGAAATACTAGAGCTAAAATCGTTGATTGTAATTTTTATTTTATATGAATGGAAAATTATACATGGTATTTGTGTTTCAAAAGTCTCAAATTTTAGATCTTTTGATACATGAATTGATGGTTTCTATGTCACTACCTTATCACTTGCCTATTAGCCCTTTTTTCTATTGAATTACATGTTGAATGAATTAAAATCAAGCTATTGTTAGTTGGTCATTATTTGATGGCATAACTAATCACACACTAGCCTTGCTACGACCTTTAGTTATATATTATTTTTTGCATTTGATTTCATCCATCATACTCTTATCTTATAAAATTTTCATTCTATAATTTGAGTAGTTAGATTAGCATAGGTTAGTAGGGAGCCAACCTAAATCTAAAAGTTGAAAATGATTTATCCTTTCTTACAATTATTGAAATGTTACCTCACAAACATAGACCACTTATGCAAAAATACATATTATAGCATGCATAGTAGGACTCATCCCATTATATCTTCATCCTTAATCCTTAGATCTATATAAATCTATTTAAAAAATAGATCTATAACAAGGTTTCTAAAAGACATTGAAATCAACAAAAAATAGAAAGATCTCAACAAACCCTCATTCTATCAACATATATAGAACAAATTTATACATTCTAACCCTATAGAGAACATCATTACAAAACATAATAAATAATATGTAAAAAAAAAATCCATGGAAAATAAAACCTATAAATCTACCTTGAATTGAAATACATTTTAGGAAACCACTAGTGTGTCAAGATACATTGGTTTATATATCTAATCTACAAAGAATTCTAAATATTCTAAAAAGTTTTTACCAAGTCCTTTCTTTGGCAATTTGTCAACATCTAGAGTGAATTCTAGTTGACCATTCATATTAGGTCTTGTATAAGTTCTCATCCTTTTGATTCACCATTTCAAGGGGTATTTTCTTAAATACTCACTAACGTCATCCTTTCATAACCCTTCTCCAAATGTTCCTCATTGTTCCAAGTCAACATTTGACTAAATCATTAGCTTATTCAGCGATTCATCAGATTCCTTGTTGATAAGCAATGATGGGACCACTCTTCCTTTGACCACTCTATGCATCAAGTGCAAATTCTAGTGATTAATTAAATTTCATAATGATTCATTGATATTATTATATTTTTCAAAATTAATTAAATAGACTTATTTTTTTAGTGTTGTTTTTCACTGTAAGTATAATAGACGTCAATCAGGAACAAATTTTGTTGTCGTATCTAATGAATAAAACATCCAAATTGCATGATAAAGGTAAATAATTTGAGCAATTAAAGTTGATTGAATATAGGAGGAAGAAAATAAAGAAAATAAATCCTTCATAGTAGTTTGGTTTTAAGGTTTTGAGGAATCTCCTTCAAAAATATCAACCAAAAAAATGATGGAAAATCCTATTCTTTCCACTTATTTTAAATGGGATAGTCTTTATTGACCATCTATTGGTCCATGATCAATATGTTATACCATTTGTTTTCCAAGAATGGGCTAGTAATCCACCCATGATCCATAATGTGATTACTAAACACTTGTATAATATTGGTCAAATATTATAAACCTTACCCAATATTAGTGTTCCTCAATATACTAGATACAACCCAATTCTATACCAAATAAGCATGACATCTTCCTAAAGTGATAAATCACTAGACCTTTTGAAAGTGGAATTTTGATTCACAAACATGCAAATGAAGAAATGTATGATAAAAATTCCCTATAAATCAAAGGTCAAATCTCATGAGCAAGAAATATCAGAAGTTCCTAGGTGATAGAGAAAATGCAAGAACAAAAGTCCCAACAAAGGAACTAAAAATAGATCCCCAAAGATATAAAATAATAGATCATGAAATATTAAGAAACAATCTCAAAGAAAATAATGCTAACATTGTAAAATTCAAATAAATAAAGTGCACATTCTTTGAAGAAGATTATCTTACCTAAAAAATATATTGTGTAACTGTACGAAAGGACAACAACATCATGGAGCCACAACAGAAGCAGCTCAAAGATCTAGAACATTAAATTAAAGCAATATTCTACACCCAGGTGATGGGAATCCCCAAAAAATGGCTATATGACAATTAAGGATGTAGTTACTCATCCAAGGGAACCTGAGGAAGATCTTAGCAAATTTATTGGTGCATCATCTCTTTTTTCTTTTATTTGTTGAGTTTGTTTATTTTCTCGCATCCCTTTCCCTTTGTTGAGCCTTGAAGATCACCTATTAACAAGGAGTCATCCTTGTAAGAACTCTTGGAGGCCCCTAATTGAGCCAAATCCCATGCTCTTGGCTACGACCCATTGTGTTGCTTTGGCATGATGTGCAATTGTCTTAGATGGGGGTAATCGAAGATGATAACAGTTTAATGGTATGTTTGGTGGGACCCTAATGACACATCATTGATCCTAAAATTTCAACGAGTATAAGTAAGAATTGGTGAGGGTATTAGTTTATTTATCACTTGCTAAAGCACCTCATTTCTCATCTAGCAACTCCATTCTAAAATGAACACTAGAATAAGCCACTACTAAAGGTATTAGACTAAGTTTTAGGTGAAGATCTCTATCTAATAACTTTCCAAAAGTAAGAATCTATATTAATTTGGTAAATCCACAACAATATATAGGAACCATAGGTCCAAGATGTCTATACTATCTCAAGAACAATACCCAACATGAGGAGAAAATAACCTATTGCAACCCCAAAATACCTCAATTATTTGGGGAATAATTCCAGTATCTCTACTTGATATTTTTTTCTAAATATATCGATTAGGGTCCAACATCCCCATCGAAACACTTGCAAGAAATAGTTTTTCTTTTTTAGATGCACAACATCATGAAGTAGGATGTGGCCCTTATATTATTGGTGGCATATCTAAAATATAAGGCTCACCAAAAATATAATGCTTTATCTCCATATTTAATATTTATTTGGGATTAGCTTGCTACCCTAGTAATGAGAAAATTCATAAAAGAAGCATATAGAGTGGAATTTGAGTCAAGAACTCCCTCCAATGATGCATCAAAAGAGGATATAAATATCATCCATGTAAACGATAATAATAAGATCTCTCACTTTATTGAATAGCAAGAGCAGGTTTTAGAGGAGGCCCTCCACATGCATCATAAAAGATATGAGTCTACAAATTAGCCAGAGGTTAGAAGGCTCATGATGGGGAGAAAAAATTTTGGTCAGACCTCCTCCACCTTGGACCACTCCTTTTTTCTAGAGTTCAAGCAAGAACATGCAAAGGACCTCTTCATCCACAAGGATGAAAGAGCCTTAGATAGATCAATCTATAAGAGGGGAACTTAGATCAATGGTGCAAACCATGGAAATATCTTTGGCACCCTACTGATTGGGGTAAAGAAGTTGTAAAAATGTCCTACTTTCATTTATGTGACCATTTTCACCCAAGAAATTAGAGAAAAAGAAATAAAGGACTTGAGTAGTTAGTGGGGGACCCTTAAATCCATGATCAATTTATAAAGGCCACTCACTTAAAACTTTGTACATATGTACCATAAGTAATATCAATTTCATAAGATAGCAGAAGTCCTGACCATGCACAAAGTTTCAAAATTTTGGCTTATCTTCTAGAAGCTTTCATTTTTAGGGGAATTTTTCTTGAATATGTGCCCAATGGACTAAGACATGGGTTTTTGTATTCCTTACCTTGAGTAGGCTAAATATCCCTTGAGAGTTTCTAGAACTATAATGATAAATCACTAAACATTTCAAAGTAGAAGTCTGAGTCACGGATAGGCACATGAAGAAAGGTCCAATCAGAAATACCTAATCAATTGGAGGCTATATCTCATGAGCAAAAAATATGTAAAGGTAAAAAATTCTTGAGTCACAGAAGAAAGAAAAGAATAAAAATCCCAAAAAAGGAACTAAAGATAGGAAGTACCAAAGATCTAAATATAAGTGGTCTTGAAAGATGAAGAAAACTCTCGAAGAAGATAATGCTAACATCCCAAAAGTCAAATCAATAAAGTGCACATTATTTGAGGAAGATTGTCCTACCTACAAAATATATTTTGTATTATTAATAAAGGACAACAATAGTATGGAGCCATAGCAGAAGCAACTCAAATATCTAAAATACTAAATTAAAGTATCTTTTGCACCTACATGATGGAAATACCCAGAAAATGGATAGATGACAATTAAGGTAGTAGTTGCTCATACAAAGGCCAGGATCAAGTGATATTCATATCTTCATATCCAAATAATCCTAAAAAGATAAACTATTATACAATACATGACTCAATATCTAAAACAATAGCCATCTAGAAATCTTTGCATGAGTTTTAGATGGAAAATCTTCCCTTGTAAATCTATAAATAGTACTCTTAGCTTTGTAAAGGATCGGTAAGTTTTTAATTCTATGTATTTGTAGGATTTCCTTTAATTTATTTTTGTAAACATAGTTGTGGTTCATGAGTGACTTATGGTTAATCTCGAGCCCCTATATTTGGCATAATATTTGTAAAATTTTACTTGCATTATATACATACATGGGAGTCTATGTCTATTTTTTAGCCTTTACCTACAAACCCGTTGTTGTGTATGTGTATGTGTTTGTGATATTTTACCTAAATTTTATATTTTCTAAGTTTATGTGTGTGTGAGGAGCCTACTTACTTGCTTGGCTCTCCTATAGGTCCCACCTACTTATATATGCATATAACTAGTAGACTCTGATTGCACTTCATTGTGTCAAGGAGAGGAAATGTTCATTGCTAGCACATATCATTTAGGTCTATTTTTGAAGGAATATATTAGTGGATCTCTTGGTGCATCACCTTATTTTCCTTTTATTTGTTGATTTTGTTTATTTTCTTGCACCCCTTTCCCTTTGTAGAGCAACTAGTACCTTGGATATCACATCTTAACAAGGATCCAACCTTGTAAAAACTCTTAGAGGCCCTCAATTGAACCAAAATCCATCCTCTCAGCTATGACCCATTGTGTCACTCTAATGTGATGTGCAATTATCTCGAATGGGGCAATAGAATATAATAATATTTTGATGGCATGCCCAATGGGACACCAATGACACATCATTGGTCCTAGAATCACAACAAGGAGTAGGGATAAGACTTAGTAGGTGTCTTAGTATATTTATCACTTGTTGAAGTACCTCTTTTCTCCCCTGGTGACTTCACTCTAGAATGAACACCAAAAGAAGTTGTTGTTGAAGGTACTAGACCAATGTTAAAGTAAAGACATTTGTCTATCTACTTTCTAGAAGCAAGAAGTTATATTTACTTGGTGACTCCACAATAATACAAAGGATCCATAGGTCTAATATTTATATCCCATATTAGGAATTATACTATACATTGGGAGAAAATAACTTGTTGCAACCTGAAAATCCCTTGATTGTTTGGGAAAAACTTCCAGTATCTCTACTAGATATTTTGCCTAGAATGAACACCTAAAGAAGCTATTATTGAAGGTACCAGATCGATGTTCAAGTAAAGACTTTTTTCTATCTACTTTTTATAAGCAAGAAGCTATATTCACCTGATGAATCCAAAATAATCCAAAGGATCCATAGTTCAAATATGTCTATCCCATATTAAGAATGTACCCCATATGGGGAGAAAAGAACCTGTCGCAACCCCCAAATCCCTTGATTGTTTGGGAAAAAATTATAGTATCTCTACTAGATATTTTGCCCAAATATACCTGTGAGGGCCCAACATTCCCATTGGAGCACCTGCAAGGATTTTTTTTCCTTTTTTAGGTTTACAACATCACAAAGTAGGATGTGTCCCTTAGGCTATTGGTGGCCTCTCTAAAAGGTAAAGCTCACAAAAAATATAATGATCCTGCCATAATTTGTTTTTATTTTTTAGGTTTACAACATCACAAAGTAGGATGTGTCCCTTAGGCTATTGGTGGCCTCTCTAAAAGGTAAAGCTCACCAAAAATATAATGATCTATCTCCATATTTAATATTTAAATAGGATTAGCTTGCTACCCTAGTCATGAGCAACTTCATATAAGAAGCATATAGAGTGGAATATGATCCAAGAAATCCCCCCAATTATACATCAAAATGGGAGATATATAGAATCCATGTGGAGGATAAAACAAGATCTATCACTTTCATGAAAAACAAGAGCAGGTTTTAAAGGAGGCCCTCCACATACATCACAAAGAGTGTGAGTTTATAAATCAGCTAAAGGATGAGAAGGCTCATGATGAGGATGCAATGTTTTGGTCAAAACTCCTCCACCTTTTTGATGACCAAGTGAGACAATAGGTATATTCCACCTTGGACCCCCTCTTTTTGAAGAGGTTAAGCAAGAGCATGCAAAGGACCTCTTCATTTGGAAGGATGAAAGATCCTTAAAGAGATCAACCTATAAGTAGGTAACTCACCTCAATGGTGCAAACCATGGAAATATATTTGGAACCCTACTTATTAGGGTAAAGAAACTATAAAAAGATCTTAGTTTCATTTCGATGACTATTTTTCACCCATAAAACTAGAGAAAGAGAAAGAAAGAAATGACTTGATTAGCTCATCGGGGGCCCTTGACTCCATACCCAATGGATAAATACCATTCACTTAAAACTTTGTACATATATACCATAGGTAATCTTAGTTTCATGATATAGCATAAGTCCTGACCATGTGCAGAGTTTCAAAGTTATGGCTTGTTTGCTAGAAAAAATTTCTTTTAGGGGAAATTTTCTTGACTCTATGCCCAATGGACTAAGACACCAATTTCTAGGTTCCTTATATTTATCAGGCTAAAAATCCCTTGATTTTCTAGAACTATAGTAATAAATCACTACACCTTTCAAAAGTTAGAGTCTAAGTTGCAAATAGGCACATGAAGAAAGGTTCAATTATAAATGCCCAATCAACTGGAGGCCAAATATCATGAGCAAGAAATATTCAAATGTCAAAATTTCTTGAGTCACAATCAAAAGGAAAGAACAAAAGTCCTGACAAAGGAACTTAAGATTAAAAATATCAAAGATCTGAAGATAAGCAACCTTGAAATATGAAGAAAAACTCCTGAATAATATAATGCTAACGTCCCAAAAGTCAAATAAATAAAGTGAACATTCTTCAAGGAAGATTGTCCTACTTGTAAAATATATATTTTTATCTCTCAGAAAGGACAAAAATATTATGGAGTCACAACAAAAGCAACTCAAAGATTTAGAACTTTAAATTAAAGTAATCTTCTACATCCAAGTGATGGGAATCCCCAAAAAATGGGTAGATGGAAATTAAGGTGGTAGCTGCTCATCCAAGGGCCAGGATCGACTGATATTCATATTTTTAAACTCAAATAATCCTAAAGAGAAAAACTATCAGATAAAACATGATTCAGTATCTAAAATAACAACCACCTAGAAATCTCTACATGAGTTTTGGAGGTAAAATCCTTCTTTGTAAACTACAAATAGGAGTAGTCTTAGTTTTATAAAGGATTGAAAAGTTTACAATTCTATGTGTTTATAGGCTTTTATTTCATTTCTCTTTGTAAAATAGTGTGGTTCCTTAGCAGCTTGTGGGTAATATTGAACCTCTACTTTTGGAATAATATTTGTAAAATTTTACCTGCATTATAAATATACGTGGGAGTCTTTGTCTATTTTTTTGTCTTTTCGTATAAACACATTATTGTATATGTGTATGTGTTTGTGATATTTTTCCTTAATATAATATTTCTAAATTTATGTGTGTGTGACGGACCTACATCAATTTTTGGACTAAAACACTTACTAGCTTAGCTCTCCTATAGGAACCGCCTACTCATATATGCATATAATTGGTAGATTTTGATTGCACTTCACTACGTCAAGGAGAGGAAGTGTTCACTACTGGAATATAATATTTAGGCCTATTTTTGTAGAAATATCTTAATGTATCTCTTGGAACATTACCTTCTTTTCGTTTTATTTGTTGAGTTTATTTATTTTCTCACACCTATTTTCCTTTGTAGAGCAACTAGCACCTTGAAGATCACATCTTAACAAGGAGTTGAACTTGAAAAAACTCTTAGAGGACCTTTATTGAGCCAAATCCCGTGCTTTTGGTTGCATCCCACTGTGTCACTCTGATGCAAGGTAAAATTGTACTTGTTAGAGGTAATCAAAGAATACAACACTTCCCTAGTGTGTCAAAAAATAAATCCACCAATGTTACAATCAAGTCAATGTTTACAAGCTAGCTCTAATAATCATATAAATACAAGTAAATAATATGCTAATTCATGATAAAATCCAATTTCTATCAATATATATTATCAAATTCTTAAAGTATCTATGCCATAGATAACATAAATCCTTACTGCTAACTAGAATTATCAAGGCTTATTAAATCCTAGTGTTCAACAAAATATGAAAAAACTATCAAATGCTTACCAAGGGGTATTAGGTCAACCTTCATGAAATCTATAAGCAAATAAAACTACTATAAAATATTTTTCAATTCCATTAACATTTTTAAGAACTCATATAAACATAGGAACCACTCAAAACCCACTATTTCCACTCGGAAGTCACTCCATGTAATATTTCCAACCATCACCTTTTAACCATATATTCACATAATATTTTCAAGGAGGTCCAAACCAACATGGGATGTTTAATCCCCATAATAAAATTCCTCCAAATCCACCTCTAGTTTAGAACCATACATATATCTACTATTAAATCCTTATCAACTTTTGATGGTAACAGGAATAAGACCACCATGTACCATTTGAATGGGTTATCATAATTAAAATTTATGCATCACATATAGAAGGAATACATTGATGTTTGATTCTTGATCTATTCATTGATTAATATAGTTAATACAAGTACCAAATACTTCTAAATAATTATATCACCAATTGGTCCTCTATAGTTGATCCCTTCATGAGGAGATTTAATAACCATGGAAATGGATATTTTTTCTCTTCTAGTTAAATGTTATGCAAAGATATCCTCAAGAAAATATTCATGATTATAACACAAGTTTTATGAGGACTCTCTATATAATACCTCCAAAAATCATACCATAAAATGAACAAGCTCTTCCCTATTACAAAAAGGTTTGTAATTATATTTAGACTTGAATGTCTACAATCCTAACCATTATAAAGAAATAACACAAGTAGAATGTATGTTGATTAGAATTGGAAAATTACTTTAGTCTGGCTATGGATTATGTTCCATATGTAATCCTAGGCCTAAATCCTTGAATATCATGAATACCTCCTACTATAACACCCATTTTAAATTCCCAAAAATTACTCAAGATCCACCTAGCACACCTGGTTACCCTTAAACTACCATTCCATACGTGGTAACTTTTATTGGAAAAATTAAATGTAATGCAGCCACTTTCTAACCTTAGCTTCTAACCCTACCCACACCCCCTTATACATCCAATCCTAGTACTACCCTTATACCTTACAATATAAATTATGGAATCCAAGACCAGGTAAAAAAATTAAGATAAAATATTAAACTATTATGAATCAAGTTTTATTATATAAGACACAATCAAAGTGGTGGATGGAACTAGTTAAGTATTTGGTAGTAATGGAAAACTCCATATCTCAAATACAACAAATATCTAGACCAACTAATAATCAAATAAGAAACCAAGTTCAAAATAATATGGTGAACACCAACATTGAAAAGAATGTTTTATGGTGCCTCACTTGTAATACTAGCCATAATCCTCTAGAATGTGTTGTTGTTATAAAAACGTTTGTACTAAAATATATAACCAATAGTGCCAACCACAACAAGAGAAAATTATGGGTCAAATGAAAATCTCTTCAATGTGAGTTGTTGATATAGTTGTCATGAAATAACTTAATATGGTTTATCCACTACATATGGTGCAATGATGGATTACATATTTACAAAACCTAGGGAATGTTATTATAGAAAACTTTTCCAACTTCACTAGGGAAGGGTATTTTCATTTTGACAATAGAAATACTTGCAAACCAACAATAAAGGGGAATAACTAGAAACAAAATATAGACAATGGATGGGAATATTGGATCCTCCAAAACACAAGCGAAACATCCCAAACCATAGAATATTAACATGAGAAATTATATTCTTCATAGGAATATCCTCCATTTCACATCAAGGGTAGAGGACCGATGTCATCCAATCAAGAGATAACACCTAAGAGAGAGTAAGGAGATATAACACCATAGGTTCCATGTTTGTAGTATTAAATTATTTGGTACCTTGAGTACCATTGTAAATATTTAGATTAGGAAGTGTATTTATTATTTGTGTCAATAGTATGTGTTAAATTGTGAAGTGTGTTTATGTATCATGTAGTCAAGTGTGAGTTATGAATAAAATATTCCATGTGTGTAAGTGAAGAGTTAAGTGAGGTGTCTTGTGTGTAAGTGAGAGTTATGAGTAAGTGTGATATGTCAAGTTTAGAAGTAGGAGGTTATGCCATGATGAGAGACCTTGTCATCATTTAATATGAAGAGTTATGCATCTCCCATGAATTTAAGGAAAGCAAATATTAGGTGCATTTATGAGTCTCATGTAAGGTTATATATTAAAGATAAAGCTTTACGCTATGTAACAAAGTTGTAATAAGAATCAATGTTTATCAATAAAGATTTTATTTTGTGAAGTATTTGTGTTATTATTGAATGAGATTATATGATCCTAGCAAATATAGACCTATAATATTTGGGATCTTTTGCTAATAGTGGTATTAGAGCCACATTAGAATTTTAAGAGAGGAAAGAAAGAGAAGAGAAGTGTATTGGAGGAAGGGATAACAACTTGGATATTGGAGGAAGATATTATAGAAGATTGAATAATTAGAGGAAGAAATCTAGAATCAAATATGGTTTAAATTTGAAGGAGAGATGACAAGAAGAAATTTGGAAAAGCGATGATAGATTGAATATTGGAAGAAGATGTTAGATATGGATGAACAAGCAAATTAGAGGATGTTGAATGAGAAGATTGGAGAATATTATTGATAGCAAAGGTAAATTTGAGAAATGTGCAATTCTGGTGAATGAGAGTTGCTTTGAGGAAAGATTTTGGAAGTTTGAGTCTTAGGAGAATTTTTGGTTTTATTATGAGAAGAGAGTTCCTCCACCTAAGAAGAGATACATCCACTTTTAAGAAGCACATGCATCTAATTAGAGATACGAGCATAGGTGTCTAATAAGAGATATGAGCACCTACATATGAGAAGAGAGTGCTTAGTGGTTGTATATGAGAACATATGTGTTGAAAGGTGAGTGTGTTGGAGGTTTTTTGAGAAATAGTAAATCAAAACACCTAAGACAAAAATCAAACCAAGAGACTCTAGTGGAGTTAGAAGTAATTATCAATAAGAAAGGAAGTAATGCTTGAATAAGTAATGCTCTAAAGAAAAAAACTTATTCTACTCTAGAATGCTCATAACAAAAATGAATGTAGAAATGAATTTCCTTGTGTGTTTGTGTGAATAAATTAAGGTTAGTTCCATAAGAAAAGGTAAGTTATTAGCCTTAGCCACATATTTGAAATTGAATAAGAGCACATATTATTATTTTTTAATTGGAATGATTTTTATTTAGGAGACGTAAGGTGTGATTAATTTAATTAAGAAATAAATGAATGTGAGGTATAAGGAAATTAAATATTTAAAATTTGAATTTGAGATTGATTTAATTGAAGTTTGGTTTAATTGAAATTTAGCTAGAGAAATTGTGAAATTGAGAATTAGGGAGACAAGAAGACTATTTTTTTAAAATTGATTGTGAGAATTTCAAGGAAAGATTTAGATTTGAGGAGATTAGAAATTTAAAAATAGAACTAATTTTATTATAAAAAATACAAATATTTCCTTTCTAAATCACAACTTTTGAAAGGACCAAATTCTACATCATGGAAAAATAAAATGAAATCAATTCTCATTGTTGAAAAACTTTGGGATATTGTAAATGGAAAAAAGGACATGCTAGAAGATGAAATTGGAAAAAAAAAATTTAAAAATGATAATGCAAAATACCTTATGCTAATCACATTTTACAAAAAAAATGAAAATCAGCCATATATAAGTGAATTAGATACTTCAAAAATGCCTAGGAAAAACTATGCAAAATAGTAGAAGGAAGGAATGAAGCGACTATTTTGCACTTGCAGTCATAGTTATATTCTTTAAAGGTTTATAGTGGATAAATTATGTAACTTTTTCTTTGAATGATGGTAAAATTAAAAGCTAAGTTACAAACTATAAGATAAAAAGTGGAAGACAAGTTTCTTCTCCAAGTTACATTAAGAGCACTCGTAGAAACATCCAAAATTTAGTTACTTCCCTTCAAGTGCTAAATAAAATAATATTCTTTGATGAATTAGTTAAAATTCTTCAAGAATATTAAGTGGTAGATATAGTCAAAGATGAAATGACTAATAATGCTTTGATGTCAAAGAAAAAATTATCAAATAACATTGTTGCATCATCTCAATCTCAACCTGATTAAAGGAGAAGATATTGTCACATATGCAATATGGAAGTTCATACCATAAGATATTATAGATATATTTATTTGAATCAAAGGAATCAAATGAATAGACCGTTTCAAATATTCCAATTGAGATAATATTAGTCTCAATATCTGCATGTGTAACAACAATAACCAAAAGAATAAAATCATAAAGGAAACTTAGTTCAAGAAATTCAAGAAACAAAAATGAGAGTGAAAATGAAATAATAGCCCTTATGGTAAGAATTATAAACAATGAAGGCATGGACCAAATTGAGTAAGAGTGTGACAAGAATGATAATACAAATAATTTAGAAATTTCTAAAGGTACTGATGATTTTGATAACAAAATAAAAGTTGTTAAAGGATAGAAGGAACAAATTAGAATCAATGTTTATCAATATATAAACTTACATGAGACTCATAGAGCTAAATTTTATTCAACATTTATGTTATAGAGCATTGAATATTATCATGTAAGTTTATGCTTTATAATGAAGTTGTAATGAGAATCAAAATTTATCAATAAATATTTTAGTTTGTTAAATATTGGTGTTATTATTGAATGAGATTATATGTGTTAGATTATACGATCCTAAGAAATATAGAAATATGTTATTTGGATCATTTGTTAATAGTGGTATCAGAGCCACCTTGGTGAGAGCCACGTTAGAATTTCAAGAGAGGATATTAGGGGAAGAGAAGGATGTTAGAGGAAGATACAATAGCTTGGAGATTGGAGGATATTAGACGAAGATATTGCAAAAGAAGATTTAAGAATAAGAGGAAGAAAGCTAGCACCAAGTCTAGTGTGAACTTGAAGGAGAGACGATAAGAAGAAATTTGAAGAAATAATAGTAGATTGAATATTGGAAGAAGATATTGGAGATGAATGAATGAGAAAATTGGAGAAGGATATTGAACAAGTAGATTAGAGAAGATTACAGATAGCAAAGGTAAATTTGAAAAACATGCAACTCTGGTGAAGGAGACCCGCTTTGAGGGGAGAGTTTAGAAGTTTGAGTCTAAGAAGAGAGTGCCTACATCTGAGAAGAGATACATCCATGACTAATAAGGAAGCACCTAAATTTGAGAATATATATGAGTACCTATGTTTGAGAAGAGATACAAGCTCCTGCATCTAATAAAATATGTGTTTGCATTTGAGAAAAAAGTGCATGCATATAATAAGGAAACACCTACATCTAGGAAGAGAGTGCCTACATTTGAAAAGAGAACATCTATATCTAAGAAAAATACATACAAAGGAGGTTGTATCAAAGGTTTTTGGAGCAACGACAAAGCAAAACACCTGAGAAGGAAAGTAGACTAAGAGACTTTGATGGAGTCAAAAGTAATTGTCAAGAAGAAAGGAAGTAACATTTGAAGAAGTAACACTTTAAAGAAGGAATTTATTCTGCTCTACAACACTCATAACAATGGTGAATATAAAAGTAAATTTCCACATGTGAGTGTGAATGAATTAATTTGAGTGTCACTTATTAACCTTTGCAATTGGAAAAGAGTGCCTTTAGTTTTTTTTAATTGGAACGATTTCTATTCAGGAGACATGATGTGATTAATTAAATTAGAAAATAATGCATGGGAGGTATAAGGAAATTAAATATTTGAAATTTGAATTTGAAACTGATATAATTGAATTTTGGTTAAATTTAAATTTGGAAGGAGAAATTGTGAAATTGAGAATTAGGGAGACATAAGAAGACTAAATTTTTTAAAATTAATTGATTGAGAACTTTAAAGAAAGATTTAGATTTGAGGATATTGGTAATTAAAAAATAAATTTAATTTTTTCATGGCAAATAAAAACAATTCCTTTTGGCTACTAACTTGAGGGAAAAAATTAGAGAGGGGAGGGTCCCGATCCCTTCCCTGCTCCCCTCGCCTGGTTCCTGCCCAGTCCCTGGATCTTTCCAGGTCATCCCTCCCTGGGATTGTTTGTTGCAAATGATCTCCTTGAGGGAGATCCTTCTCCTCTTTTTGCACCTCTCCCAGTCGATCAGGGTTCCCTTGTTTGATTTTTTGGCCTAGTGCTTCCCAGGGTTCCTTGCTATTTTTGGGATCCCTTCCCTTTTTTCCCTTAGGCTTCCCCCTGGGTTTTTTGTAGGTTTTTTGCGTGGATCTGGTTCCCTGCGGTTCTCTGGGTGGTGGGGGTGATTTGTTGGGTTTTTGATAGCTTCCTGGGGTTTCCTTTAAGGTCCTTACTACTTTGGGGGTGGTCTAGGGGGGCCTCTTTCCCATTTTTGCTAGTGAATCCTCTCTAGTATCCTGTGGCTGTTGTTGGTCCCGTCCCTATGGGGAGGGCCCTCTTCGATTTCTTGCTTGGAGGCTTCTTCATACTGGTTTTGCTCCTTGGTGGACACCCCGAGAATTTGTTTTGCCTTGGGGAGGGATTTTCTTTGCCTGGGCTATTCCTAGCCTTTGTCCCAGTTCCCTGAAGTTTCTCATGTGCAAGGATGGGATTCTTGGCCCCTGTTGTTGGGGTTTTCTGGGTTCTGCTACATTTTACAAATCTTGGGGGATCTTATCTATGCATGCAGACCCTGGATACCCCAGGATAGGCTCCCAGGGATCCCATCTTTGTGGTTGTTACCTCTTACCGCCTGGTATCCCCAGTCCCTGTATCCTTGGTCCCTTAACCTGTTGTCTTTTCCTGTTGGTTGTCCTGGGGGTGGGATTCTCTTAGTGGTGCTTTCTGGCTGCTTCCAGATGGGTGGGATCTCATCTTTGCTAGTTTTTAGCTACTTCCTACTAGGTGGGATTCCCCATTTTTTTTTGGGCAGGATGGTTTCCCGCTGGGCGGGATGTTTTCCCGCGGGGCGAGATTCTCCAAAACCACTGGGTTTCCTGCTAGGCAGGTTTTTCTCATTTCCTGCTGGTTTTCTCAGGAGGCGAGATTCACTTGGTAGAGATTTTTGTTGCTTCCCACTGGGCGGGATCTACACTGGGATGGATTTCTACTGCTTCTTGCTGGGCGAGATTCACTCTTTGGTGGTTTTTCGACTGCTTCCCGCTAGGCAGGATTTATATTCTAATGGTTTTTTGCTGCTTCCTACTGGGCGAGATTTACACGATGGCGGTTTTCAGCTACTCCCTGCTGGGCAGGATATTCAAACTTACCTTCCTTTGAAATTGGTGGTTTCTTACTGGCCAGGATTGTTCAAATTTACCTGTTTTCGTTGGGCGGGGTTTCTGTTTGTTTTCATTTTTAGGGTATTGGTGCCTTGGGCCCAGAATTTTGTTGTAATGGCTTATTCTCGGCATGTTATTACCAACTCTTATGTAATCAGGTTTTGGGATCCTAGTTAAAACCCGTTGTAAATACAAACGCTACTTAACAAAAAAAAGAAATTCCTTTCTGAATCACAACTTTTGAAAGGACCATATTTTACATCATAGAAAAAAAAATGATATCAATTCTCATTGTTGAAAAACTTTAGGATATTGTAATTAGAAAAAAAACATGCAAGACTATGAAATTAGAAAACAAAAATTTAAATATGATGATGCAAAAGCTATTATGCTAATCATATTTGGCATAATAGATGAAATTTGGTCGTAAAGAAGTGAAACAAAGAATTCAAAAATTGCTTGGAAAAAACTATACAAAATATTTGAAGGAAGTAATGAAGCAACTATTTTGCACTTGCAATCACAATTATATTCTTTAGAGGTTCATAGTGGAGGAAGTATATATATTTCTCTTTGAATGATAGCAAAATTAAAAGCTAAGTTACAAACCATAGGAGAAAAAATGGAAGACAAGTTTCTTGCCCAAGTTATATTAAGAGCACTCTAAAACATATTAAAAAATTTAGTCACTTCTCTTCAAGTGCTAAATTAAACCATATAGTTTGATGAATTAGTTAACATTATTCAAGAATATAAAATGGTAAATATAGTCAGATATGAAATGCCTAATAATGTTCTGATGTCAAAGAATTTTTTTTCAAGTAATATTGTTGCATCATCTCAATATCAACCTAAATGGAGGAGAAGATATTGTCACATATGCAATATGGAAGGTCATACCACAAGCTATTATAGATATAATTCTTTGAATCAAAGGAATCAAATGAATAGACCTTTTCAAAGGTTCCAACCAAGATAATATCAGTCTTGATATCCACCTGTGCAACAACAATGACCAAAAGAAGAAAATCATAAAGGAAACTTAGTTCAAGAAATTCAAGAAATAGAAAATGAGGGTGAAAATGAAATAAGAGCCCTTATGGGAAGAATTATAGACAATGAAGGTATAGACTAAATTGAGTAAGAGTATGATAAGAATAATAATATAAATCATTCAAAATTTTCTAAAAGCATTGATCTTTTTTATAACAAAATAAAAGTTGTTGAAAAAAGGATAAAAAGGAATGAATGAAAGGTGTGAATAAAAAAAAATAATACTTCAAAATTATAAAATATATGAAAATACAAATAAAAAACATGTCTTAAAGTACATTATGGATGGATTAGGAAAATAGAATGGAATGAAATCAAAATATTTTTACAAAAAAAAAGGAAGTCTAACAAAAATTGCAAGGAACACGTTAATGGAACAGTCCCAAAATTTCAAGTGGTGTGAAAGCCAAAACCAAAGGATGAAGATAAGATTTAATTATTGAAGGTCAGAGACTCCACACCAAATAATATAATACAAGGGTGTGTTGGTAGTATTATATTATTTGGTACCTTGAGTACCATTGTAATTTTTTAGATTAGGAAGTGTATTTATTATTTGTCAATAGTATGTGTCATATTGTAAAGTGTGGTTATGTGTCATGTAATCAAGTATAAGTTTTGAGTGAAAGGTGCCATGTGTGTAAGTGGAGAGTTGAGTGAAAGTTATCATGTGTGTAAGTGAAGAGTTGAGTGAAAGTTATCATGTGTGTAATTGAAGAGTTATGTGAGGTATCTTGTGTGTAATTGAGAGTTATGAGTCATTGTGATGTGTCAAGTTTATAAGTAGGAGGTTATGTAACCATGAGAGACTTTGTCATCATGTAATGCGAAGAGTTATGCATATCTCATAAGTTTGAGGAGATAAAAATTTAGGTACATTCAAGAGTCTCATGTAAAGTTATATATTGAAGAGAAAGATCTATGCTATGTAAAAAAGTTGTAATGAGAATCTATGTTTATCAATAAAGATTTTATTTTGTGCAATTTTGGTGTTATTATTGAATGAGATTATATGTGTTAAATTATATAATACTAGGAAATATATACCTATGATATATGGTCTCATTTGCTGACATTACACAAGTTAAATTAAAAAGGAAAATACACTTGTGGTTAAAAATAGAATAAGCCTATTAGAGAAAGTGGAGAGTAAAAATAGCTAAAAAAGGAAGCGAGGAGGAACCTATACACTTCCTTGACTAGTAAAGGTAGGGAAGTATTTGCAAGATGATTCTAAAAATTTGTACCTCAATAAGAATTTAGTTTAGCTAATACTAGGTTCAATATTATTGAGGATTTAAAGAAAATGCCAACCACATTAAGTATATTTGAAGCATAGGTTTTCCCTGAAGAAAGATATTTGTAACGAGAAACATTGAAAGAGAAAGATCATAATTATTCTAAAATAAAAATAAATCCATCCCACAATGTTCCACCATATACATCTAAGTATTTGAATTTAATAGCATAAGACCTATTTGACATTCAAGTGAATATTGCCAATCTGCTTAATGCTCCAAAGCTAAAGATATTAAATTCATTTCCTTTCTATATTACTCTAATGATTGAGAAATATATTTTTATTTAGTCATTTCCTTTCTATATTACTCTAATCTATAATCTATCCTTGGTGTGATCTGAGCTAGAGATAATATTAGGAGGTGCATGATCTATACCTGAACTAACATAAAATGTGTCGCATTTCATTGATAATGTGTAAAAGTTACAATATAAAATGACATCCTTTTACAATTTTCCCCAAGGGCTAAAAAGAGGGCCTTTGAGAGGAGGGACTGTAGCACTAAATATCTTCACAACACTGCAAGAGTCTTCTATGAGATCCTCAAGGGAGAGTGGACTTATTGGATGTGTGTCACTTCCAGCTACAATGATCCTCAAAACCTGTGTAACCCTACAAAAAGTGTTAGAACATTTGGAGGTTTGTCTAGATTAGACCTCTCATAAACATAGATAAAAAGCTAATCAAAATGCATGAAGGAAGTATTAAAATTAAATGAAATTGAAGCAACAAAGAGGAATTACCTATCCAATTGATTTGATAACTTTTTTGTGGAAAATGTACCTATCTGTATGTTTTATGAGAAAACATAACCATTCGTACATTTTCCTATTTCTTGCTCTGGTTGGTTGGTGCTTCAGCCATAGATGTCTTTGGTGTGATCGAAGGTGGAAATGAAAGCTAGAAGTTCTTGATTTGTAACTTAAACCACCAAAAATCATAAAGAAAATTGTATGGGAGGAGTGTTAGATGTGCGAGGTGCTCAAGAATGACTCTGGTAGTATTTTGGCAGCATAACTATGTAATATTCTCCTCTTGAAACTGTAGTCAAAGGGGTATTTTTGTATATTTCCTAGATAGAAGAGGGGGAAGGTGATGTGTCAGGAGGAGAGGAGAGATAAGGTCCTCTTAATTAGGCATGTTATGGATAATACCTTTCCACCTAAGCGTATTAAGTGGGCATGGGTGTACCATGCCCACCTAAAGCCTAGGGAAGAGGGAAACCCCCTTTTCAATTAAATTCCTTTAAATTCCTTAAAGGGGAAGTATGGATATTATGGGAAGGGGATGGGTAGGTGCTTAGGAAAGCACATAGATGGGTGCAAGTGGGGTGTGTTTTGTATGGAGTATGTTTACCTAGGGTTTAGAGTAACCTAGGGTTTAGGCTAGCCTAGGGTTAGATTTACCTAGGATTTAGGGCAATTAAAATGATTTTCAAATGTTTTGTTAATTGATCGTTAATTATCATTGCACAAGGTCGAGTGTGAAATTTTTAGGTGTCTACATTTGTACCTTTTTGTACCACATTGTATGAGAACTTGATGTAGTGCAAAATTTTATGATGCAAGATTGATGGTTGATTTGTAGTGGAGTGTGAGTAGTGTGAGTTAATGCAAATTGATCATGATCAATGTATGGTTGATGATTTTATCGTAATGTGATGATTGTTTGAGGGAGGGAGATGCAAGATTATATTGAGTCATGATAAATGTATGATGCCCCAATTGTGGAAGGGCACACATCCTTGAAACTTTGATTTTAATATATTTTTTTAATCTTGATTGATTTAGTAAATTGTCAAGCCATATGTGGGTGTCCTCATGATGCTTTGGTTGATTTTAAGTGGACATGTTGCCACCTCGATAAATTTATTGTTTAAATTGGAGATATTGGCATCGAGTTTACCAAATTTTAGTGGATTGAGTTTATGTTTTTTGTTTATCTCAAAAAATGAGAACTTGTGATAGTCTTAGGAAAAGGTTCTTGAATGAACACACTTCCAAAATTAAGTGTTTAAATTTTTATAATGTGCAAGGAAATTTTTTAGTGTGTTATATCTACCCCCTCAAGTGATGAGTTGATGGGCAAAGAATTTGTAGACAACGATGAATCACTTGACAAATTGTCATTGTGATATTGCACAGGTCCTAGGAAAGGTGGAATTTGAGGTGTGGGATGGTTTGGCGAAGAAAAACTAGAATATGTATGGATGGGTACATTTTTCAATAAACTATACAGATCCTTACATTTTCTAGGAAAACACACCTATCTGTATGTTTTCTCGAAGTGTACCTATAAAAGCACGATCGAAGGGGTGCGTGCCTCATTTGCATCATGATTTTTCATAAAATCATAGGGAGAGGAGCAAGGGAGAGTGAGTGTGTGATGCAGAGCATTGTTGGAGTGGCAACTCGAGTGGACAAGATGGATCGGAATGCTATGAGAGCTTGTGTTGGAGGGTGTGCAATAGAGGTAAGTTGACTTTTTACCCTGTTTTGTGTTTTTCAAGATAAAATGAACCCTAGGGCTCAATTTTAGAGAAATAAAACACGTTAGAAGTAGAATGTGATACTGTAAGTTGTATGTCATGGGTGGGGAGAAAAGGAAAATTTGGGGGGGATAATTTGCATGCGTGTGTATGTTCATGTATTTTTTCATGCATGTTGTATGTATGATTATTTGTTTGATTTTGTTATTTTTTTTCATGTTTTTGTACAAAAGTTTTGGAGATATGTGTGTTTGGGGGGAAATGGGTATCCAAAAATACCCTTTTCTTGGAAAACATACGGATTCATACATTTTGTATGGATTGTGTGGATCTGTACAATTTTATTTTAATAAAAAATGTGTGATAGACTTGATAGATTGCATTAAAAAATTTATGTATATGCACTAATGTGATTATTTTTGGCGTTACGGGTCAAGGAGTTGTAGCCCTAACACTTATTTATACCATTTTTGGATGATGTGAAGGTTTTTTTAGAGGAGATATATTGGTGATGGTTGAATGGGGTAGGCTTGTATAGGGTGGCATGCATGGAGACTATGTGGTGTGATCACACCTATCTGGATGTTCTATGTGAGTGGTGGGATCCAGATAGGATGTCTACCAAAAAATAGTCTTCCTATGGAGAGAGTTTTATATGGGATACCGTAGGGCAAGCAGGTAAGGGATACCGCACTATAGAGGGCTTTTAGTGTTGTTTGGTAGATCATGAGGATTTATAGTGGGAGAATTATAGGAGTAAGAAGTTATCATGGTAGCATACATTACACTACCAGATGCTTCTAGGATATTATTTTCTTGGAATCTAATTGGACTCATTTGTGACATGGTGGAGTAGAGGATGTGCTTTACCTGGGTACCTACATTGTTGGCATAGACATAATAGGAGTTGCATGGGGTACGAATGACCAAGAGGATGTCCCTATGTAGTAGTTTATTGATACAACTATGGGCTTGGGATCATATAGTTATTATGAGGCTAGAAGGGCTGTTATTTGAGACACATGCACTAATGGATGTAGATGTACCATATGCTATGCAATGGTGGGTTGATATGGAGTGTATGAGGAGAGATCATGCAGGTAATGCTTACTATTGAGGGAAATTTGGGAACCTGAAGTGGGAGGATATTATATAGTATCCATACCAAGGAGAGCCCATGTGGTGAGAGGATGATGTGGAGATGTGTTGAGTTAGGTGAGGTAGGTGGATGATTGGTCGGTATACCTTTCATAATGAATTCTTGTTGTTCAATCATGTGCAGAGGTAGTTTGGGTTGCGACAAGGTCTACCTGATTTGCAAGTGGTGATTTAAAGGGTCCAAGGATATAATGGGGTGTAGTTGTAGGTAGGGCCATTGGATACGTCATTGGATGAGCTACTAGAGTTACTTGATATTGATGACACATAGAGCACTCCAGAGTATGATGCATGGTGGGTGACATAGAGGTGGGAGCCCAAAGTGGATGTGATTGATGGGGTTGGTGGTGCAAGACTAGAGGTAGTACTTTGAAGTCCAAGGGTGGTTGTAGGTGGACTGGGCAGTTTGATAGGTGGAGCCATGATAATGGACAATGGTGGGGGATAGTAGTAGGTGTTGACAACTTAGGGATATTTGTCTAGCTATAAACTCTACACTTAATTATCAATCCAGGGTGAACGATTTAAAGAATAGTAATCCAATATAGATTATACCACAATGATTAATCTCTGACTTAATTCTATTTTTCTTAGTTTCAGGTTTGCAAAAATAAAAGTTACAGGAAAAGAAATTGTGTTGAATTAAAATAAAATGCAATTTTATGATTTATACTAATTTAATGTTGTGTATATTTATTGGTGTGGATCCACGTGCAACCTATTATAAATTTAACTATCTGTTTTTACCTTATAGTCTAAAGTGATGCAATTTAATTTAATTGATAATTTAAAATTAATCCTATGTACTAACTAATCCTAACCTATTTTAGGGGTGAGAGAATAGGGACTGGGTGTAGGAGTGGGCCCTGCCTCCTAGAGGACAGTGTAAATATCTTCTCCCCTAATCTATTTTACTTCAGTAACTAATATTCATTAAAACTACTAACACTATTTTAATTCATGGATGCAGGAAAATACAGTAAAGATTACATAAGCAAATAAATCATAATAAAATCAATGACACAGTTACCAAATTCATGAAGAAAAGTGTTGTTACTTTATTGATGAAAATTCAAATGTATAGGATCTCAAACATCAAGCCTTCAGAATAGCAAAAATTGTATACAAAAGTATTAGAGCATTCAAACATTAGACCTTTTCAAAGGTCTCTTTCCTATATTTTATAATGTCGCTTGGACATTTTCAATGGAATTCTTCTACATATTTTGCCATGTTTCTATCAGCTTGATGATTCGAATACTAACCTTACAACAATAATAATCTAAACTAATACTATTTTGTAACCACCTTGGACTTTGTCACAATCACGATGGTCCAAGTGGCAAACTGATGAACTAACATAACAAAAGTTCTTAATTTGAATAATCTAATGATGCAACAATACAACTATTTGTCCTTCATTTTAGGAAGAGATAAAATAGGCTTGCATCTAAATCTAAACATCTTAACAAAATAATAATCTTACAACTTTCTAATAACAACTTAATAAATATAAAATCTCATGTACAATGCCAACATTGTCAACTATGTTGACTATATATGCCTCGTAATGATGCTACATTGTCATTGGACGTGGCATAACAATGCATTAGATAGTTTGACTTGGTCAATATTATTTTTGTAATACCTTTTAGTAGCACTTTCTGTAACATTTTTATAGCTATATTATGTAGTGCCTTTCTGTAGTGTTCATCCATGAGTCTCCTTAGCACACCATTCTCATGGTTGGTCTATCCACGCTTGTCATCTGGTCTATGTCTTACCGCATCATTTCCTACGAAGCTCCTACAATGTTCTCCTACCGAAAACACATAGAAACTTGCACACTTTTGCATAAAATACAAGCACAAATCATTTTCATCATTATAAATCAAATTCATTTATAAATCATATGGATAAGATAAAATAATCATCAAAATACATTTGTTTTCATAAATTTATAGATAGAAAATAGATTAAACTTGCACAAAATACATATTGTTTTAACACTCATCATTCCCCCAAACTGAAGGAGATGCATGTCCTCATGCATACAGATTAAAATTATAGTATGTCCAATAAAACTTTGCAGCAAATTTTTAATAACTTTAATAGTTTTGCAGACATAGTAAATAAAATATTGCAATGTTACGTAAATAATTTTATAGGTATAAAGTAAAACACTACAATCATTTTCAAAAATCATTTGATAATTCTTATCAAATAAGGGACTATAAATTTTTTCAAATAAAATACTAAAATCGTATACATGAAATATTTGCATTCATTCATGAAAATAATTCTACAAAAATAAAATACTGCAAAGTAAAAATAACAACTATTTTCAGATATGCAAAAGGAAAATATTGCAGATATAAAGATGAAATGCTTTTAAAAACTCTACAAATAATTAAAATCAAATATCATCATGAAAATCAAATAAATTCTATAAATATAATTATGCAAGTTCATCAAAGGTCTGTTATGGCTTTTTGAATGTCCATGTTTGACTTAGATTTAAGTCGGGATGAAACCCGTGTAGGTTTTGGTATCTTTATCAATAAATTCTTCTCTCGCTTCACCTTCTACACCTATTCTTTGGCCTCCTTGGGATCAAGTGGTAGTTCAATAGATATTGTCTTCACATGCTTGACCTCTATAGATCCTCCATCCTGTGACTCATACAACGCATCCTATTTCTCTGGAGGAGGAGGTGGTTCAGTTGCTTCAATGACCTTATTGATTATTGCGTCTATATCATGGGGTATCCCAATGTTAAGAGATAATCCTATTTGAGGTATCCCTATTTTGATGGATGATTTTGATCTTTGAGGGTGATTCTATTGAAGCAATTCAACAAATGGAATTGAGCTATCTTCTTCAAGTACCTTGGTGAAATCAATAAGTTTGCTAAAATTCATCGACTTCTTTGGATTTTTCTTGGATGTGGAGCTCTTATTGGGAGATGTACTGACAATTATCGGTTGGATGATTGGGTCAACCAGTTTTACCACCCTATCCATAAAAATCTACTTGAGGATGTCAATATGGAGAGTAAGGGCTCATCTCACTAAGGTGACATGCTCGGTAAACTCATTTATGAGTCTATCCAACTTGATATGCAATAGGGTTTGTTGCATTTGGATTTGTCCAAGAGTCTCTATGAAAGGATCTGATGTAAGTGGGTTTATTTTTGGGTTGGATATCTCTCCCTTTTCCTGATTTTTTGGAATATATTTCTCATGTCTAGTCTTTCTTGTAGGTCGAGAGGATTTGGATGGCTTGGAATGGGTAGGGCATTTGTGCATAGGGGATTCCTCCTCCTCCTAACTCTCAGATTTAGAACTTCCCTTAGACACACTATCCTCAATGGATTTCTGACTCACTCAGCTCAGAATGAATAGATAGGTTGGCCTCCTCAACTATGGTATCCCATGGAATCCCTATTTCAAATGCTTTATGCAAAACTATCAATTTTATCAACCCATGATGGGTGATTAAATGAAACTTGGGATTATCATTGGATTTCTTAGGTTGGACTCGAGTGACTATGGATTTTATAGAGTGGTAGAGAAAGTATGGTAGGTTAATTACACAATCCTCATGCCTAGGGTATTTTAAGTTTAGCATCATCTTTAGGTGATAACCCTCGTAATTGGACAATCTCCCTTCTAACGTAAAAATTTCATTAGGATTGTAGCTACCTCCTACCATTTTATAGGAAGTGAGGAAGTAGCTACACCTTTAATCCACCCATATCTATCTCGGGTTACAGTACATCTCTCCCCAAATTTTTCAACCATCTGGTTCACCCCTTTATAGGTAGACTTGTAGTATCATTGGCCAACTTCGGAAAGGCTTAAGACTTCAGATATTAGGTTGGAAGTAACTTTAATTTTAATTTCACCCACATGGGTTACCATGGTCGTGGGATCATAGTTCATGATGAACTACTTTGCCACACCCTAGTCGTGCCCTTGGAATTTTGTTAGGGCTTCCCACCAATGGGCTTCCTAAAATAATTTTTTAACAACATCACTAGGGTTCTAGGTACTGATGGATGAGGGTTCACTTCACTTATGGAATGTATATCTAGGTATAGTGATAGATTTAGTGGATAGGGTAGGGTTTAGTAGTAGAAAGGTAAGGTGGTTTGAAATAAACTTGGCCTTTGCTTAAAATTCTACCATAGAGTTGCTTTAGCCGAGAGATAAAAACCTATAGATAATTTTGATAAAACAATTACATGCATGGGTTATAAAAAACAAACTCCTATATATTTTGACCCTATGGGTTATAAAATAAAAGAAATTCCTATATATTTTGACCCATGCAAAAATGTAACATCATTTGAGTAAATTATCATGTATATATATTTTTACATAATTAAAAGGAAGTTTCCTATATTTTGTTATAGAAAATGATTAAAAGGAAATTTTTTTAAAATATACTCTACAACTTTCATTTTTATAAAATTTCTCTATAAAAAAATATTCCCTATTTCAAAATAGTTTCACCACCTTAATTACCTATCTTCGTTTATTTTTCTATCATTATCCACTTCATTTATTTCTTCCTCAAATTTTATCTACAATTCCCTTCATTCTTCATCCATCACACAGTAACTTTCATCTGCCGTGTAGTGGTTTTGTCTTTCAGCCACGCAGAGAAGTTTTCATCAAAGTTGTAGAGCTCATGCTACGAAAAGATAATTAGGGTTAATTTTTGTTTTAGGTTTCTTATGCAATAAAAAATGGATAGATCCTAGCCCTTCATTCCTCCTTAATCGATGGCTCACAATTTTGATCCGTGATGCTCCTTCTCATTGCTTTACATAACCAAGTGTCACTAATCACCATTTTCTCATGCATGATGGTCGATTGCTAGCTTGCAGGGGAAGTTTTGATAGGTCATGTGAATTCAATCGAACTAGATCTTGGCCCTCTATTTTCCCTTAATCGATAATTTATAAACTTTATCCATGATATATTTCCTCATTGCTCCATATGGCCAAGTGTCAATGATCGATGCTTGGGCCATGAGGTGGTCAACTTATCTTACATTTCCTTCTTTTAGCATGATGCTTTCCCACCACCTTGCATGGGAATTAAATAATAATTTTTATAAGTCTAATGTTTATGTTATGATTTTGACTATCAAAGGAGATTATATTTAATTAATAAAACTTATACCCCTAACTTGGTTTCCCTTTGGATTCGTACATGTGTATCCTCTTCGAATTTCCATGCCTAACACATGTATCTTCTTCATCCAGTGTTGGCTTCTCCATAATATTTTCACCATATTTTAAACTTAGATTTTATAATCACCATACAATGCCCTATTTATAATCTACCTCTTGGTCATGAATATCCATCATTATTCATTCTCTTAGTTTTATGTAATCCTCCCCGTAAATTGGTGGTATTCAAATTTTAATCCATGCTTTACCTTTCTTCCAAGGTGATTAATTGTAATGTGTTCATGGCACCTTTTTGACCAATCATAAGTGTACACAACATCACTTCATGCTCTAGGTTGTAATTTCCAAATCATCTTCATGCAAAGGTTAGAGTGCTCGACTTATTAATCTGAACCTTCTATGCATGATTTCCAAAGTCAAATCTTGATCATCCAATTCTTTTATGCACTATTTTCAATGTTGAGTCCATATTTTAATTTCCATGCCATGATTCACATGTTTAAATTTAAACATCCATACCATGGTGTTCATGGTAAAAATTTTAAGTACCCATGCGAATTTACCTTTTCATACCAAATTCCTTGTAAAAATAAATAATTATTGATAATTACCTTGTATGATTATGCTTTGACATGTGTCATCAATCTTGCACAAATATGAGATCATTAATACTTAGAAAATTTTATGAAATGTGCATTTTCAAAAATATGCTACAGAAAGTGTCTACAAAAAATATCTATAAAAACTATCTATAAAAAATGTCTACAAAAACTATCTACAAAAACTATCTATAGAAACTATCTACAAAATATACCTACAGAAACTTAATTATAGAGTCAAAAGAATACTTTACCTGATTCCTCATTTTTTTTTTCTCCCCCAAACTATATCATGAATTTTGAATGAATCTTTTACTTTCCTCCCCCAAACTATATTTTTGGCTATATAGCCAAAACAAGATAGAGAGGGTTTTATTTTGTAAAATTTTATATTATGGAAAATATTATATATATAATAATTTTAATATTATTTTATTTATTTAATTAAGGATATGGGGGATTTACTTATGTATTATTTATGCATGTCAAGCCATCAAATAGGCTTAAAAACAAAATTACTACCTCCTTGGCTTCTAAATAAAAGATTCCATGGTCTTATTAACAAATCCTTCCAATGCCCTAGAGATGTTATTTTCTTGTTTTACTTCCTTTAGTTTCATTAAGGAGTTCCATGTGAGAGAAAAATAATGAATTTAAACCTGATATCAGTCATCAATATTTGCAAAATAGATCTTCATCAAAGGTTTAGGCACATTCAAAACTTGTTTTGGAAGAGAAAAATAGGATAGTCATTCTAGTATCATCTTGATGGCCTTTTTCTATAGAAATGTGCATCTATTTGCTATTATTATAGGGGTGCAAAGCTTTGGGGAATTGGATTCCCAACCACTCTATCAAAGTCTTGATGGGAATTGTAACCCTATCCTTACTGCTTTGTCCCTACAAGTAAATATTAAGGCTTTGGGAATTCGAGCCACATTTTGTAGGATGAAATGGACTATGATATATGTGTGGCAATGTGATGGTGGTATGGAATGGAAGCTTGCTTATGAATTTGTTTGCCTTAGGTATAAATGATCTAGAGTTGTTTTACAAAGACTCAAACATCCTAGTGATCTTAAACAAATTCATCTATTCATCTCATGAATCGATATGATGCTAAGGTTGTCCTAGTGGTTTCAAGCATCTCAAGGACCAACTGTGTGTGCAATGAATGTTCATTTCTCATTATGAGTAAGGGTCGACTAATCCATTGGTAACTTATGCCAACAAGCTAGCTCATCCATGAGCATCCATAGATCTGTACAAAAGAAGGTCGCTAATGTGATAGACTTGGTGCCATGCGTAAGGATACCTTATTTCCAGGTAGGTTTCATTCAACCCATTGTTGTAATGAGGATCACCCCATGGTTTTTGAAACACTAAGAATTCTAAGGATTCAAGCTCCTTTCCCTTATTTTATTGTATTTTATTTGGGATACTTGCTCATTTTGAGGAAGAGCAAGGGATTTTTATTTCTTTTTGGGATACTTGCTCATTTTGAGGAAGAGCAAGGGATTTTTTTTTTTTTTTTAAGAAGGGTGAAGGGGGAGCTTGTCCTTTTGCCAATTCTTTAGCTTTCTAGACCATGTGCATAATTGGATGAGCAGGGGAAACCATTCACTTTATGGCAATAGTAACTTCATGAGTTATTCTTTCCCAAACTTCACAATATTTTTATTTGTTATAATGTGCATAGTCCAAGAGGAAACTTGATTGACCAGGAACAACCTATGGCACCTAAGGATTGTTCAATTTTCAATGGAGATTTCTTAAAACACTAGGGGTGGTTGAGTGATTGAAAACACCTAGATTTTATTTAGCAAACAAAGTGTTATGCAAGATGTGGTAGTAGTTTCCCTACAAGTTTTTAAACTGATTTAACCAGAAGAGGTGTCTCCTTTGGAGATTTTTGAAATAATATTGAGACTGAAGAGTGATGAATAATAAGATGAAAACATTGTAGATATTGGAACTCCATCATGAAACAAAGGAAGTATATTTAAAGAGTGATTTTTCATGATAATATTCTTTCATTTTCCAAGTGGTATATAGCAACAATATATTTATTTATTTATTCTTATTATTTTTTTTTTTTTTTTTAAGAAGAAAGAGAAGTTGTTATTCAATAATAGTTGATTGCAGTTCAAAAATGCACTACAAATCAACTTGTTGCTTAAGATGGTGTATAAATTCTTCTTTAGATAATGGCTTCTTGTAGAGTTTAAGCCTATGCCCATTTACTAGTAATCTTCTTGTTGAATCATCTATAGGCTTAAGTTTAACTATACCATTCCCAAATATTTCTTCAATCTCATAGGGTCCTAGCCATCTTGTCCTTAACTTACCTTGAAAATATTGGTAGCGAGAGTCAAATAACAAGGCCCAATCTCTTGGTTGAAATGTTCATGGTACAATATGTTTATCATACCATTTTTTCTTTGTTGTTGAGTTAATTCAGTCTTGTGTAATACCTCTAGTCTTCTTTCATCTAGAATATTTATTTTTTCCAATCTAGCTTTTTGTGCTTGATCCAAGTTCATGTCAAGTTGTACCATTGTACGAAGAGTTTCTATCTCAAATTCAATAGGCATAATAGCTTGCTTGCCATAGACCATTTCATAAGGTGACAATCCTATGGTAGTTTTCCAAGTTGTATTATATGCCCATACAACTTCTTTTAATATTTCTACCCAATCAACCCTATTAACAACTACAATTTTTGTAATGATCTTTTCAAGTTCTCTATTTGTAACTTCTACTTGTCCATTAGCTTGAGGGTGATATGGTGAAGTTTTTCTATGTTTTATTTGATAGATTTCAACAAAATGTTCAATTACTTTGGAGAGAAATTGAGATCCATGATCCAAAACTAGTTCTCTAGGTGCTCCAAAGTATTGCATGATATTTTCATAAATAAAATCAGCTACAGGTTCAACTTGTGCTCGTGGCAAGGCTTTTACTTTAGCCCACTTGGTGACATAATATATACACACAAGTATGTGTTTATTGCCTACACTTGGAGGATCTATTGGTCCAACAAAATCAATTCCCCATTTCTTAAATGGTTCAAACATTATTTATGGTACCAAAGGCATCTCCATTGAAGGTGTAGGTTTACTAGCCCTTTGACAAGCATCACATCTATCAATAAATTTATAGGTATATTTATTCATAGTAGGCCAAAAGTAACCAATTTGAAGCATTTTACTAGTTATTCTTTGGGTGGCATAATGGCCTCCACAAGGTTCTTCATGTGTTGCTCGAATGATGTCATATACATCTTCTTCTTGCACACATCTCCTAATTACTTGGTTAGGGCAAGATTTAAACAAGATTCCATTAATCCACATATAAGGGGCACTATGATGTATTAATTTTCTATGCTCATGCGATGTAAAATTTTGAGGTATTTTTCCTATTACTAAATAATTTACAATATCAACATACCAAGGAGTGAAAATAGAGAGAGCAAACAAATGTTCATCCAAGAAATTATCAAGAATTAACTCATCATCATCAAATATTTGCATACGAGATAAATGATCTGCAATGACATTATCTTTACCTACTTTATCTATAATTGTGACATTAAATTCTTGCAATAAGAGAAGCCATCTAACCACTCTTCCTCCTACTATAGCTTTATTCATTAAGTATTTTATGGTAGAGTGATCAGTGTGAACAAATACTTCATACCCTATTATGTAATGTTTGAATTTATTAATAGCATGGACTACAACTAAGAACTCCTTTTCAGTAACTATGTAATTAAGTTCAGCCCCATGCAAATTTTTACTCACATAATAGATAGCATAAGGTATTTTGTTCTCTATATATTGTAGTACTACCCCTATTGCATATCCTGAAGCATCACAATGTATATGAAAGGGCAATTCCCAATTTGGTCCCCTCAAGATTGGAGCAGTAGTCAATTTATTCTTTATAACTTCAAAGGCTTCCTGACATGCTTCAGTCCAATTAAATTCACTTTATTTGGTTAAGAGCTTAAGCATAGGAGAGGCAAATTTGCTGAAATCTTTAATGAATCTACGGTAGTATCCTGCATGTCCTAAGAAACTCCTTACCTATGTTTGTGTTTTTGGAGGTTGGAGGGATTGGATAACTTGGATTTTTGTAGGATCTACTTTAACACCTTCCTCTAGATATGTAATGTCCTAAAACAATGCCTCCTCTCATCATCATGAAACACTTCTCATGACTCAAAGAGAGGTTTTGTTCTTGGCATCTAACCAGAACATTTTGTAAACTTGATAGAGTCTCTTCAAAGGTGTTACCATAGACTGTGAAGTCATCCATATAGACTTCTACACATTCATTAATCAAATCAGAAAAAATAGCTAAAATAACCCTTTGAAAAGTGGTAGGTGCATTGCATAATCCGAAAGGTAAGACTTTATAAGCATAGGTGCCTACAGGACATGTGAAAGTTGTATTTTCTTGATCTTCTTCAGCTATTGAAACTTGATTATACCCACTAAAACCATCCAAAAAGCAAAAATATTTCTTTCCAACCAAGGTATCAAGAACTTGATCAATGAATGGTAAGGGAAAATAGTCCTTCTTTATCACTTTATTCAATTCCCTATAATCCACACAAATCCTCCATTTACCATTATTTTTAGGGACTATTACTAATGGTGATACCCATTGGCTATCAGAAATTGGATATATAAATCTTGCATTTAAGAGTTTAATGATTTCTTCCTGAACTACATCTTTCATAGCTAGATTCAATCTTCTTTGGGGTTGTCTTACTAGGTGGCAACCTTCTTGAATAAATATGTGATGGGTACAAACATTTGGGTGTATTCCTTTCATGTCCTCATAGTTCCATGCAAATGCTATTTGATGTTTCTTAAGCACATCTATCAATTGTGATTCATGTATGCTTGTAAGCTCATTACTAATATTCAAAGTCCTTCCAGGTGTGATGTCTATCTATTTGTAATTTTTAGTATTTGCATCTATTCCCATCATTTCATGTTCAAGAACATTTAAGTGATAGTCATAAGGTACCAATTGTTGAGATTGACTTGTACTTGCTTCATTATTGACCATAGTAGATTCAGATAAACAACTATTATCTTGACCTTGATCTTCCTTTTGATCACCTAGTAGCAATGATAATGGTCCCTCAATTTCTTGTTGTAGGTGTTCACTCAGGACATTGATTGATAAGGTTTGGATATCATCCAAATCATGAGGGAAATCATACCATAGTTGTTTTGGAAAATATTTATCTAATGTTGATTCAAGAAATAGGCTAAGGTCTTTAGTATTCTTGCCATCAAAAATAGTCATGTTTTCGGATCTACAACTAATGTAGGCATCAACTATTGCAAGCCATGGGTATCCTAGAATTAAGGGATGTCCCCCTAACTTCTTCTTGGGTTGTAAGACTACAAAGTCTACAAGGTATTCCCATGAACTTACAGAGACTATAACATCTTCTAGTTTTCCTTCTAGCTTGATAGTAGACCTATCTACAAGTTGGAGTACTATAGAAGTTGGTTGTAATTTGTGTACTCCTAAAGATTCTATTGTTTCCTTGGTCATGACATTAATAGCAGCTCCTAAATCGACCAAAATATTGTGCAAGGCTATTTTACCAATGTGAACTATGAGTATAGGTATTCCAAGATCTATATATTTTGGTAATAACCTACCTCCAATCATTATCTCAGACAATTGTCCAATAACTTGAATGGTTTGAGCTTCATTCTTATTTTTCCTTCCTAAATTTGTGCATATGTTCTTGATTAATTTGGAATAAATAGGAATATCCTTGATAGCTTGCAAAAGAGGAATTTTAATGGTGATATTTTCTAACTCTTGAAGGAAATTGAAAGTTGGTTTAGATGGTTCCTTTGGTATTGCTAGCCTTTTAGGAAATGGTATCTCCATTCCTTTCCTTTGAGGAATTTGGATCTCTTTTTGTTTTGCTAGAATGTTTTCTAGTAAAGCTTTCACCTCTTCTTTAGGTCTTTCATCTCTATTTACTTTTTCAAACAAATTTTTAGTAGGTTCTTCAATTTCTATGAGAGTAGCTCTAGTATTGTCCAATATTTTTCTAGATCTTAATTGAATCTATTGGCAAGGTACCACAAATATTGAACATGTCTCATTTATTTCATAGACCTATTGAACATTCTTGTTATTATTAGGATTAGGCACTGGTTGAGCTGGTAAAGGTGGTTGCTTAGGAGGATTGTTTACATTATTTGGAGGTGGAAGGAGTCTATTTTGAGGCTGATTTTGAGGTGCTTTCCCCCTAAATTGATTTTGAAAGTTTTATTTTTGGGGCTGACCTTGAGACCAACTAGGTCCTACTTGATTATATTGGCCACTCATATTCCAATTAGATGCATTTTTATTTTGTCCTACCATCCATGGAGGTGAATTTCCATATGGATTGGACATGAATTGAGCCCAAGGAGGCATATTCCAATCTTGATTAGATTGATTCCAATTCATTCAACTTGGAGCATTTGACCAATAATTAGGTCTTTGTTGGTTGGAATAGTTAGATTTTGACCAATTAGGTGGACCATTAAATGGACCATTCCTTCTTTGAGCTATAAAATAAACATCTTCTACTTCTTCAACCTCAAGTTCTTTTATAGCAGTTTTGATAGCCAAAATATATTTACAATTTTTAGTATTATGGTTCTTATCACAGATTTTACAACAAGCAGAGATGTTGGAAATGTTTGTAATGTTGAGAGGACATTCCCTCAAGTTGTGTTTCTTTCTACATCTGTGACAATATATTTCTTCAATGTTTTGCTCTTTTGGTTTCTTGTCCATGAGGTCGAGAGATGTTGTTAATGTACTCAATAAATCAGTTTTGAGGCTCTCTAGCATATTGCCAATTTTAGCTCTTGTTACTCCCCCTCCTGATGATGGGTACCTATTACTTCTTAATGGCTTATTTCTTGAATAATTCTTGCAAATATTTATAATTTCTTCTAGTCCCATATGATGAATATCCCCCTTTGCCATAAGGTTTAGTATGTCAAGGACATCTTCCTTTAGCCCTTTAAGAAAAAGTTATTTTTGAATTTCTTCATCCAACTCAATGTTTACTCTTGATCCCACAAACTAGAATCTCTCAAGATAATCTTCAAGGGATTCATCATATTTTTTATTCATGCAAAACAACTCAGCTTTCTTATCCCTAACTCTACAATAATCCTGGTATCTTTCAAGGAATATATCTTTTAATCCATGTTCTCCATCCCATCGATTACAAACACTTTCTCCTAGACCCATAAACCATCTTAAGGTTGCATCCTTAAGTGTAGAAGGAAATAATCTTAATTTTTTCTCATCAATGGTGTAAAAGTAGGCTTGGCATACCACTTCAAATTCAAAGAGAAATGCATCAGGATCCTCATGGGGTTTCCCATGGAAGGTAGGCAAAACAACAACAAAGATAGGTTTTGGTTCTCTTGTTAGCCTATCTTCTGAAGAAGGAATTGGGAAGGCAAAAGTCTTTCTTTGCCTACCCCCATTTGATTTTCTACTTCTCCATGATCATTAGTCCTTTGCCTATGTTCCCTTTGGTTTCCATTTACTTCCCCATGTTCACTAGCTTGATCAGCCATGATTGAATATAATATTTCAAGAATTGGACCAGGTATAGGTTCAGAAAATATAGATGAGGGATCTATATGGTCATCAAATTCTGGTTTGGGTAGTAGATATATTTTGGGATCTTGTTCTAGGAATTCAATCTATTTTGTTGATGATGCAGAATCTGTAGATGTTTGGATTACAGTTTTAGTTTCTTTTAACTCAAAAGTTTTAGATTTCTTACTAAGGTTTCTTTGGCAATTTACTTCTAGTTCACTAATCTTAATAAATCTTCCCTTTGAATCTCTAGGTTTATTCATGAAATTTCCAAGTTCTTTGGTTCTTGCAACAAATTTTTACCTTTCTAATCTTCCTTGAACAACCTATAGATATCATTAATTGGATCAAGTTGTTCAAGAGTCATATAATGCTCCTCCTCAAATTCAAAGTCTTTTGTTACAAGAAGAATCAATTGGACAATAAAATCCTATTTTGGAATTGGGTTAGGGCTCTCGAACTATAATTCATAACGTAAGTCTTGACACAACTATCTAAAGCATACAACTCTAGGTGCCCTATGATATCTCTTGTTATATTCTAGGCTCACCTCCCTATCTTCTATTTTTACTAGGAAACTGTGAATGGTGATGGAGTCCTCAAAATACTGATCCCAAGGGTATGTGACTGAATTTACTATTGCTCTCCTATCCCCAAGCCACCATTCACAACTTCTTATAAGGTCAAGGTAGGGTGAGTGATAATCTAGCCCTAGAATTTTAGCTATGTTTACTCTTTTGATTTTACCCAATTCTTCTGATATTTCCTTTATAATATCAAGGTGCTCACACAGGTATTCCCACTCTTTCCTAGATGTTTTATGTCTTTGCTCAAAAATGAGGTTAACTTCTTATTCTAGCAATAGTTTTCTAAGGTCAATCAATGCAGACTGTTTGATGCAATTTTCTACCATTTAGCAATGTTTTTACTTCTCTTTTGTTCTTTCTTTTTTTTTTTTTTTTTTTTGGTTCTATTTTTATTTTGTTTTTGTTAATAATTTAAAACAATCCTACTATTGTTAAGACTCAATCTATAATTCACAACCAATGAATTTTTACAACCAACCTTAACACAACAAGAGAAAAATAAAATTTCTTATTTCTAAAACAATCCTACTATTACTAAAACTAGGTGCAATTCACAACCAATGAATTTATACAACCAATCTTAGTACAATAAGAGAAAAATAAAATTTCTATTTCTAAAACAATCCTACTATTACTAAAATTAGGTGCAATTCACAATCAATGAATTTATACAACCAATATTAGCACAATAAGAGAAAATAAAATTTCTATTTCTAAAACAATCCTACTATTACTAAAATTAGGTGCAATTCACAATCAATGAATTTATACAACCAATCTTAGCACAATAGGAGAAAATAAAATTTCTATTTCTAAAACAACTTTACTACTACTAAAACTAGGTGCAATTCATAGTCAATGAATTTATACAACTAATTCTTAGCACAGTAAAGTAAAATGAAATATTGCTTGAAAAGTAAATTTTACTAGAAATAAAATGTTGAAATTGAAAGGTTAAATTGTTGTTACTTCTTGATTTTAAGGAACATTTCACTATGATTGTGTCACTCAATCACACCTACTTCCTATTTTCATAGGTCAGAGAACCCAGACCTAAGCAAGCAACAACAACCACCCAATGCTTTGAAAATTTGTTGAAATCAAATATTAACTAAGAAAGTAGTAAAATGATCCTAAGAAAAAGAACCTAGCAACATCGAACAAAGGGGCTTGTTGGGACTTCTTGTGCCACTCTGACCCATATGCATGCCAAGGACTCGTACCTCTTTCCACATACAGGTAAGCCTCTCTTCTTGCGTAAACCAATAGTCTTTGATTAAAAATTACGACATTGTTCTCCCTAGCAACGATGCCAAAATGTCTAGTTGTAAACTCTACACTTAATTATCAATCCAGGGTGAACGATTTAAAGAGCAGTAATCCAATATAGATTATACCACAATGATTAATCTCTAACTTAATTCTATTTTTCTTAGTTTTAGGTTTGCAAAAAATAATAAAAGTTATAGGAAAAGAAATTGTGTTGAATTAAAATAAAATGTAATTTTATGATTTATACTAATTTAATGTTGTGTATATTTATTGGTGTGGATCCACGTGCAACCTATTATAAATTTAACTATCTATTTTTATCTTATAGTCTAAAATGATGCAATTTAATTTAATTGATAATTTAAAATTAATTCTATGTACTAACTAATCCTAACCTATTTCAGGGGTGAGAGAATAGGGACTGGTTGTAGGAGTGGGCCCTACCTCCTAGAGGACAGTGTAAATATCTTCTCCCCTAATCTAATTTACTTCAGTAACTAATATTCATTAAAACTACTAACACTATTTTAATTCATGGATGCAGGAAAATATAGTAAATATTACATAAGCGAATAAATCATAATGAAATCAATGACACAATTACCAAATTCATGAAGAAAAGTGTTGCTACTTTATTGATGAAAATTCAAATGTACAGGATCTCGAACATCAAGCCTTCAGAATAGCAAAAATTGTATACAAAAGCATTAGAGCATTTGAACATTAGACCTTTTCAAAGGTCTCTTTCCTATATTTTATAATGTCGCTTGGACATTTTTTTTGGTAAATCAAGTCTATCATTAAACCGGGTTTTAATGGTTGACCCAAAACCAATTTACAAAAACAGCCCATGGCTGAGGAACCCCACCAGGAACCAAACTGAGGAAACTCTGTCCTCTAACTTTACACTACTACCTAGCCATAAACCATAAGAACTAGACCATACTATCCACCATATTCAAAAACCCCCTTAACAAAAAGAGACACAATTCCTATCAGGACCCTAAATACCCCAAGAAACCACACTACACACAAGAGATCACCCATAATCCCGTAGGAAACAAAAAGCCACTACCACTGCCAATACAAAAAAACAAAATGCAGATTATCCAGACACAGGATAGGCAAATCAGAGGAATACCCTAGTCCTCATCCTCGACATACTCTTTCTAATTTTTATCTTTGTCTTCTTCATTGTCATCAGTATTCGGGTTGTAGACCACCACTTGTTGCTCTGGTATCCTTCGTTGAAGAAAACCTTGGTCAAAATCTCCTATAATTATTGCATCTACTGATTGATGTTGGTCGTCATGTTCAGGACATACCTTTTTAATTCCATGATTGTAGGGTTAGGACCCTCATATTCAGACGTAATCTCCATGATTTTGATGCTCCCCTGAACTTTCTTGTTTTTTAGCCTCAGGGAAGATCTAATGGGCTAGTCATCAATTCTTAGCCTTTTCCTTTTCAGGCCTCCCTTAGCGCTTGACTCACCCTCACACTTCATGATAGGGGAGGGTTTTGGGAGACCAGGGCTCTCGCACCCCCTCAAAATTTCACCATGAACCATTGGGGGATCCTCAAGAGGAGGTGTAGGGACAGGTTGGGGATCATGGAGAAGGACGTATTTGTAAATAACATTGAGAAGGTCTTGATGCATGGGTATGGAGAAGAATTTTTTGTTGTGGGATGAGGTTATGGTGTGGTTTAGGGAGTTCATAAAAAATTGGGGAATGCTTATGGGGTTAACATCCCAAAAAAAGTTGACAAAGGCGTAATGGAAGCTGAGTAAAGTTTTACCAAGGTCCTCTGCCGTGATGAATTCCAACACATTCTTCATAACCGCATTCCAAGGAGCTGGGATGTCCATATTTGTGAGGCCATTCTTTGCCTCCTTGTAGATTTTTGGGTTATCCTTAAAATCTTTGAGCTCCACCTCCCAGTGGCGCTTTTGTCTATGAATTGACCTACCCTTGACAGACTGGCTGATAATTTCTACCAACAGCTAAACATCAATGAAAAATTTGTGACCCCTGATCTCCACGTGATCATCCTCCCATGTTTCCATCATATCCAGTGTAATTTCATCTTTCACGCCCAAAAACATATCAAAAAATTGGATAAAACGCTTATCGGTCAGGATATCCTGAGCAGCAAGCTCCATGACCACCATGCTGGGCTCAATGTAGATCATATTTGATAAGGTAACTGTCAAATTTCTCTTTGAATTATCTGAAAGATCACCACTCATGGTTTCCTTCAAAATACTCTAGTATTGAATGACCCAAAACCAAATTACAAAAATCAGCCCATGGCTGAGGAACCCCACCAGGAACCAAACTGAGGAAACTCTGTCCTCTAACTTTACACTACTACCTAGCCATAAACCATAAGAACTAGACCATACTATCCACCATAGTCAAAAACCCCCTTAACAAAAAGAGACACAATTCCTATCAGGACCCTAAATACCCCAAGAAACCACACTACACACAAGAGATCACCCATAATCCCGCAGGAAACAAAAAGCCACTGCCACTGCCAATACAAAAAAACAAAATGCAGATTATCCAGACACAGGATAGGCAAATCAGATGAAGACCCTAGTCCTCATCCTCGACATACTATTTCTAATTTTTATCTTTGTCTTCTTCATTGTCATCAGTATTCGGGTTGTAGACCACCGACTTGTTGCTCTGGTATCCTTCGTTGAAGAAAACCTTGGTCAAAATCTCCTGTAATTCTTGCATCTATTGATTGATTTTGGTCGTCATGTTCAGGACATACCTTTTTAATTCCATGATTGTAGGGTTAGGACCCTCATATTCAGATGTAATCTCCATGATTTTGATGCTCCCCTGAACTTTCTTGTTTTTTAGCCTCAGGGAAGATCTAATGGGCTAGTCATCAATTCTTAGCCTTTTCCTTTTCAGGCCTCCCTTAGCGCTTGACTCACCCTCACACTTCATGATAGGGGAGGGTTTTGGGAGACCAGGGCTCTCGCACCCCCTCAAAATTTCACCATGAACCATTGGGGGATCCTCAAGAGGAGGTGTAGGGACAGGTTGGGGATCATGGAGAAGGACGTATTTGTAAATAACCTTGAGAAGGTCTTGATGCATGGGTATGGAGAAGCCTTTTTTGTTGTGGGATGAGGTTATGGTGTGGTTTAGGGAGTTCATAAAAAATTTGGGAATGCTTATGGGGTTAACATCCCAAAAAAAGTTGACAAAGGCGTAATGGAAACTGAGTAAAGTTTTACCAAGGTCCTCTACCGTGATGAATTCCAACACATTCTTCATAACCGCATTCCAAGGAGTCGGGATATCCATCCTTGTGAGGCCATTCTTTGCCTCCTTGTATATTTTTGGGTTATCCTTAAAATCTTTGAGCTCCACCTCCCAGTGGCGCTTTTGTCTATGAATTGACCTACCCTTGACAGACTGGCTGATAATTTCTACCAACAGCTAAACATCAATGAAAAATTTGTGACCCCTGATCTCCACGTGATCATCCTCCCATGTTTCCATCATATCCAGTGTAATTTCATCTTTCACGCCCAAAAAAATATCAAAAAATTGGATAAAACGCTTATCGGTCAGGATATCCTGAGCAGCAAGCTCCATGACCACCATGCTGGGCTCAATGTAGATCATATTTGATAAGGTAACTGTCAAATTCCTCTTTGAATTATTTGAAAGATCACCACTCATGGTTTCCTTCAAAATACTCTAGTATTGAATGATTAAAAGGTATTGGTTTCTCTGCTTGCTATATCCGCCCATTGCTAAGTCCTTAAAACCCATGCAAAAATAGAAACAACCTGCGAAGAACCTTTGCCTTGATAATCATGCCAAATAATCATGTGGATTGTGTCGCCGTAAGCCTTGACCCCGTTGATAGGATCCATTTTCTTGGTATTGATGTAGAGGTTAGGCCCAAGACACCTTGTAGGGAACCTACTCCTCTCGGGGAAGGTTGGACCATGTCTCAATGCATTTGGAAACTTGCACCTCCTCCCACGGTGCGCCCTCCTCACATAACTGTCATTTTTAGGAAATAACACCACCACCTCGTAGTCCTGCCACCGGTGACTATGAGTTTCCAATATGGGCTTGGGTTGATCACAATAATATTCCAACCTAACCGTATCCAATAATAAAAGCCTTCTACTTTGGGTATTTTTCCCCCTCACGATAGTGATCCCCGAGGTACACGTGACTTGCCAACACGATAGCCTCATTGTTCCACTCATAGTCTTTCTGATTGGATGATATTTTCCACATCACCTGGAACCTCATTCGTCCATGTGATCAGCCTGTCAGCCTTGATCTCGATGTTCACCAGTTTATCTGCTGCTTTATTGGACATTTTCAATAGAATTCTTCTACATGTTTTACCATATTTCTATCAACTTGATGATTCGAATACTAACCTTACAACAATAATAATCTAAACTAATACTATTTTATAACCACATTGGAAATTGTCACAATTACGATGGTCCAAATGGCAAACTGACAAACTTACATAATAAAAGTGATTAATTTGAATAATCTAATGATGTAGCAATAAAACTTATTTGTCCTCCATTTTAGGAAGAGACAAAATAGGCTTGCATCTAATTCTAAACATCTTAACAACATAACAATCTTATAGTTTTCTAATAAAAACTTTATATAACAACTTAATAAATATAAAATCTCATGTACAATGCCAATATGTAAGTTAATTGTGCTGACTATATATGCTACATAATGATGCTACGTTGTCACTGGACGTGGCATGATAATGTATTAGATAGTTTGACTTGGTCAATACTCTTTCTGTATTGCCTTTTAGTAGGCACTTTCTGTTTCAGATTTTCGTAGCTATATTTTGTAGTGCCTTTCTGTAGCATTCATCCATGAGCCTTCTTAGCACACCATTATTATGGCTAGTCTGTCCATGCTTGTCATTTGGTTCGTGTTTTACTGCATCATTTCCTGTGAAGCTCCTACAATTTTCTCTACAAAAAACACACAAAAACTTGCACACTTTGCATAAAATATAAGCACACATTATTTTCATCGTTATAAATCAATTATTTATAAATCATACAATCAAGATTAAATAATCATAAAAATACATTTTTTTTCATAAATTTGTAGATTAAAAATAGATTAAACTTGCATAAGGTACGTATGGTTTTAACACTCATCGGTAGCTACAATATTGGGTGGTGATGATGAGGGTGCCTCCTAGGATGAGTTCCTATTGAGGTGACATGTGCAAAATCAATGTGATATCAAAGTAGGGTCTTTAGGAGCATATGAGAGGGAGGTATCATGTCATGATGTAAATAGAGAGGATAAGATTGATATGTTTATGGAGGAGATGCTGGATCATCTATATGAGGTTGATGCATTGCATGATAGGGTAAAGTATGCTAAGGTGATGAAGGATATATTATAGGTGGATCTAGATCAATGTAGGGTGTATATGGAGGAGCTACGATGAGAGTGCAATGTAGCTATAGTTGGGAGAGGGGAGACAAAGAGGGAAATAGAGTGGTTGAGGTAGTAGGTGGAGGAGATACAGTGAGAGCATGATGTACCTAAAAAAAAGAGAGATGCAATGATGGCTTAGAGAGTAGACATGGAGGTGGTGATGGAGAAGTTATAGATATAGATGGGAGAGTTGTAGAGAAAGTACAATGTGATTCTAGTGAAGAGAGATGATACCACTAGGGCTATGGGAGATATGGAGTGGCTTAGAGTGTAGGTGGTTGAGCTACAATGAGAGCATGATACCCCTATAATAGATAGGGGTCAATTGTAGGAGGAGGTAAATTAGTTGAGGATGCAAGGGGCTAAGTCAATTCCTTAGGTTAATATTACATAGTTGTAATGGACTATGGAAAAATATACGAGATTGTTTCTATGGAATTAAGATTATGCAACAACATTGTATCGCTCAAAATTTTTCGCATACTTACCCTCAAGCTATAGGATCCGCACCCAAAATGGGGATGCGAGAAGGATGGGACAATACCTCGGACTGAGAGGCCCTTTGAAGGTCCCGCATCTCGAGGGAGGAGTATAAGGGTGAATTTTTGATGGATGGTGGGTTCACCAGGAAACTTTTGAGTGGCAGTTTTCACACCTAGGTTGATAGTGGGCTTGATGTGTTCATTTTTATACTCAATCATTCAACTCCTAGGTTTGGCCAAGATGAATCTAAACTATTCTATCTACCAATAATAATTTAAATGGATACAAAAAACAAGAATGAGTGCTAATAACAGAGAATATGCTAATTAGAATGTGTCATACCTGATTCCGAATGTTTGATGAAGATTCTAAGGCTTGTAGCAGTTCAGATCACCTCAATTCGTACGTAATCATCTGATATTTCATAGGATTGTACCAAATCATAGGAGGTCATCTGAAATCATACAGAATCATCTGAAATCTAACGAATTCGTCAGATGAATTCGTCAAAAACCTGCAATCACAAAAATAGACACAAAATACCAAATATGCAAGTGCAAAAGCAAAGGACAATGGTAGAAATAACAACAAACATGCCTAAATAATGGATTCCAATAACAAATAAGGAAATGCAGTAGATTTAATGATTGATTTTAACTTTACCATGTGATTATGCTAAATGAGGTGAACTTCAAGATGCATACACATAATAATTCAAGACAGTGTAAAAATACAATATGAAAAATGCAGAGAAAGCTAAGGAAACACAAACTTTGGACTCGGATTGCCCCCAATCTGGACTACAGTCAGGATCACCTCCAATCGTACGAGATCGTTTGTGCTCCTCGAAAAAATCATCCGTAATCGTCCGAGATCGTTTGCGATGATTCGAGCTAGCTTCAACTAAAAAATAGTAGAGTTCCTGCAAGAAAATGCAAAGTATAGAACACAGATAGTAGTACGAGGATGCTCTAGTGAATAAATATCCAAATCCATCAGCTAAGGGGTTCAAGGAAATCAGAATCAAGGGGAGTCAGGGGGGTAAACTAGAAAATCCTAGTTTATATAGGCTTAGGAAGAGGTTTAAGATGTTGGGGATCATCCCAATCTGGGAGATCTCCAACAAGGAAATCTCCAACTGCGCAGACGCGCTTCTACCCAAGTTGGAGAGGCTTTTGAAACAGAAGTTAATTATGAAAATTCGGTTTTGGGACAAAATCGTCTGGACGTTCTGTCCATGATGATTTAGTCAGATCTGGGACGATCTCATCTAATCTGTGATGATATCGTCCAACGGTAAAAACAAATCCTAAAAATGGTGCGAAAAATGAGGAAACGGGTAACAGGCGGTTTTGGGGTTAAAATTCAAATTTCTATCTTTTATCTTTTACTAAGGTTTTAACCGTGCCAATTTTAGGGTGCTACATTTTGCCCCCTCTTTAGCAAATTTTTTGAAGAAAATGCGTTAAAGACGAGTTTTTCCCGTTTTACGAGAAAGCAAAAATGTACTCAATTTTTTAGACGACGATTCTTGGTCAAATCGTACAACTGTTGACTATGGTGCCCCCTCCGTGTTTTTACCCAAATCAAACATTTGAGGTAAAAACGTGAAAAGACAAAAATTAAAAATTTGATTTTTTTTAAAAATAAAATTAAGAAAATAGGGTAAAACCCTAATTCATTTTTACTGTTCATTTTTACTGTTCCAGAGCTCTACAGAAAGAAACAATGGTGGAGACAGCGCACAGACCGACAGAGGTCCGACGCGGGCTACGGGTAAGGATCTAATCCTAGTAGATTAGGTTTGATTTTACTTTGTGCAATTGGTGGATTTAAATTTGGATTATTTGGGGCATCGTGGCCATTTTTAGGCCATCGACGACGTTCGGATGAAATCGTCCGTATTTCGTCGAAATCGTCCCTATTTTGTCGAAATCGTCTCTAAATCGTCGATTTCGTTTGAGGACAAAATCGGCGAAATAGGGGCGATCTTGTTCAACAAGGGACGATCCCTAAGTTGTGAAATCGGAGACGATTTAGTCCTAACAAAGGATGATTTTGCCCAATTTAGGATGATATCATCCGATGGTGGCTACGGAGAGGGTCACAGTGGCGGATAGATCTACCGATGTCTCGGAGGTTGTTGGACGACCTCATCCTAGACCAGATCACCTAGAGGCCATGGTGAGAGCACCCCGGGTGGGCAGAGGATGGGCAGGAGCTAGCTCGCATCAGGTGAGTCTACTGGATGAGGATGGAGCGGGGAGAGGTAGAGCTCCACCGCTACGATCGGGTACTACAAAAGTTCGGTCTATAGTAGGGGATCCCTTCTCTCAGGGATTACGAGTACTCCCAGACTATTCAGGATAGTACTACGCTGAGCAGGGCTCCAGACATGTAGCGATTCTAGATTCGGGACACAAAAATGCCCCCATCCAGCCAGTTGGTGGTGATGACGCTGGGGTTGCAGATGGCTATGATGCCTGGTACGTAGGCATCCGCCCTCCTCGGATGACGAGGGCACAGGGTCCGGTGCACATAGTTGTGTGACGGATGGGGAGGTGATGCCAGGATGCCATTGAGGCAGCGTGAGGTCATGGCAGGAGAGAGCAGTGACGGTCCCCATAGGAGAGACGCCAGCAAATGGGTCAGGCTCAGCAGAGGCCACAGGAGACAGAGCGGAGGGAGGAGAGATTCCCTTCGTAGCAGGGGGAGAAACCACCATCGCCTGATAAGGGCAAGGGTGTTGAGGTAGGGGAGAGCAGTGAGACGATGCCTCTCTAGGCTGAGGTTGCCCACCTTCAGGCTCAGGTGTAGACACTACAAGATGAGGCTACACGGCTCAGAGCTCGGGATGGAGGAGCGAGCACTCGAGATCTGGCGTGGTCTATTGCTCAGACCGCATTCTACCAGGGGTTGTACTATCAGGCGGTCCTAGAGGGACAGAGGATATCATTGCCAGCCCCCATTGCAGAGCCGGTCATGATGGGATCATCGAGGACATCCTCACGATCGACGACGAGGACCCGAGATACGACCCGAACCTCTATGGGACCACCTCCTCCACATCAGGGTGGGGGAGGAGATGAGGCTGAGAGCTCGAGGGCTTCTCGAGGCTAGCTACTACAGAGTGCAGATTATATTATTATTACTTTTGAGGGGATTGAGTATGCCAGAGCTTTGATTGTGGCATACCAATCCAGATGATGTATATAATTCATTGATATATATATATATATATATATATATATATATTATCTTTTTGATGATATGACTTGTGTATATGTTGTATTATGATGCTTGAATTGTTGATTCATGTAATTATGTCGTTGGAAATGAATTATAATGTTATGTCATGCCATAAAATTTGTAAATGAAATAATCTGATGTGCAAAAATTGGTTGTTTTTGGTGTGATTTGATGAAAAATAAAAGGGACTTCTAACAATAATTTCAAAGGACATTGTCGCTGTTATAGACCGTTTTATGGAGTCGTCGCTCGCTAGGTCGTCAAGCTAATCCTAGTATAGAAATATTGCTAAAAGTAAAAGAGTGCTTAAGAGACTGTCTTAAGACTTGGTGTTGTGATGATGAAAATGATGATGGGGATGATTTGTTTTCAGATTTTTCACAAAATTATGCATGAAATATGTTTAAAAGTGATTTTTGCTAGGCATGAATTCCTAAGTGTGATAAATTTTTGAATAATTCCTTAGAAATTATACCATGGTTGCAAGATGGAATGTTTGACATAATGACATGAAATAGAATAAGTGTTCGTTCATTTTGAAGCACAATTGTGTAACATAATGATGTAAGCCATATGTGTTTTTTTTTTTTTAAATGGATGGGAAAATAAAATTAGAACAATGGTTTGTGCTAGGCATAGAATTTATAGGTATAGACTTATACCATCATCGCGAAATCCAAAGATAAAATAGAGATTTTAGTTTTATTGCATGATTGAGTTTTTGATTTTTGATTTTTGATAAACAGAAAATAATAATATGATGAACATGTTGTTTGAAATCGTTTTGCAATTTTGTGACACAATGTATATAATTGTTTTTATACAAAACAAAATTCTGAAATAAGAGGATAAAATTGTTCTAAAAAGAATTACAAAAATATTTTAAATTATCAAAAACAAATGTAGGTTTATAAGGGATCCTCATGTGCAAATGTGAGTTCATTACCGATCTTGATTTATCATAATGATACAAAATCTCTCAAATACAAATGTGTGTGCAATTGTATTGTTCATTCACCAATTTTGAGCAAGATAATTTGATACAAGCAATTTGCCTTAACCAAATGAATGTTCGTTAACCATGATTTATATGCATATAACCGTACTCGGACTCATCGTGCAAGTTAGGTTATCAAGAGCTAGCTAATCCATAAGCCGACATAGGTCTCAGTACAAAAGAAGGTCGCTAATGTGACAGACATATCACCACGCTAGGAATTACCCAAGGCCAAGCGGGTTGGGCACAAACCACCTGTTATGGGGCTTACCTCACAGCTTTCGAATAATTGAGAATTCCAGGGATTCAAGCTCATTCACCCTTCTTTTCTTTTCAAGGGGTAGGGAAAGGATTTTATTGCATTTTGCTTTTGCTTTTCTCTTTTGCTCTTTTTACTTGTTTGTATTTTTGCTTGATATTTGAGATAATGCTGAAACATTGTTGTAATGATACAAAATAACATTTTTTTTTTTTTGTGTATTTTTTTTTTTCTTCCTATGCTAGGGATACTTGCTCGGATTAGCTGTAGAGCAAGGGATTTTTATTCTGGGTAGGGGTGAGCTTGTCCTTTTGTCAATTCTCAAAGATTCTAGACCATGTGCATGATAGGATAGCAGGGGAAACTTTTCGCTCAAGAAACCACGTCTACTATGTAGCATCATATTGAATGTGCAATGAAATCATTTTAATGTGAAAAGATATACTTGGTTCAAGTAAATAACAAGATCAGTTCTCTATGCTCAAAAATTTATTTAATGCCAATGTGGACTTTGATATAAGAGAGATTAATAATCATACTAAATAAAATCAAGATATTTATTCATGTGAGTGTGAAAGTGTGGGATTCCAAATAAATGCTCATTTATCCAAAATAATTGAAAATATAACTGCAAACTTCAAGAATTGACAAGTATGAAAATAAAATATGTTTTTGAAGATTTTGATGTTTTTATATTTTGATTTTGATTGATGAATTGAGAAGATACATAATGTGATTATTTTTTGAAATTTTTATTATTATTATTATTTTTTTTCTTTTTGATGATGGAATTGGTGGTATATACAAGATGATCTATATACACTATACAAGGTTACTTGAGTATAGTGTGTCTAAGGTTGCTTCAAAATCAAAGGAGGTTTTGAAGGATAATTTGGTTGTGTTGAAGGTAAGAACAAAAGGTGATGAATAAAAGGTAGCGATAACAAAAGCTTTGTTATAATGTAGAATAATGTAGCAAAAGATTTTACTTTTATATGTGTAAAATTGATCATGTTACAAAATAAAATGTCAGAAGGATAAGAAGGTTCTTCATTCTTATCACTATATTCCAAGTCTTGATAAGATGGAGGGAGCATATATGAAATATATGCATGGGTGTTATTTGGTAAACAAGGATGATCATATATGGATGAAGAAAAGTGATGGATAGAAGATAATTGTGACAATAGAGAATGTATAGAACTTGATGTTTCAACCGTTAAATATTCTTCAAATGGTGTTGGGTCATTATGTATGGTAACAATTTTATTTGCAAGTTCAAACTTTAAACATTGGTGAAGAGTGGAAGGGACAACCCTCATCGTATGAATCCAAGGACTTCTGAGGAGTAGGTTGTAAGGTGAAGGGCAATATGCTACATAAAACAAAGTATCCAGGATCTTGGATCCAATATTAAGAGGAAGAATTATAGTACTTTGAGCTTCTTGAATTTCATTGTTAAAATATTTTATAATAACATTTGATTCATTAAGATCTTCTTCTTTTAATTTGAGTTTTTGGAATAATTGATAAGTGCATAAATTAAGAGAGGAGCCATTATCTACCATGATAGTTTTAACAGGTGTTTCTTTACTAGATCCTGTAATGTAAAGATAGGAGTCTTCTTGTGGAGTAGAGGAAGGAATCTCCTCATCATAGAATGAAATATGGTTAACCTCAAGAGGGCTTACACCATTAATTATGTTCTTAGAGAAAATATGATGAGGAACAAATTGTTGGCTAGGTATCTTGAACAAAGTTTCCTTATGAGAACTTTGTAATACTTCTAAAAGGGATATCTTTGCTTGAGGATTAATCACTTGTTGTTGGCTATCAAAGTGAATTTCAAATTGAGATTTTGATTCTAAAGATGAGCTTTCTATGCTTACATTCCATTTTGGATCATTCTCTAGAGCCAAAGATAGTTTTGAAGGTTGATCAAATGAGGAATCCATCTCTTGAATATCAGATTGAGTTGATTGAACTTGAGGTTGCTCATTTGTAGTTTCTATTACAATATGAGTAATATCATCATGATGGGACACATTAACATGCAATATTTGATTGGTTTCCTATTGTTGATAATTGAATAGGGGTTCTTGGGAGATCCCCATGTCTTGATTGATTATTGGTATTTGTTGTGTAGGAGTTTGATTGTTTACTGGAGATTTATAATCAGTTATAGATTGTAATTCCTTTATATTAAAAAGACCCTCATCAATCAAATCTTGAATTGCACATCTTAAATCTTTACAATTTTGTGTCATATGTCCATCTATTCTATGATATTCACAATGTAGCTCAGGTTTAAACCAATCTGCTGTGGCATCAAGTTGTCTTATGGAAGGGAGTTCAATCCTATTTGTATCAAGTAAATGCTTGAGAATTATATCCATTGGTTGATTGAGCTTTGTAAATGTACGTGATGAAGGTTTTCGAGAGGTTTTTGATGAGTGCCTTAGGAGTTCAGTCATAAAAGGACCTAATGGTTTTTTACCTCTCTTTTCTTTGTTATGGGTAGAATGATGATAGGAAGATTGTGAAGTATGATGTGAGTGCATGGTAGGATTGGAAGAATAAGTATTTTCTTGTTGAAATGGATGTGTTGTATTGAAAGAAGAATATTGAAGGGGTGGAGGAGGATTGTATGTGGATTGATAGACATAATATGGATATATGGGAGAATAGATAATATCGTTATGAAGAGGATTGGAAAAGGGATTGTCCTGTTGGGGTATGGATGAAAAATGAGAAAAGTGTGATGGAGGTGGTGTTGAATAGGGATGAGGTTGGTCATAATCAACAAATGTATTTGGCTGAATTCTTCCAACACTACTGATGGGCTCATATTGATTTGAGTAAAAACTCATGGTTTCTTTAGTACTTCTAAAAGTAATATTTAGTATCTACTATTTAGAATTGAATCTAAAACATACAAACTTGAAATGATGATTTTGTTTTTGTTTTTCTTGTATACATATATATATATATATTTTGTTTTTTTTATATTTTTGAATCAAAAATATGCCTATGTTATTCACGTCGGGTTCACCAAAATGTATCGCTCCAAATTTTCCGCATCCTTACCCTCAGGCTATAGGATCCACGCCCGAAAGGGGGATGCGAGAAGGATGGGACAATACCTCGGACTGAGAGGCCCTTTGAAGGTCCCGCCTCTCGGGGGAGGAGTATAAGGGTGAATTTTCGATAGATGGTGGGTTCACCAGGAAACTTTTGAGTGGCAGTTTCCATGCCTAGGTTGATAGTGGGTTTGATGTGTTCATTTTTATACTCAATCATTCAACTCCTAGGTTTGGCCAAGATGAATCTAAACTATTCTATCTACCAATAATAATTTAAATGGATACAAAAAATAGGAATGAGTGCTAATAACAGAGAATATGCTAATTAGAATGTGTCATACCTGATTTCGGATGTTTGATGAAGATTCTGAGGCTTGTAGCAGTTCAGATCACCTCAATTCATACGTAATCATCTGATATTTCACAGGATCATCCCAAATCATAGGAGGTCATCTGAAATCAGATAGAATCATCTGAAATCTGACGAATTCGTCAAAAACCTGCAATCACAAAAATAGACGCAAAATACCAAATATGCAAGTGCAAAAGCAAAGGACAATGGTAGAAATAACAGCAAACATGCCTAAATAATGGATTCCAATAACAAATAAGGAAATGCAGTAGATTTAATGATTGATTTTAACTTTACCATGCGATTATGCTAAATGAGGTGAACTCCAAGATGCATAAACATAATAATTCAAGACAGTGCAAAAATACAATATGAAAAATGCAGAGAAAGCTAAGGAAACGCAAACTCTGGACTTGGATTGCCCCCAATCTGGACTACAGTCAGGATCGCCTCCAATCGTACGAGATCATCTGCGCTCCTCGACAAAATCGTCCGTAATCGTCCGAGATCGTTTGCGATGATCCGAGCTAGCTTCAACTAAAAAATAGTAGAGTTCCTGCAAGAAAATGCAAAGTATAGAACACAGACAGTAGTACGAGGATGCTCTAGTGAATAAAGATCCAAATCCGTCAGCTAAGGGGTTCAGGGAAATCAGAATCAAGGGGAGTCAGGGGGTAAACTAGAAAATCCTAGTTTATATAGGCTTAGGAAGAGGTTTAAGAGGTTGGGGATCATCCCAATCTGGGAGATCTCCAACAGGGAAATCTCCAACTGCGCAGACGTGCTTCTGCCCAAGTTGGAGAGGCTATTGAAATAGAAGCTAATTATGAAAATTTGGTTTTGGGACAAAATCGTCTGGACGTTCTGTCCATGACGATTTCGTCAGATCTGGGATGATCTCGTCTAATCTGCGATGATATCGTCCAACGGTCAAAACAAATCCTAAAAATGGCATAGAAAATGAGGAAACGGGTAACAGGCAATTTTGGAGCGATTTTGGGGTTAAAATTCAAATTTCTATCTTTTATCTTTTACTAAGGTTTTAACCGTGCCAATTTTAGGGTGCTATAGACATGTATGCCATATTTTATTTCCAATATATTATCACTTCCATCACATTCGATTTCTAGGTCGCATCATAGTCACAAGAGGACAATATCAGTGACTCCAAGAGTACCATGATTTATAAGGTTAGGAACAACCCAAGTGAGAGGTTCAACCTTGATATAGAGAGGTAGGGGTTCATGAAGGAGTGGTTATGAGGTTCTTGGGTGGTATGAGGGTATTAAGGAGACTCTTGATGGTTATCGGGGCTGACATTATATTTGGTGTGATAGGTGTGCCATGATTTTTATATATGATATCTACAAATTATGTATATGTGCAGTATTTTTGATGTATCATGTGTAGATGATTATGTATATGAGTTTAACCAGTCAATAATTTTGATAATGTGTACATTCATGTTGTTATATAAATGCACATTGGTTTGATTTTATTATGGATTTTTGGTTTATTGTGATGATTGAATGCGTTTGATTTGATATGGATGTAATGTAACAATTAACCTTTATTTGATGTTGTTTATGTTATGAATGTAATTGGGTGGTTGTGTAAATGCAATTTGAAACTTCTAATATATGTATGTAATTGAATATTTTTGAATGTGTATATTTTATTGATACAATCTTGTATGGTTAACATAATTAATGATAATTTGATAGTCATATTGACATATGAATAGAGAATAAGATTGGAAAACATCTAATGTGGAGGATGAATATGAATCTAATAATGGTCGTATGCAAATGCTTATGAATATATGTGAATGATTGACCTAAGGATAATGCATATTGATCCTGATGGCTTGCTAGTTGTGTAACTAAGCATGATGTGTGTTTGTACCTTTTGCTAAGGGTATTTTAGATGCTAGAAGGATTTCTAGGGAGTCAAATATCTAAGTTTAACCATCAAACCCATCTATTAATTTGGTGACATTATGCTAAAATCTTGTCCATCCTATTTGAGGTTGAGCCTATAATGAACCAATGTGTGTGCAATGATGTTCATTTATCCATTTTGAGTGAGGTTGGACTAACCCATTGTAAAATTAGTGTATTAAAACTAGTTTATCCACAAGTGCATAGTGGTCTATACAAAATAAGGTCATTAATGTGATAGGTGTGTCATCACTCGTAAGGCATACTCCACTACAAAATAGGCATCTATAGACTAGATGGAGGTTAGCCCCATGATTTTTATATCTCTGAGGAAACCATGGATTCAAGTTTTTTCTTCTCTTTTTTTGCATCTTGTCCTTTTGTCGATCCTCAGGATTGAATCATACAAATAATAGGATGATCAAGGGAAACCATTTTATGTGGTGGCCAATGTATGATAGGTGTTGTCTTCCCTAGACTCAAAATTTTCTTAGTGTTTTACATGTGTTTGGTTCATGAAATAACTCTAGTCAGTGAGGGGAGGTCTAAAACTACATTAGAAGCCAATGAAATTTGATAGAGGTTGATGGGATCAACTAAAATGGTTGACTAACAAAAAATACTTCTATTACCAAGCAACCTATGCATAGGGTTGGACATGACATCATGATAGTTGCGATAACTAATGCATGTTATTGCATAAAATGAAAGATGCCTATGTGGGAGTGAATGAACACAATGATATGACAATGTAGATACTGATGAGATACATGATAAATATATAAATAATGTACAAGAACATATGCGACAAACTTGTCATTGATTAAGCTAACCAAGTAAGATTGGTGAATGCATACTCATGTATTCAAAAAGGTAATTAAAATATTTGGGTGGTCTATGCATGTATGTGATGAATGATGTAATTGCAAATGTTTGGTGGTATCAACATGAATTATTGGTGAGAGTAGAAAGGAGAAAAAGAAAAAAACTATCTGAGATATATAGTCACTCTAAGCATAACCATACAATAGGGAGAGGGGGAAGAGAAATAATATGTGAAGAAACAAAGATAAAGATGAAGAACCTATCCAAGGTATGTAGCTGCTCAAATTGTGACCATACAAAAAGGATAGGGAGAAGAAGAAAGATATGTGAGAAAAGAAATAGATGGAAATCCAACCCAAGGTATGTAGTTTCTCTAAGCAAGACCATACAGTAGGGGTAGGAAGAAGAAGAGAGATGTGAGGAAAGAAAAATATGGAAATCTGACCCAAGGTATGTAGTCGCTCTATGTGTGGCCATACAATAGGGATAGGAAGAACAAGGAAGAGATGTGAAAGATAAGGGATATGAGTGGAAAAGTGTGTTGTTTTGCAATTTGGTTATTTTTATATTTTTGTTGTTGTTTTTGTGTATTTGTTGTTTTTATTATTTTTTTGTTTTGTTGTTGTTTTTGAAAGTACAAGATTTTTTTAGCCTTGTTTGGGGAAATCAAGCATAAAATGCACAAATATGAATGATGTTTAGGGGATCAGGTTATACTATTCCCTTGAGGTTGGTGATTCAATAAGCACCTAAACCATATTTGTGTGTAATAATATAAGGATCCAACCAATTGGGAGAAAATTTGTCTCGTAGATGACACATTTTGTTTAGGTTTTTTTGGTTCTCCTTTAACATAATATTCCCTACTTGAAATTCTCTTTCATGTATTTTATTGTTGTATGCAAGACAAACATGATCTTGATAGACATGAATGTGTTCAATGGTATTGATACGACATTTGTCGAGAAGAGTAAGTGAGTCTAAATGAACATGGTGAGTAGTGTCATCATCGATGAATTATTCCAACAAGATTCACAAAGAATGGAGTTCTAACTGTAGGGGCATGACAATCTCAACACCATAGATGAGTGAAAATGGAGTTATCCCAGAGGGTGTTCTGATACTTTTTCTATATGCCCACAATGCTAAAGGGATTTGGTTGTGCCAATCATAGTGAGATTCAACAACCACTTTGTAAAGGATGGTGCAAGTGGTTTTTTTTGTTGCTTTTTCTTGACCGTTTCCTTAGGTATAACAAGGAGTTGAGAAGTTGTGTTTAATGTTATGTTTTTCACATAATGCATGAACATCCTTGTTTTTGAATGGCGTGCCATTATTTGAGATGATTTGATAGGGAATAATGCCATATGAGATGTTGTGTAATGAATTTGAAAATTTTAGGTCCTATTGTTTGGATGAGGGGAATGAATTCAACCCATTTCATGAAATATTCCACTGTGGTGATGATGAATTTATGTCTACCTAAGGAAGTTAGGGTGATTTTTCTTATGAGATCTAGGTACCATTGTGAAAATGACCACATTGATTGTATGGCTGCAGTGTTAGGGATGGTAGGTGGGTTAATTTGGCATGTTGTTAGAATTTAATTCATAGTAGGCCAATAGTAACCCATGCATAGGATGAACTTAGTGATGGCCATTATGCTAAAGTGACCACCACAAGTACCATCATGGGCTATAGATATGACTTGATTGGCTTCTTATGGCTCTAAGAAATGAAGGAGGATGCCATAATAGCTACATTTATACAATATGTAACACAATAGGGTATATCTAGTGGATTTCTATTTGAAAGTATATTTGTTAGCATGAGGTAAATTTGTAAGGAGGATACCCAGCTTAATGTATTATTTGATTTGGGTGAACCAAATTTCGTGAGGCTTTGCTTGAATAAAATTGACATTCATAGCATCAGGAGTTTTTTTTGGAAAAATGGAAGCCATGTGGAAGGTTTGTACATAGACATGGGTTACCTTATCATGTAGGTTTTGTGCAATAGGTGAGCCAAGAGATGCCATGGTATTCATGAATCGGTTTGTAGAACTTGGTGCAACCTATATGTCATACCATTTAAATTGGGATAGCAAATTTCTTACCAGTGCTTTGTATTGTTTGAGAGTGGTGAAATGAAATTGGTAGATTTATTTTACTTGGTTCACAATTAAGACAGAACCTCTAATGATGTGCAATATCTTGATACACATTACAAGGAAAATGTTGAGGTCGAGGATGAGTGCTTCATATTTCACATTGTAATTAGTGCAAGGAAAGTCTAGTTTGAAGTAAAATGGGAGTCGATCCCCTTGTGGAGTAAAGAAAACTATTTCCACACCTCTCTCTCATTCGTATTTAGATCCATCAAAGAAGAGGGTCATGTTAGCCTTAGTTTTAGGTTCAACATATTGTTTGTCATTGGTAGTGTTGAACACTGAGTCATCAAGAAGCTTGATAATCATTGGTTTATTATCATTGAGAGGAGCTTTAGTGATCTAGTCGATGGTGACTTAGCTTTTAATAGAATTTTTATTAATGAATTCAAGGTAAAATTCAGTTAAGAGCATAATCCATTTGGAAGTGAGACTATTTTGGTAAGTTTTACCCATCATAAATTGTAGGGGGTTTTCACGAGCAATGACATAGGTGGTGTGATTGATCATATAATGTTAAATTTTTTGGGTGGTGAAAATACTACTAGGCATAGCTTCTCCATGTACTTATAACATGTTCCATATCTAATTAGGATTCTACTTATGTAATAGATAGATTTCTCTCGATCGACCTCATTCTTTTGGGCTAGCATGGTACCTAAAGCAAAATTGATGGCTAAGATATATAGGTGGAAAGGGAATCCCAATTGTGGTAGGGACAAAACTAGTGGAGAAGTAAGGTAGATTTTATTAGCTGTGAAAGCATCCTGCCATTCTTGATTCTAGTCAAATGTAAACCCCTTTTGCAATAGATGATTGAATGGATTACATATGTTTGATAGTTGGGCAATAAAATGATGGGTTACATGTATTTTACCCTGTAAGATCTATAACTATTTGATATTTGTAAGGGGATGCATGTCAATGATGGATTTAAAATTTTAAGGATCCACTTTAATGCCTCATTGAGAGATAATGAAACCTAGTAGTTTTCCAAATAGTACACCAAAGACACATTTCTTTGGATTTAATCAAACTTTATGTTGAAGGAGATGGTTAAAGATTTTATGTAGGATGTCTACGTGGTCTTGGTTCTTCTTGTATTTGGTCAATAAGTCATCCACATATTCTTACATAATCTTGTGCATGTAATCATGGAAGATGTAGGTCATGGTAAAGGATGTTTTATGTTGATCATCAAGATTAATTCAAATATGGTTGTATCTTGAGAATCCATCCATGATAGAACATTTCATGACCTATAGTGAAGATAATGAGAGTGTCAATATTGGTCAAGGGAAAACTATCCTTGGGACATACTTTGTTTAGATTATAAAAGTCGATGCAGACACAGATCCACCCTTTAGGATTTCCAACAAGCACCATGTTAGAGATCCATTTAGAATAGTCAATGATTTGAATGAAGCCTACATCCAAGATTTTTTGTAACTTCTCTTTAACCATCAAGGCTATAGTAGGGTGCATCTTTCAAAGTTTCTATTTTACTGGTTTTGCATTACTATCTAGATTGAGGTTGTGGACTACCAATTAGGGATCAAGGCCAAGAAAAATTGGTATATGACTAGGAAAATAATTATTTATACTTAGTGAGGAGTTTAGTGAATTTAATGTGCTCCTCGAACGATAGACTTACACCAAGCTTAAGAATGTAGGGATTATAAGGGTCATCACTAATACCAATATCGATGGTGTCTTTCACAAGCATGTGGGAGAAATATTCAAGCTAATTTAGTGTGGGGATGATGTGTAGGTCATAAGTTGCATTCTATAGGTGGATTTCCTCTTCATTAGTGACATCTACTTGGTGTATGGAAGGAGGAAGGGGAGGTGGGGGGAGATAAGTGTTGGAATGTGTTAGATTTTGGAGCCTTAAAATAAAAGAAAATGTGATCACAAGTATAAAAATAAGTATGCAATATTATAACTATGATAAAGGAAACTTAACATGTATGAAAATATAATAAAAGACTTGATACAATGCTCTAGAAATGCTCATATAAGAAATCTCACAAAAATTACAATGCTCCTATCATGGAGTTTGCAACTCCTCCATGATATCAAAATGGAGCTACATTGTGACTACTACTACTCTCACCTATGCACTACTCAACTCTTTCACTTGCACTCTTGAAAACACTCACAATGAGGCATTTATGTAGAAATATAGATTACTTACCTCTCACTCAACCCTAAGACTCATGTACATGTGGACTACATGCACATTTACATCATTGCACATTCTAACACTTGTGCATTTATTGAATTACATAATAAAGCATTTAACTCCTAAGCTAATCTTATTCTAACCATGTACCCATGAATGTACATTAGTAAAGAACCAAATGATGTAATATATTCCAACACCCCCATGTATTACATTATTTGGTTTTTGAAGACTTTGGTCTTCAATAAGGATCTTTGACTCTTTAATAGTCTTCATCTTGATGGGGATCTTTTCCTACTGCTGCTTCTATCTTTATATTATTTTTCCATGTTCTCTTTGATCCTGAATGCTTGCCAAAATTCTTGAAATCTTCTAGATATCCTTGATGAACTAAGGATCTGATAATATTGCTAGTTATGAGAGGATCATGATTGTTTTCTTTTCTTTCCTTTGGTTTTTTGTGTGACATGTATCTTTGATCTTCAAAAATATCAAGCTTGAATTTTTCTTTAGTAGATATTTTTGAAATAATAACTTGAAGAAAGCAATGTAATCTGAATATTAATTTTTCTTCAAATTTTTATAGTATTTGTCCTTGTAGTAATAGAAATAGGATGAATGAGATTTTCCTTCACAATATTTACATGGGTGTAAATTCCAGCAATCTTCCTTATCATGACCAAGTTTGTTACAATAAGTACAAAGTAATTGTATCTCCATTTCCTTGTCATTATTTTTAGGAATATCGTGTTTGTCAATTTCTTCGATGAACTGACTAAACCATGTGTGAAAAATTATAGTTATTCCTTATTTTTTATTTCCATAATACCTAAGATCCTTTGTTTCAGTCTTTTGGATATTGATGTTATCTTTTATTGTCTCATTGGATGATGTTTCTAAAGGATAGACTTTTGTCAAACATTCAGTTCTATGTTCAATTGATTCTTCTTTGTTAACTTCATCTTTCTCTGACTTAATAATCATGCTTTCTATTGAGTCAAGTTTATCTTTAAACCACATTGGTATTTTATTTCTAATTGTATTTTTTAATATGTCCTTTTGAGTAGACATCCTTGTGTCTTCGAATAGAATATTTAATTGTTCTTCTTTATGTAGGATCAATCTTGGAAAGACTTTTCCTAATATTTGAGATAATAATTTTCAAATAATGTTCAACTTGTAGTATCTTTTATAACTATTTATATCTTCTTATAGAAAGCTTTTGAAATGAAATTTCAAGGATAGGAGTTCTAAATCAATGTTTCAACTATAATTTTGATGCAAGCAATATCTTCAACTAAGAATCAATGCAATGATAGGTTTCTAAACTTCTAGAAATTCAGTTGAAGTAGGATTCCTTATATCTCCCTAATTAGAAGTTTTGTTTTGAAAATTTATATGTTTGCAAATTAACCTTATATCTCCTTTAAAATTTGCAAATAATTGAAGCACAAATAATAGAGATTTTAATGCTTCTAAATTTTCCTTTCTTCTAAAATATAAGTAATGTGATTTCTAGGGTATCTTCCACTACCTTATAACTCCTAATAAATATCCCTAGATTAATATTAAATTTGATATGTATAATATTTGTTAGCATATATGTCTTACATTATTGAGCAAAAGGGTAGCGCACGTAGGCGCTCTCTAGGTTGGTTTAATAACCACCAAGTTGGTTTAATAAACCAACTTATTGTAACCACATTGTAATCTTTATAATTGATATCAATCGGAATGAATAATTGCTTCATCAAATTCTTTATGGTATCAGAGCTAGGGATGATCGCAGACATTGGGTAAGGTAGTTATCATTTCTAACTACTCCAACTTCCCTAAACAACACGGTTCTTGGAGACACTGATGGACGCAGACAGAGGACAGACTACCAGCCAACGAGACTGGAGGCACGCAGACTGGAGGACACTGACGGACGCAGACAGAGGAGACACTGACGGACGTAGACAGAGGACAGACTACCAGCCAACGAGACTGGAGGCACGCAGACAAAGTAGAGCAGATCGGGCACGTGATTCGAGACTGGAGGCACGTAGACAGAGGAGAGCAGACTGGGCATGCAGACAGAGGAGGTCGACGGTTGTGGAGGCAAAAGGGCGGGGTGGTTGCCCGAAGGCAACCGAAAGCTATAGTAGCTTTCCTTGTTCTTAAAGACCCCCACAGTGGCAGCATAGGCCATGTGGGATTAAAGTTTTTTTTCTCCCTTCTCCGCACCCGATGCTGCTAAGATGTGCCTGCTCCCTGTTTGTTCTCGTCGGGCCCTCTGGCTCACGTGGTATGCGTGGTGATTGTTAGGCGGAAGGTCACGGGTTCAAGTCTCTTCGGGGAGGTATAAGTTTTTTTTGATGCCCCGCGTGCGCTGTGATGGTGGGTGGCAAGTTTTTGATGCCCCGCGCATGCTGTGATGGTGGGTGGCACCTTTTGATGCCTCGAAGTGCCTTGTTGATGCCTGTGCAGTCAAATTTGATGCCTTGAAGGCTCCAAACAAATTTTTTTTGGGGTTCAGGTACAAATTTTTTTTCCTTGTCTATTTTGCAATACGAAGGGGGGAAATCTCAGTCTTCACATGATTCATTTGCAAAATTGTAAGATAAAGGGGGGAAATCAAACCATTTGGAAGTGAATAATTGCTAGATTTGTAATAGGTGCTTAAATTTGTGGGCATTTGTGATTGTTTCTTTTGCATTTAAATATTCTATTTTTCTTGCATTAACAATCATAAATTACAGAAAAAAATAAGACCCCAAATTTATACCCTATTTGTGCAATTTATTGCACAACAACGTTCGGTATTTGAGATACCTCTGGTCCACACTTACAAGTAATGTTGTCGTGCTTTGGACTACTGTATTCGCCGCCTAATATAGCTGCAACAATGACGTCTGAGCTTGTTCTCTATTAATCATCGGGGAGAAATAAGGCAAACCAGATCTATTTTTTTTCCATTTCATACCCACATCGTGATTGTTGTTAGGCGTAAATCCTGATGAAAGTTTTTTTTCCAAAGTGTTTAGGGGAAGTTACGCCCCACGCATGAGGAATAAAACTTTCTATGGTAGGTGTCATTAACAACACGATGCCCTTTCAATATCACCTATGTTCAATATATTGTGCTTCTCATATGTACTTATAGTCTCCCTCACGTAAGGGCGGGTACATATTGAGTAGTATATTGTTCATATATACCTATAGTCTCCCTCACGTAAGGGCGGGTATATATTGAATGGTTACGATATAAATATCTAGTAGGTATAAAGAAAGGGAGACCAATTGGTGATATAAGGAACCTTCATAATGGCCACAATTCATAAGTATCTCTCAGATTCATAGTTGTTGAAAGGTCCTAACTTTGTTCCATGGAAAACAAAGATGAAAGCCATTCTTCAGTTGGAAGATTTATGGGATGTAGTGACTGGCACTGCAAAGCGCCCTCAGACAATAGGAACAGATCAAGATGCTTAGGATAAGAAGGACAAGAAGAGTCTCGTGTTTATCTTGCTTGCTACTACAGATGAGGTGCAACCTCATATTTGTGATGCAAAAACTAGTAAGATAGCTTGGGATGCCTTGATCACAGTATATGAAGGAAAGAATCAATCCACTATTCTAAACCTTCAAACTCAACTACATACTCTCAGTATGAATTCTGGGGAAACAGTTGATATATTCCTTTGTAGAGTGGCTGACTTGAAAGCCAAATTGAATGCCATGGGAAAACCAGTGGATGATGATATCTTGAAATCTGTCATCTTGAGAGCATTGCCAGATTCCTACAAGATGTTGATCACTTCTCTCAATGTTTCTGGTAGACAAGTATCATTTGTGGAGGTGGTAAATTTGCTTCAGAATGAGGAGGCAAATCAGGTTCAGAAAGATGATGTGCCAGATAATGCCCTTTCCACACAACAAAGTGGTAAGAAACAAGGTCAGTTTCAAAAAGGGGGTCCTTCTTCCAAAGGAAAAGGGAAGCAAAATCAGTAGAAGGATACAAAATATTGCAAGATTTGTGATATGAATAACCATGACACCAACAGGTGTTGGTTCAAAAACAAGCAACAAAATGATCAAGGTCCTAAGAAGAAGGGCAAAGACAAACAAAAATACAACAAACATAAGCAACCTAAAGGCCATGTTGCTTATGTTGACTCCAACTCAGACTCAGATTCTCCTGGGTCCGATTCAAATTTTGACTCTGAAAGAGCACACAAGGTGCTCATGACCCATACTTCGTCTTCCCAGATAGATGTTGTATGGTATATTGATTCAGGAGCTAGCAAACACATGACTGGGGACAAATCATGGTTTGATACTTTTGCGAAGAAAGAGGGTAAGCCAGTCACAATTGCTGACAATCAAGTCTATCAAGTAAAGGGAGAAGGGGATGTTTCTGTGTCCCTTCCTGATGGTAATTGTCAAATTGAGAAGGTTCTCTATGTTCCAGGATTAGCCAATAATCTGCTCTCAGTCACACAAATGTTGGATAGAAACATGGATGTCATGTTTCGAGTTGTCAAAGGCAAGAAGAGATGTTTTATCACCCACAGTGGTAAACATGTTGCAACCGGATCCTACAAACATGGCTTGTTCATTCTAGATGCTCTTTCAACTCCTCATGTTGCTCTGGCTGCAACTACAAAGGAGGCCACCTCTCTCGGCATAGACGTTATGGGCACCTCAGTTCAGGATATTTGCTTGAATTACATAGATATGGGATGGTGAAAGGTCTTCCTCCACTCTCATCTATCTTACCAGTGTGCTCGGATTGCTTAGCAGGGAAGCAACATAGAGTACCTTTTGAAACTAGCTCCTCTCGAGCTACAAACCCTTTAGAGCTGGTACATACCGATCTGTGTGGTCCTATGCCAACCAACTATGGTGGAAAGAAGTATTTTCAACTATTTGTTGATGATTACTCATGAAAGATGTGGGTTTTCTTTCTTCAGTTGAAATCAGAAGCATTTCTCTACTTTCAACAATTCAAGAAACTTGTCGAGAAGGAGTCGGGTTGTTTCATAAAAACCCTCCGCTCAGATCGAGGGGGGAATACACCTCTGAAGAGTTTTTAGATTTTCTTAAGAAACATGGGATCAAAAGACAACTGACTACAACCTATACACCTCAGCAGAATGGAGTTGCAGAAAGGAGAAATCGTTCCATTATGGAAATGGTTCGATGTATGCTAAAGGGAGCACATCTTGAGGATCAATATTGGGCAGAAGTAGTAAACACAACATCATACCTCCTAAATAGAGCACCCACTAGAGCTCTACAAGGGAAAACACCACAAGGAGCTTGGAGTGGTAAGAAACCTTCCATTTCTCATTTAAGGGTGTTTGGATGTAAAGCATTCATGCACATTCCAAAACAGAAAAGGAGGAAGTTGGATGAGAAAACCCTATAGTGTATCTTTCTTGGCTATGATGAGTATTCAAAAGGTTATCGATTGATTGATCCTAAGACCAAGAAGACACACGTAAGTAGAGATGTTGTATTTGATGAAGCTTTCACATCAAAAGATACATCCCAAGCTGTATACCTAGATGAAGAAGAACCTAAGAAGGAGGTTCAACTTCCACAACAACAACAGAAAGTCCCAAAATGGTATACTAGCACTTTGAGAGATGCTAAGTTGAATTCCCTTCCAGATCTATCTCTAGATAGGCCATGTACTCGTAGTATGACTCAAAAAATGAGAGCAGAGGAATCTACTTCAGAGGTTGACGAACTTTGTCAACACTTTGATGATTTGTCAGTGGGTACAGAAAATGATAGAGAAGAAGATGAGGATGAAGAAAATATTTATATGTCTACATTGAATGCAAATGAACCCACAACGGTTCAATATGCACTTGATAAACCACAGTGGAAAGAGGCCATGGATGTAGAACATAAGTCTCTCATAAAAAATAATACTTGGAAGTTAGTCGATCTGCCAACAGGAAAGAAACCCATAGGCTGCAAATGGGTGTTCAAAGTGAAGTATAAGGCAGATGGATCTATTGATAAGCATAAATCCTGACTTGTTGCGAAGGGTTATGCTCAGAAAGAAGGCATAGACTATGAAGAGACTTTTGCCCCTACTACAAAAATGACTACCATTCGAGTACTTTGTGCCATGGGAGCTCAGTTTGGGTGGAAGTTGCATCAGATGGATGTTAAAAGTGCTTTCTTGAATGGTGACTTACAGGAAGAAGTATACATGACTCAACCAGAAGGATTCATGGTCGAGGGGCAAGAACAAAAAGTATGCAAGTTGATCAAATCCTTGTATGGGCTCAAACAAGCTCCTCGAGCTTGGTATATCAAGATAGACAATCACCTTGTGCAACATGGATTCAAAAGAAGTCCTTCAGATGCAAATCTCTATATTAAGAAAAATGGTTCTGATATAGTGATTCTTGTACTTTATGTAGATGATCTGATCATAACAGGAAGCTCGAAAAGAATGATTGACTTAGTGAAAAATGATTTGAAGCAATCATTTGAAATGACAGATCTAGGACTTCTGCACTATTGTCTTGGTTTAGAAGTTACTCAGAAAATATTTCATATTAGAGTAACACAAAAGAAATATGCCAAGACTTTAGTAGAAAAATATCGGATGACTAACTGTAAGTCAAAAGCAACTCCAATGGAGCAAGGACTTAAGTTATCACGATATGATGAATCACCTCAGGTAGATGGTACTCTCTATCGCCAGTTGATTGGGAGTCTCCTATATCTGACAAATACCAGGCCAGATCTCAATTTTGTTGTGGGCTATCTTTCAAGGTTCATGCAAGAGCCTAAGATGAGTCACTGGAAAGCAGCAAAAAGAGTTCTTCATTATGTTCGTGGTAGTACAAATTATGGTCTGGAATACAAAAAGAATAATAAGTTTTTCTTACTAGGATACACGGACTCGGATTATGTTGGATCCATTGATGATCGTAAATCCACTTCTGGATATGTTTTTCATCTGGGATCTGGACCTGTCTCATGGCACAGTAAGAAGCAGCATGTGGTTGCTTTATCTTCTATAGAAGTAGAATATCATGCAGCCAGTGAAGCAGTCTGCGAGATAATGTGGTTAAGTCGCATTCTTACAAACATGGGTCTTCCAAAGAATCTTCCTCTTCATTTGTTTTGCGACAATCAAGGTGTTTTGAATCTTGTCAAAAATCCAATTTTTCATGAACGTACCAAACATGTTGATACCAGATGTCATTTCATTCGAGATGAAGTTCCAAAGCACCATATACAACTTCAATACATTCCTACTGATGCGCAAGTTGCAGATATCTTTACCAAAGCACTTGGGCGTATCAAATATGAAAAGTTTCGAGATACTATTGGAATTTGCCAATAATGTAATAAGGGGGGATGTTAGCATATATGTCTTACATTATTGAGCAAAAGGGTAGCGCACGTAGGCGCTCTCTAGGTTGGTTTAATAACCACCAAGTTGGTTTAATAAACCAACTTATTGTAACCACATTGTAATCTTTATAATTGATATCAATCGGAATGAATAATTGCTTCGTCAAATTCTTTAATATTACTCCTTACAGCTTTATGAAAGGAAATAAATCTTAGATATTATCTTTATATCAAGCACTTGCTTACTATGGTATGAATCTCGTTGTCACCTTGTGGTCTCCTCCAATGATAGAAATTTGTTCAATGTTTTTTGATGGTAGCTATTCATTCTTTAATTATGTCCCTATGTATTTTAATGCGGTCTCTACATTCTTCAACATAATATATATGTTCTTCAATACAATATCTACGTAATGCACTTTCACTCCTTGTTACATGCCCTTGTATAAGTATCTCCAAAATATGGTTGACCACTATGACAAGTGTCATAAATCTTGTAAAAACAAACTCTTCTTTGGCTGGGCATTATGGAGTGCTTCATCTTCTGGTAGGTTATTGAAAGTGACAACAATATTCTTCTGGATGTCACATTTTGTATGCAGTACTTCCTTTTGGAAGTTACACTTTGTATGAGCGCTTATCTTGGTGGTACAAATTATGAAAGAATTTCACCTTGTTCCGAGTGGCAATTTCTTCCTTGCAGAGTTTGTCAAGTTTCATCTTTACTTTTGCATGATCTTCACCTCCAAATATGACCTGAGAAATTCATCCTTGCTTTTACTCAACTATTCTAACACACTTCTGAGATGATATTTTGATTTTTATGCTTTAACGACGGTCCTGTGTGAATTTTACGATGATTTCTTCAATGTGGATGTAATGGATTCCTCTACTTTTGTTTATAATCTACTCTAATGCCAAAAATAATGTGTTCACATTGGTTTTTTCTAGGTTTGACATTACTATGCTTCGTTTGGCTATGGTGCTATCCATAATTCTAAACGTTGAGATTCTTCTCAAGCACTTTGAATGTGCTTTTCTGCTTTGTTGATGGCTATTTGTGGTAAGACAATGGTTCTTGTAGCAATATGATTTTCCACCATTGTTTTAACATTTTTATTGCTCCTTTAAAACTCTCTATTTCCCTACATTTGGAGCCCTTTCTATTTGCTCCAAGGAGCGTGTTATGCAAAACGTAAATTATGTACGTTTGCTCCCCTATGATCTTGAGACAATTATCCTTATTTTTATAATGTTGGTGGGGTGAAACCGAGTGTTGATTTCAATGTTAGCAACTCCTTTTCTTGGTTACTTCAAATCTAAGATTTTTATATTTATGTATTTCGTAGTCTAATTTGGATAAGATTAACCAATAGAATGTTGATCAATTTATTTCTCTCAAAATGTACCTAAATTCTATTTTTATCTTATGTGCAGGTTTATACCTTATAGATGATACCTTCGACACTATTTTTGAAGGCTTTGAACCAAATATTATGCAACCTTTAAACTTGAAACTCGTGCTTAATGACCCTAATGAAAATCTAGATATAAAGGCTTAATATAATAAAAATTTTGCACCTTTTGTTGCATACCTTTTTCACTTCATAGATGGTGATGATGATGGTGATTAAGGTCACCTTAATTTGTTGCCTTTTGTAATATGATTTGTAGCTTTTGTAGGCTATCCAAAAAATCTCATTTGCACACCTTTATGCAGCCTTAACCTTACTAATTTTCTGCCCAAATTTTTTAATTTTGTGGCTCTAATTTTTTTTTTATATACCTATAAAATCTGAATATACCTCTATCTTCTTGCTGCCAAAAAATTCTTTGTTTTGCAGCTTTAATCCTCATTTTTAATCTAGTGTTATCTTCTTAAATTTACTGTCCAAATTTTTTGAAGCTTGTAGCACTAAATGCAATCTTAAATTTTTCCTCTAACTCCATAAATTTCATGTCTTTTTTTTTGTCCATGAGATCCGTATTTTTGCAGCTCTAAGTGTTGTCAATATGCTGCCTTTTCTTTGTTCTCAACTCTAAAAATTTTAAGATTATAAGGCAATCAATACCTTCACTAAAAAATCTGTACTTGAATCCCAAAAATTTGGTAGGATCCTCCCCCAAATTTCATTGGAGATGTTTACTAAATAACCCTTCAATGATGGCCCCCAAATCTCTCAGATTTTGCGGTTTTTCTATCTCTTTTCTCTTGCTGAATTCTGAATTCAAGTAGATTTCATCCTCAAACAATCTTGTCAATATTGAAATCTATTTCATACTACCTTGTGATTTGACAATCTTCTTGCCAAACCTTATACTTTGGGCTTGTCGTCACATCCAATATGATTGTCCCAATTCCTTAGCTTCTTCCTTGGTAGTAATTTCTCCAATGAGTCCTTCTAATAACTCCTTCAATGAGGCTCACCAAGCCTTCTTCTTGTTTCTCCTTGAGACCTCTCCAAGGTTCTCAAACTTGCAGCTTCAAAATCTTCAATGAGACCTTCCTTGGCCTCTTCAATATTCAACTATGGATGTGAGATCTTCTTCTAGGATCTCCTGAATCTACTACTACTAAAATCTGCAATAGAGCATTTGTTAGTTATTCTCAATGTTCAATCTTCCAATATGGAAGTTCTTCAATTGGGCCTTCAATGAAACTCTTCTTCAATGTGAAGTTTTCAGTATTCAATGGAGATCACCAATATCCAATATTTGATATGACTCTTCTCCTTGAGTCTCTTCAATATTTAGTGGGATCTTATTTCTAGGACCTCCTTCCTAGATTTACAATATTCAATGTGGTTGCCTTGGCCACTAGATATTCTCTTCAATATTTCAACTAGTGGTATTCAATATGCAAATCTCTCAATGGGACCTTTCTCCTTAGACCTCCAAATTATTTTTTTGCAACAAAGTATTAATCCCTACACGATAAAGTAACATTGACTTTCTGGCAATGAATATGGAGTTCTTCTCTATCTATTGTAGGAATTTTCCCACCTTTTGAGAGTTAATTTTATGCAACAATAAAAACTTAGATGATAGTAACCAAATGGTTTTCTTGAAAAATTCTTTTCTCTCTTGCAATGAAATATTAGCTGGATTGCGTAGTTGGATCCTCTGATTCTAAAAAATGATCTTCACTAGTTGGATTGCCAATCTAGTGGATGCAATGTTGAGTTGTAGTCTTCATAAGTTATTGCAACTCTATGGAAAAACTCTAGCCAAATCAATCATGTGGAATTCTCTACTTTCTATTCTTCTATCTAGAGCTACTTCTATCAAAAATCTATTGTGATGGTATTTACATGCAATGGCGCACTATGGATGATCCAGTTTGCAAATGCTCAAAAATAGCAATGGTATCTCAAGTATGGATGATACCACTATTAGCTTTTGGAGCCTTAAAATTAAAGAAAATGTGATATCAAGTATAAAAATAAGTATGCAATATTATAACTATGATAAAGGAAAATTAACATGCATGAAAATTTGATAGAAGACTTGATACAATGCTCTAGAAATTCTCATATAAGAAAGCTCAATAAAATTACAATGCTCCTATCATGGAGTTTGCAACTCCTCCATGATATCAAAATGGAGCTACATTGTGACTACTACTACTCTCACCTATGCACTACTCAACTCTCTCACTTGCTCTCTTGAAAACACTCACAATGAGGCCTTTATATAGAAATATAGATTACTTACCTCTCACTCAACCCTAAGACTCATGTACATGTGGACTACATGCACATTTACATCATTGCATATTCTAACACTTATGTATTTATTGAATTACATAATAAATAATTTAAATCCTAAGCTAATATTATTCTAATTATGTACCCATGAAGTTACATTAGTAAATAACCAAATGATATAACATATTCTAACGGAATGGCATATGACCTATGTAAAAGGGAGGAAATCATGTGGGGAAGGGTTTGGAGGAAGGTGATCAAAATTAATGTAATCAGGGTTGGTGGAAAGAATTTTGTTAGGATGAGCTACATAGCAAATGGAGGAAAATAGATCGATGGAGATCATTTTGACCATGTGATGTATGTTTATTGTGTGCATTATGGTAATAGAAACTACATCAGGCGTTGTTGGATCTCGTGGGAATGGTAAGAGATGATATAAAATTAGGGGAGGATATATAGGCCAAGGTGGTGGTATCTATAGGTGTTCATGTGGGAGGAGTAATGGAAGAATTGGTACTGGAATAAGAAATAGGTGAAGAAAGTTGATATCATCATCAATATATTCTATGATGGGAAATATAAGGGACACTATGTCCTTGAATCTCTCTAAATTGACAAAGAGATTGTCAAACTATTTTTCTAGCTCATCCATAGAGATCTTAAGGGAATCTAGGTGAATCATGGATACTTAGAAGAAGTATGAAGGGATGTCAATGGAGGATTGAGAAGATTGGATTTCGCTAGGGGAATCACATTATGTATCAATAGAGTCATATTGTTCGTCATCAGTAAACATGATGTCTAGGTGTTGAATCTTATCTTATAATAACTTCTCTAGCTCATAATGGTATCCCAAGATAGATTTTTCTTTTATCTATTGGCAATGAGGATTAATGAGGTTACATTGACCCTGCTCATAACAACCTAGTCCAAAATCATACCAATTATAACATTTGAAGTAGTGTAAGGTAGATGATACATTGGATAAATAGTTGAGGTTTACACAAAATGCAGGCTCAGGTTATGGAGGGTCAAATGCTCTTAAGGAGGTGTTGATACCTCTTTATATGAATTTCATCTATTTTATGGGAACTCCCATTGGGATAGATGCATCAATGGTCAATGGTATGTTTTACGATCAACCAAAGTCATGTGTTGTATGAATGTTGGGTGGTAAGATATGAGTATTATGCATAGCATATTCTTTGGTCTTGTACTGGTCATGATGATTGATACATGTGATGTTTTAGGATGGGTTCATGACAAGGACCTAGCATTCTCCAATAGTGAAGGTGAGGATGTAGATGCTTGGGATTTAGGTATAAACATGGGTGGGTGAAGAAGAGATGAGTAGGGGTAGATTACTTGGCCTTTATGGGGGATAAGAAGTCAAGGAATTTGAGTGTTATGGATGGGAAGGTGTACGAGCTATGTAAGAAGGTGGGGAAAAGTGTGTTGCCTAAGGTGTGGGTAACCTTAGGATTGCAACTGGGTGTTGGAGGTAATCAAGGTGACTATTGCACTAATCACTAGGTTGGTCACTTGAGGTGGCCTAGATAAGGTGAGGTTAGAATTTCCCTTGCTAAACTGATTTGGGGTATAGTCCAACTTCTTATGGGGTTTGATATTTCCCTTTTGAATTTTTACTTCCTCTATTAATTTGGTATGTGTAGTTGCCTCCTCGAAGGAGCCATGTTGTTGCACTTGCAAATTGCCTGAGATGGCTTTAATGTAGCTCCTTACGAATACCTTAACCAACTCAGGTTGGGGGATGGGAAATGGTAGCTCATTAATAACTATCCACCATATTACAACATAATCATGGATAGGGTCATCATCAAATTATCACTAACTGTATAGTTCTATAAATGATGCCTTATTACTTATATTGATATAAAAAGTACTCTAAGAAGGTATTGGCTCCTTGTTCAAATGCGTATAGACTATGCCTAAGAAATTTATTATACCAACTTAGTTTTAGTCCTCCAAGAGATTGAGAGAAGGTCTTGAGCATGAGGGCATCACTACCACTAATTTGATAGTAGGTGAAGTGATAGTTACTTAGATGTTCTCTAGGGTCTCCATTACTTTTAAATTTGTCAAACTTAGGGAATTCAAATTTGGAGGGGTGTTGTAGCATGATCACAGAGGGGTGAATGGGTTCTAAATGCAACTAACTATAAGTGGATTTATTATATTCATAGCTAGTTGAATGCATTTGTAGATGTTTAATCTGTTCTTGTATGACCTACATTCCATAAAGCATGGTTGGTATTATCAAATTTTGGACCATAGGGGTATCTATTAGAGAGTGATTAGGGTAGTATGGGTTGGGGATGTGGTAGTTGGGAGGTAGTAGAGATGGAATGGGATGTTGGTATAGAGAGGGAAAATTGTGCATCGATGTACGATTCTCAAGGCTGGATCTGAAGGGAAGCCTTGAGGTGACCATGATGGTCGTTATAACTCTACACTCAGTGTGGGGGAGGAACAATTTCACCAAGATTTTTCTAAGGACTCACTCCAAGTATAGGATGGAATGTGTTTTAATGTGTTCCATTAACTATACACCTATGTTTGGCCTCTATATTGAGTTATGGAAATGAAAGAACAATGCAAGAATATAAGAACTAAGTCTAGTATGATTCTTTAGTTCAATGATATCTAACCCTAGGTTGCAAAGATAAATATTTTGAGCAAGGCTCCAAGGGAGTGCACAAAAAATATTAAACCTTAGATGCACACTATATGCTTTTTCTCTTCCTAATGCCTAGAATTCCAAATATGTATTTACCTTTATTTATTATCTAGGATTTTCATAAATGTGGGAAAAAAGCAAACAACAATCAACTTAAAAATATATTAGAGAAATTTTATCATATAGTTATTGATCTAAGATTTATCTTGCATCTAGACATCAAATAACATCAAATCACAAACCCTAGGAAATTTGATCAGTGTTTGGGGGCCTACTTAGGCTTCTATATAGTTGAGCATGGAGGTGCAACAATCAAGCCCCCTAGGTATTTTTAGATGAACTATTTAAAATAAAAATGATATGTGACCTTTGTAACATGTACAAATACAAAAAAATAGATATGCAACATTAATGTGAAATGCAGCAAAGATGGTTGCAAATGAAAGCTTCAAAACAAGATGCAAATTAGGGTTTTAAAGTGCAAATATTACCTCCAAAACCCTAATTTTACCAAATTCATGCCTTGTAACTAGGATATATAAATATGGTTGACCAAATTCATTCCCTATATGGACTGGGCATGAATCTAGTTTAGATGCCCTTTTTGAGGCCTAAAACAACAAAAAATAAGGTGCAAAATGCAGAAAATAGAGTGCTAAATGCTAATAAAATAAATACAAAACTTGATGAGATGATGGAGAAAGTAAGAAGAAATGAAGAGGTGGAATAAGCACTCCAAAATGGTTGATCTATCCAATCATCAAAACTTCTTCACTCAATCCCCAAGGGCAACAATCACTAAGCACCAAAACAACCAAAATAGCAACTTGCAATAGAAACCCATGAGCATATGAGTGAGTAAATAATAGAATCACCACCAAAAAGCATTGGTAGAACTAAGGGGGATCCAAAGCCTTATTTATAAGAGGTTTAGAGGGCAAAATGATTGGGAAATTAAAATTTATCTTTGGGCAAAGCTGACCTCAAAATGGGACGACCGGGGAAGGGGTTTAAGTGAGAAAAAACCCCTAAAGAGCCAAATTCATGCCTCCTCCATATAGGGTGCAAATATGGCAATTAAAACTCATGAACAATATGGATCGAGCATGAATTTATTAAATCTAGGCAAATAGTCAATGGAAGAAGGCAAAAGACCCAAAACTTTGCACTTAGCAAATTTGGGTGGCTAGCTAGGGATCTAAGGAAGATTTGAACCATTTTGGTGGGTCAAATTTTTGTGTCTACATTTTCCCCCTCTTTGATGCATTTATGAATGAGTAAATTAATCAAATAAATATGTATACTCCTGTGGGTAAAGGCGATAGACACAAAAACGGGTGGCTAGGGTTGGACAAAGGGGCAGTGCAAAAGAGGGTATCACAACAGATACTTTAAAATTTTACACACAAAGTGAGACATTACTTCAATTAATACCTCTAAGGATAGTATGCTCTCTCAAGTTTTATAAGGAGTGGATAATTCCTTAAGAAACTTGAAAGAGGTAAAGAAATAAAAATAGAGCACATAAACAAACTAAAATAGAACACACAAATAAAGAAGCACAACAAAAGAAACTGGGCACAAAATGATTCTAACTAATGCAAGCTACCTAAGATGAAATGCATGAATGAAATAAGAAGGATAAATATAGAAGTGGGAAAAATAATAGAAGAAAGATATGAATAAGAAGTAGAAGCAAGGCTCCAAAGAGGTCAAATAAACAAAGAACAAGAGGAGATGGCCAAAAACCCTAGATAGAGGGTGTTATATTAAAAAATATGGTCAAAAGTGGAGGAAAAACCCACTATGGGTGTAGTACTCACTAGGATGGATAGATGGAAAAATTCATAGCATGACCCACTATGGGTGCAATGCTCATTGAGATGGTTATATGGATAAAATATATCCTCTAGGATATATGCTTGCAAATTATTGATATGGAGGTTGCTCCTTGTGTGTGGCTATGAAGCTATCCCATGTGGGGTATGTTGTGTATGAAAGTGATATATTAGTAAGTACTATCCAATATGGATGTGATGTGTGTAAAGTGTGAATTAACCAAATTATCTAATCATAACACCCCATGAGTGTGTGCATGTTCTAGAAGAAAAGAGATGAAGAAAAATGAGGAGCAAATAATTGTGTGTGTGCCCCCATATTGAAACTTCAATAGTTAGAAAGTGAATAGATTAACTATAGAAAAGTCAAGAAGGAATAAGTGCAAAAGAAAATAAGAGATAAGAATGTATATCCTTGTCATGACAAATAAAAGAAGGAGAAACAAGCAAAGGACAAGGATATACTAAAAGAGGATTGTATTACTTAACTTTGGAGAGAAATGATGGTCATTGAAAAACATTTCAAAGTCAAGAAATACAAGAAGAAAAGAGAATAAAATAGCAAAGGAAGGAAAGAAAGAGAAGAAGTGATGAAATTGCAGGAGCCCTAGGTGGGGGCTTCGCTAGGCATAAGAGCCCTAGTGAGAGTGCATGTGAGCTACAACTTAACTAGGTGTCATCACTTGCCATTTTCACAAAGTCTCAAAAAACTATATGATCAATTAGTTATGAAAAACAATAATGCAATTATAAGCATGGAAGAATAGTGAACTGTGTAGAGTTGGGAAGCATGGAAAAATCAGAATATTCATCATTAGGAATGAGTGAGTTGAGGTTTAGCGGGTGCGATGGGAGTGAGGGTTTGAATTTTCTAGGAAATAATCTCAGCCAAGGTGGCAGAGGTAGAGCAGGTATGGAAGGGGTGGGTGGGAACCTCGAGCATGGATCAAGCAAGGATCCAAAGGAAGGCGGTCAAGCTGTAGTAGATTTTGAGGCAGACATCACGCAAGGGCCCGACCCTCCTTAGAAAGACCCCGACAATGCGGGGCACAAGAAGTGGCTGTCTTTTTTTGATACTCTTAGAGGAAAAAGAAATGAGGTTCTCTCTCTTCCACCCCTAGTTCTAGTAAATAATAAAATTTTGGCCCCGATAAGTTCCATGAGCCCTTTTCTTTCAATGGAAGAATTATCCCTAGTAGGCAAGTTTTTGGGAGGTATGCTGGACATGGAGACTATCAGGGCTTGAGCAACGGGTAAATGGAAACCGATAGGCAACTTGAAGTTGGTAGCTATAACTTGAGGGTTCTTCATTATCCATTTTAACAATATGGAGGATGCTAACCATATTTTAATAGGAGGTCCTTGGTTTTGGGCAAAAGGAGCCTTTTTCTTAGACGATAGGGTGAAGATTTTGACCCTGAAAAGAAAAATATTAACATTACCCCTATTTGGGTTCATCTCCCGAGTCTACCTGCCCAGTTATTCAATGAATATTGGTTGTAGGGCATAGCCAGAACTATAGGGGACCTGATCTCCATTAACCATGTGACCTTGGCCAGGACAAGGATGACTCATGCACGAATCTATGTAAATGCTAATTTGGATAATGAATTGCCAAGGTTTGTGGAGCTAGAGTATGGATAATACTATTGAAAATAGTCGATAGAATACGAGAAAAAACTGAAATTCTATGTAAAATGCAAAAATCAAGGACATCTATGAAATCAGTGCCCTAACTTTGCAATGAATAGAGAAAAGCAGAAGTAGGGAATGCTAGACAGAGGAAATTTGAGGAGTTTCCCTGGCAGAGGCGATTTCAATCAGGAAAACTATGTCTACCAAAAAAATAAAAGAGAGGGTACAGGGTCCCAACAAGACAAAGGAAAACAACAGGTTGTTGGCAACCAAAATACTCAGGTAAGTTCCAATCCTCTAGTTTCAAATAAATTTTCAATTCTATCCAATATGGGAGTAGGAGGATTATCGGAAGACATGGAAGTCCAGAACCTTTAGGCTAACCTTTCTGACCCTCTAGAATCCCCATCCAAGTTAGGATCCTCAAACCCTAATGCCCGATCTCTAGAATCCCCATCCAATTCGGGATCCTTAAACCCCAATGCTGAAAATACTTCAAGCCTAGTGGGCATCCCAAAGCCAAACCCTAATGTTGAAGAACTTAGGAAGAAATTTGGGGCATTGGAAAATAAAAAATCTCATCTCCCTAACATCATCACTAGGAGCCAGGTGAAGCCTACTGAGGGGCCATCTCACAGACCAAGGAAGTATAGGAAAAAATAAGAAGATTTGGATGTAGGGGTGGAGATATGTGAAACTCTTCAGACTGAGGAATATGGTAGTCCGGTTCTGCAACAAATTTCCTCCCCCCAATTTAGTCCTAAACAAACCAGGAGCACTATTAAGTCTCCTATAGATTTTGGTAGTGAAAAAATAAGAGGGAGAATATCAAATGTTGAGCATCAAAAAATTAAAATTGATAATGACATTGCCAATGGAAAACAAAGAACCTTGTTTCAACAGGTTATTCCGGTTCTGAAGACAACAAATTAGGAAAACCCCCTAAAGGGAGGGGAGAGGAAGAAATCCCAAAAAATCTAATTGAATTTCCTCTCATGGAACATGAGAGGCCTCAATGGCCTGCCCAAACATAGGGAAGTCATTGCAATAAGAAATCAAGTGAATCCAACTATTATCATGTTGCAAGAAACAAAAACTGATGAGATTCAGTCAAAAAAAGTAGTAAAAAAAAATTGGAATCAAGGGGATATGGTTTGCAAATCATCCAGAGGAGCATTTGGAGGCCTTATGACTTTGTGGGATCCTCGGATAGTAGAAGGCACCATTATTCAAAAATATGACAGGGTTCTTAGTGTTTTATTTAAGGAAATAAATAGCAACAAGTTGTGGATCCTTTAAAATATTTATGCCATGACTTCAATTCAAGGGAGAGCTCTATTGTGGGAGTACTTAGGCAATCTGAGTGAAATCTTCCATAATGTCCCTTGGATTCTAGTTGGGGATTTTAACACTCCTCTTTACCCTTCAAAAAAAATGGGTGGAAATGGACCACCTATCAGGAGCATGGATGAGTTCAATGACTTTGTGAACTCCAACATGTTGATGGATGTAAAACTTAGAGGATAGAATTATACCTAGAGCAATCGGCGGATAGGATGTCATATCATTCAAGAAAGGCTTGACAATTTTTTTCTATCAAAGGAGGCTACAACTCTGTTTGGTGATTCTACCCTACAAACCCTTCCTAAAATTGCCTCTAATCATAATCCCATTTTTTTGGAGATCCCTAACTCTCTGTCCTTCAAGAAACCTTTCAGATTTCAATCTATGTGGATCAAACATTCCATTTTCAGAGATAACTTAATTCAGTGGTGGCAGCAGCCTGTCAGGGGTAGTGTAGCTTTTAAACTTGCTGGCAAAATAAAGTTTGTTAAGGAAAAGCTTCGAACTTGTAACAAAGAGGTCTTTGGGAACCTCTTTAAAAATAAAAACTAGGTTGTTGAAAGTTTGAAGATAATTGATCAGAGGATTCAACATGGTGATGCTGATGAAACTACTAGGCATGAGGAACAGATAAAACTAGCAGAGTTCCATAATATTTTGGCCTGTGAGGAAATCTATTGGAGGAAAAAATCAAGGTCTCTTTGGTTGAAATATGGAGATTCAAATTCCAAGTTTTTTCATGTCACCATACTTAGAAAAAAAAGTAATAACAAGATAAAATTAAAAAAAAAAAATAGATGGTTCTATTACTCAGGACTTAACAGAAATTAGAAAGGAGGCAGTAACTTATTTTAATTCTATCCTTTGTCAGGAATCACAGTGCAATGAGGAGGCTAAAGATATTATCTTACAATCCATTCCTAGCATAATAAATAAGGATATAAACCTTAAGCTTCTAGCTCCATTTTTTGATGAGGAAATTAAGGAAGCCTTGTTTATCATGGAGCCAGATAAAGCCCCGGGACCCAATGGCTTTCCCCCTCATTTCTATCAAGATTTTTGGGACATCGTAAGTGAGGATGTAATTTCTACTATCAAATAATTCCAAGCAAGCAATCATATCCCAAAAGGTCTCAACTCTACTTTTATTTCTCTAATTCCTAAGAAGTAAACCCCTGAATCTATGGCTGACTTCAGGCCAATCAGTCTGTGCAATGTTTCTTACAAGATCCTAACTAAAGCCATTGCAAATAGAATAGGAGATGTTATGCACCGCATCATAGATCCATGATAAGGAAGATTTGTCTAGGGCAGGTCAATCTTGGATGGAGTTATCACAATTCATGAAGCTTTGCACTCTGCTCATAAGACTAATGGGTCTATTTTTTCCCTCAAGCGTGATATGAACAAAGCATTTGACAGGCTAAATTGGTACTTTCTGATTGTTGTCCTCCTTAAGTTTGGTTTTCACCACCAATGGGTTAATTTGGTCAAAGAATGCATTTCTAAAGCATGGTTATCGATTCTGGTTAATGGAACAACTGATGGTTACTTTCAAAGTCATAGAGGAATTTGGCAGGGGGACCCTATCAATCCCCCATTATTCATCATTGTGGTAGAAGCTTTAGGCAAAACCATAAAAAATGCTTGCATTTCAAGGCTAATATCAGGAATCAAGGCAAAATCTCTCACTAGGGTTGTTTCTCACCAAAAATTCATCGATGATACCCTTCTATTGACTAAGGCATCTATGGTTGAGGCCAAAATAATTAAATACATCCTGCAACTCTACGAGGATGTTGTTGGTCAGAAAGTTAATTTTAGTAAAAACAAGTTATATTTCTGGAACACCCCCATTCAGAGATAAGGAAGGATTACAAAAATTTTAGGGTGTGATATAGCAAAACTCCCCACTTCGTATCTTGGTCTCCTTCTTTTCATTGGTTCTCCGAGAGAGTCAATGTGGGACAAGGTTATTGAAAGAATTAAAAAAAAACTTGTTGGATGGAAAGGTCATCTTATATCTCAAGCAGGAAAGCTAACCCTCACTAAGGCCTCTCTTCAGAGCATTCCAGTCTATTTCCTCTCCATTTTCAAAGCCCCTGTGAAGGTTTTCTAGAAAATTGAGAAACTCCAAAAAGAATTTTTATGGACTAGATCAGAGGAGAAAAAAATGATACACCATTTAGGATGTACCAAAGTGTGCAACCCCAAGGAAAATGGGGGCTTGGGTCTGAGGAAAATTTATAATATGAATTTAGCTTTACTAGCTAAGAAGGCATGGTGCCTTATTTCTGGTGAAGAAAAAGAATGGGCAGCTATCATCAAACGAAAGTATCTTCAAAATATGGAATTTCTAAGTGACTTAGTTCCAATCAGAGGTTCTGCTTTTTGGGAAAGCAATTCTCAATTGTAAGGAAATCATCAAAAAAATTTAAGATGGGTTTTATGAAATGGTGAGAGGATAAATTGTTGGAATGAAAGGTGGGCTAAGTATGAAACACTGACACAATATCCTAACTTAGCCCGAATCATAGATATCATAAAAGAACTCATTGACAGAAAAGTCTCCGATTATATGGTTGAGGACAGAGGTAGAATAAAGTGGAAACAAATAAGGATTCAGGGATTTCAAGAGAAATCAAATGATCTTTGTAATATTCTTGGGCAATAGTTTATCCCCATGAGACCCAAGGAATATCAAGTGACCTGGGATCCTACGAAAAACGGGCAGTTCACTATTAAATCAGCTTACAAGCTTTTGCTTGATGATGAGGATTTTGTCCTCCAAAAGGACTTAGTTTGGATAAAAAATTTAATTCCAAAAATTGTAGTCTTTTCATGGCTGGTTATCCAAGGAAGAATTCTAACCATTTATAATATGATGCATAAAGGTATTTGTATCACTAATCACTGTTATCTGTGTAGGGCTAATTGGGAGACCATTTATCACATTTTTCTTGAGTACCCTTTTCCTTGACTGTCCTAAGTGGGGTTTTTTCGGCATTCAATATTTCCTGGGTTAAACCAACCATCGTACTTGATTTGTTCATCCAGTGGCCTTGCCCATTTTCAAGCCAAATATTTAGATACATGTGGAAAATTTGTCTCAATCACTATCTTTGGCAGGTGTGGTTAGAAAGGAACCATAGAGTCTTTAATGAGTCTATCCATGATCATCAAACTATCATTTCCAGGATACTATCCTTTGCCAACAAGAATGTGAACCTTATCCCTTTTGATAGTCGTAAACCTCATCTGTAGGAGACCACGATTGCTCAATATTTAAGCTTAACCTTGTTAGATGAGTCTATGCCTAGGGTAGTCAACCCCAGAGCCAATATTAAGTGGTCCCCACCTCCTACGGGTTGGTTTAAGCTTAATTTTGATGGAGTGGCTAAGGAAAATCCTGGCATAGTAGGTGTTGGTGGTATTGTGCAAGATCATAATGGGAATATGATGCTTGCATTTTCTGAATATTTGGGAACAAGGACGAACAATGAAGCTAAAGCTAGAGCTATGTGGAGAGGCCTTCAAATAACTCAAGACTTAGAAGGAAAGTGGATCGTAGAAGGAGACTCTATGAATGTTATAAATCTCCTCAATAATTGGAAAACATCTCCTTGGAATATTAAAACAATTTTTGAAGAGGCTAGGATCCTTTTCCAAGGAAGAGAGGACAAAAAATCCCAACATGTCTTTTAGAAAGCTAACAAAGTTGCTGATAAGCTGGCCAATTTGGGTGTCGATGGTGACAGATGTTGCGGGCCAAACAAGGTTAACTTCTTTCCTACTTTTGTCACATGCCCGTGCATTTAATTTATCAACCCAGGGAGCTTCGTAAACTTGTGAAGGGTCTTGAGCAAGATTGCTTACAATACCACTTGAGATGAGTCCGCTAGTTATACTATTGGGGGGTGTTTCAACGGTCGTCAATCATTCATACACTCAATAATTTATGTAAAAACAATTAAATCTACAAAAAGGAAATATTCACGCATTCCTAGAAATAAACCTATTGCAATACTAGAAATAACAATGTGATAAACAATCTTATAAAAGTGGTAAAATAATCTAGAAAACACAAGAAAAATAGGGGAAGAAATACTGGCTTGGAGTGGGCCCAGGCTCCAGTAGCTTCCTCCTAGCTGAACATGCACTTAGAAACTCTTAGAACTGTATTATAATTATCAAAGTATTACAATGCTTCTTTTGTATATCTCTCTACATTTACTATCAAAATATTCTATATATCCTCAGAGAGGTCTGCGTGTGTTTATATAGCACACCCACAGATCTTCTATTACAAAGAAGTTATAACAGTCGATTCATTCCAGACTAAACTAAGACAGTCTGGTAAATGTGATCGACGTCTGCTAAAACTGGAATTCGTTTCTAATAGTGGCATGCCCACTTATTGGTTTGTGCTTCACCTGGCATTGGTAGGATGTTCTCATACATTGGTACAATCCCCAATTTAACTCTACATGACGTAGAGTTGGAACTGCACCAGTCTCTGTTGTCCACGTCATGCTTGTCTGGTCAACGGGTGAAGAACAGGGGCGTCTTCCCTATGAGGAAGGTGCCTAAGTATGTCGAGCGCCTTCTCTATGCGGAAGGTACCTTACTGCCATTGGCACCTTCCTGGAAGAGGAAGATGCTTATCTTCTGTTGGCACCTTCCTGTGAGAGGAAGGCACTTGCCTTCTAGTGGTGCCTTCCTATCGACACCTTCCTTATGAGAGGAAGGCGCTTGCCTTCTAGTGGCACCTTCCTATTGACACCTTCCTGTGAGAGGAAGGAGCTTATTTTCCTTTGGCACCTTCCTAGAAGAGGAAGGAACCTACTTATGCTTGGTGCCTTCCTGAAAGAGGAAGGCGCCTACCTTCTCTATGTTGATTCCGAAAGAAACAAAGTGCCAGGTCCATGAAAAGACCTCGACTAATCCAAATCTGACTAAATCAACTACAATTCTACAAAAACACACTGAAAACACATGAATTAGATAACATGCATAATTTCATCAAATATTTATATAATCATTCATAAACATATGCAATCCTTATTATACAACCGCATAATAATCAAGAAAATGTATATAAAATATGAGCATTTTTTATGCTCATCATCCCCCCACACCTAACATATGCCATGCCCTCATGGCATCAAAACTATAGGTAGCCCTGTTGACCCCTCATCATTGCCATTTCTTGGTGGATCCGGTTGTACCTGTGGCCCGTGTCTGCCTCTTCTACACACTGGCATCTGGAGGTGTGGCTCCTATTTTTCTATGTGGGGCTACGGGTGCTGTTGTCGGCTTTGCTTTCCTCGTCTTGGATGCTATCGAAGGTGATCTAGCCAGTGTCATCTCTACTGCCTAAAATGCAACTTCTACAACTTGCCATAGGTTAGTGTTTGGAGGTCTGACCACTGCAAGAGGGATATCTGAATTATCCCTCTTGAGATGAACTACTTGGGCTTTGTACAATCGGGCTACTTTAGGAGTAAGCCCTGCATTCTCCTTTGCAATGGTAGCAACTTCCAATTTGGGGCCATATACCCCCATCATTCAAAATACCTTCTTATCTTGGAGGGCCATCCTTGGGATGACCCATAAATCTCCTAGAACTAGTTGTCCTCTGTAGGATTGATGTAGATACCAGAGTCCCCCTGCATCCTCGAGGTTGCCTTCTTGGTCTCCTTAGCTGCTGTCATCTCTTTGAGCAATTGTTCAAACTATTTTTTCCTCTCTGCAAATGGCTACATATCCCACTCATCTTCTTCTAGCTCGACAAAGGTCACCTTCACCTTCTTTCGAGCCGTCCTAGGCCCTTTTCCTTTGGCCTCTGCAAAAAATGTGGTGGCTCAAATAAGGGTTTTCCCTTTCTCCCTGGCGGACATCTTCTCGCTTCGAGGGGCCTGCTCTACGGTCCCTGGAGCATTCTCTTCACTCTGGGGGACCTGTGCTGCCATCCTTGGGGGTGCTTCTTTGCCCCCCTGTCTGTCCTGTGCCGACCCCTCAGGTTATTCTCTTTCTTCCTTAGGTTTGGGGAGTTCTTCCTTATCCCTCGGTCTTGTCTGTTGTTGTTGGTCCTCATCCTACTCTGTATCACTCAGGTCGATGACAGGGGGTGTTGTGGGACTTCTTTCCCCTTCACTCCTGAAAATAGAGGAATTCTCCCCTGCCTCCGGGCTGCTCTGTCGGGCGTATGATCGAAATTCTCCCAAAGAGAATACTCGTTCTGTAGATGTGGGAGAATTCATCGGGACCTCTATTTCCCAGTTAGTTTGGGTCGATGCATCCCTTATTTCTATTCCCCTATCCTGGAGTTGTTGGTTCTCCTCCCGCAACTACTGGACCAGCTGCTCAAGCTGGGTGATTCATCTTTCTCGTTCTTCCAATTCCCCTCTATGCTCATTCTGGTAGTCCTCCAAAATTTTTGGGCCATCCAACAATTGGTCTGCCACTCCAGCACTTCCTCCAAGGCTACGTCAACCTGATCATTGCTCCTGAAAGTCCCTACATCTTGTGGGCTCCGATTTGTCAATTCCTAGAGGGTTTGGGCTACAATGTCAACTTTCGGGTCATTCTCTTCTTCTTCTACCGAGAGGAGGAGTCATCGTAGGCATTTCCTCTTGGGGACTGGTTCTGGTGGCTAGAACTCAACCTCGTTACTAATAAGCGGTGCTCCTTCCTCTTCATACTTGGGCACTGGGGAATGCCCTCTTTCCTCTGTGCATTTGGGCACTGGTGAATGCCCTCTTTCTTTTGTGAAATCGAGCAATGCCAATTGCTTGATACTTGCCATATCCTCTACAGGGCTTCCCTCTTCTTGCCCTATTTCGGCAACAACATCCTATTGCATTTCTTGGTCGCCATCTCCCTTTACATCGGGGTTCTACCTCTGTGCTTCTGCATGGTAGACCAGTGTTGATATCAGCCCATGGTGGGCCAAGGCGAACGATGCTCCCTTCTGGTACCTAGCCGCTTCTTCCTTTAGGGCATTTTCTAGGTAGAAGGGCACGTTCAACTTCCTTCCATGCACTAGGTGATTTAGAAACTACACATGCTTAGTGTGCAAATGGGTATACTTCCTGGTGCATGTAAAGAATCGAGCAACCTGCTCGAATATCTTCCATAGATTCATGGGAAGGCTGATTTTGGGTAGCCCTTCCTTATCTATCTACACATTTTCTCCTGGTAGCAGCACTTTAGCATATGGCTTCAACAGTTTGCATTTGTATATGCATTCACCTATGAGGGGCAATCCAGTCACCTGTGAGATGTATTCGGGGGTGATTAGAATTTCTACCCCTCGCACCTGAGCTACGTCACCCCTCAAGGAGGTAGTGAATTCCTTGGCTGCCTCCATATCCTGGCCCTAACTAACTAGGGTACAGTATTCGAACCATCCCTCGGCCTTGAACTATGTTTTTACTGTCCCCCTAATTCCTTCCGTATCACTCGGCTCATTCTTTTTCATCGCATGATTCTTCGACCTTCCTCCCATGGCGCCTTCCCTTACTATTGCATTTTTTTTTTGTCCTTACTTCTTCAGGAAGGCGCCTTCTTATAGGGAAGGCGCCTAACCTTAGCATTTAATTCTAGGGTACGCCTTTCGAGCCATATCATTGGCACGTGGTTTCGGCCATGGGGGTATATGATTTTTATGACCGCAATATTTTTTTGGTATTGCATAATTTATGAATAATTATATAAATATTTGAGTTAGTATGCGTGTACCTTATTTGGTGTTTCATGCATCATGAAGAGCATTGATTCATTGATTTGTGACACGGGGGAGGGGTATTTCATTTGTGCGGATTATGCTGGACTTTGGTGCTAAGTTGTTTGATGGTTGGTGCTAAAGATAGACTCCCGATTTTCTCAAAAAAATGTCTGTCCATCATCTTTGGAACATGCGCATTGATCTCACCCCATAATTCTCCAAGATTTTTTTTTTATTGGGGTGGATTTCCATCACATGGGCGATGGTGGTAATCTGATGCCTCTCGTTTGTGTGGTGATTTTGTTCCGATCGAGGAGTCCGTGAGACTTAAGTGCTGGTTGTATATGAAAGGCGCTCTTTGGTACCTTCCCAATGTGGAAGGTGCTTATGTGGTGCCTTTCTGATATGGAAAGTATTTATATGGTGCCTTCCTGATGTTGTCGGTGCCCTTTGAATGGATGCACCTTTCGGTGGTGGAATGCGCCCTTTTGATGATGTCACCTTCTTGCTACGAAAGGTGCTTCTGAATGGGTGCACCTTCCTGATGTGGAAGGTGCTACTAAATACCTACACCTTCCTAGGGTGGAAGGCATTGCTGTATACCTATGCCTTCATGGGGTGGAAGGCTCCTCGGTCTATATGTGCCTTATTGATGTGGAAGGCGCCTCGGGCTTTTTTTTTGTGTGTGGCGCCTTCCCACCATGGAAGGTGCCTTTTTTTTTTGTGTGCCTTCTTCATAAGGAAGGTGCCTTCTTCTGGCGGGGTGCATTCTTCATAAGGAAGGCTCCTTATTCTTGTGGGGTGCCTTCTTCATAAGGAAGGCACCTTATTCTAGCAGGGTACCTTCTTCATAAGGAAGGCACCTTATTCTGGCTGGGTGCCTTCTTCATATGGAAGGTGCCTTCTTCTGGCTGGGAGCCTTCTTTATAAGGAAGGCACCTTATTCTGCACCTTCTCGATGTGGAAGGCACTTTATTCTTGGAAATCATGTTACGATTGACTAGGAAAGGGTGATCAAGCCTTCTCAGTCTCGCTTCACACTGCCTCAGCTTCTACCTATGAGTGTTGGTGTCAGAATGCTGAGTTGAATCAGGCTTGGTTTCCCAGATACCTATTCCTCGTGCTGTCAGGTCCTCCACCTGCAAAAAGCAAATGAAAATAAAGAAAAATAAAGGTAGTTAGATGCATTTCGTGCCTATTAGGCCCTGGATTAGGATGCCTATAGCTTGCATACGGGCGTCGTCCCTGCAAAACACATCGTAAGAAAAAAAACTAAATTAACTGATTTTGGTGAGCACCTCCATGCCCACCGTTTTGCCTATTAAGATTTTGGTCTAGATCTAACAAGATGGGGTCTCCCCCATGTCTATTTTGGATTCCACCTGTAAGGTTTTGGATGTGTTATAGGGGTGTAGTCGGTGGCCATTGACCATTAACATGATGTTGCTGCCATCAATTGTTCTAACACGCATTGCCCCATTCTTGATGAGCTCTACCACCTCATATGGTCCCATCCATATTTGCATTAATTTACCTTTTCTTTCCTAGAACCGAGAATCATACAACAACACCCATTCTCCTTCTTGGAACTACTTCAGTTTAATGTGGCGATCATGCCACCGCTTTCTTTGCTTTTGTATGATTTCCATTCTTTGCAAAGCGTCCATTTGGATTTCATCCAGCTGATCTAGCTATCGAATCCTTTCTTTTTGAGCGTCATCCAAGCTCAAGTTCAATTTTGAAGCCATCCTCAATGTCTTGTTTCTAAATTCAATGGGAATCATTGCACTCTTCTCATAGACCAGTTGGAAGGGTGTGAAGCCTGTGGTGGATTTCCATGTGGTATTATATGCCTAGACTACCTTTGAAAACCATGTAGCCCAATATTTTTTGTGTTGCTACACGATCTTCATTAGGATGTTCTTTATTTCTTTGTTCATCACTTCCACTTTCCCATTTTCCTGTGGATGGTAGGGTGTAGTTTTATTGTGCCAAACTTTGTATTACTCCATCAGCTCCTTAATCATATTGGAGGTAAATTGAGGCCCTTGGTCTGTTGTTATCTCTCTAAGGACCCCAAATCATGTAAAAATATGAGCAAATAAGAAATCGGTGACTATTCTTTCTTTTGAATCTCTCAACGCTTGAACTTTAACCCATTTGGTGACGTAATCTGTACAGACCAAAATAAACCTCCTCCCTATTGAAGGTGGATTAATTGGTCCCATGAAGTCCATGCCCCACTTATCGAAGGGTTCCAGGTGTACCTGATGTTGGAGGGGCATTTTGTCTCGATGGGTTGGTCTATCCATTCTTTGGCATTCATCGCACTTGCTGGCGTACGCAGTCACATCCTTGAACATAGTGGGCCAAAAGTACCCAGCCTATAGGATTTTGTAAGCAATTAATTTCCCTGCAAAGTGTCCTCTGCATGGTTCGTCGTGACATGCTTTGAGTACTTCTGAGAACTCCTATTCTACTATGCATCTCCTTATAATCTGGTCATGTCCTATTTTTAACAGAAGGCCATCAATCCATAGGAACGATGCACTTTTCTCTATGACCGTCTGCTTTTCTCAGAAAGAGAGAGCAGGTGAGGTTCTTCCGATGGCCAAGTAATTGGCTATATCTACATACCACAAGATTTGCTCACTAATGGTGAACAAATGTTCATTTGGAAACTGGTATTCCTTTGCTGTATGGTCTGTTGATATCAATATGGATAGAAAATCTGCTATGACGTTGTCTTTTCCTGGTTTGTCGACTATTGTGATGTCGAATTCCTATAGTAACAAGAGCCACCTGATAATTATTCCGCCAATGGTCGACTTGCTCATCAAGTATCTGATGGCCATGTGGTATGTGTGGACAAATACCTTATACCCAATGATATAATGGTGGAATTTTTTTATGGCATGCACAACTGCAAGGAACTCCTTCTCCGTCACCGTGTAGTTGATCTTGACTCCTGCCAAGTTTTTGTTGACATAGTAGATGGCGTAAAATTCTTTGCCATCCTTCTATCCGAGGACTGCTCCAATCGCATTGTTGGATGCATCACAGTAGATATGGAATGGTATGGCCCAATTTGGTCCTCTTAAAACTGGTGTAGATATCAGTTTCTATTTAAGCAACTGAAACGCTTCTTCATAGTCTTTCGTCCAATTGAACTCCACATCTTTAGATAATAGAGTGTGTAGTGGTTTTGCAATTTTTCTAAATTTGGCGATAAATTGCCGGTAGTACCTGGCTGATCCAAGAAAACTCGTCACCTCTCTCTGTGTTCTGGGGCTAGGTAGATCTCTGATGACCTCGATTTTTCTTTTATCAACCTTTATTCCTTCTGCAGAGAGGTGGTGTCCCAGTACAATGCCTTCTTGCATCATCATAAAGCATTTCTCGTTGCTCAGGGACAAATTGTTTTCCTTGCTTCTTTCAAGCACTCTTTCCAAGTTTGTCATTGCTTCGTCAAAGGTTTCTCCATAGATGGTGAAGTCATCCATGTATACTTCGACCGTATCTCCCATCATGTCTAAAAATATGCTAAGCACCGCCCTTTGAAAGGTGGCAGGTGCGTTGCATAATCCGAAAGGTAATACCTGATAGGTAAACATTCCCCATGGGTAGGTGAATGTTGTCTTATCCTGATCCTCTTATCCTATCTAGATCTTGTTGTATCCACTGAATCCGTCTAGGAAGGAGAAATACTTCCTCCCAAAGAGTGTATCCAAGACTTGATCAATGAACGAGAGCAGGAAGTGGTCCTTCTTGGTCGCTTTGTTTAACGCTTTGTAGTCCTCATAAATTTGCCACTTCCCATTATTTTTAGGGACTAGCACTAACGGTGATAACCACTCGCTATCAAAAATCAGATAGATGAATTCGGCAATCAAGAGTTTTTGCAGTTCTTCCTTGAAAATGTCTTTCATTGTCAGATTCATTCTTCTCTGTGGTTTCCTGCTTGGAGTTGCTTGATCATCGAGGTATATACGATGGGTACAGATCTCTGGGCTGATACCCTTCATATCTAAGTAATCCCATGCAAATATTTGTTGGTGTCTAACCAGGAGCTCTTCTACTTTTATCAATTGTATGGGAGTCCACCCACTACTGACATTCAACGTTCTTCCTGGCCCGACATGTATCTGTTGAACGTGGTTCTCTTGGGTACCAGCCAATGGTGATCCAGGTGTAGATATGGAGGAATTCCCATGGAGGAACTCCATAATAGCACCATCTTCATCTTCTTATACCAACTCATCCAACGTCATCATCGGCTGGATCATGGATAGCTTCGTATTTTCATGCTCGATGAACATGAGTTCTCCTAATAAGTCGATGGACTGTGCTGGGGGTGAAATAGTCAAACTTTTAACGTTTCATCAATCGAAGATGGTCATTAGCCCATCCTGGTAGCTGATGTAAGTGTCAGTTGTTGCCAGCCATGGCCTTCCCAAGATGAGCGGGTAACCACCTAGCCTAGTTTTAGATTGCAAGACTAAAAAGTTGGTTGGGTATTCCCATGCATTGACTGTCACTATTACGTCTTCCAAAATTCCTTCTGATGCCACGGTCGATCGATCGACCAATTGCAACACTGTCATAGTGGATTTTAGGTTTGTGATATATAGCCTCTACATGGTATCCTGAGGCATTACGTTGATGGTTGCTCCAAGATCGACCAATGTATTGGACAGGGAATGTCCCTCGATTTTTACAATCAACATCAGGCTACCCGGGTTTGCATACTTAGGATGGCACGTTTTTCCCATCATCAAATCTGCTAGTTTACCCATGACATTGATATTTTGGGTTGCTCTTTGTCCTGGATTCCTTAGACACATCTCTCTTATCGCCTTGGTATATATCGGAACATATCAGATGTCTTGAAATAATGGAATTGTCACGATGAGGTTATTCAAGCTAGACAAGATATCAAACTTTCACTGTGTTAATTTCCTCTATTCTTACAGTCGATTGGAAAATGGAGCCTTTTCTCTCTTAGGCATTTCTTCTATCACCTCTTCTACAAGAGTTGTTTCTCCTACCTCTTCCTCCTCTTCTACAAGTGGAGGCATTCCTACTCTTGGCTGTCTACCAGACCTAAGCTGAATATGGTACATTAGATACATCTCACCCTCCACGTTGTATGCTGGATGGCTCACCCTGTTATTAGGATTTGTCATCGGTTGTGTGAGTATCTACGTAGGTCTCACTACTTGGAAACATCGATAAATTATGTTGGGGTGATCTGGTGCTACATTATGTGGAGCCTGATTCCACACAGTGTGGCATCTCCATTGCTACCCAGGATATGGATATGGCATCCATGGCTACTGGTTCAGGAATGCTACTAGGGGTGCATTGGACCAGGGTGATGGCTCCCACCACCCCATGTTAGGTGGTTGAGGTGGGCCTTGGGGAATTTATGGTCCTCCCCCATATGATGGCATTTCGGTTGGCATATTCCCTACAAGGGGTTGTGGCCAACTCTTCCAATTGCCTATGAAATAGGCATCCGCGCTTTCAACATCCTCCTAATTACTAGACATTTGCGGGTACAATCAAGTTTTATGGTTCAGCCTACAAACTGTGCATACTCTAACTTTTTTCTCCAAGCATGCATTATTTGCATGCTTCCCTCTACATTTTGGATAGAAATAATCCAATGCTGCTTCATTTTCTTGCTTCTTTTTCTCTAACAGCAGCGTATCCATCTACAATGCTAGATATGAGAGCATTTCGCTCTTTAAATCTTCCAGCATGTTATCTATTTCTGTCTTTGTGACTGAAGCAGTCACTTTCATGGTTCTATAAGTGGTCTTGCCTCTCCTTATTGAGTAGTTTTGGCATAGTTTTTAGATGTCTTCCATAGCGTGTCGATAGACATCACCTCTAGAAATCATGTTAAGAGCCTCCAGTGATTCATTTTTAAGTCCTCTCAAAAAGATGCTTTTGAGGGACTTATCAGAGAGTTTCGTGTGAGGAGATCATTAAATATTGAAGTTGAATCTGTTGAGTAAGGTGCAGCAACAGTATTGTCATTGTTGTCAACACAGTCAGACAGATCGGTTGATGCAGTGGACAGGAGTTAAGAGGTTCTTCAGAGTATGTACAGTGATTTTCCAAAAGATCGAAGTGGCCCATATGCTAAAAATCAAAAGAAAATCACAAGGAAGAAAACTGTCGCGATATCGCGACATGTTGAGCAAGAAAGAAAAACTGTCGCGATATCGCGACATGTTGAGCAAGAAAGAAAAACTGTCGCGATATCGTGACATGTTGAGAAGAAAGAAAAACTATCGCGATATCATGACATGTTGAGAAGAAAGAAAAACTGTCACGATATCGCGACATGTTGAGAAGAAAGAAAAAACTGTCACGATTTCGTGACATGTTCGAAGAGAAAGCGCAAGCAAGAAAAACTGTCACGATTTTGCGACATGTTGGAAGAGAAAAAGGCAAGTAGAAAAAGTGTCATGATTTCACGACATATTGCAAGAGAGATAGTACGGAAGAAAAAGTGTCACGATTTCGTGACATATTGCAAGAGAAAAAGGCAAGAAAAAGTGTCACGATTTCATGACATATTGCAAGAGAGATAGTACGAAAGAAAAAGTGTCACGATTTCATGACATATTGCAAGAGAAAAATGCAAGAGAAAAAGTGTCACGATATCGTGACATGTCACATTTTCGTGACCTAAAGGAGGAGAGAGAAAGTAAGAAGAAGAAGTGTCGCGATATATTCGTGACAAAAGGAAAGAGAAAGAGCAAGGAGAAAAAGTGTCATGATATCGCGACATTGTATTTTTGGGCCAAAGAAAGAGAAAGGAAGGAGAAAAAGTGTCGCGATATCGTGACATGTCGTATTTTCACGACTCAAAGGGAGAGAGGAGAGAAAGAAAAGTGTCGCGATATCACGACATGTGCATTTTTGTGACCAAAAGGCAAGAGAGAGAGAAAGAAAAAGTGTCGTGATATCGTGACATGTCGCATTTTTGCGACTCAAAAAGGCAGGCATACAGAGTAAGCAAAAGTGTCATGATATCGTGACATGTCGCATTTTCACGACTCATAAAGGCCAAGCAGGCAGAGAAACAAAAGTGTCACGATATCGTGACATGAATACCAGGATGGTGAAACTGAAGACTGTAGAGTGACATGGACCCATAAGGAATCTTTAATGATTTGAAATCATTTAAGATGGTCGTTACACGTGGAAAGAAGTGGACGCATGCCAAGTGGAGAAAATGAACAGTCATGAAGAAGAAGACGAACAATCATCGAAGGAGAAAACAAATGCATGCCCAAGTGGAGAAAATGAACAGTCGAAGAAGGAGAAAACAAATGCATGCCCAAGTGGAGAAAATGAATAGTCGAAGAAGGAGAAAATGAATAGTCATGGAAGGAGAAAATGAATAGTCATCAAAATAGAAATGAAAACGCATGCATGCACAAAAAAGAAAACGAACAGTCACTAAGGAGAATACGAACAGTCATGACCGAGAAGACGAACAATCATGGTAGGAGTATATGGTGTCAATTCGTTGCATGTAACGTGTTTGATGAAATGCCTACTCTATATATACAAAAGGAGTTACATATAGAAGGCGTTACAATTGACAAGTGGCGTATGAGAAATGAAAGGAGTTACAACTGGAGTTACAAAGAGACAATATGGTTATAAAAGGAGCGTTGCTTGGAGAATTTCAATTGGGGAATTTATTCGATGAAGTGCGTGAGAGGAGCACGAGAAGAGAGTGAGAGGAGAGCGAGAGGCGTGACAGGCGAGCGAGAAGGATGTGTGTTTTGTGAAGTGTGAGCGATGTTGAGTAAGCAATAGACCAGTCAGGGTCTTGTAAAAGTGAAGGCATTTTTATGTCAATCTTCTAGCTTCAAAAAGTCCAAGTTGGTGCTTGGAATCAGGGGTTGGTGCTCCTTCTTGTTGGTGATAAATTAGAGGTTGGTGCTCCTTTCCGTTGGTCTAGTAAATCAGGGGTTGGTGCTCCTTTCTGTTGGTGCAGATAAATCAGGGGTTGGTGCTCCTTCCAGTTGGTGCTGGTAAATCAGGGGTTGGTGCTCCTTTTTGTTGGTGTAGATAAATCAGGGGTTGGTGCTCCTTCCAGTTGGTGCTGGTAAATCAGGGGTTGGTGCTCCTTTCTATTGGTGCAGATAAATCAGGGGTTGGTGCTCCTTCCAGTTGGTGCTGGTAAATCAGGGGTTGGTGCTCCTTTCTTTGGTAGATAGATCAGGGGTTGGTGCTCCTTTCTATTGGTGCAGATAAATCAGGGGTTGGTGCTCCTTCCAGTGGGTGCTGGTAAATTGATTGTAAAGTTGTTACTTTGCAAAGGCTAGATTTGGATGGGAGTCCAAGCAGTCAATTTTTGAGGAGTAGCCAAATCGGTGAACCTCGTTACATCTTGTGTTGTGTGATGCTCTCTTGCTATGTTTGCTTTATTTGATTTTAAGTTTTCATTGTTTTGGCTTTAAGAGTTGAAGATTTAAGTTTTAAAGAGCTACACTGATTCACCCCCCTCTTAGTGTCATTGTGAGACTAACAATTGGTATCAGAGCCAGTTTCCCTTGTCAGGCTAAATCAGCTAGGGTTGATCTTGGATTAGTACGCAATGGGTAAGAAGAATAGATCCTCCTCCAATAAGGCATCTCAGTCAGTTTCAGTTCCTGTGGAAGAGAAAATTGAACTAGAAAAGGTTGAAGAAGTGAATTTTGAAGTATGTGATGAAAACCTTGAGGCTGAAGTATATCTAGAAGGTGAGTTGATCGCCGCACTTGAAGAGTTGAATATAGAAAGGAAAAAGAATAGAAGACTGTCCAAGAAGTTGGAAGAATATGGGGATAAGATCGAAGATCTCTTCTTACAAATTCATAAAGCCAAGAAAATAGAAGAAGCCTTGAAGTCACACCTGGATGATAAAGTCGATGTATGTAGCAAACGTGAAGAGGAATCTAACAAAGTTTTTAGTGATCTAAAGTTGCAAGTAGAAGAGTCCAAAAGGATTGAAGAAACTCTCAGGTCACAGATCAATGAGAAAGAGATTGTTTGCTGCAAACAAGAAGAGGAGATTGTTGTATTGAAGAAACAACTAGAAGAGGCCAATACAAATCTCAAATTTGAGAAGAGCACAGAGTTGCTAGATGAAATGATAAGGCAACAAAGAAGCCCCATGTCTAAGCTTGGTCTTGGATGTAAAGATGAACAACCTTCATCTTCCAAATATGCAGAGAAGAAGAAGTTCACTGTTGAAGGATCGAAGCAAGAAAAGTCTGAAGCTGAATCTTCAAAAGGAAGAAAATATCAAAGGAGATCTACAAAAAAGCAACCACAACAAAAGAGGTTCTATCACTCTCACTCTATTCATAATAATGCTTTTAATGGCTATTGTTTTAGATGCAACCATTATGGTCACAAGGCAATTTATTGTGGATTGAATAATAGATCAAAGAGTTATGCTGGTAGAAATACATCTGTTATTTCGACTGAACACCATGTGCAATGTTTTAAATGTAATGGTCATGGGCACATAGCAAGGTTTTGTCCAAGAACTTGTGTATCTAATCTAAGGCAAGACAGTAGATTTCATCAGACACAAAGAATGCAACACATAGAAGAAATCATGTGCATCAAAGAAAGGAAAATAATCATCCATCAAGGATGCACAAGAGACAACCACCCAAGAGAAATGTTCAAGTTCACGAAAAGGTTCAAAATAGGGATGCAGTTGAAAAACTCAAGCCCAAGTTCAAGAAATCTTGGAGAAAGAAAGAAGAGAGGAAATCGTGTCTCCTTGGACTGAAGGAGACTACTCCTCTATTGCACTAAGCAGCTCCAGGTAGCACATCCTCAGGGGGAGCAATCTTAAAGTTTTATTTTAATGCTCCTATGTTGTTTGGTTATCCGAGGATGAAAGGCAAGTAGTCGGGGGGAGTTGTCGTATAGTTGTCAAAATGTGTTTCAGTTCATGTAGATATTTGTGGAGGTAATAATCAGGAGCATGAGACATTGGCTTGATAGAGTCATCTTTTTATTATTGTAAAATTTCTCTAGTGATGGTGGTTACAATAGCAGATAGTGTCAAACTGATGTGCTTTAGTAGAACAACTAGGTTTTTGATGCAACGGTGATAGGCATTATCTGAGATAGAACATGCAACATAGGTCGTCGTGTCATGGAAGCATAAGCTGGAAGGTGCTGGTTTTGAAGCCTGTAACATTCCCAATCTATAGATAAAATAGAATCCATGTTGTGAGTACGTCTCAATTCATCTACCAATATCGAGGGAGGACTTTGGTAAAGCTCTTCATGATCGTTATGAAAATTACTGCCAACGTATAGGTGGGAAGGCGTGAGTTTCTTAACCAAAAATACAACACATCATTTGGTATAAGAGAGCATTAATTTTCTCTAAAGAAGTAGTCATTATCAAAGAGATGCCAGAGTCAAAGCAAACAGTGGTACTAGCACCCAGTTGGTCAAGAGTGCCAAGTGGCACATGCAAGGCAGAGACGTTGAGAGAATAGCGCCCAGGTGGTGAAGCGTCAAGGAGGACAAGATGCCTATGCAACTAAGAAAGTCTTGCATTATTTGAGAAATGTGAGATATTGCCCGAGGAATCCCTTGATCACAGTGAGGAGAAATGCTCCCTGGAATCACGTGAAGAACGTTCATCTAAGACATTGAGTAGCCCTGACATATGCCCTAGCAAGAAGCAGAATACCGAGAGTTGATGACTGCATGTAGATTGAGGTTCCAACGCTAGATATAATGGTCCACTGTCAATACCTATGTAGGCGATGAAAACATTCATGGCAGCCATTAGAAACTAGAGACATTGAGCTGCACAACGGATGCGAGGCAAAGTCGTTAGTCACGGAGGAGGTGGCAGTCAAAAGGTTGAAGAAATTACACGTAGGCTACCTGGAGAGTCGATCACTTTTTATTTGGGAGTAACTTTTGCATAGCTGAGAGTTGAGTGTTGATCAAACTATGCTAAAAAGTTCACAATGGAGGATTGTAAGCCAGTTAGCACTCCCATGATGAGCAAAGTTGCAAGTTGAGCAAGGATGTGTAGATAACAGAAAGAGTACCAGTGGAGGTGCATTCTATCTTGGAGACAGGTTGGTCGCGTGGAATAGTAAGAAACAAGAGTCAATCTCCTTATCCATAGCAGAGGCAGAATATATTGCAGCAACAACATGTTGTACGCAGGAGAAAGTTGTGGAAGGTGAGGTTAAGTTGGATTTTGTTCCAACAACAGAGCAAGTAGCGGATATCTTCACAAAACCATTGCCCAAGGAAGTCTTTGAGTACCTTCACAATAAATTGGGAGTGGTCACGCTTCCCAAGAATTGACTAGCTATCGGGACCACATTCTCAGGGGGAGCATTTATATATTTGATTATCTTTTTGCTCATGTTTGTAATTTTTGCTAATTGTAATAATTTGTGCCTGAGAATGTTGTGCATGGACTCAGGGGGAGTCTGCAGTAGCCCTTTGGTATTATTGTCAAAGGGGGAGAAGAATTACAGGAAATTGCACGTGTGTTGCCAACAATTCCAAAGGGGGAGATTGTTGAGCAAGGTGCAGCAACAGTATTGTCATTGTTGTCAACACGATCAGACAGATCGGTTGATGCAAGTGGACAGGAGTTAAGAGGTTCTTCAGAGTATGTACAGTGATTTTCCAAAAGATCGAAGTGGCCCATATGCTAAAAATCAAAAGAAAATCACAAGGAAGAAAACTGTCGCGATATCGCGACATGTTGAGCAAGAAAGAAAAACTGTCACGATATCGCGACATGTTGAGCAAGAAAGAAAAACTGTCATGATATCGTGACATGTTGAGAAGAAAGAAAAACTGTCACGATATCACGACATGTTGAGAAGAAAGAAAAACTGTCATGATATCGTGACATGTTGAGAAGAAAGAAAAACTGTCACGATTTCATGACATGTTCGAAGAGAAAGCGCAAGCAAGAAAAACTGTCACGATTTCATGACATGTTCGAAGAGAAAGTGCAAGAAAGAAAAAGTGTCACGATTTCACGACATATTCGAAGAGAGATAGTACGGAAGAAAAAGTGTCACGATTTCGTGACATGTTGGAAGAGAAAATGCAAGTAGAAAAGTGTCACGATTTCATGACATATTGCAAGAGAGATAGTACGGAAGAAAAAGTGTCACGATTTCATGACATGTTGGAAGAGAGAAAGAAGAAAAAGTGTCACGATTTCATGACATATTGCAAGAGAGAGAGTCCGAAAGAAAAAGTGTCACGATTTCATGACATATTGCAAGAGAGATTGTACGGAAGAAAAAGTGTCATGATTTCATGACATATTGCAAGAGAGAGAGTCCGAGAGAAAAAGTGTCATGATATCATGACATGTCGCGTTTTCGTGACCCGAAGGCAAGAGAAAGAGCAAAGGAGAAAAAGTGTCACGATATCGTGACATGTCGCATTTTCATGACTAAAGGAGGAGAGAAAGTAAGAAGGCAGAAGTGTCACGATATCGTGACATTCGTTTTAAAGCAAAGAGAAAGAGCAAGGAGAAAAAGTGTCGCGATATCGTGACATGTATTTTCGGGCCAAAGCAAAGAGAAAGAGCAAGGAGAAAAAGTGTCGCGATATCGCGACATGTCGCATTTTCATGACTCAAAAGGGCAGGAAGGCAGAGAAAGAAAAAGTGTCGCGATATCGCGACATGTCGCATTTTCGCGACTCAAAAGGGCAGCCAGGCAGAGAAAGAAAAAGTGTCACGATATCGTGACATGTCGCATTTTCATGACTCGAAAAGGCCAAGAAGGTAGAGAAGGCAAAAGTGTCGTGATATCACGACATGTCGCATTTTCGCGACTCAAAAAGGCCAGGCAGGCAGAGAAACAAAAGTGTCGCGATATCGCGACATGAATACCAGGATGGTGAAACTGAAGACTGCAGAGTGACGTGGACCCATAAGGAATCTTTAATGATTTGAAATCATTTAAGATGGTCGTTACACGTGGAAAGAAGTGGACGCATGCCAAGTGGAGAAAATGAACAGTCATGAAGAAGAAGACGAACAGTCATCGAAGGAGAAAACAAATGCATGCCCAAGTGGAGAAAACGAACAGTCGAAGAAGGAGAAAACAAATGCATGCCCAAGTGGAGAAAACGAACAGTCAAAGAAGGAGAAAATGAACAGTCATGGAAGGAGAAAACGAACAGTCATCAAAATAGAAATGAAAACGCATGCATGCACAGAAAAGAAAATGAACAGTCACTAAGGAGAATACGAACAGTCATGACCGAGAAGACGAACAGTCATGGTAGGAGTATATGGTGTCAATTCATTGCATGTAACGTGTTTGACGAAATGCCTACTCTATATATACAAAAGGAGTTACATATAGAAGGCGTTACAATTGACAAGTGGCGTATGAGAAATGAAAGGAGTTACAACTGGAGTTACAAAGAGACAATATGGTTATAAAAGGAGCGTTGCTTGGAGAATTTTAGTTGGGGAATTTATTCGGTGAAGTGCGCGAGAGGAGCGCGAGAAGAGAGCGAGAGGAGAGTGAGAGGCACGCGATAGGTGAGCGAGAAGGATGTGTGTTTTGTGAAGCGTGAGCGATGTTGAGTAAGCAATAGACCAATCAGGGTCTTGTAAAAGTGAAGGCATTTTTATGTCAATCTTCTAGCTTCAAAAAGTCCAAGTTGGTGCTTGGAATCAGGGGTTGGTGCTCCTTTTTGTTGGTGTAGATAAATCAGGGGTTGGTGCTCCTTCTAGTTGGTGCTGGTAAATCAGGGGTTGGTGCTCCTTTCTGTTGGTGCAGATAAATCAGGGGTTGGTGCTCCTTCCAGTTGGTGCTGGTAAATCAGGGGTTGGTGCTCCTTGTGTTGGTGCAGATAAATCAAGGGGTTGGTGCTCCTTCTAGTTGGTGCTAGTAAATCAGGGGTTGGTGCTCCTTTCGTTGGTGCAGATAAATAGGGGTTGGTGCTCCTTCTAGTTGGTGCTGGTAAATCACGGGTTGGTGCTCCTTTCTATTGGTGCAGATAAATCAGGGGTTGGTGCTCCTTCCAGTTGGTGTTGGTAAATCAGGGGTTGGTGCTCCTTTTTGTTAGTGCAGATAAATCAGGGGTTGGTGCTCCTTCCAGTGGGTGCTGGTAAATTGATTGTAAAGTTGTTACTTTGCAAAGGTTGGATTTGGATGGGAGTCCAAGCAGTCAATTTTTGAGGAGTAGCCAAATCGGTGAACCTCATTACATCTTGTGTTGTGTGATGCTCTCTTGTTATGTTTGCTTTATTTGATTTTAAGTTTTCATTGTTTCGGCTTTAAGAGTTGAAGATTTAAGTTTTAAAGAGCTACACTGATTCACCCCCCTCTCAGTGTCATTGTGAGACTAAAAAAATCTCTCCTAGTATTCCTCGAGAGGCTCATATTCTTTATGTGTCATGCTCATGACCTCTTCTCTGGAGTCTCTTGCTCTCCTAAAATCTTGGTATTGCTCTAAAAATAGCTTCTTCATTTGATTGCAAGTGGAAATGTGTTTGTCTCATAGACCGATGAACCATCACAGAGCTGCATCATCCAATGTGGAAGGAAAGAGTTTCAACTTTTGAGTATCATATTTATAGTCCACAGACCTGCATAAGACATCAAACTTAAATAAAAATAGGTCAGGGTCCAATACCACAAAGACTAATGTGGACAGTCCAATGTTAGAAAACATGGCTCCTAGTCATCTTAGTAATTTTAGGTTGGTTGATAATCACAAGGTAGGAAAGAAATGACAATATAAGACTTCGAACCAGATCCACATGGACCACCAGATAGCCACCGCCATAAATCTAGCCAACAGGTTCACTTCTCCAAGGATGATTGGCCAAGACGGGATGTGGTCCCAAAGCATGTCATATATAGAAGAAAGTAATTACCAAAGAATTATTAAGAGTAACTATCAATACAGAGCTTGTGGGAGTTTTTTCAGTACTCTGCTATGTGTGTCTGCAGATTTTTGTTTCTCCATTGTTTCAAGGAAGGGATCTGTGTCTGTTTATTTTTTTGTAATTATGATGCAGGTGTTTTTTCTTGAGGTATACCCAAAATTTTGTATGGGAATTTTCTTTTTGATAACAGGCTATGTGCCTTACCGGATGTAATGGCTTTGGTGGCATGTAGATTTTACATATATAGGATCCTTAGTAAGGACATGTTCATCAACAACCTTGGGCTGATTTTTGTAAAAGGTTTTGGGTCAACCTGTAAAACCTGGTATTAATGCTATAGTATATTATCTACAAAAAAAAAAAAATAATGCAAGAGAACAGAATGTCAAGAAACCATGCAAGATATGATAGGCAACCAAATACAATATTATCAGGTCAGTCAAATACAATATATTCTAAGCTAAATGCAATATGATCTAAGCTAAACGTAAAATGCAATACAGATGATGGATCATGCATGATATATTTTAAATGAATTATATTCATAGGTTATTTAATATATTCACCATATAAATAAACCAAATGATAAGCACCTGAGCCAAACTTGGCTATTATAATAAATGATCCTAACCAATTGGGATGAAATTTACCTTGAAGATCAAAATGAGCATTGGTGTTATTTTGGTTTTCCATGAGGATAAGGTCCCTAACATCAAAATAATGGTTGTGAAATTTCATAGAGTAATATCACTTGAGCCTATCCTGATAATCTCATAGATTCTCTAAGGCATGAATGCACTTATCATACAGTAGCTCCAATTAGTGCAAACAATCAAAGTGATACTCATCATCGATCAAGGCATATTGCAATAAGATATGTAACGAGGGAATTTTGAGCTCAAAATAAAACACTACCTTAGACCCATATACTAAGAAATATGGTGAGGCACCTATGGGAGTATGCACACTAGTACGATAGGGCCCACAAAGCAAGATAAAGTTGGGTAAGCCAGTCATGACTAGTCTTAGAAACCAACTTCTTCAAGATCTTGATGAAAGAATTGTTGGATGCTTCGACTTATCCATTACCCTAAGGGTAGTATAGGGTTGACCACCTATGCTAAATATTGTACTTAGCACAAATTTTATGGACATCCTTATTCTTGAAATGAGTTCCATTATCGAAAACAATCATTGAAGAAATCCTGAACCTACAAAGGATCTGGTTGAAAATGAACTTGGAAACCTGAGTTCCAATCATCATGGCTAGAGGTATGGATTTAACCCATTTAGTGAAGTACTCTATCACTGTTATGATAAACTTGTGACCATCATATGACATTAGGTTAATCTTCCCTATAATGTCCAATTCCTACATGGAAAATGACCAAGGAGAGGAGATACCCTAAAGGTGCTAAGAAGGAGCATGGACCAGGTTGTCATCACAACAATGAACATGATCACATGCATATTTCTCCATGGAAGGCTAATAGTACCCCATATACAGGAGCTTCTTAGCAATAGCATTACCACTAAAATGACCTCCACATGAACCTTCATGAGCCTCACTAAGAGCAAGATAGACTTCATCGAAGTTAAGGCATCATAAGAGGATGCCTTCAAAAGAATATTGATACAAGGTATTACCAATTATAACAAATTGGCATGCTCTTTTATGCAACAACCTACACTGATTGCAGTCTAAATCATCAGACATAAAACCATATTTAAGGAAATTAAAGACATTGGTATACCATAGATCATATGGGACATCTTCGATGGTTAAAACATCTAATAGGACAATATAAGAACCAAGTGATGTAGACTCTCAAATTTGTTTAATGATAATCAATGCTTGATCACATTTTAACTCCAAAGGAAACAATGATACAATAATAGCCATGGAATCCACATGGCGGTTTGAGAATATAGGAATAGACTCTATGGTTACTCGATAAAACGAGGATAATAAATTTGTGATAATCTCCTTGTAATGTTTTAATTTATAATCCTGAGTTTGATAAACATCATTAATATAATTGACCACATGATAAGAATCACCAAATACTAAAAGAACTCTTACCTACAAATCTAAGGCTACTCTAAGACCAAGGATTGAAGCTTCTTACTCTGCAATATTGTTCCTACAAGAGAAATAAAGCTTGAATGACAAGGGGATGAGCTATTTTTGTGGGGTAAATAGAATGAATGAAGCACCAACACCCTTATTGTAGTGGGATCCATCAAAAAAAATTCTAAGACTCAAAATTTTCACTTTCAACATTGAAACACTCATCGAGAAACTCAACAACCAAAGGATGGGCAGCTTATAGGGAATCAAAGGCTAAATGATCAATGATCACCCTTGATAACCTTATGACCTATGAAGGTCAGGTCAAACTCACTAAGTACCAACACCCACTTAGAAACTTGACCTAAAATGTAGGACTTAGACATCAAATAGTGCAAAGGATCAAACTTTGCAACTACCAATATCTTATGGCTAAGCATGTAGTGTCTTAACTTTTAGGAAGAAAACACTATGGTAAGGCAAAGCTTATCTAAGGGAGTGTACCTAGTTTCATAGCTAACCAAAGTTCTACTGATATAGTATATAGCTCGCTCTTTGTTCTGATCATCATGTTGGGCCAACATGGCTCCCAAAGCATGAGTTGTGGTTGCTATGTAAAGCATCAAATGCTTACCAAGCATAAGAGGAACTAAGACAGGAAAGGAAGTGAGATATTGTTTGAGATCATTCAAATATTTTTGACACTCATAATGCCACTAGAAGACCACATCTTTCTTAAGAAGCTTAAGAAAGGGCTGATAGTTATCGACTAACTAGGCCATGAATCGACAAATATCCTGGAGCTTACCTTGTAGGCTACACAGTTCGATCAGGTACGAGGAGGAGGCATATCAATGATAGTTTCTATCTTAGTGGGGTCAACTTCAATACCTTACCTAGAGATAAAAAACCTAACAACTTGCTATATGTGACTCAAAACAAACACTTAGCAGGTTTAAGATGAACCCTAAAATATCGAAGCCTTTCAAAAATTCATCTTAAATCATGGACATGATCTTTTCATTCTATGGAGTGACCTAAAATATCATCCACATAGTCCTGGAGAATATCATGCATCATGTCATAGAAAATATAAGTCATGGCTTGTTAATAGGTGGCCCCTACATTTTTCAAGCCAAAAGACATGAATTTTGACCAGAAGGTACCCCATGGAGTGATGAATGTTGCCTTGGCTTGATATTTAGGGGCAATCAAAATCTAATTATAGCTTTAGAAACCATCCATGAGCGAAAGCATTCCATATTTTGTGGTGAAATCTATGACCTAATCTATGTTTTGCAGGGGAAAATATTACTTGGGATATGCTAAGTTAATGTTCTTAAATTTTGTATATATTTTTATTGTTCCTTCCTTCTTAGCCACAGGAACGATGTTGGAGATCCAATCATAATAGTCGATAGCTTTTATGAAACTGACATCAACGAGTTTTTGGAGATCCTCATTGACTAAAAGGGTAACCTTAGTATGCATCTTCCTAAGTTTCTACTTAACAGGATTAGCATTAGGCTTAACTACCAAATGATGCATAACAAGGGAGGGATCAAGCCTTGGCATGTCAACATATGACCAAGCAAAAATATATTGAAATTATTTTAAAAATTGTTCAATTGCTCCTACTCATCCATGGACAAGGCTTTACCTAACTTAATTATTCTAGGGGCTTCCTTAGAACCTATGTTCACATATATGGTATCCTCAATGAGAATTAACAACTCATCCTCAACAGGAGGCAAGGCAGGAATCACTCCTAGTTGTTCAAGGTCATCAAGAGACATAGAACCAAAGTCCTCTTAAGAACTACAAGACTCAACCTATGTTGTGAAAGGCACAGACCCATAAAATTAGATTCTATTTTGAGACACATCCTCATCTTTAACAAACTAATTTGGGGTTGAGACCAACAAAGGAGGAGAGGGTAACCCCTCATCCTCAACACTCCACTCTAAAATTTTATGAAATTCATCTGGAAGAGGCTCACCCATTTAGAGTGGAGTGTTGAGGATGAGGGATTACCCCTCATATAAATGTTTGGATCTTGATTTTTTTGTGAGCAATATTCAAATAGATGAGGATCACCCAAAATGGTTATATATTCTTTTTTAAATTCAAACTCCAAAAATTGATAAAAATTAGAAGGGATGACCTTCATTGCATGGATCCAAGAATGTCTGAGAATAATATTAAAATATATCAGGCAAGACATTACATATAAAAATGTATCAAAAATCTTAGGTCCAACCTTAATAGGGAGAGATATGGTGTCGCAAGCTTCTTGAGACTCGTTATTGAAAGTTTTAATGATGTCATTGGATTTAGTTAAACATTTCTCTATAAATCCAAACTTTTGGAAAAATTAATATGTACATAAATTAAAGGAATAACCATTATCAATCAATACTTACTTGATAAAAGTATCCCCAGTAAAATTAGTAATGTAGAGAGAAGAATCCCTATGAAGGTTTGAGGAAGAAATATCGTCATCCGAGAATGTGATATGATGTATCCTAGGAGAGCTTACAATATTGGCCATAGAAATAGGAGAAATATTTGTAGGGATAGATTTTGTCTTAGAAAATTCAACAAGACTTCCTTATGAGTAGAAGTTTGTAAAATTTTTAAATGGGAGATTTTTGCTGAAGAACTCACTTCCTGCTAAGAGTGTTGTAAGTGTTGATTCTACACCTGTTTCTTTGAAGTTTTTGCTATCATACCAACCATGTTACCATATGAAGGTGGTACATTCTTATAAGATACTTTATTAGCTATCATTTTTACATTGTATTTATTATTCATATTTCCCTATTGAGTAGAAGGTTGATTCTTCAGATGAGGGTCTTCTATAGTCAGGCGTTCTACATCAATTAAGTCTTGCACTACATGTTTTAATTTCTTACAAAAGTTTATCCAGTGTCCTTCTACCCTGTGATATGCACAATGTTGACCTACCTTGTAATAACTTATTGTAGTATCATTTTGCCTTTTGGGAGGCAACTCAATCATATTAGCTTCTAAAAGCTACTTTAAAACCACTTCCATAGGCATGTTAAGTCTTGTAAAATTCCTTTGTGGAGGTTTTTGAAGTATTATATTTTATAGGTTGTTAACAATACTATTAACATGCCTACTATTTGTTACACCATATCCTACCACATGCTTATTCTTATACTAGTTCTTGGAAGTTTTCTCTTTTTTCACTTTAAGTTGTCCTCTTCTGATAAGAGCTTGTTCCAATTTTTTGGCTAACTCAATTTCTTAATCAAAATATGTGATAGTGGTAGTTTCTAATGCATAAGATAATTTTTCTTGTAAATTTCCAATAAATATCTCAAGCATATCTCAAGGAGGTAAGGTATATCTCAAGCAACCAACTAGACTTCTCCAATTATCCAAGAATTCTAAAAAAACTTTCCTCTTTCCTTGCTTCAGATTGTAAACATATTTGATGGATATATTCTTTTCAATATAAGCACGAAACTATTGAATAAATAATTAAGTTATTTCTTTGAAATTTCTCAAAGAATGGCTAGGTAACTGATAATACCATTCTAATGCCATGCTAGCAATACTCTTAGGAAACATATTTAGTAGAAACATATCATCATATATGATATCATGACAAGCTATATTGAACATTCTTAAATACTCAATTGGATATTTTGTTCCCTTTTATGTAGATAAAACTAGCATAGAAAAATTCTTAAGATAAGGTCTAGCAACAACAATAGGGTCTAAGAGTTGATTGCACATTTCTTTGTAGCTATAGATGAAACTAGAGGTCTGAATCATCTCTACTTTTGAAACAAGTTGTTTCACCATATTAGTTAAAATTTTCACCTTTGGATTACTGTTTTACAATGCAGATTCCATAAAGGATAGATAGGTTGTTGAATGGGTACTTGGCCTACATTGGAGATATTGATACTATTGTGATATGTAGTATCTTGCTAGAGAGAATAACTAACAGTTGGTGGAATAGAAGTAAAATTATTGAAATTAGTAGATTGAGAAGGAAATTGAAAGTAATTTTGAGTGACACTACTAGTTGGAGGGACTTGTGGATTCCTTCCAATTTTGGTGGTTACATTAGTGGCATAAGTTGGCTGATGGACAAGATTACCATGATTCAAATATTTACTTAAGGATTTATCATGAACATCTCAAGGAGGAATAGTTTGATGATGAGATGTTATAACGTCCTCGAGTTGGGCTTCCTCTTCTAGAGCTATATACAAGGTATGCTTATGATGCTTGTAAAAGCTCCACATATGTTAAAAATATTTAAAGGTAAGGTTTCCATTAAGTCCCCTAATAGGATCAAGACTATTCTCAACTTCTTCATTTTCCTCTTCTTCAAGATTATGATTTTCTCTTTCGATTTGATCATCCCCTTGGAAAATATCATCATAATCTAAGAGCCTTTTTCTTTTTCTAAGGTTGGGAGCCATTAGGAGAGGGAAGAAGTATGGAGTGGAAAGAGAAAAACTAAAAACTAGCAAAAACACACAAGAGTTTTAAGATAGTTATTAAATATTTTCTAATCTAAACATACAAAACTAGTGGTATTATTTAAAGTTTTAAAATAGAAAGAAAAAGTAAGAAGCTTCCTATCTTGGCCACTAAATACGTGTCTTCACATTGGGTTCACCAAATATGTAGAGGGGGAAAATCGTGCATTGATGTATTATTATCAAGGTTGGATCCATAGGGAAGCCTTGAGGTGACCGCGGTGGTTGTTATAACTCTACACTCAATGTGGAGGAGGAATAGGTTCATCAAGAATGGTTTAAATACTTGCTCCAAGTTTGGGGTGGAATATTATTGAATGTATACACCTATGTTTTGCCTTTCTATACTGAGCTATGAAAATGAAATAACAATGCAAAATACAAATTGCAAGAATACAAGAGCTAAGCCTAGTATGATTCTTTAGTTCAATGATATCTAACCCTAGGTTGCAAAGATGAAGCTTTTGAGCAAGGGTCCAAGGGAATGCACAAACAATATTAAACCCTAGATGCACACTATATGCTTTTACTCTTCCAAATACCTAGAATTCCAAATATATATTTACCTTTATTTATTATCTAGGTTTTCCATAAAAATGGGCAAAAAGCAAACAACAATCAAATTAAATATCTATTAGATAACTTATCTAATCTGGTGTTTGATCCAAGCTTTATATTGCATCTAGAATATCCAATAACTTTAAACCTACAAAATAGCTTCACAAACCCTAGAAAATTTGATCAACATTTGTGGGCCCGCTTAGGCTACTATATAGTTGAGCTTGGAGGCATAGTAGTCAACCCCCTTGGTCCTTTTAGCTGAACTATTTGAATTAAAAATTATCTTTGACCTTTGGAACATGCACAAATACAAAAAAATAGATATGCAATAGTAATGTGAAATGCAATAAAGATGGACACAATAGAAAGCTTCAAAATAGGATGCAAATTAGGGTTTTAAAGTGTAAATCTTACCCCCAAAACCCTAATTTTATCAAATTTGTGCCTTGTAACTAGGAGGTATAAATATGGTTGACCAAATTCACACCCTTTATGGATTATATGTAAATCTGGTTTAGATACCCTTTTTGGGGCCTAAAAAAACAAAAAATGGAATGCAAAATGTAGAAAATAGAGTGCTAAATGCTAACAAAACAAATGCAAAACTTGATGAGTTGATGGAAAAAGAAATAATAAATAAAGAGGTGGAATAAGCACTCCAAAATGGTTGATCTATCTAATCATCAATACTTCTTCACTCAATCCCCAAGGGTAGCAATCACCAAGCACCAAAACAACCAAAACAATAACTTGTAGCAAAAATCCACTTGAAAGCATGAGCATATGAGCGATTCAAGAATTAGAATCACCACCAAAAAGCATTAGGAGAACTAAGGAGATCCAAACCCTTATTTATAAAAGGTTTGGAGGAAAAAATGGTTAGGAAAGTGAAATTTCACTTTGGGCAAAGCCAACCTCAAAATAGGCCGACCGGGGGGGGGGTTTAAGTGAGAAAAACCCCTAAAAAGCCAAATTTGCACCCCCTCCATATAGGGCATGAATTTGGCAAGCCAAATTCATGCCCAATATGGACCGAGCATGAATTTGGTAAAGCTAGGCAAAAAAGGCAAGGGGAGAAGGCAAAATATCCAGAATGTTACACTTAGCAAGTTTGGGTGGCTAGCCAAGGATCTAAAGAATATTTGAACCATTTTTATGGGTCAAATTTTTATGTCTATAGTTGGTTATGGATGTAAGTAACTGCAAAATCTACTTGGTAGAAAGTAGGTGAAGGTTTTTGGGGTGAAGTATTTGAATTATAAGAAGCTTGGGTGGGATTGAATCATGCATACAAGTTTTTGTACTATGCATGGTTGACTACAGGGATGGAATCCTGATAAGATATTTGATCTTGTATCTCATGATATGTACCATCCAAGATTAGGCATATGTTTGGGAAATTGAGTGTACGTGTGTTGTTGGGGTGCCTAAGTGTACCAATATTGGTCTAGCACTTGATGATTGTGTATTTGATTAAGTGGTGCTTGGATAGGCACTTGTTGAAGGGGTATTTGGGTGTACCCTTGTTGAGGTAGTCCTTGGATAACCACTTGTTGTGGAGGTACTTGGGTGTATGTATATTTTTGTGTCTATCCCTAGATGTGTGCTTGATTAGTGTTTTTTTGAGGGGATGATACTTGAGTGTGAAATTACTGATAAGGAACATGACTATATATTTGTTGTTGAGAGAAGCACTTGATTGTGGAATTGTTTTTAAGAAGAAGAAAGTACCTAATTATGGAAACATTGTTGAGAATAAGGAAACACTTGATTGTGGAATTGTTGTTGAGAAGAAGAAAGCATATTATTATGGAATTTTTTCAGAAGAAGGAAGCACCTAATTATGGAAATATTGTTGAGAAGAAGGGAACACTTGATTGTTGTGCTACAATTATTGTTGAGAAGGGAGGGAGCACTTGATTGTGCTACAATTATTGCTATTGAGATGTGAGAAATTGATTGTGCTGTAATTATTTTTGTTGAGAAGTAAGATCTTTATCATGCTACAATTGTTGTTGTTGTTGAGAAGGCAACACTCGATTAAGCTATAATTGTTTTTGTTTTTTAGAAGGGAGCACTTTATTGTGTTTCCATTGTTGTTGAGAAGGGATCACTTGATTGTTGTGATACAATTATTTTTACTAATAAGGGAAAAATTGATTGTGCTACAATTATTATTGTTGAAAATAGAACACTTGATTATGCTATATTTTTTGTTGAGAAAGAAGCACTTGATTGTTGTGCTACAATTATTGTTGAGAAGGGAGCACTTGATTGTTCTATAATTGTTGTTGTTGAGAAGTAAGCACTTCATTGTACTACAATTGTTGTTTTTGAGAAGTGAGCACTTGATTGTGTTGCAATTATTGTTGAGAAGGGAGCATTTGATTGTGCTACAATTATTGTTGATAAGGGAGAACTTGATTGTGCTACAATTATTGTTGAGAAGGGAGAACTTGGTTGTGCTACAATTATTTTTGTTAAGAAGGGAGCACTTGATTTTTATGTTGCAATTGTTGCTATTGAGAAAGAATCACTTTATTGTGCTACAATTGTTATTTTTGAGAAGGGAGAACTTGATTGTGCTATAATTATTGTTGAAAAGGGAGCACTTGATTGTTCTGTAATTGTTGTTAAGAAGGAATAACTTGATTGTGCTACAATTTTTATTGAGAATGGATAATTGATTATGTTGCAATTGTTGTTGAGGTACTTTAGTGTCCCCTTTTTATTGTTGGAGATGCACTTGATTGTTGTGAAACTATTATTGAGGTACCTAGTTATGCCCTAAAGGCCCTTTGGATGTGGAATATGTGGGTGCTCCAAGAGGCAGTATGGTAGGTGGCATTGAGGTCCATGAAGGTGGAGAAGTGAAGAATATTGTTAGAGTTTATTGGATGAGAGGGGATGATTATTGATATGTCTAAGTATGATCGATGATGAAAGTGATGAATTTGTTGAGTTAGGGTTGTAGCTGAGGGTGAGAGGGGATGATGTGACCTTGTGTAGATAGTTGAGATGGAAAGATATCTTGTTGTTGTTAATTATAAGTGGAAAGTGTGGGTATGTAAATACCTAGCCTAATGAGGATGGAGGTAATGGGGCAAGGCTTAGGGAAAGGTGGAGGTCAGAATACCAAAAGGAGTAGCTTCTTGCATCCCCATTAGAGGGGGATTAGGAGCAAGAAATATGGAGAAATTGGGTGTTGTATTCATTATATAGTAATATGAGTATATGGAAGAGAAAGCTATGTAGGTTGATTGAGATGGTATGATGGTGTCCAAATTTGGCACCTTGATTTGGGAGACGATGGGAGATTCAATTTGAAATTTCATGAGGTGGAAGAGATGGTGATTAGGAATGTTAAGGGGAGGCAATAAATTTTAGGGTAAACTAAATTGTTGTTGATGATATGGCATGGATGAATGTTGAGGTGGAGGGAAGGATGTCTCCCCTTGATTCTCAAACAAGGGATTCACTCTTGCATTATCCATGACTATGCACTCTTGATCATGCACTTGTCATCACGTGGAAACCATGATGGAGAAAATGGCTTGTATGTGCACTCTATGAAGGGAAAACCTAAAATTTTCACTATTTGAACAACCTTAGACTTGGATCTATCTAAATGAGGTATTTCATTAAAAAATGTAACTATCTGTACATTTTATAAGAAAACGTACCTATATGTATGTTTTCCTTATAGATCAGATTTTCTCAGATTTAATGTTGCAAAACTAGTTTTGGAGGTCTTTGGGACCATTTTGAAGGTGTTTTTAGCAGTTTTGAAATAGAAAACTTTGAATTAATCTAACAAATAGCAAGAAACAAACAAGTGTGTATGGTTGATGTTGAATATTTTTACTTGACTATTTGGTTTTGTAGTTTGTGTGTTTTGAGATGAATAGACTACTATAAATATAGGGTATGTGATTGAGATCTACAAGGGTATGTTAATGCACACCCTTATCACTATACCCAAAGGTATGCAAGGAGTGGTGATACAAAAATAGGCAAAGGGCTTCCTATGATGGGGGAAGGCTCGAGGTGACTAGAAGGGGGATACCAAAGAAACCTCCAAGAAGGTCACACTGTCTAAATCTTGCTACTTGCCCAACCAGGCTTTCACTTCATCCTCAATTAGGCTTGGATAAAAATGAAAGTTGTGCACTTATTGATTATATAGCCCTATAAGTAGGGATATCTATCCTATCCTACCCCAAGGTAGTCTCAAGAGTAGGGGATTTTCAATGATGAAGTATAGAAAACTGCTCGAGGGCTCTATTGTGGTATCTAGGGAGTAGGGTTATGCGTAATATATCGAACCCAAAATATATTTATAAAAATTTAGCAAATTAGTTTTGAAATATAGGCAAATAGTGTCGAAACACATGTAGAAGGTTCACTATTATTAGGGGTAATATTGGAAATTTAAACTTAAAATGGTCAAATTATTATAAAATTGGGGTGAATTGACCCAAAAAAATTTGCACCCAAAATATTATGGCTAATGGGCCCTGTTCAAGGGTCTCAAATATTAGCCAATTCCAAATTTTGAAAATCCTAATTTTAGCCAATTTGGTGATAAATAGCCACTATGCATAACCCTTCTAGGGAGGCAAGTAAATTTTTGCTAGTGGAAGCCAATGTCATTTATTTCTATTGGTGGTTGGTGATGAAATTCAAAGCAAACCAATGTTAATAAATTTCGTGCATGTGATGTTATTTTCCCTTAACAATCAAAATGCAGGAAATGAAACTATACTATGATAGAATACAACATTTCCATCCAAATGTAATATTTTAAAGAAGGTGCTTTTTTTAAAACAAATCTACACTATTTTTAAAATAACCAAATTATATGGTGTGTTTTTTAAAGCAAATATACACTATTGAAAATGACCAAATGATATGGTGTATTTTTCAAAGCAAATCTACACTATTTTGAAAATGACCAAATGATATGGTATGTTTTTTAAAGTAAATTTAGCAAGTACTATTTGATTTGAAAAAAATGCACAAAGAGGAAAGAAACTAGTGAAATTTGGGGTTTTTATATGCCTACATGTGATTTCTAGCCTCTGGGTGCTTTCTAAAATCTGACAGGTTCTGTTCCATGTGACAAATTAGAAAACATACCTATCCGTAAGTTTTCCTAAAAAGGTGTATTTTTGGGTAATTCTATGGTTGTCTGAGGCTTGTGTGTTGAAAGTTTTAAAGTTTGGAGTATACCTACAATTTTGGGAGGTAGAAACATCAAATTTCTTAACAATAAAAATGCACTTGTTTTTAGCTACTAAAATTTGAAAGTGCTTGTTTTCAGTTAATGAAATTTTAACTACTATGTAAAAACCACAAAAGCGGTAAATCATGAAGTTTTGCAGGTGGGCTTGTGATGCGTTTAAAGGGTTTTGGAGACTCCTACACTAGTTTTGTAGTACCTAAAATATAGCAAGACCACAAAAATTGTTAGTTTAGTAGCAAAACAACAAAAAGCATATAAATCATGATCGCCAAAATGATGTTAGAAAACAATATTCTATTGAAAGAAGGAAATAGTTCTGCAACACATCACAAGACTTGTAGAGAAGCTCAATGAACTAATTGATTTATTCCTTGGATCAAATTTGTATAAATAGCAAAGTTGATCATTGAGAGCCGTTGGATTACAACAACTCATCAAATCTGATCTAGACTATACTGAGAGTTCTCCTGACTCATGGAGGAGTGGAAACTCAAGTAAGTCTATCCTAGTGGAACTTAAGAGAATAATTACTTATTCTAACACCCCCCTTAAGTGATACTAGGGGTTTGTGGTACAAATGAGTCCTAGCAATAGGGCCTAATGAGGTACTCATGTACAATGATTTCTTATTTGAAGAGATGGTAAAAACCACATGGGAAAAAACCATCTATCAAAAAGAAAAAGAAGAAGAGGCATGTCTTCGGTTTGCAAAGATTGTCCTCGTTGACAAAAAAGGATGAGTCCCAGTAGTAGGGCCTGATGAGGTACTCATTTACAATACATATGTGAGAGATGGTGAAAAAAACCACTTGGGAAAAAACCATCTGTCATAAAATAAAGAGAGAGGCATGTCTTCGGATGGCGAAGATTGTCCTCATGAAAAAAGGAATGAGTCCCGGCAACTTGGCCTGATGAGGTACTCATGTACAATTTATACATATAGGAGAGATGATAAAAAAAACCACATGGGAAAAAACCATCCTCCAAAGAATACAATAATAAGAAGAAAGTTGAGGTGAAAACCTCTGTTCGTTTAATGCAGCTGCTTTACCCCAAGTTTCTCTCGCAACTGAATGTAACACGGAGAAGGAAATGACTTGGTGAAGATGTCTACAATTTTATTTTTAGTGGGAATATAGTCCAAGTATATTTTCCCTCTCTGAATATGTTGTCGAATGAAGTGCATGTGAATCTCAATGTGCTTGGTGCGTTGATGCTCAACTGGATTGCATGCAATATGAATTGTGCTCTGATTGTCACACCAAAGAGTAATAGGTTTGTCATGGGAAAAACCAAATTCTCTTAGTATTTGATGAAGCCAAAGAGCTTCCTGACTTGCCAAAACTACTGCCCTGTATTCTACCTCTGTAGATGATAAAGCCATTGCTTGTTGTTTTTTGCATGACCAAGCAATTGGTGAAGAACCAAGACAAAAGACATAGCCAGAAGTTGAACATCTATCTTCTACTAAACCTTCCCAATCAAAATCCATGTAACCAATGATATCCATGGATTTTCCCTCATATAAGAGCCCAAAGTGAGTAGTTCCTTGCAAGTAGCGTAGGATTCTTTTTGCTGCTTGCCAATGACTGAAATGAGGTTGATGTGAGAATCTGGATATCAAGCCAACAACAAATGAGATATCTGGGTGAGTATGAGTAAGGTATAATAGACTCCCTACAAGTTGTCGGTATAGAGTTGCATCACATAGAGGGGATGTGCAAGAAGTAGTTAGAGTGACTCCAGACTGAAAAGGTGTAGAAGAGGGTTTGCAATCAATCATCTTAAACCGTTGAAGAAGGTCTAGAGTGTATTTTTGTTGACACAATGAAATTCCTTCATCTATTTGTTTTATTTGAATCCCAAGGAAGTAATGGGCTAAACCCAGATCAACCATTTCAATTTTTTTAGAAAGGGAGTCCTTGATAGTCTGAATGTGAGTGATGTCACTACCAGTGAGTAGTAGATCATCAACATAGAGAACAAGTATGGTGATTTTTTCTTCATCTCTCCAAATGTAGACTGTGGCATCAGACTCACAATGAGAAAAACCTGAGGAAAGAAGGAAGGAGTCCATTTTTTCATACCAAGCTCTAGGAGCTTGTTTGAGGCCATAGAGAGACTTCCTTAGCCTACAAACAAGGGAGGAGTCTTGAGTGAAACCAGTAGGTTGTTCCATGAATATCTCTTCCTTTAAGTCCCCATGTAAGAAAGCACTTTTTACATCCATTTGAAAAATAGGCCATTTTTGGGAAGCAACTAGAGCAAGTACCAGTCTAACAGAATCCATTTTGGCAACTGGTGCAAAAGTTTTAGAATAATCAATCCCTTCAATTTGAGAGAAACCTTTGGCTACCAGGTGAGCTTTGTGTTTGTCAATTTCTCCATTAGGTCCATATTTCGTTCTGTAAATCCATTTACAATGAACTAACTTCCTTCCTTTTGGTAGGGGAACTAAATCCCAAGTTTTATTTTTTATTAAGGAAGAGAATTCATTTTCCATGGCATCATCCCATTCTTTAATACCAGTTGCTTCTTTGAAGGATTGAGGATCTGTGGAAATGGACTGACAGACAAGACCAGAGCCTATGGAGTTGCTTAATCTGGATGATGGAAGATTTTGGATGTATGGAGTTGCTTCTTCAACAATGGTGTGGGCCCATTTAGGCATTGTGGAAGGAGTAATTGGAGTGGCAGGACTTTGAGTTGGAGTTTGGAGAATAGGATCCTCATCTTGGTCATTTTGATCATTTATCTCTAAAGTGGGTTCTTCATTGTATTGAGGCTCTAACATTGGAGATGGCTCAAGAGAATCAATGGTGGAAGAGGATGGTTGAGGATATTTATGAGGGAATGTTTCATCAAATTGAACATTCCTATGAAAAAAGACCTCATGAGTTGTGGGATCAAGGAGCCTGTATGCTTTCATTTCCTCACAATAACCAACAAAGATGAGCTTTTTGCTTTTCTTATCTAGAGCCTTCCTTTTATTCTTTGGGATATGTGCCCAAGAAGTACACCCAAAAATATTGAAGAAAGAGACATCAGGTTTTGAGCCAGTCCATGCTTCCTCGGGAGTCAAATGGCCAAGAGCTTTATGAGGTGTGCGGTTTTGAATATAGTTTGCACAGTTAATTGCTTCTGCCCAAAAACTTTTGGAAGATCTCTTGAGTGGAGCATACAATTTGCCATTTCCTTTAAAGTTCTATTTTTCCTCTCTGCAATGCCATTTTTCTATGGATTATGGGAGACAAGAATGTTGATGAATTATGCCATGACCTGATAGAAAAATTGAGAACTCATTACTGAAGTATTCCCCCCATTATCTGTATGAATTTGCTTGATTTTGCAAGAGGCCTGATTTTCAACTAAGGCTTTGAAGATTTTGAAGTGGGATAGAACATCACTTTTGTATTTTAGGAAGTATACCCAAGTTCTTCTAGAAAAATCATCAATGAAGGTTAAAGCATATTTTGCTCCTTTGAAAGAAGGCTCAGGGAAGACCATCAAGTCACTATGGATTAACTCTAGAGGGGATGAGGCCTTTAGAGAACCACTTGGGTGGAAAGGATCTTGATGTTGCTTTCCAAGAGCACATCCAGGACATACTCCATCAATAGAAGAGACTTGTGGTAATCTTGTTACCATTTCATGGGTGTTCAATTCCTTTAGGTAGTTATAACTGAGATGTCCAAACCTTTCATGCCAAATTTTGCTTTCAAGATCTCCATGTGCAACAAAATAAGAGGCCCCTTCTAAATTTTTGAATCCTTTGAAGTGAAATAGGTGAGTTTTGTGATCAATATCTCCTTTTGCTATGAGAGAGTTGGGGTCTTGAAAGTCTCTTATCTCAACTCCTGTTGGTGAGAAGAGAATTGTTTTGCCCTTTCCAAAAGTACAAATCTGATAGACGGAGAGGAGATTTGTTGCAATGTTTGGTACATAGAGAACATTATTGATACAACCACCATCAATGGATATGTCACCTTTTCCTTTGACTGGGATAAAGGATGAGTCACCAAATTCTATGCTACATGTTGAACTTGAGGAGATTGAAGTGAATGACTCATCTGAGGAAGTCATGTGATGAGTTGCTCCTGAATCTAGAACCCAATATTTTGATGAAGTTTTTATAGTCTTGCCTTGAACATTTAAGGCTTTTCCTATCTGCTTCTTAGTGTCTATATTTTGATCCTTTATTTTTGCCTCTAGTTGTTGTAGTCTTTTCCAATATTTATTCACAGAATGACCATTCTTTTTGTAGTGAGTACAAGTTATGGGACTCCTTTCTTTCTTTTTGAATTTTTCTTTAGTAGAGGTGGATGCTACTAAGGCTTTTGAGGAAGAGGAAGAGATCTCATACTTAGCAAGTTTTATTTCTTCTCTAGTTAGCCTATCACAAAATTCCTCTAAGGAGGGCATTTTAAAACTTGCACCAAGAGCATCTTTTGTAGATAGAAAGGTGGTTGCAAAAATTTGAAATACACCATTTAATTTAGAAAGAATTAGATAGATGCATTCTTCTTCTATTTTATTCTTGCCACTGCCTTTGTATTGAGTGAGGATTTATTTAAATTTGGTGAGAAAGTCAACAATATTGCTGAAGTCTTCAGGAGATAATGCTGTTAATTCTGCCTCTAGCTGCATTGACCTTATTTGATCTACTTTCCCAAACAAGTCCTTTAGTTTCTGCTAAATTTCATAAGGAGTTTTACAATCCGTTATGTGAAACCATAAGCTTTCATTTACATTAGTGCTTATAATTCCCATTGTCTCATACATCTTCCCTTTATGAATAAATTTTTCATATTCCTTTTCAAATTCAGGTTGCTTCTCTTCTAGTAGGTGTGTGAGCCCTTTTTGAGAAATGAGATTTAATATTTTGAGTTTCCATGTATGATAGTTATGAGGGGTGAGTGGATCAATCATATTCATTTTGCCAAAGAAATTTGAAGTGAACCAATAATTCCCCCCTTTTACTTCAAATGAAATGGATTTTAAAAGAAGGATATATAAGCTTTATTAATATCTATCTCCTCAAATTACCCGCCCTAACGAGAGGGAAACTATAAGTAAATGAGGAGATTAGATATATTGAAATTGCGTATGATGCAAGAAGAAAATGCCCAGGCCCTGAAGAAGTTTGAAAAATCTTGGGGAGCAATGAGTGGGAAGGTAGCGACGGGAGGGCACGGGAGCGGGAGCACCAGCACTATGAACCTAGGCACCGACAAGTTGGAGGGCCACAACAATGCAGAGGGAGGGCAGTCAGAGAATGGAGGCTCGACGGAGTTACCCGAAGATGGAGGCAGATGCGGGAAGGATCCGCCTGACAAAGGGAGAGACTACCAACAGAAATCATATGCAGAGGCATCAGCTTCTGAAACCCCAAATGGTATTTTCACTAAGGACCTCTTTCCATCCGGGGATGAACTGGACATCCCGGAGGAAATCCTATCAAGTTTCATCAAATTTGAAAAATTTACCCTAATCGGGAAGTTTATTGGAGGGCATCCCGATATGGAGACCATCCGCAGGTGGGTGGTAGGAAAATGGCGGACCTCGGGTCATATGGAGCTGGCTGCCCTATCCCAAGGTTTTTTTGCAATTAGGCTGAATAATGCAGAGGATTACTATAAAATTTTCGCTGGGGGCCCTTGGTTTCTAGGATGCAGGAGTCTCTTTCTCAGGAAGTGGGGGATGGATTTTAACCCCAAAACCCAGAGTATTAATATTGCCCCAATATGGGTTAGGCTACCGAACCTTCCCCTTTTCTACTGGCATGAAAATGTTATTAGGGGTATCGCCCGTTCCATTGGTGAGTTGGTCACCATTGACCCTCCCACTCGGGCCTAAACCAGATTTGTCCAAGCTCGCTTCTGTGTCCTGGCAGATTTGGAGGTGAACCTTCCATCCTCCATCACTCTTCGGTCTGGAGGCTCCGTTCTTCATAAGCAAGTCATTAACTACAAAAATAGACCGGCCTTTTGCCCCCGGTGTAGTTCCCAGGGGCATCTTCAGTCAAATTGTCCTCTTCAAAATTTGGGGATGAAGGGTGGGGCTTCTGGCAACCCCCCGGAGCAAGAAGGAAAACAATCAAAACACCCTGTAGCGACAGTGCTTGAGTCTCCAGATCCTTCTGGGGTTCTCCCCGAGTCGGACGTTGTTCTGTGCAATGCAAGTTCCCAACCAGAACCTCAAGTGGAAAAGGATTAGTCTCCTTCCCGTATGTTTGCTCAGGCCGATTCCCCTATTTTTCAAAATTAGAAACCTCCCGAGTCCCTATTGGAAGAGTATCTGCTACATAAGAGGGACGAAAAACATGGCAACATTAGTCCATGAAACACTAGAAGTCAAAAGCAAGAGGTGGATTTTAGCTCTGAAATAAAATAGGGGCAACCTAACAAAGAAAGAAGGGATAAGGAAACGGCAGCAGACATTGCAAATGGATCCCAACGGTTGCTTTTTCAAGAAGATTCCGACTCCCTGGTGGGTGATTCGCCTATCCCAAAACCTCCCATCCAGTAGGGAAAGGGAGGCAAGAAAGTATTTAAAATGTCCAGATGAAAATCCTCTCATGGAATGTGAGAGGTCTTAATGGAGCGGCCAAATGTAGGGTGGTGGACGATCTTCGAAAGAAGTCTAACCCATCCATCCTCATTTTGCAGGAGATAAGTCTGATGCCTCTGCCTCTGTCAAGGTTTCCAGGACCATTTGGGCCAAGGCCAAATTCTTTTATAGCCCTGCAATAGGTTTTGCAGGCAGTCTCATGGTGTTGTGGGACTCTGACAAGGTCAAGGGTAGTCTTCTATCGGCTTCTAGCAGGACTATCAATGTCCTGTTTCACTCCAAGGTTGATAATTTTTCATGGATTTTGACCAATTTTTACACCTTGAACTCTACTTCAGAGCGAGCTGAGTTGTGGAAAACCATCTCTCTGATGAGGGAAAGTTTTAGTGACTTCTCGTGGGTTGTGGGAGGGGATTTCAATTGCTCTCTTCATCCCTCTGAAAAGAAGGGAGGCGCTGAGCTGGCCAGCCGTAGCATGGAGGATTTTAGACATTTTGTTTCGTCCAATAATCTGCTAGACATAAAACTTAAGGAGGCGTCCTTCACCTGGAGCAACAGGAGGATTGGGAGCAATCTCATCTAGGTCAAGCTCGACCGGTTCCTCATTTCCCATGAAGCTATTCCCTTCCTCGACGCTGCAACTCTCTCAGCTTTGCCAAGAATTGGGTCGGACCATAATCCCATTCTGTTAGAGGCCACTGGTGGGCCTAGGTTTAAGATCCCTTTCAGATTTGAGTCCATGTGGATTTCCCACAAGGATTTCAAATAGTTGGTTTCGAAATGGTGGCAGGTGACGATGGTTGGTTCAGCGTCCAAAAGACTGGCCCTAAAACTTAAGATGATTAAAAAGAACTTAAAGGCATGGAATAAGGAGGTTTTTGGCAACATTTTTGAGTCTAAAAGGTCCATATTTGAGCACTTGAAGAGTTTAGAGGAAAATATGGAGGTCGAAGGGTATTCTGAAGGCCTCAAAGAGGAGGAATGAAGCCTCCTGGTGGACTATCATTCCATTCTTGCTAGTGAGGAAATGTTTTGGCATCAGAAGTCCAGGGATATCTGGCTAAATAGCGGTGATTCAAATTCAAGTTTTTTCCACGTGTCTACCATGAGACACAGGGGGGCCAACAAGATCAGATAGGTGATGTGTAAGGATGGGCGCACTACTAAGGAGATTGAGGAAATTTGAAGCGAAGCAGTTGATTTCTTCCAGGATTTGTTGGGTGCTCCTCCTGATAGCATCCTCCAAGTTTAGAAATCCTTGCTTGCTAATTTCCCTACCAAAGTCCCCCATGAGGCAAGTATTAAACTCCTAGAACCTTTTTCCCATTCCAAGATTAAGGATGCTCTTTTTTCCATGCAACCAGATAAGGCCCCCGGGCCTGATGGGTTCCCCCTCGATTCTTTCAAGTTATGTGGGATGTTGTGGGGCCTGATGTCTGTGAGGCTATCTTAGAAATCCAAGCATCAAGATCCATCCATCCAAAGCTCAACTCTACCTTCCTAGCTCTCATTCCTAAGTCGCCCGCCTGCAAAATTTTTTCTGACTATCATCCCATAAGCCTCTGCAATGTTTTCTACAAGATTCTTACCAATACCATTGCCAATCGTCTAAGATACCTCTTCCCCTATTTGGTAGGTTTCGCTTAGGTGAGCACCGTTAAGGGTAGAAACATCCTTGACAACATCATTACTATTCATGAAACCCTCCATACTACCCAATGTTCCAAGAATGTTGTGCTTTTCCTTAAACTAGACATGAATAAAGCTTTTGACAGAGTGGACAGGAGGTTCCTCTGTGTTGTCCTTTGCAAGTTGGGCTTCCATCATCACTGGATTGACCTTGTGAACAGTTGCATTTCCACTCCATCCTTTTCTGTGCTGATCAACGGGTCCCCCACTGGATTCTTCCAGAGTGCTCACGGCCTCAGACAAGGTGATCCTCTGTCTCCTATTTTATTCATTATTTTGGCTGAGGTCCTTAGCTAATCTTTAAATGAAGCCCTCCACCGAAGCAATATTTCTAGCATTCTACCTTCTTCCAGAGTTGATCCTGTCACTCACCAAAAATTTGTGGATGACACACTCATATCCACTAGAGTGTCTATCACTCAAGCCAAATCTATCAAGCGCATTATGTCCCGGTATGAGAAGGCTTCTGGCCAAAAAGTTAATTATTTGAAGAGCAAAATTTATTTTGTTAATACCCCTATGCGTAGGCAAATTTGCATTGCCAGAATCCTTGAATGCACTATTTATTCACTGTCTGCAACTTATTTGGGGTTGTCGCTAGTTTGCAATGGGTGAGGCAGTGGGAACATCTAGAATTTGATTTTGGAACAGCTTCATAAGAAACTTAGCACTTGGAAAGGCAAATTGCTATCTCAAGCTGGGAATGCAACCCTCACCAAAGCCTATCTTCAAGGAATTCCCACCTATTTCATGTCTATTTTCATGCTTCCTGTGTTTATCCATTCCAAAATCGAGCAGATTCAAAGGAATTTTCTCTAGTCCGACAGCAAAGAAAAATCCAGAATTCCTCTGGTGGCGTGGGATAAGTTTTGCCTTCGAAAGGACCAAGGGGGCAAGGGATTGAGAAGATCCAGGCTCATGAAAACTACCTTAATTGCCAAACATGCTTGGAGAATTCTTGTTAATGCATCGACGGAATGGGTCAATATAGTTAAAAGAAAGTATCTTGGGGAAAATTCTCTCCTGGAAGCTGAGTCTCCTCATGAAGCTTCATATTTTTGGAAGACGGTGCTTCAAGGCTGTTCGGTGATTAACAGGGGTGATCATTGGATCTTTGGGGATGGATCCATGATCCTTTTTTGGAGAGATAGGTGGGCTACAGATGAATTTCTCACTGTAAATCAGAACTTGGCTGGCTTGAGGGCCTAGATTGATCCAAATAGTCATCTCAAGGTTTCGGATTGCATTGACCGGAGTTCCCTTCCCCCTCGGTGGAAACTTTTGATGGTGGATGGGTTTGATAATGAGGTGAATTTCTTGTACAGTGTCCTCCAATTGGTGTTAATTCCTTCAGTCATAAGAGACGATAGAATTATTTGGAGCAACATGTAGGATGGGCGGTTTTCTTTTAAGTCTGCTTATGATCTTCTGTCGTGTGAGGCTGCTGCGGACCCCCGATGGAAAGCAATTTGGAGGAAAGGGATTATTCCTAAGATAAATTACTTTGCTTGGATTGCATTTTATAACAAAGCCCTTACCATAGACAATATCCACAAGAGAGGCCTTGCAATTCCCAACAGGTGCTATCTTTGCTTAGCTGACTGTGAAACATCCGATCACTTATTTTTGCATTGCCTCTTTTCCCATTCGGTCCTAAGCTATGTGTTGTCTTCCTTACAAGTACTCTGGTGCTCCCCTCGCTCCCTTAAAGATGCCTTCCTCCAATGGCCCAAGCCCTTTAAGAATTCTAAGCTTTGATTCCTTTGTGAGGCTGCCTTTCACCATTCCATCTGGCAAATTTGGTTGGAGCGTAATGCTAGAGTCTTCAACAATATCCCTAGAATGGCTCCCTCTGTTGCCTAGTGGGCCTTATCCTTTGCTGTTGAGAATTCAAAAACTATTCCCATCTCCCGCCCTCACAATCCTTGGGAGGCAATTATTTTCAAAAGACTGGACCTTGGCTCCTCTTCCAGAGTTGACTCAGTGAATGGCCGTAGGGAGGTCACTTGGACCAAACCTCCTTTAGGGTGGATCAAACTTAATTTTTATGGGGCTACTAAAGCTAACTCGGGGCCCGCTGGTTCCGGGGGGCTTGTCAGGGACCATAATGGGAAGCTGATCTTGGCCTACTATGAAAATTTGGGCCCTCAGACCAATCATTTTGCCGAAGCCCGTGGTGTGTTGAAAGGGTTGCAGGTCATATCGAATGATCCTAGGCCTTTAATTATTGAAGGTGATTCTCTAAACATTATCAACTACCTTCATGGCTCCAAAGACCCATCGTGGTGGGTCCTAAATATCATCCTCGAGGCTAGGATGCTCCTCTCTCGGTGTGCCAGGTGGGAGGCGGGGCACATCTATAGAGAAGGTAACCGGGTGGCGGATCACTTGGCCAACAAAGGACTGATGACCATGTGCCCGATTGTTTGGCATTCTCGTTTCCCAATCGAGGTGGACAGTTTGGCCAAGGCAGATATTCCCTCATGATGAATAATTTGTATCATAGGTCTTCTCCCAAAGTTTGTTGATATATTGTCTTCGGCTATTATTCTGTTTTAATGTATTTCAAGATCAAGATTTCCAAGACTGTCCGCGTCTTCTGGGGCCCTCGGGCATTTTGTATTTCCCTATATTTTTTATGAACTGCTCTATTTACCCAGCCATCCGACATGAAATATCTTTTAGCAAGGCTGATTTTGTACATAAGGTTTTGGGATCCTTTATAAAAACCCACAATTAATCTATTATTATAATTAACAAAAAAAAAAAAAATGCCTAGGCCCTGATATCTATTCTTATCAATACCCGCCATTACGTGAGGGAAACTATAAGTAATGAGTAGAATTTATATGTGGAACATAGGCTTTTGGAGCATAAGATTAAATTGCCAGACCTCTATACCAAGTATCTCAAAGAAAACCTGCCCTTACATGAGGGAAACTATAAGTTTTTATGAGGATAGTGGTACGTGGAACATAGGCAATTTATTTTGAAGAATGAAATTTTTATTAATTTTGAGTATATTTGAGTGCTTGCTTTGAGTTTTGAGAGAAACTTCTTTATGCATATAGTAAAAATGTAGAATAAGCTAAAAGAAGTAGAATGAAGCAACAAGCAAGAAGTGGCAAAAAAGGAGGTTGCCACAAAAAAAGGTCTACTAGAGTTGACAATGAAGATAGACAAAAAAAAGGAAACCCCCCTCAAAATAAAACCATAGGTGCAAGAACTAGCACCTTTAATCCCCCCCAAAATAAGCTTTATATTTACTTAGGTTACAATGGACTCTTTCACTTTTTTTCGAAGATAGCCTTTGAAAAAAGGATTTGAATTTTTTTTTTAAGAAGTTAGAATATTTTAAGCAAGATACAAAACTTATTGAGAGTAATTCTTGTGCATTAACAAGACCTCCTTCTGAAGCATGAACGCTATTGTTCAAATCATCGTGCATGCAATGAATGCTACAAAGAGAGTTATGTGTACTATATCAAAGTTTGAGGATAGAGGTGCACCTTGAAATAGTACAAAGTCACCATTTGAATTTTTGTTTCGCTGCCAAACTATGGAGTCTTACAGCCAAATGAAATGGAGACTTTGCTACCAAACTAAATGGAGGCTTCCTAAAAAATACAAGTGTAAGCAAAACACACCAAACTTAATTGCAATGAAGGTGAATGTTTCCTCTGAAATGTGTCTTTGTTGCCAAACAAAATGGAGCTCCTGCAAAAACAAGTGTTACTTAAAACCAAGCAAAATGAAATGTGTTAGTCTCAGGTTGCGCCATGAAATAGAATGCGAATATAATGCATTATGTTTCATGTGCCATCTTCTCTTCAAGGTAATGGTGTCTTCCTACAGAAAATTTTATCAAATACCCCAAACAAAATGCTCTATCCTTAGTTGCAATGAAGTCAAAATGGATCTTTTGCAAAAATAGAGATTCATATAAAACAAGCAACACGAGAGGCCTCGTAATGTGTTACGATTTGAAAGACATGAGCTTTGATATTTTTACAAAACAAAGAAGTTATAGAAAAAACAATTGCAATATACCTAAATATGAATATGGCTTGGAGATAAATAGGATTACCTCGATAGGAGAGAGACCAAGATTAAGGGCCAACTGATAGTGGAAGCTCATCTCAACTGGTAGTGCAAGTTCATTTACATCAATGATATATTGTAAACTTATAGTGCAATCTCATTTGAACTGGTAGCACAAGACTGGATAGTTGTAAGCGCAAGTTCATTTAGTTCAATGAGACTTTGGAAATTGATAATGCAAGCTCGTCTCGACTGGAAACACAAAATTTGTTCTTCAAAGGAACACTCGAGGGAAAGTCTCACTTTTTAGAACTTAGTTAGGTGCATTGAGAAAGAACGAACACCAAGCAATGAAGAGAGGACCTCAAAGGATGGGAGCGTCGAGTCCAACGGTATAACACCCAACTGCCAAAAGGAACAGACAAACTAGAGCATTTGCAAGGGTCGTCAAGAGCATTGGAGTACCTCTTCAAAAGATGTGTGAGGCCCAAAGGGAGAGAGCATGAATGCAAAGCCCAATGGGAGAGAGCACTTTAAACAGTAGTATGGTATTTTTGAAGATTCTTTATCGAAAGGAGAGCGAATTCAACCTGTTCAAAAATGAGAAATTTTTTTTTTTATAAATAAATGACCCCTTTAAAGGTTAGGGGAGGCTATCTTGTAGAAGGGCGTGAAGGCTACTAAAATTGATTTGGGTAGCACGCCTATAGAAGATAGCTTTATAGCTCTTAATACTAGAAGATATTTTACAATATATCCCTCATGCTATGATTTTAACAGGTTGAAAACAAATTGCTTAAAGATATATTTTTCAACAAAAAAAATGTTGTTGAAAAAAATTATGGATAAAAATGACTATTTCACAACTTTCAAGCAAGTTGATTAAAGTCCAAAAAAAATATCCAAAAAACAAATGAACCAGATCTTGAAAAAAATGAGAGCTTCGAAAACTCGAATGCTTGCAAAGAACTATCCTAGCTCTGGTACCATGTTAGAAAACAATATTCTATTGAAAGAAGGAAATAGTTATGCAACACATCACAAGACTTGTAGAGAAGCTCAATGAACTGATTGCTTTATTCCTTGGATCAACTTTGTATAAATAGCAAAGTTGATCATTGAGAGCCGTTGGATTACAACAACTCATCAAATCTTATCTAGACTATACTAAGAGTTATCCTGACTCATGGAGGAGTGGAAACTCAAGTAAGTCTATCCTAGTGGAACTTAAGAGAATAATTACTTATTCTAACAAATGAACTACAAAAAATGTGCTACATTTTATTGATAATATGTAAAAGTTTTTACAATAGTAAATGATATCTTTTTACAATTTGCCCCAAGGGCTACAAAAGAGGGCATCTGAGAGGAAAAATCCTAGCACTAAATGTCTTCGTGGCATCATAAGAGTCTTGTATGAGATCCTCAAGGGGGAGTGGGCTTATTGGATGTGTGCAACTACTAGCTACGATGATCCTCAAAACTTGAATAACCCTACTAAAAGAATTAGAATGTTTGGAGGACTATCTAGATTAGGCCTCTCATAAACACAGACATAAGGACACAAAAGCTGATTAAAATGCATGAAGTATTGGAATGAAATGAAACTAAAGTAGCAAATAGGGGTTACTTGGATAGCTTATTTGGCAACTTGTTTGTGGAAAATGTACCTATCCATACATTTTTTGAGAAAATGTACCCATCCATGCATTTTTCTATTTCTTGCTATGGTTGGCTGGTGCTTTGGTTGTATATGTCTTCGGTGCAATATGAGTTGGATATGAAAGCCATAGGTACCTAATCTATACATGAAACCAACAAAATTCACAAATAAAGTTGAGTGGGAGGAGTGTTAGATGCATGAGATGCTCGAGGATAACTCTAGAAGTATTTTGGTAGCATAACAATGTAATATTCTTTTCTCTTGAAATTGTAGGTAATGGGGTTTTTTTATAGATTTGCTAAATAGGATAGGGGTAGGTGATGTGTCAGGAGAAGGAGAGGAGAGAGAAGGTCCTATTAATTAGGCATGTGAAAAAAATATCTTCCTACCTAAGTGTATTAAGTGGGCATGGGTGTACCATGCCCACCTAAGGCCTAGGGAAGAGGAAAAACCCCTTGTCCATTAAATTTCTTTAAATGCCTTAAGGGGGAGTATGGATATTATGGGAAGGGGGTGGGTAGATTATTAGGAAAGCATGTAGAGGGGTGCAAGTGGGGTGTGGGTTTGATGGAGTAGGTTTACCTAGGATTTAAAGTGACCTAGGGTTTATGCTAGCCTAAGGTTAGATTTACCTAGGGTTTATGACAATTAAAATAATTTTTGAAAGTTTTATTAATTAATTGTTAATTATCATTGCACGAGGCTAAGTGTGAAATTTTTAGGTGTCTACAATAAGAAATGAAATAACCATACTAAAAAATAATTAATAGGCCTATTTAGATGGATATAACTAGGTCAATGTAATGGGTATTTTGAAAATGGCTAAACATCTAAATTTGGTTGTAGCCTAACAAGTGATAGTGGTTGATTATCCAACCTATTTTGAGATGTTTTTGAGAATATGTATTATACATATATGAAGGTACCCTAGGATGGTAAAATAATTAGGATAAAAAATGATCCATCATGTAGTTATATTCATCAAAAATTAGGTAATGATAGAATAATTAACTGGCATAACATCCAAGAATTTATAGATGATGAGTCAATTGAGTATGAACTCATATAAAAAATGGAAATGTTCATTAGGGTACTCTAGAATAAGGAAATTAATGAGGTAGATGTATCATGTCAAGAATTTAAATTTGAAAGTTATCTAATGTTAGAAAAACCAACTAAAGTCCTTGCCTTAACCAGTGAAAATTCTCAAGGAATAAACCCAACATGGGTTATGTATTTTGATGGTGCTAGAAACTGAAGTGACATAGGTACTAGCATATGAACCATCAATCCCCAAGGATAAAACATCAGTTTTACCTATTTTTTACTATTTAATTACACCAATAACAGAGTTGGAAATGAATCTTTATGCACTAGGTTGAGAAAATTCAAGAAATCAAATGCTAAAAACTTTAAAATCTATAATGATTCAAAACTAGTAGTGGATCAAGTAAACTTGGCATGTGTTACTAAGAATAAAATTTTAGTCTTATATATAGTAGATTTGGGATTAGTTCAAAATATTCAATACCTATTAGATCATAGCAATACGAAGAGAGATGAAATAAAAAATAGATGAACTATCCATTTTAGCTACTAAAATTTATCCCTCTATATATAAGTGGAATAAAATAATAAAAATCTAAAAATGGTGTTTAATAATGAGGAACAAATCATTGAATTATTGGTAAAGTAGGCACAAAATATAGAAGATAAAAATGAATATGGTGATGATATCAAAGATGGGCGATTTAGTTAAAAACTAACATGTTACCAAAAAATCTGATAACATTTGTTTAACCCAGATGATCATGCCCAATAATATAGTATAGTATTAAAATAAATTCATACTAATATCAACCCATCCAAATTATTGAAGGGAAGAACCTATTAGTGATAAAGGATTATACCAAAGAGGAGGTCCACTTATTCAAACAGTTGTGTGGTTGGTATAAATATATAATCATTTGGAGCTATGAGAATATTAAGGTCTATGACAAGAATATTATTGAACACACAATTGATTTAGAACATGCGGTAAGGCCACTATATTATAAATAGATATTGGTGAACCCCAAAATAAAAGTAGCAATAAAGAAATAAATTTTATAATTATTAGAAGCTCAAATTATCTTCCCGATATAACACCATGTGGGTATCTAACTAAGTACCTCTTAGAAAGAAAAAAATGGAGATATCCCATTATGTGTTGATTTTTGAAATCTAAATGGGGTGTCCTTGAAGGACCACTAATAACTAGAATTCATGGATTAGATTATATAAAAGAAAATTGTATTGCATATGATTTTCTTGCTTGATTCACTTTTAGGATATAATCAGATCTAGGTAAAGAATGACAATCAACACAAGACTACTTTACAACAAAATGGGGGCACCTTTATTTATCAGTGAATGTTGTTTAGGCTATCACTTGTAGGTGTAATATTCTAAAGGGTAACAAACATCATATTTTTGGTACAATTTAATAAAATTATTCTAATTTACCAGTATGATCTATCTTTTTCAAAGATAAATCTAAATGTGTCAAACATCTAGTGGTAATCTTCAAGAGATGTATGAAGGTTGAGATATCTCCAAATCCTAAAAGTGCCATTATTTCATATATGAATATAAATTACTAGGGCTTGTGGTGCCTAAAGAAAACCTCATCATTGACCTAGACCATATTAAAGCCATCTAGGAATTACCACTACCATATTCAATTAAAGGGGTCAGGTATTTCTTGAGTTAGATTTAGTTCATATTTAAATCCATCACTCAGTTTGCATAATTTATCATGCCTATTATTAAAAAGATAAAAAAGGATGTCACTTTCATGTGGACTAAAGAGGTAAAGAAAGCATTCTAGGATATTAATAAATCTATTTCTAAATATCTTTTCCTTATCAACCCAAATTTCTCAAAAAACTTATAAATATATGTATTTGGCATTAATGGGGATGTACTTAGTATGTTTACTTAGAGAGATGACAAATACAAAGAACATATTATATCCTTTATGAGTTCAATGTTTCACAACTATGAGAAGCAGTATATTTTCATAAAGAAATAGGTAATTGCTATCATGGAAGCTCTAAGGAAATTTAGATATTATCTATCTCAAAGAAAAACTACAATTTTCATATACATTTTGATGTTAGATCCATAGTGTTATATGTAAATCTAGGTAAATTGTGAGTTGGATAGATAAATAAAATATAGGAGTTTAACATTGATATTATTCCCACAAAATTGGTATATTATAATTAGAGATGTCCCTAGGGGTCTAATGTAATGAATCCAATATATCCACATTGGCTATTTTTATTTCTATTAGCTTGGGCCCTATGTTTAGATAATCATCAGTTGAGAATTAGGTTAGGGTTAATGATTTGATTTAATATTTAAATAGGAAGAGTAAGTTGGTAGTTGGGATCATATTTTATATTCGATACTTAATCATGTCTACTATACATATGGGCCTTCACTCTTCCAAGTGGCTATGGCAGTTTGCCTTCTAAGTGGCTAAGTATTTGCATTGATTTGAATCTAGAATTTATTATTATATATTTGATTTTATTGCAACTGGATCCAAATTATTATTATCATTTGGGTAATATTATATGCACATTATTGTATTACTACTACTAATGCTCTAATTCTCAAAATTATTTCATAAAAAATAATATTAGAGCTTCGGTCTCAGATACTTATATGGTAAAAATTTATAGTATAAGGGTATGTAAACCATTCTAAAACCTTTTTTGAACATTACTATTATCTATTTTCTAGTAATAATTTCATAAATATTTTTTTGGTCCATCTTCTAGTGCAATTATCTTCTATAATATTGTGAATTCATTGTTGTTCCTTCCTTTTCTTAAAACCAATATAACAAAGAAAAAAAAGAGGTTTAGGTGTAACTAGACCCTTATGAGAGACTTATACCATTGATATCATATCTTTGAGATGATCAAAACAAGGAATATCTCTAATAACACTTTTTAAGAAGTGAGTTTCTCAAAACCCTTGTGGGATATCTCTTTCTTTGTGATCATCTCTTCAAGCTGATCAAAGTAAGAGGTATTTTCACAATAATTTTCAATGGTTGTCCAAGTATTTTTGGGGTTTTTAATTACCCCTAGTGTATGAATGAACTTACTTACCACTACTATTCAGGCATGATCCAATGGTCAATTGCAATGTATTGTTAATTTAGAGGATGTGTTAATGAGTAGAAAGAAGTGTCGACCCAAAAATCCTAGTAATCATCACAACACTTCCCCAAAAATTAATAGTTTTTATCAATATATTCTTTATTCCTTAAACATCATGTATTTTACTTATCCAAGCACCTTGAGTTATTCCTCTCCTCCTCCCAATAACCCTCCCCAAGATACTCCTCTCACTACTCCTCTAATTGGTAATCCTCTTCCTATTACTGTTGGCCCGAATCTACATGCATATATTTTAAGTTAATAATAAATTGTTACTTTTTTTTGTCAAGTGCTTGGATAAGACCTAATGTTAATTCCATTTTCAAGTCCTTGGATAACATCCAAATATTCCTAGAAATATCTACTACTATGCCTCATCTTGTTGATATATCATAACAAACCATGGGGTAACAACCTATGATTATTCATTAGGTACCAAATTCTAGAGTTCTTGCATAAATATAACTTCATTATAGTCCTATTTATTCTTATGGAAGTCGTACAACTCCTTATGCCACCCAAGGTTCATTTCTCATTATGGATGCTTACCACCTAGGCTTTTCTTCTAGTCCAGATTCCATAGTAAGATGTGCTTCTAATTTCCTTAACCAGCCTCATGAATTTTGTGTTCCTTGCATTTATATTCCCACCTTTGAAGGTGTCAATCCATAAAGGTGGTCGACCAATATATATAGCCTTATCCAATTGCACCATGTTGTTGAAGTAGGTTGTGTCACATTAGCAGCTTATATGTTGGGAACCTAACCTCATCAATGGTTGTTGTGGGAGCTTTGCTAATTTGGGAATTCTATTTTGTGGACTAATTTCATTTTCTCTAAAGACTTAAAAATGGATATTTCCTATCATATGTAGTTTGTCTTATGCAAACAAATCAAATAGGAATAGTGGAGGAGTATTTATACAAGTTCATAAGTCTTATCACCTCCACCCATCAATTGAATCCAATAGTGGTGATCTTATCCTTTTTCCATTGTCTTAATGATAAAATTTAGTAGGAATTCAATGTTTTGGGTCCTTATACTCTCAACGATGCTCAATGTATAGCTTTTATGGTAAAATAGAAGCTCCAAGATTCTAATCCCCAATACAAGCATGAATTTAACTCTTGTCATCCTTATGAAAATAATGAGTGTTCCCATGGATTATTCTATTTCAAATATCATTCTCACCATCCCCAAGATCATTCCTATCCAAAAAATTGTAACTTTCTAGTGGAAGGTGAAAATATAATAGTATGTGAAGATGAAGATTCATTATATTAGGATAAAATTATAGAAGTATATGAGCTAGGACATGAGGATGATAACATGGATCTCTTTGTTAATGCTCATATGGGGTTCCAATATCACCATAATGTCAAGGTACAATGATTAAATCATAATACATAAATGTGTTGATTGATTCAAGTAGCACACAAAATCTTGTATATTTTGAGACATAAAAGTTCATAGGCTTGAATATAATTACTAGAAGTAGGATTAATTTTAAGTCTTAACTGAAAACTAGGGTATCATTCAATGTGTGATTAAAATGGCTAAATTTAGAATCCAAATGTGGGATTATAATTGGTCAATCAATCTCTTTACCATGAACCTAGATAGTTCATATATCATATTAGGTGCTTAATGGCTATCTTAGTTTAGTAATTTTACTACTAATCTACAAAAAATATATGTCAAATGGATGGAGAAGGTAAAATTAATTTATCTCAAATGAATCCAACCCCTTCCCTCCAAGGTTGTTAGCTCACATAGCATGGAAAAGATATTGTAGAAATATGGTTGTGGATTATTTGCCCAAGTGAATTGCATGGAGGTTTAATATTCAAAGTTGCTTCCTATAGATCTTACTTAAAATTTATAGAATATTATGGATAAATATGATAAGTTCTTTAATTATCCCAAGGATATTCCTCCTAAATACACACATGATCATTCCACCCAACTTCTTCCAATAATTCAACCTCCTAATGTGAATCTTTATCACTATTCCTAGCCCTAAAATTTAGAAATTGAAAATATAGTCTAGGAAATAATGTAGCTATGAATAATCCATCAAAGCATCAATCCATACTCCTCCATGGTTGTGATGGTACAATGCAAGGATAATTCATAGAACATGTGTTCTGCTTTTTTTTCTCATGATAAGATCACTATCAAAGCTTTTGTCATTGAGTGTGATGCTTCTGGAATAAGTACCAGAGTTGTTTTCATGCAATATGGAAATGCATTAGCCTTTGAAAGTAAGAAAATTTGAAGCAAAAATCTAGGATGATCCACTTATTAGAAGTAAATAGCATATAGAAATGGAGGCCTTATTTATTGTGGCATTGTTTCATCATCAAGACCAACCATAGTAGCTTTAAGCATTGCTTAGAGTAGCATCTATTATACCCTAAAATTAATAAATGGATGACCAAGATCTTGGATTATGATTTTTCTACTAAATACAAGAAAAGGAGAATGTGGTGGCTAGTACCTTGTCTTGAAAATATAAGGATGTTTTTATGGTCAATTCCATCTCTAGTCCTCTTCTACATAATCTTTCTCAACTTTGGGAAGATTGGATTTCTGACCTAGAGACTATGTGGATCATTCAATAAATAATATAGGCTTACCATTGAATTCTTATTTCTCATATACTAATGAAGTGCTTTCCAAAAAAGATCAAATTTATCTTCCTTTGTCATTGACTATTAATTCAAATATTTCTCAAGAATTGCATTCTTCTCCCTTTGATAGATCTTTAGAATTCTTGAATATGTACTAGCGGGTGAAGTAATTAATTTTAATGGAAAGGATTAAAAGTAAATTTCAAGACATCTATGACCAAGTGTAAGGTGTATTAGTATAAAAATATGGAAATAGTTCAATATTAGAGACTGTTGCGACCCTTGCCTCTCCCTAACTGCAAATAAGAGCACATATCCATGGATTTCATTGAGGGCATTTCCAAATCTTAGGTTAATACAATGATATTTGTGGTACTAGGTCAAATTTTCAAATATTCTCCCTATTGTGCATTACACCCATTTTCAGCAAGTAAGATGGCCAAGGTATTTCTTGAATATGTTGTCAAGTTACATGGTATACCTAAAATCATTGTGACTGATCATAATCCTATCTTCACTAGTAACTTTTAAAAATAGTTACTTTGTATTAATTGTACTAAGTTGAATATGCCCTCTTTTTATAACTCTCAATTAGATGGTATAAAAATAATGTTAATAAATGTTTGGGTACTTACCTCCATTTTTTGCTCAATATAAGTAGTATCACTAAGTTCATTTGATCTCATTAGTTGAATGGTGGCACAATAGTTCTTACCATTAATCCCTCGAGAAGTTCCCAATTGAAGCATTATATGGCCAAAAACCTCCATCAATGGTAAACTATGTTCTACAATCCTCTAAGGTTTCCTAGGTAGATGATTTCTTTTAGCAATGGCAGGTTGTGCTTTAGCTTCTTAAGGATTTTACCTAGGCCTTGAACTGCATGAAGCAATAACAAGATTCATACCATTCTAAATGATAATTTACCATAGGATATATGGTCTTTTATACCTACAACCCTATAAACAATTGTGTTTAAATACCAAGTCTAATTTGAAGTTAACTCCTTGATTTTATAGGCCCTCCAAGGTGGTTCATCACATTAGTGAGGTGGAATATTAGTTGGAGCTTCCACCATATTCTTTTATCCATATTGTATTTCATGTATCTTGTCTCAAATAGGTTATTGCACAAAAAGTACAATCCCAAATAAATCTTCTAGTACTCAATGAAGAAGGTTAAATCACTCTTTAACATAAAACTATGCCACAGTCCAAAGTTTTTTATCTTTGATCTCAACAATTTAGGAGTTCCTTATAAAGTGGCAGAACCTTCTAGAAGAAGATGCTACATGGGATCTTGAGAGCATTTTCTAGTCTTTTCCAATTTTGAGAACAAATATTTTGAGGGGGATCCATATAATGACTCCAACATACCCATGTCAACTATATTTATTTTTATTAGCTTAGGCCCTATGTTTATATAGTCATCCCTTGAGCATTAGGGTTAAGGGTTAGTGATTGACTTAATCTATAAATAGGAAGAATTAGGTGGTAGTTGAGATTTGATTTCATATTATTATCTTAGTTGTGTCTTTTGTGTATATGAGACGTCACCCTTCTTTAAGTAGCTAAGGATTTCCATTGATTTGAATATGGAATTGATTATTGCATATTTGATTTTTTGGCAATTGGATATATATTATTTTTATCATTTTATTAATGTTATTTGTGCATCATTGGATTGTTACTGCTATTGCTATAATTATCAAATTTATTTTGTAACATTTGATGCTCAAATAAAAAAATAACTTTACACAAAAAATTTGAATTATGCTTGGAAGAAATCCTATTCCAAAAAGGATATAGTAGAACATTATTGAGGTGTGTTGAAGAGGAAAGGATTTAAGGCTTGTTGACAAAATACCATGACCAAAGTGATCATTATTCAACTCAGACAATAGTTCACAAAATTCTAAAAGTAGGTTATTATTAGCCTATTTTGTTTACTGATTATGTCCAATGGTGAAGAATCATAAGGCATGCCATCTATACATAGTACATAGGAGGAGATAACCTATACCTTGGGAGCCAATAATAGTGATCTAACCATTCAAACAATGGGAACTAGATTTTATCAAAAATAATTATGTAAGTTCTTAAATTATGATGATATGATTATTATTTTTTCTTTGGGATCCATTATGCAATATGGTATTTTACTCAAAATTTTGAGAAAAGCCCATGTCTTATCACTAGGAGTGAGAAAATACCATAAGATTGCATTTAAAGTTTAGTTTGATCTTCTATAAATATATATATTTTAACTACTTAGATGTAGAAGTAACTTGTTAATAGTTGGCCTTCATTATATTAATAAACCTAAAAAATAATTTAAAATATAAATCCTAGGATTAGATTATTTGCTCTATTTATCAAAATAAAAATGAATTAGAATATAAACACAATAATAACAACATAACATGAATTTTTTTTATTATGGTTTCAAACATTATGTATTTCAAAAATAACACTAAAATATGTGTTTTAAAACTTGAATAATGTAACAAGGTTCTGGGATCCTTTCAAAACCCGTTTTAATGAAATGTTTTACTTAACAAAGAAAAACTTGAATAATGTACTAAGTATAGTGATATTTATACATTTTATAAGTAGATATTCCTATGTTTTAACAAATTAATAACAATAGTAATAATAATATGATTAATATGTTATTATAATACTATAATAAATATTATTATTATATTACAATTATTAATGACACTAAAATAAATAAATAAACTCATGAAATTATTATTATTAATCTTAATAAAACATTTTTTATAATAATTATTATAGTCCTCACTATGAAAATGATAATAATGTTTTTATATAAATATATTCATCGAGTCCATAACACCAATTTATATATATAGATGAGAAAAAATACAAAAGCTAATCATAATCAAACTAACCCTAATATCTAAGATTTATATCAAAATCAAAGTGTATTGTTAGATGTTAAAATCCTAAACCCTAAAACCCCAAAGTATACATATGTGTGTATGTGTATCTATATATATATATATATATATATATATATATATATATATATATATATTTGTGGAAAACATCCCAAAAGGGATTCCACTTTCGGGTAAGACCCAAGGAGGCAGGGGTATCCATTCCGCCAAAAATGCTCAGGAATCGAACCTGGCCTACCACCTTTGACATACTCAAGGAGAAAACAAACACACAAAACCAATTTAAAAATAAGTAAATAAATAAGTAAATAACAACAAAAATAATAAAATAAAATAAAAAACATGCTCCTTGAGTGTGTCAAAAACAAAAGCACAACCAAACACGCATAATAATATAAAATAAATCACAACACGAACCACATAGAAAAACACAAGAACCACATAACAAAACACAAACAAAACAAAAACAACAGAACACTACAAAGACATACCCCCAAAAAAACATGAAAAATAAACACAACCAAAACCTAAAAAATTAAAAAATTAAAAATAAAAAACCAACAACATACAATAAAAAAAAAACAAAAAACATAGAAAACACGAATTAACACAAACAAAGATAAAACCAAGAACAAGAATGAAAAAAACACAAGAATAATAACAAAAAACATAAAAAAAAAAACAAAAACAAAAAAAATAAAAAAACACAAGAACAAAAAAAAACAACACAAAGAACACAAAAACAAAACAAAAAAAAAGAACCCACCCACCTTAAAAAACTAAAAAAAAAAATTGAACATAACAATGACCTATCTAGACTATAAGACTAATAAGGCAAGAATCAACAGAGGAAACAAAAGAAAGAATATAATGGGCTAGGGAACTAAAAAAAAATGAATGAACCAAAGAGAAGCAAAACAAAAAAGCAAGAAGAAACTAGGTACCTTCAGAACTGGAGCCATCCAAAGAAATGATAGAAAGAAGAGCTTCCCTAATTTGAGAAGCCCACCATCTAGGAGGGTGGCCATAACAAGTAAGATCACCTTTATCCAAAGTCCAATTAGCTAAAGCATCAACACTCTTGTTTTGATATTTGACCACATGATTGTAATCAACTTTCAAAAATCCCATATGGATTAATTGAATCTTCTCAATAATTATTTTTATTCTCCAATCCACCTTATGATTCTTAGAAGGATTCTTCAAGATATTAATCATAAATTGAGAGTCAGACTCAACTAACACCTTTTACCATCCAAACTTAGTAGCCTCCTGAAGGCCTCTAAGGATACCATACCCCTCAACAAGGTTATTAAAAAGAATACCTAAATTCTCATCAAAAGTAAAAACCAGGGAGCCATCTGAAAGTCTACCAATTCCTCCCACACTGGCTTTTCCAGGGTTCCCTCTAGAGGCTCCATTAGTATTAACTTTTCCAAAATCCTTAGGAGGAGGTTGCCAATTTCTTATCCTATCCATATTACTAATACTCACATTCCCTTTAAGTTGGTTTCCCTTAGAATATTTAATCTTCAATATTTGCATCACTTGATCCCATATTTGGTAGGAGTTTTGGGGGTGATTAAGGAGTTGATGGACTGATTCAACTAAGTTGGCTATGGTCTTTTGCCAAATATAGTGATATCCTTCCTATCTTGATTAAAAATTTGGTTGTTCCTTTCATTCCAAATATTCCAAAGAAGAATGGTAGAACCCATCCAAACTAATCGCCTAATAAAATGATCAACACCCTCTTGATTAGGAAAATCCCTCCAAAGCTGTTCAAAAGTAAAAAAATTGGACCACTGTAAGCCAAGTAAAGTGGCCATTCTCCTCCATAGCTCAGAGGCTAAAGTACACTCAATAAAAATATGGTTGAGAGTTTCTACATTCTCTTCACACATTTCACATCTAAAAGGGCCATGAAAACAATGCTTCATAAGTTGCTCACCAGTAAGCACCCTATGATGCAATAAAAGACAATTAAAGAACCTCACCTTAGGCCAGAGCTTTTGAGCCCACAATCAAGAAAATATGTCAGAAGAATGGTTGGGATTATTATGGCATAAGGTCAAATAACCTTGAGCAATTGAATACTCACCCTTAGTAGTGTTGTTCCATCTAAAATAATATTTTTCATGTTACCAAGAGAGGGATCTCATATGAAGGATGCCTTGGATATCTTGTCTTTGCATTTCTGGGATTTTAATAGGCTAGTCCTCAATAGGGATACAATATCTACCAACCTTTGAATTACCAATATGGTACCGACAGTAATTAGCCACCTTTATCCATTTAGCTCGATGAAGCTCCTCCATTCGAGGCCTCCAATCGGGAAACTGAGTTATCAAAGGCTTGTGACCATCCCAAGAATCTATCCAAAAATTTGCCTGTAGACCATTATGAATAATCCAAAATAATTTTTTTTATCAAATCCTCACCAGTCTTAAGAACTACTAAAATGGGAGAACCTTTGGTATGAAGTTGATAGCGAACAAGGTCTTCAGGACTTTTGTTCTTAGTATATTTAGCAAGGAGATTATTGGTCCAAAGAGCATTGGGGTTATGCAACATCCTCCAATATAATTTAGCAGCTAAATATTTGTTGTTATTAATAGAAGACTAGAATCCTAACCCCCCTTCATTATTAGGAAGACATAAAGTATCCCATTTCACCAAGGCCCATTTTCTTTTCTCCTTAGTACCACTCCAAAGGAAACGATGACTGATTTGATCCAATTCTCGAAGAACAACCTTTGGGATATTCAAAATGGAAGAAACATAAATAGGAATAGCTTGAAGGAATGATTTTACCAAGGTGATTCTACCCCGAGAAGAAAGCCACCTGTTGGTCCACTTTCCAATTTTCTTCTTGACTTTGTCCAACAACCAATTCCAATATTTATTTTTTTTCCTTTGAATATTTATGGGAATACCTAAATAAGTGATTGAAAGGGAGGTTTTATATCTTAATTTATCCAAGACCATGGATTCCTTTCTAGTAGAGCAGTGAAAGAAAATAACTTTAGATTTGTCTTCATTGATCAACTGCCCAGTAGCCTTAGAAAAATAGCTAATGATTTGCTTAATATTAGAAGCTTCCTTAACTGTAGCTTTACCTAAAAGAGTAGAGTTATCCACAAATTGAATATGAGTGATAGGTCGAACTCCATGAGCAATGGTAACTCCCTCAAGGGTTTTGTTTTCTCATTTTTTGGTTATAGTCCTACCCAAGAATTCAGGAAGAATGATGAATAAATAAGGGGAAAGCGGGTCACCTTGCCTAATACCTCTGGAAGCTAGGAATTACTAAGAAGGCCTGCCATTGATAAGAACTAAGTAGGAAACTAAAGAGATACATCCCATAATCCAATCCATCCAATACTTAGAGAAACCAAATTGCCTCAAAACTTTGATAAGGAAATGCCAATCCACTCTGTCATAAGCTTTGGATAAGTCTAACCGAATGAACATGGAAGGAGATTTTTGCATATCCATGGAATGGATGGCTTCTTGAGCAAGAACTATCTCATATACTATTTGATGTCCTTCCACATAACCCCCTTGCTTTGGGGAAATAATCTTATGCAAAAGAGGCTTCAACCTTTCTGCCATGATTTTAGTAATGATTTTGAGAAGAACATTACATAAAGCAATAGGTCTAAAAGCTGAGATATGATCAACCTCTTGAGCTTTTGGAACAAGAGTAATATAATTTTTATTGATAACCTTCAAAATTTCTTTGGCTTTCCTGGCTTCTTCCACCACCTCTAATAAATCAACATGAAGGATATCCTAGAACTCTTGGTAGAACTCAATGGGAAAACCATTAGGACATGGGGTTTTTCCTTTTTGCATTTTAAAAACTACTTTTTGAAGCTCATTGATAGTAACAAGAGCAGTAAAAATGGAGTTCTTATTAGAAGTGATAAGATAAGGGATTGTTTGAAGAACATTTTGTTGTGAAGTTGAGTCAAGAGGAGTAGCAGCAAAAATATTGGAAAAGTAATCAACAACAATAGAGTTCATGCCATCCCAAGTATAAACAATATCTCCATAATATGATTTTAAGGAGAAATAAAGTTGTGAGATATTCAAGCTAGAATATATTTGTGGAAGAAATTTGTGTTTTGATCTCCTTCTTTGAGCCATTTAATTCTAGATTTTTGCTTCCATAAGATTTCTTCTCTTTTTTCCCATTCCTCTAACTGAGTTGTGAGTTTAATTTCATCTGCACTTATCTTCTCTGTGAGGCCATCTAAATGGATTTTATTATTCAAATTTTCAATATGAGCAATAACTTCATGTTTTTTTATGAACATCCCCAAACTCTTTCTAGTTCCAAGTCTTGATTTTGGATTTAATGTATTGCACTCTTTTGGCAAAATAGAACATCTTAGTCCGATGCCTAGGTTTACCTTCCTTCCATCATTTTTGCACACGAGGTCTGAAGCAAATGTCTCTAAGCCACATTAATTGAAAATGAAAAGGAGAGAAACTCACATTGGTTTTCCACATTTCCACCATGACTGGACAATGATCCGAACCAGCATTATTAAAAGTCTTCACTTTAGGAATGTGACCATGGATTAAGAAATTTTCAGAGAGCAAAAACCTATCCAATCTCTCCATTATACAAGCTAAGCCTTGCCTTCTGTTAGACCAAGTCATAAGACCATTATCTGGTTGGATATCCACAAGATGGAGGTTTGCAATATATTCGCTCATGAGGTCAGTGCTTTTGTATAAATTTCTATTTCCCCCCTTTCTCATCCAGAGAGAGGATGGTATTGAAATCTCCTCCGATCAAGATCCAAGCTTCAGGAAAATGAGAGATAATATGAGTAATATTCTTCCACTGTCTTCTTTTTTCCTCCAAAGAAGTCGGAGCATAAACAATAATGCAAAGCATAATTTTGTTGGAATGTCTACTTTGAATAGGTATAGCCAACAAACCCCAAATGCCAACCATATTGTGAATAACTACCTCTTTTGGGTCCCAAAGACAAGCAATGCCACCAGAAGTCCCTTGGGAACTGAGGGAAACCACTTTTCCAGCTAGTCAAATTTTACTGGCAATTGAGTCCATATCCTCAATTGACATCTTTTTTTCTTGAATGAAAACAAGATGTGGATGATTTATCTGAATCATTCTTCTAATTTCATTTTATTTTGAAATACTCCCTTTGAGTCCTCTAATATTCCAAGTGATGATCTTCATTAATACCAGGGCTAAAAAAGTTGGGAAGAACATTAATCTTACCTTCCTCTACAAGCTTTTCACCTTCTTTTACCATATGATATTGATTGGTCTTGCGACCTGCTTTTTGATTAGAATCCAACTTCAATTTTTGTCCCTATGTCTTGACTTATTCCAATTGAATCTGAGATGGATTCTAACCTTGAAGAATGCTCGTACACAGCCAAAATTTTACTATATGGTTCAACGGAGTCTATATTTGGACCTGCATTATTTAAAGTTTTGACATTTGAAAAATTGTTTTTCTTGTGTAAATTATCTCCCTTTTTTTTGTTGAAAACCTTTGATTTGTTGGTTTGTCTCTGAGTTCTTCCTATTAGTCTTACAATGGCACTGAGAGGGGGGGTGAATCAGTGTAGTTCTTTAAACTTAAATTCATAGCTCTTAAAACTGAAATAATGAAACCTTAAAACCAGATAAAGCAAGTATCACAAGAGAACATCACACAACACAAGATTTAATGAGGTTCACCAATTTGGCTACTCCTCAAGAATGACTTCTTGGACTACCATCCAAATCCAGCCTTTGCAAAGCACCAACTTTACAATCAATTTACCAGCACCCACTGGAAGGAGCACCAACCCCTTATTTATCTGCACCAACAGAAAGGAGCACCAACCCCTGATTTACCAACACCAACTGGAAGGAGCACCAACCCCTGATGCCAAGCTGCAACCTGGACTTCAATTTTGAATCTAGAAGTTTAACAGAAAAATACCTTCGCTTTTACAAGACCCTGACTGGTCTATTGCTTACCCAATCTCTCTCACTATTTATGGAATAGACACATCTTCTATGATCTACAACTACACTTCACCTTCTTTGAGTCGCTTCTCTATGCACCCTCTATGCACTATCTTCGTACACTCTGCACCCTTACAGCTACACTTTGCGTTCATCTTCACCCTTTGCACTCTCTGTGCCTTCTTCTTTCTCTACGCAATCACACCACTTGGTCGAACTTCAACATTTTTCGCTCTCTATGCACTTTGCTCTCTCTGCACACTCACAGACACACTTAGGACAATTTGACATGACTCTTCACTCACTTTGCGCACTTCACCATCATCTCACCGCTTCTACACTTTCTGTGCTCTTACGACCACATTTCACACTTTGACACGCATTCGATGACTTATTCAACACACTATCAATTCTCCAAACAACCCTCCTTTTATAACAATATTTTCATGATGAAAACCCTAATCTTAGTCAGCTTGCATAACAAATGTAAACCCTAATCTTAGTCGATTGTCATCGGTCTTAGTCGGCTTCAACTCATGAAGATATTCGATAATTCCATCGCTCGAAGATTTCATTCGGTAACAGTCCTTGTAGCCGTCGCACTGACTTTTGTTCACTCTTCATATTTTAGCTGCATGAATTCACTCTGTATCTGCCCCTGTAAATGTTGTAGAGATGTCGGTCCACTATCATACTTCTCATTTCAGTTGGGTTCTCCTTCTTGACTTGCGCATTTACGACCTATCATGAAATCATGACATTTTTGCCTCTGTAGCTTCTTTTGTTGCTGTTGCCGTGAAAATACATGTCGCGATATCACGACACTTTTTCTTTCTCTCTCTTTCTCCTTGCTTTGGCCCACGAAAATACATGTCGCGATATCGCGACACTTTTTCTTTCTCTCTCTTTCTCTTTGCATCGGACCAAAAATGCTACATGTCGCGATATCGCGACACTTTTTCTCCTTACGCTTTCTCTTTGCTTTGGCCCCCAAAAATACATGTCGCGATATCGCGACACTTTTTCTCCTTGCTTTTTCTCTTAGCTTCGACCCGTAAAAATACATGTCACGATATCGCGACACTTTTTCTCCTTGCTCTTTCTCTTAGCTTTGGCCCTCGAAAATACATGTCGTGATATCGCGAAACTTTTTCTCCTTGCTCTTTCTCTTAGCTTTGGCCCATGAAAATACATGTCACAAAATCATGACACTTTTTCTCCTTGCATTTTCTCTTCTCTTCTAGCCATGAAAATGCAACATGTCACGAAATCGCGACACTTTTTCTCCTTGCATTTTCTCTTCTCTTCTGGCCCGAAAATGCAACATGTCACGATATCGTGACACTTTTTCTCCTTGCATTTTCTCTTCTCTTCTAGTCGCGAAAATGCAACATGTCACACTTACAACTTTCTTCCCCTATCTTTTTCACAACATGTCGTGAAATCGTGACACTTTTCCAACTTACTTTCTCTCTCCTATTTTAGTCATGAAAATGCGACATGTCACGAAATCATGACACTTTTCTTACTTGTTCTCTTTCTTTGAACTTGTCACGAAATCGTGACACTTTTTCCTACTTTCTCTTTCTCTTCCAACATGTCACGAAATCATGAAAGTTTTTCCACTTGCCTTTTTCTCTTCCAACATGTCACGAAATCGTGACAGTTTTTCCTGCTTTTCTCTCTCTTCCAACATGTCTGAAATCGCGTTTTTCCACTTGCCTTTTTCTCTTCCAACATGTCGAAATATTTTCCTGCTTTTTCTCTCTTCCAACATGTCGCGAAATCGTGATAGTTTTTCCTATTTTTCTCTCTCTTCCAACATGTCACGAAATCACGATAGTTTTTCTTGCTTTTTCTCTCTCTTCCAACATGTCGTGAAATCGTGATAATTTTTCTTTCCTATTGTATATGTCGCGATATCGTGACACTTTTCTTACTTGTCTTTTTCTTTGATCTTTTGCATATGGGCCACTTCGGTCTTCTTGGAAAATCATTGTACATACTCTGAATAACCTTTGAACTCCTGTCTTCTACATCTGAATAGCTTTTGAACTTCCTGTCCACTGCATCAACAGATCTATCTGACTGTGTTGACAACAATGACAATACTGTTGCTGCACCTTGCTCAACAATCTCCCCCTTTGGAATTGTTGGCAACACATGTGCAATTTCCTGTAACTCTTCTCCCCCTTTGACAATAATACCAAAGGGCTACTGCAAACTCCCCCTGAGTCCATGCACAACATTCTCAGGCAAAATTTATTACACTTAGCAAAAATCATGAACATGAGCAAAAAGATAATCAAATACTTAAATGCTCCCCCTGAGAATGTGATCCCTGTAGCTAGTCAATTCTTGGGAAGTGTGACCACTCCCAATTTATTGTGAAGGTACTCAAAAACTTCCTTGGGCAATGGTTTTGTGAAGATATCTACTACTTGCTCTATAGTTGGAACAAAATCCAACTTAACCTCACCTTCCGCAACTTTCTCCTTCAAAAAGTGATACCTGATAGCAATGTGTTTTGTGCGTGAATGCATAACCGAATTCTTGGAGATGTTAATGGCACTGGTGTTATCACACTTAACTGATATTGGCTCACTGAAGCTAATACCAAGATCTTTCAGGGTTTGTTTCATCCACAATACCTGCATACAACATGTTGTCACTGCAATATATTCTGCCTCTATTGTCGATAAAGAAACTGACTCTTGTTTCTTACTGTGCCACACGACCAACCTGTCTCCAAGATAGAATGCACCTCCATTGGTACTCTTTCTATCATCTACACATCCTGCCCAATCTGCATCTGAATACACAATAAGGGTGAAGTCCTTACCTTTCGAATACCATAACCCATACTCCATAGTACCCTTGAGGTACCGAAGAATCCTCTTCATTGCTGTCACATGAGTCTCCTTGGGATTAGCCTGAAATCGTTCTACCATGCATACTGCCTACAAAATATCTGGTCTAGTAGCTATCAGGTACAGTAAGCTCCCAATCATAGATCTGTACATGGTTTGATCAATAGGTGGAGATTTGTCATCCTTGCTCAACTTGCAACCATGCTCGGGGTGCCTATTTCAAGCCATATATCTTCAACTTACAAACCAAGTTGGGATCATCACCAAGATGGAAACCATCTGGCTTCTCAATATAAACCTCTTCTTCAAGCTTCCCATTCAAAAATGCTGATTTCACATCTGTCAAAAAAATTGTCAAGTGACTCACACTTGTACCAAATTTTGTCCAACACTGTACCGACACTGCAATTTTATTGCCAACTCTGTGCAAGCATCAAACACTCTACCACAACACCAACCAAATCCCTTTTTACATTTTCAACTTGGTCTATGTTTTCTACAGTCACCGCTGGTCACACCTTACTTTCAACTGTTCGAATCAGGAGACAACATTTTGTCAAACACTTCACGGCCAACTATAGTGCACCTTACTCAAACTCATACTTTTGGACCTCGGATAGGTATGATTCACAAAGCAAAGTTGCTCATCTTGATGAGCTAAACATGAATCAATAATCAGACTTCAATATTTTTCACCACAGCATCATAATAGATCTAACAATCTTCACGTCAATGTGTAGTTCAAATACACATTGCTTTTATCGAAACACATATATGCGGCTAGGGCAACATTCTTTCACTAACCAAATTATCTGAACTGTTATAATCCTTAACTTTGGACAGTGGCAGTAAGAACCATCAACAGTACAACAATGACATATAGCAATACTACCAATAATGACAACTCTCAATTTAATCACCACCCTTCACGACACTTCCACAAACAACTACATGAACTGAAAACACACTTCGACAACTATACGACAACTTCCCTGACTACTTGCCTTTCATCCTCAGGTAATCAAACAAATACATAGGAGCATTAAAATGAAACTTCAAGATTGCTCCCCCTGAGGATGTGCTACCTAGAGTTGCTTAGTGCAATAGCGGAGTAGTCTCCTTCAGTCCAAGGAGACACGATTTCCTTTCTTCTATCTTTCTCCAAACTTTCTTGAACTCGGGCTTGGATTTTTCAACTACATCCCTATTTTGCACCTTTTCGTGAACTCGAACATTTCTCTTGTGTGGTTGTCTCTTGTGCATCCTTGATGAATGATTATTTTCCTTTCTTTTATGTACATGATTTATTCCCTGTCTGTGTTGCGTTCTTTGTGTCTGATGAAATCTACTATTTTGCCTTAGATTAGATACAAAAGTGCTTGGACAAAACCTTGCTATGTGCCCATGACCATTACATTGAAAACATTGTACATAGTGTTCACTCAGAAATGCAGATGTATTTCTACCAGCATAACTCTTTGATTTATTATTCAATCCACAATAAATTGCCTTGTGACCATACTGGTTGCATCTGAAACAATAGCCATTAAAAGTATTATTATGAATAGAGTGAGAGTGATAGAACCTCTTTTGTTGTGGTTGCTTTGCTGTAGATCTCCTTTGATATTTTCTTCCTTTTGAAGATTCAGCTTCAAACTTTTCTTGCTTCGATCCTTCAACAGTGAACTTCTTCTTCTCTGCAGAGTTGGAAGATGAAGGTTGTTCAACTTCATATCCAAGACCACGCTTATCCGTGGAGCTTCTTTGTTGGCTTATCATTTTATCTAGCAACTCTGTGCTCTTCTCGAATTTGAGATTTGTATTGGCCTCTTCTAGTTGTTTCTTCAATAAAACAATCTCTTCCTCTTGTTTGCAACAACCAATCTCTTTCTCATTGATCTGTGACCTGAGAGTTTCTTCAATCCTTTTGAATTCTTCTACCTGTACTTTCAAACTGGTTATTATTTCATTTGCATCCTCAAGCTTTCTTGAGATTTCCTTATTCCTTTTTCTTTCTATCTTCAATTCATCCAGAGCTGCAATTAGTTCCTCTTTCAAATTTATTTTTGCATCAATTTCTTCTTCATCACATTCCTGTTATTTTTTTGTTTCTTCTTCGAGTGTCATGAAAAGACCTCCACCTATTTCCTTTTTAGAATCATCCTCTAGGACTTCATTAACTCTCAAGCATATATGCCTCTATGTTCTCATCGTCATTCAACTTTAAAGCTTCGAACTGAGCTTGATGTGTTTGTAACTTGGCCTCCTTGATCTCATCGTCTCCTTCATGAATACTCCTCAGTTTGTCCCATATTTCTTTTGCCATTTTACAACTCATGATCTTTACCAGTTCACTGTCTACTAATCCGCACCTGATAGCATTCTTTGCTTTTGAGTCATTCTCAAACAGATTCTTATCGGCAGCATCGGTTGGAGGAGTGATGGGTATTGTGTATTCACTGTCTACTGAATCCCAGATGTCGTATCCCAAAGCACAAAGATATGTCTGCATCCTGATTCTCCAGACCGCGTAATTAGTTTTGTCAAACAAAGGTGCTTTGTTTGATGAGAAGTCTTCAACCTTTTCTGGTTCAATTTTCTCTTCCACAGGAACTAAAACTGACTGAGATGCCCTTTTGGAGGAGGATCTATTCTTCTTACCCATTGCGTACTAATCCAAGATCAACCCTGACTGATTTAGCCTGAGAAGGGAACTTGGCTCTGATACCAATTGTTAGTCTTACAATGGCACTAAGAGGGGGGGTGAATCAGTGTAGTTCTTTAAACTTAAATTCATAGCTCTTAAAACTAAAATAATGAAACCTTAAAACTAGATAAAGCAAGTATCACAAGAGAACATCACACAACACAAGATTTAATGAGGTTCACCAATTTGGCTACTCCTCAAGAATGACTGCTTGGACTACCATCCAAATCCAGCCTTTGCAAAGCACCAACTTTACAATCAATTTACCAGCACCCACTAGAAGGAGCACCAACCCCTTATTTATCTGCACCAACAGAAAGGAGCACCAACCCCTGATTTACCAGCACCAACTGGAAGGAGCACCAACCCCTGATGCCAAGCTGCAACCTAGACTTCAATTTTGAATCTAGAAGTTTAACAAAAAAATACCTTCGCTTTTACAAGACCCTGACTGGTCTATTGCTTACCCAATCTCTCTCACTATTTATGAAACAGACACATCTTCTATGATCTATAGCCACACTTCACCTTCTTTGAGTCGCTTCTCTACGCACCCTCTACACTGTCTTCGTACACTCTATGCCCTTACAACTACACTTTGTGTTCGTCTTCGCCCTTTGCACTCTCTATGCCTTCTGCTTTCTCTACGCAATCATAGCCGCACTTGGTCGAACTTCAACCTTTTCACTCTCTATGCACTTTGCTCTCTCTGCACACTCACAGATGCACTTAGGACAATTTGACATGACTCTTCGCTCACTTTGCGCACTTCGCCATCATCTCACCGCTTCTACGCTTTCTACGCTCTTACGGCCACATTTCACACTTCGACACGCATTCGATGACTTATCCAACAACACTACAATTCTCCAAATAGCCCTCCTTTTATAACAATATTTTCATGATGAAAACCCTAATCTTAGTCGGCTTGCATAACAAATGTAAACCCTAATCTTAGTCAGTTGTCATCGATCTTAGTCGGCTTCAACTCATGAAGATATTCGGTAATTCCATCACTCGAAGATTTCATTCGGTAACAGTCCTTATAGTTGCCGCACTGACTTTTGTTCACTCTTCATATTTTAGCTGCATGAATTCACTCTGTATCTGCCCTTGTAAATGTTGTAGAGATGTCGGTCCACTGTCATACTTCTCATTTCAGTCGGGTTCTCCTTCTTGACTTGCGCATTTATGACCTATCATGAAATCATGACATTTCTACCTCTGTAGCTTCTTTTGTTGTTGTTGTTGCATGAAAATACATGTCGCGATATCGTGACACTTTTTCTTTCTCTATCTTTCTCCTTGCTTTGGCCCGCGAAAATACATGTCGTGATATCGTGACACTTTTTCTTTCTCTCTCTTTCTCTTTGCATCGGATCGTGAAAATGCTACATGTCGCGATATCGCGACACTTTTTCTCCTTACGCTTTCTCTTTGCTTCGGCCCCTGAAAATACATGTCGCGATATCGCGACACTTTTTCTCCTTGCTTTTTCTCTTAGCTTCGGCCCGTGAAAATACATGTCACGATATCGTGACACTTTTTCTCCTTGCTCTTTCTCTTAGCTTTGGCCCCCGAAAATACAACATGTCGCGATATCGCGACACTTTTTCTCCTTGCTCTTTCTCTTAGCTTTGGCCCGTGAAAATACAACATGTCGCGATATCATGACACTTTTTCTCCTTGCATTTTCTCTTCTCTTTGGCCACGAAAATGCAACATGTCACGATATCGTGACACTTTTTCTCCTTGCATTTTCTCTTCTCTTCTAGCCACGAAAATGCAACATGTCGTGATATCGTGACACTTTTTCTCCTTGCATTTTCTCTTCTCTTCTAGCCATGAAAATGCAACATGTCGTGATATCGTGACACTTTTTCTCCTTGCATTTTCTCTCTCCTATTTTAGTCGTGAAAATGCGACATGTCACAAAATCGTGACACTTTTCCAACTTACTTTCTCTCTCCTATTTTAGTCGTGAAAATGTGACATGTCGCGAAATCGTGACACTTTTCCAACTTACTTTCTCTTTCTTGCTGTATATGTTGCGATATCGCGACACTTTTCTTACTTGTCTTTTTCTTTGATCTTTTGCATATGGGCCACTTCGGTATTCTTGGAAAATCACTCGTACATACTCTGAATAACCTTTGAACTCCTATCTTCTACATCCGAATAGCTTTTGAACTTCCCGTCCACTGCATCAACAAATCTATCTGACTATGTTGACAACAATGACAATACTGTTGTTGCACCTTGCTCAACAATCTCCCCCTTTGGAATTGTTGGCAACACATGTGCAATTTCCTGTAACTCTTCCCTTCATATTTAAATTGTGTTTCTAAGATTTTAGTTTCCATTATTTCCTCTTCCTCACTTGGTACATCATTTGTGGAAAGGATTTCAAACATATTAGCAGATGACTTTGATTGATCCTTCATAACTAGTTTTTTCTCGAGTGTTCTTCTTCTTAGGTATTTGGAAACCTATTGAGTTTATATCTTCTTTATTTTGATCGAGAATTTTATTTGGGCAAGCACTGGCCAAATGACCATAATCATGGCAAATTCTACAACGAAAAGGAATGTTCTCATAGTCCACTACTTGCTCCCAAGTGTCTTCCCCAAATTTTAATGTGATCTTTTTAGGTAGGGGTTTTTCAAAATCCATTAAAACACAAATCTAAGCATAAATAATATGTTCAAAATTTTGAGTACAATCAACAGTCATCATAAAAGTTCCTAAAGAGTTTCCAATTGAAGGAAAAATAGTAGGATTCCAAAATTCAATAGGGAGGCCAAAAAGTCTAACCCACACGGGAGCTATAGAAGGCATCTCTTCTTTGGCTTTAAATTTAGTATGTCAGGACTTCATGAAAAAAATTGCCCTTCCAAAAAACCAAGGACCCCCTTGAAAAGTTTTCTCTCTATCTTCATTATTAGCAAATAAAAGAAGAAAATAACCATTTGGATAAATAGAGATTTGTAACTCACCTTTAGTTTTCTAGCTTTTTGCAGCCTAGACTTTGAAAGCAGATAGACTCGGATTAAAACCCACGAATCGACAAATTAGTCCTCTTTTTTCCAAATATTCAATGCCAGTCTGAATGTTACCCATATCAATCTTAACAATAGGAGTTCCATCAGCTGCTTTAAGACATCCTAACTCTGTTTTCCTGGGATTAATCTTAGGCATTCTTATAGGTTTATGGGAATCCCTATGATTGATATTAGCATTGGGCTGAGGATGTCCACCACGAAGGGCATCCCTAAAATTCATTTTTGGGGCTTAGTCTTCAAAATTCTTACCCTTGATAGGGGTTTTCATAGTAGAATTATTTTTTGGGTGCACCTTAGCACCAGATTCACTTGAGATATGAGCCATTTTTTGATCAACTGCTTGAAACTTGTTTCGTGATCTCTTTAATCCTTGCCCTAGATGTCGTGGAAAGGTATGGTTTTCACTTTTCTTTTGTGCAGCAAATTGGAAGTCGTTGTCACTCAAGTTCATAGTATAATTTATTGAAAGACAAATTTCTAACCCATATTGGATCCCCTGCAACATTTCCTGCTAAAATATTGAGCATAAACCACAAAAATATTGTCTTCTAAGACCCGAAGGCCCTAAAAACCAACCTCTGGAGCTTCTTGCACTCAACCCAGATGAAACCCTCGCATAGCCACTTGCCAAATATCTTGTTCACACATAGGGATACACTAGGATCTGTGTTCCTCTAAATGATATGAAAATTGGTGGAGATGTTCTAGGATTTTTTAGTCATCTACCCTCAAAATTTCAGCTTAATACGATTCTAGATGAGTGATATATGGCCGAAATGAGTTCGACATTTTGGGTAGTCCTGTAAAAAATGTCCCTCCACCTCATCCACTTTTTCATATGTGTATATATATATATATTCTTATGAAACTAGATCTATACAAAAAAAATTATTTAGTATTTAATCACCAACTTACAAAACTATAGTAGTAGGTTACTACCTTACGATTCTTGTCATTTTTGATAGGTATAAAACCCTTTTGAACCAGTCAATTAAGTCCTCCAAAACCTAAAATTTGCTAAGTGAGGAAAAGAGGACCAATTTGTGTAAGAGGAAAAACTTGGGTCATAGGAGTATAGTGCTAGCTAGATAGAAGCATTTATTCATAAGAGTGAAGTTACTCCCAAACTAGAGCATTTTGCTTACCTCTTGGGACAAATCACTCATGGATAGGGAAAGGAGTAAAAATATGTGCAAATATTAAGGAATATTTTTAGAAGGTGATATTTTGGTAGGTAATAGCAACACCAAGAAATTTAGAAGCCCTCTAAGAGTGTTAGGAACATATATTTAGAGAATTTAAAATTTAGAGGTGTGTCATATTGCTAAAGATATCATCAAATATTTAGTTTTATAAAAATATAAATAATTTATTACCCAAGGCAACTCAATTGAACTCTTCCTATAAATATGATCCATGGGATATATTGTAAACATATTTTGGCCTTGAGGAATATAGAGCTACACTTTGGGAGACCTACATTATACTTGCATCTTCTTGAAGTTAATGAGCAATTTATGAGACTTTTATTTCCATAAATGGCACCCACTCTCTTGGATTGTTGAATGAGTGATGATTTTGACATTGTCCTTTGTCCTCTTTTCATTGCTTTTTAAATTCAATAATGCACATTGGAATTTGTTGTCATTATTAAACTTTATCATAACTTGTTGCTATTATTCAATTTTCTCATAACTTAATTAATCATAAACTCTCATTGTTATGATTACGACCATATTTACTTTTAATTTCTCACACCCTAGATTTCCAAATTTACTTTTTGTGAATTTTTTCATATTTAATTTTTGAACTTTAATTACCCATATTTAATTTCATACAATTATAATATATTTATTAGATTTTAGCAAGGATAATCAGGAAATGACCTAAATCAAGAGGCTAGAAGAGGTATTATACCTTCCTTTAAAGATTATTAAAATGGATTTGTAGGCACATATGAATTTGAATATTTTTTCAATTCAACATTCATTTCTAGCATGCTTGCTAGGACCAAGGATTTGATCTCCATGATGAGATTGAGCTTACTTTTAAACTAAAATTCAATACCATATATCTTTCATTTTTTGTGTTCAATTTTGTAGGTACTTTTTGAATGAAACCTTTGTTATAAACCTCATAAATCTAAAATTTTAATAAAATAAAAAAACAAGGCAACCCATAAATTGTTGAATTTTCTTATTTTTGGTTCCAAATATATATTTTCCATAGGCAAAAAGTAGTTGAACCAAATTTGCAAAAAATTTAACAAGTCTTTGCCTGGGAAAAAAATCATTCTAAAATTGGGTCAATTGACTCTATTCAAGCCAATCACCTAGAAAACACAAAAAAAAAAAATCAAAGTCCAATCTAAGGATTAATTAATTTTACTCATATGATGATTCACCCTAAAAGAGTAAAACTCCTTTAATTAGAATTCATCACCAAGATTCTAAGGATTGATTCAATAAGAAGGTCAAGAATCTTCCTAACCCCTCCAAAGGAAGGGATTTACCCCATAATTGGAGTGATGCACTTAAAATAATTTGTTTGGACTCTCTTTTTATAAATTTTTCTAAGACTCATTTATGGAATCAATTTACTCAAATCATGGAGTGATTTTCTCCATTTATCAATATTTTTGAACTTAAACCCAAAACTCTATCTTTGCATGTATGTATATGATGGAACCTAGGGTTATAAATATGTGCTAAAAACATGATGGTTAGGAAGATAATTTAATTTGACATAATTAATAATGAAGTAGTATAATATAAAAGAGAAAATAAAGGATCAAATAATTTCATAGGTGGACCAATATGACAAGATCAAATAATATGCTATGCCAAAGCCCACTCTATCAAAATAAAATGATCCAATGATTGAACAAAAAATTTAAAATATTATCTCCCAAAAGATGGTATTTTCTAGCTTCATTTTGAATTATGCCTCCATTGTTTCTAGTCAAGCCTAGGCTAATATAGAACCCATCATATCACACACTAATTCTTTATATAATATTCCATTGATTGTTGTATACAATCCTCTAAATATTAATTTCTAATGTCCTCTAATAACAAAAATATTGTGAGTCAACCATTGGCCCCTAATAGTGGATCTAATGGTGAGACCTTAGAATTCTAAATCGGAGGTCCAAGATTTGAATCTTATGGGTGTACGGTTGTACACCATCCTTTGGTAATTTAAGTATGGTTGGATAATCATATATTGGATAAACAACATCCTCCATGAAGATCATCCCATATGACCTATGGCCTTGTGGATAGTAAAATCTACATTAATATATAAACCAATATTTCTACAAGCATGAATTCATCTCAAAGTCTACCCAATTCTAGTAAAAAACTAATGTGTCTAACATAGCACCTTACCTTTAGGACAATATATACCACCCAATGTAAATAAATTATGAAAAATATACATTCCTTACCATAGCCAATTTATTGCCAAGAACTTGCAAGGGTTAATTTGTCACATGGGATCACAAGGAGCATAAAGAAACCCCTTGAGCCAACTTTTACCTCTAACTAGTTAGCCATCACAAAATATACATCAATACCACATCCTCAAAATCCACAAGTCCCTCAACTTGGCTTGCAATGCCCTCATATTTTTAAATATTTATAAGTCCTACCAAATCAATAGTTGTATTGTCTCAATCCACCATCTTTTAAAATTCAAATCATACTTTTATGCCATCATAAAATGTTATGCATCAATATCCCCAAGGTTTTTCCTAGTAAAATATTCCTCTAATGTCTCCATATCCAAAATATATAGTCTGACATTAGGGCTATGTAGTGTGCTCCTATTCATTGTAGTACAATCAACCTCCCTACAATAACCCAATACCTCAATTTCCTAGGTCCAAATGCTAGCTTCTAGGTAGGACCTGTCATGGACCACTAAACCTAAAGGTCTGCTCTCCTACTCTAGTTTTTTCTATGAAAACCTTACCTACCTTTGACAAAAAGGTACGAAAATGGGATCACCTGAATAAGCTCTTTACATTTAAGTTAATTAATCTCATTTAAGAGGAATATATAATGGTATGATTGATTATCTATTTTTTTTATTAGATGGAAAAGAAGGGATTTTGAAATGGTCCTCGAAGACTTTATAAATTTAAAAATTGTACCAAGAAATTAATCCTGATAAAACCAAGAAAAGAAACACTACAATGGAAAGGGGCCTAGCACAAAACATGCAATCTAGAAGAGCAACTGCTGAAAGCATAAATTTTACACAAAATAGGGAACCATAAGCTTGGAGATCTAACAACCCAACATGAAAAATATTCTAGGATAGAACACCAAAGAAAAAAAAATCAGCCCATTTATTCCAAATATCCCTCAAGAAAGGTCTAATTATTCTTAAGGTATTTCATCATCCAAGCAACCTCTTTCATGTAAATGGTTCTCATATTAATGGATATACTAGAAATGTAAGGAAAGCAACACACATGACCAATAATTGTCTACCCTTTTAAAAATCTAAGGAAAATAAGGAAAGGAGGGACCTTAACCCACCAGTAAAAAACCTCCCACCTAGAATAAGTAATAGGAAATATTCTGCTATAATAATATGAATTAAAAATTTGAGGACTCTCATACAAAAACAAGCTTAGGGTTATAGACTTGTAAATATTAACAATGGAAAATAGGGGAACAAAACTCATAGAAGACACTCAATAAAACATTAACATTGAGTATTTCATTATCATTTCTTACCAAGAGAGTATGGTAATGAGGGAATTTTTTTTCCAGATAATCATTCCTTCATTATGAGCCCCAAAATTGGCTAGTAAATTAGCAGCCTTATTGGCTTATCTATAAATATGATTGCATTGGAAAATATAAATTTTTCTTAGGAATATATTTGATTCATCTATTAGATTTTTGATATTCCATATAGGAGAAGAATTGTCCATGAGGATATTGATTATGTTTAGAGATTCCCCTTCAATAATGACCTTATCAAACTCCATTGAATCAAGTAGGGTTAAGCCTTGAAAGAGGGCCCTAGCCTAAAAAAAGTGATTGGTTTAGAAACCAAGGTTCTCAACATAAGCTAGAACTAACTCCCCTCTAAATTTTCTAAGAAATCTTGCTCCATACATCCCTAGGTTTCCTTTAGAATCTCCATAAAAATTTAGTTTAAACCATCCCAAAGGGTGAGGACTCCATTTAGTTTAGAATCTAAGCAACACATCCTAAGGAGTACCATGTACACCTATGGGGATCCCAAGCCTAGTAGATAGAGAAAATTCAAAGGGAGGGTCTCTAAAGGAGGAAAAGGAGATGATGGAAACACTTTCTATTAGAGAGACAAGAATTCTAAGCCCTACAAAAGAATATTTCCTAACAAGGTCATGAAAGGACCTATTATATCTTTCTTTCCACACTCCCCAAAAGAATTAAGGGTGAAAAAACCTCCATAGGGTATGAAATTTATGGATATATAAGGGATAAAAGGACCAGTACACAAAAAACACTCTCAAGGATTTTGGAATCACCCAACAAGCCCTTGGGATTGAAAGAAGGAAAGCAAGGATTTCCAAGGATAAGGGGCATTCCATGAAGATATGATGGGTATTTTCATCATTAAGATAACATAGATAACAAATATTAGGAATGACCATTCCTCTTTTTCTAATATTTTCCAAAGAAAGGATTTTATTTTGGAAGATAATCCAAAGAAAAAAATGATCTTAGGGGTAATTTCCTTAGACCAAACCTGACTACGAGGGAACCAGTGCAATTCTCAATAAAAATAAGGTGATAGGTAGAATTCATAGAATATATGCCTTTTCCTCCCCCTTCCAAATCAAAGAGTGCTCATAATAAAATTTCCTTATAACCTTAGTTCTTAAAGTTAGAGCTAGGGCTTTTAAGGGAGCCTCCATTCCTTGGGCAAGGACATACCTCTTAAGATGCTTACATTTATAACCCCTCCAACATATTCAATATAATCAGTGACTTTAGGACCAAAGAGCTAAGAGAATATAGGTCTCAGAATGGCTAGTGAAGGAATATACATGAGGGGAACATCCTCAAGTCATGGGTCTTTCTAGAAGTCAATGATCTCTTCATTGCTAAGTCTCCATTTAGATCCCTTTGAATTAGATATTTTATTTTGACTATGCTATGCTAGAAAGGTAAACCATGAGATGGTTATGCTCTTCCATGAATCTTAGTCCCTTATTCAAGTATTTAACATTGAGAATTTGGTTCCATCCATTATTTTCTAGAGAGACAAGCCTCCAACCTTGTTTTTCCAGCAAATATTTGTTCATGTGCTTAACCTTCCTTAGACTAAGACCATCTACATTTTTTTGGAGCACACCTAATCCCAAGAGACAAGATGAAATATCTTTTTATCCTCTACCCTTGACCAAAGAAAGGCTTTCTAAAATTGCTCTAATTTTTTAGCGATCTTCACAGGGATATTGAAAATAGATAAAAAGTACACTAGTAAGATTTTTTGGGGTAGATTTAACCAACTGAACCTTGCCTACCTGATTAAGAAGAGCTTACTTCCATCCAACCAACTTTTTTTGCACTCTCTCTAGCAACATATTACAAATCTCTTCCTTGATACTTCCTTTGAATAGAGGAAGATCTAAAAAAGTAGAGGGGAATTCAACAATGGTACAACCAAGAGTTTGAGAAATACCGCTTTGACTATTAGGATGGGTATTAAGGAAGAATAATTTATTCTTCATGAAGTTGACATATTTCCTTACAACCAAGTCATAGTCCTTCAAGATCACTTTGATTTCCCTTGCTTGGGTATGGAAGATATGGAAGAGAGAAGAGTGTCATCAGCAAATTGTTGATGGGTGATTGGCTCTATAGGAGAAGTAGGTTTGATACCTTCTATAGATTTAGTAAAAATGATATATTTCAAAGCTATCCCTAGGGTTTCAATGCAAATAATGAAGAAGCAAGTGGATAGGGGATTACCCTACCTGATCCCTCTAGAAATTTTAAAGAACCCTAATACCTCACCATTTACTATAATCTAGAATATCAAGATAAAGAAGCATTGCTTGACCAAAGAGATCCATCTGGAATGAAATCTAAATTTAACCATATAACATTTTCCAAGAAATACCAGGATACTTTATCATAGGCTTTACCCATGTTGAGCTTAAGGAACATACCTGCTAGGCCACTCTTGTTGATTGAATGGATGTGCTTATGAACTTTTATGATTCCATCAAGAATTGTCTCCCTAGCACAATCCTCCATGATTAGCATCGATGATTTTAGGGAGAATTAGTTTGAGTCGATTAACCAAAGCTTTAGCTAATTGTTTTTAGATAGTATTTCACAAGTTGATAGGTCTAAACTCTTTTAATTACTTAGCGCTAACACTCTTGGGAAGAAGGACCAGAAAAGTGGAATTAACTTCTCTTGGTAAGAAAAAAGTTCTTTGAACATCAAAAATTGCTTCAATCACATCACTACCTATAATATGTGAGAACTTCTAAAAAAATAGGGTGGGGAAGCCATCAAGTCCTAGAGCATTTTCACCAATCATAGATAAAATAGTTTCCTTGATTTCAATAGGCACAAAGGGTGCAATCAACCTAGAATTTATGTATTCAGAAATAAGGTTGGGAATGTTGGCCAACAACCTTCTCTTTGCACATATATATTTTATTACCTAACAAATATTCAAATAAATTGACCACTTCATCTCTAATTTCCTTTAGCTCCAGTATCCTTGAACCATCATCTTTAAGGATATCCTTGATTTCATTATGAATTTTGTGCTTGAGTGTAGTAACATGAAAGAAATTAGTATTATGATCATAATTTTTCAGCCATAGAGCTCTTGACTGTTGCCTCCAAAATAATTCTTTTGTCACCAAGGTATTATGGAACTCAAATAGTAAATAATTTTCGTTGATTCTAAGGTCCTCCTATAATAGTTCTAATTACTTAACATGCTCAATTTCCTTTAGTTGTTTCTTCAAATCCTTTTTTTTAATGTGACCAAAAACCATTTTTCTATCTGGGAGATAAGAGGGCCCAAAAATATTTTAGACCACCACTCAACAATTTTAGGCTCCAAGTTTTGATGATGAGTCCACCTAGATTCAAATTTGAAGGTTCTTTTGTATGTTAAACTACTCAGAAGAACTTCCACAACCAGGATATTGTGATCCAAACCTATTTTAGGGAGATAATTCAGAGAGGAATTTCCCAATAGATATAGGCCATACTTGGAGATTTAAATTATATCAAGCCTAATTTATATTAGCTAAGATCCAAAACTTCTATTGCTCCAAGTGTATTTACTGCCCCACAATTCAAGATCCAACAATTCAAAAATATTAACAAAATTGGAAAATTCCTCCATTCCTTTAGACATCAAAGAATTTCCACCTTTTTATCTAAGGGATATAAGGGGTTATTGAAATATCCTACAAGAATCCAACATTCATTCCAAAAAGAGCTTCTCATCTATCCAAGAATTGACCAAAGAGTACTTATTTCAGCCACTAAGTTAGGGGTGTAAATGTTAGATAAAATCCATCTTCTATTAGACAACTTACAAGAGAAAAGCATATTAATAATTATGCTTTAAGAGGAAATAAAAAACCATCTACCCACATTGGGTCTCATAAGCAAAGCAGCCCCCCAAAGGCCCCCTAGGTATGACTTGCTGTAAAATTTGCTTCCTTCTAGATTGAATTCGTTATCTTGATTAAATTATATTTATCTTTATTGAGTATCTATTCATTATGAGATAAACTTTCTTTATGGTAGAGGATTATCAATTAATTTTATTACTAATTTAGCATAGACCATAGAATCATTCATGTATGGATTTGGTAGTATGGATAATGGGTATTCTATTTTATTTCAATTAGACATTATGTAAATCCATCCTCAAGAAAACATTCATGATTATAATAATATATTCATAAGGATTTTATATATAATCCCTCTAAATGTTAGTCCTAATAAGGAATATGCATTGCCATATTACATAAAAATATTTTAATTTTATTTATCATTAATGGTCTATATTGCTAGCCATGTTACTTAGTTATAGCTTTTCAAGAGGTGGACCATGCAAAATATATGTTAATTATAGTAGTAATATTGTCGCTTGCATTGCCTATTTTCTATGCTGTGTATATCATCCAAAACACTTAGATTATAATATCCATGCCCACCATATCACCTATTCAAAACAACCAATCATATATAAATTTAGCCTTTATTCCATACCTTATGGCATACCCTAGTCAAAATTTTCCATCAAGTGTCACCTTTTAGCCTCAAGTGCTAGGTTTATTTACTTCATCACAAACTAGTAATGATAATAAAATCACTAGTCAATGCTTAAGACACTATGAGCTCAACATGAAAGAAATAGAACTTGTGAAGACAATGATGAATAAGAATAATAGATAAACAATATATAGTAGAAGAAGCATAGTGGATGGCAATAGTAGAAATAGTATACCATGAAAACACCTTATCTTACAAATGATCAAGTTTCATGATAAAATGCTAGTCAAAGCACAAATTAGGTGTAAAATAATATAGTTAAACATAAATTCAAAAATGAATACATTGTGGTATTTTCCATGTAATATAGGTTATGATGCATAGATTATGTGGTGGTTATTAGGTATTCATGAACAAATCAATATGATCAATAATGATAAGCCAACAAGTCATTTCCATGGTACAAATAGTATTGGTAATGAATTAGTGTATGATGATAAATCTAAATATCTACTAGTTGTTTATCATGAACCAACCTATTTATCAAGCTCTAGCTCTAATGCAATAGGTGGTCCAACCTTTTCCAAACCCTAAAAATGTTATTATTTTTAATTTTGGTGCAATTAAAAGAGATGAAGACCCCATAATCGAGGATGGTGCTACATGTACAAACCAACAAGGGGTTGGTATTAGGGGTAAAAGGAAGATGGTAGAAGAAAAAGCTATGATTTAGAAATAGTTCAAAATAATTAAAGGTACCATGGTCCGAAGTAAAGGGAAGGTTACCTTTTCAAAATGATAAGGGAGTAGTGAGTGGTACCCAATAGGGAAAACAAATAAAAATTATTAGGAGGGATTTGGTCAATGCCTCCCAAATAGATACATAAGCTAAAAAGAAAAAAAAATAGATAAGAAAAAAAAACTAAAAATTAAAAAGGATAGTCAAGAAAATATAGATAGGTAAAAATATAGGATGAATGAGAAAGAAAAGAACGAAATACAAAAGAAGGTTGAATAACGTCTCAAATTTACTTCTATCACCAGTGAAGGGTACACAATGACCATCAAGTAGTATAGGAAATTCATAGTGCATAGTGAAAGTAGCTTCATCAAGTTCAAGTTCAATATAGCCAAGGAATTGAAGAAAATTCTTACAAATTAAGTGATCATGCGAGAGGCCATGGTCCTTCATGCGAAACATGACCTCTTCCAAGAAGCTCTTAAGAATAAGGAGAGAATATATGCCAATAATGGATAATATAAGTCAACACATCCTAGTCTAATAGAATAATAGAACCTAATAGTAGAGGATCCTTTTGATACTCAAGTAAATGCAACAATCATTAAAAATCAACCAATTTCTAAAAATCTAAATTTTCCACCATTAAATGTGATCCTAAGAATCAAGAATTTCCTACAAAGGAGTTGCATATGTAATAGTAATACCCAAGGTTGTCTATGAAGAAATAGATTTTTCCTATGTGAATATTGCAGACATCTAAAAAGTTTCACATTTACAATGGTTAAATATTAATATTTAATAAATTGTATAATTATTTTAATTAATATATTGCAACCTTAAAAATATTAATGTTGACTATTCTAGTCCCTTTGACCATCCTAAGCACCTTCCTACACCTAACCCATGGTCATCATGAGACCATTCCTTTATTTTTAACCCCGGTTCACCTAACTCTGGTTGGCATTAATTCCTCTCTTTCCTCCATATTCCAAGATCAATTTATGCATTTGGGTGAGAATTCCTTCAACCCAAGCACATTTATGAGAAATGCCATTTTTGTGGGTGATGAATATCTCCACAAAAAGAGCATTAGTGAGGCACGTAAAAATGTGTCATAATGAGTCATAGCCCAAATAGCGAAAGTTACAAAATTTGTCCATCCAAGTGGAGAAACCTAATATTCCTCCCTTCCTTCACTCGAGCCACTTGTCCCTCATCCTCTTACAGCCTCATCAATATCCTCCACCATTGGGAAATATTACAAATAGGCCCCAATCTCATTTTACTTTCATATGAGCACACAAAATACTAACAAAACTCTACCCAAATTTTCTTGGATCCATTGTGTATGCTTTTGACTTTGTGATTGCAGGTACATCATTCAAAGAGCTCAAAATTATCGATCATGGATTCTTTGTGAAGTGTTTTCTAATATTTATTTTGTAGCTACACCCACCTTCGACATCCAAAATACATTGGATCTACATCATAGGATCTAAAAAAAATCCAAGAAGGTCTAGATCCAAGCCTGAAATCTCTATTAAAAATAGTAGCAATTGTCTTGTGTGGCTACACAGAAGCCAACCACCCTAGGAAACTACACATAGCCAATTACCCTAGATAGTTGCACCTCAAAGAAAAATAACGACTCTAGATTAGCAATAGATTACCCAAAAAGGTAAAATTAAGTAGTTATCAAGTTTTGTAAGCATTTTACATAGTTTTGTAACTTCTACAATTGATTTTGTAAGCTTTTGTAATCCCTTTTCATGATTTTGGGTCTCATATCGAAAGGCATCATAGATGCTATTGATGTTTTCATTGTGAGATTATGTGCAGGTATTGGGATTTGTATAAAGTCTCAAGAGGTCAAGTAATGAGACTTCAAAACCCTCCCACAACTTATTGTGTGATTGTGGAGATAATTTGCAACACCATAGAATTCAATTGCAAAGAAAAACCTCTCTTTTGGGAGGTCTATTATAATTTAAATGGCTGATTTGTAACACAAATAATTTCTATTAATGCAATATCAAGTTTTCATTTTATTTATTTAAATTTTTATGGTACATTTCATCATTCACATAAATGGTAATCATAGTGGGACCCCTTTCCCATAACATATTTTATGCTTATTCTTTTGCATGAGCTTTGGCACTTGCATCAAGCATAGCATATCTTGTGTGTTTTACGTAGGGTACCAATATATACAATGTGAGAGCAATTAAATTATAGTTCATCCAATGAAATTCTCCCCTAACCAAATAACCACCTAGGCACTAAAAAATATTAGGCACTATAATGTAATAATATGAACCTATGCTAACATCCCCCCTTATTACATTATTTTGAAATACAAAGAGTGTTGCAAAACAATTCAAATTTGACACGTGCAAGTGCCTTAGTGAAAATATCTGCAACCTGTTCATTGGTGGGAATGTACTGGAGCTGTATGTTGTGTCTTGGAACTTCATCTCGAATGAAATGACATTGAGTGTCAATGTGTTTGGTACGTTCATGAAATACTGGATTCTTGACAAGCTTCAAAACACCTTGATTGTCGCAAAACAAGTGAATTGGAAGATTCTTTGGAAGACCCATACTTGAAAGAATGTGACTCAACCATATCACCTCGTAGACTGCTCCACGTGTTGCACGATATTCTACCTCTGTAGAAGATAAAGCAACCACTTGCTGCTTCTTACTATGCCAAGAGACAGGTCCAGATCCAAGATGGAAAATGTATCCAGAAGTTGATTTTCGATCATCAATGGATCCGGCATAGTCTGAGTCCGTGTATCCCTGTAAGAAGAAATTGTCATTCTTCTTGTACTCCAGGCCATATTCTGTACTACCATGGACATAATGAAGAACCCATTTTGTTGCTTTCCAATGACTCACCTTAGGTTCCTGCATGAACCTTGAAAGATAACCCACAACAAAACTGAGATCTGGCCTGGTGTTTGTCAGATATATGAGACTCCCAATCAGCTGGTGATAGAGAGTACCATCTACCTATGGAGAAGTATCATATCATGATAACTGAAGCCCTGGTTCCATTGGAGTTGCTTTTGGCTTGCAATCAGTCATGCGATATTTTTCAATCAATGTCTTGGCATACTTCTTTTGTGTCACTCTGATATGATTCTTTTTTTGAGCCACTTCTAAACCAAGACAATAGTGAAGAAGTCCTAGATCTATCATCTCAAATGATTGTTTCAAGTCATCTTTCACTGCATCTATCATTTTCTCTGAACTGCCAGTGATGATCAGATCATCCACATAGAGTACTAAAATCACTATGTCAGAACCATTGTTCTTGATATAGAGATTAGCATCTGAAGGACTTCTTTTGAATCCATGCTGCAATAGGTGACTATCCATTTTGATGTACCAAGCTCGTGGAGCTTGTTTTAACCCATACAAGGATTTAACCAACTTGCAAACTTTTTGCTCTTGGCCTTCAACCACAAATCCTTCTGGTTGGGTCATATACACTTCTTCTTGCAAGTCACCATTCAAGAAGGCACTTTTGACATCCATCTGATGTAACTTCCACCCGAACTGAGCTGCCATAGCACAAAGTACACGAATGGTAGTCATTCTTGTAGTGGGTGCAAAAGTCTCTTCATAATCAATTCCTTCTTTTTGAGCATAGCCCTTTGCAACAAGATGGGCCTTATGCTTATCAATAGTTCCATCTACCTTATACTTCACTTTGAACACCCATTTGCAGCCAATGGGCTTCTTTCTAGAAGGTAGATCAACTAGCTTCCATGTGTTATTTTTCATGAGAGATGTATGTTCAACATCCATAGCAGCCTTCCACTGAGGCTCACTAAGTGCATCTTGAACTATTGTGGGTTCATTCTCATCCAATGCAGACATATAAACCCTTTCATCATCCATATCTGCTTCTCTGTCTTCCTCTGCATCTACAGATAGTTCATCAAACTATTGGTAAAGCTCATCAACCTCTGAAGTTGATGCCTCTGCTCTCATATGTTGAGTCATGCTGCGTGTGCAAGGTCGATCTAGAGTTAGATCTGGAAGTGAAGTCAACTTTGAATCTCTCAATGTGCTAGTATACCATTTTGGAACCTTTTTTTATGGAGGTGGAGTCTCTTTCTTAGGCTCCTCTTCATCCAGGTATACAACTGTAGATGTGTAATATGATGTGAAAGCTTCATCAAATACCACATCTCTACTTAAGTGAGTTTTCTTGGTTTTAGGATCTATCAACCGATATCCCTTTGAATGCTCATCATAACCAAGAAAAATACACTGCAAGGTTTTCTCATCTAACTTCTTTCTCTTCTATTTTGGAATGTGCATGAATGCCTTACACCCAAAAATCCTTAGATGAGAAATGGAGGGTTTCCTACCACTCCATGCTTCTTGTGGAGTCATTCCCTGTAGAGCTTTTGTGGGTGCTCTATTCAAGAGGTACGTTGTTGTATTGACTACTTCTGCCCAATACTGCTGCTCAAGATGTGCCCCCTTAAGCATACAATGAACCATTTCCATGATGGAATGGTTCCTCCTCTCAGCAACTCCATTTTTCTATGGAGTATAGGTTATTGTCAGTTGTCTCTTAATCCCATGTGAATTCAAAAATGATGAAAATTATTTGGAGGTATATTCCCCCCTCGATCTGAGTGGAGGGTCTTGATGGAACATCCTGACTCCTCAACACTCTTCTTGAACTGCTGAAAGTACAGAAATACCTCTGATTTCAATTGTAAAAAGAAAACCCACATCTTCCATGAGTAATCATCAACAAACAACTGAAAATACCTCTTTCCACCATAATTGTTTGGCATAGGACCGCACAGATCGGTGTGTACCAACTCCAAAGGTTTCTTAGCTCATGAAGAGCTCACCTCAAATGGTACTCGGTGTTGCTTCCCTGCTAAGCAATCCGAGAAAACTGGCAAAGTGGATGAAAGGTTGGGAAGACCTTTCACCATCTCATATTTACTCAACTCGAGCAAATATCCTGAACTCAGATGCCCATATCTCTTGTGCCAAAGAGAAGTGGCCTCCTTTGTGTTTGCCACCATGGCAACATGAGGCGTAGAAATGGCATCTAAGATAAACAAGCCATGCTTGTATGAACCTGTTGCTACATGCTTTCCCTTTCTGGTGATGAAGCATCACTTCCTGCCATCCTCAACTCTAAAAACAACATCCATGTTTTTATCCAAGATCTGAGGGACTGACAACAAATTGTTTGCCAATCCAAGAACATAGAGAACTTTCTCAATATGACAATGTCCATATGGAAGAGTGACTGAAACATCTCCTTCACCTTAGACTCGGTAGGTCTTATCATCAACAATTATCACTGGTTTGCCTTCCTTTGCCTCAAAAGTCTCAAACCATGATCTATCACCAATCATGTGTTTACTAGCATCGAAATCAATATACCACACAAGATCCTTCTACTGAGAAGATGTGTGGGTCATGAGCACCTTGTGTGCTCTCTCAAAATCTGAGTCTGATTCCTCATAAGCAACATGTCCCTTGGGTTGCTTATTCTTCTTCTATGGTTTGTATTTCCCCTTTCCCTTTTTCTTGTGATCTTGGTCATTGGGTTGTTTATTCTTAAACCAACACCTATTGGTGTCATGGTTATCCATATCACATATTTTGCAATATTTCTTTTCTTTCTATTGAGGTTGTTTCCATTTTCCTTTGGATGAAGATCCTCCCTTCTGAAAGTTACCTTGCTTCTTTCCCCCTTGTTTTGAGTAAAGTGCATTATCTATCACTTCATCTCTTTGAAGCTGATTTGCCTCCTCAGTTTGAAGTAAATTTACCAACTCCACAAAAGTAACTTGTCTACCAGACACTTGAAGAGATGTGATCAACACCTTGTAGGATTCTGGCAAAGCTCTCAAAATGACTGAAGTCAAGAGAGTATCTTCCACTGCTTATCCCATAGCATTCAATTTGGCTTTCAATTCTACCACTCTGCATAGGAATAGTTCAACTGATTCACCAGATTTCATACTGAGTGTATGTAGTTGAGATTGAAGGTTAAGAATAGTGGACTGATTCTTCCCTTCATAGATGGTGATTAAAGCATCCCAAGCTTGTTTACCAGTTTTAGCATCACAAATATGAGGTTGTACCTCATCTGTAGTAGCAAGTAGAATAAACATGAGAGACCTTCTATCCTTCTTATCAAATGCCTCTTGATCTGGTCCTAGTGATGTAGGATGTTTTGTAGTGCCAGTCACTACATCCCATAAATCTTCAACTTGAAGGATAGCTCTCATATTTGTTTTCCATGGTGCAAAATTAGAACCTTTGAGCAACTGTGAATCTGAAAGATATTTGTGAACAATGGCCATTGTGAAGGTTCCTTATATCACCAAATGGTCCCCCTTTATTTATACTTACAAAGAGTACGTGAAAGGGAATTCAATCAAATTGATGGCACCTACCTCAAAACCCTTCCGAAAAAGGATGATGAGTTGGAGGAGTTTAAGCCAAACAATAAGAATGAATTAGGGTATAAAATGGAGTGAATATCAATAAAAACTGGCTTTCCTTATTTCTCCCTGATGATTTATAGAGAACAATAGCTCAGACGTCATTGTTGCAGCTATGTTAGGCGGTAGATACAGTAGCCCAAAGCACGACAACATTACCTGTAAGTGTGGGCCAGAGGTATCACATATACCGAACACTGTGGTGCAATAAATTGCACAAATAGGTGTAAAATTTGGGGTCTTTTCTTTGCTTGCTTTTTAATTTTAACTTATGATTGAAATGCAAAAAATAGGAAATTAAATGCAATAAACAATCACAAGTGCCCACAAATTTTAACTATAGGTGTCGGTTTCCACCGAAAATGCACCTATTTACAATGCCAGTTTTTGTTTAAGATGTCGGTTTCCACCGAAAATGCATCTTTGTTACAATGATTTTTGCAAAATATTTGAGGTTTTTGTTTGCAAAAAATGATATTCAAATCCACAATTTTCCCCCCTTTGTCTTAGAATTTTGCAAGAAAAAATAATGCTTTTATCCCCCCTTTTAGTTGCAAAATAAACAAGGGTGAAAAAAATTTGATGTACCCTTTCAATTTTCAAAATAAACTAAGTGCAAATACTTTCTTATCCCTCCATGACAAAAAAAATGCACTAGTGTTCAAAAATGTGGCAATTTTGTTGTTATCCCTCTTTGCTTTGTGTATTACTCCTTTCTTCTTTGGATTTGAAAAAAAAAATGAAGTGTGTTTTTTTCAAAACAAATTAGAAGTAATTCTTTAAAAAAATACCTTAGTGGGGTTTGAACCCCTGACCTTAGCACCTTAGCGCTCACTGCCTCATCATCTGGGCTATGGGCACTGATGAAACTAAAGGAAGGGCCACACGTATTTGAAAATGACCTTGAAAGCCTTTGTTTGTAAAATAAATGCTTTGCACGATTTGAACCCACTACATCCATGCTAGCACCTTAGCAAATGCCGCACGACCAACTCTACTACAGAATCAAATGAAAAATTCAAAGTGCCATAGTAATCTTATAGATGCCTGCCAATTTTTATTTTTATTTTGAGGATAATATCCCACATGTAGCCAACGGTTGCACTGGTGTGGGTTTAAAAAAGACCATGCACATTGAGTTCTTTGACTAACTTTGAGAAGTTAGAAATAATTTGATTTGTCACTACCTATCTAACAAATTATTGCCACGTATACCTAGAGGTTGACATAATCCAACAAGCCATGTCAGTCCAGCCACGTCACCCACCACGTGTCTATGCCACATCAATCGCCAGGTGTCTGATCACCTTGATCTACATGCTACCAGAATTCTACCACATTAGTGCCTATCTTACCACATTAGCTACCCTATTTGATGCCACATCAACAACCATCTACCTATGGTCTCGATCTGTGTGCAATGATGCTCCTTGGTCTGCATGCTCAGTAAATATGTAAGATTGTCTTGGAAAACATGCAAAGCAAATCACCTGTTCTTCTCTCTTCCTTAGCTCATTCTTCTCCCTTCACTCGTCTAATCAAATCAATGCTCTGATACCATAATGTAAATTGATCATTAACATTGAAATTATCAAGATGCCAATATATACAATGTGAGAGCAACGAACTTATAGTTCGTCCAATGAACTCCTCCCCTAACCAAATAACCACCTAGGCGCTAAAAAATATTAGGCACTATAATGTAATAATATAAGCTATGCTAATATCTTCATACTTGCATGCTTTTTAGGCTTTCTTTACCAACTTTCTATTTCTTATTTCTATCACATCATTCAAATATAGACTCAATATTGCAATATCTACCCATCCATACCCATAGACAACCATCCAGGGTAGTCCACAACCACCTAGAGTAGCTACATAGGCTCAAACACAACCATATAGGGTGGATACAAGGCTCAGACACAACCACCCAAGGTGACTACCAGGCTTAGATACAACCACCAGGGTGTCTACCAGGATTAGACACAATCACCTAGGGTGGCTCCTCGACTTAGACACAACCACCCGAGGTAGCTCCTAAACTCAGATACAACCATACAAAGTGGTTGCATAGGATTAGATACAATTACACAAGCATCAAATCATAGGAACAACATGCTCAATGTTCTTTATTTCTAGCATAGACTCATAGGTTAGTTTCTTGGATTCTTTAATTTTGCACATAATTTTAGGTCATAGTTTACTTCATTGCTTGTTTGAATCTCCTTTCCCCCTTCTTTAAATTTCGAAAAGCATTAGCATAGTTGTTTTATGATTTTTTCACAAAAACTCAAGACTCATTAGCTTAGATTATTATTTTCTTTCAAAGACTCAAGACTCATTATTTTATATTGTTATTTGCTTTCAAAGACTCAAGACTTATTAGCTTAGATTGATATTGGCTTTCAAATATTCAAGGCTCATTATTTTAGTTATCATTTGTTTTCAAGGTTAATTATATCAGTTTTTATTGCATTAGATCAAGTTTCCTTTTCATAACTCATTATATTATTGTTTTCATTGCATCCTTAGGGTTAGTTTTAGATTTGCATGGTAAATAGACATTCTTAACATCAAAATCAAAACCAAAATAAAACATAAAAATTTCAAAAATCAAAAGGCACATCAAATCACACACATTTGCATATTGCATTTCATTAATATTTTTACGAGAAACACCTCTCGGTGATGTTGGATTTCACCACCAACCATTGGTTGAGCCTTTATACACCATAGCTAAATTGCATAGTTTCCTGAATTTCATCACCAGGAAGTTGGTTACCCTTGGGACTAGCTCAGGGTAATTTTGAGGTTAGACACCCTTTTGTTCATGGGGCTAAATTAATTATTGGACTCATAGTTGATGTTTTTATTTGAGCTCGCTTGAGGGTGAAGTGAAAGCCTGGCTGGGAAAGTAGCAAGATTTAATAGCACATCTTTTGGGAGGTTTGTTTTTCCCCCTTAGGACACCCAGAGTTGACCCACCATCCTAGGAAGTTATATTAGTCATTTGTTTCTCATTCCTCATAAATGGAGTAGGCATAAACACACCCTTCTAGATCTCATTTCATCACATTTTTGTAGTTCCTAGGGTTAGGGAACAAAAAACACATAAAAACCAAAATCAAAATCAAAATTAAAATAAAAAACAACAAAATTACAAAAACATCAAAACAAAAATACCAAAACAGCCATTTTTTGTTCAATTGCTTACTTACTTTTTATTTTTATAGATAGTGTGTTTATCTTTCAAAAAAAAAATAAGAGAGCCACCATGAGCACCATTGCTAGGAACCTTCGATTTGCATCCTCTTCCATTCTTTCTAGCCTATCGTAAAAACCCATAGTCAATCCAAGGTCCAATTCCAAACCCAAGTCTCCATGGACCATTCAGGTAAATCCTCCAATCCTTCAACTACTCCCTCAAATTATTAGGGGGTTGTGTCATAAATCCATTAGGGTAGCCTATCCAATGAAGCCCACCATCACATCTCTCACCTACATGAGATACATCACACTAGATATGATTTTGAAACAATTCACAAGCCACCCATTTCATTCCTCATAAATCACCTAGATCTAAGACTCCCCTCTCTCCATACAATTCTAATGTCACACCCATCGATCTTGATGCAACCCATATCTATACCAATTCAATATATCATCCCCAATCACCTCCTACCAACCAGTATCCCTCTTCATCACATCTCCCACCACCTAGCTCATTTCCCCCATCCTTACCCCCAATGCAAATTTTTGCCCACACTGACCCCCCACTTTCGCAGGTGTAAGCTTATAAGCCCTATCATCCTCCATCACATCCTACATATTCTATTATTTTTCACCCCACTTTGAGTGTCCCTACTTTTGGAATGTCATTAGAATTATTCCCATGTGGGAGAACTAATCTCACCCTTCCTTAGCATAAAATAGGTCTAATATTGGTGGCCACTGATCCAAACCATCCATATTCTTCCAATCACATTCATTCATCACAATGTTAGCACATTTCCACATCACCCTTCTATATCATGCATAATTATCACCAACATCATCATAACACTAATCTTAACCATCCATATTCTTCTAATCACATTCATTCATCACAATGTTAGCACATTTCCACATCACCCTCCTATATCATGCATAATTCTTACCAACATCATCAGACCCAATTTATGTTGCTTCACATCAGCATGCATCCACTCCTTCTCCTTTTCAATTTTCTAATCTACTTTAATAATCCACTACTCTAAATATTGCTTCTTCCACAAATTACCCTTTGAACACTACCATTCATATCATAGGTGTACATGTAGCATATCCTTCTACCTTTTTTTCTACCTATCCTACTCAATATTATGATACTCTTGTCTCCTATCATCATGCTTCTTCTCAACAAGTTCCCAATAGCACTTGTCCATGTCGCATCCACTCTTCACACACAACTCATATTCTCAACGACCATATAATATTATCAATATTCTATCTCATTCATCTACCCTAGGATATTTATTTCCCAAATATCTATCATGGGCCTCCCATCCACCCACCATACCCATGATATGTTATAACACTCATGATTCTCATTAGTGGGTGGTGACACAGTCAAAATATCAACATCAAAACAAAAACACCAAAACAACCATTGTTTGTTTAATTGATTGCTTGACTTTTTGTTTGTATAGATAGTGTGTTTTTCTTTCAAAAAAAAAAAGAGAGCCACCATGAGCACCATTACCAGGAACCTCCGATCTGCATCCCACTCCATTCTTGATAGCCTATGGTATCGACCCATAGTCAAGCCAAGGCCCAATCCCAAGCCCAAGTCTCCATGGACCATTCAAGTCAATCCTCCCATCCTTCAACTACTCCCTCAACTCATTAGGGGGATGTGTCACAAATCCACCATGGTAGCCTATCCAATGAAGCCCACCATCACATCTCTCACCTACTTGAGACACATCACACTAGATATGATTTAGGAATGATTCACCATGCCACCCATACCATCCCTCCTAAATCACCTCGCCCTAAGACTCCCCTCTCTCCAACCAATCCTAATGTCACACCTATCGATCTTGAAGCCACTCCTCCTTCTCTATACCAATCCAATCTATCATCCCCAATCACCTCCTACCAACCAGGATCCCTCTTCATCACATCTCCCACCACCTAGCTCACCACAACCATCCCTACCCCCACTGCACATTCCTACCCACACTAACCCCCACTCTCCTAGGTGTAAGCTTATAAGCCCTATCATCCTCCATCACCTCCCACATCTTCTATTAGTTTTCACCCCACCTTGAGTGTGCCAACTTTTGGAATGCCATCAGAATTCTTCCCACTTGAGGGAACTAATCTCACCCCCCCATAGCATACAATAGGCCTAATATTGGTGGCCACTGATCCAAACCACCCATCTTCTTCCAATCACGTTCATTCATCACAATGTTAGCACACTTCTACATCACCCTCCTATATCATGCATAATTCTCACCAACATCATCAGGCCCAAGTTTATGTTGCTTCCCATCAGCATGCATCCACTCCTTCTTCTTTTCAATTTTCTAATCCACCTCAATAATCCACCACTCTAAATGTCACTCCTTCCACAACTTACCCTTCATCCACTACCATTCATATCACTAGTGCACATGTTGCACATCCTTCTACCTTCTGTTCTACTTGTCCTTCTCAATCTTATGATCCTCTTGTTTCTTCTCATCATGCATCTTCACAACAAGTGCCCCTAGCAATTGTCCATGTCACATCCACTCTTCACACACTGCTCATATTCCTCAACAACCACCTCATATCCTAAATCCTCCATCTCATCCATCTACCCAAGGCTCCTTCTTTCCCCAATCTCCATCATGGGCCTCCCATCCACCCATGATACCCATGATATATTCCCACCCTCAAGATTCTCACTAGTGGCTAGTGACATAGTCGCAAAACCCATACCAACATCAACCACCACCTAACCAATACCAATCCACCATTCACATCAACATCAACAACAACCACCTCCAAACCAACATCAATCTACCTCACAACCATACCAATCACATCCAACCCAACACCCACATCATTTGACCTCCATACAACTCCCCCATTCATACCAGCCATCGTATAACCAACCCCAACCACCCCCTACATATCATCAACATCCAACTCATCAATCACCATCAAATCACCCACATACCTATGACCAATATCATCAACCACATCAATATCCACCCTTAGGATCCTAAGTTCCCCAAGCACCATCCTATGATCCCAACCAACATCATTACCATCAACTTCATTCACATCAATCATATCCCCTATTGAGCCATCCCATTTGACTCATCATGGTGCACCCTATTCAGCTCCCTAGGCCACTTTGGATGCATTTCAATTGTTGGCTAACAAGGTCAATAGTTTAGAATCACAAGTTACAGGCACTGGGTACCAAAATCCAACACTGAGTCAACTCCAAAATTACCCCATCCACCCTTTAGTACCAACACTACCATACCCTCCCTTGTTTGAAATACCTAAATTTAAAAAATTCAAGGGAAAAGAAGATCCTCAAGATCATGTGAGCACTTTCATCAATGCTTGTTATCTCATCAATGAGATAGACCCTCTCATGCTCCACACTTTTTTATTATCCCTTGCGGGAGGAGCCTTGGATTGGTATAACCACTTGCCCAGACACAACCTTTACAATTTTGAACAATTGGCCAATCTCTTCCTAGAGCGCTTTGCTCTAAATGTAAAAAAGAAAACCACATTGATGGATCTCACCAATCTTCACCAATTTGATGATGAATCTATCCTTGATTATGGCAATCGATGGAGAGTTGTATTAACTGAATTACCATTTTCTATCCCCATCACTGAGCTGACTCGAATGTTCACTCAGAGTTGTTCAAAATCGATATCCCTCCTACTACAACTCCAACAATATCAAACTCTCGAGGAAGCCTTGACCCAAGCCAAAATCATTGAAGACATCAAAATTCAAGAGGGAGAGATCAAGCTCAAAAATAAAGAATGGCCAAACAAAAATGCTAAGGGTAACAACAACAATAATCAATCCAAGCCCACCTAGGTCAACCAGGTAGTGTTGAGTAGCCCAACCACTCAACCCCACAACCTCAACATCCACCACAACAACCTTCATATCCACCACAACTAACATACAACACTATGCCACCTCCCACTCAACTTCACAATCCCAACCAACCCACTTATCAGTTTGCACACCCTCAATGACCCCCATATAACTTCATGCCTCTTTTAGAGCCCTTGTCAACCATATTTCAAAAACTTATGGAGGCACAATTGATCTCTTTACCCAAAATAAGACCTAAAGATCCAAACAAACCCAAAGGAAGAGGGTATAGAGAAGATCATTACTATATCTTTCATCGATAGAAGGGCCATGATATCAATGGTTGCATTCAACTCAAGCACATAGTATAAGATTTGATTGAAAAGGGGTCTATCAAAGTTGACAATCCTCTTGCCCCACCTAATCAAAACCTTGGTATTTATCAAACTCCATTACCACAACATGGGGCAACACAACCAAACAATGGGGACCCAACAGTTTCCCCTCAACCAAATCAAGTCAATCACATCAACAATATCCCAAATTACCAAGGTTTTGTCGGTATGATTCATGTTGTCACTAAAAATCGATGGTACCCTAATCAACCAACACCACCAATTGACCCTTCAAATGTGTCATCCTCATCAACTTTGCCACCTCCACCAGTGCAAGCCATGACATCTCAACCTCGACCAATCCTCCATATTAAGAGTAGGCTCACTCATAGCCTCAAAATGGCATCGACCAAGCTCTCAATTTATGAACTAATCCAACAATCGCCTCCCCACCGAGAGGCATTAATGGATATCCTTAAGTCCATAGAGCTACAAACCCATGACCCTAATGCTTTTGCTAATTTTGTGGGTAATATTCAAACTTGCACATCATCGACCATTACCTTTTATGACAATGAAATCAAAACTATTTTGATGGAAGGACCAGATCCACCCTTGCACATCATGGCTTCTATAGATAACAAAGTTTTCAAATATGTTTTGATTGACATAGGCTCTTCAATCAACATCATCACATCATCTACCCTCAAACATCTCAACCTTCCATCCACTCATATAGTCAATTCCACTTTCACTCTATAGGCCTTCAATAATACCCTATGCTCAACACTTGGAATAATTGTCCTCCCTATTCAAGTAGGGGTCTAGACCATCCACACCTTGTGTCATGTCTTGGATGGAGAAATGCAATATAATGTGCTCCTTGGTAGACCATGGATACGAGATATGCAGTGTATACCCTCAACATTGCATCATTACCTCAAATATACCCATGAGGGTCACATACACTACATTCCAATGGATGATGAACCTTTCAAATATTATCACATGGTCACCCACCCACATGAGTCTCCCTTACCTTCCACACATATATCCCTCACCCATCTCCCACTCAACTCATCTTACCACTCGACCACATCTCACCCTTCCTCACTTGCACCACCTGTACCCAATTCACAACCTACCCACTCAATTCCACCCAATATGATTCCTCCTTCATCCTTGGGCACTAACCACACTCCTCATATCACCCCAAATCAAACCCATACACCTCCTCCATATTCTTTGCATCTCCCTCCCCAACACTATCCACCTTTCTTCCACCCTTCTCCCAATGCTCAACCATTCCACCCTTCCTCTAGCACTCAAGTCACTCACTCTCATCCCCAACCTCTCCATTCTCCATATTCTTCTCATACCCCTTCTTCATCCATAGTTACTAGACATCCATCATTGACCCCTCCCATATTACCCACACCACTTCATCCTCCTCCTCTAGACCCTTTTATCCATTACCCCCACCAACTCCATCCAAACCACACCTTTCTACTCCTTCCAACAATCCTAACAACCAACCCATGGCCCCTATCTCCACTTCTATCACCTCCATCATTGGATAGGTTACTACCACCATCACTCCTACCACTATCACCACTCCTACCTCCACCATACCCACACCCACACAATCTTCCCAAACCATATCTCCTTCCATGACACTTGAACCACCCCCACCTCCAAATTCATCTGATGAGAACCCATCCATCCTTGACATTGTTCAAGTGACACACCTTCTTTTTCCACCCTCATCTACATCCTCATCCCCTTCCATGGACAACATTGAGCCTTCATCCTCATCCACCTCTCCAATACCCCCATCTCAAACTACTAGTATCATTGTACATATGACTACTCCTAGCATAGGAGAATATCTTGTACATAGTGTCACATTTATACCTCTAATTATAGAGTTAATTAGGGATTTTGGTCACCCTAGTCATACCCCCTTAACCATCGATGTTGTTATCCCCATGGGCTCCTCCTCTAATCACATAAATTTTATGTATGGGGGAATCGATTCATCATTAGACAAACCTCTTGATAAAGAGCCCAAAGTATTATTTTTTAGCAACATCAATTTTTTGGATAACCCCTCATTTACCATGAGGTATTTTCAATGCTTTAATTGGTGAGGATGTGGTCTTGGCCACTATGAGCAAGGAACACACACTATTTTAGAGCCTCATTCTTAGCCCCCTCAAGACAAATCTAGTTTAGGATATGATCAACATTCTTTGATCGACCTCCTCGAAGATGATCTTCGATGCATTACCCTTGGCCTCGAGGAGGATAGTGATGATGAGTACATTGATCCTAAGTATGCTCACCTATCACCAGATGAATTTTTCCAAGTTTCCACAATTCATGCCATTCCATATGACACCTCAAAAGATGAATTCGATGAGCCATTTGAGGCACTTTCGATTGCCTCTGATAGCTCCAAAGAAGAATCATCTCCCATTATCCCCATTATAGATGTAGATAATTTTTACCTATGTCTATTTCCCATTCTACTTCCCATATTTCCTATGCTCCTCCCATTGGAGCACCCCGATGCACCCATACATCCCCCACCTCCACCATGGCCACCTCCACCTGATCCTTGCCCACCCATTCTAAATCAACTTCTTCCTCATGAGCATGTACAAGGGAACCTAAACTCTAATCCACCATCCCCTTCATTCCCCCAAGTCAACATGATCTCCATTGACTTATGCACACCCCTCCATAATCCAAATGATCTTGCACACCCCATCCCCATCAACACCAATCTCATTGACTTCAAGTGGATCTCATCCCCTCCATCTATCTTTGATTTCCTTCCCTCAGATCAATTACTCAAAGAATCAAATGTTTACTTTCCTCCTTCTCCCCCTTCCTCACCTTATTTCATTTATAATGTCAAATTTAGTGATACCACACCACCCCTCTTCGATAATGTCATAGATGACATTCACCTCATTCCCACCCCTCATCAGCTTGAGGAGGGTTCCCACATGCTCATTGAGGAAACCATCAATATCAACATCAACATAGACCCTGACAATCCCAAAATCCTTAAACTTAGAAAAAGTCTCTCATCTAAAGAGCAACAATATTTTTTCACACTCTTGACAGAATACCAATAAGTTTTTGCATGGTCCTACAAAGACATGCCTAGCCTTGATCTAAATCTCATTGTCCATAATCTCACATTAAATCCCAATGCCAAACCGATCAAACAAAAGTTGAGGAAACTTCATCCTACCATTGCCCTCATGGTCAAAGAAGAATTGCAAAAGCTATTAGATGTGGGCTTTATCCAACCAATTGATTATCCAGAATGGATCTCAAACATGGTGCCCATTGGCAAGCCCAATAGGGGGATACACATTTGCACTAATTTTTATGACCTAAACAAAGCATGTCCCAAGGATGATTTTCCTCTTCCCAACATCGATATGCTCATGGATTCCATCATTGGCCATGAAATGCTCTCCCTAATGGATGATTTTTTAGGATACAATCAAATTTGAGTCAATCTTGATGACCAACACAAGACAACCTTTACAACTCCTTGGGGGATATTTTGTTACAAAGTCATGTCGTTTGATCTCAAGAATGTAGGAGCTACGTACCAATGTGCCATGACTTACATCTTCCATGATTACATGCACAAAATCATTAAAGATTATGTGGATGATCTTTTGGCCAAATCTAAAACTCGTCATGAGCACATCGATGTTTTACGAAAAGTTTTTGATCGATTACTCGAGCATAATGTGAGACTCAATCCTAAAAAGTGCATCTTTGGCATCACTTCAAGGAAAATTTTAGGGTTCATAGTCTCCAAATGAGGTATTGAAGTGGACCCTAATAAAGTCAAGGCCATTGTCAAAATGTCACCCCCTATGACCCTCAAAGAACTTCATAGCTTGCAAGGAAAAATTCAAGTGATCCATCACTTCATTGCTCAATTATCAGATAAATGCAAGCCATTTAATCATATTTTACAAAAGGGGGTCACATTTCAATGGACCATAAAATGTCAAGAGGCTTTTGATGCCATTAAGCATTACCTCGCTTCCCTGCCAGTTTTATCACTACCTCAACCAGGCATTCCATTTCATTTGTACATATCCACTACTGATTTCACTCTAGGGACTATGTTGGCTCAGAAGAATGATGCCAATTGAGAACAAGCCATCTATTACATTAGTCATACATTGGTGAGTTACAAAACCAAATACGCATACGTGGAGAAGCTATACCTAGTTGTCATATTCACAACCAAAAATATTTACCACTACATGCTCAATCATACAACCTATGTCATTGCTAGAGAAAATCCATTGCATTATATGATGAGTCACACTTACACCAATACCCACACTACAAAATGGATAATGCTCTTAATAAAATTTGATCTTGAATTCATAAGTCAAAAATCCATAAAGGGTCAGGTCATTACCGACCAACTTGTTGAAGCTCCTCTTCAAGATGATAAACCACTTATCATAGAGCTTCTAGATGATTCCATCTTTAGTGTTACCAAGCTCGAAGAGCATGTCAAACCTGAGGATGAAGTCGATATTACCCTTTTCTTCGATGGGTCTAAGTGTGAACAAGGGGGAGGTGCTAGAATTATTTTCTTCATACCTCAAGGGGTTCCCATCCCTTTTTCATTTAAGCTCGACTTCCCCTGCACTAATAATAACATAGAATACGAGGCATTGATTCTAGGACTCCAGACCATTGTTGCCATGTGCATTAAATGTATCCAAATCATAGGTGACTCCCTCCTTATTGTTAATCAAGTTAAGGGGGTCTACCAATGCAAATGCCTAATCTTAAAGTCTTATAAATAAATTATCGATAAATTGTTAACCAACTTTGACTGGTATGACATTGAAGCTTTGCCAAGGTCATCTAATCATTTTGTAGATACCATGGCCTCTCTTAGGTCCCTTATTCTACAAAACCTCATTGATAGCATCACTCAAGTTCAAGTTACCATGCTTTCCCAATTAACTATCTCCTGAGAATCTTCTAATGATGAATGAGATGTCCATCTAATTTAGGTAGAGCCTTACCATGATGTATTTTCTCAAATCAAGGATTTCCTCAAACTTGGTACCCTTCCTATAGAATTACCATCAACTACTAAATGCACTTTCAAAAAAAGTAGCTTGATATACTCTCTTAGGGGATGTGCTTTATCATCATGGCTATGATGGTGTTCTTCTTCATTGTCTCAAACCACAAGAGGCAAGTTGGGTGATATCTCAAGCCCATGATGGTACATGTGGTGGTCATTTTAGTGGGATGGCCATCGCAAAGTGCATTTTATGCATGGGTTATTATTGGCCCACCATGGAACATGACTGTTGCACATATGTTAAGAAATGTCCTAAATATCAACATCACGCCAATTTGACCCATGTTCCATCACAAGATTTACAACCCATTCAAGCCCTATGGCCATTTTTACAATGGGGCCTGGATCTTATTGGGAAAATCTCCCCTCCATCCTTAAGATATCATACATTCATCATCATAGCCACAGAGTACTTTACCAAGTGGGTTGAGGCTATTCCTCTCACTAATATGATAGGACCTCGAATTGTAGAGTTTATACTACAACACATCATTTATCATTTTGGTATCCCTTCAAAAATCATATTTGATAATGGTCCCCCATTTAAAAATAAGGATGTTCAAGCATTATGCAACAAGTATCATATCCAACACAACTTTTCAACACCCTATTACCCCTAGAGCAATGGACAAGTTAAAGCTACCAATAAGACTATATGTGCCATTCTTAAGAAAATTGTACAAGAAAATCATAAATATTGGCACCTCCAACTCCCTTTGGTGCTCTAGGCTTATCGCACAAGCATCTGCACACTGATAGGGGCAACACCATTCTCACTAGTCTATGGTGTTAAAGCCATCATGCCTCTTGAGCTCGAGATCCCAACCCTATGCATATCCTTGCAAGAATTCATGGATGAGGACACAACCCGCCAAGCAAGGCTCGATCAACTCACTCTCCTTGATGAATGTTGAATCAATGCTCTTGAGCACCTTCACATTTATCAAGATCAAATCAAAAGAGCCTATGATCACAAAATCCATCCACAAGAATTCCAAGTTGGTGACCTTGTACTCAAAGAAAATCAACAAAACTCAAATCTTCCACCTCATTTACATGATAAGTTTGCTGCCAACTGGCTTGGTCCATTCATTGTCACATAAACATTTGGTTCAAGGGCCTATAAACTTATTACTCTCGAGGGATTTGAGGAACCTGAGCCCATCAATATCCTTCATTTGCATGCATTTAATGCCTAGCTCATATTCAACTCTGTTTTCTTGTACATAATCAATTACAAAAAAAACAAAAAAATAAAAAAAACATGAAAAATCAAACAACAACAAGCTCATGTCACAAGCACTCTTCACTTTCCAATTAGTTCACTTTCTTGCCATGTTCTTCTTATTTTTATTATTTTCTCTACTTCCTCGCACATCACTCCTAGTTGTATGGTCACGCTTCGAGTGGCTACGTACCATGGACCGGTGTGTTTCTCTCTTTCCTCTTTTCCCTCCTCTCTCCTATTTCTTCTTTCTTCTTATCTCCTCTTTCTTTTCTTTCTCCTTCATTTTCTATCATCTTTCACTCCATCACCATCTAATTACTTTTTCCATGCTTCGTTTTGTGTTCTCATTTTGTTTTAATCTAATGCTACCTTGGTCATCATTTGGTTAAGTTTGACACATGTCATTACAAAGGATTTTGGTTGTATTAATCAAGGGCATCTTCATAGTCATAGTGTAGACACCAAAATCCAGCCACTTGCAAGTCATCTATACCTTCCTGTCAGCCACATGTCAATCATTCATCCTTCCCGCCATTATTTGGCCCAAATCCACATCTTCCCGCCATTATTTGGCCCAAATCCACACCTTCCCGCCATTATTTGGCCCAATTTCACCTTTCTCGCCATTTTTCATCCCCAAATTTATTTAAATTATTATTTATATATATTTTTTAATATTTTAATATATATATAAATATAGTTTAAGTGATTTAATATAATCCGTCCATCCTTCATTTAATCTCATCTGTCCATCCATCTTAATCCGTTTCACAACCTAGATTTATTCTCTACCCTTGGATCCACTTTAATCTTAGCCACACATTCAAAGTGTCGTTAAAACCCTAAAGTGTGCCCTAAGAGTGGATTATAAATTGAGTCACTTTGATGGCTCAAACCCCGATCTTCTTCTCCTATATTTGCTATCTTTGCTATATTTTGGACCTATCTCTTCTATTTCATCTATCTCTTCAGCCATCCTTGCATCCTTTGCTCCGCATCCATCGCCGCATCCATCGCCGCATCCGTCGCCAAATTCGTCGCCATCTCTTCTGTAGCACTCTGCAGAATTCCACATTCTTGTCGCAAGTGCCTGCAGGTGTTTACCCGTAGCCATAGGACGCACGGCATCCGAAACCCGATTCGGAAGCACGCGGCGTTTCACGAGTGCACCAGGGTGCCTTCTAGGCCGATTTGAGGCAGCCACATTACTTCCAGTGCCCCCGGTCTAGCCGCGTTAACAAAAAATAGGTATAAATTAGTTTAAAGCAAGTAACTTCTTTTCTTTTATTAATCGTTGTTGAATTCTCGCATTCTATTTTTCTAGGGTTTTAAATTGTTTCTGAGGGCTCACACAGTGGAGCCCTCTTATTAATTTCTAACTCCTTGATAGTGTTAATGTGTGCAAGATTTTAATGGCAGATCTGGTGTGTTGATAGCAGTTGTTTAAGCTGGAGTGGTCCGAGCTACAGGATACAACAAAGCCCACTCACCTTGTTGGGGTTAAAGATATATTCTTCGGAGACGCCACCCATTGTGCCAGCTAGGGTTTCGGAGAACCCTAGCACAAACTATAATTTTTGTATCACGAAAAGGGTTACAGGCCCTATTGTACTCAAAAGGAGTTTTTAAACTCCGTTGATTAATAAAAATCGTTTGTTTTGTACAACTGTGTTCTGTCTTACTTTTTATCGTGACTTCTTTATCTTTTGTTTGGCGTTGTGTCTTTAATCTACACATAGTTTTCTAACCTCTTTACATGCACTTTTCCACAATATCCATTATTCAAACATTTATAGTTTTCCATGTTTTGTCTCTTTTATCTCTTACGTTGGGAGAATATTTGGGTTCTTTTGGTCATTTAGCCTTGCCTAGTATCTCAATCAACTTTTTATGTATCACTTGAGTGCTACAGGCCTTCTGGGTTATTTCACGTTTTATCTTGGACCATGCACACATCTCATATATTAGTTATATTTTGAGTCTAGGATAGATGAAACCAAGCATGCCTCTGGCCATAAAGTTAAAAATTTCCCCTGCTCATCCTATCATGCTATAATCTTACCCCAAGGATCCATATTGCAAAACAATAGAGGTATCATCATCAGTTGTATCAATTTTCATGGATTCCAAGGAATTTTAGATGTCCCCATCAGGGCTATATATGTCTGGTAGAATTGAAACAACATCGAAGAATTATGGAGCTATCAACATCAAGGCTATAGATGCCTGAATGGTAGTGGAGTATACCCTCATGTGGTGACATGTTTATCACATTAACAACCTTCTTTTGTATATATCTATGTCTACTCACAAATGAGCTAGCTTATAGTGGATTGAGTCACAATTGGTCAGCCTACCTTGCTCAAAATCAAGAAATGAACATCACTCCACACACATTGGTCTTTGAGAAACTTGACTCCCTTAGTTGGTCTTAGTATCTTCAAGCATTTATTTGATTAGTAAATGAGTTTGATTGATGTCACTAGGGTGTTTGAGCTTCCTAAAAGCACTTGCTAATAATTCATTCCTAGGATATATGCAATGACAAGTCATGCCACCTTTTTTCTTACAATTTATTCACATCCTATATCCATAGTGTCACGTTCACTCCTATCTATTCTATAGTTATGTCAGTACCATTGTGTTGACACCCTTGATTCATGAGTAGTGATGCATCATTAGGAATTTTTGAATGATAATAAAACATGCATACATATATCCATCTTATTACATTCATCATTTCATAACCATTACATCTCACATTAGTCACATTTATCATTTCATACTTTGAATCATCTATGAGTATCATCACATGCATCTAATTACATTCATTATATTCATACATAAATCATCATCAAACATCATACATTCATCATTGATCACATAATCATCATATAATGCACATCATTTTCCATAATATTTATATGATCTCACACAAATATTATACATCATAATAATCTTAGGCTTGGAGGCTACATAATCATGTCCTTTAGGCCTATAAACCTGCAATCACATTATCATCACATAGATTCTCATTTATTGACCATTTATAGTCTCATAACTCCCCTCTTATCTCAATCCTTAAGCCTATCTTCTACTACACTAATATCCCTATTGCTCCTCTCCTCAATAATATATGGTACCTGAAGATCATGACATGGATGGCTATCTAAACTATGGGTTTTTCAAGGAAAATAAAGGTTTACTCATCAATATTTTCTAGGACCCTTATAGTATCAATTGTGGGACCTCAAATTTCTTTCTAATCAGGATATCATCCATATAAATCACCCTCTCCACCTCTAATCAAATTAATGCCATTGCTCTTACCACTTTTTCCTATCTCATCATCACTTTAGCCCGTGCTCCAACTAACTCCACCCATTTTTGCTCCATCTCAAACACTACTCAATCCTTCTCTGCCACTATTATGTCCATATACTAATGCATTGCATCCCTCTCTACCATTACTACATCTAGCTATTAGCATAGAGCCTCCATCTCAATCATAACCATATATATTTGTTGGCATAGATCATATTTCTCTATCATTATCACTAATCTATCTTCCTAAAGTTGTGCCAATATCTACACTAGCCTATCCCTCTCTCTTATCACCTCCTCTTTCTCATGACCACTCCTCCCTCCCAACCACCAACAAAGCCTACTACTTCTCCACATCTCCAAGTCTCCTCACCTTTCTATCTTAGTCCTCCTATAGGCTATCTTGCTCTACCTAGAGAAATTCTACCTCCTCCTCATGCTTTACCTCTGGTAAGTCCTCTTACATTACCCCTGATAGGCATACCTCACTATCCACCTATCGTCATTATAGTAGTGGCTTCTCATTACCCCATCACCTTCTATCACATCATCACTTGCTACCCTCTTTGACGCTCCTCTTTCCTTCTAGTGTTGTGTCATGCTTCTAAAATCCTAGTATTATGTCATCCATAAAACATCAAACTTAGGGGTCATCCCCATGTCATCCCCATATACCACCTTGATTTCCTCATCTCGCTCATCCCCCACTAGCTCCACCTATGGTAACTCTAAGGTGGTTTTATTACTACAGTTCCTATAGATAATAGGTGGGTCAAGTAATCCTTCTCTCAGCCCAAACTATCATAGTACCTAAGAGAACTGGAAGAGCTCATGATCTATCCCATGTCGTCTCATCACCCATCTAACCTACCACACTCAACTAAAGTACACACCATCCTCTACACATATCAACCCTTACCTTTATGGCCTTCATACCACATCCTAGGTCCTAAGATCTACCTATAATCATTGATAGTATTCCCCACCCTTATTTCATGGTTATCCCCATGGTGCTTCCCTATCATATCACCATCTCAACACATAGGATCACCCCGCTATCATCTCTATGTCCATATTGTATGGTAGCCCCATTGGTTGGCATATCTTGAAGTGATACCACCCCTAGACCTGTAACAACACACTGCAATCCAAATCCACCCTCTTCCATCGATGCACCTCGTACAACTTGTATATCTATGTCAATAGCACTATTCCCAAACTTATATTGTTGTCTTCTTGATTAACTCCATAACCAATCCCAACAAATTTCATGGAAATAATGCACCACTAGAATCTGGTAGTATGACATTGGATATTAAGAACATCAAGACTAATTATCATACTAATAGTCTCTCCTGAAGGTAATCCACTAGATATTATATCCTACCACTTCTTGTGTCAACTGGCCTCCAATAATCACCATATATCTGGGGCATAACCTCTTCCTTATTCATATTTGTATGGATAGGAATACCCTCCATTGGTAGCCAAAAAATGTGGTACATGTTCTTAGGTGCCATTGTAATCTCCCATATAGGAAGGTGAAATATCCCCTCTATTAGGGTCCCATCACTCTACTATTGTCAATAGGTAATTTTAATCTGCATGTATGGTCTCAATTCATGCCACCTCTCTTGGACCTATCATCCCAACCACTCTCAATCATCCTCATTCAGCTTATCCCTAGCACTCAAAAACATAGTGCCAAATGTATGTCATGGTCATAATAATTTCAACTGCAATCATCACCACAAAATCATTAGCACACATTTTCCATTTCATACATATACAATAAAAATCATACAAATTTTCAATTTAAAAAAAAAATCTTGCCCATTCCATGATGGTACCGTTTCAAAATTCCATTCATTATTTCACATTTCCATTTCAAACAAAAAAATCTCCCCCTATTTATTTATTTTGCCAAAATAATAATAATAATAATGCAAAACAATAAAAAAAAGGGCCACAATACTTATCAACTCTACACACCCTCCAACTCTCACTACTATGCTCTCTAACTATCTTGTCCACCAACTTCTTCCTTCTCCTATTTCTCTATTTCTCATTTTTGTTGCAAAATGAGCCAAACAATACCTATTTATAGCTTTGCACTACTAACCACCCACATAGGTCATCAACCACGCTGGGCAGTCACCAATGTGCAATGCAACTACCCTAGGTAGTTTCTAGGTGTTGCACAACAACCCTAGGTGGTTGGCAAGATAATTTAAAAAAACCATAACTCCATTTTTTGCAAATAACCCCTAAATTCCCCCTATTTTGCAACTTAATTTCATATTTGATCTCCTTTCTATCCACATTTTTCAATCACCTCATGGTTTTCATCCATTTATTTCCATCCACTTGCTTCTTGAGGGGGTAGACATTACCCACAAAATTGTGTCTCAAATTAGTTGAATTGCCTAAACACTCAATTTTGGAGTTTTTCAAGTCCAAGAATCTTTGCTCAAGGCTATCATTAACCCCATTTTTCTAGGAAAATAGAAAATTTCATCTTCTTTTCTCAAAATTCTAATTAAAAATTTAACTCAAAGACTCAAAATTCTAATCAAAATGATCTCATCAATCTATCAAAGGTTAATATTTGAAGGTATTCATCCATTCCATGATTGGGGCATCCTACATTATCCTTGATTTGAGATAACCCTAAATCACTTCTTTTAAGTTGAAGATAATTCTTCATCATTCACCAATTATTATCCCTCCCCATCATCAATACAATAGTCAGTGTCATTGATTTTTGCACCATATCATGATTACACAATGTGGTACAAAAAGGGGCATGTGTAAACACCTAAAAAGTGTCACATTTGCAATGGTTAACTATTAATATTTAATAAATTGTGCAATTACCTTAATTAATATTATTGCAGCCTTAAAAATATTGATGTTCACTAATCGATCCCCTTTGACCATCTTAAGCACCTTCCTATGCCAAACCCACGGTCATATTGATACCATTCCTTTATTTTAACCCCGATTCACATAACTTTAGTTGGTATTAATTCCCCTCTTTCCTCCACATTCCAAGCCCAATTAATGCATTTGGATGAGGATTCCTTCCACCCAAGCACATTGATGAGAAATACCATTTTTATGGGTGAGGAATCTCTCCATAAAAAAAGCATTAGTGAGGCATGTCATAATGCATCATAATGTGTCATAGAGCGTCATAGGGTGTCATAGCCCAAATAGAGAAAGTTGCACATTTGTCCAACCAAGTGGGGAAACCTAATATTCCTCCCTTCCCTCACCCAAGCCACTTGTCCCTCATCCTCTTACCCCCTCATCAATCTCCTCCACCATTGGGAAATATTACAAATAGGTCCCAATTTCATTTCACTCTCATATGAGCACACAAAATACTAAAAAAAAACTACCCAATTTTCATTGGATCTATTGTGTATGCTTTTGACTTTGTGATTGTAGGTAAATAATTCAAAGATATCAAAGGTATCGATCATGGAGTCTTTGTGAAGTGTTTGCTCATATTTGTTTTAGAACTACACCCACCTTCAACATCCAAACTGCACTTGATTTGCATTAGAGGCTCTAAAAAAATCCAATAAGGTCCAAATCCAAGCCTAAAACCTCTACCAAAAAATATTAGCAATCACCTTGGGTGGCTACATGAAATCCAACCACCCTAGGTAACTAAACAGAGCAAACCACACTGGACAATTGTACCTCAAAGGAAAATAGTGACTCCAAATTAGCAACAAACTACCTAGAAAGAAAAATTTAAGTAGTTATCAGGTTTTGTAAGCATTTTACAAAGTTTAGTAACTTTGTAATTGATTTTATAAGGTTTTGTATTGATTTTATAAGCTTTTTTAATCCCTTTTCATGATTTTGGGTTGTAAGGCATCACAGATGCTACTAATGCTTTCATTATTATCTTGTGTGTAGGTATTGGGATCCACATAGAGGCTCAAGAGATCAAGAATGATACTTCAAAACCCTCCCATAACTTGTGTGATCGAGGAGATAATTTATGATGCCATAGAATTCATTTGCAAAGAAAACCCTCTCTTTTGGGAGGTCTATTGTAATCGAAATGGTTGATTTGTAACACAAATAAATTCTATTAATGCAATATCAAGTTTCCATTTTGTTTATTTAAATTTTTATGGTGCATTTTCTCATTAACAAATACCACCAAGAATTAAATCCAAATGGATGAAAACCAGGTAGATGTTGTAGGAGTATTGAAACATTTAATCATGACCATTGCAAGACATTCTAATTTAGTGGTAGTCCAACAAGTTATAGTGGTTGAACTTCCTCCATATTTTAGCATGTTATTATAAAGAGAATCAAGAGAATGTATGTGTAATATTTCTAGGGATAGATAATTTTAAATGGACTATACCCATATGAAGGTACCTTGATATGGGAAAATGATATAAATTGAAAATGAGCCTTTATGCAACTACTTGCTACATAAACTAGATGAAGGTGGTGTGGTGAAATAGAATCAATTTCTAGAGTTTATAGACAAAAAAGTCACAAAGTATGACCATATGTTTAAAAAAATACATGATTATTAACATACTTTAGGATGAAGAAGACTCAAAAGTAAACTTTGAAGAGACTAATGTAGGGAATTATCTAATATTTGAAGAGCTACCTAGTATCCTAGTTATGACCAGTAGAGAGGCATAGGGGTCTAATGGAGTATGTATTATGCATTTTTATGATATAAGAATTAGATATGGGGAAAGCATAGATATTCAATTTAATTAATCTATAAGGTATTTATACTAATATCACATTTAGATTGTTATTTAATTGAGCTTATAATGTGGCCAAATATGAACTATTATGCACTACCTTAATGAAAGTGGAGAATATGAGGATGAAGAATCTCAAAATATTTTATGACTCTGAGATAGCTATAGATCAGACCAATTAAAAATTCACCACTAAGAACAAACATCTAAATTGATACAAGCATAGGGTATGGGGTATGCTAGAAAGTTTTAAGACTCATGAAAACAAGACAATTTCTTGAGAGCTGAACATTAAATTACACAAATTAACATCCAACACAAAAACAATTAGTTGGAAGTGGTTGTCAGTTTAACAGTCCTAATAATTTTAGTTATTGTAAATTCTTCAATGATAATAAGCAAATCATTGAATTCCTTATAAAAAATATCAATATGTTAAAAAAATAGGTATGAGGATGATATAAAAATGGGGTAATTTAGTTGAATATAAACCAACTTCCAAAAGGACTAATCATGTTAGAGTATATTCAATCTAGATCACAATGCCAAGAAATACAACATCAAAATAAAAGTATCCTCTTATCACTTTATCAAAATTTTAAAAGGGAATTTTTCTTATTCAAAGAGCTCTATGAGACATATGGATATATTATTGCCTACTCCAAATATTTAAATATGTACAATATAAGCATCATAAAGCATACTTTTGAGTTGGAGCTTGGTGTGAAGAATTTTATGTAGAAGCAAAGGCCTATATACATAAAATTGAGGCAATCATGAAAAGGACCTTCTAAAACTCCTACAAGACAAAAATCATCTTCCTTGGGTAGCCAATCCAATATTAGTGTGGATAGCCAACCTAGAACTAATGTGGAAGAAAATAATGATAATGTTATGTGTTGATTTTAGGAATTTGAATAGGGCATCATCAAAGATCCACTACCCTCTAGATGTCATGACAAAATCTTACAAAGGTTGGTATAATCATAGTTATTATCACTCCCAATGGTTTCTTAAGATATAATGAAATCTAGGCCAAGGATCATTATCAACACAACTTTTACCACCAAATGAGGGACTTTTACCTATCAATGAATGCATTTTTAGTTGTTAAATATAAGGACCAACTTTCAATGAGCTATGGAAATTGGTTTCATCATTTTTGTATATGAGATCATGCTTATAAACCTCAATGATATAATTATCTTTTAAAATGAAATAAATAAGCATGTTGAACATATAGAATCTATTTTACAAAGGTGTAGGAAGTTTAGTATCTCAATTAAACCTAAAAAGTCAAATGTTATGGTCTAATAAGGAAACATTTTAGGGCACCATTTTAGGGCACATGATGTCTAAATATAGCATATCCATAGATCCCAATAGGATAAAATCAATGCAAGACCCTCCCTTACCTATCTCTATCAAAATAATCTAGTCCTTCCTTATTAGAGATAGATATCTATATGAAAAAATTTCTATGCCAAACCTAAGAGACCACATAGCATAAATAAAGGAGATAGACCCTAATGATTAGCCTAGATGGATAGGAGACATCAATATATACTTGATATCTAGAGAAGTTATAAAATATTTGACAAAGAATGAAAGTGCTCAATTTAGGTAGAAAGCAATGCATTATATATGGATGGGAAATTTAATTTTCCAAAAGTGATATAATAGAGTATTGTTAAGATGGATCAAAGAGGAAATATAAAATCCCTAATAAAATAATATTATGAAGAAGGAGGGAACTATTCTACCCAAACCATAGCACATAAGATCCTAAAGAAACACATGCTTATACTGAGAGGGGGGTGAATAGTATAAGATAAAAAATTCTTTTCAAATAATAACTATAATAATATGAATGCAATAATAAATCAATGCACAATTTCCATACACATAAGAGACAATATTTTTACGTGGAAACACCCTTTCGGGAGAAAACCAAGGCAAAATATTGCTTATATTTCTTCAATAAACTTTGTGGGCACCAACCCATAGGAGACACCAATCCCCTTATACAAGTTTTTGGGCACCAACCTATAGGAGACACCAATCCCATTATACAAGTTCATGGTACCAACCCACAGGAGACACCAATATCCTTGAGTTATAAAACTCGGGTCTGAAGGCACCAACCTTATGTTCACAAATTCAGTTCAAAACTTTGCTTTGGTCTGCTAAAAAATCTGATCAATATTTATTCATTATAATCCATTATGTACCTTGCTTTTATTTGTTAAGTTCTTCCCTTTTCTTGAGTTTGTTTTCTTAATATTGCACTTGGAAATAAAACTTATAATATAGTAACATTCATTCTTCCCTTTTCTTGAGTTTGATTTCTTCTACTTACTTGGAAATCAAACTTGCAATATAGTAACATTCATTCTTCCCTTAGACAATAAAAATTACACTTATATCTCCTATATTAGGGTTACAAGATATTATGTAGAGTATTACCTCACTTTTGTCAAATTGTGGATAACTTTTACTACTTCAAAACCTGTGCTCGTCACTTTGTTCCATGATCTCTATTGAATTCAATCTTGTGTAGCATTGTTAACACATTTTACCCTCCAACAAATGCATCTTCAAAACACACTGTGTACTCACTATCTGCACTGGCATATTTAAACCATGTTGACCCAACGCCTTTGTGTTGTATGCATTTCCTGCTCACTAACATGCACCTTTATGAGCACTTAGACTTTTGTGTGTATGGGTGGCTTTCACTCCATTATTTCGATGATCGCGCTTGATCTTCTTTTTATTAGTTTTTCTCAACTATGTTAACTCTTGTAAAAGCTCCTTCTTGCTAATGTTTCGTTGGCTACATCAACAATTTTAGGCATTGCAATATTCTTTACAAATGTAGAGTGATAATCCCTTTATTGTATTCCAATTGTTGTGACCAAATGAACTCGCTATATCCATTCCCAATCTCATTTGCTTAGCTTCCAATGTTTCAATGTTATACATGGTGCTTGATGATCTTCATGATATCTATTATCAATGATGCTACTTGCAAACACCACTTTCTATCAATGGCACCGATCTCTCAATAATTTTCTTTGATAATTTTGGTCTTACTTTGTTGTATCTTTCACCTGGACTATGCTAAATTTCCTCAAATGTTGCTGAATATAACTTTGCTGGATTGGTGCTTTTAATTACTCTTGTTTTTTTAGTTGGGTGTCCACAATGACTATCTACAACTACCATTTCAATCTTAGAATCGATGTAGGATTTGGATATGTGGCACTTCAATTTATGTTTCAAAACTGATCTTATCCAATAGACGTACAATGGATCCCAATAGCTAGTCTGCCTACCTATTTGGTGTGCGCAGCAAATATTACCTGGCGTGTCTACCTCCAATGTGATCTTTGAATGTTAAATTTTCATATCCAGCATCACTTCCCCTTTGTGCCAATGAAAATAGTAGCAAATTTCTTCAATGGTGTCATGGTTATGATCCAATATACCTACCTCAAAACTATCATATTTAATTTTCATTCACCATGCTTCATCCCTTTCACCATTGTAACATTTCACCCGATTCTCTAGATATCGAGGACACACGATCGATAATTTCCTTTTTAAACATTTTTTTGACTTTTTATTTATACATATATTTTCACCAGCTTGCTTTGGTGCCCTAGAAGTCGGCTCATATACGCATTTCATGAATATTATAAATATAATATTTAAAAAATTTAATTTTAAATATTTCAACCTTTGCCCATTGCACACATTAGAAATATTTAAATTTTTAATTTAAATATTTCAACCTTTGCCCATTGCACACATTAGAAATATTTAAATCTTTAATTTAAATATTTCAACCTTTGATATTACATCACCCTTGAAGAAAATATATTTGCCTTGAATAATTCATCCATTGTTTGCTAGCAACCAAGTCGGCCTTTGACATCAATGACAACTCAATAATTCTAACAATCTCCCCCTTTGTCATTGATGGCAACCCTGCAAAGAAAACTATCCTTTACTACAACAGGATCACAAGCTGCTCCCCCTTACTAAAATTCCAAACTGCTCCCCCTTACTAAAATTCTCCCCCTTTGACATCAATGGCAAAGGCTTCTTGGGGCTAAAGGATAAGACACTTGACAATGCCCCCTTACTACCTGCTCTTACTGAGACATTCAATGATGAGATGGGAGTGAAACTACTCCCAACTTACCTCTGAGATACTCAAAGGTCTCCTTTGGAAGTGGCTTGGTAAAGATGTCAGCAATCTGTTCCTTTGTAGCAATGTATTCCAACTTGACTTGCTGATCAGTCACTTGCTCTCTCAAAAAGTGATACTTGATCGAAATGTGCTTGGTCCTTGAATGCATCACCGGATTCTTCAAAATATTGATGGCACTTGTATTATCACAAAGTATGGAGATAGGATGATCATGCTCTACTTTGAAATCACTTAAGGTTTGTTTCATCCATAAAACCTATGTGCAACAAGCAGCTACTGCAATGTACTCCACCTCTGCAGTAGATAAGGACACTGATGCTTGTTTCTTACTTAGCCAAGAGACCAAACAGTCTCCAAGAAAAAATGCTCCTCCACTTGTGCTTTTCCTATCATCCACACTGCCTGCCCAATCCGCATCTGTATATGCAGTGAGAGTGAAATTATCGCATCTGGGATACCACAGTCCAAACTCCATAGTTCCTTTCAAATACTTGAAGATTCTTTTTACTGCCTGTACATGTGTTTCCTTTGGTGCAACTTGAAATCTTACCACCAATCTGACTACCTGCATTATATCTAGCCTTGTAGCTGTGACATATAGTAAACTTCCAATCATGGATCTATACAAAGTTTGATTAGCCTCAAGAGACTCATCATATTTACTTAACTTACATCCTGTAATCATGGGGGTACTCACAAGATTGCAATCCTCCATCCTGAATTTTTTCAACATTTCTTTTACATACTTGGTTTGAGAGAGAAATATACCTTTATCTGACTATGAGATTTGCAAACCAAGAAAGAAGGATAGCTCACCAAGCATTGACATCTCAAATTCTCTTTGCATACATTTTGTAAATTCTTGACACATCTTGTTATTACTACCTCCGAAAATGATGTCATCCACATAGACCACTACAATTAACTGGTCATTTCCTTCATTCTTGATGTATAGGTTGCTATCAACTATACCTTTTTTGAAACCCTATTCTTGGAGGTATTTATCCAACCTTGAGTACCAAGCCCTAGGGGCTTGCTTTAGTCCATAGAGAGCCTTCTTCAATTTGCATACATAGTCTGGCTTGTCTGTCAGGCTGAAACCATCTGGTTGCTCAATGTAGACCTCTTCCTCTAAGTAACCATTAAGAAATGCTGATTTTACATCCATTTGGTACACTTTGAAGTTTCTAAAACTTGAAAAGGCCAAGAACATTCTTATGGCCTCAAGATGAGCAACAGGAGAAAATGTCTCTTCAAAATCAATTCCCTCAACTTGTGCATAGCCTTTGCACACAAGTCTTGCTTTGTTTCTGACAACCTGACCATCTTCATTCAACTTGTTTTTGTAGATCCATTTGGTGCCAATTACATTCTTGTCTTTTGGACGTGGGACAAGTTCCCAAGTCTCACTCTTCTCTATTTGATCTAACTCCTCTTCCATTGCCTTAATCCAATATTTATCTTCACTTGCTTCATTGAAATTCTTTGGCTCAACTTTAGATAGTAAAGAGAAGTTGGCATGTTCACCTGTACCTATTATTTTCCTCCTTGTTTGTCTCTCATCTAGATTCCCAATAATCAGATCTTTCGGATGGTTCTTTTGCACATATCTGGATGGTGTCTTGAATGGTATTTTGGGGGTGTTCTTGAGGGTGTCCTCTGATTCTCATCTTCTTTAGTTTCTTCATCTTTGCAACTTTCTCCTTCTTGATACACGATCTCTTGAGCTGGTTCTCTTAGATCTATTTCTTCATCAACTCTTACATTTGCACTTTCCACAATTTTATGTGATCTTTTATTGTAGCATCTATAGGCTTTGCTCTTTGAAGAGTATCCAAGGAAGATACCCTCATCACACCTAGAATCAAACTTACCCAAATATTTTTCTTCTCATCTAATGTAGCATTTGCTTCCAAAATTTTTGAAGTACTTCATAGTAGTTGGTCTTCCCTTCCAAAGCTCATACAGAGTTTTGTGGTGATTTACTCTTACTTGAGCTCTATTGATGATATAAATAGTTGTATGAATCACCTCTCTCCAAAAAGCATCAAAAAGCTTAGACTCATTTAGCATGGCCCTAGACATACCTTGAACAATTATGTTCTTCCTTTCAACTACTCCATTCTATTGTGGAGTTCTTGCTACTGAGTATTATCTCTTGATTCCATGTTGTTCACAGAATTCTACAAATTCATTTGAAGTGAATTCACCTCCTCTGTATGATCTTAGACACTTGATATTTTTGCCTATTTCATTTTCTACAAGTGCCTTGAATGCTTTGAACCTTTCAAAGGCTTATGATTTTTCTCTTAAGAATGTTACCCAAGTCATTCTAGAATAATCATCAATAAACAACATGAAATAATTCTCACCTTGTAAGCTCTTTGTCCTTGTAGGGCCACATAGATCGGTGTGAATTAGCTCCAAAGGCTTGGATGAAGAGAATTCCTTTGATTTGAAACTTGATCTTGTTTGCTTACCATGTTGGCACTATGCACAAATCATGCTTGGGGGTTTGGCTATCTTGGGAAAATCTCTGACTGCCTGTTTGTTGCTTATTTTCACCATGTTGTCAAAGTTCAGGTGGCCCATTCTCCTATGCCATAACCAACTCTCATCCTCTTGTGATAAAAAGTATTTTTCTCCCTTAATTTCGCTCAACATGTAGAGATTGTTTGTAGTTCTACAGGCATCTGCAATAAGCTTTCCTATCTTGGATTTCCTGATCTCACATCCATTTGGGTGAAATGTGAGTGTATGCCCTTGATCACATAGTTGACTCACACTTAGAAGATTGTGCTTCAACCCTTCAACATATAACACATTCTCTATCCTTGATCTTCCATTATCCAGGCTCAAGGTTCCCTTTCCAACAATTTTGGTAGAAGCATTATCACCAAATTTCATTGTGCCTCCATTTATTTCTTTGAGAGAGAAATTTGCTTTTGTCACCTATCATATGGCTTGAACAACCACTATCAATGTACCACTGATTTCCTTCATTTTGCACATGAAGAGTTGTTTGTACCAACATAGACTTCTCCTTTTCTTGTTCCATTTTCTTTTTCCAAACTTTGGAGGACATATCCTTTTGAACAGTTTGACCATCCTCCTTCTTGCTTGATTTTGGAAGTTCAGGGAACACCGTTCTACACCATTTAGTTGTATGCCCAAAATTATTACATTTGTAACAAATGATGTTGTAATCCATGAGAGGTGCAAATGAATTGAAATTCCTCTTGGTGAAGCCAAAATCATTTTTAGCACGAACCCTGCAATGTACAACTTTATGACCAAATTGGTTACATGAAAAACAATAACCATGGAAGAAATATTGAAACCTATTTGATTGCCTTGGAGGATATGGCCGCATGGTTCTCTCATTGTTGTTTCTATGATTGACCTTGGTCCATGATGATTCTTTGTTTTCTTCCTTCTTGATGCTTCCACTTCTCAACACATCAGCATAGGTCTCAAGATCTTCTTTAATTATTTTCTTTGATGCCTCTGTTTCTTTTGAGCTTGACTCCTCCTTTTGTTTCTTTTGAATTTCTTCAAAACCAAGTCCAATATTTATAACCGAATATCTTTGTGCTTTGATAATATCATCCAAGATTTTTGTGCTTTTCTCAAACCTAATATTTTGTTGTAGCTTATCATTAGATTTTTCCACTTCCTTCCTTAGAGAGACAACCTCATGTTCCAATTTTTCACATTCCAACTCTTTTGCCTTTAATTGCTCAGTCATAACTTCTTCAATTCGCTTTGCCTCTTCAATTTTCACTTTTAAGTCGATGAGATCTTGTGAAAGCTTTGCCTTTGTCTTCTCATCCTCTTGTACTTGAGTCTTCAATCTTGAGTTCTTCTTTCTAAGCCTCTTCAACTCTTCAAGAGCAAAAACAAGTTCCTCTTCTATGTCAACTATGGCTTCCTCTTCATTTTTTGGATTTTTCTCCTTTTCTTGGATTTCAACAATAGGAGCATCTTCTTTCACCTCCATAGCCATGTGTGTTCTTGTAAGATCTTCCTTCAAGCTGTTAGGCTTTCACGAAGGAACCTGCTCTGATACCAATTGAAGAAACACACGCTTATACTGAGAGGGGGGTGAACAGTATAAGATAAAACTTTTTCTTTCCAAACAATAACTAATAATAATAAATCAATGCACAAAATCCATACACATAAGAGATAAGATTTTTACGTGGAAACACCCTTTTGGGAGAAAACCATGACAAAATATTGCTTTTATTTCTTCAATAAATTTTGTGGGCACCAACCCATAGGAGACACCAATCCCCTTATACAAGTTTGTGGGCACCAACCCATAGGAGACACCAATCCCCTTATACAAGTTCATGGGCACCAACCCATAGGAGACACCAATCTCCTTGAGATGCCAACCTTAGGTCTAAAGGCACCAACCTTCTTTTCATAAATTTGGTTCAAAACTCTACTCTGGTCTGCACAAAAATTTGATCAATATCTGTTCATTATAATCCTTGATGTACCTTGCTTCTACTTTTTAAATTATTCTATTTTCTTGAGTTTTCTTTCTTACTATTATTCTTGGAAATCAAACTTGCAATATAGTAACATTCATTATTCCCTTAGACAATAAACATTACACTTATATCTCCTATATTAGGGTTACAAGATATTATGCAGAGTATTACCTCACTTTTGCCAAACTGTGTACAACTTGTACCACTTCAAAACTTGTGCTCCTTATGACTTTGTTCCACAATATCTATTGAATTCAATATTGTGTAGCACTGTTAACACATTTTACCCTCCAAAAAATGCGGCTTCAAAACACACTGTGTACCCATTGTCTACACCGACATCTTCAAACCATGTTGATCCAACAATGCCTTTGTGTTGTATGTGTTTCCTGCTCACTGACGTGGACCTTTATGAGCACTTAGACTTTTGTGTGTATGGGTGGATTTCACTCCATTATTTTGATACTCACACTTGGTATTCTTTTTATTGGTTGTCCTCAACTATGTTAACTATTGTAAAACATCCTTCTTGCTAATGTTTCATGGGCTGCATCAAAAAATTTCTTGATCTTCTTGTAACGGTTCCTAGGCATTGGAATATTCTTTATGGATGTAGAGTGATAATACCTTCACTGTATTCCAACTGTTGTGATCAAACAAACTCGCTATATCGACACCCAATCTCCTTTGCTCGGCTTCCAATGTTTCAACGTTACACATGGTTCTTGATGATTTTCACGATATCTATTATCAATGATGCTACTTCCAAACACCACTTTATCTCAATGGCACTGATCTCTCAATAATGATCTTTGATAATATTGGTCTTAATTTGCTATATCTTTCACCTGGACTATGCTAAATTTCCTCAAACATTTTTGAATATAACTTTGTTGGATTGGTGCTTTTAATTACTCTTGTTTTTTTAGTTGGGCGTCCACAATGACTATCTCCAACTACCATTCCAATATTATAATCGATGCAGGCTTTGGATATGTGGCACTTCAATTTATATTTCAAAACTGATCTCCTCTAATAGATGTGCAATGAATCCCAATAGCTATTCTACCTTCATATTTGGTTTGCATAGCAAATACTACCTGGCGTGTCTACCTCCAATGCGATATTTGAATGTTAAATTTTCATCTCCAATGTCACTTCCCCTTTGCGCCAATGAAAATAGCAGCAGTCTTCTTCAATGGTGTCGTGGTCATGCTCCATACCTACCTCAAAACTATCCTATTTTATTTTCATTTGCCATGCTTCATCCATTTCACCGCCGTAACATCTCACCCACTTCTCCAAATATCGAGGACACATGATCGATATTTTCCTTTTTGAAACATTTTTTTTTACTTTGTATTTATACAAATATTTTCACCAACTTGCTTTGGCACCCTAGAAGTCAGCTCATATATGCATTTCATTAATATAATAAATCTAATATTTAAAACTTTTAATTTTAAATATTTCAACCTTTTCCCATTGCACACATTGGAAATATTTAAATATTTAATTTAATATTTCAACCTTTGCCCTTTGCACACATAAGAAATATTTAAATCTCCAATTTAAATATTTCAACCTTTGATATTACATCACCTTTGAAGAAAATATATTTGCCTTGAATAATTTATCCACTATTTGCTATCAACCAAGTCAACCTTTGACATAAATGACAACTCAATAATTCTAACAGATCCTAAGGGTAGGATATTATTTATCTACAATATTTTTTTATTGCTTCCAATGGATTAAATAATGTAGGGATAATTGTATAGAATGTGAAGAGAGTGCAAATTCCCTTGAAATACATAATTGTTAGTGAACCCTTATAGTGGTGGGGCCTTCATTTCATTAGGAAGAGCAATTCACTATCTAGTATAGGACTAGATTGATCTTAACTACAATTGATTGTTTCACTAGATGGGTTGAAGTGATAGTTCAAATTTTGTTAGACATAATCACAAGGTTAGGGCTCCATCTATGATACTCACCAACAATGCTACTACTTTCATAGGATTCAAGATGATGAATCTTGCATTAGATTATGGGTTTATGCTCAAGATAACCTTTAATTACTATCCCTAGAGCAATGGTCTATCAAAATCAACAAATAAGAATATTGTAAGGATCTTGAAGAATATTATAGATAAATCATAGAGGTATTGGTATAATAAATTGAGCATAGAACTATGTGTATACCAAGTGATACCTAAAGACTCTATAGGATCATATTTCTATAAATTAGTTTTTGGAAAATATTTGTGCTACCAATTAACCTATATTTCCTCTCCCTGTAAATATCCCAATAAATAGATCTTGAAGATACTTACATCAAGCTAATGGAATAATTATTGAATGCCCTATTAGCCCTACAAGAAGAAAAAAAAAAGTGTTCAAAGGGATGATTCAAAATTAGATGGTAGTTAAATAATAGTTTGGAAAAATGGCCACTAAGATGAATTACAAGGAATAAAAGAGACAAAGAACATTAGATGAATCTCTAGAATAAATTCCACCTAGATTGCCTTTCATCATAGCACCAAAGATAAAAATATATAATTATAAATAACATTAGCAATGGTAAGCTCTATGGTATAAGATACAATGAGGTAAAGGTATGGAAGATAGGAGGGAGGCCCACATGGGTCTATGTTTAGAAAATTTGTAGTAATGGAAGTAAGCTAGCATCCTACCAAATAACAATAACCACCTACACTCGAGAAAGGGGGAATTCCTCTTGGAGTATCTCCTCTTGAATTATTGATAATTAAGGGCTATCTTATAACCATAACCCATTACACCATTCCATTTTTTATTTATTTTTATCCATCTTGTTTCTCCCTTTTTATTTCTTCTCTTCCTACTTCTTCCTATCTTTTTTCTACCATATATCCATCATCATCAATAAATAAAGCTTGTTTCTCTTGGAGGCATCTCACCTCCCACCATATCCCATGTCACTATAACTAGTCCAATCACTTCATTACCCCTCCCACCATAGAGTTCACCACATAAAATCCATGAATATCCTATATCTAGTCTCTCAACTAGTTGAAACCTTGGATTAGATGGAAAAAATACTATCTACTTCCACCTCTCCATTCACATACATCTCCAAAAAAATTTCCTTACCCACCATAACATCCCATCCTCCTAGTCATCTTATCATTTAGGCTAAGTAGCTCTTGTTTGAAGTGATGAAATTACCATCTTCAACTAAAGTGACTAAATCTATGAAAGTAGTCCCTAGAACCAACTTCAACTGCAAATCCTACCCAAGATTTTGGTTGTGATATTACTATTATCTAGAGACAACCAATTTCCAATAGGAATTTAAGTCCCTCCAAGTAGAGCAGAGAAAAGTATAAGAGGGCAAGTGGATAAATGACAAGACCTCTAAATAACTACTCATCATGCAATCCCACTTGGCATCTAGTAATGGAAGGGTCCTCATCAAAATTTCATCATCAATGACCCCTCTAAATCCTTTACTATGCAAATCAACATTACACCTAGAGTATTGGATTTGTATCTAACTAGAACAAATCCATACTAGATAGTCATGCTAGTGAAACAAATCTCCACTAGCGTGGCCATAAGATTTGACCAAATGGGATAGTGGGAGGGGTAGGTAGGAGGTATCATATTCTAGTTGGAGACCACCTCTCCATTATTCCTGCTCCCTTCCCTGCTCCCCCAGTGGTGATCCTAGTTAGACCATGTTTTCCTAGGAGGTGCCTTCTAGAGGATTACCTCCTTTTCCATTTTTTTGGCATTAGCTAGGATGAGCTGGTTTGTATGGTCATATTGGTTGCAGATCTGTAGTGCCTCCTTGATGGTCGAATCATCCTCTACTTGCCTATCTCATGATATTGTTCTATTAGTTCCTCTCCATATTTTTGGGTGGTCTTTGGAGGGAGACCAAGTGCTTCTTACCGTGGTTGAGGGATTTCCTAGATAGTTTCCTATTATGGCTATGGTGGAAAAGGATTTGTGGCCTATGTAGTCTTTCTATGTGGTGTCTTGTTGGACCTCTTTCTCCATAGCTCTTTGTGGTCTTGGTTGAGACCAGGGGTTTTTTGTGTCTATAGAGGAGAGGTTTTTGAGCTCAAATTTTAGATTGGATGTCTTGGCCCGTTACACTTGGTGTGGTCTATTGCGTATCCTATGTGTGATATGGTCCAACAAGTTCCCTTTCCACATATTTAGTGGTATTTGGAGTGAGAGCATGCACTTTCTTATCATGGAGGGGGAATTTTTTGAATGGTTTCCTATTTTGGAAGTAGAGGATAGGGTTGTGTGACCAAGTTATATTTTGCATGGTGTGTTTATGGATATCTTCCTCCATAGCTTTTTAGGATCTTGTTCAGGGACTCGAGGCTTTCTCATTTACCATGGATGGGGGTTTAGAGACCCCTTCAATTTCATATATTTGGTCCAATGGCTAGTGGTGTGGAAGTTTCAGTGAACCTTTCTTTGTGGTGTTTTTTGGTCTCTTTAGAAGGAGATCCCATGCTTTCTCGATGGTTGTAGTGGAGAGGTTTTAGTGTTGGATTCTAGGGCTTAGCCTTGATCTATTGGAGTTTCTTCATCTTATAAAGAGAAGCATATTCCTTTGAACTATTTTCCTTGCAACTTTTTGAGGTCTTAGAGGAGGACCTGGTGCTTTCACATTGGCTATAGAGAAGGGTTCAAGGTTTGGTTTCTTTGTTACCTTCTTGGAGAGGTTTTTTGGTGGAGGTGTTTGTGGTCTACTTCTTCTCAAGGTTATATTTACTTTTATCTCCTCTTATAGCTACCTCTTTTTTTTCTAGCTCAATTCCTCTAGGATAGCTGGCTAGTGTAGGGTTTCCTTGGTACAAAACCTCTCCCCTTGTCCAAGTGCTAGAGTTGGTTTCCCTGAGTGAGAATTATTTTCCAATTTTTATGGTGATCCTTTTGAGTAAGAAGCTTGTGATTCAAATTTATTTGAATATGAAAAAGTTCCCTTAAGAAGGAACTTTGTTTCATTTGTTTTTTGAGTGGGAATATGGATGTTTGTGTTTTAAATTTTAAGTCATATTTACTACTCTATTTGTTTAAACCATCTTGTGTATCCCCTTGATGGTTTGTTTTAAATTTTATGATTCATGTGGTTGTTTCCTATTTCCCTAGGATAATCGCCTTTCTAGTATTGCGTCTTTCTAGAGATAATTTTATGGATACCATCTCTTGGGTTTTGAGTATTTCTAGAGATGGTTTCGGGGAGACCATATCCTAGTTCTTGAGACGATTTTGAGGAGATTGTCTCTTGTTTTACTAGTCTGTCTTGAGACGATTTCGGAGAGACTGTCTCTTGTTTTAATTTTCTTCTTCAATGATCACCTCCTTGTTCTTTCTCTTCCTATTTAATCTTTGGGAGGTTGTATCAATTATTTTTTTTTCCTTTTTAAAAGGTTTTAGGGCCCTTTCAAAACCCCTTCCACCTATCAATTTTTTTTATAACCAAATGGTAGTGGATATTGATTTAGTAAGGAAATAAATAGAACATGTAGCAATAATATCACAACTAAAAGCAAAAAGGGTTAGCTTCATCAAGAAAATGAAGTCCTTAGAAAGGATGCTACAAAATAAGCTAAGCTACAATAGCAAGTTGAAGGTCTTAAATCCCAACTTGCTGAGAGTAATAATCAAAATTAATAGCTCAAGGAAATTTTATAATAACTTACATAGATTCAAGACTAGGTAAAAAGGTAGTTTAAACAATAAGAGTCAGATTTAATGAAACAAGTGGAACAATTGCAAGAAGCCTAAAGAGAAAGGGATCAAAATATCATAAATATCCAACATGAAATCATAAAACTAAAAGGAGCAATGACTAACCTAGGGTGGGCCTTAAAAATAGGAAAGGTGAGTTCTTTATGGTACAACATAAAAATTGGGATAAATTTTTCCAAGAGGTATATTAAATTTGTAGCCAATACTAGCAACATCCTTAACCAGATAGGAAGGATCATTAAACAAGTTGAAGAAGAGTTAACTACAAAGAAAGGTAATAGGAGGTTCCTAAATACCTAGCCACCATGATAATATTATAGGCATTGCATATGGGTATATATATATAAAATACATCATCTAAAAACTAAAAATCCTCGATGCACAGAGCGACCTTCAAACCTACAAAGATACATTGCTCTCTTTGTAAGTCGTAGTGTGTGATATGGAAAAATACATTTAGGGGTTAGTCAATGATAGGTTGTCAAATGTATTTTATCATAAAAATAATATTCATGATGAATACATTATAAAATTAATGATCAAGGAATAAAAATATTGCTAAAGCTAAAGCATTTGTAGAAAATATCAAATAGCTAGAAAACTTACTAAGCATGATACAAGAAATGGTGGGGAAAGAAAAACAAATATCTAAAAACCCATTGAAAGACATGGAAAGATATGTAGAGGATATTATAAACATAAGGTTGAAATGGAACGATGATTTTTATAATATACTTATGTAATTTCCCTATAGTATGGTAGGAGGACTAAAGATTTTATATTTTTGTGGTAAATGATCCCAATTTTGAAGACTCGATGTCCAAGGGTGAAGGTAAGATCCAATATATTTACCAATTGATATTTCCATCCCATGAAGTTACCAAAAATATAGTAACATGTTACTACATCAAGACTTTCATTATCTTTGAGAGGTATAAAACCCTTTGAATTAGTCAATTAAGAACTCCAAAATCCAAATTTTGCTTAGTGAGGACTAAAGGACCAATTTTCTCAAGAGAAAGCAATTGTATCATAGGAGTTTAGTGCTAGAAATATGGAAGTGATTGGTTTACAAGACATTAATGATACCAAATTAGAGTGGATTACTTCTATATTGGATCGATTCACTCACCTCCTAGATCAAATCACTCATGGATAGGCAAAGAGGTAAAAATAAGATGTGCAAATCCAAAGGAAGATATTTAGAAAGTGATATTTTGGCATGTAGTGGCACCACCAAGAACTTTAGAATACCTCCAAGAATTTAATTAATATATTAAGAGACATGTAACATTTTAAGGTGCATAATTTTGCTAAAGGTAACCCCAAACATTTACTTTTACTAGAGAGTAAGAATTTATCACCCAAGGTAACTCAAAGATGTATTCTTCCTATAAATAGGATCCACAAGATTAATTGTAAATATATTTTGGCCTTGAGGAATTTAGAGCTACACTTTGTGATACCCACATTGTACTTGTTTCTTTTTTAAGTTAAATATAAATTCATGAGACTTTTTGCTTTTCATCAGTGGCGTCACCCTCTTTGATTGTAGAATGTGTGATAATTATGGAACTGCCCCTTTTGCTTTTGTCATTCCTTATAAATTTTATTTTATGCATGTGGGATTCCATTTTTGTTATTTTATTTCTCATTATTTAATTTATCACACACTCTCCTTGTTACAATTATTATTATATTTGCTTTTAATTTCTTACACTTTAGACTTCCAAATTTAATTTTCATGCATTTTTTGGCATTTAATTTTTGCACTTTAATTTCTCACATTTTCATGCAATTAGATAAGATTAATTAAATTTTAGAAATAATAATGGGAATCTAACCCAAATTTAGAGGTTGGAAGAGGTGTTTCCCTTTCCTTCCAAGATTGTTGAATCAAAATTATGGGTGATTAAGAATTTGGAAATTTATGCAACTCAACAAAAGCAAACCCACAACACACATTAAAAGCAATATTGAATATATGAATTAATATCAACTTTATAATAAAATAAACAAAAGAAAACCCATAATACACTAAAAGCAAAATTGAATTTGGAAAAAAATCAAAGAAGGGGTAGTGGAGATGGCCTATCTAAAGTTTTTCTATATGAAGTAATATTGACTTTATAAGCTTTTGTTATATGATGGATTAAGGATTTCAGAGATCCACTAAGCTAAAAATAATATTGTCTATTATTATTTTAGGTTCATTTCTCAATATCCAATGCCTCTTTCACTTTTTTCTTACTCCAATCATTTTTTATTTTTAACAATTTCGCTTCCTTTAGACAAATATGATGGCCCATTCTAAACAAATAATTTGTTAATTCTAACTTGGAAAATCTATTATTTTGTACATAATATCATATTCCTTTCTTCAACTTATATTTTAAGGATATTATAGTTTCACTAATGTATGACACCATACATGAGCAAATAATTATATAGAAACCTTTAAAGAGTTTAGGATCTACTTATCTTTCACTCTATTTATCATTCATCTCAATATATTTTTCTAGATAGATTAGATCCTACTCTCTATAAATGTGTCTATATAATTCTTTGCTCATGCAAGGTGTCATACATTAGTGAAACTATAATATTCTTAAAAGTTGGTCTATTGAAGATTCACTACACTAGGAAAATCCAACTTGAAGGAAGAATTTTAAGCTGAATTATTGCCCAATGTTGAACAAATATGAGAGGACTAAAAGCTCCATCTAAAATTTTTTTATGCTATAAATATGATAAAAATAATTACAAGGAAAGGTCTATGCTAAAAGATGCTAGTAAATTTAAAATTCCCCATGCCACAAGGCTACGTTGATTTACTAGACCAGAAATAAAATGAGTTGTAGTGTTTTTGGTAGTAGATCAACCATATTCTACTATCAAAAAGGATTACAGAGTCTTTTTAATGGTGGATAAAATGGACCTATCATTGGTAGGGTTTCTAATGGTCATCCATTCATCCCTCAACCAGATGAGTAGATGCAAGGAATAGACAATCCTCTTTTGGAGATTGGGCTTACAGTATATCATATACCTTGGTGCTCATACAATATAGAACCAATAAATAAAGCCTAAGAATGATAGAGGAAGAACTTGTTCAAGCTTGCTAATATTATTTAAAGTCACCCTAAAATTCATGACAGAAGGAAAAAGAGAGCAAATTGGCCAAACCGGAAAAAAATAATAACTAAGTGCACACTCATCAAATGAAAAAGTTTGGTAACTTTAGCATAAAGGAAAATTTAAAGCATCAAAATTCAAGGAAGGATCAAATCAGTAAAAAAGGGTAAAAGACATTCAAAGCTTGAAGAACTTTTTTGAGGTTATAATTATCTTGAATATATTATTCCAAAAGTTAAAGCAAGCAATTCTAGACCTAAAACTATTCAAGGCAGGCTTGCTTTTCAAGTTGAAAGCTTGGCTAAGTTGTTTCTAAACCCATAAATATGGTAAGTTAGATATTTTTGAAGCAACATTATCTCAACTATTAGAAATTTTTGGTAAAATATAAAGTCAAAGACAAGAAATAGGTAGTAATATTTCACCTCCATAAGTCTAAAATCTAATCTAATAGAATGGGTGAGTCAGAATACTTTGTTAGATGATGCCAACTAAGCTTATAAAAACTTTAGCATAATGAAAGCAATACACAAGGTAGTTTAAAAAGTAAAGCAAGGTAAAACAATATCTTGGATCACTTAGGTCAACTGATAGATTGTTTGACTTACTAGCATTTGGCAATAAGGTATCTCGAAAGGCAAAAGGTGCAGCAATGGCATCTAGGATGAAAGGATATCCATATAAAGGACACTTGGTGCTCTAAGAATCAGTAGCTAAACCATTTAATATATGTCAAATCTGAAAAGTGACAACCACATCCACGAAGTATGACATGGGATGTGTAGAGTAAGATGAAGATGCCAAGTGGTTTCAACTAAGCCCAATATCATGCCTAATAATTTTGGCCAATAATTATATGTAATAGTTAATTTCATGTTAGGGGAGCAAAAGATATAAAAAGAGAAGCACTCCTCATTTGTAAGGGTCCAATATCAATATTTTCCTTTTTATAAGTTGGTCTTCTAAGACACTCTAAAGTAATCAAATAATTGTTTGTCTTCTTTCTATCAAAGTGTATGGAATATTTATAGTAATAAATTGCACTTTAAACATTACATTTAACTTTAATAGTAGTGAATTATATTAAGCTCAATGTTATTTGCCTTATTTCAATAGGGGTTGAAGTAAATGTTGTTAGGCTTGAAGTTGTTTGGATTATTATTGTTAGAGTTTTTAGGGTAATGAATGTTGTGATAATTATACTTACAAATATTTCTATTAATTTCAGTTGGAGTGAATTCTATTAAGTGAAATAGCTATTTGGATAATTTTATTGAAATGTTTGGAATATTGGATGCTTCAATTTTGAAGCTTATTATGTTTCCTTGTGTGCTTTTATAGGGAGAAATTTTATTAGGAATTTGATTGTAATAGTCATTATATGTCCATTTGGCTTGAATTCTTGTTGTTAGCTAAAATCTCATCTGCCTTTAATACTATTTCTATCCCTATTTACCTTATTTATCCTTTACCCTATTATTTAATTTTTAATTAGTTTCAAGGAGCTAACCTTCTCTGAAGGTTGATTTAAAATCAATTTTATATCATCCAATATTGACTCTAGTCTAAGCTGCACATTTCATACTCAGGTAGATTGGAATTTCAAGAGTTTTGGCATGCCTGATGGGATCCAAATCATAATAATTGTCTAATTAGAATTCAGATCCATTGCGTGCATGAGAGCATTTGACATGCCTATCTTTTTTAATAATCAATTTGTGGTGAATATATTGGTCTCACAAAGAGGATATAACCTATTCACCTGGTGACTCCTTTGATGAAAGAAACTAGGAATGGTAACCTTACCAAAATAACATAGATCCAAAATCACATGATCACTAGATCAAAATCTAAGAAGCTAAAAGAATGAGTGTAATTTGTTGAGCTATCATTTATCTAAATACATAGGAAAGGTAAGTAACTTTCACCTATCCATGCTTTCATAGTTCAAATACCCACTCTTTTACAAGCTATATCTCACCAATAACTGGTTAGATCCCCACCAGAAGCTATGATAGAATGCATATTCCTTGGCTAGAATAGTGTCAAACCCCTCAATAATCCAAATCTCCATGATATTCCTTAGTCTACATTAAAACATTTTCCCTTCTATTATGGTTGCAAAAATATAACCTATGAACACTATCAATATATAGTTGATTTATCTACTATTCATAATATTATCCATGAATATGTAATGGTTAGGCTACTTACTTTATCTTTTAGAAGTAAAATATTAACCTGGTATTGTTCATTAGAGGAAGGTAGCATTAGCACTTGGGCTAAAGTTGCTAAACTATTTATAATAGAGTTTAAAGAACTCAGGGATCCTTTTTCTTAGCTCACCCAGTTCACCACCATTCAAAGACATCCTTAATAAAATATCATGGATATCAATATCCATTTTAGTAATATTTGGAGAAGAATTCCTCAAGATATTAGGCCATCACATGCCCAAAACTACATTTATTATCTCCATGCTTTTACTCTGGAGTTAGGTATTTATATATGATAGAATAATGAGATGATATTTCCTCAAAACTTCCAAGTGGTTGTTGAGATAAAAATAAACTCATATCAGTTGGTAAGATTCCTCCAAAATTTATGATCAAGGTTATGCATAGCGGCTATTTATATCCAATTGGCTAAAATTAGGATTTTCAAAATTTGGAATTGGCTAATATTTGGGACCCTTGACCAAGATCCATTAGCCAAAAATTTATAGGTGCAATTTTTTTGGGGGGTTAATTTGCCCCAATTTTATAATAATTTGACCTTTTTAAGTTTAAATTTTTGAAATTACCCCTAATAATAGTTAACCTTCTACATGTGTATGGACACTATTCACCTGGATTTTGAAATTGATTCGCCAAATTTTTATAAATACATTTTGGGGCTGACCCCTTACGCATAATCCTAGTTATGATGATATGATTTCCTGAGTTCTAGTAGTTATGCCACCATGCTTCACTTTCAGTCTTGTTAAGCCCTTCATTGCCCACCTTTCCTACACCTAAATCACATGACTAGATTACTAGTCTAGCAAGTACAATGCTAGACTTACCCACTTTAGAGCCAAAAGAATTAGTAAAAATGCAAGAATTCAAACCTATAATAAACAAAATCACAAATAAGGTTACAATAATAGAGCAACAAAATATTAAAAGGAGATATAACTAATACTAGTAAAGTGTTGGCAATCCAATGCTATTGCACCATAGGAAATTTTTAGAAGATATCACAATATTTCTAGAAACACTTCATGCAATATATATCACAAATAATTCACAATAATCTCACAAAAATATTTATTGAAAATACATTTATTAGCAATGCAAAACTGCAATGCTTATTTGATAATCTATTACATGGATTTATCTTCAATATATATACATATGAGACTCTTCATATGCACATGAATCTTGATATTTGCTCTCCTTAAACTCATAGGAGATACAACTCTTCAACTCACACTTACAAACAAGACACCTCACACACATAACACTTACAAACAAGACACCTCACAAACATAACACTTATTTACATGACACATACTCACACTTAAGAACTTGATGCATACTATAGAAACAAATATAAAACACACTCCCTAATCTAAATATTCACAAAGGTAATAAATAATGTAATACTTTCAACACCTCCCTCATATTACATTATTTGGTATGTCGGAATTTTACCTTATGCTTCTTTTTCTTGGTCTTGGCCTTTTTACTTTGACTCAAGTACTTCTAGTTCTGAATCTCTCTCTTTGAGCTATCAACTATTTCTATCATATTTCTTAACAAGTCATCATAATAATGTAATTTATGGCTTATACCATTATTGTATTTGTTGTTGTCAAACTTACTATCACCTTGCTATTTATATATATTGTTTTATCATCTCCTTGTTTAGTCTCAACTGATTTTGTGTGTTTTAGAATTTTGTTGATGATCCTTGTTGCTAACACATTCTATACATATACCTTTTGTATATTATTTTCCCATGCTTAAGTCAAATCCATGAAAATTGTGATGACATTTATTTGTTGTCATATCAATTGTGTCACAACTAATATCTTTCATCACAAGTTTGCTCTTCAAGGTTTTGATCAATTCTCCTTGGCTTTTATTCTTGTATTTAAGAACTTCCAAAGAGAATAGTTTCATATACATTATTTTTCCTATATCAATAGGTAATGTAATAGAATATTTAGAGTCTTAATTTTCTTTAGTAATATTTGAGCTTAGATGTTTACCAAACATTGCATAATTCTTACTTTTTCTTCTCTAATTTTTTTTATTATACTAGAGGAATCGATAACTCGTTACAATTTTCTATGCCTCTTCGTGGGTTCGAATCTTGCTCCTTGTCACAACTATAACCTCCAGTTGCATTGGGTAAACCTTTTACATATCCAGATACACTGACGCAACATGCCCACCGATACTATAGGGCCTAAGGGATTAGAACCCTGGTCTTCGCACTCCTACAGAAGTGTTTTGACCGTTGAACCAAGCTCTCGGACCTGCTTCTCTAAAAATTTATTGTAATACTCTTTTTAATTTTATTGATGTATCCTTTTGTTCTTCAACATTTTTATAATGTGTTTTGTGCAAATTTTTAGGGTTTTCAACATTGCCTTACTATGATCCAATGATGTATCTTGAATATTTTTTTACTTTCTTTCTTTAATTGACATGAAGTGTTTTTTGTCCAAATAATTCTGCAAACCTATTTCACACAAATTCTTCTAATTTATTCTTCTAATTTCCTTTGATGTGGTATTCCTTATTACTCCCATTTTTAAAAAAAATCCCCTTTTAGTTTGAATTCAATATTTTAATTTATTCTTCAATTCCAATTCTTCACTCATCAATTTTTCATCAATTTAATTTCTTTTTTTCTTCAATTTCAAATTCTTATTTTCCCTCTATATTTCATTTTTAATATTCTTCTTCAAATTTAATTCACTTATTACAACTCCCTTCAATTTCAAATTTAATTAGTTTATTTATTTCAATATTTTATTTTTCTTCAAATAATTTATTCTTCTTCAATCTTTCATTAAATATCTTCTTTCACTTCAATTTCAATTTTCCTTCTTTAAATTAATTTCTCATTTATAATTTTTTTTCACTTCTTATAACTCCCTTTAATTTTAATTTAATTAATTCTCTTCTTATATATCCTAATAATAAACAATTCAATTTCTTTAATTCTTCAAAATTCAATAATCAAATTTACCTCAATCTTCTTATGAATCCCAACTAATTTCAATTCCCCGGATTAATTAAATTTTAACTTTCCCAAAATTAATTCCCTCTAAATATCATAAACCTTTTAAAACTTTAAAGCTTTCAAAATTTAATAATTTCAAAAGTTGAATAACTCATAGACATAATTTTGAATACCTTTTGCTCAGGTGGTATAAATTTCATTGGTATTTTTATAGCATATGTATTTTCCTACAAACATTATCTTCTCCTTTGACATAGCCTTTTCGTATGTTTTCCTTAGGTGTAGACTACCAAGCCTAAAATAGATTATCTCCTATGATGTAGATCTTAAAACTCAAATGAGATGTTCTCCTTAGGCCTAGACATTTAGGCTTCTCTAGTACACTATTCTATATTGGCTATAGCTTATAAGAGAATTCCTTGTAATCATTCTCTAAATGAATCATTTTTGCCTTTGTCTCCCTAAAACCATCTTTTGTTCCCCTCAATTTTTTTCTCCTTCAAAACTCTTATGATATGTTTGCTTCAATTTCCAATGTTATTTATTGTACTCTCATTTGGCACTTTCACTGTTGCAATATTCCTCTAGTACTATCTTCCTCCAACACTATCTCCAAGGTTTTCATCCCTACAATATTCTTCCAGCAATATCTCCTTCAAACTTGCATTTTTTCTTCTTTCAATATTCTCACTTCTACAAATATCACACATCCTCCTTTAACTATCTCTCTCACATGTTATTTTGTATTGCTACATCTATATATTTAAGTATACACAAAAGCATTGCCCTTCAGGTGTAGAGTTTACCACAAATATGGGCATTTGGCTCGGTCCTGCCCAAACAATATGAACACAAAAATGGAGGCTCCTCTAGGAATGTCAAATCTTCCTAAGGAGGGTAAGTCAATAGTCAATAAAGAAACAACCAACATTTCTCAGGGTGGAGAAGCACAAGGAGATGGTTTTGAACAACCCAAAAGAAGGAGAAGGCAAAAGAAAAAAGTTGGCAAAGAGCAAACCCAACTCAAGCCCTCAAATAGGTATGAGATATTCAAGACACTAGTGGACCAGGAAGAAGAACAATTCATGGAAGGAGTGGATGGGAATAATGAAAACAATAACAACCATGTTCAAGCCCCTCTTTCACCTCCTCCTATCCTAGAGCAAGTAATAGAGTGTAGTGAGTTACCACAATCAGATATTGTAGGGGTATTGATAGTGCATAACCAAGAGCAATCGATAATTAAGGATGTCATCATGGGTATAGCAAAAAAGAATAGAGAAAATCCAACTCTAGGGATAACTCAAGTGGAAAAGAGATCAAAGAATATCAACTCTCAAGGAGTGGGTAGAAAATCAAATAAGGAATTGATAGCAGTTCAAGGAGACAAACTGATCACTGGGGGATTGGTGAGGCCAATAGACTCTTACTGGTCTCAAGGTAACCAATGATTATACAATCATGGAATATTAGGGGTTTAAACAGTAGAACCCATCAATATGTTGTTCGAAGACTCTTAGAAAAAAGTAAAACATATTTTTTGCTTATCCAAGAGACAAAAATGTCATTGGATCTTATGTGTAAAATAGTAAATAGACTTTGGAGGGGTGTTGGTCATATGGAAGTGGCTGCCCAAGGGGCCTCAGGGGGATAGTTACCTTTTGGAACTCTCTTGAATGGATAACAATAGAACATATAGCTTGGAGGGGTGTCCTCACATCACATTTTAGGAACAATGTGATAACTGAGCAGGTTTTAATCATAAATTTTTATGGGGCTCAAAACCTAGATGGTCAAATTCATCAATGGAAAGTAGTGCATAATATGAGAGTCTCGAGGGAGGAGTTAGACTAGATTGTTGTTGGGGATTTTAATGCTAAATTATCATCTAGAGATCAGGAAGAGGGAACCCCAATTTTGGATCCAAGGGATCGAATTATGATTGCCCAAGTCCATGCATTACACTTGGTGGATATTAAATGTCCTAGAACCAACTATACTTGGACTAATAAGAGGAGGGAGCCACATAGCAAGAAGGTGAAGTTAGACCATTTTTTGGTTTTAGAGGAGGCATTTGTGAAATGGAATCTAAAATTTTAGATTTTGGAGGGTCCAATTTTAGATCACTTTCCCATTCTATTGGAAGGGGGATTAAGATAGGGCAACATCACAAACCATTCAGATTTGAAAACTATTGGTTACAAAAAGAGGAACTTCAAAAGAAAATTCCATAATGGTGGGAAGAGGGATGCCCATCATATGGGACAACAATGTTTAGATTCCACAAGCAACTTCATTATGTCAAGGATCAACTAAAACAATGGAGGTGAGCTAACAAGACAGACTTCTAGGTCCAAAGAGCTCCATTGGTGGCCAGATGGGATGAGGTTCAAAAACACTTTAGGGAAGGAACAATTACAGAGCAACTCAAAGAAGAGGATGATGCATTGCATAAAGTAGTTGAGGACATTGACAACCAAGAGGAGATCTACTAGAAATAGAGAGCAAGAACCACTTGGTTATTAGAAGGTGATAAAAACACCAAATTTTTCCATTGGGTTGCTTGTGCTAGGAGATAGACGAACAAGATGGAAGCTCTTCAGGATGAGAATGGGCACTCCTTTGATACAATCCTAGGTATGCATTTCCATTCAATGGATTATTTTGCTAAATTATTTAAGGAAAGTATGGTGCAAGATGAAGAGGCTCAAAAATAAGTTCTTGTTGTCATACCCTCTATTATATCTGAAGAAGAAAATCGAGCCCTACTTAAACCCATTGATAGAGAGGAACTGAAGAAAGTAGTCTTTGGAATGAGTACGAAAAAACACCAGGTCCAGATGGCTTTCCAATTGAGTTTTTTAGACCTTCTAGGACAACTTGGAGGAGGATGTAATGGTTGTTATAGAGGAGTCCAGAGGTAGTAAAATAATGCTTAAAGCATTAAATCATACATTCATTGCCTTAATTCTAAAAGGGGAGGAGGGGTGCATATTTTAGATTATAGACCTATTGCCTTATGCAATGTCATATATAAAATAATCACAAAGGTAATGGTTGAGTGGCTAAAACCTCTCCTACATAGCATTATCTCCTCGGAGCAAGGGGGTTTTGTAGAGGGTAGGCAGATCTTGGATGGTGTGGTTCTAGCTCAAGAGGCAATCCACTCAATGCAAAAATATAGCAATAGAGGAATGTTCATAAAATTGGATATGTCAAAGGCTTATGATAGGGTGGAGTGGAGCTTCTTGTCAAGGATGATGGCAACCTTTGGTTTCTCTCAAGATTGGATAGAATGGGTCATGAGTTGTGTTTCTACTCTGACATACTTAATGTTAATCAAAGGCCTTCCCTCACAACCATTTGGAGCTACTCGAGGCCTTCATCAAGGAGATCCTTGTTCCCCTTATATTTTTCTCATATTGGCTGAAGGCTTGGGTAGACTCATCTTGAGGAGAAGACAACAAGGTTTGCTAACAGGTATCAAGGTGGGTGAGGAAGTTTTGACTCACCTACAGTTTGTGGATGACACAAGATTGGTGGGAGTGGCCAACTTCAGGGAAGCAAGAATGATTAGAGATACTCTTAATGTTTACCTTAGAGCCACAAACCAAGTCATCAATGATAAAAAATCCAAAGTGGTCTTCTTCAATCTTGATCGAAGGCTTCAAGATAGAATTTTAGAGATCTTGGGATTCATGAGGACTTCTCTCCCAGTGGTATATTTGGGGGTCCCTTTGCATTTTAAAAAATGAAAATAGATATCTGGAGGAATATTTTGGATTGTATCAAAGAAAGAATTAATCATTGGTCTCACAAATGGTTAAGCTATGGGGGTAGATTAACTTTTTTATAGTCAATCATTCAAGCCATGCCAATTTATAAATTTTCTATCCTTGTTGCCCCACATACCATATGGAAAGAGTTAGACAAGATGGCTAGAAAATTTTTATGGGGAGGAGTAAAAGGAGAGAGGAAATGGGCCTTAGTAGGTTGGGAGAAAGTAAGCCAGCCCAAGGTAAAGGGAGGTTTGGGACTGAGGAGATCAGAGTTAAATAATAAAGCTTTGGCTGGAAAGCTTTACTGGAGGTGGATCTCCCAACCAACTTCTTTATTCAGTAGAGTTTTAACTAGTAAATATTTGGGACAAGTGAACCCGAATGAGGTGAGTCATTTCCCTTTGGATGGTAATGGGTCCTTAGTGTGGTAGGCTCTAAAGTTAGGATCTCAGGTAGTGAAAGATGGATTATTTTGGAAAGTGGGGAGAGGGGAGAAGGCACGATTTTGGATAGATTCATGGGATCAATACCCACCTATCATTGTTGAATTTCTAGAACTACAACTAGTAAAAACAACCATGGAAAGTAGGGGTTGGATCCAGATTGAAAGTTATTTCAACACTAGTCAACTGGGGGATTATAAGTTTAAGTAGTTTAAGAAGTTGGATGAGTGGCCAATTCCAATCCCTCTAGAATTGACACCCATCATGACTAAAATCTTGGCAAAAATATTTCTCATAGGTAGAGATGAGGAGGATGAATTAGCTTGGGGCTATGGGAGCCTTGGAGTCTACACAGTGAAGGATGGATATGATAAGATCCTTCTAGAACCTCCTCCTCATGCATATCAAGTTGAGGATTGGAGAAATATTTGGTAGTCCAAGGGTTGGCCGAAAGTAAACTTCTTTGCCTAGTAGTTCATGCACAATGGAATTCTTACTTTTGATAATCTGAGATGTAGGGGAATCGTTGGTCCATCTCAATGTGTTTTATGCTACAAGAGTGAGGAAACATCTGACCACTTGATGTTTGAGTGCCCATTTACGTGCCAGATCTAGGAGCGATGGTTTTTATCTTATAAAATTTGAGCCAATGGTGATTTGAATCGGATTAATATTTGGGAAATATGGAAGAGGGGTAGATTTAAATCTAAAGCTCTTTGTATCGGTTGGAAGCTTGGATTAAACTTCATTTGGTGGTAAGTGTGGTTGGAGAGAAATGGTAAAATTTTTAGAGAAACCTTTTCATCCTTAGATGGCATTTGGCAAGTCATTTGGAGCAAAGTCACAGAAACTGTGGTAGTGTATGCTAAAGAGGAAACTCAAGCTGATATAGGGATGATGGAGAAGGAAGCTGAAGTGCAAGAGGGGTAGGATAGAGCTAGTTGGAAACCACCCCAGAAGGTTGGATTAAAATTAATACTGATGGAGCTGCAAAAGGTAATCCAGGTAGAGCTAGAATTGGAGTGGTCTACAAGAATCATGTTGGGACAATGCTCTATTGGGAACTGCAAGGCTTGGGAAGGGCCACGAACAATGAAGCAGAAGCCTTAGCTATCAAATATGCTTCTATCTGGGTGGTAAGACAAGGTTATAGGAGGATAATCCTAGAATCAGATTCTCAAATATTGGTAGGAGCTCTAGATTGCATGAGGAACTTTGCTTTGAAGACATGGAGGTTGAGGATTCTTGTCACCCAAATTAAGGAATTGTGGAGGGAATTAGATGATGTGATTCCAGTCTATGTGAGTAGAGATCTAAATAAAGTGGTAGACTTCCTGGCTAAGATGGGTACTGAGAAGGAGGTAGGGGTTCAGTGGCACAGTGACATGGCTATTGAGGATGAGAGGATTAGGCAGGTTGGTGAGCAAATCCAATGTTTAGCTAATTTGGACAGCCATTGTAGAAATATGGTTTAGGAGATTTGGCTCCAATGCAGATCTTCTTTTACTATTGTAAACAAGTGTTCTTGTCGGCTAAGGCTAGGAGGAGTCTCATCCCAACTTGTAAATGATCTTGTTTTAATATAAAATTTTCAAATTCTTTTTCAAAAAAAGTACACACAAATGTGGCTCTAATACCACTGTGACATACTAATGTTGTTACACCACAAGAAATATTTAAAATATCTCATAATACTTATATAAAAATTTATGCAATGTATATCACAAAAAATTCACAATAATCTCATAGAAATATTTATTGAAAATACATCTACTATAAGGAATGCATAAATGCAATGCTTCTTCAATAATATATTACAAAATTTGTATTTAATATATACATATATGAGACTCTTCATATGCACATGACTCTTAACCTTTGATCTCCTCAAAATCATGGGAGATACAACTTTTTACATTCATATATTACATAATAAATCTCAAAATATTACATAAAGACAAAGTCTATCATGATTACTCATAACTCCTCACTTCTAAACATGACACTTTACACACATAACTCACACTTGCTAATAAGACACCTCACATACATAACTCCATACTTATTTACATGGAACATACTCACACTTAATAACTTGATACACATTATAGACACAAATATCAAACCCACTCCCTAATCTAAATATTCACAAAGATACCAAATAATGTAATACTTTCAACACAAGCAAGATACCCCTACATCTCAAAATATCAAGAAGATTCTACTACCAATGCTGCTAGAAAATAAGGTATTGTTTTTTGAAGACAAGAAAAATAATTATTCACAATTCCAAATAACTATTGGTGTTTAGTGTGCAATGATCCTCACGATACTAACACTTGCATGGTTTATTAGCATCAATGCCAACTGGTTTCAACCCAATAAATAAATAGAAAAGCAAAAGGACTTGTAGGAATGTTGTTGGATTCAAAATAAAACCTTGGTATTAAAGATCCTCCAATTTTTTATTCACTCTATATATTGACAAGATATTAGAAAAGATATTTGTTTTCAGATCCTCTAAAGTCAAGAATTTCCCCATAACCTCAAAAGAAGCAAAATAAGGATCAACCTAAGGAGAAAACTAAGCCAAAAGAACCTAAAGAATAGGTAAATATAGAAGCACCAAGTGCCAGCCATAAGCCAAATGCACGTAAGGAACAAGCTAGGCTAGAAGCACCAACAATATATCAAAATTTGGAAGCACCAAAAGTTGATTAGTAAGAGTCAATGGAGCAGGTTTTAAGGAAGTGTTCTCTCTAATTGTCCTAGTTTTTAGATGTGGTGTGGACCAAGTGAATAGGGCAAATCATGACTCACATAGAGTGACACAATAATGCCATTCTCAAGAGCATGGGTTTTAGCTAAGTGGGGGGTCTCAAATATTTTAACATAGGCTAGATCCTTTATAAGATGGGGATATCTCATGCACTTCCTAATCTAATAGCTTGGGGGGAAATGGTAAGACATATTAAACAAAAGAAATTGAAAGAAAAAAAACCTAATATAAAAAGGTGGTTATGCATCAAAGATAAAATAAGATATCCCTATACAACATGTCTAAATGCAATGTGTTGGCATGAACATTGTCCTCTCCTCAACATAAATAAACATAGAAACACAATATGCATACACACACACATAGAAGAGAAGTGGGTCTAGGCATTAGATCCATATATGGACTTAAAACTATATGCATGGCCTCAAATAAATAAATAAATATATATATATATATATATATATCAAATTTTATTACAAAATATTATGCTTGGAGCAAGGGTTTAGTTTCCCACAAGGTCACTCAAGATTCTGCAAATTGCTACACAAAGAGAAATGAAAGGAAAGCTTCACAAACTTATTAATCCTTTACAAAGCCTAGACTACTACTATTTATATATTACAAAAAGTAGGATTTCCCTCTAAAACTCATGTAGAGATTTCAAAATGATTGTTAAATTTATGCTCGGGATCATCTCTTGATTGAATTTATCACATACTTATAATATCTTCAGATCTAGAATTATGAATGTTGATTTTTTAAAGTCATTGTATGCTCACTTGCCTCTATTATTTCCATCTATCCTTTCTAGGGATTCATAAAGTTTGAGCATAGGAAATTAATATCACTTGGCTTGAGGTTTTATCCTAGTATGACTCATATAACTTCTATATTTAATGCATTGATTACTTTCCTCAGTTACCACAACTTCTTTGTAGAAAAATCATTGTTTATCTCAAAACACTTTACACCTCAACATAATGTGTGGGATCTCGGATCACAACCTCGGTTGGGGGGTATGTGGGCCAGTGGACCATCATGTAGGGTTTTGGGGGGTGAGATCCCCCAAAGCAAATTTGGTTTCCTAAAATATTAGAGCATGGGTAACCTAATCCTATGAGATTTTCTTGGTTTTTCTAGCTTCATAACTGACTATTATATGACCTTGAAATTCTTAGATATTTTATGTTAGTCAAAAATTTTCTTTTGATCATTGGATATCCTATATACTTTGTACATCGTCAAATTTTTTTTTTTCATTTTCCTTACACCTTTTAAAAATTTTGATCTTTAGATTTTCACCTTCTTTGTGCTTATTAGAAATTTTTAACTGACACATCATATTTTGCTTCTCAAACGTTTTACCTTTGCTTAGGCCATATTTAAAGCTTTTCCAAAGGCAATATTTAGTTCTAGAAACACATAGGATATATTTAGCTTGATGAATATAAAGAACTCAAAAAAATATTGTCATGTTGATTGGACATGAAGTCAAGAAGAAGCAAATGGAACATGGAGCGATCTTCAAATATTTTCAAATTTCACAAAATTAGTACATCCAATTGATGGTTGAGGCTCATTGTTGGGTGCTCTAAAAAATGCATGGAGTTCTTGTTAGATGTCTTGTATTGGACTAATGGAATGTCAATGTATGACTCTTCTTATATAAACTTCAATTGTGAGAGCTATGACTAATTTCTCTTCTTTGATTTCATCCTCTCTAGCAAGCTTGCAATATTTTCAATGCAAGTAAATAAGGAACGAAATGATTATTTGTTGCTTTCTAGATATTTTGTTGATTCATAATCATTTTGATATATGTAGCCCTTCTTGAAATTCTTGTTGTAATTACCTAAAAAAAATTAGATTCACCTTTATCCTATATATGTCACCATCCAATCCAGTCAATGGATACAAGACACATAGCTTTGTTAACTTTATTTATACATGTCATGTACTTCCAATATAGTACAAAAATCTTGGCATGTTTTGATATTCTAGGGGTCTCATGTGCACTTCCTTCATATTAATCTATAGTGTCTAAACCATAGTGATACATAGCTCCCTCATGTTTATTTTCTTAAACACGTGATCCACCATTTCCCAAGGTTTTCGATCGGTTGGCCATGACAAGGAATGAGTCCCTAGGCTTATGTAGTACACACATTAGGACTCAACATGGATGATTTGTATGACCTTTTTGGCCACCTTAGTGCTCCTTTTTTAGAACTTTGAGAGTTCCCAACTATCTTTTGAAGACTTTTGGGGTCACATTTAGCCATGTGTCTACCTTATTCCTTTATTACCTATTTTTAAGTATCTACCATGAATTTTAATCAACTTTTTAGCCTAATGATCACTAAATTGGACAATCTATAAGATGTCACATTTGCTTCTTCCTTACCCCATGTGATGAGGCTCAGGTCCAAGCTTAATATGAGCATGACTAGTTAGGATTTTTCTCCAAGAATAATTTGCATGACATGTGTGTTTGGGTATGGCTGATAACAGGTAGCATGTTCCTCCATGTCATTGTCTTGAGCAAGAGAAACATCCTCAATAGGACCCATAGATTTTAGTTTTAGAGGAGCTAGAACTAGGATCCTTCAATGGTATTAATATTGGGTTTTATTCCCTTCCTCATTGGTCTAGACATTTTTTTTATTTATTTATTCTTTAATACCCTCCATTAGGAGGTTAGGAAGTTGGTACTAGCTAAAAATGAAGTGCAAGGAAAGAGAATCATACCCTCGACAAGCATTTCCTTGGAGTGAAACCACAAATAATCTAAGAGCCATATCTTACTCTATGAGATCATGTATTTTAAATAAAAAACCATTTCCCACAAGTGCTCTAGTGGGGTTATTGGTACTTCTCTAGTGTATTCAGGTAGGATCTCTAGTATTGATTGTGGAAGCTTTACCCATACAACTAGTGTCTCTAGAGGTCATAATAGATTATTTTTTATCAGTAAAATATTTTAATTAAGGATGGGTTTTAACAGGGACCCAAAACCTGAATACATCATTTAGAAGAAAGAAGAAGCCGACCATAAAACCTAGAGAGACAGGGGATGCATTCCCACAAAACTAGAAGCATCACAAAGGATACCCTTAAAAAACAACCAAAAGGAAAAAAATGGCTAAGATAGAGGATGCCCTTGAAATAGACAGGCAAAATAGAGGATATCCTTGGAATAGAACAAAAAGAGAACGACACATAAACATAACAAAATATTAGCCAGGAAAGAAGCCCTAGGATTCTTCAAGTTTTGCACTGACCTCCTGGAGAACATCATTGGACTCCTCCATGTCAACATATTTGCCTTCATATTTTTCAATCTCAGGAGCAGCAGCAGCTTTGACATCATCCTTTACATCAATAACCTTATCCCCAATTTTAGGAAAGGATCTCCTAAAGAAGAGCATATGCAGGGCATTGCCAAGATAAGCCAACTGAGACATGCAATTGGAGATAGAGTTGATAATAAAATGTTGCATGCAGCAATCTGGGCCATACTTATCATCATAGTTAGCTTTAATGATGAAGGATCTCTAGTATTGATTGTGGAAGCTTTCCCCATACAACTAGTGGTTCTAGAGATCACAATAGGTTGTTTTTTATCAGTAAAATATTTTAATAAGGGTGGGTTTTAAAAGGGACCCAAAACCTGAATATATTTAGAAGAAAGAATAAGCTATCCATAAAACCTAGAGAGACAAGGTATGCATCCCCCTAAAACTAGAAGCATCACAAAGGATTCCCTTAAAAAATAACCAAAAGGACAAAAATAGGCAAGATAGAGGATGCCCTTGAAATAGACAAGCAAGACAGAGGATGCCCTTGGAATAGAATAAAAAAAGAATGATATAGAAACATAACAAAATATTAGCCAAGAAAGAAGCCCTAGGCTTCTTCTTCAGGTTTCACATAGACCTCCTGGAGAACATCATTGGACTCCTCCATGTCAACATATTTGCCTTCATATTTGTCAATCTCAGGAGTAGCAATAACTTTGACTTACTACTTTATAGCAATAACCTTATCCCCAATTTTAGGAAAGGATCTCCTGAAGAAGAGAAAATGCAGGGCGTTGCAAATATCAGCCAACTAAGACATGCAATTGGAGATAGATTCAATAATAAAATATTGCATGTAGTGATCTAGGGTATCCTTATCATCATCATCATATTCAATGATGAAGGAATTCTTCTCTTGGGCTAATTTCTACAAACAAGTGGAAGAACGAACACTCTTCTACTCAGGGAAAGGTCACAATAGGTTATTATCATCCTAGGTAGGGGATATTTTAGGTGGAAGAGTGGTCATATTTGGGTCTACGAGTCCTTTGGTTGTAGCAGAGTTGTCGAGTGAATGCAACTTGTGCTCTTGAGAGTAGATAGACTATGGCCTTCATTGAAACCTCAATTTTATACCCTTCTTAATAGATTCTTCTAATGTTTATTTAGGTGTAGAGTCACCAGGTGAGTTTGAAATACTTTCATAGGTGGAATAGGTAAATATCCTCACCAAGTCTGATCCTAACTTATTGTTGTAATTACAGTACCAATGATGTGTCATGGGGGTCCCACCAGGTGTGCCATTAATTATTGTTCTCTCTAATTTTCTTGACCGTTAGACATGTTATGGACTAGGTAGATGGAGAAAACCATACCTCGCACAAAGTGACACAACAAGTTTGGTCTCAAGAGCATGGGATTTAGCTCATTTAGGGACCTCTAGTATTTTGACAAAAGGATGACTTCTTTATAATATGGGAATCTTTGGCACACTTTCTAATCTAATAGCTTATGGTGAAAAATATAAGAGAGATAAAATAAAAGAAACTAAAAGTAAAAAACCTAAGCTAAAAATGTGGCAATGCACCATAGATCAAAAAATACCTCCTTGCCAAACTAGCCTGAATACAATATGTGAATATGAACATTGTCCTCACCTTAACATAAATAAGCACAAAAATATAAATATGCATAACACACACATAAAATAAGTAGGATTGAGCATGAAATCCATATATGGACTTCAAAGTAGATGCATGACCTCCAATATATAAGCAACAAAATGTATTACAAAATATCATGCCTAGAGAGGGGTTTTGGTTACCCACAAGGCCACTTAGGATTCCACAAACTGCTATACAAAGAGAAATAAAAGGAAATCTTTACAAAGTTGTTGATCCTTTATGAATCCTAGACTACTACTTAAATATTAAAAAAATGAGGATTTCCCTCCAAAACTCATGTAGAGATTTTAAAATGACTATTCATTTATATGTCGAGTCATGTCTTGACTAAATTTGTTTTTTCCTTCTAAGATATTTAGATTCAAAATCATTTATGTTGAGTTTTTGAGTCCTTGGATTCTCACTTGCCTTTATTATTTTCATGTACTCTTTTTAGAGATTCCTAGAGTCTGAGCATAGGAAAATATTATCACATGGCTTGAGGTTTTCTTCCAGTATGGATCCCATTACTTCTATCTTTAATATGTGGAGTTTGGGGTTGTGATCCCAATTAGGGGGGCTATCATGCATGGTTTTAGGGGGGGCAAGATCCCCTAAATCAAAAATGGTTTTCTAAAAGATCGAAGCATGGGTAACCTAACCCCAGGAGCTTTTCTTAGTATTTTAGCTTTAGAACTGACTATCATTTGACCTTGTAATTCTCAAATGTTTTATGTTAGAAAAATTCTTACAATATTTGGATATCTTATGCACTTTGTAGACCATCAAAACATTTTTCCTTTTATTTTCCTCATACAATTCAAAACTTCCAATCTCTATAGTTTCACCTTCTTTGCACTTATCAAAAATTTTGATTTGACACCTCATTTTTTGCTTCCCAATTGCTTTATCTTTGCTCAGGCCATCTTTCATGATTTTACAAAGGTAATATATTTTAGTGTAGTGAGAATTCACTATAGGAACGTGTGGTACCCTTTGATGACTAGGAAGCAAAAGAAAGAGCTTAATCAATAGTATCAAAAGAGGTTTGAGCAATCAGTCCATAAGGAGGAGTTATCAAAAGCATATGGATTCAACATTGTGAAAGAATTGAAGAAGACTCCCTCAAGAGTCAATATATATGATCCTCTATTGAATTTTGGGCAAATTGATTTATTAAAAGTAGCTCTCAAAATCTCAAAATTAGGTATAATCATCCTTCTAAACTTCAATTTGACACAAAATTAGCCATATCTTGGTAATATCTAGCCTTCTCTTAGCATGGGTAATATCAAGTATTTTTCCTTTTATATGTCCTTATGCACGGATGGTTGGATAGTACATAATTGTGTGGTGGATTCTTAAAATGCCATAATAATCATGCCTAAGTTTATTTGTAATTAGATGGGCTTAGAATACACCTAGACTAGTTTTGATTTGTTGCAACTAGACAAAATACTAGTTTGAATAATGGGGGCTATAAAATACATTTCAATGTTGCTACATAAAGTCCTAAATATCTTAGTAATACAAGAGGTGATGGTGGTGGACCTTCCTTTTCTAGTTGTATTATGCTTATCAAGGGAGTTCATGGCAAAGCTTGGGGGGTATATATCATTGAATTTTACTCATATGGTGATTCCCTACAAAGGAAAGAGGGTCCAAATATCTACCAAGAAGCTTAGTCCCTACCACATAGAGAGGTGTGAGGAGAAAAATGGCAATCTGGCTAAATATTATTAGAAGTATCCCCAAGTGGAGATAGAAGACTATCCAAAAATCCCATAGGAGCTGATAGATGAGTCATTAATGGAGGATGAATTTTCCATATTTGATCTCAATGCAGTGATCAATTTAGACATGGGAAATCACTATTCTCTGAAGCAAACCAATCATCAACTCCTAGATTCAACCACTCACATGTTTGAGAAGATGCATATAGAAGATCAAGGGAGGCTAAAAAAAGGGTTGATGATAGGAGGTGAATTTTCAATGCAATAATGCACATGATCCCAGGAACTCGTGGAGAACAAGGATTCAATTTGGCATAAGATCTAAAGTACCTGGAGGATCCAATGGAGGGGTTATGAGCTAAATATGGGTTATTTTATTGGGTTTTAATGTTATAACCCATACATACTTTAGAAATAATTATTTATCAATGCAAACCTAATAACAACTCTTGACTTAAACAAGTCACATATTCTAGAGGACAAACAAGTGGGAGCATAATCATTCTGGTCTAGAAATTATTGATTCTAATAAATTGGCAATATGTGAAACAACTAGAAAAGGAAACCTTACCAAATTTTGTGTAAATATATACCATGTAAATAAAATTGATAAAATATAAGTGTTGTATAACCATTAGCTAGACTAGGTAATGGCATAGCACTCACACAAAATTATTTTTGGTAAAGTGCATTAGTCAATTTATATGCACAAATAGAAGGATGGTTGTACATATTAGGAAGTCAAACAATCAACAAAACAACTAATAAATGACAAAGTATCATGCTTTTAGGTACTTAGCTACATTAAAAAATACTTCTCATGAGCTTGCTATAAAAGGAAGACTAATTAGATAAGTAGCTTCAATGAATTTCCTAGTTGAATAAGTCTATAGAAGAAGGTTTCCCTTCAAAGCATTTCACAAGCCTTGAGCAAAGATATCCTCCAAGCAAGACAATTTATCTTCTCTTCCCTTGGTACCCAAAATTATAGAATTAGCCTCCATAGACTCTGTGCCCAATAAGGATTTTATTTCTAGGTTCTTTGCCTCTTACAAGCAAAATTCTTTTGTGAGTCACCAAACTATAGTGAAAATTCACTACACCAAGAAAATATAGCCTAAAGGGGAATTTTAAGTTAAATTGTTGGTTAGTGTTGCATGAAGATAAGAGGACCTAAATATCCCTTAATCTATCAAGTTGTTGAAGTTGTGAAGATGCCAAAAATGATTACAAGGGAAGGCCTATGCCAAAAGTTTCTAGTAAATTCAAAATTCCATGTTCCATGAGGTTATGCTAATTTACTAAACCAAAAATACAATGAATTATATCCTTTTTTATAGTAGCTAAACGAGATTCTACTATTGAAAAGGATCTCAAAGTATTTATGATGGTGGATAAAAGGAATCCATCATTTGAAAGGTTTATATCCACTCAATGGTCACACATTCATCCCTTAGCCAAATGAGTGGATTCTTGGTATAGACCATCCTCTTTTAAAAATTAGACTTACGATACATCATATACCCTAGTGCTCATAAAATATTATTCCTCCAAGAAAAATAGAGGAAGAACTTGTTCAAGCTTTCTAAGCTATTTCAAGTTCAACCTAAAATTTGTGATAAAAGGAAAAAGGAAGAAAATTGGCCAAATTGAACAAAAAGAATAACTAAGTGCACACTCATCAAATTAAAAGGTCTGATAACTTTAGCATGAAGGTAATTTTCAAGCATCAAAAATCAATCAAGTAGAAAATTAGTTAAAAGAGGTGAAATACATTCAAATCTTGAAGGATTTATCCAAAGTTATAATTTTCTTAAATATATTATTTCAAAGTCAAAGCAAGCAATTTCAAACTCAAAATTGTTCAATATGGGCTTACTCTTCAAATCGAAAGCTTGACTAAGTTGTTGTTAGACCCATTAATAAGGTAATCCAAATATTTATTGTAACCAAAATACTTGAACACTTGCAATATAAAGCCACACAGATACAGATTGCCTAAAATAATAAAATCTTATATATATTGATTCTTTGTGATACAGATTTACAAAATTCCAGATTGCCCCAAGTAACTTGGGTACAATGTTACAATCTTTGTCTCAGTGTGGTACAAATTTATCTCTGGGAGTTTTCCAGATCTCTCGCAAAGTACAATGTTCTCCTCGTATCCAGTTACAGCTTCAAAGGGGTGAGTGGGCTTTGGTATCCAGTAAGGGACCACTCCAGCTTCAACAGCTTATCCAAAATACCTGTCACCTGCACACACTCAAACCAAAAAAGGGATTAGTAGCACCTGTATATTTGAGCAATCAAATCCATACTAAACATAAACCCTAAGCAGATAATTGCATGAAACAAATAACAACAACAATAAATAGATAAAACCTTGCTAATATTAAAGTTACTGATCTCGATCGTGCATGTGATTTTCGTCTCGGGACTGTGGAACCATGGAAGCGCGGTTGTGGGCTGGAAACCGTGGACCTGCGGTTGTGAAACCGTAGAGTCACGTTTTCGACTGTGGAACCACGGACAAGCGATTTCGGCTGAAGAACAGGTCACCTCGAGATTCGAGCCAATGGTCAGAACAAAGCTCGTGCTTCACAATTTCTCGTTGGTCTACGTCAATTTTGGCAGCCTGTCGGTATGCAAATTCAGCTCCCTTTGTTTGGTGGACTAATGGTGTTTTTATAGGCTTCCTAGGGCTTTGGAGGGGAATGGGAGGTGGCAAGCCTGACTTGCCAAGTGGCAAATCTGAACTGCCAGGTGGAAGGGGCAGTTATAGTGAGTCATTCAGTGTGGCTCACTTAACTGGGGTGATGTGGCTTCAAGTGGAGTGGGATGTTGTTTTATGTGAAGGGACAAGGGGACAACAACAAATGAGTTGTGGCATGGGTGTTGGGAATCTGTCTCATGTGCAAGGACAAGGGGGACAGGAGTGGGTAAGATGTGGCAGGGGTGTTGGATGAAGTGTCTAGGACACATGTCCAATGGGTAGACAGGGTATCCTAGGGTGATTTTCTAGATTTAATAAATTAGGAAAATAGGATAATGTGCAGGATTTTATATCCCTAAGTTTAGACTTAGGCATATAATTTTATTATGCAGGATTTGATGGTGGGGTGGCAGATGTGGTTTTGAAGGTGTTGGATTTTAGTGTCTACAGTTGCCCCTTTTTGTACTGCGTTGTGTACAACACAATGTAGTGCAAAAACCGATGACATCTAACTTTATTGGATGGATGGACTCACTCTCTTTTGGTGTGGCAAGATGGATGACTATTGTAAATGAAGTTTTGGTTTGCATGTTTACCCCCTCGATTGGCGAGTGGGTAACAATTGTGACCCAATGGCCAATTGATAGCGTTATTTTTTTATGTCGTTCTGAGTTGTTTAAGTTATTTTGCAGATTATCTTTTGGTTTTTTGACATGCATGAGATGAAGTAAAAAGGAACCAATCATCCTAGTTGCTTGTCCTAGTGACTGTTAGCAATTCCAATGTGCATTTGCTTGATTTGAACTTACCGTGTTTTGTAACCCCATGGAGTAGGCGTCATTTAACCTTGGATTCTTTTTTTTTTTTTGTAACCGCTAAGTTGCGGTTTTCCAATGGTAACCGCGGGTTGGCGTTTTTGACCTCATAACCGCAGGAATGATTTTTCGCAAACCATGTGTGTTTTTGCACCATAAATCATGGGTCTACATTTTGATGCACTGCTAAAAATGTGGGTGCACATTTTTCACCATTAAAAGTGGCTATTTAAAGGCCTGATGTCGCTTTCAATTGTCATTCTACCAGTTGTCATTTTGCGATTCGTTTGAGTGATGAGCGAGATGGAGCTTGGTGAGGGAAGCGGTGGTGGTGGCTCGGCTGGAGCGGAAGTCGACGCCCGGTATGCCGAGGTAGGTGGTCTTTTTTTTTGTTTTTTCTTTGTTTTTTTGTTTTTTTTTTTTTTTTTTATGTTTGTTGTGTTTAATTAATGTAATACATTTTTTTGTTTATTTAGTAATTACATTTGTTTTTTTAATTTAATTATTTTTTTTTTTATATTTTGTTTGTTTTTTTATTTTGTTTATTTGTTTTTGTTTATTTTTTATTACCTAGGGGTAGGTAAATTTTTTCATGTTTTTTTTTGTTTGTTTTTGTTTTTATTTTTTTGTTTTGTTATTTTTTATCACCTAGGGGTAGGTAAATTTTTTTTTGTTTTTTTTGTTTTTTTATTTTTTATCACCTAGGGGTAGGTGAAAATTTTTCTTGTTTTTTTGTTTGTTTTTTTTTATTTATTTTTTATTACCTAGGGGTAGGTAAAAATCTTTTTTTTTTTTTTTGTTTTTTTGTTTTTATTTTTGTTTGTTTTTTATTTTTATTATTTTATTTTTGTTGTTTTATTTGCTAACTTTTTTATTGTTTGTTCTTTTCAGGTTAAGCTTCTTGATGCTCGGCATAGGTGGTCGAGGACTATCCGGAAGGTGCGGAAGGCACTTTTCGACGATGACTGGTCTCTCCTTCAGACTATCGATCTTGATGGGTGCGGGCGGTTAGGCACCATTCGAGCTGATGAGGATCTTCTTTCGATGCTTGTTGAGCACTGGGATCTTGATCGAGGTACCTTCCAGCTTCCTACGAGGGAGCTTACTATTACCCTTGAGGATATTTACCAGATTTTTATGTCCCTATCGAGGGTCCTACTGTTCGGGTTGGCCTTGACAAGAAGGTGACTCTATTTCCTATGTTCGATGAGATGTGGGATGTCGATTGTAGTAGGGGTGACATAGCATACTTGGATTTGTATACGGTTGGTAGCTTGGGGGTGCTTCCAGTATTTATTATGTATATATTGAGCAACATGTTGTTGCCCAATTCCATGGGATCGAGGATCCCATGGAACCAGGTACCGATTGTCCTAGACTTGATATCTGATCCTCGATGGTTGGCATGGGCTCCCGCTCTTCTTTGTGAGGTTTACAATGAGCTATATGAGGTGAAGAGGTGGGGGCGAAAGGGCCTAGGCTATAGTTTGGTGCTCCATATTTGGTCGTGGGAGCATATTATCATTGGGTGACCTATTGGTCTCCCTTGCACTATCGATTCCACTTCTCCTCGCTCATACAGATGGCTACTTAGTGAGGAGCTTAGTCATCCAGTGGTGGGTGCCTCGGAGTACAGAGATATCCTTAGTTCTCTTACCAGATATTTGATGAGTTGGTGGCCATGGAGAGGTCTGGATTGGGTGATAGATGCAGTAGAGCTTCATCGCATCAGGCGAGGGCGATGGGTTGTTGGTGCCCATCTGAGGGAGATGGAGTTTATTCAATTTTCTAGAGTGTTGCATCAGTTTGGGCTAGTTCAGGATGTTCCTGATGCACCTGTGACCTACAAGTGGTGGGGTGACGAGTTAGGGTTACCTGTTGCTCCTAAATTTTGGTGAGTTGATGATCCTTCTGATGACCCTGACTTGGAGGTTCTCGACTTGGATGATGTGGGTACCACCCCTGAGTACGATGCTTGGTTCGCTGGCCAGCCTCTCTGGACTTTGAGTGTCATTGTAGATGATGACGGGAGTGGTGATGATGTAGATGTGGGAGGATGGGTTCCCTGGTCGATGAAGCATCGATGAGGTAGTTCTTCGAGAGCTGATATGGGTACCAATTTTTAGTAGCCCGAGGAGGCTGGTGGTGATGGTGATGAGGGTGGTGATGGGGGTGGTGGTGATGAGGATGCCCCTCCTCGATGGATAGAGGAGGATTGGGATATGTTATAGGCTGAGCATGATAGCCTGGGTTTAGAGGTGACTCACCTAAAGGGTGAGTTAGCATGGTACCAGGGCGAGGTGACTCACCTCCAGGGTGAGGTGGATAGGATGCATGATGGGCCTAGCAGCGATGCTCTCACTGCAAAGGACTTGGAGATTTCTAGGCTCGGAGGTGAGGTCACTCGGTTAGAGGGTGAGCTGACTCAGCTACAGGTAGGGTCAGGTGGAGGTGACACTACAACTACTATTGTTGCTCTTCGAGCAGATATTTCTCAATGGGTTGCTCATGAGGGTGCTGACTTGAGGAGCCTATGCAAGTAGGCTATTTATATAGAGATGTTGGAGAACATTCTGCATGAGCATCAGATTCCTTTTCCTGTTCCTCCTTCATCAGCCACTACTGCTACCCGAGGGACTGATAGGAGTCATAGGACTCATCGATCATCGAGTTCTCATGGTGCTTCTACAGCGCAGGGTCCTCAGAGGGATCCTGCTGGTACTAGCTAGTGTGACATGTCGCTTCTCTTTTTTGTATTTTTTTTTATTTTGCTATGAGCCTTAGTGCTTCGATGTATACAACTGAGCATTTTGTACCTTTGGGACATATATATATATATATATATATACATGGCTTTGTATTTTGGTTATCTCATGTGTTAATGTTTATATGCATGCTTTTTGTTTATGCTTTGTTAGTGCTTATGTGATGCAATGTTCACATTGTTATATTTGTGCTATGATAAATGAATGTAAACTAATATGTAATATGCAGTTTATGTTTATTTTCATTTAACTATATGATGACATGCATGATGTTTTTGTAATATTTTATAGCTCAGAGTAGTTGACCATTACTTGTTCATTGTTGCAATTGGGGGTATCCAACTTGATGACTCTTCACGGTTGATGTATGGTGGGTGTATGTATGTGATAATGTAGAACATGTGATAATGATATGATATTTGGTATGGTTTTGATATATAACATTGGAGGATTTTCAAAGACTCAATTAGTCTAGTGATTTAACCATTTTCTTAATGTTCGTCTAACCCTCTTTAGTACCAAGGTGTGTGCAAGTGGAGTTCATTTTCTGAATATTTGGTTTGGGAATGGCCCTAAGCAATCAAGAACCAGTGCATGTGTATGTGAAGTTCATTAACTCATGATGAGTAAAATTGGATGGTACCTGTATGGGTTTACCAATTAGCTAGCTTGTCCGTATGTGCGGTCAGAGGTCTTTCTCTTGGGAGAAAGACGTGTCGCCCTGCATGAGTTTACTCCACTGCCAGTCAAGCATCTATAGCTCCGATGGAGGTTCGCTCCATAGTCCAATGATTCGATCTTCGAGCTTTGGGGATGACTACATAACTTTCTGAGGGGAATGTAGTACGATCCTTCTTGCTTTTGTGATCTGTGGTGTGTGTATAGTATTTATCATGATAGAGTTTGGGGAATCGGATTCTCAACCGAAGTGTGATGAGAATGTGATCCTATCCTTACTGTCTACCTTTTAATTTAATTGTTTGGATTGTTGTGATGGTGGTGAAAACCACCTTTTTGATTTTGGACTATGTTGCGTAATGGGACAAGCGGGGAATATTTCCTTTTCGCTTCAAGGTTGTACCCAAGTTGGCATTATCTTTTCTTACTCAAAATATTTTTAAATTTGTAAAGTGTTTTTGGTTCAAGATTGCTTTGGGGTCAATCTACCATACTCAAGACTTTCTTAATGCGATATAAGTGCTTTGGTCCTAAAGAAAATTGGACATATTATGATTTTGGTTCTTCACTAGACATTTTTGAGTGACTAAAAATTTGATTTATGATATAGTAAAACATGTGTGGATATGAACTTTGTTGACTTGCGAAGAGTCTTAGTTGGGTATCCCCAATTCTTTGGAACTTGTTTTTACTTGGTCGTATCATCACCACTATGAAATATCACTAAACATGGGATGGGATGGATGCAATTATGTGATTAGTCTAATGTTGCTATATGCTTGTGATATGCCTATTTAATGCACAAGATTTTTTTTTTGTAATATGCAAATGCAATATGCTAAGTGCTAGTAATGACATTTCTATTTACAATGTAACTAATTATTAGAAATAAAAATTCTTTTTTTTTTTTAGCCATGTACATATATATACATATATTGCAAGTCATTTCATGCATAAAATACCTTTAGGTGCATTATGTTTAGTGGTTCTAGCTCCAATTCTCCTTCGAAGTTGGCAAGTCTATATGTTCCTGGTCCCAATTTATGCTTTACAATGTATGGGCCTAACCAATTAGCCATAAATTTATCTCTCAAGTGTGGCAATGCATTGGTATTTTATTGATTTTCTTTGAGCACTAGGTCCCCCACTTGAAATTCGTGAGGATGGACTTTTGCGTTATAAGCACGTTTGAATCTGTCTTGATATACTCGTAAGTGATCTAAAGCATTGATACATTTTTCATCAATAAGTGTCAATTGGTCAAGACGTGCTTGTCTAGCTGTTTCATCATCCATGAATTCCTGTAATGTGATTCACAAGGAAGGTATCTCGAGCTCTAAAGGTAATATAGCTTCAACACCGTAAACTAGTGAAAATGGTGTCGCTCCCATTGGCATTCTGATGCTTGTTCTGTAAGCCCATAATGCCAAAGGAAGTTGAGTATGCCAATCTCGATGATTTTATTTGACCATTTTCTTGAGAATGGATACCATTGTTTTGTTGGTTGCTTCAACTTGCCCATTTGCTTGTGGGTAATAAGGTGTGGAGAAACTGTGTTGAATTTTGAATTTGTTGCACAATGCTCTAACATCCTTATTCTTAAATGACTTCCCATTATCAAAAATTATTTTTGAGGGTATTCCAAAATGACAGATAATATGTTGAAGTATAAACTCCGCTATTCGAGGTCCAGTCATAGTGGTCATTGGAATTGCTTCCACCCATTTTGTGAAGTATTCTATCACGGTTATGATGAACTTATGTTGTCCTGATGAAGCAGGTGATATTTTACCAATCAAATCGAGACCCCATTGTGAAAAGGGCCAAATACTTTGAATGGGTTGTAATGCGTGCGATGGTACATGAGTCAAATTTGCATGATATTGGCACTTTTGACACTTTTTGACATATTTGCAATAGTCATTTTCCATGGTCGGCCAATAGTATCCCATGCATAGTATTCTCTTTGCAATGGCCATTCCACTGAAGTGGCCACCGCAAGTACCATCGTGGGCTTCTATTATTGCTCGTTCTGCTTCAATCGGATCTAAACATCGTAATAATATTCCATCATACCCACGTTTGTATAACACATCCCCCAGTAGAGTAAAATGAATTGCTTTTTGTTTGAATGTTCTTTTTGTAGTTCATGTCATTTCTACTGGGAGTATTCTAGACTTGAGAAAGTCTCTTATCTCATCAAGGTAAGAATTGTAAGGTTCAACATGTATCAAACAAACGTTCTTCTCACCTGTAGGTTCTACTTTTTGAATTGATGATTTTGACATTGTTGTTATGATTAGCGGTTGTACTTCTCCATGCTCATTCTTAGGGATGAGAGATCCCAAAGAAGCCATTGCATCCACAAATATATTTGTGGATCGGGGTAAGTTACTAATTTCATACCAGTCAAACTTTTCTAGCAACTTTGTTGCTACTTCATGGTATTGCTTTAAGACTGGTTCTTTACATTGGTATTCTCCTTTTACTTGGTATACAACTAGTTGAGAATCACCAAAAATGCTTAGTCTTTTTATGCCCATTGCTATAGCTGATTGAAGACCTAAGATTAAGGCTTCATACTCTGCATTATTATTGGTGCATGTGAAGTCGAGTTTGAATGATAAAGGAATTGGTATTCCTTCAGGTGTATAAAACATGACTCCCACACCTTGTCCTTTGTCGCATTTAGACCCATCAAAGAACATGGTCATGTCTGCTTCTTCCTCAGGAGAAACTAACTCTTCTTGTTCTATGACAGAGAATACTGAATCATCTAGAAGCTCAATGATTAGTGGTTTGTCGTTATGTAGCGGAGCTTCAGCTAGTTGATCAGCTATCACCTGACCTTTTATGGATTTTTGACTTATGAATTCGAGATCGAATTCGGTTAAAAGCATTATCCATTTAGCAGTACGGGTGTTGTTATATGTGTGAGTCATCATGTATCGCAGAGGATTTTCTCTAGCTATGACATAGGTAGTATTGCTTAGCATGTAATGTCTAAGTTTCTTAGTGGTGAAAACCACTGCTAAGCATAAATTTTTGACATAAGCATATCTTGTTTCGTAACTTACCAATGTTCGACTAATATAGTAAATTGCTTGCTCCTTATGTTTTTCGTTCTTTTGTGCAAGCATAGTCCCTAGTGCAAAATCTGTTGCAGAAATGTATAGGTGAAAAGGGATTCCTGATCTAGGTGGTGTAAGAACTGGTGGTGATGCTAGATACTTCTTTATGTCATCAAATGCTTCTTGACATTCAGTTGTCCATGAAAATGTCACTCCCTTTTGTAATAGGTGATTGAAAGGCCTGCATTTATCTGAGAGTTGTGCGATGAATCATCGGATAGATTGGATCTTTCCTTGTAAACTACGCAACTCTTTCAATGTTTTGGGAGGTGGCATTTCTAATATTGCTTTTACCTTACCTGGATCCACTTCAATGCCTCGCTTGGAGACAATGAATCCTAGAAGTTTTCCTGATGTGACTCCGAATACACACTTCTTAGGATTTAACCTTACTTTGTGTTCTATCAATCGATCGAACGCTTTTTCTAGTACATCGATGTGCTCAAGACGTGTCTTAGATTTAGCAATCAAATCATCTACATAATCCTCGATGATCTTATGCATATAATCATGAAATATGTACGTCATAGCTCGTTGGTATGTAGCTCCTACATTTTTAAGTCCAAAAGGCATCACTCTATAACAGAATGTCCCCCAGGGTGTTGTAAATGTTGTCTTGTGTTGGTCTTCGAGATTAATTCAAATTTGGTTGTATCCCAAGAAACCATCCATTAAGGAAAGCATTTCATGACCAGCGTAGGAATCTACTAGTTGATCGATATTAGGCAAAGGAAAATCATCTTTGGGACATGCTTTGTTTAAGTCTCAAAAATCAGTGCATACACGTATCCCTCCGTTCGGTTTGTGAATGGGTACCATATTTGAAAGCCATTATGGGTAATCAATTGGTACTATGAAGTGCACATCCAACAACTTTTGTAGCTCTTCTTTCACAATTAATGCGACTGTTGGATGAACTTTCCTAAGATTTTGTTTGAAAGGCTTTGCATCATGTGCCAGTGTAAGGTTGTGGACTACCAGGTCTGGATCTAAACCAGGCATGTCTTTGTATGACCATGCGAACACTTCTTTATTTTTCATTAGCATGTTTATTATGCATTCTTTCTCTTCTACGGATAAATATTTTGCAATTTTGATAATTTGGGGATTGTCCGCATCTTGACTAAGGTTCACATCTATAGATTCTTCAATTAGCATGTGAGAACCTTCTTCTAGTTGATGTGGAGTTGGGATGAGGTGAATATCATCCGCCACATTTTCAAATGTCTCTAGGATTTCCCCCTCTATTTTAGTTTGAAAAACTGAATTATTTGATGATGAAGGTTGTTGTGAAATATACGCGTTTGAAGCATGCAACAACTCTTCGGACAAGACAAATTCAGCAATGGATGGTGGGGATGAGATCCTATCCATGGCAATGAGGCTAGTGTCGATATGGATCGACTTTGCCTCATCATAGGGATTGTGGAGTGGGGTGAGAAAATCAATAGAAATCATGTTGACTTGATGAAGGTGATGTGGCTACGATTCGAGAGGTGATGACTCATCCTCCCTAGGTTGCAACTGACCTAATGTGTGTGATTGGCGGTGTTGCAAGAGCAGCCAAGGTGGTGGAGGAGGTTCTAGTTCAGGACTTTCATGCTTTTTGCTCAGCTGAAAGAGAGTTCGGTTTATTGGGAACTTCTTTTGGTACCAGTCATTTCTCCGAATAGATTCTGCATGTACTAACTCTTCTCTAGGTTCTTCTACCTCTTGATTATGTTGTTCATGATGCGCCTCTGCTTGTAATATTCTTCTAGCTTGCATTTCATGCTCATGATTTAGAAATATCATTTTTGTCTCATCTTCATAATCATCATCACTTATCCAGAAGCCGTTAGCATTTGTATGAGGTCCCAGAACAAGTTGTGTGTAATCTGGCCTAAGGTCGGTCATTTCTGGTGGATCTTCGTATCCTGGTTCTTGCTGCAAGGCTTGTTCTAGGAAAGTTCCAAACACATGAGGGTAAAAATTGTTGATTAGGTATTCACCATTTATATCATCATCCTCATCATTAGGTTCATCCTCCTTGTCACTTTCTCCTTCCTCGTCTTCGCACTCAATATCCAACTCTTGGAATGTTTGACTTAACGAAGAGCTTGCGATGGAAGGTTTGTAACCTAGACCTGAGCGGTCATTTGGCTCTCTATATTCTGGCTCAATAATACGGTGAGGACCTTGTTCATGTCGTCCAAGTCCATATCCTTGCCAATTAACCCTCTAAAAATATCTCACTAGAAATGATGGGTTAGATAAAAAATCAATGTTCTCATTAAACTCTTTTACATGGTCCTCCTCTGGAGGAGATGGTCTTGATGAAGATTTGACTCCCCCATATATGAAATTTATTGCATTTTATGGGGAACCCATTTTGTATATTTCACCTATGGCTAAAGGTGGGTCGCGGGGGAGGCCGTAATCCTTGACTGATTCAATAGGTGGTGTAACCATGACACTTTCAATAATGTACTCACCAATACCTGGATTGGCGAGGTGTACTACAACTCGGGAAGGTTGAGAGGCTGATGGTTCGATGGATGAAGAGGGTTCTTCTGAGTTAGTTTGTGGTTCTAATAGTGGTGGTGGACTTTCTCTAATAGGTGGCCCTATTTGTGAGACTACGGGTTGTGATGATTGTGGTTTATTGATGGATGGATTGGGTTGTGCTACAAATATGAATGGTTGTATTGGATCTGGAAGTGCGCTAGATGGACTTGGTTGTTGGTTGGCAGGATGGTTTGGTGTGATTGGAAAGTGATATGCAGTGTTCGAAGGCTGAATTGAGCTGACGCTTTTGGATGCAAAAGTTGGGTCAACTATAGGCAATTCCTCTTGAATGGGTGCTTTTGATGAAGTGTTACTAGATGGAATGGTCCTAATGGTGAGTGGTTGGATAGTTAGATGTGTTGATGGAAGCAAGGGCTCATACGGGTTTGAAATCAAGTTGTAATATTTGAAAGGTTCTGTGTCAGTTGGTATACAATGTACTTTTCCTTCATGTACATATTTTAAGCATTGATGTAATGTTGAAGGCACACACTTCATTTCCCTAATCCAAGGGCATCCAAGAAGTATATTATATTGCATTTCTCCTTCCAAGATGTGGAAGAGGACATGTATTGTTTTCACCCCCATGGTGATGGGAAGAACAACATTCCCTACAGTTGAGCATAAAGCGTCATTAAAATCCCTAAGGGTGAAGGTGGAAGTTGTGATGTGAGATGATGGGATGTTGAGTTTTTTCATTGTAGGTGTGGTGATGAGATTGATTGATGAACCGGTGTCAATAAGCACTCTCTTGAATGGCTTCCTGTCAATGTGAGCTACTATGTGCAATGGTGGATCAGGTGAATCTACCAAAATTTGCTTTTCCTCGAAGTCATAAAATACTATCGAGGGTTCCATACACTTTTGCACACTCCCTACAAAGGAATTGAATGCATTGGGGTCTTCTGAATGTACTTGTATAGACTTTAAGATCTCCATCAATGCTTCCCTATGAGGTGTTGATTGTTGTATTAGCTCATAAATTGATAATTTTGTTGAAGCCATTTTTAAACTTTGTGTTAACCGGCTATTTAAGGTGACCACTAGGCGATTATGGAAAGGTGGTGGTGGAATGCTTGGTCCAAGTTGTATGGGCACATTTGTTGGTTGTGTTGTTGGAGCCTGTGTTGTGCGATTAGCTTACCTCTATCCATGGGTAACTATGTTGATAGCTCCTACAAAACCTTGCGGTAGTTGAGACACATAATTAACCTAGTTGGGAGGAACTGTAGAAGTTGATGCTCCCATCGATTGTTGATTTACCTCTCGATGTGGCAAAGGTGTCTGATAGATGCCTAGGTTTTGATTATTTTGGGCTAGTGGATTGTCAACTTTGATTGTACCCACTTCTAATAAATCTTGCACAATTCCTTTGAAACCATGACAACCTTTGATATCATGTCCTCTTTGTCTATGATAGATGCAAAAGAGGTGTTCTTTGTAACCTTTTGTTTTTGGTTTGTTAGGATCTTCAGGTTTCATTTCTGGCAATGTAAAGAGTTTTACCGCATACAAATTTTGGAAAACTAATGAATATGGCTCTTGTACTGGTGTGTAATTTCTTTTTGGCTTAAAATGATGTTGTTGCCTTTCTATAGGTTGTGTCTGATTTTGTGCCTATTGTGGGGGTGGAACCGCTTGATGATTCAATTGTTGTGGTTGTTGTTGTTGTTGGGGTTGTTGGATTTGTGCTTGGGTTGGTTGATTCAACTGTGGTTGGCCCAAAACTATCTGGTTAACCTATGCGGTCTTAGATTGACCGTGGTTATTCCCATTTTGATTCTTATTGTGCCACTCTTTCTTTTTAGGATTTATCTCACCTTCATGAATTTTGATCTCTTCTATTAGCTTTGCTTGGGTGAGTGCCTCATCGAATGTCCTATACTATTGTAGCTATAATAATGAAGAGATGGGTCTACCAAAACTCTTCGTGAACATTCGTATTATCTCTGGCATAGGGAGGGAAAATGGTAACTTGATCATGACTGATCTCCACCTATTGCCAAAGTCATAGACTGATTCATCATCATATTGTTTTAGATAAATCAAATCAGTCAATGTGGTTTGTTTTCTGACATTCAGGGTGAATCTTTCCAAGAACTGGTCCACTAGTTGTTCAAAGGTAAAAACACTTTGATGTGGTAGGTGGTTGTACCAGTCTTGGGCTTCTCCCCCTAGTGTCTAAGGAAATGTATGTAATAGTAATGCATCATTGCTTTTGATTCTGAAGCATGCATTTACAAATCTAGTTATATGTTCATGGGGGTCCTCTTCCCCTTTAAATTCAAGCTTAGGTATTTGAAAATCTGTTGGATATGGTGGCTCAGGGACCGAAGCATGAATAGGATGATTGAGTAGTTGCCTTAAAGTTGGTTTTTGGTATTGCAAACCTGGAGTTTGCATGGCAAGACTATCAATCTGACTCTATAAAAACTGGTATCTAGGGTCATCCATAGGACTGACACTTGAATGTACTTGATGTTGTTGGTAATGGGGTGGATTGTATGTAGGCTGCGGGTGATAAGGTATGGTTGGCTGAAATGTGTTATGATATGAATGATGATGGAGATTATGATACGGATGGGGTGATGGGGGCATGATGGTATGCTGACCTACTATATTAGCATATGGATGTGGAGGTTGGTTCTGAGCTATAGTGGTGGATGGGGGTGCATTGTCCAAGATGGATCTTGGATAAAGGTATTTGTTTGGTGAGATGGAGGTGGGAAGTTGTGCTCAATCCCTTGCAAATGTTGGTTGGGGTCAGGATTTACGCTACGGTTAGCGTTATCTAAAATCATTTGTTGCAGTTGTAAAAAATCATGTTGCATAGCAATTGCATTTGAAGTAGGGACCGCCACCTGTGATGTGGTAGGATGGGTTGGTTGTGGAACAACCATGGTAGTGGAAGTGAGTGGGGGGTAAGTAGCAAAGGGTATTGCCACTGACTGTGGTATGATATGGGATGTAGAACCTATGAGGGTAGTGGGTTGAGTGGATGTTAGGGTTTGTGAAACAACAAGAATTATTTCATACAAGGGATTAGTGGAAATGGTGAGTTGTTGAGGTAATGTGTGGGGTGGTTGGTTGGATGATGATGGTTGGTTAGCCAGTGCTACAACAACCAACTCAAAAAGAGGATTTGTAAAAACTTGTTTTGACTATTGTGGGTAAGTATATGCGGGCTCTTATTGTAATGATGGTACAACACGAGATGGTATGGAGAGTGGTGGTAATGATGGGAAGACCATTCTAGCTGCATTCAAGTACATTCTAATAGTATCCATGTCGAACATGGTGACATGACTATCTACCACTATAGGAGGTTCACTCCTAGGTGTCTCAGGTATGGTTGTGTGAGTAGCCCTATGCATAATGTCTATGTCCATATTAGGGGCATTACTAGAAGGCCCTACATTAAGACTTTGGGACATAGAAGAGGGCATGCCTACTTGTCCTACCACCGAAGTGTGAGGGACGTTTCTAGACTGAGAGGCCATGGGGGAAGACCACTGACTTTGGTTTGACACTAGTTTCTTAGCTTGACTACGAGTCACTACCATACGCTATTATGTGGTACAATGCCAAGTGCGACTATCTATGTAAATAAAATGACAATACGATGCAATACAACACGCAAAGCAAACAAACACACAAAGTTTTTGGTGCTAGGTTTTCGTTAGTTTTTTTTTTTTTAAAAATGAAAAGACGTGTGCTCAATGTTTTGCCCTATATGAATCTAGGATTTCACCTGTATACTCGTAGCTCGACAACCTGGCTATGAACTCCAGGTCACGTAATCCCACCTATAATGTGTGGTAATGAAGCCCACACATGGCCAGGGAGCACAGGTCCTACCAATTCCTCACCCAGTTCACCCGTAGTCTACGATACACCTCTCCGAAGAGAAATGTGTGCTATAACCCATGGGCTATGATGGATCTTGGAATCAGCCTTGGCAAAAATCAGGGTATGATGTTGGTGGTTCGATGATGAAATCCAAACCCGATGGTGATGAAATCCAACCATTTTCCAATGTTTAAGTGCAAGTGTGTGATGGTTTGTTTAATTATTGTGTTATGCAAAACTATTATGAATTTATATTTGAATGCCTACATGCAGAAGACAGAAAGCAAAAAACACAATAGACAACAAGTCAAGGGCAAAATGCCATCTTCAGATAAGATTTTAGGCCAAATCCTACTTAACAGGGCCAACCACGGGTGGGCGGTTGGTTCTAGTAAACCGTGGATGCACGGTTTGCCAACCATGCATCTGCATTTGGGAAATCCCAACCATGGATGCGTGGGTCCTTTCTATCAGTAGGACAAGGCTGAAACAAACTTGAACCCAAAAATATAATGTCTGGGTTATTCCTAACCCGACACATGCAACATGATTTTTTTTTTTTTTTATGGATGCAGGACTTAAACTAATTGGACTTATCCTAAAACCTATGTGCAGACAAGAGCAAACAGGACTAGACCTTTCAATGCTAATAACAGAATGCAGACAAAGGAGAAAAAGAAGGAACATAAATCAAAAGGTACAGACCTATGATCCCATCATTGCTCCTTCCATCTATCAACCGCCGATCACTTTGAGACAACAACCTCACTTTCCTCAAAACCCTCTTTTTCTCAAAAAACCTCTTTCCTCAAAAAACTGCATCTATTTCCTCAAAAAAAACCTGTATCCATGTTTCCACAGTAAACAATTCGAGCGCGAGGTTTTCCAAGTATATCGATCTCGAATTCTCAAAACCTGTAGGTGCAAACAGAGATTAGTAAACAAATTTAAAAGCAAGGAAAAAAAAAATAGGACCTTTAGGGGGTCCCACCGTGATCGCCATTTTTGTAACCAAAATACTTGAACACTTGCAATATAAAGCCACACAGATACAAATTGCCTAAAATAATAAAATCTTATATATATTGATTCTTGTGATACATATTTACAAAATTCTAGATTGCCCCAAGTAACTTGGGTACAATGTTACAATATTTGTCTCAATGTGGTACAAATTTATCTCTAGGAGTTTTCCAGATCTTCCACAAAGTACAATGTTCTCCTCGTATCTAGTTACAACTTCAAAGGGGTGAGTGGGCTTTGGTATCCAATAAGGGACCACTCCAGCTTCAACAACTTATCCAAAATACCTGTCACCTGCACACACTCAAACCGGCAAAGGGATTAGTAGCACCTGTATATTTGAGCAATCAAATCCATACTAAACATAAACCCTAAGCAGATAATTATGTGAAACAAATAACAGCAGCAATAAACAGATAAAACCTTGCTAATATTAAAGTTACTGATCTCGACCATGCATGTGATTTTTGTCTCGGGACTGTGGAACCATGGAAGCACGGTTGTGGGCTGGAAACCATGGACCTATGGTTGTGAAACCGTAGAGTCACATTTTTGACTGTGGAACCATGGACAAGCGGTTTCGGTTGAAGAACAGGTCACCTCGGGATTCGAACCAACGGTCAGAACAAAGCTCGCGCTTCACAATTTCTCGTTGGTCTACATCAATTTTGGTAGCCTATCGGTATGCAAATTTAGCTCCCTTTTTTTGGTGGACTAATGGTGTTTTTATAGGCTTCCTAGGGCTTTGGAGGGGAATGGGAGGTGGCAAGCCTGACTTGCCAAGTGGCAAATCTGAACTGCCAGGTGGAAGGGGCAGTTACAGTGAGTCATTCAGTGTGGCTCACTTAACTAGGGTGATGTGGCTTCAAGTGGAGTGGGATGTGGGATGTTGTTTTATGTGAAGGGACAAGGGGACAACAACAAATGAGTTGTGGCATGGGTGTTGGGAATCTGATGGGGGGGACCGAAAAATCACATGCAAAAACACTCACGCATTCCAAAAAATCTCTTGCATTAATCTTAAATATGCATAGATAAAAATCCCGCAGGCTTACATTAACCAACGCTCGGCTTGGTTCTTCTCCCACCCACACTTTGCGTGCGTTCTCCAATCCACCACCCCGATCTTAATACATTAAACTAGGTTTTTATAGAGGCCCTAACCCTTTGAAGCATCAACTTATGCATTAATTGGGACACCAACCCGATTTATTACAAATATTGGGTTTTTATAGAGGCCCCAACCCTCTGGAAGATCAACACAAAAATTGAGACACCAACCCGATTTAAGACCCCACTCCGCACGATCCCTGTCACCACTGAATCCATCAAAAAACTTTGCGCGCCCATCCTTTTCGTCTCCTGTGCTCCTGGGTAATCACCCACATTTACTGCACCTTGTGCCACGTGTCATCCGTAACACCCCTTGAAAATACCACCTGTCGCGGTTCCCGCCATCTCTTTCTTCTCCTTCGTATTCTTCTCTCTCCACCGCGATATCGCAAAATGTCGTGAAATCGTGACGTTTCAGCCCCCCTGCGCTCCTTTGCATTTTTGGTCATGATATCGCGACATGTCACAATATCGTGACCTTTTTGCCTTCGTGCGTTCATTTCAAATTCTTGTCACGATATCGCGACATCCTCGCTTCCCTACCTTATCGCTAGTTTTACGTCATATCACGATGTCGCGATATCGTGACCTCTCCACTACTCCCTTCGACTGCTTCTCCGCTCTCATGATTTCACGATGCTGTGATATCATGACATCGTGATTTTGTGACCTCACTGCTTCTTCGTCGTTATGCCCGATTTGTGTCATAATTTCGTGACGTCACAAAATCATGACATCGTGATTTCACTACCGCTCCTGACCTCCACCTCCACCTCGCCTCGACGTCATGATTTCACGACATCATGAAATCGTGACGTCACAATTTCGCTACCATTTTCCCCCTCGCTGCCTTCTCCATTTTTTGTCACGATTTCATGACATGTCACGAAATCGCGACGGTTTTCTTCCTTAGGCAATTTTTCAAATGCCTCTGCATCAGGTGTTGCTAGATGCTCCTGCATCAGACACCCGGGGTAAGTGGAGAAGTGATCTTCACTTCTGCATGGTCTAGTTGTTGCCTCCTGCAACACCTCCAGACATTCCTCTGCCTTTGCAGTCTGTTCCAACCCCTTCTCCTGCCCAAAAAAATCTCTGTCTTCTTCCAGGCAGGTCCTGGCACTGCTGCACACCTCTACAGCCTGCTTGCACTCCTCTTCTCTCTTTCTCCATTTCTCCTCATGATATCTATGTAGCTCCCTTTGCAGGGCTTTCACTTGCCTCTGTAAATCTCTCTTGAGCAGTTCTTCCTACAGGGCTTGCACTTGCCTTTGCAATGCCTTGAACTCTCTCATTATCATCATATCTTCGTAACAGATCTTGGTGTAACTGCCTCACGTCCGATGATCTGTTACACGCTCAAAATCTTCTAAAATCTCTTTTCTCTCGTTAGAACCCTACCACAGATCCTGGCGCAACTGCCTCACGTTCGACGAATCTACTATGCACTCAAGATCACTAGCTCTGATACCACTGATGGGGGACGAGAAAAACACACGCACTCACACTCCCACAATTTTAGAAAAACCTCTTGCATTAATCTGGAAATATGTACATTAACAACCTGTAGGCTTACAAATGATCAACGCTCGGCTTGGTCCTCACAATCACACTTCTGCGTGCCTTCTCCGATCCACCGCCCCGATCTTAATACATTAAACTAGGTTTTTATAGAGGCCCCAACCCTCTGAAGCATCAACTTATGCATTAATCGGGACACCAAACTAATTTATTACAAATATTAGGTTTTTATAGAGGCCCCGACCCTCTAGAAGATCAACACAAAAATTTGGACACCAACCCGATTTAAGACCCCACTCCGCACGGTCCCTGTCACCACTGAATCTGTCAGAAAACTATGTGCCCATCCTTTTCGTCTCCCGCGCTCCTGGGTAATCACCCACTTTTACTGCACCTTGTGCCATGTGTCATCCGTAACACCCCTTGAAAATACCACCTATCATGGTTCCCGCCATCTCTTTCTTCTCCTTCGTCTTCTTCTCTCTTCGCCGTGATATCGTGACATGCAGGACCGAAAAATCACACGCAGAAACACTCATGCATTCCAGAAAATCTCTTACATTAATCTAAAATATGCATACATAAATAGCCCGTAGGCTTACATTAACCATTGCTCGACTTGGTTCTTCTCCCACCCACACTCTGCATGCGTTCTTCGATCCACCACCCCGATCTTAATACATTAAACTGGGTTTTTATAGAGGCCCCGACCTTCTGAAGCATCAACTTACGCATTAATCGAGACACCAACCTAATTTATTACAAAGACTGGATTTTTATAGAGGCCCCGACCCTTTGGAAGATCAACACAAAAATTGGGACACCAACCCGATTTAAGACCCCACTTCGCACGGTCCCTGTCACCACTGAATCCGTCAGAAAACTTTGTGCACCCATCCTTTTCGTCTCTCGCGCTCTTGGGTAATCACCCGCTTTTACTGCACCTTGTGCCACGTGTCATCCGTAACACCCCTTGAAAATACCGCCTGTCGTGGTTCCCGCCATCTCTTTCTTCTCCTTCGTCTTCTTCTCTCTCCGCCGCGATATCGCGACATGTCGCGATATCGTGACGTTTCAGCCTCCCTGCGCTCCTTTGCATTTTTGGTCGCGATATCGCGACATGTCGTGATATCATGACATTTTTGCCTTCGTGCGTTCATTTCAAATTCTTGTCGCGATATCGTGACGTCCTCCCTTCCCTGCCTTCTTGATAGTTTTACATCGCGACATCGCGACGTCACGATATCGCGACGTCCTCGCTTCCCTGCCTTCTTGCTAGTTTTACGTCGTGACATCGTGACGTCACGATGTCGCGACATTGTGATATCATGACCTCTACACTGCTCCCTTCAACTGTTTCTCCACTGTCATGATTTCATGACGTCATGATATCGCAACGTTGTGATTTTGTGACCTCCCTGCTTCTCCCTTGTTACGCTCAGTTTGCGTCATGATTTCACGATGTCACGAAATCGTGACATCACGATTTTTCTATCGCTCCTGACCTCTGCCTCCGCCTCGCCTGGACGTCATGATTTCATGACATCGTAAAATCGTGACGTCATGATTTCGCTACCATTTTCCCCCTCGTTGCCTTCTTTGTTTTATGTCGTGATTTCATGACATGTGAAATCGTGACGATTTTATTCCTTAGGCAATTTTTCAAATGCCTCTGCATCAGGTGTTGCTAGATGCTCCTGCATCAGACACCCGAGGTAAGTGGAGAAGTGATATTCACTTTTGCATGGTCTGGTTGCTGCCTCCTGCAACACCTCCAGACATTCCTCTACCTCTGCAGTCTGTTCCAACCCCTTCTCCTACCTAGAAAAATCTGTCTTCTTCCAGGCAGGTCCCGACACTGCTGCACACCTCTGCAGCCTGCTTGCACTCCTCTTCTCTCTTTCTCTGTTTCTCCTCATGCTATCTATGTAGCTCCCTTTACAGGGCTTTCACTTGCCTCTACAAATCTCTCTTGAGCAGTTCCTCCTGCAGGGCTTGCACTTGCCTCTGCAATGCCTTGAACTCTCTCATTGTCATCATATCTCCCACTGATCCTGGTGTAACTGCCTCACATCCGACGATCTGTTACACGCTCAGAATCTTCTAAACTCTCTTTTCTCTCACTCATAACCCTACCACAGATCCTAGCGCAACTGCCTCACGTTTGACAAATCTTCTGCGCACTCAGGATCACTAGCTCTGATACCACTAATGGGGGGGACCAAAAAATCACACATAGAAACACTCACGCATTCCAAAAAATCTCTTGCATTAATCTGAAATATGCATACATAAACAGCCCGTAGGCTTACATTAACTAGCACTCAACTTGGTTCTTCTCCCACCCACACTCTATGTGCGTTCTCCGATCCACCACCCCGATATTAATACATTAAACTAGGTTTTTATAAAGGCCCCGACCTTCTGAAGCATCAACTTATGCATTAATCGGGACACCAACCCGATTTATTACAAAGACTGGGTTTTTATAGAGGCCCCGACCCTCTGGAAGATCAACACAAAAATTGGGACACCAACCTGATTTAAGACCCCACTCCGCACGGTCCCTGTCACCACTGAATCCGTCAGAAAACTCTGTGTGCCCATCCTTTTTGTCTCCTGCGCTCCTGGGTAATCACCCGCTTTTACTGCACCTTGTGCCATGTGTCATCCGTAACACCCCTTGAAAATACCGCCTATCACGGTTCCTGCCATCTCTTTCTTCTCCTTCATCTTCTTCTCTCTCCGTCGTGATATCGTGACATGTCACGATATCGCGATGTTTCAGCCCCCCTGCGCTCCTTTGCATTTTTGGTCTCGATATCGCGACATGTCACGATATCGCGACCTTTCAGCCTTCGTGCGTTCATTTCAAATTCTTGTCATGATATCGCGACGTCGTGATATCGCGACGTCCTCGCTTCCCTACCTTCTCGCTAGTTTTATGTCATGACATCGCGACGTCGCGATATCGCGATGTCGCGATATCGCGACCTCTCCGCTGCTCCCTTCGACTGCTTCTCCACTGTCATGATTTCACAACGTTGTGAAATCGTGACGTCGCAATTTCGTGACCTCCCTGCTTCTCCGCTGTTACGCCCGGTTTGCGTCACGATTTCACTACTGCTCTTGACCTCTGCCTCTACTTCGCCTGGACGTCACGATTTCACGACGTCGTGATTTTGCTACCATTTTCCCCCTCGCTGCCTTCTCCGTTTTCTGTCGTGATTTCGCGACATGTCGCAAAATCATGACGGTTTTCTTCCTTAGGCAATTTTTCAAATGCCTCTGCATCAGGTGTTGCTAGATGCTCCTGCATCAGAATCGATCTCATGTGCAAGGACAAGGGGGATAGGAGTGGGTAATATGTGGCAGGGGTGTTGGATGAAGTGTCTAGGACACATGTCCAATGGGTAGACAGGGTATCCTAGGGTGATTTTCCAGATTTAATAAATTAGGAAAATAGGATAATGTGCAAGATTTTATATCCCTAAGTTTAGACTTAGGCATATAATTTTATTATGCAGGATTTGATGGTGGGGTGACAGATGTGGTTTTTTAAGGTGTTGGATTTTAGTGTCTACAATTTGTAAAGTAATGTTTGTTCAACTTATAAGAATTTTTTGCAAACTATAAAGTCAAAGGAAAGAAATAGGTGATAATACTTTTCCTCCATAATACCAAAAGCTAAGCTCATAGAAGAGATGAGTCAAAAAAAATTTATTGAATGACATCATCTAAGCTTATAAATACTTTAGCACAATGCAAGTAGCGCACATGGTAGTTCTAAAAGTAAAGCAAAGCAAATAGTAACTACTAGATTGTTTGGCTTATTAGCATTTGTAAAGGAGCTCAAAAGGAAAAAGGTATAACAATGGAATCCAAGGTGAAAGGATCTCAATGCAAAGGACACTTGGTGATATAAGAATGAGCAGTTAAACCATGTAGTATTCATTAGATTTTGACAATGACAACCACCTCCATGAATCATGATAAAGCATCCCAAGAATTGTAATTGTCTGATAGAGGTTGTGTAGAGTAAGATGAAGAGGCCAAGTGGTGCCAACTCATTCCAATATCATGCCTAATCATTTTGGCAAAAAATATTATATATAATAGTTAATTTCATGTTAGGGGAGCAAAAATATATAAAATGAGCACTGCTCCTCATTTGTAAGGGTTGGATATTCAATATTTTCCTTTAGAAGTTGGTGTTCTAAGCCATTCAAAAGTAATAAAAGGATTTTTGGCCTTATTTAGTGTATGGGATATTTACAATCACTACACTAAAAAATGCCTTTAATAGTGGTTAAAATAAGGTGATTTTTTACAGCGGTAAAAAACTGCCCTAATAGACCCTAAGAAGGCAATTTAAAACCACCCTCTTAGGGTAACCACCATCTTAGAGTCATCCTAAGAGGGTGGTTTTAAATCACCCTCTTAGGGATAAGAGGGCGGTTTGAAATTATCATCTTAGGGTTTCCTATGAAGGTGGTTTAAAACTTACCTTTTAGCCCTAAGAAGATGGTTTAAAACCGCCCTCTTAGGTCACTCTAAGATGACATTTTAAAATTATCATCTTAGGGTGAACTAAGAGGGTGGTTTTAAACCACCCTCTTAGGGCTAAGAGGGTGATTTTAAACCACCCTCTTTTAGTTTGGTGCGATGAAATATAAGGGCTTTGGTAAGGTCGATTAATTTCGTGATATTGGGAAGGCAGAGAATTTTTTTAAAAGGGGGGTGTTTCACCCTAAGAAGGCAGTTTAAAACCGACCTCTTAGGGTGAAATGCCTCCCCTTTTAAAAAATTTCTCTGCCCTCCCAATGTAATCGACCATGCCAAAGCCCTTATATTTCCTTGCACCAAATTGACTCTACCAAAGCACAAAACCCTAGGTAAATATTTATTTCCCATTTTCGTCATGCCAAACCAATTTTTTCAAAGCACAAAACCTTATGTGATTATTTCTTTCCCATTTTTATCATGCCAAATAGACTCTACCAAAGCACAAAACCTTAGGTAAATTATTTCTTTCTCCTTTTTATTGTGGATATTTAATTTACCTCTAGCTTCTCTGTGTTCTCTTTAAAAACAAGTGAGAGGTATTAGGCCTTTGAGAGGGCGTAGAACAACTTTTGAGGATATTTGTAGGTTCTTGATCACCCATTTTGCAGATAAACTCATTTTTGGGGTTTTTTAGGGCATTCTTTACTACTTTTTTTGGGTTAGGGTTTTGGATGAAGGTTTTTTAATGGTGGTGTGGACATGGAGAGATGGTGGTTTATTCTTGGATGAGAGACAATGAGGCAACTACTCGGTGCTAATATTCTTATATTTGGTCTCCAAGGGCTTGGTGCTGAAGTGGGTACGTATTGTAGTCATATTATTTGCTAAATTTTACCTGTAGTAAAAGCATTGACCACGAACCATGACAGTCTATAAATACCTGCTTAAGCTCTCTGTAACCATGTAGAATTTTATAATATCCTCTCTATTAATGTAAAAATATTCTTTAGTCTAGTGTTTATGCTTTTGGGTCTCTATGTTTCTTTGTCTGTGTTTGTGTTTCTCCATTTGTGTTTGTGTTTCTCCATTAGTGTTTCTCTAGATGGGGATATTTTTAGCTTTCTTCATTGTGATATGCATGATTTTTTTTCAATGAAAATTTGTATTTTCTCTGGGTTAAGTCTTGAGGTTTTTTGACTATTTTGCCTTGCCGATTCTGAGTTTCTCAACTATGAGTTTGACATCATTAGTTTGAAATATTTTGTGAACCCAACTATTTACTATTATTTTAAGTTACAAGCTATATATTCTACTTGTAATAGCCATAAATATATTCTACTTGTAATAGTTGTAAATAGGCCTCATCTAGTATCTTCTACTTTAAAATAAAATATTTCAACTAATTTGTATAGATTTATGAGGTTCTTCAAAGTCTAATAATGCATGGAGGTAATGTTTCATGCTATCCCCAACATATATTCCTCTTGAATATTTCCCAATTCAATTTTTGGCTATGTTGCACATGAAAACCAACCTATTCTTACAGAACTTGTTGGATGGACTATTTTTAGAATTTTTGGGATAATAATGTAAAAAATATTTACTATAAATATTTTCTTATTTGGAGTTATCACAGGGTATAGAATAAGAATATAGAGAATATTTTTTGTTATTTTTAGGGATTGAATGTAGTTTAGTATATATTTTATATCACTTATATTTCTCTGCGTCATACTTCACTTGGGAAAACAATCATGCAAAAGTGGGCTATTTTAGGTTTATGTGTTATAAAATACAATTCAACAATATGATTATTCTTTTTTTTCTTTTTTATTTTAAATACTTAAGCTCAAATTAATTTTGAATGTTCATAGTGACATGTAAAAGCTCTCACCCATGTGTCATTGAAGATAAACTTCACTTAATGGAGATATGATGAATAGATGATGTTGTCCTATTTTAAAATCTTGTGATGACTTTATCACTTATGCATACATCCTAGTAAGCATCTTGTCATGCTTATAAGTGACCATTCTTGGCTTCATTTGGATCCTATACCCCAAGAAGTACTTTTAATGTATAAAATCCCATGCAAAAATATTACTAAAAAAATTATGTTTATGGTCTAAAGGTAGAGAGCACAATAGTAGAAAGCATATAGATAATATGATGTATTGTAGGGTAGGTTATCTTGGTCAGTGTAGTCATCATTTGTACATATCAATGAAAACTCTTTTATACAAATTAATTTTTTTTTTATGAAATATTTAAATCTTCCTTACTTACATAAGGCATAAGTATGCATGTTATTTTGATAGTGATATAAAAAGAAGTACCAATAAAAATGTGTTGTTTAAATGAGCAAGGGGAGTTGGGTTGTGAGGTTGTTGCTAGTAGCCCTTTTGTTTGTTGAGATCCATGGTGAGAGTTTGTTGTAGGGTGTTTGATTGTGAGTGATTGACCTCAAAGAGGTTTCTAATATTCATAGATTTTGATCAAGAGACACTCTTGGATGTCCTTGTGGGTTCTATGTTGATGCCTCAATAATTTGAAACCTCCACCCTAACTTATGCTTCTTAACTGGAAGTCACCTTAAAAACTCTACTATAATTACATGTGTAGATTCCCTTATGTAACCCAAAAAAATAAGTGCATGTGCAGATTAAATTTGATAAACCTAAAAATTCTGTCAACTTATTGGTCTTTTTTAAATACCAAAATCTAGAATAGTATTTTCTAGCTATTGCATACATTGGTCCCTATGTATTTGAATCTTTAAAGCAATCACATGTTAAACTTTATTTTCATCATTCATTTCAGTTTTTGTGTCCCATCATTCATGTGCATCTTCTATTTTATACCCTTGCTAGCAGTGAACCCTTATCAGTTGTTTGAGTAGAGATATGTCATGCACAAACCAATTGCAAGGAGCCCATCTTGTGTTGAGGGTGCAGTAACACCTGTAACCCTAGCCCATTTTTTATGCTTCCTAGCTGCATAAAAAATGCTCACTTATTGACTTTAGTACTTTTTTACATCCTAACTAATGAGTCATGTTTCTACTTTCTCAGCAATACTCTATTGGATTAACTTTGAAGTACCAACAAAAATGTGTTGTTTAAATGAGCAAGGGGAGTTGGGTTGTGAGGTTATTGCTAGTAGCCCTTTTATTTATTGAGATCCATGGTGAGATTTTGTTGCAAGGTGTTTGATCGTGAGTGATTGACCTCAAAGAGGTTTCTAATATTCATAGATTTTGATCAAGAGACACTCTTGGATGTCCTTGTGGGTTTTATGTTGATGCCTCAATAATTTGAAACCTCCACCCTGACTTATGCTTCTTAACTAGCAGTCACCTTAAAAAACTCTACTATAATTCCATGTGCAGATTCCCCTATGTAACACCCAAAAAAAATTGCATGTGTAGATTAAAGCTGATAAACCTAAAAATTCTATCAACTTGTCGATCTTTGTTAAATACCAAAATCTGGAATAGTATTTGTTGGCTATTGCATACACTAGTCCCTATATCTTTGACTCTTTAAAGCAATCACATGTTAAACTTTATTTTCATTATTCATTTCAATTTCTATGTCTCATCATTCATGTGCATCTTCTATTTGATACCCTTGCTAGCAGTGAACCCTTATCAGTTGTTTGAGTAGAGATATGTCATGCACAAACCAATTGCAAGGATCCCATATTGTGTTGAGGGTGCAGTAACACCTATAACCCTAGCCCATTTTTATGCTTCCTAGCTACATAAAAAATGCTCACTTATTGAATTTAGTACTTTTTTACATCCTAACTAATGAGTCATATTTCTACTTTCTCAACAATACTTTGTTGGATTAAATTTTAAGTACCAATAAAAATATATTTTTTAAATGAGCAAGGGGAGTTGGGTTGTGAGGTTGTTGCTAGTAGCCCTTCTATTTGTTGAGATCCATGGTGAGATTTTGTTGTAGGGTGTTTGATCATGAGTGATTGACCTCAAAGAGGTTTCTAATATTCATATATTCTAACCAAGAGACACTCTTGGATGTCCTTGTGGGTTCTATGTTGATGCCTCAAAAATTTGAAACCTTCACCCTGACTTATGCTTCTTAACTGGTAGTCACCTTAAACAACTCTACTATAATTCCATGTGCAGATTCCCCTATGTAACCCCCAAAAAAATTGCATGTGCAAATTAAAGCTGATAAACCTAAAAATTTTATCAACTTGTCAATCTTTGTTAAATACCAAAATCTAGAATAGTATTTGTTGGCTATTGCATACACTGGTCCCTATGTCTTTGACTCTTTAAAGAAATCACATGTTAAACTTTATTTTCATCATTCATTTCAGTTTCTATGTCCCATCATTCATGTGCATCTTTTGTTTGATACCCTTGCTAGTAGTGAACCCTTATCAATTGTTTGAGTAGAGATATGTCATGCACAAACCAATTGCAAGGAGCCCATATTGTGTTGAGGGTGCAATAACACCTATAATCCTAGCCCATTTTTTATGCTTCCTAGTTGCATAAAAAATGCTCACTTATTGACTTTAGTACTTTTTTACATCCTAACTAATGAGTCTTGTTTCTACTTTCTCAGCAATACTCTATTGGATTAACTTTGAAGTACCAATAAAAATGTGTTGTTTAAATGAGCAAGGGGAGTTGGGTTGTGAGGTTGTTGCTAGTAGCCCTTCTATTTGTTGAGATCCATGGTGAGAGTTTGTTGCAGGGTGTTTTATCATGAGTGATTGACCTCAAAGAGGTTTCTAATATTCATAGATTCTAACCAAGAGACACTCTTGGATGTCCTTGTGGGTTCTATGTTGATGCCTCAACAATTTGAAACCTCCACCCTAACTTATGCTTCTTAATTGGCAGTCATATATTTTTATGCACTCCTGTTTCTAAGGAGTGCCACTCATTTATATATACATTTTTTTTATATATTTCTATTTCAAAAATATAATTTTAAAATAAATATTTTTGTAGGTGTGTATGGCTGAATGAATACATTAATACTATCTATATCTATAACTTTGACTTGTAAGACTAAAATTTAAATGTAAGTAAAGGGTCGATGCAATTTTAAAATGTTTACAACCTAGGTTGATTGTCAAATTTTAGGCCTAAGCCTTGCATGAACTCCTTGTGAAGGTGCAACAATGTTAAGAGTTGAGGCCCTTCCAATATTTGAATATTATAAATATGTTAAAATAAAAATATAATAACAATAAAGAAAAAAATTCTAATAGTAAAGATTATATTTACAAGAGGACTTTTGGTACCATTTAAATTGGATTTGTAATGTTACACAACTTTAGAAATTATTAAATTTAGTTTTTAAATTTAAATAATAATAATAATTCCTTAAAAGTACTCTTAAATTCAATTTTTTTAATAAACATAGTGAAGAGTGCTTAAGTAGGACCCGATTAAAATCTAATCTTGAGCCTTTTATGTAATAGTAACTCTCTAGTAGAAATTCAAGTTACAAATTTTATTAAGAAATCCCAAGCTAGGTATTTGCATAGTGCCACTTTAGTTAGTATGCCCCAAGTGAGGTGAGGTTAATATACCATGGTAGGAAATTATATGCACTATCATCATCACACTTGGATTATATGCTCAACCCACATCTACTAGTTGATCATTAGTTGATTTCATACTTAACCACATCTACTATAATTAGTTGCAGCTCAACACCCAAATGTTGAGCTCAGATTCCTATTGTATGCCACACAACACACTCGATTGTCAAGTTGAGTGGAACCATACCTAAATATGTCAAGCAAGTTGCTATTGTGGATGTGGGTTTTGTGGTGTTAGATTTGGGTTGGGGTTGGTTTCTCATTTTTAAGAGGTAATTTAGGGGTATTTATTTGATATATGGAGCTAGGATTCTATGGAGGGAGGGGTTTGTTTAGCAATGATGATCATTTTAGATTTGGTGAAGGTTTTTTTATTGTGGTATCTAGGCTATTTTTTTAAGTTCTTTGGTTAAGGGGTAATTTTGTATCTTTTGTTTGATAGATGTACTAGGTTTTTGCATGTATTGAATCTTGTTCTAAAATGGTGGTTTTCTTTATGGCTATGTAATGTATTATTGGACCTACTACTTAAAAGTATATTCCTATAGTATCTTATCACTTTTATGATGAATACACTATATTGGTTTATGAATGGATAAGTGATGCCTAGAATATATAGGTTCTTTTAGCAAAGAAGAAAGAGGTTATGTGTGACCTTGATATATTATTTCCCATAGTTTTGTAGGTTTCACAAAAGCATTGAAATCCCTACAAAAGTGTTGGGTAGTGCTTTTGTGTCTATTTTGGTTTGATGGTGTGTCTGTACAATATTCAAAGTGGCAATATGTACAAAAAAAGAGTAAGAAAGATACCACAGGTAGTTGAGGCTATCACAATAAATCAAGAGTCAGTGATAGAGGCCTTGCATGCTAGTAAGTACTTGAAATTTGATAGTGTTGTTCAATAGTGGTTGACCTGGGCATATTAGAATTGATCATGGTTTTATCATCGACTATGGTGTATTGTAGAAAATGGTGGAAGATACCAGCTATGGAGTTCCATGAATGAGGAAGATAAGGAGGCGACCCATAACATAAATAAATCTGGTGGTGAGAATACTTGAAATGAGGTGACCCATAACATAAATGAATTTGGTGGTGAGAATACTCAAAATGAGGTAACCCATAACATTAATGAATCCAATGGTGAGAATACTCGAAATCAGGTTGACAATGCTTTGGCTAATGAAGAAGGTACATATACTACACAAGAAATTTTATCATGATGTTGGTTACTCATTGTTGTCATACTATATGGTATAATGATGTTTGGATGGTGTCGGACATTATAGGTGTTGATGTCAGGTCATCACACACTTCAAATAGTGAATATCATAGAAAGAGAGGTCCAACAAGATGTGCAATAGAGTCAAGCAACATAGATAAGATGGAGATCATTTACAATCTAAACGGATAGCCCATAGGAAAAAATTCTATTAATTTTGCATCTTACTTAGGGGTGATTGTGAGGGAGATTGTCCCTATCACCCATACAGACTAGAGAGCAGTCCTAGTGGAAGTTAAAAACTAGTTATGGACACTCATTATGGTAACTTTCTAGCCAATGGAGTTCATAGTGTCCATTTTTGAATACATATATAAATGTTGCATCTAATAAGATATTGGTTTGATGCAGCAAAAATATATCATTTCAAAACCCCTTTACCAAATAAATAACCAATGCAATGAAGAAATGGGTCTTCATGACCATGGACAAGCAATGGCGTGAACATAAGCATCAACTTGTTAAAAATCACTATGATAAGTATGATAATAACATAGATAGAATTGCTAATCCCCCACCTCGTGTATCATAAAAATATTGGGAAGCCTTTGTGAATGATAGGAGTAGTGCTAACTTTAAGGCAAGTACCAACTAATCTGCTATGGTAGTTCATATCATTGTTATGTTCATGTGAATTTTTCTGACCTTGCTCTCCCTAATGAATTTATATATTGGTTTCTTCATTGCATTATAGGTGGTGAGACAAAGGAATAAACAAAATAGATCTCACCAATCCATCATGCACACTTGTAGTCAAAGAGGATATGCTCTAATGGAGCATGAAATGGTATTCTATCATACTCATCCATTATATGTGATAAACATAGCTATATAGTTTTGTCATATGACTTATCCCCATATCTCTCCAACTATATATCTTGTAGAGGAAGAGCCAACCAAATGTAAAAATTCCACTACCAAGGGCAACTGTGTGGATGGTAGCTCATAAAAATAAGGATGGGCTCTTGTTTCACCAAAAGTTATGAAGACAATCATAAGTGACATTCCCTTAGAAATAGCAATACGTTGAACTTCAAACCATTGTTATATCGATTGTTTTTTAACATGTTACCAGTTAACTATGCATGTGATGTTGCCAAAAAAATTAGATAATGCAATGTCATCTACAAGCTTCATAAATCAATATATTAAGGATGATGCCCTCACCAAGGTTTTAGGATCCAAAATACTAGGTCAGATTTGGGGTGTCGATAAAGGAGTATCACCAACTACTCTATTTTCTAGTAAGGGTTACATACAGAAGTTGCGCTAGATGCAAGAGTATACGGTAGAGAAAGAGAAAAATTTGGAAGAGAAGCTTGTAGAGAATACAAAAATTGGAAGAGAATCTTACAGAGAAAGATAAATAGTCTGAATAGATTTTGATATGACTTTCATAGATAGAGGTGTGTCAATTTTTTCATGATTTCATATTTAAAATATTTACATGTTGCACCCCTAAAGTTGTAATGATCCCTTGCATATAATTCCATAGGAAACATCACTACATGCTACCCCTATAATTGGACACAATATTGGTGGTGGTGATCAAGGCATAGGCAGTTTCTCAATACCTTCTAGGCTAGAGTCATCAATGGTATGACTATTATTTCAAATATAAAATGGTTGACTTAGTTTGTATTGTACGCTATGCAATAAATTTATCTAGGTTGTTGATTTTCCATGTAGGGATTAAAAATGACATTAATCACTCAAACTAAGAGAAGGGAATGCTACTTGACTCAGATCCATAAGGATAACATAGTGGTTGAAGGCATGATGATCAGTACTAATCCTGAAGACCTTGTACATGGTGAACGTTTGGGTGAAGGTTATTATAAATTCAATGTGCACATCACCCATAAAGAGGAAATAATCTTGTTTAGAAGGAATGATGAGATGGCCACAATGAAGGATGTTGTGGGCTCCTTCATTGTCTAGCCTATATTAGATATTATTTATAAATAAATTATACCATGTTGTAGCAATATTGTATTGCCATGTTGTAGCAGTATTGGAAATACCATATACGATTTAGTTTTGATGTTGTCTCAAATATTATTTGATTTTATTTTCTTATTTTGGTGATTGATGTCCCACTTGGTTAGGATAGACTAAAATATGATCCATTTATCCTAGCATCACAAGCCAAACAAGTATTTTATGTAAATGATCCACTTGATACCAGCTGGTATGTGGTTCTCACATCACCTCCAAGAGGGATCAAAGACATTGAAGCATACGAGGTAGAATATGTCAATGTCTCTAGAGCAACAAATTTCATTGGACCTAAAACTGCACAAGATGAAAATACAAATGATGGAAACATTCAATACATCTATGAAGAATGTGAGGGTACATGGTTGGAAGCCTAATTACTGTACTTTAAAAGTAGTTATAATTAATGGAAATAATTAATGAGTGTTGTTAGATATTTTTTGTTCTATTTTTAGAAAATACTAGTAGATAATTAATGGGCAGCCAAGCTAGGAGTGAGGCGAGTAGGTATCTTGAGCATGAGGTTGGCTAGTCAGATACAAGAAGGTAATTTGGTAAAAAAAAGAGAGAGAATGCAAGTGCTTCTAGGGCATAGGATTAAGAGTCTAATCATGCAGGCATGTTGTAATGTGTTGAAATGAAGGTTTATTGTGTTGAGTGAGTGTTAGTTATGAAATTGATGTTTCATATTTGACTCTTAGTCCTAGTCCTTAGTAGTAGTACTTGATTTACATAGATGGATATTTATGTATCTGATGGAAGTCTCAGGATACCCTCTCACCTCATCTCTAATGGTTGGGGTAGGTAGGGATGTTTAGACATCTATCCATTATATGGAGGGCTCAGGTTGTCCATTCACCTATATTTGTACTTCTAAATTCAATTTTGAGAATGTACGTGCATTGAGAATATTACTTCTTAGTACCCCCTATAAAAATTGGTGTTGAAGAAATGTCATAACATATAATAGAGTAATCATACACAGGAATCACAATTGTACATTGGGATGATCATAACATAAATTATGGAACTAAAGCCCTAATATTTAATGCCATCATCTATTCACTGGTAATGTTTAGTATATGTTAGTAGTGTAATATTAGGGATAGTCAGTCATGCTTGTTTATAAAGAGATGGTAAGAGTTGAAAAGGAATTGATGAATACAAAATTTTTGCATGTGAGCTCCTTCAAGGACTATTGCTAATAACATAATGCATTTATTTATCAATTAAAAAGTTGCTAAAGTACTTATGTTTCTTGTCTGTATATTTCCATTCTTGGTCTATGCATTGGAACCCACCTTATGATAGCATTGGATTGGTCCTACCCATTTCTTCTTCTGATTTCCTAGTACCCATTGGTCCTACCAAGATACATATGAAAATAAGCAAGCTGGGGGTAAATATGTTCTACAAAGTGAAACACAAGGGTCTCTAAGTACAGGTTTATCATAAACAAACATAAAAAAATCACCTTCTCCACAAGCATCAGGTACTTACTTACAGTTTATTTTTGTAAATGACACTTCTAAGTTTTTCAATATTTATTTTATAATAATTTTCAACCCTTTAAAACCATAATTTATTTGAAATGCAGGTTCAAGGGAGGCAAGGGATATCCAAAATTAGTTTACATTCTCATGTATTCCATGGGGACTTGCACAATGTTTAAATGCCCCACAATTTTATTTGCTTCTATAATTGTATAAATAGTCTAATGGGTGTTTGTGCCTAGAGCAATTTTGTTTTGGAAGCATTTGGTATAATGTACTTTGTTTATGGTAACCATTTGGTATCCTTTGATGGTATTACATTTGATTATGGGTATTTATTTGAGGCTATACTGATGATAATTTCAATGGCAATATGTACATGTTATAGTAGCAACCTAGCATGTTATTATGATGTTGAGCATTAATGTTTGAAAAGGTGCTTTATGACAGCATGGAGTAGTGTATATTGTCTATATTTTTTAGAATTGTTCATATTATTATTTGATACATGGCTTTAATTTTTGTGGTAAGAAATATTATGCAGTTGGTGGCACAATGACAACATCTTCATGGTGTTGTATTTGATATTGTGATCAAATATTATGAATGAGAGTTTGAATTATATTTTGCATATGAAACCTAATACTGGATGAAAACATTATTTTGTATTTTGTGTTGCTTCTCCAGGTTGTGATTTAGCTTTACTATTGTAAAGCTTTCTAGTATGCATACATCATAGATTTTTGCATGCACTTCCTCACCATCATATATTTTTGTATGATTGCAGGTCTGGCAAAAGGTATGGTGTCTTTTTTACTATTTACCATCACAATGTTATAAGGAACAGTCAATATTTTAACATGTTCACCTTTAATGAATAAATTTGATCTTCAACAAGTTATTTGTCATGCTTTACATGCAAGCTTGAAGTACTCAATTTTTGTGAGTCTTTGGAATAAGATCATGTATAAAAGATCTGAACTCAACATGTCAAGACAACAAATTTAAACTTGACAACATTTATGTCTTCTCATTAGGAATTTAAAAAACTATGTACAATTTAATTTTTTCTTATAAAAATCTAAGACATATACCACTATACTAGTTATTTTTTATGTATTGTCTATCAAACATTATGAATGGGAGTTTGAATTGTATTTTACATATGAAACCTAATACTAGATGAAAACATTATTTTGTATTTTGTGTTGCTTCTCCAGGTTGTGATTTAGCTTTACTATTGTAAAGCTTTCTAGTATGTAGACATCATATATTTTTGCATGCACTTCCTCACCATCATAGATTTCTATATGATTGTAGGTCTAGAAAAAGGTATGGTGTCTTTTTAACTATTTTCCATCACAATGTTATATAGAGAACAGTCAATATTTTAACATGTTCACCTTTATTTTATTTTTTTAATGTGAGGCTCTAAGAGGGTGGTTCAGTCTTTCACCATTGTAGATATGTGAATGGGATATGCCCAGGTCGAATCCCCTTTGTGCTAGAGGGAAATCACATCAGGGAAGTCACAAATGATTTCTTTCACCTTCAAATCAATTCTTGCAATGACTCATAGTAGAAAATAGATCACATCTCATCATGCCAAGCCAAATTTCATTTGCATTACTTCATAGTCATCTACTTCAGACATTGACAAGGAGTTATGATGAAAGTTCAAACCCCATTACATCTTGTTACCCCCATATTGGCTATCATATTTCAAAATATCATAGCTACCCTTGTCTCCATCTCTATCAACTTCTTCCATATTTAGATTATCCTTGCTTCCATCTTCATGTAGGTCCATATCTTCATCCCTTCCACTCTCATTGACATCCTCTTTATTGAATTCCTACGATATCAATGCCTCCCCTTATTTATTAACTTCTTGAGATATCAATGCCTCCCCTTCTCATTTAAACTTGACAACATTTATGTCTTCTCATTAGGAATTTAAAAAACTATGTACAGTTTAAGTTTTTCTTATAAAATCTAAGACATACCACTATACTAGTTATTTTTTATGTATTGTTTGTCAAACATTATGAATGGGAGTTTGAATTGTATTTTGCATATGAAATCTAATACTGGATGAAAATATTATTTTGTATTTTATATTTCTTCTCTAGGTTGTGATTTAGCTTTACTGTTGTAAAGCTTTCTAGTATGCAGACATCATAGATTTTTGCATGCACTTCCTCACCATCATAGATTTTTGTATGATTTATGCTTGGTACATGTTCTCTTTGGATTTAAAACTATGGAATAGGAGCAAAGGAAGGCACTACCAATAGTGAGATGTGAAGAAACCAGTACAGGTTATGTCTCACAACTTATAAGAAAAGTATTATTTTTTATTGATATATGATTGATGTTTATTTAATAGAGTTAAACTGAATAAAATTCTAGAGGTTGATAGAATATGATAGGTGCTTTGTTAATTGTATTCAAACTAAATAAATTTCTCAACCAATGATAAGTGAAATCTTGGTAGTATCTCCTTCTGGATAGTATAGTTTCACTCCCTGAGAAGCGATAGGTATCCCTCTCTAGCCATTAGAAGAAGTTCCATTAATAGCATATGAATTACTCCTTTGGATAAGGAAAGGAGGTGTAACTAAAACCATGATATATCAACCTCTGCACTAAATATAATAGCCATAGTAATAAAATATTTAATTTCTTAAACTTCTATAATACAAAAAATCAAAAGAACTGATTTTCTATGTGTGAATTCAATCATTGTGAGAAGAAATATGAAAGTGTGCATTTGAAGGTATATGTGTTTTCAAAGGAACTAGTTTTTTGGGCTGTGAATTTAGTCATTGTGTGAAATTTGAATGTGTGCACTCGAAGGATTGCGTGTTTTCAAAAGAACTAGTTTTCTGGGCTGTGAATTCAATCTTTGTGTGAAATTTGAATGTGTGCACTTGAAGGATTGCATATTTTCAAAAGAACTAGTTTTCTGGGCTATGAATTCAGTCATTGTGAATGTGTGCATTCAAAAGTTTATGTGTTTTCAAAAGAACTGGTTTGTTATGTTGTGAATTCAGTCATTGTGTGAAGAATGTGTGCATTCAAAGGTTTGAGAAAGACATATGTGTTTTCAAAAGAACTAGTTTTTTGTGTTGTGAGTTCAGTCATTGTGTGAAGAATATGAATAGGTGCATTCAAAGGTTTACAAAGGATATGTACTAGTTTTCTATGCTATGAATTCAGTCATTGTGTGAAGAAATCTGAATGTGTGCAAAAGACATGTGTTTTCAAAAGAACTAGTTTTTTGTGCTTGTATGTGTGCATTCGAAGGTTTGAAAAAGAAATATGTGTTTCAAAAGAACTGGTTTTCTATGTTGTGAGTTTAGTCATTGTGTGTGCATTCGAAGGTTTACAAGGGATTTTTGTATGTTTCAAAAAGAACCGGTTATTTGTGATATGAATGTGTTCATTGGAAGGTATGTGGGTACTATGCTTGCAAAAGGTATGTGTGTTCTCCTTTCAAAATATCATTGGTGATAACATATTCACCTTTTTTTTTTTAATGTGAGGCCCTAAGAGGGTAGTTATGAACTACCCTCTTTAGGTCTAAGAGGATTTTTATGAATCACCTTTTTTTATTATGAACTGCCCTCTTAGGTCTAAGAGGGTGGTTATGAACCACCCTCTTTTATTTTTTTAATGTGAGGCCCTAAGATGGTTTTTTTAAAACCACCCTCTTAGGGGAGGCCCTAAGAGGGTGGTTATGAACCACCCTCTTAGGGTCTAAGATAGTGGTTTAAAACCACCCTCTTAGACTCTAAGAGGGTGGTTTAAAACTACCCTCTTAGTATCTAATATGGTGGTTTAAAATCATTGTCTTAGATCCTAAGAGAGCATTTTTTTGAGGCACTTTTTAACTATCATCATATGATGCAAACTTTTTATAATGCCCTCATAGATGATGATTGAATAACCATCGTTAAAGGTCTTTAAGGGTGGTTAAAAACTGCCCTTAAAGACCCTTTTTGGTGTATTGAGTAATAAATTGTAATTTAAGAATTTCATTTAGCTTTAATAGTAGTGAATTATGTTAGGATCAATATTGTTTGTCTTATTTCAATAAGGGTTGAAGTAAATGTTGTTTGGATTAAAACTATTTAGATTATTGTGTTAATTTTTTTGGGATGTTGAATATTGTGATAATTTTATTTCTAGATATTTTTGTTAGTTTCAGCTAGGGTGAACTATGTTAGGTGAAATAGCTATTTATATCATTTTAGTGAAATATTTGGAATATTAGATGCTTCAATTCAAGCGCTTATTATGCTTTATTATGTGCTTTGATAGAGGGAAAAATTATTGGACATTTGATTGTAATAGCTAATCTATGTCCATTTTTCTTGCATTCTTGTTGTTAGCTAAAATTCCATTTGTCTTTAATTCTATTTCTATCCCTATTTGCCTTTTTTCTCCTTTATACTTTTATTTAATTTTCAAGTAGTTTCAAGGACCTAGCCTTTTTTGAAGGTTTATTTAAAATAAATTTTATATCATCCAAACTTGAATCTGGTCTAAGGTGTGTATTTCATGACTAGGTAGATCAAATGATAAAAAAAAATAGGTTGAAGGAGCATCAAGTTGATATACAACATAATATATTTTCCAAAACAACATTAGAAAATAATTAATTTAGAATGGGTTATGATAGTTATTATAAATATTATGTCATCCTAATATATGTAGCTTATGTTATGAAGGTTATGGGATGTTGGAAAGTAGTTGTAACTCCTAACCTTGTACTTTCTTGATTACATATGTATATATACTTCTATTACATCAATAGAATATTAATAATATTGTTCAAGTCTATTATTTTTTTATAACATTTGATATTAGAGTAGGCTAATATCAAAATGAAGCTTCAACTTATGAAGTTGATCCAATCACCAAGAAGCAAGAGACACCTCTTAAAGTTTGTGATAGCATGTTATTTTTTGAGAATTCATAAAGAAGTAGACACAAATTCAAGTGAGGATAAGACCTTGCTAATTGAAGAAGAAAACAACTTATTTTTATTCTTCCTTTGTATTTATAAATGTTGTAGGCATTTATTTAATATTGGAGGAGTTACAAAGTTGTCTAAGAAAAATTTAGTTCCTATTAAAAGAGTTGCCATCATAAAATTGATTGTTGTCATCTGATGCAAGAAATGTGTCATCTAAAAAGAATAGAGATTGAGTTATCTAGAGAATTACATTGGAGGTTAAATGTGCTGGTAATCATCTTCTTTATATTGTGTTTCCCTGTTCCATACCATATATGCATAGGATTGCAGAAAGATAGCAATTATGTGAATAAGCCATCTATAGTTGCTACCTATAATATTCAATTATTCATGTTGTTTGGAAAATATTATCATCTAAAGTTGATGCCTAGAAAAATCATCTATTCATGATGTTTAAAAAATATTTGTGTTTGAAGTTGCTACTTAGAAGAGTTGTCTAATTGTTCCACATAGAAAATATTATCATCTAGAGCTACTATCGTTTGGAGCTACCATCTTGATTTACCATATATATTTTTCACCATCTAGAACTACTATTGTCTAGAGCTACCATCTTGATTTACCATCTAGAGTCGCTATCTATAGCTACTATCATCTAGAACTTCCATCTAGAGTTACCATCAAATAAAAAAATGGTCATCTAAAGTGAAGTTTAGCCTGTCATATCATCTATTGATCAAGTTGTCTAGTAACAAGATCATCTAAAAATACATGAGGGCCATCTAATCAACACATAAGTCATCTAAAAGTTAACTTCCAATGAAGTGTTGTCAATTGAAGTCTTATGCCATGAATTTTAAAAATACCTACTACATGTAGTTTATTAGGAGGAAAGTGTTGATATATGGCATACAAATAACAAATAGTATAGATATAGAAAAGAGACATCAAAATAATTAAATAAATTAATTCTTAAAAAAAAAAATCCCACATGCTCCATGGGAAGGCTCTTTTAAGCCTTCAAAAACTATTACTTTTATTGTTATTAAATATTGATGACAAGATGGTGATTTGGTATTTTTTACTATCCTATAATGTTGATAGATTTAAAGACTTAAGTTGAAAGCAAAATAACTCAAAAACCTGTGCCTAATTTTTTTCCTAGCAAGACCCTATTATTTTCTTATTGTTAGAGGCATTGATCGTTGCATGCATATAGGCTTATATATACTCATTAGAAATATCTTTTTTAGACTATTATGGTGTAATTTATTTTATAGGTTTATGAAGACTTTACATGTCTATTAATACCCCAAAAATGTTGAGCAAGTTGTAGCAAAAGTATTGTCATTGTTGTCAACACAGACAGAGAGATCGATTGATGCAGTGGACAAGAGTTTACAGGTCATACAGAGCATTCACAGTGAATTTCCAAGAAGACCGAAGTGGCCCATATGCAAAAGCTCAAAGAAAAATACAAGTAAGAAAACTGTCACGATATCATGACATGTTGAGCAAGCATGAGAAACTGTCGTGATATCGTGACATGTTAGAAGAGAGAAAGCACAAGGAAAACTGTCGTTATTTTGCGACATGTTGGAAGAGAGAGAAAGCACAAGAAAAATTATCGCAATATCGTGACATGTTAGAAGAGAGAGAAAGCATAAGGAAAAATATCACGATTTCACGACATGTTAGAAGAGAGAGAAAGCACAAGGAAAACTGTCACAATTTTACGACATGTCGGAAGAGAGAGAAAGCACAAGAAAAACTATTGCGATTTCATGACATGTTTGAAGAAGAAGCGCATGTAGGGAAAACTGTCGTGATTTCACAACATGTTCGAAGAAGAAGCGCATGCAAGAAAAACTGTCGTGATTTCGTGACATGTTCGGGGAGAAGGCGCAAGCAAGAAAAACTGTCGTGATTTCGCGACATGTTCGAAGAGAAAATGGCAAGTAGAAAAAGTGTCGCGATTTCGTGACATATTGCAAGGAAGGTTGTACGGACGAAAAAGTGTCGCGATTTCGTGACATGTTGTCGGAAAGAGAGTCCGAAAGAAAAAGTGTTGCAATTTCGTGACATAATGTAGGAGAGAGAGTCCGAAAGAAAAAGGTGTCACGATTTCGTGACATGTTGTAGGAAAGAGAGTCAGAAAGAAAAAGTGTTGCAATTTCGTGACATAATGCAGGAGAGAGAGTCCGAAAGAAAAAGGTGTCGCGATTTCGTGACATGTTTCATTTTCGCGGTCCAAAGCGAAGAGAAAGAGGAGAGAGAAAAAGGTGTCGCGATTTCATGACATGTTGCATTTTCACAACCAGAAGAGAAGAGAAAATGCAAGGAGAAAAAGTGTCACGATATCACGACATGTTGTATTTTCGGATGCCAAAGCAAAGAGAAAGCGCAAGGAGAAAAAGTGTAGCGATATCACTACATGTTGTATTATTGTGGGCCGAAGCAAAGAAAAAGCGCAAGGAACAAAAGTGTAGCGATATCGCTACATGTTGCATTTTCATGACCCAAAGAGGAGAGAGAGAGTACGAAGGTGAAAAGTGTCACGATATCGTGACATGTTATGTTTTCGCGGTCACCGACCAAGAAAAATTCAAAAGGGCAAAAATGTCACGATATCGCGACATATTGTTTTTCGCCATGCAAAAAGAAGAACCCAACCGAAGTAAAGTTAACTGAAGGAAAATGATAGTTACAGATGCAATTGCAGAGGAAATACATGCAGCTAAAATAAGAAGAGTTAACTGAAGTCATACGGCAGTTCAAGGGCCGATGTAGAAGAAAATCATGCAGCTAGAATAAGAACAGTAAACTAAAGTCAGAACGGAAGGTACAAGAGGTAGTTGCAGTGACAGTAAACAGAAGTCATTACTGCAATTACAGGGTCTATTATGGAGTCAATTCGTCGAGTGGTGGCTATACCGAGAATCCCAATTAAAGATACAAATCCATTAATAGGTTGCGTATAAGAATAGTGTGTCAGAAAGGAGTTACTTACAGGAGTGGCTATTAATAGGCTGCATGTGGGATTATGGAAGTTACAGAAGACTTAGGGTTTCAAGATGAAAATATTGTTATTAAAGTGCAGTTGCGTGCAGAAGAAAAAGTGCGGCTCAAAATTGAAAAGAGTGTCATCGTAAAGAGTTAAAGTGTCATTGCTGAAAGAGTAAATGTGTCGCAAGGGCAGTTGCGTGTAGAAGTAAAGTGCGGATCAGAATTGAAAAGAGTGTCACCGTAAAGAGTTAAAGTGCCACTGCTGAAAGAGTAAATGTACCGCGAGGGTAGTTGCGTGCAGAAGTAAAGTGTTGCTCAGAATTGAAAAGTGTGCCGCCATAAAGAGGGAAGGTGCCACTAATAAAAGAATAAATGTGTTGAGAAAAGTAGGTTGTTATTGTGTGTTGTAAGAGAGCGTTGAGCTCTGAACGGGTAAAAGTGCAGCGTGTTGCCGAGCAGAGGAAAAGTGCTGCAAAAAAGGATGTATAGAAAGCATGGCTGAAATAGAGCAGCTGATAGAGTGCAACAGAGAGAGAGCGGTTGTTAGTGCATAGAAGGAATATGTGTTTCCTGAATTGAAAGAGAGGTTGGGTGAGCAATAGACTAGTGAGGGTCTTGTAAAAGTGAAGGCATATTTATGTCAATCTAAGATTCAAAATAGAAATCCAAGTTGGTGCTTGGAATCAGGGGTTGGTGCTCCTTCCAGTTGGTGCTGGTAAATTAGGGGTTGGTGCTCCTTCCAGTGGGTGCTAGTAAATTGATTGTAAAGTTGGTGCTTTACAAAGGCTGTATTTGGATGCGAGTCCAAGCAGTCTATTTTTGAGGAGTAGCCAAAACTGGTGAACCTCGTTACATCTTGTGTTATGTGATGCTCTCTTGTGATACTTGTTGTTTCTAGTTTTAAGATTTCATTTTTAGATTTAAGAGTTGTAGATTTGAAATTAAATAGCTACACTGATTCACCCCCCCCTCTCAGTGCCATTGTAAGACTAACAATTGGTATCAGAGTCCAGTTTCCCTTATCAAGATAAATCAGCTAGGGTTGATCTTGGATTAGTATGCAATGGGTAAGAAGAATAGATCTTCCTCAAATAAGGCATCTCAGTCAGTTTCAGTTCCTGTGGAAGAGAAAATTGAACTAGAATAGATAGAAGGAGTGAATTCTGAAAAGATAAAAGGAGTGAATTCTGAAAAGATAAAAGGAGTGAATTCTGAAGCATGTGATGAAAACCTTAAGGGTGAAGTATATCTAGAAGGTGAGTTGATCTCTGCACTTGAAGAGTTGGATATAGAAAGGAAAAAGAACAAAATATTGTCCAAGAAGTTGGAAGAATATGGGGATAATATTGAAGATCTCTTCTTACAAATTCAAAAATCCAATAAAATAGAAGAAACCTTGAAGTCACGCCTGGATGATAAAAGCGACGTATGTAGCAAGCGTGAAGAGAAATCTAACAAAGTTATTGTTGATCTAAAACTGCAAGTAGAAGAGTCCAAAAGAATTGAAGAAATTCTTAGGTCACAGATCAATGAGAAAGAGACTGTTTGTCGCCAACAAGAAGAAGAGATTGTTTCATTGAAGAAACAAATAGAAGAGGCCAATATAAATCTCAAATTTGAGAAGAGCACAGAGTTACAAGATACAATGATAAATCAACAAAGAAGCTCCACGGCTAAGTTTGGTCTTGGATATGAAGTTGAACAACCTTCATCTTCCAAAAATGCAGAGAAGAAGAAGCACACTACTGAAGGATCGAAGCAAGAAAAGTTTGAAGTTGAATCTTCAAAAGGAAGAAAATATCAAAGGAGATCTACAACAAAGCAATCACAGCAAAAGAGGTTCTATCACTCTCACTCTACTCATAATAATTATTTTAATGGTTATTGTTTTAATTGCAGTCGTTATGGTCACAAGGCAATTTATTGTGGACAAAATAATAGATCAAAGAGTTATGCTAATAAAAATGCATCTGTTTTTCTGAGTAAACACCCTGTGCAATGTTTTAATTGTAATGGCCATGGGCACATTGCAAGGTTTTTTCCAAGCACTTATGTATCTAATCTAAGGCAAGACAGTAGATTTCATCAGACACAAAGAATGCAATACAGACAGAGAATAAATCATGTGCACAACAGAAAGGAAAATAATCATCCATCAAGGATGCACAAGAGACAACCCCACAAGAGAAATGGTCAAGTTCATGAAAAGGTGCAAAATAGGGATATAGTTGAAAAACTCAAACCCAAGTTCAAGAAAGTCTAGAGAAAGATAGAAGAAAGGGAATCATGTCTCCTTGGACTGAAGGAGACTACTCCGCCATTGCTCTAAGCAACTCCAGGTGGCACATCCTTAGGGGGAGCAATCTTAAAGTTCTATTTTAATTCTCCTATGTATTTGTTTGGTTATCTGAGGATGAAAGGCAAGAAGTCGAGAGATTGTCGTATAGTTGTTAAAGTGTATTTTCAGTTTATGTAGTGGTTTTTGGAAGTGTCGTGAAGGGTTGTGTTTAAGTTGAGAGTCATCACCATTGGTAGTAGTGCTATTTGTCATTGTTGTACTATTGATGGTTCTTACTATAACTGTTCAAAGCTATGGATTCTAATAGTTTAGATAATTTGATTAGTGAAAGAATGTTTGCCCTAGCTGTGTATTTGTGTTTCGATAAAAGTAGCGTGTATTTGTTCTACACATTGATGTGAAGATTGTTAGATCTTTCATAACGCCTTGGTGAAAATGCTTAATTCACAAGACAGTTTCGTTTTAACTATTGATAAGATGCCAATCCGAGTTTAAGAAGTATGAGGTTGAGTATGGTGCACTATGGTTGGCCGTGAAGTGTTTGACAAAATGTCTTCTCCTGATTTGCATAGTTGAAAGTAAGGTGTGACCAGCGGTGACTGTAGAAAAACATAGATCAGGTTGTAAATATAAAAAGGGATTTGGTTGTGCTGAGATACAGTGTTTGGTGCTTGCACAAAGTTAACAGTGGATTCACAGTGTCAGTACTGTGTTGGAAAAAAGTCGGTACAAGTGAAGTCTGTTTGCAAGAATAAATCTAAGCAATCCAGAAAGAGCTAAGATTTTGTTGAGCAGATTTGAGGCAAATCTTTGAGAAGGCTTGTGGATTGATTTTTAACAACAGGCGCAGATTGGGCAGGATGTGTAGATGACAAAAAAAGTACCAGTGGAGGTGCATACTATCTTGGAGATAGGTTGGTCGCGTGGCACAGTAAGAAACAAGAGTTAGTTTCTTTATCGACAGCAGAAGCAGAATATATGGCAGCGACAACATGATGCACGTAGAATCCGGTTATGCATTCTCACACAAAACATATTGCTATCCGATATCACTTTTTGAAGGAGGAGCTTGCTTGATTGTACAAGAAGAAGAAAATTGGTTGTGGCTGGGTGGATTGAGGTAGTCTGTTGGATTCTCACTACAGAGAAAGACAAACAACTGTCAGTAGGTTCAATCTTGTTGAGAATATCCAGGATGTATATGTAGATACTGCTTGCATTACAGAACAAAAATTTGGATATATATACGATCAGTGTATGCCTTCACTAATAGTGGACAAGTTTGAGATTGCAGAGCAACAAAGGGTTGAGGCTCAGAAGACAGCGTGAACTGAAGTGGTCACATATTCCCAAGAATAGTCTAAGAATTGACTAGCTATCGGGATCAAATTCTCAGGGGGAGCATTTATGTGTTTGTTTATCTTTTTGCTCATATATGTGGTTTTTGCTAACTGTAACAATTTTTGCCTGAGCATTTATTGCATGGACTCAGGGGAGTTTGCAGTTGCCCTTTGGTATTATTGTCAAAGGGGGAGAAGAGTTACAGGTAATTGCACGTGTGTTGACAACAATTCCAAAGGGGGATATTGTTGAGCAAGTTGTAGCAAAAGTATTGTCATTGTTGTCAACACAGATAGAGAGATCGGTTGATGTAGTGGACAGGAGTTTAGAGGTCATACAGAGCATGCACAGTGAATTTCCAAGAAGACCGAAGTGGCCCATATGCAAAATCTCAAAGAAAAATACAAGTAAGAAAACTGTTGTGATATCACATGCAGGAAAAATTGTCGCAATTTCGTGACATTTTCAGGGAGAAGGCGCAAGCAAGAAAAACTGTCATGATTTCATGACATGTTCAAAGAGAAAATGGCAAGTAGAAAAAGTGTCACGATTTCGCGACATATTGCAAAGAAGGTTGTACGGACGAAAAAGTGTCGCGATTTCGCGACATATTGCAAGGAAGTTTGTACGGATGAAAAAGTGTCGCGATTTCGTGACATGTTGCAGGAAAGAGAGTCTGAAAGAAAAAGTGTCGCGATTTCACAACATAATGTAGGAGAGAGAGTCTGAAAGAAAAAGGTGTCACAATTTCGTGACATGTTTCATTTTTGCGGTCCAAAGTGAAGAGAAAGAGGAGAGAGAAAAAGGTGTCACGATTTTGCAACATGTTGCATTTTCGCGGTCAGAAGAGAAGAGAAAATGCAAGGAGAAAAAGTGTCACGATATCGCGACATGTATTTTCGGAGGCCAAAGCAAAGAGAAAGTGCAAGGAGAAAAAGTGTAGCGATATCGCTACATGTTGTATTATCGTAGGCCGAAGCAAAGAAAAACCACAAGGAACAAAAGTCTAGCGATATCGCTACATGTTGTGTTTTCACGACCCGAAGAGGAGAGAGAGAGTACAAAGGTGAAAAGTGTCACGATATCGTGACATGTTATGTTTTTGCGATCAACGACCAAGAAAAATTCAAAAGGGCAGAAATGTCACGATATCATGACATATTGTTTTTCACCATGCAAAAAGAAGAACCCAGCCAAAGTAAAGTTAACTGAAGGAAAATGATAGTTACAGATGCAATTGCAGAGGAAATACATGTAGCTAAAATAAGAAGAGTTAACTGAAGTCATATGGCAGTTTAGGGGCCAATGCAGAAGAAAATCATGCAGCTAGAATAAGAACAATAAACTGAAGTTAGAACGAAAGGTACAGGGGCAGTTATAGTGACAGTAAACAGAAGTCATTACTGCAGTTACAGGGTCCGTTACGGAGTCAATTCATCGAGTGGTGGCTATACCGAGAATCCCAATTAAAGAGACAAATCCATTAATAGGTTGCGTATAAGAATAGTGTGTCAGAAAGGAGTTACTTACAGGAGTGGCTATTAATAGGCTGCATGCAGGATTATGGAAGTTATAGAAGACTTAGGGTTTCAAGATGAAAATATTTTATAAAAGGGCAGTTGCGTGCAGAAGAAAAAGTGTGGCTCAAAATTGAAAAGAGTGTCACCGTAAAGAGTTAAAGTGCCACTGCTGAAAGAGTAAATGTGTCGCGAGGGCAGTTGCGTGCAGAAGTAAAGTGCGGCTCAAAATTGAAAAGAGTGCCACCGTAAAGAGTTAAAGTGCCGCTACTAAAAGAGTAAATGTGTCGCGAGGGCAGTTGCATGTAGAAGTAAAGTGCTGCTCATAATTGAAAAGTGTGCCGCCATAAAGAGGGAAGGTGTCACTGATAAAAGAATAAATGTGCTAAGAAAAGTAGGTTGTTATTGTGTGATGTAAGAGAGCGTTGAGCTCTGAATGGGTAAAAGTGTAGCGTGTTGCCGAGCAGAGGAAAAGTGCTATGAAAAAGGATGTATAGAAAGCATGGCTGAAATAGAGCAGCTGATAGAGTGCAGCAGAGAGAGAGCGACTGTCAGTGCGTAGAAGGAATATGTGTTTCCTGAATTGAAAGAGAGGTTGGGTGAGCAATAGACCAGTGAGGGTCTTGTAAAAGTGAAGGCATATTTATGTCAATCTAATATTCAAAATAGAAATCCAAGTTGGTGCTTGGAATCAGGGGTTGGTGCTCCTTCCAGTTGGTGCTGGTAAATTAGGGGTTGGTGCTCCTTCCAGTGGGTGCTGGTAAATTGATTGTAAATTTGGTGCTTTGCAAAGGCTAGATTTGTATGGGAGTCCAAGCAGTCTATTTTTGAGGAGTAGCCAAAACTGGTGAACCTCGTTACATCTTGTGTTTTGTGATGCTCTCTTATGATACTTGCTGTTTCTAGTTTTAAGCTTTCATTTTCAGATTTAAGAGTTGTAGATTTGAAATTAAATAGCTACACTGATTCACCCCCCCACCTCTCAGTGCCATTGTAAGACTAACAAAAAATGCTATTGATCAATTCACAATTGCTAAAAAGTGAAAACTATTCCATATGGAAGATGAAGTTGAAGATTCACTTAGAGTTCAAATACTTATGAGAAGTGGTATCTAAAACTATAAAGACATGTCACTAACCCAAATGAACAAATAGAATTTGATAGTGGTGATTAAAAAGGTAGATTTATCATAATATTTAATGTTACTTATGAGATCCAACTATATATCCATGATTCTATTACTACAAAGGATGTACAGGACAAACTCAATATGATCAAGTCTAAGAACCAAAAGCAAATTTTATATCTAAAACTCCAATTGAATTTCTTTAATATTAAAAGTAGAGAGAAGTTATAAGGATTTCTACAATTAAGTACTAAGTTACGAGTCTCACTATAAGTATTATATAAAATTGATAGTGATGATATGTTTGTTTTAATAGTGTTGCATGCATTACCACTAGTGTTTATTGTTTTGGTAAAACATTAAATGTGAAAAATTAGAGTCCCAATTTTTAGACTCTTGTAAATTTTATTTAATAGGAGGAAGCAATTATAGAGATGAATAATCAAGCTAAACATGCTTTTCTCATGCATAAAAAATAAAAGAACCTAATGAAGTTAAATAAAGGTGGTAGAGCCCCCAACAAGCACCAAAAAAAAACAAAAAAATGCAAAGAGCAAAAACAACAACATTAAGAATAATGAAATGTCATATGTTTGATCTATGGGAAACTAGGTCACATCCTTCAAGAGTGTTAGTACAACACATTCTCACAAGGATAATCCAATAAACTATAAAATAATTCATTAGGGATAAGAAAAATATTTTTCACTGGTAAATAAGGAATGTACCTCAATGCCAACATGGTTATGTAGTTGAGGATGATGATTAAACTATGTTTGTTTAGTTTAATCTCTTGATGTTGTTTCAAAATCAATCCTAGTTTAGTACAATGATTTAGGAGCTACTGAACACATGATAGGCTAGAAGGAATGGTTCATAATCCATGACCATTCATATTATAATGGATAAGTAATAGTTGGTAATAATTTGACATATACCATTGCTGGAATCGATGATGTTTGATTGCATCTTGGGGATTGTAACTATCACCTAACTCAAGTTATTTATGTTCTTGACCTCAAAAAGAGCTTGATTTATATGAATCAATTCCTTGATCATAATTTGTGTGTTAATTGTTTGAAAATAGGTACAAATAAATTCTATCTCATTTTATAAAAATATAGAGGTTCAATGATCATTGATCAGGAGTTATTATCAGTAATATGTTCTATCTTGTGGTTATAATGGTAGGCAACCACACATTGGTTACTATGGTAAATAAATTTTCCTTACTATGGAACAAGAAATTTGGACATCTAAGCTTTTGCCATTTTAAGTCACTCCTACATTATGACATGGTATGTAAAATTCTATCTTTGAAAAAGCCTCTTCACCTTTGTACGACTTGTTAAGCCAAAATGAAACATCAAGCTCAATTAGTCACAAAGTATTTGGCAAACTAAACTTGGTACACATTAATCTATGTGGACCTATGGATACAAGTGTCAGTGGCTCTAGATATTTTTATTCTTCATTGATGATCATACATGATGAATATGAGCATGTTTCCTAAAGATAAAGGATGAATATTTCCATTATTTCCAAGAGTTCAAAGGTAATGTGGAAAATATTATTGGTCATACCATTCATACATTCTTATTAGATCAATGGGGGAGTATGCTTGTGTTCAAATTTTTACTTTCCTGAAGCACCATAACATCAAATAATAGTTACAAATGCTACATGCCTCAACAAAATGAGGCTATAGAGAGATAAAATTTTATTATTCAAGAGATGATATGATGTATGTTAATAAATGCTAATGTATATCCTATATTTTTGGTATATTTTCATACTCTAGTCTATTTGTTAAACTATGCACCCACACTTCCATTGAGTGGCATCACATATAAATAATTATGGATGGTAAACAAACCTTCTGTGTCATATATTTATGTACTTAGATGCACTACATTCATGCACATTTCAAATTATAAGTAAATGAAACTAGAGGAGAAATCTAAGAGATTGATCTTTCTTAGATAAAATAATGAGTCTAAGGGATTTCTCATGGATCTTGACACCAAGAAATTGTATATTGATAGATATATTGTGTTAGATGATAAGAACAAGTGTACCTCTTATTCTAAGCCACATTTCATTAATAAAGCACCTATTATATTATCTAATGATAATGAAGTCTCTATGAGAGAGGATGCTTATTTTGATGAAGATGAAGATGTTCTTGATGGAATTGATGACCTAAGACCATCTAATTCAACTACCACTCATATGCCCAAGTGGTATCTCAGTACAATTCATAATGAAAACTTGGATTATGTTCCAGACACATCTAATTCTAGACTAAGAACTTAGACCAAAGTCTATAATGAGTTCATCCTAGTCCTTATGATCATTAGCATGTAGACATAATAATCTTCAATTACTTGTGAAGATCTTGTGTTGAAGGAGTGGAGGGATACCATGAACATTAAGTATTAAGCATTGATAAATAATAAGATGTGGCAACTTATTAATCTTCAACTTGGAAAAAAACCATTGCAAGTGGGTATTCAAGACCAAATATAGAGCTTACTTAAGCATTGAAAAATATAAAACAAGACTTGTTGTAAAGGGCTATACATATAAGGAAGGAATCAATTATTATAAAAATTTTGCACCAAAAACAAAGATCAAGACTATATGGATGGTTTTCATAATGGATACATATTCTAGATGGAGGTTGCATCAATGGACCTGAAGAGTTTATTTTTTTAATGGTGGCTTCAACTAAGAAGTTTATATGACACAACTAGAGGGACTCATTACAATTTTTTATGAGAACAATATATTTAGGCTCATAAAATCTCTCTATGGCTGAAGTAGACACCTAGATCCTAGTATGTAAATATTCATGAGCATGTCCTATGATATATATTCAATCGTAGTTAATATGATCCAAAACTCTATTTCAAATGCTAGGAAATATAGGTCATGATCATCATTGTGTATGTCAATGACTTGGTCATCATTGAAGATTTTTTAAAGGTAATTGAAGACACCAATAAAGCATAGAAGTATTTATTCAACATGTTTGATCTCATGCTAATGCCCTATTGCCTTATCTTGGAGGTTTGACAAACTTAAAACCAAGTGTTGATATCACATATGAAGTATCTCAAGACATTACAAAAAAAATGTATGGAAGATTTGTAAGCCCATGGAAACTCCAATGGAAGTAGGATTACAACTATCACTTACTGATCCATATCCATAGGTGAATGGAACTCTCTATTACTAGTTTATTGGGAGTTTCATTTATATGGCATATAATAGACCTAACATTATTGTGATCTATATTTCATGGTTTATGAAAGAACTAAAGGTTTATCATTGAAAAGTAGTAAAGCGAGTACTCAGGTATATTTGTGGTATGACTAAGTATGGTTTGGAGTACAAGAAGAATTATCAATAATTTTTGATAGGTTTTATGGATGCAAACTTTGCAAGATTCATTAATGATAGGAGATCCACTTTTAGATATGTATTCTTTCTATGATCTAGTTCAATTTCTTGGGGAAGTTAAAAAGTATCATGTTGTTGCTCATTATTATACCAAGGCTAAATATCACATTCCAATAAGAGTTGCCTATGAATAAATATAGTTACATCACATCTTGCCAAGAATGGGCTTCTCACAATAGAAACCAGCAATCCTAAATCATAACAATAAATTTATGAAGCTTGTTTACAATCTAGTTTTGCATGAGTGTATAAAATGAATTGAGATTCACTATCATTTCATATGGAAAAATATTGAATAACATAACATACAACTCCATTTTGGTAACAAAAATGAGCAACATAGGATAACATTTTAACAAAGTCTTGCATGTGTAAAGTTTAAAAAGTTTAGAAAAAAATTATATGTATTATTATTCAACATCAATATAGTAAGGGAGGAATGTTGTGAATATTATGTCATGCCATATTCATCTTATGGTTATGAAGGTTACAAGAAGTTAGAAAGTAGTTATAACTCTCAACATTGTACTTTATTATTACACATGTATATACTTTTATCACATCAATGCAATAGTTAATCATAGTGTTCAAATTTATTGTGTTTCTAACCATATTTATCTTTAGGAAGACAAAATTTTGACAAGAGAAGATTATTGGAGTAAGAGAAAAGTGAAAGAGGCCTTGGATATTGAAAAATGGTCCTTAAATATCAATAGATAAGATGGTTTTTAGCTCAATTCATCTTCGAAACTTGTAATCTATCATATAACAAAAGCTTATAAATCTAATATTGTTACATATATAAAACCTTAAATAGGACATTTTCACTTCCTCTCCCCCTTTTTTTAGTAATTGTTTTTAATGTGTTGTGGGTATGTTTTGTAAGTTGGTGCTAAAATACCAACTTAATCATTGTATATAGATCTAGTTTCATAAGACTAATTAGTGTTATATATATATATATATATATAGAGAGAGAGAGAGAGAGAAGGGGTTTTAGGGTTTAGTTTTCAACATCAAACAATACACTTTGATTTTGATATAAATATTAGATATTAGGGCTTGTTTGACTATGAATAGCTCTTTTTTTTTCTATTATATGTATAACTTGGTGTCATGAACTTTAAATGCATATATTCTCATAAAAAAATTATTATAATTATTATAATAACAATGATAATAATAATATTTGTTTTCTCAAAAAATAATTTTATATTAAACAAATATGAAATATATTCTTTAGAAGCCTCTTTAGCATTTCTTCAAAGCTTGAATAATGGCCTAAAAATTAGGTTAATTATACATCATATCTAGTTATCTCTATCAGGTTAAGTTCTATTCTTAGAAACCTTCCCAAATTTTCAACCACTATTTTTTAAATCACTAACTTGTGAATTTTTTTAAAAAACGTTTTGCTTTAACTAGAGTGGATTAATCCCCCTAGATAGAGATACATACTAGCTACAATGCATTGCCCTCATTGAATTCTTATACTAAGCACATACTTGGTTCAATTTGAAGCCCCTCCGAGAATTCATCTAATTCCTTATTCAGTTCTCTATAAATATACCAAAAAGTAAAAGCTTCACTTCGATCCATATATTCTTTTATTTGAGAGAATAATAGTGTTTTAATAACAATATAATATTTGTAAAATTATTATTATAATTACGCCTATAGGCGTCCTACAATGGCAGCCAGGAAGGTCAGCCATGTCGTAAAAAATATTAATATTTTATTAAAAAAGCCGACATTAAGAAAATTATCCGCCGACATTAAGGGTTACGGTGGATTTAAAATATTTAAAAAATATTTAAACTATTTAAACTAAAATGGTGCCCAAACTTTCTAATACTAGCTTAGATATATAAAATATATATATCTATAAATGTCGAGAGTTATCAATCTCGAGGCGCCTATCTATCACACCCCAAGAAATGAGATAGGCACCTCGAGATTGATAACTCTCGTGTTTATAGATATATATTTTATATATCTAAGCTAGTATTATATTAATAATATTATTAGTACTATTATTATCAATCGGTTAAAACATGGGAATATACTTCTATGATATGTAAATATCATTATACTTTATATATCATTTAAGTTTAAAATGCATATGTAATTTATAATTAGTTTTTTAATTATATTGTCTTAAAACCTAACTAGAATTTTTCATGTTATTATTATTATTTCTAATTCAATTTTATTTTGATAAATATAACAAAACTGTAATCTTAGGATCTATTTTTAACTTTATTTTATTTTAATTTTTAGGTTTACTAATACAATGAAGGCTAATTATTAACAAGCAATCTCTACATCCAAGTAGGTTTTGAAAAAGTATATTTATAAAAGATCAAAATAAACCTTAAACGAAACCTTATATGATTTTATCACTCTTAATAAAGAGAGATACACTATCTTGAAACATCAAGAAAAAAAAATTATTACATGATGGATCCTAAAGAAACAAAAACAAAAAAAAAATCCATTTTCTAGAATTGTGCAACATTTATACAATTTCACTAGGTGGGTCAAAACCGTCCTAGTCAAAGTGGCAAATCAATAAGTTGTTATTTAGTTGTTGGAAGAGGTAATCACCAAGTTTGATACACCCTCTTAAAGTAATTACAGATGATACCATGGTGTTCAAGGGGTAAAGTTGGTTCAATTGGAATTAGATTATGGATTCAAATTGAAAACATCATCAAATTACTACCCACAAGGCAATGGCCTGTTCGAATCCATACATAAGAATATTGTTAGAATCCTAAAAGGATGATTATTGAATATAAAAGAGACTAGCACACTAAGCTAAGATGGATTCTATAGGTAGGCAAATCACCTCCAAGGTAACTATTGGGACCTCTAAATACGAATTGGTATTTAAAAAGTAGTTTTATTAATCCTTCTTATGTAGGCATATATGAATTACTTAGTTTAATTAGAGAAGGATTCTAAAATATTTGCACAACATCAAAATATCAAGAAATTATTTGAATATATGGTGCTCAAGGGGTAAATTTGGTTCAATTAGAATTAGATTATGGATTCATCTTGAAAACATCATCAAATTACTACCTACAAAGCAATGGCTTGGTCGAATTCATCAACAAGAATATTGATAGAATCCTAAAAATAGGATTATGGAATCTAAAATATACTAGCACACTAAGCTAAGGATACTATGGGTAGGTAGTATCACCTCAAAGGTAACCATTGGGACCTCTACATACAAATTGGTATTTAAAAGTGAGTGGTTTTAGTAATCCTTCTTATGCAAGCACATATAAATTCCTTAGTTTAATTAGAGAAAGATTGAAAAAGGGATTTTGAAAGATTCACACAACATCAAAAGATCAAGAAATGGTTTAAGCAAGCCATGGATGTGGAATTTAAAGAAAAATATCTAATGATAAAATGAGATGAAGTAATGATCATATTAGGATAACACACTAAGTTTGATTCCTTTTGGAGTAAATCATATCAAATTGATAAAATACTTACCCCAAATTCTTATAGGTTGGTTATTATGGAAGGAAGATCACTTCCCATTTTAGTAAAAAGGAAAATACTTACACCATCACTAAAACTAAAAGAAAATGCTCTTGTAAATATATGCATAATATTTGTTTTCCCTTTTTTGCTTTCCATTTGTCTTCCATTGTTTCTCTTTCTTTGTTTTTTCAAAAATATCCCTTCATCCTAAGTAAAAATATCAAACACTTATCATCACCATCCATTCCCTTTTAAAAGCTATTAGCTTGGTTAGTAGCAATAATCATTGAAAGTTGATGAAAATTAGCAAAAAAATCACTAGGAAAATATTTTGTCATGTTAGGACCCTATTCTAACACAACTATGTACTTGTGTAGTGTTGGTGTATATTTTTACCATGTCAAAATTCATGGGCCCATTATGGTGTAACATTTGCTTTTATTATGAGTAGAAGTTAGTTGCTCAAGTCCCCTCTTTTATGTGGTCCAACTCTTGAGCATTTGGGTTGGGGTAAATAAGCTTCTATATAAGGATATGGATTGGAGTAAAAAGGTGTCTCATATTTCTCTCATTTTGGATTAGAGCTTATTGGTCATGAATATGCCTAAGTATAAAAATTTACACCCTAGACCCAACCAACATTGAAAGGCCAAAGTAAAGAGATGTCCTTCAGGCCAATCTCTAGAGAGGGCTGGTTACCTTACTAATCTAAGGATCAGTATAAATTTTAGGAAGAGAAATTAACAGAAAGAGATGGGAAATATGGCTATAATCCGGAAAAATAGAGTGGGGATGAACTAGCAGCTAAATAACCAAGTCAAGTTCTAACCAACATTTAACATAAAGAAAAACATAGGAACCAATCACATATCATAAATATGACTTTCAATTAATATTTCAACATTCACTTCTTCATCAAAAATTAAATTCAAGTGCATAATTCAATATATCTAACAAAGGCATGAATATAACATATTTGATAGGTAGAAAGCAATCACATACATGTAGGCCCAAAATGGCCACATCCTTAGAAAGCATTGCAAATTTATTCTAAGGTATGAAGTTTCCATTCCACACACTTTTTAGTGTATTTTGGAGTGGATCCGCAACATGAGTTTCCTAATCTGCCAAGTGCAATTTTTATCTTCAGCAATTGGGCTTGGTTTATAATGTATTTTGGTGGGGATTGGTGGCGGGTCCCGATTCTACAATTTTTTTTGGTAATGATGATGTTAGCGCAAAATAAAATGCAAAATAGAGATCGAGAGCAATTTCTTGCATTATCCAAGCAGCTAAGTGTCGATAAAGCCAATTCCACCAGGTTTATAATGTATTTTGGTGTAGATTGACAACAAAGAGGTGGACAACACTATAGAGTGCAGATTGGTGACAAAAGCGCTTTACACTGTAGCCAGTACGAAATGATGACTGAGAGTAATTTTTGCATACTCCAAAATGGCTAAGTCTTGATAAGGTCAATTCTGCTAGTCTCAAGGGTATTTTATTTTGGATTGGTGACAAAGAGAATAAAATATTATAGTTAGTGTGGAATGAAAACAAAGGATGATTTACACTTTCTTGAGTGTGGATTGGTGATTCTGCATATTTACAAAGCAAAGGTGATGTCAACATGCTTTATGGTGCGGATTTTAGTTGCTTTGAAGCCAAAGAAGAGAAAAGGAAGGTTAATGAGCGGATTGCATCCCGCTCACCTCTTAGTTCATTTTACGTCAGAATTTGATTCCATAGGATCAAGGCTATAATGATGATGTCAGCAACTTAAAAGTGTAGAATAATGGCACCTTGGTTTTCCCCACCAATTTGCAGAGTATCTTGGGAGGTTTAATCACAGCCGTCCATGATGAAGATCGATGGTCCAAGTTTTGTTGACATTCTTGAAGGATTTAAAAGGCCAAAACTCACCGGATCAGAGTGCAGTCAGTTGGAGGGTAGGAAGATGAAGCGTCGAGGGTTTTCAAGAACAAGAACCAGATGTGGTTGCAGATCTACGGTAGAGCCGAGCTCCCAAGAATAATCGATGGATGAGATGCAGTGTCCAACTATTTGAACTCTAACTACCACCAACAAACCAGCAAGTTGCAGAGGTATGCTACCATGGTGGATTTCTCACAACAGATTTCTCGGAGCTCTCCAACTAGTAAGATAATGCCAACAAACTCTCTGTTGAGCTGTAAATATACAATCTTTGTAATGTCTCCTTAATATTATTTCATTTACAAACTATAAATAGAGGTCGAACCCTCATTTTTAGGGTCGGCTCTAGTGCGTTTGCTTGCCCTACTGTAAATATTCTTGTGAGCTAATGGAAGGAGCATTACTCTGATATTTTGACTCAAATTTGTCATCTTCATTATCTTGTGCAAGAGGTTCGAAGTCTTGAGCTGCATTTCTATTAATACTTGAATGGTTAGTTCATTCTAGCTTATTGGATTACTAGTTGTGAGAGTAGTTGAAATCTGTTCTTGATTAGATCTGTATTGTTAGGAAGTTTATTTCTGTTAAATCTAACTATTGGTCTATTCTGCTATTTGGATTATCAATATTGGATGTTGGAATTGCTTTCTGCAATATATCTCTATTTATGCTTTAATGTGTGAAGGTTTCATTAATTTGGGTGATGTTAATCTTGAGTGATGGGACACTGGAAATAGCTTGTGGGAGCCTTTTTTTGTAGTTGCCTATGTTGTTAGCCTATCCGACCACTATTTTTCATAACATTTCTAACCCTAAACCTTTTCTAACCCTTATCTCAAAACCCTATTTGAGCTTTAATTGAGTCAACACCATTTTAAGTTGACAAGGAACCAACCTACTCTGGAGGTTGGATTGAAGTTGTCTTTGGTCCATCCAATGCTTGAGTGTCGAGCTGCGACTATCGGGTGCATGCCTGGATAGAAAATTGGAAGATAGATAGTTGTAGTGTCAAGTAAAACTTGATGTCAATTCGGTGCCCAACAATTTTTGGCATGCCCGGTGGGACCAGTTCACAAGGAACACGAAAACCCATCATATGAGTTATTGTTTTATCTCTACCCAGAGGAATCAAGATTTGGTGAATTGTCTTGACCTTGCTAAGCGGAGAATAGCAAATTCACCTGGTGACTCCCTAGTCTTTTAACCCAAAAAAGAATTACCCTTATAGACCAGTGTCCTTTCATGTATACCAGGTCTTTCAAAAGGAATAACCCTAACTCATATTTTTATTGTGAGCTACCTTATAGAGGGTCTACTATTATCAGAAGTTTGAATCAAGATTTCCTCTCAGAAGAAGAGCTTCCTGAGGAAAATCCTGTAGTTAATCCAACAACCCCTCCAGCAGGACCTACACCTAGAAATATGGCAGGAAATGCAGCCCAAAATTAGGGAAATGTACCCCCAAATCAGCCATTACAGAAATTCCCCAACTGGAACACAACTGGTCCCCTTAGATTAGCCCATATGAATGCCATTCCCTAGGCTGTGTCCAAGGCTATTCCCACTTATGATGGATCTAGGAAGACAACATATGAGCACTATCAGGACATTTTGAATTTGGCAGTAATCCACAACATAAAGGAGGAGGATGTTATTGTGAGAATCCTAGCCCTGTCCTTCAGAGGAAATATTTTGCATTGGTTTAGGACTCTTGAGGATAACACCATCACCTCATGGGCAACATTGGCTAAGCCTTTTGTGGAAGAATTTAATGAATCTGCTGACCCTTTCTCCTTGCTTAATCAGTTTACGTCCATGCAAAAATCTCAGCAAGAGACTATCTCAGATTTCAATTTGAGGTTTAGCAGAACATGGAAGAGAATTCCCCTTATAGCTAGACCAGCTGCATGCTTGGCTTATATGTATTATATCAGAGCTCTTGGATCAGAGCTAGGCTTGCAAACCCAACAATCTAGAGTGGAAACCTTTCCATAAGTTTATAATGCAGCAGTTCATGCCGAGAATATCCTAATTAATGTGGGGAGGTTACCTCCCAAAGCTGTGCTACCTTATAGTTTAGAAACCACTAATGGCCAAAGCCAAGCTACAAACTCATCTTACATGGATCCCCTTTCCTTATCATCCCCATATCCACAAATGAATCCCATTCCTCAGCCAAAAGCACCATCTGCTATAGTTCCTTTCCCTCCCCTTCCTTCTCAAACCTCTCAAGAGTTTTCTGCCATTCTTGATATACAAAATACTCTAAAAACTCTGAGTAACAGAATGAATTCAATGGAAAAAAGGGATCAAGAGAGATCTCAATAGAGGAGATTTCCATATGTGAACAAAGATCAAAGACCTGGTCCTAGTAATAGTATTGGGGTTAGAGTAAATGTAGCATATGAAGAGCCTGAGTGTTCTTCAGAGACAAGTCTAGTTAATGTCTGGTGTTTGGTGTGTAATGATCCTCATGATTCATAGTCTTGTGTCATGTACCAACACCATGTTTAGCAAGCTATGGATCAAGCTGAGAGGAATCAAAAGGGAAGAGTAAATATGTTATGGCAGCCTGACCAAATCATGGTTGGGAAAGAGCTGGATGAGGATGGCCCAATTGTTGTTATGATAAGGTCAGGGAAGAAAACCTTGCAAGTAGATCCACAAAATATGGGACAATTCTAGGTTCCTTCTCAGAAAAGGAATGACCCACTTCCCCAAAGTAGTGATACTTTTCCTATTCCCCAGGCTAAAGGGAAAGAGAAGACAGACAGTCTCCCCAAGATATTTGAGAAAGAAACTGAAGGAGACCGAATGAAGTCTAAATATGAGGCTCAAGAGAGGCTTAGATTCCCTTCTATTACCAAAATATAAAGAATAGAAGCCACTCAACAATAAAAGAACAGAAAGAAGGCCTGAGAGGACCACTTTGGCTAAGTCTGATTACAACATTGTGGAAGAGATGAAAAGGATTCCATCAAAAGCTAATTTATATGATACCCTTTTCATTCCTGTCTAGATAGACTTGCTTAAAGCTTCTCTCAACAAGTATCCATAGGATAGGCAGGCCACCACAATCCTTAGTATACCCTTAGAAAAGAAAGAAATGTCCCCTGCTATTTTGAAGAATAAACCCCCTCATTTCTATATATCTTTAAGGATGGAAGGTTGGGTAGTCCAAAATTGTATGATAGATTCAGGAGCATCAACTATAGTTATGCCTAAAGTAGTCTGTGAAGAGATGGGTATGGAGTATACCCGATCTTGCCCTGGAGTACTGCAATTGGATGGAACACCTATAAAAATAGTGGGAGTAATAAAGGATGTTCTAATGAGGTTACATAGAGCCCCTGAGGTGACAATAGTACAAGAAATAGTAGTGGTTGACCTAGAGCCCTACTTTGGTTTATGCCTCTCAAGGGAGTTCACTACAAAATTAGGTGGATGCATGTACATGGATTATTCTAGCATGGTCATTCCCTTCAAAGGGAAGAGGATAAGGATAACACCTAAAAAGCCTATGTCTTATCACATAGAAAAAATTGAAGAAGACATGTGCAACCTCACTCCTCTTGAAGAATTTGAAATTGTGGATAAATTTGAAGAACTGGAACTAGAAGATGAATTACCTTTTAGAGAGGATTACAATCAGTTTGGGATAGGCATGGGCACATATAGTATTTATGTAGAATCAGAGAAGAAAATTCTTGCTATATCTAATCAGTCTCTAAGAGAGACAGAGGTATGGACCATGCACTTTGACGGTGCTAGATGCAGAAATGGAGCTAGGTGTTGGTGTGGTACTACAGTCCCAATCAGAAAGGACAAAGAGTTTTACCTATAGATTAACATGGTCATGCACCAATAATGCTGCAGAGTATGAGGCTTTATGCCTTGGACTGATGCAAGCAAAAAATATGGGTATTAAGGTCCTAAACATATATGGTAACTCTGAGTTAATCGTCCATCAGGTAAGAGAAAGGTGCAGTAGTAAGCACCATTACCTAAAAGCATATAGAAATAGGGTATGGGATCTGATGGAATCCTTTGATGCCCTAAATATAAATTTTATTCCCAGAGAAAAGAATACTTTGGCAGACTCTTTAGCAGCAAGGGGAGCTAACTTCAACCCTTCTGTAGATATAGGAGTCAAGAAAGACAAGGGAATCAAAATGATTTTCAGACCTGCAGTACCAGATAAGCAAATTTTCTGGCAGGTTTTTGAGAGTGATGAACAAATCATTGACTTTATGGTAAGAGAAGCCTATCTCTCCACTATCCAAGAAGAATATTCGGAGGAAATTGATCAGCAGGATGTTATTCAACTTAGGAATAATCACATACCTAGAGGGTTGGTCACTCTAGAAAGCCTGTTTGACAATGAAGACAGGAGAAGGATCAGATCCATGGAAGTCAATGACAAAATATATAAAGAAGTTGAAATAGAAAAAGAAAAGAGGCTCAAGGTTGGAATCTGATGTTCACCATAAGAAGAAGAGGACATTAAAGCTTTATGTATAAAGTACCAAGACATTGTGGCTTGGTCATATGAAGACCTCAAGGTATATGACAAAAGGATTATCCAACACACCATTGAGCTAGAGCCTGATGCAAAGCCTTTTAGGTAGAAGAAAAGGCCTGTAAATCCAAGGATCGAAGCCATAATGAGAGAAGAGCTCTTAAATTTATTAAAGGCTAAGATCATCTATCCAATTAAACATTCAACCTGGGTAGCCAACTTGGTACCTGTGAGAAAAAAGAATGGTGATATTCGCTTGTGTGTAGATTTTAGAAATCTTAACCAAGCATATCTTAAGGATCACTACCCCCTTCCATAGATTGATCAAATATTACAGATAGTGGTAGGGGTAGAGAGGTTCTCACTATTGGATGGCTTCTCTGGATACAACCATATTTGGGTGAAAAATGAAGATCAGTATAAAACAACATTCACCACAAAATGGGGCACATTTGCCTACCAGAGAATGCCTTTTGGGTTGTCCAATGCGGGAGCCACATTTTAGAGAGCCATGGACTATGCCTTTGGGGAACTTATTAATAAGGTCATTCTGATCTATTTGGATGACATGACAATGTTTTCCCATAACAAGCATGACCACTTAGCACACCTTGAGCAAGTTTTTCAAAAGTGTAGAGAATTTGGCATTTCCCTCAATCCTAAGAAATCATTTTTTGTAGTACATGAGGGAAATTTTCTAGGTCATGTGGTCTCAAAAGAAGGTATGGCCATAGATCTAGATAGAATCTAGTCCATTCTTGCTCTTCCACTACCTATAAACAAGAAAGCCTTACAGTCCTTCTTTGGCCAAATAAACTTTGTCAGGAAGTTCATTTCTGATTTTGCACAGAAGGTCAGGCCTATATCTGAGCTATTGAAGAAATATGCAGAGTTCAAATGGACTAAAGTGAGGAAATAAGCCTTTGAGATTATCAAGCAGTCCATTGCAATAGCTCCAGTGCTAGTAAATCCAGATTTCAGTAAGGATTTTATTCTTTACGCTTATGGAGCTGAAGAAAGTTATGCCTCAGTGCTCACCCAAAAGAATGATCAAGGTGAGGAGCACCCTATATTCTTCTAGAGCCAGAATCTCCATGATTACCAGGTTAAGTATAATTTTATTAAGAAATAAGTATTTGTTGTGATGAAATCATTGAAGAAGTTTAGGTAGTATTTGGTTCAAAGTAAGACCCTGGTATATGTTGTTCACCCAGATGTAAGAAGCTTTATTCTACAAGGTGAACTAGGAGATAAGAGAGCTGGTTGGATCACCAAGATCCAAGAATATGATGTGGAGATACACCCCACCAAGTTGGTAAGAGGTAGGGCCCTATGCCAAGGTCTAACAGAGGTAGCAACATCAGCTGAAATAATAGCTTGTCAGGCAACTGAAGATGATCATATTGAAGGAGTACAGCCAGGTGACTCTGATTGGGTAGACCAGATGATCAAATACTTTCAAACTAGAGTATGCCCTCCTGATCTTAATGCATCACAAAGAAGAAGATATAGACTTCAAGATTTGAAGTATGTCTTACTACCAGAAGGGCTATACAAAAGGAACCTTGATGGAGTCCTCCTTAAGTGCTTGAAATATGATCAACAACAAAAGGTCATAAAGGAGTTCCATGGAGGGCCATCTAGAGGATATTTCTTAGGTAGAGTTACAACTTTGAAGATCATAAGAGCAGGCTATTACTGGCCTACTATATTTTCTGACACCTTCAAAGTCACTAGAGCCTGTGACAAATTCCAGAGGCATGTAGGGAGGACAAGAAATGCTTCATTCCCCCTCAAGCCAATACAAGTTGAGGAGCCTTTTCAAAAATGGGGGCTGGAATTTATAGGGGTCATCAATCCTCATTCTTCAATAGAGCACAAGTATATTCTAACTGCCATAGACTACCTCACCAGATGGGTAGAGGCCATTCCTACCAAGAAATCAGACCAGGAAGTTGTGATCAATTTTATGGAAAGTTTGATTTCAAGGTTTGGAGTTTTGAAAGCCTTGGTGAGTGACAATGGTCCAGCCTTTATAGGAGCCAAATATATTGAGTTTTCCAGAAAGTATGGCATAACCATTAAGAATACTTCAAATTATTACCCTCAAGGGAATGGACTTGCAGAGTCTACCAACAAAAACCTGTTAAGGATTTTGAGGAGATCACTAGAAGGGAATAAAAGAAGTTGGCACCTAATGCTAGAACAAGCTTTGTGGGTAGACAAGATTACTATCAAGAAGTCCATCAAGACTTCCCCCTATGCTCTGGTATATGGCAAGGAGGTAGTGTTACCTATCCATTTAGAAATTCCAGCACTCAAACTGATAAATTTAGAAGAAGAATTAGAGGAAAATCTAGTGGATACAAGGCTGACACACCTACTACAATTGGAAGAGAAGAGAGCTTAGGCCTATGAGAACTTTCAGAAACATTTTGTAGACATCAAGGCATGGTTCAATAAAAAGGTAAGGTTCAAAAAATTCTAGGTTGGAGATTCAGTTCTCAGGTGGAATGTTGAAAGAGCAAAACTAGGTCACCATCAAAAGTTTGACTCCTTCTGGGATGGCCCTTTCAAGATAGTAGAGGTCAAAGATACCAATGTTTTCCAACTCAAATATCTAGAGGGAAACATACAACCAATTCTGGTTAATGGTTTTCATCTTAAACTCTACTTTGATTGAAATATAAGCTCATTGTAATATATGTACATACATTGTATCATATTTCCTTTCTTTTTGCACTTTGTATCAAGTTTTGTTTTAACAACATGTTGTACAAAAATATAATAAAAAGAGAGAGAGAGAAAATTTTGCAAAATTGGCTAAGTGTTCCCACAGGATGCAGCAAGTGCCTATTCCACACTCAAATACACTAAGTGCAAAGTGAAATATCGTTGTGCTCCAATCCACACTCAAATGAACCATCATACCAGTGGAATGACGAGCGGGTTCCAATCCACACCTAAATGAACTACATTTTTAGTGGAATGTAACATGCACTATTTTTTGCACTCAAATGGACCATGATGCCAATAGAATGATGAGTGGGTTCCAATCATTTTGAGTTTCAAGACTTTTGAAGTGCGGAATGAGGAAGGTCCTAATCCACCACATTTATAGTTAAGTTGTGCGGAATGAAAGAAGTGTTGCCAATCCACCGACTTTGAGTCTACATTTGAGTGGGGCAGCAATTCTGCATCGTATCACTTGAAAATGGGTAAAATTTCCGTAATAAATGCTATTTTCCCATGCTTGAAAGAGAAAGGATAAAACGACACTACAAGGATTGAAGCACATTTGAAATTTTGCCAATCAGAGGTTGGAACACCACCTCTAAGCTACCAAAAGGGATAGAGTGCTAGTTGAGAAGCGTACCAACGGGTGAGTCACATAGTAGCCATATTAATGGTGGAAGACGTGCATGCAACATTAATTAAGAGAGTGAAGAATAGAATTCTTTCTATTTGACAAGATAAATGTTCATTGAGCGGAGAAGAGTTGAACAATAATAGAAGCATTACCTATAAATTTCTAAGTAAATTTAAATTTTTGCTGATAAAAAATGGCTCCAAAGAAAGTGCCTACAAAAGTATAGAGAATAGGAGTAGATCTGGATGACCATGTGGACCAAACCAGGTGATTATCAGACACAGTAATGATCGAAGTAAGAAGGACCTTCTTGAGAAGCAATTTTGAATTCAAACACTTTTAAGGGCGACCGAATCGACCTCAAGGTACCATTGCCATAAAATCCTTCTTATTTTCTTATATTTGTGATTCTGTCCACCATTGCCCTAAATTGGTTTTTGCAATGATTAAATATTATGATCCTAAGAAGAGAACAGTGAAAATGCCTGATGGCACAACACTATTCACTATTACCAAAGAGCTTTGCCTTAACTTGTTTGTTGTAGGGGTAACCCCACCCTCAGAACCTAAATAATTTGACATAGCAGAACAAGCTAGGGTTTATGCTTCATTAATGGCTTCAGAAGAAAAAAAGTTTTAGAAATATGGCTTTGTTTCTAGTTTAGAAGAATAAGAGAGGAAGATGAAATGCCTAAAGTTTTGATTCTCATCAATGAATTTTCTAACCCAGAGCTCTATTCAATGTTAGCCTATATGGAGGGTTTCAACTCTGATAAAATGGTGCATGATTGGCAAATAACCACTGTATACTACATTTCCAACATGAAGATGTATGAGGAAGACATAAAAATATAGGTGTTAGGGTTATCTATTTTGATTGGCCAAAATTCCTTGCTTAGAGAATGCATGAGCAATTGGTGAGAATGAAAATAATCTCTGATGCACCTAGGTTTAGGCATTGCTCAATCCTAGTCTGGATGTTATTTGCTACTATAAGAGATAGGATACCCTAAAATCTAGTTAAGGATAAGAACGACCAAGGAGACCCCATTCTCATTTATTATTAGAATTCTCATCTCATAAGTACTGAATATTTTTACAAATTCAATTTGGAATTCTTAGGGCCAGCATTGAAAATAATGTATGGAGTTTTCCCTAGGATACCACCTCTGGTCGAAAAAATATTGAGAGCAGAAGGTGCAAAGGAAGGAGATTGGTATCTCCTAATAGAGGGAACAATTATTAGACTGTATGGCTTCTAGGGCAAGACTTTTATGCTACCTCACTGTTACAGAGAGGCTATTTGCCTTAGAATATTTGAGATAGGCAAAATCTATAGATTTGAACTATGGCTCTGGGAGAAAGAGGAGATCTATGTTGACCTACCGAAATGTTAGCGATATTTTTTCTGATTCATTTTTACTCTGACATGGTCAGAAAGAAAAAATAAAAGCATGAGTCTATAGAGACACAAGAAACAACAATTTTTGTGTGAAGGCATTTTTTATCATGATTTGTAAAAAGGCTTTATAAGAAGAACATAACTATGTTTTGATGGAGCAGTGAAACAATTTTGCTGTAATGGCACAAATATTAATGTTTATGGCATAGTATCCATGTGAACAGTTATCCTCTAGGATGTATGAAGCATGGTCTCGATATGAATGTTTATCCTCGAATATGACCATAAAATTTTTAGAGGGTAGTGTTCATATGGAAGTTATTCTTTAAAGCATTTTGTGAAGAGAAACATTTTTTACTCCTGATACCCAATGGATAAGACTCTGAGTTCGATGGCTTTGAAAGTAAATCCACCTGGGAGGTGCCAGAATGTAGGTCCAAAATGGCCACATGTTTAGAAAGCATTGCAAATTTATTCTAAGGTATGAATTTTCCATTCTGCACACATTTAGTGTATTTTGGAGCGGATCCGCAACATGAGTTTCCTAATCCGCAAACACTTAGTGTAATTTTTTCTTGAGCAATTCCACTTGGTTTATAATGTATTTTAGTGTGGATTGGTGATGGGTCCCAATTCCATAATTTTTTTTGGCAATGATGACGTTAGTGCAAAATAAAGTACAAAATGGAGACCGAGAGCAACTTCTTGCATGCTTCGAGTGGCTAAGTGTCAGTAAAGCTAACTTTTTCAGGTTTATAATGTATTTTGGTGCGGACTAACGACAAAGAGGTATACAACACTATAGAGTGTGGATTGGTGACAAAAGCACTTTTACACAGAAGCCAACGCAGAATGGTGATCGAGAGTAATTTTTGCATACTCCAAAATGGCTAAGTGTTGATAAGGTCAATTCTGCTAGTCTCAAGGGTATTTTGTTACGGATTGGCAACAAAGAGTAGATTACATTGTAGCTAGTGTGGAATGACAACAAAGGATTATTTACATTTTCCCAAGTACAGATTCCTAATTCCACATATTTACAAAGAAAAGGTGACATCATCATGCTTTATGGTGCAGATTTTAGAAGCTTTGAAGACAAAGAAGAGAAAAGGAAGGGTAATGAGCGGATTCCATCCTGCTCACTTCTTAGTTCATTTTATGCCAGAACTCGATTCTGTAGGATCAAGGCTACAATGATGAAGTCAAAAATTTAAAAGTGCAGAATAACGGCACCTTATTTTTCCTTGCCAATTTGTAGAGTATCTCAGGAGATTTAATCGTAGTCATCCACAATGAAGATCTATGATCCAAGTTTTGCTGACATTCTTGAAGGATTTAAAAGGTCAAAACTCACTGGATCAGAGTGCAGTCAGTTGGAGGACAGGAAGATGAAGCATTGAGGGTTTTAAAGAATAATAACTAGATGTGGTTGTAGATCTATAATAGAGCTGAGATCCCAATAAATATCAATGAACGAGATGCAATGTCCAACTGTTCAAACTCTAACTGCCACAAATAAACCAACAAGTTGCAGAGGTATACGACCATGGTGGATTTCTCACAATGGATTTCCCAGAGCCCTCCAACCAGTAAGATAATACTGACAAAATCTCTACTAAGCTATAAATATACAATATTTGTAATGTCTCCTTAATATTCTTTCATTTACAAACTATAAATAGAGGTCAAACCCTCATTTTTTAGGATCAACTCTAGTGTGTTTGCTTACCCTAATGTAAATATTCTTGCGAGCTAATGGAAGGAGCATTACTCTAATAGTTTAACTCAAATTTATCATCTTCATTATCTTGTGCAAGAGGTTTGAAGTCTTAAGTTGCATTTCTGTTAATACATGAATGGTTAGTTCATTCCAGCTTTTGGATTACTAGTTGTAAGAGTAGTTGAAATTTGTTCTTGATTAGATCTATATTGTTAGGAAGTTTATTTCTATTAAATCTAACTATTGGTCTATTCTACTATTTGGATTATCAATATTGGATTTTGGAATTGCTTTCTACAATATATCTCTATTTATGCTTTAATGTGTGAAGGTTTCATTAATTTGGGTGATGTTAATCTTGAGTGATGGGACACTAGAAATAGCTTGTGGGAGCCTTTTACTATAGTTGCCTATGTTGTTAGCCTATCCGACCACTATTTTTTATAACATTTCTAACCCTTAACATTTTATAACCCTTATCTCAAAACTCTATTTGAGATTTAATTAAGTCAAAACCATTTTAATTTGACAAGGAACCAGCCTACTTTGGAGGTTGGATTGAAGTTTTCGTTGGTCCATCCAATGCTTGAGTGTCAAGCTACGACTATCGGTTGCATGCATGGATAGAAAATTGGAAGATAGACAGTTGCAGTATCAAGTAAAACTTAATGTCAATTCGATGCTCAAAAATACACAACTAATCCAAGAACCAGAGTCAAAAGTCTTTAATTGAGGCATAAATTTAAACTCTAAGAGTTTTTTAGCAAAATATCCCTCCTCCTTTCTACATCAAGTTCTCTAGTATTTAAAGAGGATTTCACCTCCAAAATTAAATGATCATTAAATAAAATGTTGGTCAGTCAAATATTGATCGGTAGAAATTTTCTCCTTGGTAGCAACAACTTTCTCTTTGCTAGTAGCAATGAACCAATCCAGTTGCACATTAGAAAACAACAATCAACCTTAGCATATGGTAAATTAGGACTTAGCTAGAATCATCACCTGAATTTTCATATCCATGATAGTGCCTCTAAAATGAGCATTCACCATAGTGTATGGTACCTCGAAATCAACAAGATCACACCAACATCAAGAATGCAACATTTAATTTCAGCAATCCTTCAGCAATAATTCTAGAAATATTAATTTCTTTGCCCCAAGAATTGAATTTACCATCCTTGAAAATTTTTCCCCCCAAATATGATCTTTATTAAATGCACTAGAGGAAATGAATTTCACTTCTAAAATGGGCTTTCACTCAATATTATGCCTAAAGTGGGCTTTTGCTCAAGTTACACCCAAAATGGGCTTTTGCTCAAGTTATGCCTGAAATGGGTATTTTCTATACTTTCACTACAAAAAGGGTGTTTGCCACAACGTGGACCCAAAATGGATTTTCGCCAAGGCATTTTGCCTAGAAATTTCTTTTTCCAAGGAATGGAGTGAAAGGGATTTCGTTGAGGATTTGGGTGAAAATGGAATTTTTCTACGAAAGGATGAATTTTTCTCCAACTTAGGGTGAAAATGGAAATTCACTACGACTTTGCCTAAAGATAATTTTCACTATGATTTTTCCTGGAGATGAATTTCGCTCAACCTTCACATGAAAAGGAATTTCACCAAGGCAATGCACAAACTGAAATTTTTCCATCGAAACTGAACTGTTGCCTAAAATGTGATTTCATAGAATTCCTCAAGGCACAGGAAAAAGGGGATTTTTCTATGGCATGGGCCCGAAATGGGTCTTCATAAAGGTGAAGCCCGAAATAATTTTTTTGCCAAAATATGCCTAAAATGAAACTTACTACACACTTAGACAAAATTTTAAAATTTATTTTAGTGTGGTAAAAATACCAATATTTTTGGCGGCTGATGAGGTATTCAACTCACCTAAATGCAATCGACCCTAGGGCCTTTATCCATTGGGCTCAAAATTACCACCACTGGCTGCATTTGATTATCTTTTACTTGCACCAGTCTCTTCCTGCTCTTTGATATGGAAGGTTGTAGTTTCATATACCACAATGGCTTTGGCCCAAGCATCAATACTAATCACCTCACAAGTCTAGAGCATATCAACAATGCACAAAAAAAATTGAACCTGCTCTAGGTCAATATATTTAGCCCTCTAACTGAGCTCCAACAAAACAAAATTGATGCGAGTGAGATTTCTTATCAATGGAAGTATGTGTGCTTCAGTGATGGGCTCTTCCATGTCATCAATCTCTGAATTTTCATCTACAAAAATATCCCATATCACATCTAGGACTTTTTTCACCAGAATATTTCCCTAATCATCAATGAAACTGGGGAAACCATTGTTCGCTACAATCTCAAAATAGACTAATGAAATACACCTCTCTTGCTCAAATGTATCTAGCATATTTCAAGCTTCTTTAACCAGATCCAACATAGAAAAATAGTGCATAGTATTATCTTGGTATTTACCCAAGCTTAGGCCATGTCACTCATTGGGCAAAAATTGAGATCCATTTTAGCCATTACCTGAATCTTCATTGCCATCTCCATTTTTGGTTCAAGGTTCTCTTTTGAATGCTCCACTACATGCAAATTATGTGAAACAAATTTCTGCACCTCCTGAAGGAACATTAGAACCAATGTTTCTTTTATCACCATTGTTGAAAAATTAGTAAGCAGATTACTATAAGCCTCCTTAAATTTTTCCTTTGTGAGAGCTACCGATTGCATTGCCTTGTCTACCAACTGATCTTGCAGACTTTAGATTTGGTCTTTCAAGGTCTGGATCTGTTGTTGTGCTTTCTACTATGTTGCTTGATGTTGTTCAGTCGCTTGCTTATATCCTTTAATTTTGCCTTCCAAGCTCATCACTTTCAGCTACCATCACTGAGATTCTGATTGTGTAGTGTCCACTTGGGTCTTCTATGCAACCAAAGCATCTTCTAATTTTGCTATATTCACTTTAGATTTAAAGAAATTATTCTTGAAATGCTCATTGTGCAAGTAGATCAAACTCATATCCACATATATATTGCCCATTTTCTCAGTCGTATCAATTTTTGTGAGGTCCTTGGTGATGACCTGATATGAATAATCATTGGGTGCCATTTCTCCTTGGTGTTTCTAGACCTGAGGAACCATATTTATAGTGTGTACCTCCATTTCCTCTGGATCAATATTCACCTTCTTTACTATCTTAGCCAGGGCTTGCACACCCTTTCACTTGCATATTTTCAACCATATCGAGGAACTTTGTTGTACTCAGTTAATATTCTCTACTATAGGGTGCTCTAGTAGAATTTCCACTTCTGAAGCCAATGGCTCTTCTATTGCAAAAAACAAGGAAAATGGGAATATGGTATGTTGAGGGTTTGGCTCAACAAAGGGGGAAGAAGTGGAGGGTGCTACAATTACACTTACCCTTGGAGGGGCTTGCATACTTATAGGTACAAGAGGTTTGATAGGGGTGGAAGATAGAATGGAGGATGATGGAAGGTAATGGATTAGGGGAGGATGCAAATGAACTGAAAGATAGAGAAATGGAGGAAGCAGAAGAAGTGGGGGGAACATTGGTGACCTATGACTATGAAATGGATAAGGAATTCAAAGAGTGGGTATAGCAAATGAAAGTGAAGTAGAAGTAGAAACTACATGTGAGGATACAATGATCACCAAGTGCTTGTCATTGAGAGAAGAAGAAATAAAATGCATACCTGTGGGCTCTAACACCATTTGAGTTGATGACGAAGGCTACTACACTATTGGATCTTTATATTCCTCTAATTTCTCTTCCTTTTCTTCCAAATCTACCAAAATCACCATCTGGTTTGGTTTTTCTTGCTAAGCCAAAGAGGGTACCTCCATAAAACTAGTCTGCTCAACCGAAAGTGAAGAAAGTGGCTTTGTGCTAAAAGCAAAAACTACACCACTTCTAGGATTCTTTACGATATTGGGAAAAGGTAGCCTTATACTTGTGCTCTTGTTTCTGAGTGAAATTTATTCCTTAGGTGGTATTTATTCCTCTTCTTCTTCGATAACTGTTCTCTCTTCGACCAATGCCTTCTTTTCTCTTACCACATCTTTCTTGTCAGGACTTCAGATACTTCGAGGCACCAAGTCAACGAAAGATATGGGTCAGTACTTATCACAATGCTTATCATAAACTTATGAAAATGCTTCATCTATAACCAATAGGTAAGATGACCCGATATTTCCTTGATGAACCCTCATGACCCACCAGTTGGCTATCTTCTCGTTAGACCATTTGGGAAATTTTACTTTCATTTGATTAAAAAATTATTAGGAGGAACCTAAACTGGATGATTTGTAGAATCATACTCAACCCCCATTTTGTAGAAATTATGCTAAGGAGGGAGTGACATCATATTTTCTACATGCTACTCATGATCACACCCCTTGGGATTTTTCCTTTGCTATAAGATGTCTTCTCTAAGGTAGTAATAAAAATTCTTGGTCTTGATCAACTTCCTAAAAATACCCAAAGGATCATATAATCATCATTAAGGAATCTCAATCAACCCATGGTCATACAGTATTTTGGCAATCAACTCGTTCTTCCCATATTGAGTCACTCTAACGTCACCAAACCGAAAAGGCATGGCACACGTAGCTTGCTTTCCCCTGCTTGACCCATATGTGTCATTGGTAAAGTCATTCTACCAGGCTAATTCCAATGGAAATAGATATTCTGTGGTAAAATACAGTAATAGAAAAGGTTTACTAGTGAAGCCAAAAATTTTAACGACAACTCCTTGCATCAAGAAAAATATGTCACTTTTATCCTTTTTAATAATCTCCTCTTTCATCACTTTCAGCACTCTATCTCACACACCGTAAATGAGCTCAAGGGCAAGTCCCAAAAAAATCCAATTAAAATTATAGTAGGACTCCTTTGAAAATTTTTGGGTCCATGAATAAACTGGCACTGTTCTACCTGCTTCGTCTATTTTCTTTACTGCTACAAAGGAAAAATAGGTATGCATAAAAGAATAGAAGTACCATATTCAAAAATTACAATGCCTAAAGGTGACATCTTCCCTACTCTGTACCTTCTGTAGCTGAGTGTGCATTCTTCGAGCTATGAAATATGCCCAATAAAAAAAAATTGGATTTGTGGTTGCTGTCATGGCAAACGGGGCATAAAACTAAACCTATGAAATACACTATGCAAGCAACGCTTGCCACTTATACACTGTGGAATCTGAGGGTAGTCCAAAAATCCATACCAACATCGAATATAAGTCTAGGCTCTTAAAATCTCTCAGTAGCATCAGTAAATATGGAAATTCCCTAAATTGTGGTGTCTTCAACAATTGATTTTCCATGAACTGCCACATAGGTACTGTAGACTGGTATCTCTCCTCCTGCTCCACAAGATTGAGCCTCTCAAAAATTATGTCGAAAGGAGGTCTTACACCACAAGTGAAAGCTTCTCTAATTGAGTTGGCTAAAATACTGAACAACCTATTTCCATTGGTGTTTTGAACAACTCTTGTAGAAGGATCATAAATTTTAGCAATCACCCATACCATCTCGAGACATGAATGCATCAGCGTACAAAGATACCAAAAAATATGGGAGTAAAATATCATGGTGCATGAAATTTTGGCGGATACCTTTTGATATCATCGATTTGTGCCAGGCGGTCGTAGTAAGGCACTAGTTCTACTTCTTCATCCTCCTCTTTAGCTTTTCGCCACCTCTTCTCTAGGTCAACATTCTTTTGAGCCTTCTCTTTCTTGGCTTCTATAGTCTTCTTTTCCATATTCAGCTTTCTTTGAACAAACAATAAATAATTTTAAACATTCAAGAAAAAGCAATTTGCAACAACTTTACAAATAGGAGCTTTACAATTTTTTTATTCTTCAGCTGAAGTGTTTGCACTTTTATAATTTTCCAACCATACATATCGAATTTAATGCTTGCGGTGCACCTACTAAATTTAGGGGCATGTCATACTTTCCCATGATTCAATGGTTTCACCCATATATTTTTTGAGTGTTGTGATTGGTTGTTTCGCTTTTTATTATTATTTTTTCGTTTTTGGGTGTGCAACCTATCGTTAACGATAATTTTGAGAGAATGTGATTCACTACTTTTTTTACCTTGAACTACGTGATAGATGTCTGTTTAACTAAATTGGAGTGTCAAAAACACATTTTGCTAATTTTGCTGGCAAAAATCCATGTGTCCTAAGAGTTCACCAAAAATGCAAGGTAAAAAGCCATTTCACCCACTAAAACCCCAAATATATCTTTTGCCAATTCGTCCACCCGAAAAGCATGCGTGTCGAAGTTTCTTGCTGCCAACTTGAGTTTTGCTCTAAAAATAGAAGATATGCATGAGCGAAAGGCTTTTTTTGGGCGAAATCACTTTTTCTCTTTTTTTTTAATCTTTTTATCAAGTGTTTTTTCCAAATTGAGTGCCAAGCTTTAAAAATAGACATAATTTTAACTCCATTTACCTGAAAAGCAAAAAAAAAATCAAGGCATGCATACCTTTTGACGTATTTTCTACCGAAAAAGCACTTCTAGGGCAAAATCTCCAACTTGGGCACCCAAAAAAGGAAACAAGGAGGATTTTTGTGTGCAAAAATGATTTTCGCCAGTGAAAATACCTTCACCCAATGAAAGGTAATTTCTTTTCATTTTCATACTTCTTTTTTTTTTTTAGGTAGGGGTGAAGAAATTTTTTTCTGGTGAAGAATATTGCTCCATCCATCACTCTTTGAAAGGTTGCTCCAACGTTTGAGAGACCAAAAGGTATTCACTGATAAGAAAATGTACCCCATTTTGTGGTGAATGTCATTTTGTATTGATCTTCATCCTTGACCCATATATGATTGTAGCCAAAGAAGTCATCTAACAAAGAAAAAAATTGAGCTTCTACAACTATTTGAAGAATCTGATCAATCTGTGGCAGAATATAATGATCCTTTAGAGAAGCTTGATTTAAATTTTGGAAATCAACACACAGGAGAATATCTCCATTATTTTTCTGCACAGGGACCAAATTAGCTACCCATGTAGAATTCTTTATTGGGTAAATAATTTTAGCTTCCAACATTTTCAATAGTTCAACTTTCATCAGAACTTCAATTTTGGGATTGATTGGTCTTTGTTTCTGCATGAAGGGTTTCACTCCTTGCAGTTCAATAGTATGATGGATCACATTCTTGTTGTAACCTTTTAAATCATGGTAACTCCAAGAAAGAATTTTTGGAAATTCATGAAATAGCTCCTTGATTGACTTTTCAAGTTCCAAATGTAGCTCGGTGTACTCCTTATCATCTACTTTGATCTTATGTTTTTCAGCTCTATCATTCTGATCAAATATATTTTTTTAGCAAAATCAATCCTTTTGGGATATGATTATTTCTTAATTGTATCAGTCCATTAGGTTCTTCTTCATCAAGTGTTCTTCCTTCCACACTACTAGCTTATTTTATCAAAAAGTTCATGATATGCTCATCACTTTGAAACTCTTGCCAATAAATATTCTTATTAGGAATTGAAGTCCTATAAACCAGCCTCATGATCTTTGGTTTCTTCACCATGTGCTCAACTAGATAAAATTTGGTGCCAAGGGATGCCAAAATATCTGCATGTTTATTTTGTTTTCATGAAATCACTTGAATATTTAATGATGTGAAGGACTCAAAAAGATCCCAAACCTAGTTGTGATATGCCTTTAGATAGTGTTGCTTGGAGGCACACTTATTGGTCACTTGATTCACAATTATTTTAGAATCTCCAAAAATCTACAGTTATTTGATCCTGATTTTCTCTGCTTTCTTCAAGCCTAAGCACAATGATTCATATTCAACAACAATGTTTGTACAACTCAAGGTCAACCGTTAAAATATATATTCTATCTTCTGAAATGGGAAATGAGAACAATTCCATGTCTTGCACCATTTTTGCATCTTGTGCCATCAAAGTAAAGCTTCCACAACTGATTTGGAATAGGATCCTAACCATAAAATACCTTTAATTTAGTATTTTCAAGATTAGTAATGGTGTAACAACCAATCTCTATTTCAATCAATGCATTAAAATAATTCATTAAAAATTCATCTTCTGTACGAAACTCATCCAGAGCTTCTTCCACTAAATTCAATTCTCCTAGTTCTTCAATCGTCATATTGATAGAATCCCTTCAATCCTCTCTACATGAAATGTGGAAATCTTATCATTGTAGATTCAAATTATTTTTCCTTTAAAAGGAACTTCCAAGTGAGAGTAATCCAAGGAGAGATAACCTCCGAATTTGGTAGTAAACTCTCTTGAGAGGCACATACTAAAATATGGCTCTAGATAAACTACAACCACCTCTTGGATCACAATGATCCGAGGCATATTATGTAGGACAATGGGGATATATTTGGTAACACCCACTATTTTTATAGGGGTAACCATCCAACTGCAATATACTTAGGTTGATTCTTGTATATTCCATGTCCATAACTTCACAAACTACCTTCGATATGTCAATTGTCACAACACCAGATTCAATCATGCAATTATGCACAATATAACCCTCCATCCTGAGAGACAAATAAAATAGTGGTGGTCTATTATTTCTAGTAGCCGAAGTTGTAAGCATATTAGCTAATATAGTATGAGTGGAATTTTTATTTTATCTTTAACAAAATTCAAATATTCTTGTAATAAATCAACTTGTCCAGACAATTGCAACACATTATAGAGACTAACCTTTGCAGGATTTTTTTTAGTTCTTCAAGAATGTTGTACGTGGATGAACTAGACTCCCTTCCTTCATTAGCAGCCTTATAATTGCTCTGATATTGTTGCATGGCTTCTACCCTTCAATGCTTGGTTAAATATGGGTATTTAAGACGTTCTTTTACCTGTTCCTTCATCTTGGATTGCGTTTGTGAAGTTGACACCTTTTCTTGAGAGATTCTTTCTTTGCTTATGCGGGTAAGATATATTTTAAAAGAATAGGTTATTTTGACTTATATGCTAAACCAGATGCCTTCGCCTATTCTTGTCTCTTTTCATTCTGTACATTCGACTCAATAGGTACCTTCAGCAACTCCATATCAACTAGGTCCACTATGATCGATTTTTTTTAGCTGTTATGAGAACTGAATCTTGTTCTATAAAAGGGACCATAAAATTATGATCATATTCTCTAATCATGTTGATCTGACCATAAGGAGAGCTATCTACCAATGTCTACACATATTTTAGATGAACCATGCAAGCTTCTTTGACATGCAGATTATTTCAGGTTGAACACCAATACATTTTATCTGATGGGCCAACTTCTTCATTTGTCAACATGATTTGATTTCTTTTAGGTATCTTGCTAGTCAAAGTTGCTTGCTCTCTGGTGATTGGTGGAGGTTTAAATATCCTAGCCTAAAAATCTCTCTTAGCTTACCTGTTCTTAATGGCTATGATCTCATTGGTCATTGCTCTCATTACTGAGTTCATTGATTGTATCTCTTACAACAACTTCTCTTGAGAATTAGGATTTGAAGGTGTTGGAGAAGCTGGTAATGGTAGTGGCACTAGTAGATATGACAATTTTGGGAATGGAACTAGAGTGGGCAGTTGTGGAGCGAAAAGAGCATGCAATTGTAGGATAGAAAATATTGGGGTTTGAGATGAACTAGGATTCCAAGAAGGGACTGGATACATGGAGGACATTGGTAAATACTAAGAAGATGAATTGGAATACAAATATTGTGGGAGATCATGTAAGATAAGCATCGTCATATTTGGTAGGATCTTACCAATAGAAATTAAATCAGCTTTAGCCTTTTATGCTTAGGAGGACAAGGCTGAAATTGTATCAATTTTGGACTAACGAATGTCCATGCTAATGTCAAAATTGAAGGCTTAGAGATAATAAAATGTAGCTTGTTTGGGAGTCAACCAAAGACTATCAGGGACTCTTCCAATTTAAAGTGAACCTAATATTAAAGTCAATGTTTTCCTCCTATGGATACCTTTGAATATTAGTAAATTGATGCAAAAGAGAAAAAGTATCTGCTTGTTCATTGAATCCTTTTATCATTAACTCAACCAACTGGTCCCATGTGGCAATAGTGGTAGGTGGTAAATATCGATACCAATAAAGCAGCTTCCCTCTAATATAAAGCATAAGCAATTTGACCATGATAGCTTCATCTGTGATGCTATGAATAGTTACCAAATAAGCCACATCTTGAACATGCTCATAAGTTGTTTTCTTGTACCATCATAAGTAGGCAAAGCCTTCAAGGCTACTGGTAGGATCAGGTTTTGAGTTTGCAGATTCAAATCTTTGGAATGATTCCATGCTGGAAACTATCATGGTGGATTTTGAGCCATTTGGACCGAATAATTTGCTCAAGGAGGAAATCTAGTGGCAGTGCTAAAGGGACTTGAAGGAATGGAAAACACACCAGCTATTTTTGAAGATGTTATGATTGATAGGATAGTCAGAGTGACTAATCTAGGATGCTATTCTAAGACTTGGGTGTCAAGCTCAAAGAAATCAATAAGATTTTTTGAATTTTTGGCCTTCGATCTCGTGATCATGAAGTAAATATTTTACCAACTTCACGTTCAAATGCTTCTAGATAAAATTTAGTCACCAAATGTTCTAATCAAACAGTAAAAGATGAACATCAAATCTTAAAATTTGCTTAAGGTGGACCTTTTGTGTCCCATCGGGTGTGCAAAAAACTATTGGTCATGAATCTACTTGAGTATAAAAATATGTGCCCTAGACCTGACCAACATTGAATGGCCAGAGGAAAGAGATGTTCTTTGAGCCAACCTCTAGAGAGGGTTGGCTCTCTTACTAATATAAGGATCGATATAAATTTTAGGGAGAAAAATTAACAAAAAGAGATAGGAAATATGGTTGTAAGCCAAAAAATAGAGTAAGGATGAACTAATAGCTAAATAACCAAGTCAAGTTCTAACCAACATTTAACAGAAATAACAACATAGGAACCAATCACATATCGTAAATATGACTTCCAATTAACATTTCAACACTCACTTCTTCATAGAAAATTAAATTCAAGTGTAGAATTCAATATATCTAACAAAGGCATGAATATAATAGAAATGACAGGCATAAAGCAATCACATACACAACTGATCCAAGAACTAGAGTCAAAAGTATTTCAATTGAGGCAAAAATTTAAACTCCAAGAGTTTTTTAGTAGAATGTTCCTCCTCCTTTTTACATCAAGTTCTCTAGTATTTATAGAGGATTTCACCTCCAAAATTAAATGTTCATTTAATTACAATGTTGGCCAATAAAATATTGATTGGAAGTAATTTTCTCCTCTGTAGCAACAACTTTCTCTTTGGTAGCAGCAACAAACCAATTTGGTGGCACATTGGGAAACAACGATCAACCTCAGTAGATGGCAAATTGGGACTTAGCTGGAATCATCGACTAAATTTTCATCTCCATGATGGTGCCTCAAAAATGAGCATCCACCATAGTGTACGGTGTCTCAAAATTAATAGGATCACACCAGCGTCAAGAGCACAACATTTAATTTTGACAATCCTTTAGCAATAATTTTGGAAATATTAATTTCTTTACCCCAAGAATTGAATTTACTAGCCTTGAAATTTTTCCCCCCAAATATGATCTTCACTGAAAGCATCGGAGGAAACGAATTTCACTTTCAAAATGGGCTTTCACTCAATCTTACACTTGAAATGGCCTTTCGTTTAAGTTACGCTCGAAATGGGCTTTCACTCAAGTTATGCCCGAAATGGTCTTTTGCTCAAGTTACGCCCAAAATGGGCATTCACCATACTTTCACTACGAAAAGAGTGTTTGTCATAGCGTGGACCTGAAATGGGTTTTTGCCAAGGCATTTCGCCTGGAAAGTTATTTTTCCAAGGAATGAAGTGAAAGATATTTTGTTGAGGATTTAGGCGAAAATGGAAATTTTCTACGAAAGGAGGCAAAATTGAATTTCGCTCCAATTTGGGGTGAAAATGGAATTTCACTGCGACTTCACCTAAATATAATGTTTGCTACAATTTTTCCTGGAGATGAATTTTGCTCAGCCTTCACGCGAAAAGAAATTTCGCCAAGGCAATGCACAAACTAGAATTTTACCATCAAAACTGAACTGTCACTCGAAACGTGATTTTGTGAAATTTGCCAAGGCACGGGAAAAAAGGGGCTTTCGCTAGGGCATGGGCCTGAAATGGATCTTCACCAAGACAAAGCCCAAAATGATTTTTTTGCCAAAAGACACCCGAAATGAAACTTATTGCACACTTAGACAAAATTTTAAAATTTATTTTAGTGTGGAAAAAATGCCAACAGAGATCTACTTCTGAGGAGGTTGCACCCTCAAAAAGTCCTATGATATTTGTTCTTGATTAATATAAGTTGTTGTAGACACCTAAAACTAGCACATTAAATATTAATTAATTAATCATGATTAATTAATATATTTAATATTAATTAAAATTAATTAATATTAAATAATAAAAATTCATCACCTAAGTTTTTATTTATTTATAATTAATTAATTAATTAGTGCTTAGGTTGCACAACTATACATCCCTCCCTGTGGGATCATCCACACATCGATCATCCGTAGCCACGTCATCCACTCCACTCATAGTTCAACATCGCATCATCTGTACCGATCACGCACAATGAAAAGCCCTTTTCCACAAGTGAAATCAACTCACTCCTAGTTGCCCATTCATCCTCACAAAATATTTTGCATGCACACTCAACGTACAAGATATGCACAATATGCACTTTCACTTAAACATGTATATTTAAATTAAATAAATATATTATCCCAGAGGAGACAACACAATGGTTTGGGACTTGGCTCTTCTTCAGAAGGTTCAAGGTTCAAACCATAGCATGGGCGAGTGTGTGAGGGGGTGGGTGTGTGGTGGTTGTGTGTTAAATTCCCTATTAATAAGCATAGCTCTCGGCTTTACGAGGGGTCATGGTTGGGAGGAGACTACTTAGCCCTATGTGTTGGTCGTAGGGGTTTCTCACACTAACCAAATCAATAAATAAATAAATAAATATATTTAATTTAAATATAAAAGCAACTCAAACATGTATATTTAAATTAAATAAACATATTTAATTTAAATATAAAAAACAACTCAAACATGTATATTTAAATTAAATAAACATATTTAATTTAAATATAAAAGCAAATTCAAATATGCATATTTAAATTAAATAAACATATTTAATTTAAATATAAAAAGCAAATCAAACATGCATAATTGATTTAAAATATATATGCATATCCAATCCAATATGCACATCCACTTAACTACCCATGCACATTTAATAAAAAAATCAAAAGAATGCACATCATGAATTTGCATGCACAAGATTAATTAGTGATAATTACAAGGAAATATTATATGCATGCACTCCCCATAATAAAATCAATGCAAGGAGAAAGCTCCCAATTACATACACTTAACTGGTCGAGCCACCTCTTTATCCTTTCCCATTGAGAAAATTATAAATAAGACCTCACCTCCTTTCTAGAGCATGAGGATAGAAATCATAGAGAAGCACTGACAAAACTCCAAGCTTTCACAACATTCAATCACCCAAGTTTTTATCATTCTGTCATCCTTGTCCAGTGTAAAAGCTTTCTGACATAGCATAGTATAGTTATGATAGCAACAATATCATAACGATGCAGCAATGATAGCAGCAGACACTCATAGAAGGTAAAAAGCAACACCCATTTTTATCTCATTTGCATGCTTACTATTTTTCCTTTCATTTTATTTGCTTTTATATTTATTAAATATGATCCTCACTTCGGGAGGCCTTATAGGTGCTACTGATCATTTGTATTTATCGTGTGTGCAGGTATACAAGCTTAGAATGAGAAGACAGACATAGACCAAATCCAGGCAGTGACATAGAGCTACCTCACTTAACAGATTTGAACCCCCATAGTAGCCATAGGCATGCATCTCAACACATAAGTACCATACATGACCTCGACACATTCAACAAAGTAGCGGTCACCACAAACTCCATATGAGCACTTGTTGTAGCAACATGAGTATATTACACCATCATTTTATGCATAAGGGAACCATCCTCTTTTATATTTTTAAAACCCCTATGTGGCTAGATATTGTAACAAAATAATAAGGGCATAATTTAATATATATTTACTGCCTTTTAATTATTTTCTTTCATATGGTGTGTAATTTTATCATCTACAAGATGTTGGAGCATCTTCTACATCTTCTTCCTAGCCTGCGTAGACCGCAATTCACATAACAAGCCCAAGAATAGGTGAATACTTATTGCACAACATCACATTTATACCACCCATCATTAAATTAGTTAGGGATTGTGGCCACCCATGCATAGGCACCATTATTACCATGGTTTCCACATACAATTCAATGAACTTTGTGTATGCCATAGTTGACACTTCCTCCGATGCACCTCTTGAGGAGCAACCCAAATAACCATTTTTTGGTGATGTTAATATCTTATTCAATCCCTCCTTTGCATTAAAATACTTTTAACATTATTATTGAAGAGTATTTGGCCTAGGTTGGTATGAACAAGAAATTCGCCATCTCATTGAACCACATTATCAACTCCTTAAGGAAAAATTTAGATTAGTGTATCACCAAAATCAACCAGTTGACCTATTTGAGAAGCATTTTCAACGTCTCCACCTTGGTCCCGAAGAGGATAGTGATAATGAATATTTAGATCATAATGAAGAATCTTTCCAAGTCACCAATATCCATACCAGGTCACCAAACACCTCGAAAGATGAAATAGATAAGTTACTTGAGGTACTTTCAATTACCTCTAATAAATCTAAAGAAGGCTCTTCCACCATCATGCTCTCATAGATTTTTCAAATGATAGTGATATTTACTAGCACTTGTTTTCTATTCCACTCCCCATTTTTCCCATGCTCCTTCCATTGGAGCACCCAAATGTGCCAACCCATCCACCAAATTTGTCACCTCAATCACTTTTGAGCCAATTAAACTTACATCCACCAATATTGGACTAGTTTCTACCTCATGAGCATGTCCCAAGGTGCTCAACCCCCAACCATTCAAGCTCCTTCACGTCATAAATAAGCATAGTCACCATTGACCTACTTGCACCCCTTCACAATCTGAGTGACCCATAAAACCCCATCCATGTCAATCCAAGTCTCATTAACTTTGATTGCATCTCCCTCATGATATCATCTAAATATTTTCTTCTATCCATACAATTGCTTCATCAAGAAAACATCTAAATACCGCCATCCTCATCGCCCATCTCATAATTTTTCCATCATATCAATGCAAGTGATGTTGAGTCACCCATTTTAAAAATGCAGTTGATGACATTAACCTCATCCCCACTCCTCACTAGTTAGAGGAGGGTTGCCATATGCTTTTTGAGGAGACCAATGATATAGACATTAGCATAGATCCCAAAAACCCGCAAGTCATAAAACTTATGAAGAGCCTCAACTCCACAAAGCATGAAGAGCTTATTACTTTTTTATTGAGAGCAAGCACACTTTTGCATGGTCATACAAAGGCATGTTGGGATTGAACCCCAATTTAGTGGTTCATAATCTCATCTTGAGAACTGATGCAAAATCTATAAAGCAAAAGTTATGAAAGCTTCATCCTATCATAGCCTTGATGATCAAATAAAAGTTGCAAAAATTGCTAGATGTGGACTTCATTCAACCCATAGACTACTGAAAATGGGTCTCAAATATGGTACCCATTAGCAAACCTAATGGGAGGATATGCATTTGTATATATTTTAATGACTTAAACAAAGTGTGTCCCAAGGATGACTTCCCTCTTGAACATCGATATGCTCGTGGATTATACTACTAGCCATGAAATGTTGTTCCTCATTGATGATTTTTTAGGATACAATCATATTCAAATTAATCCTAAGGACCAACATAAAATATATTTTACAACGCCTTGGGGGATATTTTGCTATAAAGTCATGCCATTTGGACTTAAGAATGTAGGTTCTACCTATCAACATGCCATGACTTACATTTTTCATGATCAAATGCACAAAATAGTGGAATATTATGTGGATGATATTTTGACCAAAGCGAAGCTCCATCATGAGCACATCGATGTTTTACACCAAGTTTTCAAGCGATTACTTGAGCACAACTTGAGACTAAATCCAAATAAGTGCATCTTTAGTGTTACAATAGGAAAACTTTTAGGGTTCATAGTCTATAAACAAGGCATTGAAGTTGACTCGAACAAAGTGAAAACAATCATCGACATGCCACCCCCTACAAATTTCAAGATATTACGCAACTGCAAAGAAAGGTACAAGTAATATGTTGCTTTATAACACAATTATAAAATAAATGCAAGAATTTCAATAATATCTTAATAAAGAGGGTCACTTTTGAGTGAAATCAAGAGTGCCAAGATGTGTTTGATCCCATAAAAGAATATTTGGTATTGCCACCTATGTTGACACTGCTGCGACCAAGTGTACCATTCCATCTGTACATATCCACTACATATTTTGTATTAGAAATAATGTTAATATAGAAAAATGAATCAAACAAAGAGCAGGCCATATATTACATTAGTCGTAAAATTGTAATCTATGAAGCTAAGTATGCATATATCAAAAAACTATGCTTAGCAGTTGTCTTTAAAATAAAAAAGCTCCAACAATACATGATCAGTCATACTACATATGTCATTGCAAAAGAGAACCCTTTACACTATATTATGATTTGTATATATACAAATAGCAATATGTCTAAATAGATAATACTTTTAATAGATTTTGATCTCAAATTCGTTAGTCAAAATTCCATCAAAGGTCATGTAATAGTGGATTAGCTCATCGAAGCTTTGATATCAAATGATACACTGCTCATAATCGAGTTACCTGAAAATTTTGTATTCAAAATTACTGAGCAAGAAGAATCCATCAAGCCAGAATAGAATTCTAATGTTGTTCTTTTCTTTGATTGTTCCAAATACGAGCAATGAGGAGGTGTTGGAGTTGTATTCTTCATACCTCAAGGGCTCCTATACCCCTTTTATTCAAACTTGACTTCCCTTACACCAACAATAATATAGAATATGAAGCCCTAATTTTAGGACATCAAAATACTATCACATTAAGCATCAAATGACTAAGTATTTTTAGTGATTATGAGCTCATTGTTAAACAAGTCAAAGGGATCTACCAATGTAGAGACCCAATTTTCTAGAAATACAAACCGATCGTCAACAAGTTGCTTAAGCATTCTGATTGGTATGACATTGAAAATATCTCTCAGAAATCCAATCAATTCATTGACACAATGACCTCACTTGGATCTCTCATCCCATAAAATCCATTTGATAGCAACACATTTGTCAAAATTACCACACTTTCATAGTCTATTATAGAACGAGATTCCACTCAAGCAATAGAGAGTGTCAATATCATCCAAATAAATCCATATTATGAAGGTTTACCTACAAATTAAGGATTATATCAATATGGGCAAAATCCCTATAGATTTATCCTCAACTACAAAATGAACATTTAAATAAAAAGTATCTCGCTATACTCTCTTGGGGGATATTCTCTATCGTCATGGCTATGATGGTATTCTCGTTTACTTTATCAAACCCCAAGAAGAAAAATGGGTTATTTCTCAAGCCCATGATGGTACTTGTGGTGGTCATTTTAGTGGGATGGCCATTGCAAAGTGCATCTTGTGCATGGGTTATTATTGGTCCACCATGGAATGTGATTGTTGTGCATACATTACAAAGTTTCCAAAATGCCAACATCATTCCAATCTAACCCATATCCAATCACAAGTGTTGCAACCAATTCAAGCTTTGTGGTGTTTTTCACAATGGGACCTCGATTTGGTAGGAAATATCTCTCGTCCTTCAGGGAACCATAAATTCATAATTATGACCATAGAGTACTTTAAAAAATGGGTTGAGGTGATTCCTCTCACCAATAAGACAAGACATTTATACTTCATCATATCATATATCATTTTGGCATATCGTAAAATATCATATCTAACAATGGCACACCATTCAAAAATAAGGATGTTTGAGCACTTTGCAACAAGTATAACATCCAACATAATTTCTCAACTCCTTATTATCCATAGAGTAACGAACAAGACGAGATCACCAACAAAAAATTAATTACTATTTTAAAGAAAACAGTTAAGGATAATCATAAGGATTGGCATTTACAACTTCACTTGGCATTATGGGATTATCGAACAAGTATTCATATGCCAACTAGGGCAACACCATTTTCTTTGGTCTATAGGGTTGAATCAATCATGCCCCTTGAACTCAAAATTCTATAATTATGCATATCATTGCAAGAATTTATCGATGATGACACCGCAAGACAAGCACACCTAGACCAATTAAATCTACTTGATGAAAAATGAATCAATGCATTAGATCATCTTCATGTCTATCAAAAAATGGTCAAGTGCACCTACAATAACAAAGTGTATCCTCATGAATTTTGAATAGGTGATTTGATTCTCAAAGAAAATTAGCAAAATTCAAGCTTACTACCTCATTTACATGACAAGTTTATGACCAATTGGCTTGGTCCGCTTATCGTAACACAAAAATTTGGAATAGGAGCCTATAAGCTTGCCACCCTTGATAGAATTGAGGATCCTAAAGCCTTCAATATCCTTAATTTGTGTTCCTTCTATGCCTAGCTCCTAGCTAGCCTAAAAATACATCAAAACCTAAAAAACAAAGACAAAAACATCAAAAATTTAAAAACATCAAAAATTTAAAAACATCAAAAATTTAAAAACATCAAAAATTCAAAAACATCAAAAATTCAAAAAAATCAACAAAAACATCAAAAATATTATAAAATATAAAAACAATACAAAAAAAAAAAAAAAGACAAAAACAAATCAAAATCATCAAAAACAACAAAACAATAAAATTTCATTATGACCAATAAAACTTAGGTTATAAATGCATCCGTTTATTCATTTGTCGTAAGTGATTTTATCAAATTAATCAAGGACATTTTCCTTATGTTATGTGTCTCACATTTCCCTCATTATAGGAATGTTAGTTACATCCACAATCCAAAAAAAAAGAAGAAACCCTATGACAGGTTGTCTCTCCCAAGTCTATGGTTTGACAAATATTTAGGTACTTTCAATCATTCAGCCATACTTAGTGTCTCATTCAACCTACATTGAAATTCATTAGTTCTTGAGTACTATAGGTCTTCCTAGTGACCTTAAGTTTTCACTGAGACCACATACAAGTATCATACATTAAATAAAATTTTTGTATGTAGAAAAGATAAAATCATGAGTCACTATCACCATAAAACAAATGGTTTCCCTTGCTCATCCAATCATGCACATGGTATAAATGGTTGAGAATTAGTAAAAGGACAAGCTCCCCCTTAAAAAAAAATTCCCTTGCTCCTCTACAAAATGAGCAAGCCCCACAAAGCAATAAAATCCCTTGCTCCTCCACAAAATGAGCAAGTATCCCAAAAAGCAAAATCAAAAGCAATAAAATCCCTTGCTCCTCTAAAAAACAAGAAAACCCCATAAATAAATAAAATCCCTTGATCCTCCACAAAATGAGCAAGTATCCCAAAAATTAAAAGCAAAAGCAATAAAAACCTTACTACTCTACAAAATGAGCAAGCCCCACAAAAAAATAAAATCCCTTGCTCTTCCACAAAACAAGTAAGTACCCCCAATCCTCCCCCCCAAAAAAATAAAACAAAGGATAAAGAGCTTGAATCCCTAGAATTCTTAATTTTTGATAACCATGGGGTGATCTCCATCACCAACAAAAGGCTATAGATGCCTGCCTGATAGTGGAGTAGCCTTACGCATGGCAACACATTTGTTACATTAGAAACCTTCTTTTGTACGAATCTATGTATGCTCTCGGATGAGCTAGCTTATTGGCATAAGTCACAAATGACAAATTTAACCTCACCCAAAATTGATAATGAACATTCACTTCACACACAATTGGTCTTGGCAAAACTTGAATAACTTGGTTGGCCTTAGTATCTTCAAGTACCTACTTGATCAGTAGAAGAGTTTGATTGAGGTCACTAGGGTGTTTGAGTCTCCTAAAAACATTTTCAGATTCGTCTCCCCTAGGCTAAGTGAGAAAATAAGACATGTCATCTTAAGCCTCCATAGTAGCACATCATATGACAATCATTACATTGCATGTACTTACATTTATTCTCCATGTATGTTAGTATTATTGGGTTGATGCCCTTGATTAATTTATTAAATTCATGAATAATGATACATATCTAAACATTTTATGAAATATAATCAAAATAATATGCATCTAATCATTACATCCATCCAACATTGCATACATTCATCACATCAATAATAAAATAACACGTGGCAACAAAACATGAACAAAATAAACAACATCACATGAATAAATGATGCATCATATATATATATATATAAAAAAAAAAATATAAATATATATATATATCATCAATAAAATACATGTATAGTCTTACCCGTAGGCTACATATGTCACAACTATAAATATCTTCATCATCATCATCATATAAATACAACCACCTGCATACATGTCACACCAAACAATCACGAGCAAACACACACACATATAACATTTTCAACAACATAATCAAAAGCATGCATGCAACAACAAAAGCAACTACGAGCAATCAAGTACACAATTAGGTTCATCTTAATCCAAAATAAAAATATGAAAAGGTAACTTATGTTACTGATCGGTCTTGCACTCCATCCATCCTCCATAACCAAAAAACAAAAAATAAAACAAAATAAAATAACAAAACAAAACAACAAAAATCCAAAAGGGAGAAACACAAACTATCCACCATCACCAAGAAAATAGCATCAATTCATCATCTCAATAAGGTCAATCGCCTCATCGCCATAATTCATGCTATCTTCCATCGACTCGATGCTTGAGGGGGTAGATAATATCAACACTTTACCTCAAGAAATATCAATATGCAAACACCCATTTTTGGACTCAACATCTGTCCAAGAACCTTATCTACGACTAATCATACACCCTATTTTGTTGGGTCTTAATGCAGATACTCTAATCAAATTCCAATGGCTAACACATTGGTTCGATACCTAGTAAGGTTACATGTCGATGTTATAATAAAGGTAACGATGTAAAACTCACCATATATAAAAAAAATATAGCACATGGGACCACTTACCATACGACTAGTTCGTTCATCAAAACCAAGGCGCATATCAATTAAGATTCAAAGACATTTGTTGCCTCCATCACTAGGGCATCTCACATTGACCTCAAATTGGGGTAATTAAACATAAAACCTCTTCAAACACAAGAGTCAACACATCATTCACTCATCATCCACCTGTATAGTTTTTGCATTGCATTGTGTTTTCACACAATACAATACAAAAAGGAGCATTTGTAGACACCCTAAACTAGCACAATAATTATTAATTAATTAATCATGATTAATTAATATATTTAATATTAATTAAAACTAATTAATATTAAATAATAAACATTCATCACCTAAGTATTAATTTATTTATTTATTAAATAATTAATTAATTAGTGCTTAGGTTGCACTTTTGGAAATATTGAGTATATTGAGTTGGCATTGATGTCAAAGGGTACAAGAGGTAGAAGTATTTGATGTCAAAGGTGCATGGTTCCCCATGGTTTTTATAGCAAGCAATGAATAAAAATTCAAGGCAAAAGAAGTTATTTTTCTAAGAGAAGAGTTATAATATTTAAATATCAAATTTAAATATTATGAAGAAAGACAAAAGTTTAAAAGGCTTGGGATTAAATATTGCAAGAAAAGGACAAGGTTTCATTTGCTTGAAAAATATTTAAATACCACAAAGGGAGGCAAAAGGTTAAAAGCTATTATTATAATATGTTTTTTAAATATTATAATATAAACAAGTGTAAGGTTAGTGACTTATTGAAAATTACATTTCAAATATTGTGTAAGGGAGTATAAAGTTAAATTTAGTTTGTGCATTAGTAAAGGAGATATAAGGTGTATAATGTTGAATTAAAATTTGTCATTTACATATTATGTTATTGGGTGTTATAAGGTATTTTGGAGTGTATTGAAAATTATTTTTGTGTATTGTGAAAGGAGTTATAAGGTGTGATTATGGTTTATTTGTTGATTGTATTATTTGCATGATAGAAAAGGAAAAATTTGAGAGGTTTTGTTCATTATTGAAAAATTTATTTTGAAGACTAAAAAGGAGTAATAAAGCATTATTTTCAAGTCTTATTGTGCACATATTTTTGAGAAGGAATTTAATGTGGATGATTTGAAAAAGAGATTTTCTAACTATTTTTTGAAGTGGGACAAGAAAGGGAAATTATTTTGAAGCAGGTTTTGAAGGCACATCATCATCAAGGTAGTTTTAGAGGGTTTGAAAACAAAGTTGTGCATTATTGTTGAATATATTTGAAAATGAACTTGCTAGGGTTATGGACCAATCTTGTAAAGCAAATCTATGCATTGATTTTGAGAGGATTTGGAAATGCATGTGCAAGTATAATAGATCATATTTGTGAAGCAAATATGTGCATCTTCATGATTGATTTTTGGAATAGATGAAAAATATAAACTTGTGCATTATGATTGGTTTTGGAGTTAAGGTGCAAATTAGCAATTACCAAGTCAGTTTTCAAGTGCTAGACTAGAGCTACCTTTAAAATGAAATAAATGTGAGACATGTGAAAGCAACAAACTTAATGAATATGAAGAATATATAAAAAAAATATTAGTTCATATCATTATCTATATGTTCAAGAGGTTAAATGAATTCTGGGTAGAATATGTCTAAACTGCTTTAGTTGAAGAAAGCACATTGAATATTAGATAAAGCACTTGATGACATCATTATATAGATGAACATTATTTGTATGCAAGATTTGGGAAATATATGAGCATTGTTTGTATGTAATATTTTGGAAAGTTATGAGTAGGTTTGAGCAAAGTTATGAGCAGGTTTTGGTGCAGAATTATGAGCATATTTGAGCAAGCCTTGTGTGTAGGCTTGGAGAAGATTTGAGAAGGTCTTGGTGAGCATATTTGAGAAAGTATTGTGTGTAGGCTTAGAGAAAATTTGAGTAGGTTTTGATGAGAAAATTTGAGCAAGCCTGGTGTGTAGGCTTGGAGTATATTTGAGCAGGTTTTGGTGAGCAAATCTGAGCAAGCCTTTTGTGCAAGTTGGAGTAGTTTTGAGTAGCCTTTGGAACAAACAAGAGCAAAGGGGATTGATGTATCCTGTGGATAGAGGACCATGAATCAAAGAAAATGGGATTTGTGTCTCCTACAGATAGAGGTCCATAAACTAGAGCAAAGGAATTGGTGTCACCTATGGATAGAGGTCCACAAAACCAGAAGTAGAGGGGATTAGTGTCTCCTATGGAGTGGTGTCCAAAAAACTAGAAGTAGAGGGGATTAGTGTCTCCTATGGAGTGGTGTCCACAAAAATTGAATTAGAGGGGATTGGTGTCTCCTGTGGAGTGGTTTCCATAAAATAATAAGTAGAGGGGATTGGTGTCTCCTGTGGAGTGGTGTCCAAAAAACCTAAAGTAGAGGGGATTGGTGTCTCCTATGAAGTGGTGTACACACAACCAGAGCTGAAGGAATTAGTGTCTCCTGTGGAGTGGTGTCCACAAACTTGAGAGGGTATTGGTGTCTCCTCTAGGTTGGTGCCCATAAACATTGTAATAGGGAATTGGTTCCCAAGAAATTTGTTTAGAAATTATTTAAGAAATATTTTCTCTGTGGACATAGCCCACATTGGGTGAACCACATTAAATATGTGTCTCTTATGTGTGTGATGATATGTGCATTGTTTCATTATTGCAATTGATGATATTGGATAATATTGCTTTGGAAATAAAAGTAAAAAGTTGTATCTTATACTATTCACCCCCCTCTTAGTATAAGCTTGTGTTCTTCAATTGGTATTAGAGTGGGTTCCTTCATGAAAGCCTAACAACTTGAAGGTAGATCTTACAAGAACACAAATGGCACATCAGGAAGGGTTTTTATCAAATAGGAAACCATTATTTGATGGGACTAACTATGCTTTCTAGAGCATAAGGATGAAGATATTTTTGATGGCACAAGGATATGATACATGAAAATAAGTTGAGGATGGGTTCACACCACCTACAACTCCTCCCACAGATGCAAGTGGTAAGAAACCATATGAAAGTAATGCCAAGGCAATGAATGCTATTTTAAGTGGGTTATGTGAATCAAAATTTGTGAAAGTCATGCACTACACTTTAGCAAAATAAATATGGGATAAGTTACAGAATACATATGAAGGATATGACAAGGTCAAAATGGCAAAACTTCAAACACACAGGAGGAAGTTTGAAGAACTAAAGATGAAATATGAGGAAAACATTGCTAGGTATCTACTTCATGTTGATGAGGTTGTCAACATATTCATGGACTTGGAGAAAATATTGAGGAATCTACTAATTGTTCAGAAAATATTGAGGTTACTCCCTATGAGGTATGATGCAAAGGTTTCAGCAATAGAAGAGATGAAGGCTATAAAAACTTTATGTATGGATGAGCTACATGGAATAATCATAGCCTATGAGATGAGGATAAAAAAAGACCAAACATCCAAATGAGAGGCAACATTCAAAGCTTCAAATAAGGCAAGAGATAAAGTACCAGAATTAAGTGATGAATCAAGCAGTGAAGAGGAGGTTAACTTTATGAGAAGAAATAAGAAGGGTCTAAGAAAACACAAAAATATGCATACTATGAAATTCTTTAGTTGTGGCAATATTGGTCACTATGTAGCTAATTGTCCACAAGAAGAAAATAGTAGTAGTGAAGAGGAAAAGGAATACAATAAAAAGAAAGAAAACAAATTTTATCATGAAAATAAAAATAGGCATGGTATGTAGCAATAAATTCTAACACTTGATTTGTAGGAGATAATCGAATTAATAATGCAATCGAAAATAAAATGAAATATTATTGCCACTTAAGGAGGGCTAAGTCCTTCACCATTGAGGAGGGCTTAGTCCTTGCACTAAATGCAAATGAATAAAAATGATGAATGATAGATAATCAATAATAAATAAACCTAATATATTTAATAGTAAATCAATGAACAAATAATAGTGATATCAATATAGTTGACTAGCTATATTAGGGTTGTAACATGTCTCCCCTCGTTGAAAAGCTTTATCCTCAAAGCTGGAAATGACTGGAAAATACTTTTTGGTTTTGATGTAGCATCTTCTTCTAGTGGGTCCGACCATTTGATGAGAAATTCTTTGATGTGATAGGATCTCAAAATACATGCTTTGCTAAATTGCCTTAGGTTGGAGATATATACATCCTTCTTCATCAAGTACTGGTAATTTTGATTGAGAATGTAATTTTTATCCGATCACCTTTTTGAGATAGGAAACATGAAATACTGGATGTATACGAGATGAGTGAGGAAGCTCTATTTGATATGCCACTTCTCCAATGCGATGCATGATTTTGTAAGGACCTTAAAATTGTGGAACCAACTTTTGACTAGTCTTGATATTCAATAACAACTACTTGTAGGGTTGCAAACATAGGAATACCATATCATATATACTAAAATATCTTTCGAAATGGTGTGTATCTTGTTGCTACTTCATACGATTATGTGCTTGGACTAAATTATCTTTGAGAATGTTCAGCATTGATTGTTTGTGCTAGAACCAATCGTCTACTTGGGCCACTTTGGAAGAACCTAGAACATAATCTGATATTACTGGTGGTTTGACTCCATACAATGCTTCAAATGGAGACATATTTATGGAATAATGGTATGAAGTATTGTACCACCATTCTACCAAGGAAATCCAATGACTCCATTGATATTGTTTATCTTGAGCAAAACATCTTAGATAGGTACCCAAACATTTGTTAACTATCTCAATTTGACCATCTGTTTAAGGATGGTATGTAGAAGACATATTCAACTTGGTACCACTAATATGAAATAATTATTTCCAAAATTTTCTAGTAAATATGGTATCATGATCACTTACAATATTTTTTGGTATTCCATGCAATTTGAAAATTGAGTCCATAAATACCTTAGCCACTTTGCTTGCTGAAAATGGATGTTGTAGTGTATTGAAGTGAGTGTATTTGGAGAGGTGATCCACTACCACAATAGTTACTATTTTGCCTTCTTATTTAGGAAGACCTTCAATAAAATCCATTAAAATATGTTCCCATTGGCAATCTGGAATAGGTAGTGGTTGAAGCAATCCTGGAGATTTAACTGTTTTACCCTTATTGCGCTGGCATATTTCACATTTAGCCACCTATGTTTTAACCTCATATTTTAGTCCTTTCCAATAAAAGGATTTTTTTACCCACATATATGTCTTCAAAAACCCTAAATATATTCACATTTATCCTCTTATATCAAATGAATCTTGGTACCTTGATTGTATGGTGAGCTGTTAATCCCATAACAACATGTACTAAGATAGCCATAGTGTCTTCATCGCATGTTACTTCATATTGTTTATTTTGTTCTTCGAGAACGGGAGAGTCATGTGAAATGATATCTTCTTATTCTTCGGTGTCTTCCCTATTATCATATTTTATTTGAAAGTTTTGTCTTGGTACACATGCTTGATCTTTTGGATGGTGATTGCGATATTTATAGTAGTAATATATTGATGGTTGCTCATTTCTATGTAAGGAATTATTGCAATATTGAGGACGATTATTGGAGTCATGTCTGAAGAGTCTCTATTTCTACACCTTTTTCTCAACCAACTTAGCAATATTTATATTGTCATATAAGGAGTATGGATCATGTAGGTCTACTTAAATTTGAATATTTTCTTTCAATCCATGTTTAAAAGCTAATACAACCACATCGGATGGTAAGTCTCCTGTATAAGAGAGAAGACTAGTGAACTCTGAAATATAATCCCTTACTAAACCAGTTTGTTTGAGTGCCAACAAAAAAACCATGTATGAGGATGAAGTACCTTCATCAAATATTTTGAGAAAAATCTTCTTGAATTCAGGCCATATGATGGGTGGACTGTGCTTACATTTTTGCCAAGCAAACCATTGGTAAGCTTCTGTGCTTAGTTTGGAGGAAGCATAAGAAACTTTCTCAGATTCAAAAACCTAATATAGTTCTAAAATTTCTTTCATTTTAGCTATCCAACCACTTGGATCATCCCACTCTAATGTAGGCATATCAGCACGTGGGATATTAACACCTGTAGGCCATCTTGCTTGTTGATAATCTTCTTATGTATCCTGATCCTCACTAGCATACCTTCTATGGTAGTTACATGGGGAATTAGGAGCTTCTTGGTTTTGTCTCCCCAAAACTTATAATAGTTCATGGTGTTCATACTATTCACTAGTTGAGATATACTACAGTGTATATATTGGTTATTAGCAGTGGTATTTTCCATTTCCTCAGTTGTGATATTTTCATGGGATGAGTTGGAAGGAGCCATGGAGTTAATAATGGGATGGTTGGGATCAAAGTTGTTAATGCATAAGGGAGAGTTGTATTGTGTACCTTTGTTTCATGGAGGTCTTCTTGGTGATCTTGGGAGTCCTTCATTTGTAATATCTATGCTCGATAATCACCCATTTGGTCCTTTATTCTACCTTTCACTCATGCATTTACCAATAATTGCTTCTTAAAAAAATTATTTTTAAAATTTTGCAAAAAAATTGGTTAATTTGACAAAAATTGGGTTTGTTTTTCGCTTCAACTGTCACTCCAACTACGATGAGAATTTTGAATTTAATATTCAATGGCTAGATTTCTAATGGTCAAGTTTTCCAATGGCTAGTTCCCATTTTTGAAATTCCAATGGGTAATTTAGATACAACAGGTGACGACTAGCTCCAAGTGAGTGGATAATTAATGGCTAATAAGAGGACCGATGAGACACAAATCAATGCCAAAAGATAACTAATAGCGAACACTAATGACTAGCGGATAACGGACAATAGGATAAAATTTAATGGCTATGGATAATGGATGATAGGATTTGACATGATAGGATGGGAATTGATATGATGACTAACTGCACAAGAAGCTATGAAACCTAGGTTGACGATAGGGTAATGAAGCAAAGAAATGACATACTCGAAGCACACAAAAATCTGAATATCACATGACACCCCAATGGAAACATCATGAATAAGAAAAGACACCAAATAATACATGGATATGAAGGAAAAAATTGACCAAATGCACAAGACACGATATGCGACTTATAAATATGGAGGAACCGACCATATACGACACACAAGACTAGGTTTAGGCTACGTGCGAGGAATAACAATTTGTGTGATCGAAGCCACAGGTACCTACTTGTGTGTTGGTGCTTATAAAGGGAAGTTACCCACCACTATTTTGAATGTGGGATAATTAATTGTATACCTCGCTACGTAAACTCCTTGATGACGTATAAAAAAAAACCACTACGTAATTTTAAAGTTTATAATAGTACCTGGTAATTCTTTGATTGGTTGCCATCATGGACTATTTTTAGAGTTGGATGATCATTATACATTTTGAAGCAATAATTTATCATGAGCACATAGATTTATTTGATGCCAATTCTGTTGAATGCCTACCACAATATGATTGATTCAATCCACTACTCATTTCATGCAGATTCAACGCCTGGATCAGTAAGTCCATTTCTTAAATATTGGTATTAAATATAACTATTTTTCTTCATGCAACTAAATTATAATAAATTTGGACGTCTTGTTGGTTAATGTTATAACAACTATGGGAAAAAAATACGAATGCTTACTGTTGAACTAGCTTGTTATTGCATAAATTTCTCCATCATTTGGATTTTTGCGATATTATCACGTGTGAATTTTCTTTTGCTAGCTATGAGCATCGTTGTTATTGTGGCTTATATTTTTTGTTGATGTGTTATTTTGAGCGCATAATAGATACCTCCGACTATGGTACTGACTTTAATAAAACATCAAAATTCATTTGATAAATTGCAAAGCAGTACATACTCTGAAACCCTACTATGCTATCCAAAAACATTTTTTCACTTGGACACAAAATATTCAAAGTGAACCTTCACTATCAGGATTGAATCTGTGATCCTTACCACTTGTATATGCTTATATATCAACCAAAAATTTCATGCCAATGTCAGGAATGAATTCTAATCAACCCAGGAGTATTTTAATATTGTGCAGGTTTGATGTCTCTGATACCACTTGTAGCAATATATTCCAACACTTGATTTACAAGAGATAATAAAACAAATAATGCAATCAAAACATAATGAAATATCATTGCCATGTAATGAGGGCTAAGTCCTTTGCCACTGAGGAGGGTTTAGTCCTTGCAATAAATACAAATAAATAAAAATTATGAATGATAGATAATCAAAAATAAATCAACCTAATCTATTTAATAGTAAATCAATGAACAAATAATAGTGATATCAATATAGCCTACTAGCTATATTAGGGTTGTAACATGGTCAAGGTAAGCATGAGAAGAAGATTTTTCAAAGGTACAAAAAAAGTTTTTATGTTGAAGAAGCAAGTAGTGCTTCTAGTGACAGTGATGAAAGCCTCTCAGATAGTGAAAAAGAAGAGATTCTAATTTTGTCCATAGAAGAGAAAGAAGATGCTCCTATTATTGAAGACCAAGAAGAAGAAGGTTCAGAATATGAAAATGAAACCATACTTGACATAAAATAGGAAATTATTGTTGCTCTTGAAGAATTGAATAGGGTTAGAAAGAAGAATTTAAAATTGAAGGTTCAAGTTCAAGAAGATGTTAAAAAATAGGTAAAAATTCTACAAGATCTCACTAACTTAAAAGTTAAGGTTGAAGAGGCAAGGATAATTGAAGAAGGTATGGCTAAACAATTAAAGGCAAAAGAGCTAGAATGTGAAATACTGGAACATGAAGTTGTCACTCTAAGGAAAGGACTTGAAAAGTTTAATAATAAGATATATCAGTTTAGAAAAATCTCAAAATATTTGAATGATATTATCAAAGCACAAAGATCTCCATTTATGAAGGTTGGACTTGGTTTTGAGGAAGATCAAGAAGTTCAAGAGAAAGAAAATGGGATTCAAGATCAAAATAAATAGAAGCATCAAAGAAAATGTTTGAAGAAGAATCTAAGACCTGTACTAATGAATTGAGAAGTGGAAACATCAATGAGGAAGAAAACAAAGAATCATCAAGGAACATGTACCAACATAAAATAAGCAAAGAAAGAATCATGCAACCATATCCTCCAAAGCAAGATGGATACTTCTTCCAGGGTTCTTGCTTCTCATGTAATAATTTTGGTCATAAAGCTATACATTGCAGGGTTCATGGTAAAAATGATTATGGCCTCAACAAGAGAAATTTCAAGTCACTTGCACTTTCTAAGAACTACAACATCATGTGTTACAATTACAACAATTTTGGTCATAAATCTATACATTGCAGGGTTTATGGTAAGAATGATTATAGCTTCACCAAGGATTCATTTGCACATTTCAAGGACTACAACATCAGGTGTTACAATTGCAATAATTTTGGGTATAGAGCAAAGTGGTGTAGAACAAAATTCCTGAAACTTCCAAAGATAGGCAAGAAAAAGGATGCTCAAAATGTTCAAAGAGGTATGACTTCAAAAGTTTGGAGAAAGAAAATTAAACAAGAAGAGGAGCATAGCAATTTAGGAGTTTTACTCCCATTCCATAGTTAATCTCCTAAAGAAAATGAGGTGGTGAGGGGGCTATGCTAAAGTGTCTTATTTTTAGCCCCAAGGAGCCCTTTGCCATTGATGTCAAAGGGGGAGAGTTTCAGTGAGGGGGAGCAACTTGTCAGGGAGAGCAGATTTGAAATCCAATTGCAGTCAAAGAATTTTTTTTTTGTAGGTTTTCCATCAATGATAAAGGGGAAGATTGTTGGAAATATTGAGTATATTAAGTTGTCATTGATGTCAAAGGGTACATGAGGCAAAAATATTTTGATGTCAAAGGTGCATGGTTGTCAAGGCAAAAATATTCCCCATGGTTTTGATAGCAAACAATTAACAAAAATTCAAGGCAAAAGAAATTATTTTTCTAAGAGAAGGGTTATAATATTTAAATGTCAAATTTAAATATTATGAAGAAAAATAAAAGTTTAAAAGGCTTGGGATTAAATATTGCAAGAAAATGACAAGGTTTTATTTTCTTAAAAAATATTTAAATACCACAAAGGGAGGCAAAAGGTTAAAATCTATTATTATAATATTTTTTAAATATTATAATATAAACAAGTGTAAGGTTAAAAGGCACCAATGTAAAATAAAATAAAAAACAAAAAGCAAATACAACACCGACGTTTCCAAGGAGTAATCGAAATGCATATTTAAATAAGGTGAAGATAATTCATTGAGTAATGGTTTTAGAAAGTGCACAAATCGAAATCCATTCACACAAAGTTCGTAGAGGGCAGAAGAAAATAAAGAAGATGTGTGCATGTCATTTAAGGTAGAGCTGAAATCAAAGACAAATATAAGACAACATATTTGTTGTTCCATCTGGGTGGCTACCCCAGATGGCAAGCCATCCCTATGCTAAGATGTGGGCAAGAAGGAGGTCACGGGGTCAATTTGCAGTGACTTCATTTTGGTTGAAATTTTGGTCAAAGAAATTGTAGAAGATGTTGAAGAGGCTATTCATGTGCTTTAAGTTTTGTGTGGGCAGCTAGCTCAAGTGGTAGCCTAGCTTGCGCTAGGGCATGGGAAAGCAAGAGGTAACAGGTTTGATTCGTGGTAGTTGTGTGTTGGTAAGGGCAAAATTTTAACTAAAATTTATTTTAGGAGTTATAAGGTATGCATCATGTTTGATTATGTTAGGGAGACATAAGGTGTGTTGGAATTAATTATATTTTACATATTGTTTGGAGTCATAAGGTATATAGTGATTAATTGAAAATTGCATTTCAGATATTGTGTAAGGAATTATAAAGTTAAATTTATTTTGTGCATTAGTAAAGGAGATATAAGGTGTATGAGGTTGAATTAAAAGTTGTCATTTGCACATTATAATATTGGGTGTTATAAGGTATTTTGGGATGTATTGAAAATTATTTTTGTGTATTGTGAAAGTAGGAGTTATAAGGTGTGATTATGGTTTATTTGTTGATTGTATTCTTTGCATGATAGAAAAGGGAAAATTTGAGGGGTTTTGTTCATTATTGAAAGCTTTATTTTGGAGACTAAAAAGGAGTTATAAAGCATTATTTTCAAGTCTTATTGTGCACATATTTTTGAGAAGGAATTTAATGTGGATGATTTGAAAAGGAGATTTTCTAACCAGGTTTTGAAGTGGGACAAGAAAGGGAAATTATTTTGAAGCAGGTTTTAAAGGTACATCATCATCAAGGCAGTTTTAGACGGTTTGAGAACAAAGTTTTGCATTATTATTGAATGGATTTGCAAATGAACTTGCAACGGTTATAGACCAATATTGTAAATCAAATCTATGCATTGATTTTGAGAGGATTTGGGAATGCATGTGCAAGTAATATATCAAATTTTTGAAGTAAATTTGTGCATCTTCATTATTCATTTTGGAAATATATGAAAAAGAAAAACCTATACATTATGATTGGTTTTGGAGTGAAAGTGCAACTCAATAATTACCAGGTCATTTTTCAAGTGCTAGACTAGAGCTACCTTTAGAATGAAATAAATGTGAGACATGTGATAGCAAAAAAATTAATGAATATGAAGAACATATTAAGCATTTTTTAGTGCATATCATTCTCTATATGTTCAAGAGGTTAAACGAATTCTAGGTAGAATATGTCTAAACTGCTTTAGTTGAATAAAGCACATTGAATATTAGATAAAGCACTTGATGACATCATTATATAGATGAACATTGTTTGTATGCAATATTTGGGAAAGATATGAGCATTTTTTGTATGCAATATTTGGGAAAGTTATGAGCAGGTTTGAGAAAAGTTATGAGTAGGTTTGATTAGAGATGTGAGCAGGTTTTGGTGTAAAATTATGAGTAGATTTAAGCAAGCCTTGTGTGTAGGCTTGGAAAAAATTTGAGAAGGTCTTGGTGAGAATATTTGAGCAAGTCTTGTGTGTAGGCTTGGAGTATATTTGAGCAAATTTTGATGAGTAGATTTGAGCAATCCTTGTGTGTAGGCTTGGAGCATATTTGAGCAAGCCTTTTGTGCAGGTTGGAGTAGTTTTCAGCAAGATTTGGAGCAAACCAGAGCAAAGGGGATTGGTGTCTCCTATGGATAGAGGTCCACAAATTCAAAGCAAATGGATTGGTGTCTCCTATGTATAGAGTTCCACAAACTAGAGCAAAGGATATTGGTGTCTTCTATGGATAGAGGTCCACAAAACCTGAAGAAGAGGAGATTAATGTCTCCTATGGAGTGGTGTTCATAAAACCAGAAGCATAGGGGATTGGTGTCTCCTATGGAGTGGTGTCCACAAAACCTGAAGTATATGGGATTAGTGTCTCTTGTGGAGTTGTGTCCACAAAACTAGAAGTAGAGGGGATTAGTGTATCCTATGGAGTGGTGTCCACAAAACCTAAAATAGAGGGGATTGGTATCTCTTATGGAGTGGTGTCCACAAAAACTAGAACATAGGAGATTTGTATCTCCTATGGAGTGGTGTCCACACAACCAGATTTGAGGGTATTGGTGTCTCTTGTTGAGTGGTTTCGACAAACTTGAGAGGGGATTGGTGTCTCCTTTGGGTTGGTGCCCATAAAAATTGTAATAGGGAATTGGTTCCCAATAGATTTGTTGAGAAAATTTATAAGAAATATTTTCTCAATCGACGTAGCCCACATTAGATAAACCACGATAAATTTGTCTCTTATGTGTGTGTGATCTGTGCATTGTTTCATTATTGCAATTTATGATATTGGATAATACTGCTCTGGAAAGAAAAGTAAAAAGTTTTATCTTATATTGTTCACCCCCCATATCATTATAAGCTTGTGTTATTCATGTACAACCATGCATCCCTCTCTATGGAAGCATCCACACATACATCACCAGTAGCCATATCATACACTCCACTCATAGTTCTATATCATATCATCTGTATCGATCGTGCACAAAGAAAAACCCTTATCCACAAGTGAACTCAAGTCACTAGCAGTTACACATTCATCCTCACAAAATATTTCACATTCACATGTTGTAGATAGATAGATAGATAGGTATTAACACGGAATTAAATTCCAATCATGGAATATGAAGTTGATAAGATATGCACAATATGCACTTTAACTTAAACATGTATATTTAAATTTAATTTAAATATACATATTTAAATAAAATAAATATATTTAATTTAAATATAAGAGCAACTCAAACATGTCTATTTAAATTAAATAAACATATTTAATTTAAATATAAAAAGCAAGTCAAACATGCATATTTAAATTAAATAAACATATTTAATTTAAATATAAAAAAAATCAAACATGCATAATTACTTTAAAATATATATGCATATCCAATCCAATATGCACATCCACTTAACTGTCCATGCACATTGAATAAAAAAATCAAAATAATGCACATCACGAATTTGCACGCACGAGATTAATCAATGATATTTACAAGGCAATATTATCTACATGCACTCATAATAAAATCAATGCAAGGAGAAAGCTCGCAGTTGCATGCACTTAACTGGACGAGCCACCTCCTTATCCTTTCTCGCCAAGAAAATTATAAATAAAATCCCACATCCTTTCTGGATCATGAGGATGAAAATCATAGAGAAGCGCTAATAAAACTTTGAGCTTTCATAGTATTCAATCACCCAATTTTTTATCATTCCACCATCCTCGTTGCGTGTAGAAGCTTCCTGATGCAGAACAGTGTAGTTACGATAGCAACAACAACATCACGATGCATAAAAAATAGCAACAACCACCCACAGAAGGCAAAAAGCAACACCTATTTTTATCTCATTCACATGCTTATTTTTTTTCCTTTTATTACATTTCCTTTTATATTTATTAAATCCAAGCCTCACTTTGGGAGGCCCGATAGGTGCTACTGATCATTCATATTTCTCGTGTGTGCAGGTATACAAATTTAGAACGAGATGACACAAACACAAAAAAATCTAGACAGTGACATAGATCCACACCACTTCACAAATCTGAATCGCCATAGTAGCCATAGGCATACATCTCAACACAAAAGCTCCATACACGGCCCTGACACATTCAACAAAGCAACAGTCACCATAAATTTTGTTCAAGCACTTTTTGTAGCAATAGTACATTGCACCATCATTTCTTGCATAAGGGAATCATCCACTTTTATCTTTATAAACCCATGCACAGGTATATATTGTAACAGAAAAGACAAGGGCATAATTTAATACATATTTACTACTTCTTAATCATTTTATTTCATATTGTGCGTACTTTTGTTGTCTACAGTTGTTATTTCCATATAGTAATTTTTTGATGCACTTATATTATTTTCATTTTCATGGTCATTTAATTTATGAGTATTTCCATTAATTCCTAAATAACTACTTTGATTAGGCTAATTTTTATATAAATATTCCTAACAAGGGGTTTTAAATATCTTTGTAGGGCCATGTTCTACAATAGTAGCACTAGTTTTTATCCTTCTATCTATTTTTCAATTCTATAATTTTTTCATTCTATTCAATTTCTATTAAAGTATATTTTAAAATAAATATAAATTTTATTTCTTTTTTATGGAGTAGGTTACAAACCCTATGCCAAGGGTTTTAAAATATCATGGAGGAGCTATAATTATTGGTTAAGCTAGATTTCCTATAAATCATCTAGGGAAGTGAGGTATGCTCAAACTCTAATACCTACAACTTAGACAACACTTATATATGGTTGTGAGCTCCCACATACCCTTGGGTGAATAAGGAGACCCCTAGGAATATGAGAAGCTTTCACCATAGGAATATATTGGTTGTTTGAATTATATGGTGCATTGGTAAGTTGTAAGCCCTATGAAGTTACTCTTAGAGTACCCTAAAAAATGAATAGTGCAACTACAAGTGAAATGGATTAAAATATAGATGATATTTTTATTAATTTTCAAACACTTATAGGCATATTAAAATGCCAAATTTACAAAATATATAAGTTGTTAAAATTTTACTACCAACACTTTGTTATCGACATGTGTTTGCTGATATAAAAACTAATTACATAAAATTCTTTATGCCTATCCATATCATCCCTCTCCACCATAGAAGCATTGAACTCCAATGATTTTACAATAAGGTGGGAGAGAATATCAAGTGCCAAAAATACAATCCTCTAATGTGGTTCAAAATAGAAGAGAGATACGATGTACAAGAGCTCCAAAGGGATCACCAAAACTCCAACGATATCTAGGTTTATTACTTCAAGGTCAGCCTCTAGGTCTATTACCTCAAGGTCAACCTATTTATTTATATTTGTTTCCTTCACGTCATCCTCTAGGTTTTTTTCCTCTGTTTCAGCCTCTAACATGTAGAAATGATCACTACAATGCTTAAAAAGGGCATTGTAAAATTATCGTTCAATCTTCTCAAAAATTTGTAGGCTCTTCAAACCAATCATGTTGAATTGTAGGCATGCACCCTAAACTTAGTACAAACAATGCTACCAAGCAAGCATATTGTAACTATAGAATGGAGGAAAAAGACACAAATCATTGTGATCTAATGACAAGGTAGAGAATGGGGTGTTGGATGCTACCAAACTGCACTCCTTATTACAACTTCATAAAGGTTTAAGACCCAAATGGAAGGATGAAAAACAAACAAGTCAGACCTTAAAATCCACAAGAACTAGTGGATATGCATGCTAAAAAGCATAAAGTCCAACAAGAGGTTTTAAAACACCTTATTGAAAAAATAAAATAATTAATTTAAGTGAATTAATTAATTAATTTAATTTTTAAAATAATTTGGATTAATTTAATCAAATTAAAATTTACTAGTGTAAATAAAAAAATTAAGTGCCTTGAAGGCACCTGATGATCATGGTCCACAATATTCGATCAAACAATTTAAACACCAAAAAAATCGACATGTCACCCAATTAGACAAGTTAAACAACTATAAAGAATATGTGCTAATGGCTAGTGATTGGTTGGATAATTGTTCTAATTTTTAAATATACCTTTAAATACCTTGGTAATCCAGCATACCCTACATGTGGAATAATGTTATTATCCCTAAAAAATAAAAATAAACTTTTATTGCCTCCTAACGCAACCAAGTTGACTACCACATGTTGACAACCATAAAATAGTCAAAGTGCAATCAACTTGGCAATTTCATTGTTACCATCAATCTACATGCCAACTACCAACTGAAAATCTGGACATCCATTCCTTGCTTTCAAAATACTTTTAAACCCTTAGAAGGGTTCCCACTTGTATGATGTAGGATAAATAAGCCCACCTTTTGCGAGCCTCGTCTAAAGGTAAAGCGAGAGTCTGAGGGAGTCATATTGTAGGGAATAAAAGTGGCCTTCAACCTAGCTCATGGGATGAGTGTCTATATCAAAAACATGTAGTTGGGGTCTAGATGTGTTTAGTTGTTCTGATACTAGGTCATAGATCCAAGGTATTTTTCTACAAACCAAATCGCATAGAAGGAATAGAATGGCATCAAGGATGAATGGTGGTCTAGAAATATCACTGGAGTCACAAAGAGAGGTTTGTTGTAGGCAACAAATAAAACATGGATGAAATTACATGTAGGGAATTTTGTGTATCAAATATGGTCGTGATAGAGCTATACGATGGCAGTTGGGAATCAGAGAACTAGTCATAGGAAGAAGAGGTGGTCTGACTATATGAATTTGGTAGCCACATCTTGATGATGAGATAAATAGCACAAAGGTACCCATTGATTGAAATCTTCTTAACATCATAGAATTTGATGTAGAAATGTGACTTGGTTTATCCCAATTTCTTAATGGCCATGACAACCACCTACTTTTGCACATATTGAGAGTTGGTGGTGATATTTCCCACCAAGTAGGAGGTGATCGACTTGATGGCCTCCTGAGCCACATCATTGTGTCCTTCAAGACTATAATGGAAGGGAACCCTATGGATGGCACATGACTCATTGATGAGAATCCATAAGACATAGTTTGAAGAGAGAAATAGGTGCCAAGGAAGCTTATGCTTTACTAAGAGGTTACTTGTAGTGGGTGAAGTCAAGCTACTCTAATATTGATGTTCGATCGTACATGTGACTAGAAGCCACGATGATGGGGTCTCTTATTAGATCCAGTAATATCAGACACTTCATCGTAATGGTGCTGATATTTTTTCTCCATGACACTACCATGACCCACATGGAAGAAAGCAGGGCCTTATGGAATCTCCTTCAAGCTGCACGAATAGGGATTTCCATGGATAACCTTATATCCATTATCTCAGATCTAAACTCAAATATCCATAAAGAAATAGATCTAAGCTTTCAACCAGACCTATTGTCAACCATCAACTCATTTATTGATGTATGCATCTCTAGTTTAAGAAATGGAATCTCCACCATATCTATCATCATAAATTAAATAAAAATATTCCAAGATAGATAAACTAAACTAGAGATAACTTGGATGAAAACAAGAAAAAAAATTGTAGAAGGGAGAGGAAGAAATTTCATGAGGAAAATTCTCCCTCACAGGTCAGGATACAAGAAGGCTCTGATATTAAATGAAATGGATTAAAATCTAGAAGATATTTTTATTAATTTTCAAACACTTATAGGCATTTGAAAATACCAAATTTACAAAATATCTAAGTTCCTGATATTTTACTATTTGTAGTTTATTGCTGACATGTTTCTATCAACATAAAAACTAATAAATAAAACTATTATGTCTATCCATATTAATGAGTATGGTGGAACCCTCAATAGTTAGAGATCTGAAATATTAGGTTCGCCACTACTCATGAATGACATTGTATATTAGAGAGCCCATAAAATTAGACACTTGACTTAGGTTATCCCTATTGAAGCCTTGTTTTAATACTTTCCTATTCAAAACTAAAACTAGATCTAAGATTACAATAGAAGAGACTACTCTAGTTATAGTCTATCAACACAAAGAATATATTACCTAATAATATAGAGAATATACAATCTAACAGTATAGAGAACATTTAAGGTTCGAGGCATAGACCAATTGGTTCATCCAAACCCCAGAAGGGGGCGGAGGTCCAAGGTTCAAATCTCGGGCCTCGTCGAACTGAACGCTTGTCCCTTTATTGGTGCTTTTAGTGGTGTAAAAGGTTTAAAATGATTATGGCATGGTGGTTATAGGGGTGGACTGCGTGAAGATCTGTGTGGCGGCTTCCGGGGTGGATAGCGTAGAATACTATGGCAGCCATAAAAAGCTAGATAGCCTACTCACATTCGTAGTGGCTATCGATTCCACCATGTAAATTCAAAAAAAAAAAAAATAGTATAGAGAACATCCAGTCTAATAGTGCAAACAATGTCTAGTATGATAGTATAAAGACTATCTAGTTACCTAGTCTAACAATGCAGAGAATATATAATCTGATAGTCAAAGTAGTTAGTTGTCAGTAATTGATAGGGATTAATATTATATTCTCTAATATTATTTCTTTCACATGGATCATGATGTATTGCATTTAATACCCACATGGATCATGCATATTAAATACCGACTTGTAAAGGTAGACATACCTATAAATATATTTTTGGTTGAATACAATTCTAAGTTTTCATCATGCCATTCTCATGTTCACCTCTTGAGTGTTTTTCCCACATCAGTAATCCAAAAGTACAAAAATAAATTATCAGTATTCAACCAATGAAAAAGTTAAAAAAAATTAATATTCACTACTTTGTAAGATAGCCCATTTTGATCACCTCTTCAAGTTGATCATTTTGAGACCTAACTCTAGCAACCCATTTTTAGAAACCTACCTTTCAAAGATCATCATTTTGTGGTATAGTCCATTTTGATATATAAATCTAATAAAAAAAATTTGGAGACTGTAAAGTGAGTCAAAATAGTTGGTGGTACTAGACCTAACCAAGAGCTATAGTGATTGGGCAAATAGGTGAAACAAATTGAAGTTTCTCAATCACAATTCATGTACATATCATCCTAATTATAAAAATTATATAAAATCGATGACCTCAAAAGTTGTTTAACAAGACTAGATATAAAATATGACTCTCTAGAAGTGCAGTCATAAGGGATTCAATGTGCTAGTTCCCAAGGAGGAGCATTAAACACTTTGCCTCTAAATACAAATCAGTGAGTGCCCAAGCTAGAATTTCTAAAATTTGATAGTAATTATCTAACTAGTTGTTTGTATTAGGCCGAATAATATTTTTATCTTCATGCCACGCCCCATTTATAGAAGCTCGTAATTGCATCCTTCAACCTAGAATAGGGAGTAGTTCAATGGTTTGATGGTTAGAGAATATGATCCTACAACTCACTTGGACTAAATTTGAACATGAATTATTCATCCATTTTGGATCTAGTGAGTATGAAGATTTTATAGGAGCCTTCTCCAAGTTAATATAAATGATATTTGTTCATGATTACCAATGATAGATTGAAAAGTTGATAAATCACACTAAGGCATTGAGTGCAAGGCTTTTCTAAAGTTGTTTTGTTAGTGTATTAAATAAAGATATATGTGTTGAGATGAAAATGTTCAATCCTAACAACATGATGGCAATGGTAATATTGGCCAACCTTTTTGAGGATAATTTTACAGCACAAAGGTATAATTTTAAATTGACATAGGCTCAAACCCCATTTCAATACCAAACATTCTCAAGCTCAAGAAATAAACCATCCCATGTTAAATGTTTAACCCATAAATAAATGTAGGCATGTCAAGCACGAGATCTATGTTGAAACTATGATAACAAATATTCTATGGGCCATAAATGTGTACAATGAAAACTATATTTACTAGATGTGGTAAAACCTTCCACTAGGGAACCACATGATGAAGGGGAGGACTAAATAGAGGAAGATCAACTTGAAGATTTCTAACTGATAGAGGACCCATCATCCAAAATTTTAATACATGCATTAGCCAATATTTCCACTTCCCAAACCATAAAGGTGGTGGGTATTTTAAAGTCTCGTAAATTATTATACTCATTGATTCTAGTAATACCCATACTTTTATTAATGATAAAGTAGCTAAAAAAGTATCCCATTACATCTATTCTTGCAATTTATTTGAAGTCATGGATGCCAATGGGGGTACTCTATTGTACAAGGGAAAATTAAAAATATCAAAGTAGTAATAGGAGACAATAATGTTAGAGTGGACATGTTTTCCATCCCTTTGGAGGTTATAACATTGTGTTAGGAACTCAATGGTTTTGCACCCTAGTCCCAATAGTATGGAAATTTTCTTAGCTATGGATGCAAGTCACCAAACATAAGAAGTAATACACTCTTTGAGGTATGATTGTAGGTTCTACCCAAATCATCAACTCATTGCATGGAAATTATTTTGAAGAAATCATATTAAGAGATGGTGGCACAATTGTTTGCACTACAAGATTTGAATATCGATGATATAGTTTAGTAAATTAGAATATAGAAAATTATAGATAAAAATACCTATGTATTTGTAGAACCGCAAGGGTCATCACTGTAGCACTCCCATGATAATGCCATTGAGCTTGTCCTAGGAATATTATCATTGAACACTCATCCCTACTAGTATCTATAGGCCAAAAAAAGGCTACATTCATACTTAGGCCAAAATTTTATAAAATTTGGCTAAGTATGTAAGGAAGACACAAAAGCACTACAAATCACCCAAAGCTAAGAAGCACCGAAAAAGACTCAAAAGTGAGAAGGCTAGAAAAGGGCATGCTTCTTAATTTCATTTGTATTTACCGCACAGAAGATAAAGAATGGTGTGAAATTGAAAAGCGATGTGCAAAGAGGAAAAATGAGAAAGAACTGAAATCGATCTAAAATAATGAAGTCTTGAAAATTCGTGCTTCTCAACCTTATTTGTACCAAGTGCGTAGTCGAAAAATGCCAAAAAGAGCCTAAAACTGAGAAGTGCTAATAAGAAAAAAGAATAAAAAAGTCATAGAAGTCGTGCTTCTCAGCCATCTTCACATAAGCTACACAAACCAGAAAGCACTGAGAAAAGGCCAAATTTGAGAAGCACTGACAAAATATAAGAAGATAGAATAACAAAAGTCTAGTTTTTCCTCCTTCATTTCCATCGCGCAAATAAGAAAGCAATACTTTACCCGTCTAATGGATAAATCTATGTCCACAATTAAACTTCTACCTCCCTCAAGGTTTTTTGATGAAATTTTGTGCGTGTAATAAAAAAAATAGGGAAAATATTAATATGATACCAAAGAAGCCAAAAATAAAGTAGTTACATCTCAGAACCTTCTAGAAGCATCCTACTGAACTAGATTTAGTTGAAAGATCGACGAAGAGGAATTGATCCCAAGAACTTCTAATGGTGATGATGAGCTCAACCAAAGGGTGGTTACAATAGAACCAAAAGGTCATAGTTTGCAGGCATCATGAACAGCAAGTGGTTAGATTAACCATAGGAAAATCAAATCTCCCTATAATTTTTTAGAGTAAAATTACTATTGTAAAACCTACAAATATGGGTAGCTACCTCCTTCCAAATGGTTGACTCTAGAGTGTTTTCTTGCATCATGATGAATAAAGCATTACAAGGGATAATTACCTCAAATTTATGCCTGCATTGAATGGTGGATTTTGATATTACTTCGTCTTACTGCTATGGTTAGTCTATTCTGTTAATTTGAAAAGCTAACTTAGAGTAGATTGAATTAATTTTTTTTGCATACATGTTTATTGAGAATTCTATTTCTATAAAATTAGGATATTGATATTATTCTACTAAAATTGGATAATCAATACTAAATATTTGGAATAATTTTGTGAATGTGCAAAATACTATTTCAATAGTGTAACTGCATAACTTTTGAATGTTGTTAATCCTTTAGGTCGCTTTTCTAAAATAGTTTATTAAAGAATACTATATGGCTATCTATGCTATTAAATTCACTAGACCATCTTAAATCCATTCCTTCTAACCCTATCATTTATATCCTTAAATTTCCTACAATTGAGCTAAATAGAGTCAACACTCATTAAGTTGACAAGGAGCCAACCTACTCTGGAGGTTGAACCAAGATAGTTTGGTTCTTCCAATGTTTAGTTTGGGTTGTGATCAGTGGTTTCTCACCTTAAAATCTTAATATATGATAATCATAGTTCTAGTTAGAGATAGATGACAAACTAGGCCACAACAGTTTTTGGTACACCTGGTGGGACCTATCCACAGAAGATTAAAATATCAGGGAAGTGGCAACCCCTAGTTTTTCAAAGAAATTCATATCTACCTGGCGACTCTGCTTGAAAAGGGGTCGATTCAGTAACTTGTAAATTTTAAAAATCATATGATATTGGTGGTTTGGACTTCAATAAAAGATCACCCGATAAGGTTAAAATATAACTGTCTTGATCCAATGGAATAAAATATGGCAATTCTATCAAACAGAAAGCAGAACACCTATCATAAGTTCTCATTCATTCCTTATGAGTTAAGTATCACTTTCTGAGCCCAAATGGCTGATCAATATTATCCCCCATGGTATGATACAAGACCGTTAAATATTCCCATGCTACATAAAATACTGAAGATCACTTTGAAGATCTGCATAGCTACGAAGAGAAAAAAAAATCAGCTAAGGAACATAACTGAGACATAGCATGGTTTTCCTTAGTATATAACATTGTGGAAGAAGATATTATGATTAGATTACCTATTTTATCTTTCAAAGGGAAGGTAATATTGTGGTATAAGTCATTATAAAGTAAAATTATCAGTAGTTGGATAGAATTATCTAAAGCTTTCATTGATGAATTCGATGATCCTAGACACCCCTTCTTATTACTTACTCATTTTCATTTATGAAGAGATATCTTCAGGAAAGTCTGCCTGATTTTAACATCTGTTTCAGGAGAACATGGGAGAAAATTCTCCAAGAATACAAACCTTCACAATCATAAGCATATCTCTATTACATCCATACCCTTTATCATGATCTGAGTATTCTGATCTAGCAATCCAAAGAGAAGATGTACCCTCAAATTTTCAAAGAACCTATCAGAGCTAAAAATATATTAATCACATCAGACAAGCTTCCACCTAGAAATAGATTTTCTACCCTCAGTTATAGATTCGATGAGGAGCTGAGTACCATCTCAGATATAAAAGGAAAATAATATTGTGTTTCTGACCACTACAAAAATTATTGCCTGACAGAGCCAAAGATTTATTCAAGAGAACAATATTCCATTGAGCAAAATAGATATCAAAAGTTAGATTCACCAAACATGACAGATTCTCAGAGCCATGGTAATGATAAATTTGATCAGAACTTGGCTTTAATACACATTGAAAGAATTAGATTTGTTCAAATAAAATGCCCACTACCTAAATATAAAGTAAGGAATTCGCATCAAAATCAAGATATCAGCTACAATATGAAAAAGATTGTCAATCCTCGAACACCCTTGGTTCAAAAAACATTTCTACCAGTAGGTGTTCTGAATAAAAAATTGACAAGAGCTTGCAGAGAATTGTCTTTCCCAGCTCTAACGTTAGAGGAAAGAAAATAAAATATGGGACTCCTTCAAAATCTACTCTAGTTCCCTTCACCATCTACACAAAGTTTGGGGGAAGATTTGCTAGTAAGACCAAAAACTAATTTGGTTAACACCTCTTTCAAAATTGAAGAAAATCCCCCTTTATCTGAAAATGGGATAGGTTATTTATCAATTTGGTAGAAAAGGGTATCCTACACAATTGTATAATTGAACCAGATGTTGAAGTATCAATAATACCTCTGACCATCTACAAAACTTTGAATTTAGCTATGGAAAAAGTACAATCCCAATGGCTTAACTTTAAATGGAAGAGTGTCGAGGTTGTAGGTATTCTGAGACATGTTGTGGTGATGTTATATGGGCAACCAGACCTAACATTAGTGCATAATATAATTGTGATAAACATTCCTCCCCTTTTCGGCATCTGCCTCTCTGGGTACGAATTCAACAAATAAATATTTTACCTCAAAGATGGAGGACAACTGATTAAAATAATTTGAGAAAAAGGTAGGTTTAAAATTTTTTGCAAAGATCTTTGTCCCTTCATAATAGAAAGACATGAGTAAAATTAGCCCTTCAGGCCTTCAAAAATCAGAAATTATGATAAATTAATAGTAGATTTTTCATCCAAGGATAGATCGGTACCATGCCATCCTAAGCATCATGATCAGTGGAGGAGGATGACGTCTCTACATCAGATACCAATAGATGATCCCTATTTTATGATCTAAAAAAGTAATTAGATAAATTTGCCATATCCAGACTCAGTATCTTTGAACTTACATATGTGTGAATATCTATAGGAAAACATGACAACCTAGAAACCTTACCAAGATCTGTTGCGTCAAGCTTCTAAGATCAAGAAATTATCACTAGTGACGCTCGTTCATAACTCAAATAAAGAAAGAAAATTTTCTACTCATACGAATAAATTCTGGAGATTATCTGATCAGGGGTATGAAGAAAAGCACAAGTTTAAAGCCATATGGTCAGGATATTGTAAATTCAGGGGATGGCCTATAATGTTTTTTTACTAACCAGGCATGGGCTTTACTAAGCCAATTTTTGTGTACATAGCCGATAGATAAATAAAGGGTGAAGTAGTGAAGTATGATTGTAATAAATGAAGTAAGGTAATTCCTTGGTGGGATATGTGCCTTGCCTATTTAGATATTGGGTACAAATTTTAGGGGAAATGTTGTTGACTCTATTGTACAATGGATGAAACTAAAATAAGCCTGAGATGAAAGTAAGCAGCTTCAGGGAAAGATGAAATTGGCATGAGTGACATTAAATAAAAAATATCATGTCATGTGTAGGATCAAATCCATAAAACAGCAAAAGAGGGTACATACGAAAGACATAGGAAAAGATCAATCGTGGTCCAGACACATCAAGTAATCCCTACAACATGATAGTATGACATCAGCTGACAAGATAAATCACTTTCAAATAAACTATAAAAGAAGGTTATAACTTAGAAAGAGATATTTGAATATGTCATAGAAATAATGAGCCTCAGAATATAGATAGGAAGCGGCATAAAGAAATATATGGGGAGAAACTTGCTTTTAGGTCATGCTCAAAATAAGGATAAATGAGGAAAGGTTGGGCAAATATCCATATCATGGCAATCCATCTACCTTGGAAGCTCCTCTGCGCCTTGATGGAATATACATATGCAACTTTCACCATGATGGAGTATACATATGGAGGTATAGTATCATACATAGTTTTATCATCTTTCGTACCTCTCATCCTCTTGATTTCTTTCCTTCCTTTCCTATTTTTAGGTATTTTGTGTTTCCACTTCCACTTCTTCTATACTAGTTTGCTCTCCAGTATTTTCCTTATTTTCCTCCTACATCAGCTATACCCTATGGTTCCCTATTTTGTCCCTCTCCTTCCCCTCATTTTTGTTTTCCAAATGTATTATGAGGTTTATTTTGTAACCCCTAAACCCCGCATAACAATGTTAAAATCCAATTATCACTCTGTCATGTTTTCTTCCAAATTTATAGTTGTAGCATATGTAATCCTTTACCTCCCCTAAATCTCATAAAAGGATTATTCATGCATTCCCAAGAGAAGTTATACATTCAAGGATAAGGCTCTTTGAGTTCAGAAACTTTCCAAGCAAAATTCCTTGAGAGGCACCATAATGTAGGCCAAAAAAAGGCTACATTCATACTTAGGCCATAATTTGGCTAAGTATGTAAGGAAGACACAAAAGCGCTACAAATCACCCAAAGTTGAGAAGCACCGAAAAAGACTTAAAAGTGAGAAGTCTGGAAAAGGGTACACTTCTTGATTTCATTTGTATTTACCACACAAAAGAGAAAGAACAGTGCAAAACTAAAAAGCGCTGCACAAATAGGAAAAGTGAGAAAGCAACTGAAATTGAGCTAAAATAAAGAAGTATAGAAAATTTATGCTTCTCGAACCTTCTTTATACCAAGTGCACAGCTGAAAAATGCTAAAAAGATCCTGAAACTGAGAAGTTCTAAAAATAAAGGAGAATAAAAAAGTCACAAAAGTCATGTTTCTTGGCCATCTTTAGCATTGAGAAAAGGCCAAAGTTGAGAAGCACTAAGAAAATGCCAAAGTTGAGAAGCACTGAGAAAAGGCCAAAGTTGAGAAGCACTGAGAAAAGGCCAAACTTGAGAAGTGCTAACAAAAGACAAGAAGATAGAAGAATGAAATTTACACTTTTCCTCCTTCATTTCCATCGTGCAAACAAGAAAGCAATACTCTAGCCATCTGATGGGCAGATCTATGGCCATAATTAAACTTCCATCTCCCTCAAGGGTTTTTGGTGAACTTTTACATGTGTAATCTAGAAAATAGGAAAAATCTGAATCTAATGCAAAATAAGCCAAACAAAAAGCAATTACAGCTTAGAATCTTCTAGAAGCATCCTACCAAACCATATTTAGTTGAAATATCGATGGAGATGAATTGATTCCAAGAACTGCCAATGGTGATGATGAGATCAACCAAAAGGCCATTACAACAGAACCAAAAGGTCATAGTTGACGGGCATCATGAATGACAAGTGGTTATAGAAACCACAAGAAAATTGAATCTCCCTGTAATTCTTGAGAGTAAAATTACTATTGTAAAACCTATAAATATGGGCAACTACCTCCTTCCAAATGGTTGGCTCTAGAGTGTTTGCTTGCACCACTATGTATTACTTTGCAAATTGATGAATAAAGCATTACAAGGGATGTTTACCTTGAATTTGTTCTTGCATTGAATGGTGGATTTTGATATTACTTCATCTTACTGTTATGGTTAGTCTATTTTGTTAATTTGAAAAGCTAACTTAGAGTAGATTGAATTAATTGTTTCTGCATACATGTTTATCGAGAATTCTATTTCTATCAAATTAGGGTATTGATATTATTCTACTAAAATTGTATAATCAATACTTCTAGATATTTGGAATAATTCTATGAATGTGCAAAATACCATTTCAATAGTGTAACTGCATAATTTCTGAATGCTATTAATCCTTTAGGTCACTTTTCTAAAATTATTTGTTAAAGAATTTTGTGTGGTTGTCTATGTTATTAGCTTCACCCAACCAACTTAAATCTATTTCTTCTAACCCTATAATTTCTATCCTTAACTTTTCTAAGATTAAGCTAAATAGAGTCAACACTCATTAAGTTGACAAGGAGGTAGCCTACTCTGGAGGTTGAACCAAGATAGTTTGGTTCTTCCAATGTTTAGTCTAGGTTGTGATCAGCGGATGCTCACCTTCAAATCTCAAGATATGATAATCATAGTTCTAGCGAGATCTAAATGACAAACTAGTCTACAATAGTACCCATATATGCAAAAGACTAAAATTGAGATGGTATAGGAGTTATTAGCAATACAAGCTATTTTACCAAGTGTCAACCCATATTATTTCCTAGTATTTATATATTTTAAGAAAGGAAGGTCTTGGAAGTTATGTGTAGATATCTAAGATCTCAACAAAATTATCATCAAAGACAAATTTCCTATTCCCATCATTGATGAGTTATTAGATGAACTCCATGGCACTTGCTTCTTTTCAAATTTGGATATTCATTCAAGTTATCATCAGATTAGATTAAATGAACAAGATATTTTGGAGATAATATTCTACACTCATGAAGGCCATAATGAATTCCTTAGCATGACATTTGGTCTTAACAATGTGTCATCCACCTTTTAGAGCCTCATGAATGTAATTTTTGACCATTTTTATGTGAATTTATTTTGGTATTTTTGATGACATTCTAGTTTATAGTTATACATTGGAAACACATTTGCAATATTTAAACCAGACACTACAACTCCTAGATGATAATCAACTATGTGCCAAATTATCCAGATATTATTTTGGTATGCAACAATGGGAACACTTAGGCCATATAGTATTAGGGGAAGGTATCAAGATGGACCCTATAAATTTTACAACCATATAAGAATGGCCCAAACCATAGACTTTTAAAAGTATTAAGGATTTTCTAGGTCTCACTAGCTATTACCATAACTTATTTTTTTATTATGGGAAGATTGCATCACCTTTTTATGTTGTTGTAGAAGAACTTGTTTACATGGTTATAACCCATTGAACATACATTTATGCTACTAATGAAAGCTATGATATTTACTCCTTTTCTTGCTATGTCTAATTTATCTAGGCCAATTATGGTCAATAGTAATGGCTCAAGAACTGGAATTGGGGTAATGCTTATGTAGGAAGGATGGTCATTGGACTTCACTAGTAAGGGATTGTTAGGTAAAAACTTGATAAAGTCAACTTATGAGAAATATATGATCATGATCCTACATGCAATAAACCAATGGAGGTCTTATCTTATTGTGCAACATTTTTCCATCAAAACAAGCCACCATAGACTTAGATACTTTCTCAAACAAGTATCTACATATAAATAACAAAAATAGATTACAATTTTTTAGGATACAATTATGATATCATTTATAAGAGGGGAAAGGAAAATGTAGTCTCCAATTCACTATCCTACCAATATGACCATCAAGGTTTGCTATATACCTGTTGTATATTAATCCTATCTTAAAACATCACAAGTCCTAATTTAAATAAGCCATAATATTATAGGTTTAAATATCAATAATCAAGAGTAGAATTATATATGAGCAATCAAATATATATCCAAACCAATATAATAATGAAATAAAATTCACTTATAATATCAAATATAAATGTAAATGGCCAAAATCATTCATGTACATGCATGAATAATACTTATAATAAAATTGTTCAAAATCTGTATATGAGCTTTATTATCACTGCTTGTTATGTGGTGAGCACTATAGACCATTTTACCTTACATTTTAATACTTTTCTATTGCACTCCTCACATATAGACATGGTAATGTGACTCTTAAATACCTTTCTATTGCACTCCTCACATATTTGGGAGATGCAACCTTTCCTATTCTTGATATTTGGCTCCTCATCTTGCCACTTGTATATGAGACTTTAATCTCTTCTTAGATGCATACTTGACTCTATGAAACTTGCACACTTATACATGACTCTTACTCTCATACATGCACTCCTAATATAATATACTTGTGTGCATCCTCACTTTACATATTTGCACACTTACATGTATGACACTTGTGCATATCCTGCACATATGAACTTACATAAAATGGAAATATAAATCACTCATCTAAATTATAGACACAAACTCTAATATATTACATATTTATATTTGTACCATGAAGGTACCATGGGGGTACATTTTCATGTACTAAATAATGTAATATTATCCAACACCCTCCTCTATTACATTATTTGGATATTGTATACTTTAGTCTTCATATTTATCTTCACATTCAATCTTAAATATTCATGTGACTTTGCATTGTCCATGAACCTCTACTTGATATTCATATTCAACTTCCTTCTTGAGTTCCACTTTGAATTCTCCTTCATATTTATTCTTTGGTTCTTCAACATTTGCTTCTCTACTATCTTGTTCAAAAATTGTTTGAGCTTCTTCTTTGTCTTCATCTTTGATCTTGTCTTTTTATTTTAGTTCTGACTTTGGCATTGTTGCTAATACTTATTTTATTTTGAATCTATTGTTGAAGAATTTCATATCTTTCTTGTGACCATATCCAAATTTTGAAGAAGATTTTTTAGAAAATCCATTTTATGATATTCTTGTCATTGTTTTTATCCATCTAAAAACATTATTTCCTTTGTACTACCAATATTTTCTAGAGTGATTATTACCCCACAAATTTCACGACAATGAATATTTCAACATCTTTCTCTTTTGTGACCATGCCTGCCACACTATTCACATTTGTTATCTGATTGTTTGAGGTCTTCATTCGTTTGCTTTATAATAGTTTCTTGCCAAATAAATTTAGAATTGGATCTTATAAAAAAATCTATCTCTATCCCAATATCTCTATCATTTCAATGATTATTATCACATGTACTTTGTATCAATTATTAATCTTCACTAACTAATTCCTTTGTGTTACATGCAACATCTATTCTTGGAACAAGTTCTTTCATCTTTTTCATAGATCCTAAATCACAAGTATCATGACTTGCATCATAATTATCTTTTACATTTTGATGAATATCATTAGTATCACAATATGCATCTATCATCATGGGCTTTTAAATAATTTATGTCATAGTAGACATCATTCATCATAGGCTTGTTCCCTAATTCTTCAAATTTTCCTTGTATTTTTATCTTAGAACATTTACAATAATATTCTCTTGTAATTTGTTTTCCATAGACTTACAGGTATAGTAATAAAATCTACATGACAATCATTATTAGCATTAAGAACACTTTACATGCATTGTTGAAGTAATAAAAATTCTCCTTTTTTAGCTTCTTCAAGAATAGATTGTAAATATTCCATCACTTTGTTTGACACATATTTTTCATCTTCAGTAGCTTCTTGAGAGAAAAATTGTAAATGATTTTTTACGGTATTTATTTTTCTTTTATTGATATTAATTTTTATACTAGAATACCTTATTTCTCCCAAATTTTAAATATATAATTTCTCAAAATTTTAAAAATTTTAATTTACAAAATTCTTCAATCAAAAAAACTTTAAATCTTCAAATTTATTTTAAAACTCAATTCTTCAAACCTTTTAACTCCTCAAATTTCTAATCTTTTAAAAAACTCAAATATTCAAAACTAAAGTCTTCTAACCTTCAAATCTTAAAAACTAATTTAAAATTTAAAATCACTTAAATCCTAGTAGTGTGACCACCAAAAATGGCCTCACACCTATGCTTCCTATTGTGTAAAATAAAATAAGAGAAACAGAATAGACACATGCAAAATTGACAACAAATGGAAATAAGAAAAATTCTTTTATTCCATTCTGAATATGCCAATTTTATTTACAATTACGTCCCTCTTAGGGATACCATTTTGATACTATTATTACAATAGGAAAATCAATGTTCCCTCTCAAGGGTAAATGTAAGTTTTAGGCCCTTTGGGGTGACACGAACTACTCTAGGGTGGAGTTGACCCTCTTCTACGCATTGAGGAAGGAATTGGATGGTTGAATCTCCTTTGAATCTACTTTCCTACAATCAACAAACAACATAAAAGCATTAAAAGCATAGGCAGCCTATCATGATGAGGCCCTTTAAGGAATATGAATGTAAAGATGCCATAACACTGATAAAATCAAGAAAACAAATAAAGCATGTTAAGCCTATGCAATAATTAAAAATATTAATTGAAACATATAACTGGAAAGTACAACTATCTATTTAGTGGATTGATTACATGAAATGAAGCATGATAACATGAAAATGAGCTAATTATGTCCTATTTGCCATAATGAATTAAACTTTGTGAAAACCCTAATTCTTTCAGTCAGAGTATCTAAAATGCTAAATAAACCACTAAGATGCGTAATATAACCTAGTTAAATACAAAACAAAAAAAATAGTAAGGAGATCTTTCACCAATTTTAAACCATGGAAAAAATGAGCAGTCTGCACTATACATCGCGGTTGTCAACCACGACGAGCAACAAAGTAGTTTTACCCTCCAAATCCAAGGTTGTGGGCTTCATCCTCCTTGTCAAATTGATCACCAATGGTCATCTTGATGTCCTCTGACTGGTTTAGCGGTTAAATTGCACAGTTGGGTCTTCGTTTGCCTGAATTTGTATTTTTTAGCATTCAGTTCCTTAGGGCATCCATGAAACAAATTGACATGGTGCTTGATGAATTAGAAAATGAATGGCAACAAAACTCTCTCAGTACACTCAAGTGAGTCTACAATTCGATAGGGCTTCGCTATCACAATGCACTATATCTTTTGCCCTAATTTGAAGGGGTACTTATAGGATTATCCAAGGGCTAGGGGTGGTTTCATGGAGAAGCCAAGATCAAGAAGATATGGTTGGGACAGTTGGATTGGAAGCCTCTAGAATCTTTCGTCCTTCAACTACATTCTTCTAGAACAAAGGGTCATTCAAACTGATTTGTCTTGGATGAAGGCCAATGGAACTTTAGTTCTAAATCACGGGTGACAACTATGGCCTAGCATGTGAACCACGGGTGTCAGTAGCGGTTCAAACTATAGATTGCAGCTCTTAATAGTAGTTTGAGCTGATTAGGCCAAGGAGCCCAAATTGAGTGGTTAAAACCATTGCTCTATCTTGGATTCTATCCAAGATCTTCCATATGGTCTTGTAACATGTCCCATATGAGTAGTCGCCATTGACATGACATTTTTTAGATGTCTACAAATGTCCCTTTTGTGATGCATTGTGAGATCGAACAACGCGTGAGCAAAAATACACCACCTAAAGTAATGTCGAAGGTTGCATGATGATTATTGATATAATCAACATTAGATGCCCCAAGTCTTGCAAAAGGATGTGCATCCTCAAATCATTACTTCCAACTAGGTGAAAGGCTTAAATTTGAATAAGTTTGCACTCATCATCGAAAATTGGGGTAGCTTTGGTGCTACAATAGGAGTTAGGCCTATATAATCGAAAGGAGGAGAACTACAAACTAAACTATCATAGTTGCTATTATCCCCAAGTAAAGGGGTAAGTTTATGATAGTCATTGACAATGATTCACAAGGATGAACACAATTTGACAAGATCATGGGATCTATAATTAATGGATCTTATCCTGATTTTTATTATTATTATGAAAGTATGAATACCCCCTTAAGCGACAAGTCGATGAGGGTAATGACAATTTAATTAAGTGACGAGGTCGCTTGACCACTATGAATGATCTGAACAAACTTAGAATTTAGCATTTAATTACATGACTAGGCTTAGTTCAACTTATGATTGCAATTGTTAATAGTAATTGCACATTTCTATCCCATGGAGCGATCGGGCTGCAATAGCCTTCTTAGGGAATCAAAATAATATAATTGAAATTAAATTTATATTGAATCAATTTTTTGATGATATGCTGAAAATATGTCATAGGAGAAATGACATAAAACACCTCATTCCTGTGGAGTGGTCCATCCTCGAAGGCCTTCGGAATTGAAAAGAAGCATATCAAATCAACGATGATAATTTTACCCCAAATGTCCTTATGGTTATTTACTCATATCGTCGGATTGCATGGAGCATCAGTCACTGCAACTACCAAGTGCCTACGGTAAATAACTGAATACAAGGTGCATTTGGCTTTTGACTTGTTTAATTTTGTTTTTTGAGTTTTTCAATGATCCTGGTGCCTGAAAATAACCAAATTTTCTAACTTGATTTATCTTATTGAGATTCTAATCAATTAGGACTAATTAATTTATCATTTAAAACCTTCCCTCGATGGGATTTTTATGAATTTAATTCCAGTTGCAAATCACGCATATGACCAGCAGTTGGAAATATCAAATTTGGGAACCATGGGTCAGAGCTGCATGGTCAGAAAACCCTAATTTTGGGACCGTGATTGTCAACTGTGGTCCGAAAAAATTAAGAAAAGTATATAATTTTTTCCCATTTGAAAATTTCATTATTATTCCTTGAAAGCAATAGCAACTAGAGAGCTCTGAGAGGTGAGGAAGAAATATTTGACATGAAGTGCTACTGAAATAGCTACCTACAACCTCCCACACATCTCAATGGTAGACCCTACGCAACCTTCATCTAGTAGAGGCATTGGTGCGGGAAAGGTAACTAAAAATTGAGTCCTTGCACTCCTTACTAGTTAAAAAAAAATGAACCACATTAAGTAATGGGTCAAATTAACTTCACTAAACTGCTGGTAATGAACCTCACATTAGTTTAGGCTATATTAGGAACTTTAATTTTTGGGTTCCAGGCTAGGATGTGATCCTAAAAGGGTTAGGTTCCTAGACCGTAGCTGGTAAACATGACTCCCAATTGATAGATTGGGAACCACAGTTGTTAGTCATGGTGGGATTCAAATCCCAATGGTCAGATTTTGACTGACACATGGATCGTATATTTGACCCGCGGTTCCAAAACTTTGAAAAAAAATTCAATGTTTTTTATTTGTTTGATTTTTTTATTATTTTAGGTCGATTTTTAGCTGTTTTTAATTATATTTAGTCACCTTTTTCCTTTATGCATTACTTATTTTCAAAAATTAACCTCTATAGCCAAGGAGTTGTATCTCCTTCGCAAGCTCCATAGATAGCTCACTGACCAGGAGTGGGAGTGGTTCGGTGTGGTTGGATTCGAATACGTGCTTGATCTGCCCATGATCAGGGTAGACCAGGTATACATGAATGCATTGGCCCAATGCTGGGATGTGGGGACCAACACATTTCACCTTCCCATAGGTGAAATGGCTGTGACACTAGAGGATGTTTACCGGATCTTTAGGATCCCAATTGATGGGGAGCCCATCACCTCCACTCTGTTTAGCAGCAAGGGAGCTATCTTTGAAACCATATTTGATGGGTGTGGCAACGATGCTCAAACCAAGATTGATCATGGAGGAATCCATGTTGGATATTGGGAGGAGAAGGGAATCTTCTTAGTCTGAGAGGTTGTTTCCATGCACTTAGTCATTCAGATCATGCTCCCAGAATCCTCGGGCATGAGGATCCCCTGGAACCTCCTAGCCATCTTCAAGCGAGTTACTCAGAATTCTACATGGTGGCCATTGCTCTTAGCCTGGGATAGCATGCTGCTAGCTCAACTATATCATAAGTTGTATTAGGTTACCCATAGGAGTTGGGTCAAAATTAGCTATAGCCTATTGCTTCAGATCTAGGGCTAGCAGCACATTCAAATTGAGTGACCCACAGACCCGCCACTTTGGATTACTCTTGTTCTTACCGCATACCAATGCTATGCGGCATGTTGGCCCTGTGAGGAGGAGGGGTTTTGGAGCAAGTCTCACATTAGGAAATTGTACCACTACATTGCTAGATTTGTATAGCTCTGGGTGGATTATATAGAGTGGTGCCCATACATAGATTACCCCACATGGCAGGTGGCGAGTGGCTATGCTAGGCGAGGAGAGATAGGTTGTTACTCGACTATAAGGCCGATATTTGTGAGTATCAGTACTACTCATGCTTCTTGTGCCAGTTTGGTCTTACTTAGGATATTCTAGTGCTTCCTATTATCTATAGGCACCTAGTACTGGAGAGAGATCTACCAAGTCAACATTGCTTGGGGATGAGGATGATGACTTCTAGGAGTCGGGCATGTACAGGGCTGGAACCACTACAACATATGAAATTTTGTGGTCACTTCTATAGTGGTAGGGAGAGGGACCTCTCAGCCAAATGGATGACAAAGTAAAGGCTGATCCAGATGGGCGTAATGTGTGATAGAATACTGAGGTTAGATGGGGTGCAAGGGCTACCATAGAGGAGGATCCTCAGATTGAGGTAGAGAAGGACATAGTTGAGGAGGGTGAGTTACCTCCTAATAGTGAGGTGGGGTAGCTACTGGCTCAAGTGGTGAGCTTATAGACTTAGATTGACACTTTGAGGATCCAGACACTCCTTAGGGACACACATATTTCTATGTTGTAGGTACAGCTCATAACAACTTAGACATAGGGAGGACTTCAATTATGGGGATAGGGCCCTCATCTACATAGACTACCATGGTGCCTCTCGTGGAACCATGTTCTTTACTTCTAGTAGGTCGGGATCCCATGGTTGAGATCAAGAGGCTTCTTTCCCTCATGGAGGCTGGTAATGAGTGATAGGATGGACATGTAGCTCACATCTCCTAGTTGGAGGGCTACATCATACTGATAGGCGATGAGGTCCCAAAGGATACTCACACTACAGGGATCTGTAGGAGCGGATCCAGGATTAGGACCAGGGAGACAGGGTAGTCTTCTGCTAGCTTGAGCCACAGGAAGCACAGGATCAATAGGACTCATAGGTCTTCGAGCACTCATGGTGCTAGCCCGCAGAGGACTCACAAGGATGGCAGAGGTGATGGAGGTGCCTTAGAGACTAGGGATGCAAGTACTGTTTAGTATAGATCTCAAAGATATTTTGTTGTACTATTTTTGAGTGTAAGGTCGAGGACCTACACAGTTGTAGCCTATGGGCATTTTGATATACCCTTTATGTACTCCTTTTGGACACACACACACACACACACACACACTTATATATATATATATGAGATTGATCATTTTGGCTCATTATGTGTACTTTTTTATTTTTGATTTTATATTTATGTTATGCACATGGATGCAGATGTTCATATTGATGCTATGCTTATATGATGTGATGTATGATTGACATGCACTAGATAGCTATTTAATTTATGATGATGATGGTATGTAGTGATCTAGATGTTTAGATGTGCTATTTATGATGGATGCATATGGATGCGATGTTTACTTTTAAACGCATATTTAATTTTGCTTTATTGTATGCATTTAATTTATGATGATGTCACGATATGCTGGTGCAATATACGTAATGCATTATTTACACGATGGTAATCTAATGTAAATGACCTGTATGCTTTAATCACTTAAAACATAAGGAATGAATGCGATATGTGTTTAACAATCTAATGGACGACACCACAGAACATGTAAAAATCATGAATGTAATTGAAAATCCTCATTACAATAATTTAATCAATTAATCACCCATATATGAAATGCAATGATATGAAGTGGTATGATGTGAATGATATAATATGTCACTCTATAGTCCTTTTGCAATTTGAAATATATGCACAATATAGTCAGTGGTCGTCTAAATATCATTTCTGATATCCATCCGGTATCTATCCTATATCTTGAAAACTTTGTGCTCAATGTAATGATGTATCACGGATTCGATACTTTGCAATTTGATGATTGAATGACTTTTATTTTTTATGGTTTGTGATCTTTGGTATTTTTTTGCTATTAGAAAAATATTTGAGGTTTTCCATGAGACTCAAACACCCTAGTAGACTTATCAAAATTTGTATATTGACCAAACTAGACTTATGAAATGTAAGGCTTTTGCTAGGATAGGCCCTAACTATTCATTATACCTATGTGTGCAAATGAGTATATTAAGATAAAGCATAAGCATACCCCGATGTCAGGCGGGATTCTTTCAGCCCATTTCTAAGATAGGGGATCCTCATAAGTTTATCCAATCCTAGGTTTAGATTTCAGTTGTACTAGACCACTAGGCGATACAGGACACCTGAAGCTAGCTCTTCCACATTCAAACATTGGTTTACACACAAACAAGATGCCTATGTATCAGACATGTCATCATGCATAAGGTACAATAGTGCTGAAAATTCCAAGGATTCAAGTTCACTCCCTTCTTTTCTTCAAATTTTCAAGATACTTGCTCATGTATAGTGATAAAAATCACTATTTATTTTATACGATAGTGATAAGAATCACTGTTTATTTTGTACTTTCTCTTTTTTTTCTTTTGAGCAAGGGATTTGATACTGATTTAACTTCCTTTGTACAATTTGTCTTCATTTGACTTGACTTTCTAGAATTGACATTTGATAATTTTCTTCAAAAACTTCCTTTGGGGATTTTACTTTGGGAAACTATTTCTGGGATATCGATCTAGGATATCGATCTTATGATATCAAAATGGGATATCAATCTGGGATGTCGATCTATGATATCAATCAGGGGTATCAATATTGAGGATTTATGTGGGATATCACTTTGGGATATTGCTCATTTTATCGTAAGCAAGGGATTCTAGGTAGGGAATAAACTTGTCCTTTTGCCAATTGCCAACATTTCTCATACCGTCCGCATAGGGGGATAAGCAAGAATAACTCTTTTCACCTCAGGATACATGGTCCTGCTTCATGGATTTCATCTTCCCCTAGTCCTTATTAGGATTGTTTAATTTGTTGATTAGTGATAGGATTCTGATATGCTAAGGGCTATCACAACTAGTGACCTCATCTACAAAATAAAAGCAAGCTTTCTATAATATCTGAGAAACCCACTAGGTATGGGTGAATGACCAGAAAACTTTGGCATACATATATACTTCATAGCAACAAAATGGGTTGTGTTGAAAAACACAATTACTCACATGAATGATGGATTATGATAAATGCAGAGGTGCATGATTGAAACACAAATATGGTGTCATTTGTAATATTGACAAACACAATCCATTCTACTACGAAATGCAACAGATGAAGAATACCTACATGCAATGTGATGAAGTGAATGTATGTGTGAATGCAAATGAAAATGCATAATGCAAATGCAAATGTTTTTGGATTTTATGCTTTACCAATTTTTTGGATTTTATTGCTTTTTTAATTTTTATGGATTTTGAGCCTTTATATTTGACCAAACGACGAGTACATGCCCTTGGAGCCTTTAGGAGTGACCAAATGGCACGAAAATGCCTTTGGAGCCTTTTAAAATTGACCAGGCAATTTTTTAGAAAACCCTTGGGGATTTTGGGTTGACCAAAGGGATTATGAGCACCTTTGGAGCTTTTAGGGATGACCAAGTGGTTCTTAGGAATCCTTGGAGCCTTTTGGGATTGACCGAGTGATTTTAAGCAAACCCTCGAGGCCTTTAACTGACATGACCAAGCGGTTTTAGGAACCCTCGGTGCCTTTTTCTACACTCTCAAGCATAGAACACCTTAATATGGATGATTTTGAGAGGTTCAGGCTCTTCAACACCCCCTAGCGATGTTAGGCGATAGGTACCCAGACCAATATTTTTAGATATGATATAAGGTCCTAGCCAATTAGCCATGAATTTGTCTCGCATATCAGGCAACAAATTAGAGTTCTATTGGTTCTCTTTCAACACAAGATCCCCAACTTCAAAGTCTCTTTGATGGACTTTGTTATTATAAGCTCATTTTAATCACTCCTGATAAATATGAAGATGCTCCAGGGCATTCATGTGACGTTCATCAAGCAACGTCAATTGATCTAGGTGAGCTTGTCGTATGGTGTCATCATCGATGAACTCTTTCAATGCAATGCGCAACATTGGAATTTCCAACTCTAAGGGCATAATGGCCTGAATACCATATACTAGTGAAAATGACGTTGCCCTAGTGGGCATCCGAATGCTAGTCCTGTAAGCCCATAATGCAAGGGGTAGCTGGATATGCCAATCTTTGTGGTTTTCATGGACCATATTTTTCAAGATAGCCACCATTGTCTTGTTTGAGGCCTCAGCTTGCCCGTTTGCCTATGGATAATATGGAGTCACAAAATTATGTTTGATTCTATACTTAGACGTCAAAGATCTCACAATTTTATTCTTAAATGATGTTCCATTATCCAAAATTATCTTGGATGGAATCCCAAAATGACATATGATATGCTCGAGTATAAACTCCGCTATGCAAGTTCTAATTGTCGTTGTTAAGGGTATTTCTTCCATCCATTTTATAAAATACTCAATAGCCATGATAATAAATGTATGTCGACCCGATGACGGGGGAGATATCTTCTCGATGAGATCCAATCCCCACTGAGAAAATGGCCAAGCCACTTGGATGGGCTATAAGGCCTATGATGGCAAGTGCGTAATATTAGCATGATGCTGACATTTGACGCATTTCTTGATATACACATTGCAATCCTTCTCCATAGTGGGCCAATAGTAACCCATTCGAAGGATGCACTTGACAATGGCCATGTCGCTAAAATGGCCATTGCACATACCATCGTGAGCTTGTGAAATCGCCCAAGATGCCTCTTGGGGCTCTAGAAAATGAAGGAGAACTCCATCGTAGCCTCATCGATACAAAATGTCTCCTAGCAAGACATATTTAGTCACTTTCTGCTTGAATGTGCATTTTGCAACATGCGATAATCCCTCTGGGATCAAACCAAGTTTTAAAAAGTCTTGGATTTGTGACATCTAGCTCTGGTAAGCCTCATCTTTGATTGCCAAGATGACTTGCCCCCTTGCGTATCTACATGTGCAAATGTAGACTAGGAAATAACCTTGTGGTGAATGGTAGTACCACTTCTCGTAGGACTCTGAGAGGTTAATGACCCCTAGGGTGCCTTCTTCAGAAAGTCTTCAGCTCTACAGAACCATTCAGCTTTTGGTTCCATGCTAATCATGTTGACTGACTCTTTATTATCAAAGGCTTCATGCTCTACTGTAGGATGCGAGAGTGTTTTAACATGAATGGTAGTAAAATCGATAGACATATTTTGAGGGATTAAGGATCCCAAATATGCCATGGTGTCTGCAAACCTATTTGATGAATGAGGGATTGCCTCGATGTCATACCATTCCAACTTAGCCAAATATGTAACAACAAGATCTTTATAAGATTTCAACATGGGACATCGACACTGAAAGAGTCCCTTAACTTGGTTGACTATGAGCAAGGAGTCACCAAAGATATTTAATATTTTAATGTTCATGGTGATGGTTGTGTGGAGGCCCAAAAGTAGGGCTTCGTATTCAGCATTGTTGTTGGTGCAAGGAAAGTCTAATTTGAATGACAAGGGCATTGGAGCTCCTTGCGATGTGACAAACACTATTCTTGCACCACCCCCTTGCTCGCACTTCAAACCATCAAAGAACAAGGTCATATCAACATTATTTTTTGGTTCTTTAGGTTTGGGAGCTTCGGATATGATGAAGACCACATCATCCGAAAGCTCAATGGTAAGAGGCCTACTATTTGATAGCGGTGCCTCAGCCAACTGATCAGCTATGACTTGTCCCTTAATGGACTTTTGGCTTATGAATTCTAGATCAAATTATGTTAGTAGCATGATCCACTTCATAGTATGTGTATTATGATATGTCTTGCTCATCATATACTGCAAAGGATTTTGTTTTGATATTACATATGTCGTATGACTTAGCATATAGTGCCACAATTTCTTTGTAGCGAACACTACTACTAAACACAACTTCTCCACATATGCATATCCTAGCTCATAACTCACCAAGGTTCGGCTAATATAATATATGGCTTGCTCTTTACCTTGCACATTATTTTGGGCTAACATGGTCCCTAATGCAAAGTTGGTTGCCGATATATATAGAAGAAATGGCACATCTGGCCTTGGTGGAGCTAGCACTGGTGGCGTCGCCAGGTATTGCTTGATTTCAGCAAAGGCTACTCGATAGTCCTCATCCCAATTGAATGGGACCCCCTTGTGTAGCAGTCAATTCATGGGTCGACATTTATCCGATAATTGAGCGATAAATCACTTTATGGATGCTACTTTGCCCTGTAGGCTTCTTAATTCCTTGATGTTTGAGGGAGGACGCATCTCTAGAATAGCCTTGACCTTTGTTGGGTCAACTTCGATGCCTCATTTTGAAATGATGAATCCCAAGAGCTTTCTTGAAGTTATACCAAATATGCACTTCTTAGGATTCAACCTGACATTATGCTCTATCAGGCGATCGAAGACCTTTCTCAGGACCTCAACATGCTCTGCACGCAACAATGACTTAGCCAACAAGTCATTGATATAATCCTCTAGGATCTTGTGCATGTAGTCATGAAAGATATATGTCATAGCCTACTGATATGTGGCACCATTGTTTTTAAGGCCAAATGGCATAACTTTATAAAAAAAATTTCCCCCATGGCGTTATAAACATGATTTTATGCTCGTCTTTGGGCTTAATCTAAATTTAATTGTATCCAGAAAAACCATCCATCAAGGAGAGCATCTCATGACCTATGGTTGCATCTACAAGAGCATCAATATTCGGTAATAGAAATGAATCCTTTGGTGTTGCCTTATTTAGGTCTCTGAAATCCATACAAATATGGATCCTTCCATCAGGTTTTCCTATAGGCACCATATTGGATACCCATTTCGGATAGTCGATGGAGATGACAAAATCTACGTCCAAAAGCTTTTGCAATTCATATTTCACCATTAAGGCTACTATTGGATGCATATTTCTAAGCTTCTGCTTGACTGGCTTCTTTGATAGATCTAGCGAAAGGTTATGGGTAACCAATTTTGGGTCTAGACCAGGCATATCTTTGTAAGTCCAAGCAAAAATATTAGGTCTCTCTTTCAGTAGAGGGATGAGGGTGGCACACTCATCGGGAGTGAGACTCTCTCCAAATTTTACCTTCCTTGGATTGGTGGGATCATTACTGATATCCACATCAAAGGTTTCCTCTACTAACATGTGTGATCCCTCCTCAAGCTGATGAGGCGTAGGGATCAAGTGGATGTCATATGCTGGGTTTATAGGTTCCGCATTGGAAGCATCCTCAACATGATATACATCATAAGCACAACCTGGCGCAAAATGAAATGGTTGTAGCATTTCTTCATTAGGGAAGAAATATTCAAGCTCAACAGGTGAGTCAACATGATCCCAATCGATAGCATCTAAATTAAGATACAACGGTCTAGATGGATCGGTTGGATTATGGAGTGGAGTGGTCAAATCAATGGAGACCATATTTATGGAATGGAATTGATCTCCAGGACCACACAGACAAACATCTACATCATCGATGCAGCTCCCATACCCAAGATCTGGCTCTAGTGGCACGGGCACAAATGGGTCCTCTCTATGTGATCTATGGATGATTGGGTCCTCTCTATGCACTAATTGCAAGATTGGATCATTTGGCTCAATGAGCTCCATGTACGTAGGCAGGTCGAGAAATAACATGTGATAGATCCCATTGAAGTTTGGTGGTCTTCCCCTAAGGTGAGGGTGGATATTGATCTCTCTACGCATCTCCTTAGCCGTATAAGGTGCATTACGGTGATGTAGGTAGGGAGGTCCTAGATAGGCTCTCTCTGTTTCATCCTCATCATCACTATCATAATACAATCCTTTGCCACTACCTACCAGAATCATAAAATGCTCTAGATGAGGCCCCATGTAGGCTATCTCTTGATAACCATCATCATCATCAAGGGGCTCTTCACTCATGTTCATATATTCCATAGGTAATAAATGATGCAAGTTGAGAGGACCTAGATAGGCCAACCCAACTCCATCATCGTGACTGCTATTGTACATGGATCTCTCTATCCTACCCATAAGAATCGGGAGATCAGCAAGATGAGGCCTTAAGTAGGCCTACTCTGTCTCATCTTCATAATCACTTTCGACTATGAAGTGCTCTTTGATCTCGTCCAATTGTTCCATGGGTAGTAGATGATGCAAGAGTGTAGGGCCCAAGTAGGCCAACTCAGTTTCATCCTCACATGACTCATTGTTTGAGGATAGCTCATTGTCATCTGCTCCAGAATCGTAGTCTGGTCCATCCCTTTCGGTGATGGATACTGCATGCACATTCTCAAAAGTAACTTTTGATTCGGTGTCCATAGCTATATCTAGACTCTAAAAATGCATACCAATATCATCGGTAGCTCCACGACTTTGATTGTCCAAGTTGGCTCTTGGAATTTGTTCGAGACCGATCCCCACCAAGATGTTTTCATGATATCTTTTGGGTGGTTCAATAGTGATGTAGGACACTAACCGATTATCCCTCTAAAATCTGGAAGGATTAGGATGATATGGGTTGAAATCCACATCATCCCCTAGACTAAGGTACAGGCGATCTAAATATGCTGCAAGAAAATCATCCTGTCCTTGTATTTGTAACCCTAGCCCAAACCTATCAGTTGCCAACTGATAATGCGGCTCAAGCAGAGTCCTACGTCCTTGTTCAAAAATACCAAGGCCATACCCATGCCAATGATATAATTCAAAAATGCACATGGAATATTCAGGGTTGGATAGGTAACGAACATTCACTACGAATGGTTCATCATCATCTTCATCCATGGGCGTTCGGGTAGGAAGTTGATCCAACCTAGCGTAGATGAAGTTCGTCTTATTGGGTGGCTCTCCCAATGGCACTATTGATCCAACCAAAAAATTATGAGCATGTGGTCGGCCCATATCTTGTGTAGTCTCTAGGATTGGTCCAAAGGTGACATTCTGCACAATATATTCACCTAACCCTGTGTTGGCCAGATGAACAGTCACCCACGGTGTGGATGACCCTGTTGATGATGCAAGTGAGGTAGGCTGAGGTACCTCATTGAGTTTATCCTGGGCTCCCTCCACTTCCATGGGAGTGGGAGCCTCATTGGTGACTGGTTTGGGCACATGCTTCTTTTCATTTTCGCCCATTTTCACCTTTAGCTTCTTTTCATCCCAAAGCATTGCTGATGCAATCAATTTCAAAGAAGTTGTTGTAGTGTGCTCGGATCTGTGCGATACAGATGTCGATGGTTGAGCATGCACTTTTTGTTTACCTCCTGGATTCTTAATCGGTGATGTCGGTCGGACGTCTAGGTGCATTTATGGGAGTATGAAACCCCTTGACAAATCAGCTAGGTTCATGAATTTGAAGGGTTCTCCATCTGATGGCACCATGTGAACCTGTCCCTCATGAATGTATTTTACACATTGATGTAGTATGGAGGGAACGCAACACATTTATCGAATCCAAGGCCTCCCAAGAAGGATGTTATATTGCATGGCACCTTCGATCATGTGACACATCACGGGGATGGTCTTTAGGCCCACCTAAATAGGTAGGATGATTGTGCCAACCATTGAGCATAGCGCATCGTTAAACGCTCTCAATGTGAATGCGGTGGGCACAATATGTGACTTGGGCAGCTTTAAAGGACTTAATGCCTTGGTCATTATAATATTGATCAATGAACTAGTGTCGATCAAGACCCTCTTGAATGGCATGTGATTAACACATGCAATGATATGTAATGATGGGTCAGCCATATCTGTAGGAACCATCCTGATTTTATGATCGTAGAATTGGATCATAGGTTCCTGGCACTATTGTACATGTCCCACAAAATTGGTGAATGCTTGAGCATCCTGGGACTGCACCTCGATGGACCTTAGAATGTCCATGAGAGTCTCCTTGTGCCTAGGGGACTACTATATCAGCTCATAAATAGACAACTTTGCAAGAGTTGTCTATAGGTTTTGAACCAACCTGCTTTGTATGGTCACCATCGGTCTAGTTGGTGGGCCTGGAATATTCTGAACTGGTTGCTGATTCGACGTAGCTTGTATCCTGATGGGAGCATGAGGTTGATTTGGCTGCTCATACCTCCCATGTCTGGTAACAACATTAACCATGCCTACAAACCCCTGGGTAGGTGGTTCAATGCACACTTGGTTGACCTGGCCAACATTGTTGCATGGTGCCTCATGGTTTGGCAATGGATTTTTATAAATCCCCATGTTTTGGTTGTTGAGTGCCTGCAAATTATTTGGCACTATAAGCTCACCTTTATCGATCATATTTTGCACTATATGTTTGAAGGACCAACACACTTTGATGTCATGGCCCTTCATGCGATGGAAGATGCAAAATAGATCATCCTGATACCCCTTTGACTTGGGCTAGTTAGGATCGACCAACTTAATCTCGGGCAACCTTGATTGCCTTAGCCTCGCACAATTTATGGAATATCGATTTCAATGATTCCATCAAAGGCATGAACTGGTGAGGTGGGCATTGTTCCTTATTTTTTCCCTTGTAATTATTCTTGCGCTACTTGTATTGTGCAGGAGGAGGTTGGGCCTGATAGTTCTACTTTTGTTTCCCCTTATCCTCTCTTTGGAGGTTTAACACCACCTGATTGACATGGGCCTACTTGCCTTGATGTTTCATGGAGCTCTTCTTGTGCCCCTCCTTCCTATTTTTGAGCTTCAAGTTGCCCTCTTGCAACTTGATATCCTCAATTACTTTGGCTTATGCCAAAGCTTCCTCAAATGTTTGGTACTGTTGTAGTTGCAACAATAATGAGATGTGCTTGGCACAACTCTTCATGAACATCCGGGTCAGTTCTATAGCAGGAATGGGGAATGGCAACTTTACCATTAATCTCCTCCACCTATTTTTATATTCTAGGATTGGCTCATCATCGCGCTAAGCTAGCATAGCCAAATCGGAAAGGTTAGCTAGCTTCTTGATGCTAAAATAAAAGTGTTCAAGAAAGGCGTTAGCCAGTTGCTCAAAACTGGTGATACTGTGCTTCTTCAACTGATTAAACCACTCTCGGGATGGGCCTGAGAGGGTTGTGATGAATGTACACAAAAGAAAGGCATCATTGCTTGTAATCTGGAAGCACATATCCAAAAATATTGTGACATGCTCTTGCGCATATTCGTCACATTTGAATTTATCTAGCCTGGGCATGTCAAAATGCTCAGGATATGTTGGAGTAGGCATCGAGGGGTCCAAAGGCTCATTATGAATCTTGCTCAATGTCAACTTTTGAAAAGTCACGCCTTGCCTCTCAATTGCTTTTACTTTCTCTGCTAAGGCCTTATAGGCCTACGAGGATAGAAAGTCCTCCTCCCTAAGATGACATGGGGGTGGTCTTGGAGGTACATTCTTCCTCTGTCGAGGTGGAGGACGTTGATCTTCCTCCTCCTCAACTTGGGAGATTTTAGGATATCCATGATCGGCTCCATCTCCCTCTTCTTCCTCATATTGTCTTTGCCTCTGATCTTTGAATGGTGGTGGTTATTCTCTTTTTTGGGCACTAACATGAGTGTGAGCATCTCTACGCTCCTGATGCACGTTGGCTTGTGAAAAAGCCCTTCTATGAGTGCACTCTCTGTGTTTAGCGTGAGTGAATAAACCAGCCCTGGCTAGCCTATCCTCTTGTTCTATACGCTCCTTTTGGGTGAAGATGTGTTCCTCACGCATCCGCTACTCATATAATATTTGTCTAATGAGCCTTTACACCCAAATATTCTCATCTTCAATGCATTGCCTCTCCGTGTGAGCATCCTCCAATTGATATTGGAGGAGTTGTCATCTCTTCTCGGATACCAGTCTATGTGATCTATCAATGTGATCAGTCATAAGAGGCCTTTGGTATGTGTGCTCCGTGCGAGTGACCTTATGGGTTTTGTACCCATCTGAAAAGATTTTCTACGCTTTTGCCTTTGTCCGTGAATATGGCATTGGCATCATGCTGAGTCCTATGTTGTGTGCCACCATGCGTGGATGGTGGATGCAAACCATGAGGGCGCTTGGAAGCCTCCCCATGTTCTCTGGTAGTCCTAATAGTGCTCCCGCTATGCTCACTCAGGGCACGAGTGGGCGGAGTTGAAGGCTTATAGCCTAACTGCTCGAGGATGCTACCTAAACCATCCAACTATCTGGATCACCACCACTCATGCGATGGTGTACCATTGGCTCCCACCTTTGACATGTCGATAGTGATCTTGCAAGGTTCACTACATGTGGGAGTGTGAACAGGCCTATGCTCAGAAGTGGGCCTATCTGCATACCCTTGAATGGGTGGATCTCGATCTCTTCTATACTCTAAATTTGGAGGCATGGAACCTCTTGTAGACCTAGTACGTAGGGGTACCAACTTGGCCCCCTATATGACATACTCATCGGCCGATCCTATGGATGCACGTGCACTACGATCTCGATAATGGCCTCCAAGTGGAGCACCCTCATTTTGAGAGGCTCCATGCTCTATCCTATGTCTAGAAGAGTGTATATAAGCTCCTCTATTGGGGGTACACTCAATGGTGTCCCCTCGTGTCGAATTGTCTCCTCTGATGCTCATTGAACGACATTCGGGAAGCACATGTGGGCGAGGGTTCGACACATTTTGTTGTGAATCTGGTGGGGCTTGGTCATTCGCATCAGGCTTAAGCCTTTGCCAACCTCCCCGTGTCTCCACCATGGTGTACCTAGTGTCTAGATTTATCTTTTATTATGCAATCAAGGTATACAATGGTGATTATCTTGAATTAAATTTTAAATGTGAGCCCTAAACTGTTTGATGTTGTTTCATGATTTGTTGTATCAGTATTAGAAACTCTTATCATGTTTGAAATCTTGTTGGATGATAATATTAGTTTAATTGGCTTTCACCTATATACTCGTAGCTCAACATCCTAGCTATGAACTCCAGGCCGCATAATCCAACCTATAATGTGTGGTAATGAAGCCCACACACGGTCAGGGAGCATAAGTCCTCCCAGATCCTCACCCATTTTCACCCAGTCAACATCATACCCTCTAAAGAGGAGTATATGCAAATTTTCTAGGCTACAAAAGGTTCTCGGATCCGGTATTGGTCTAGAACATAAGGTACGTGGGATTTGGGCCAACGGATGGAAATCACCTCCACCATCGTTGAAACCCTACTAGTGGTTGGATGTCACTTCCAACTCACTAGCATTTAATTGAAACATGGTGTGTGTGGTTCATTTTAATTTTTGCATAAAAATAAAATGCATCATACAACATTCATGCTCATTTCCTACATGGTATGCAGTGAAAGAACTTTTCAAATTCAGAAAATGCAAGCTACATACTACATGCTCTTTTTGACAATGCACTTTATGATGTAAATGGCCACTAATTGGGCCTTAGACATGCAAACCAACACACAATTTAATCTAGCACGTTGGATTCTAGGGTGGACTGCACTCAGAGGTCTGTTGTTCCTAGCAACGCCTAGCTAAAACGTAAAAAGAATTGAAACCCTAGGACCTAATCCATTTTCCTTTTCTTTTATGTGTCCTAATTAAATCTCCTTTTCATGCAAACTGGAAAAACACAGGCAGTAAAAATAGAAACAAGGGATTAAAATGGGACCTACCTTTGATCCTCATCTGATAAATCTTTGAATCCCTATTGTCTATTGTGTCTGCTGTAAACCATAGCTCTATCACGTGGTTGCTACTATAGACCACATCTTGAAGCCATGGGCCAACAATGAGACTACAACTATCAATCATGATTTGCACCTAATATCCAAAAACACAAAAGCTTAGAAATCAGAGGCTAAAAATACGGATTTCCATCGTGATTGCCTTCTATGACCACCAAAATGGCCTCACACCTATGCTTCCTATTGCGTAAAATGAAATAAGAGAAACAAAGTAGATGCATGCAAAATTGACAACAAATGGGAAGAAGAAAAACACTTTTATTCCATTATAAAGAAGCCAATTCCATTTACAATTATGTCCCTCTTAGGGATACCATTTTGATACTCTTATTACAATAGGAAAAGCAATGTTCCCTCTCAAGGGTAAATGTGAGTTTTAGGCCCTTCGGGGTGACACGAACTACTCTAGGGTGGAGTTGACCCTCTTCTCTGCGTTGAGGAAGGAATTGGATGGTTGAATCTCCTTTGAATTTGCTTTCCTACGGTCAATAAACAACATAAAAGCATTAATAGCATAGGCAACCTCTCATGATGAGGCCCTTTAAGGAATATGAACATAAAGATGCCATAACACTAATAAAATCAAGAAAATGAATAAAGCATGTTAAGCCTATGCAATACTTGAAAATATTAATTGAAACATATAACTAGAAAGTACAACTATCTATTTAGTGGATTGATTACATGAAATGAAGCATGATAACACAAAAATGAGCTAATTATGTCCTATTTGCCATAATGAAGTAAACTTGGTGAAAACCCTAATTCTATCGATAGAGTCTCTAAAATGCTAAATAAACCACTAAGATGCTTAATCTAACCTAGTGAAATACAATGCAAAAAGAATAGTAAGGAGATCTTTCACCGATTGCAAACCGTGGCTCAAATGAGCGGTCTGCACTATACACCGCGGTTGTCAGCCACGACGGGAAACAAAGTAGTTTTGCCCTCCAAATCCAAGGTTGTGGGCTTGATCCTCCTTATCAAATTGATGGTCAAGGGTCGCCTTGATGTCCTCTGACTGGTTTGGCGGTTGAATTGCACAGTTGGGCCTCTGTTTGCCCAAATTTGTATTTCTTGGCGTTCTAGCTCCTTAGGGCATCCATGGCACAAATTGACATGATGCTTGATGAATTGGAAAATGAATGGCAACAAAACTCTCTCAGTACACTCAGGTGAGTCTACAATCCGACAGGGCTTCGCTATCACAATGCACTATATATTTTGCCCTAATTTGAAGGGGTACTTATAGGATTACCCAAGGGCTAGGGGTGGCTTCATGGAGAAGCCAAGATCAAGAAGAGGTGGTTGGGACAGTTGGATTGGAAGCCTCTGGAATATTTTGTCCTTCAACTACCTTCTTCTAGAACAAAGGGTCGTTCAAACCGATTTGGCTCGGATGAAGGCCAACTGAACTTTAGTTCTAAACCGTGGGTGACAGTTGTGGCCTAGACTATGAACCATGGGTGTCAGCAGTGGTTCAGACTATAGACCGCAGGTCTCAACAACGGTTTGAGCTGATTAGGCCAAGGAGCCCAAATTGAGTGGTTAAAACCATTGCTCTATCTTGGAGTCTATCCAAGATCTTCCATATGGTCTTGTAGCATGTCCCATATGAGTAGTCACCATCAACATGACACGTTTTAGGTGTCTACGAGTAGAAATCCTTTTCACTCCAAAACTTAAATAAAAATAAATATTTTCAAAAAAATAATCTTTTGAAATAAATAAATTCCAAATATAAACTAGAAAATTTGTTACGGTAGTGTAGCACCCTAAAATTGGCACAGTAAAATTGGAATAATTACATTCACCTTAGTAAATAAATTTAAATTCAAATTTAACCTCCCAAACCGCCCGTTAACCACCGAGAAACCCGTTTCCTCATTTTTCGTGCCATTTTTAGCAGTTGTTTTGACCGTTTGACGATATCGTCTCCGATCAGACGATATCGCCCCAGATTTGACGATTTCGTCTGGACTAGAACGTCCAGACGATTTCGTCGCAAAACTAAATTTGCATAGTTGGAATCCATTCCAACGGGTCTCCAATCCGGGCAGAAGCGTGTCTGCGCCATTGGGACCCTTCCCCCATTGGGGATCTCCCAAATTGGGATGATCTCCAACCTCCCAACAACTATCCTATGCCTATTTAACTCTAAGACTTTTCCCTCCCCAACCCCTGGCTGAATTTTTATGCAAATTGAACCCTTATGCTCTAAAACATCGTAATTCATATTTTGCATTAGTCCTATAGTCATTTCATTGTAGGTACACCATTGGTTTTCAGTCGGAGCCAGCACCTATCGCAGCCGACGAACCTGTCAAGATCGGAGGCGATCTCGTCAAATTCGGGACGATCTCATGCGATGCGAGATGATTTCGATTGCGACACACATCGAGGCAATCAGTGCCTAGAGTTTGCTCTTCTGTCTCTTTTTTTGTCATTTTATGCTATAAATTAGATTGTTTATTCAGTTTTTATACTATATTGCATTTGGAGTTCACCCATTTTGTCTAGTTTGCATATTAAGATCATATTACTGCTATCTAAACACGGTGATTTGCATTTACTTCTATTCTTGTATATTGTTCAACACTCATATTACTGTTTCATATAGTTTGCCCCTATTTGCAAAATAGAATTTCTTGTATTTCGCATCTGTTTGCTGTTTTGCAGGTCTACGATGAATTCGTCTGACGAATTCGTCAGATTGCGGACGATCCTGTCAGTTTAGACGATTTTATCAAATTGAAGGCGATTCTGTTGAATTGCAGACGATCCGGACTGCTTCAAGCTTTGAAAACTCCATCAGACTTCTGGATCAGGTAATCTTCATTGGCCTCCTGCAAATTCTCTGTTTCTGTTTTCCTTTCTGTTTGTTGTATGCATTTAAATTGCATTTTCATGTAGTTTAAGTTAGAATCATTCGGCCAAACCTAGGATGAATGTTTAAAAATAAAACGAACTCATCAAAACTCATTCCCAAAACCTAGGCGTGGAAGCTACCGTCAAATGTTTCCTGGTGAACCCACCATCCGTCGAAAAATCACCAAAATGCACCTCCCTTGAGAGGCGGGACCTTCGCAAAGTCCTCTCGTCCGAGGTACCGCACCATCCTTTTCCCATCCTCCTTCAGGGCGCGGATCCAATAGCTTGAAGGTAGGGGTGCAAAAAATTTGGAGCGATACATTTTGGTGAACCCGACGTGAATGCATCATAACCTTTTGAACAAAAACAAACAAAGACAAAAAAAAAAAAATTAGAACAACTAAAACTTAGATGCATTTTAAAACATTTAAGGTTCAAAATCATGTTTAGATGGTAGCTCCTAAAAAGAGGTTAGCAGTTACTATAAACGTAGTAAACCAATTAGCGGCCATAGAAGTTAATTCTGTCCTTAGTGTCCATGAAGCAAGTAGAAATCAATCCTTGTGGGACGAGCTTATCGGGAGACTTAGTATCATTTCATCTAGGTCCACACAACTTAAGCAGATTAAGAGGCTAGTCTTGGATAGAATCCTGGATCCTCATCAATTAGTGTTCTATCATGAACTTAGGAGAGCTTGCCATAGGTGGTTAGCCTATAGGAGAGCTTTAGTATCTTCAGAGTTGTTCGGCTTCGAGGAATACCTCGAGAATGCGAACATTGTACACCGATTCCTAGGCCTTGTAGAGGACCAAGAAGTTGTTCTCACAGATAGGGAAATATGGAGTAGAGTTTCACGAGCTGTGCTATATCGAGAGTATTGCCATGAGCTTTACTTTTATCAACCAGCATCTGAGACAGACAATATCACCATAGCCCTTTTCATCAAATTCTTAAAAGAAAACTTTCAATTTGAAGAAGAACATTTCATGACCCCCTGAACGACTTGAACCTATTAATGATATTCATAAATTATTCATAGAAGATTAGTTCATCTACTTTCAGCCTTATTATTATTGTGTGCATTTATTGTTTCATTTGCTGTCTTTATTATATTGTTTCAAAGAAAAACTAAAAATCAAAATCAAAAAATCAAAAAACATAGTAAAAAACTTAAACATTTCATTTACAATATTGCATTAGGTATATATAAATATATACCTTTTAATTTGTTGCATATATATATATATATATAAATATATATATATTTGTTGAAATCAAAACTTAGCACCATGACTAAACTTAGGAATGGTAAAGAAATTTTAGGAGAAGGAGAAGATTGGCTACAAAATACAACTGAAAACCCAAATGTCCTTCTTGGAGATACAAATCCGGAAGGTGAAACTCTAGGTCAATCAGATGAAGACTTAGGTGAAGATAAGGAACAAGAAGGAAGTGTTAAAGAATCTTCGTCCCCTAGAATAGCTCCAAATGGAGGCATCACTTTTGACAACGCAGAACATTTTCAAAAATTTCTTAATCAACATATCGACGTCCTTAATGTGGCTAGTCCGTATTGATAAAGGGGAAATTAGTGATGCTCAAACAGCCTTAGAACGGGCGCTTGATATGCAAACTAATCCCTTGTCTTTCATTGATCAAGAAAGTGATAAGGGTGGACCATCTAATGCGAATATGGTCACTATAGCCCAAGCCATGACCAAACAACGGGTCACCCAACCTCCTAAGCAACTTTTTACTCAACCTAAAATCACTCCCGCACAAAAGAAAATTCCCTTCACTACTTCCTTCCTCCAAACTAGTTGAGCAAAATGCTTTAAATAGACAAAAATCTAAAACAAAGCCAAATACAAACTTTCAACAATCTACAATACAACACAATCCAACTTCAAAACTCCTCCATAATATTTTTCCTACCAATGTTTTACACAATAGTAACATGGCATCTAATCTGCATGTTCCTCCATCCTACGCCCATAACACTTATGTCAATGCCCCACCGAATCAATATGGGGGGCAAACTAGTAGTTTGGAAGCTATGGTGAAACAATTGGCTTCACGTATGGACCGAGATAGATCCCTACCGTCCCTCGTATAATTATCGAGAGATTTGTAGCCAACCATTGGATCCCATAGTGGTAGCTCAACCATACCCTAAACATTTTCCCATGCCCGTCCTGCCTATCTATAAAGGAACCGAAGATCCCATAGAACATCTTCGCATGTTTAGGATAGCATGTCACGACATATCGCATAACGACTTGCTATTACTAAAAATGTTCCCCAAAAGTTTAGGTGGAATGGCGTTAGAGTGGTATTATCAATTGCCCACTCATTCCTTAAGAAACTTTGAAGAAACAGTTGAGTCATTTGTTCATCAATTTAGTGCCTACATCGAGAGGCATGTAACTATTAAAGACCTATACAATTTAAAACAAGATAAAGACGAATGTTTTGCTGATTTCTTAGCAAGATGGAGACAATTGACAGGAAAAGCTGCACTTTGTGCTACCCTATAGGGAAATGTTAGACATTTTCATTAACAATTTACAAGAACAACTTTCTTATGAGCTATCAACAGCTACTTTGACTACCTTCGATCAAGCTATAGACTTAGCTCGAAGAGTAGAAGATGCCCTCATTAGGAGAGGCCAACTTAGAAAGAAGGATGATGAGAAAACATCTAGAAATCAATATAAAAACAAACAGGTTGTCGGTGATGGAGTCACTGACAACAGAAATGTTGCTAATGTCAATGCAACAAAAACAACAGAAAAATTCATCTTGAAACCTCCTGATAAGCCTCCTCGAGAGTTCACTAGATTAAACCAACCTTTATCAACTATTTTACCTCAACTTCTTGAAAGAGGTTTAATCCAAGCTGCCGACTATTCAGGAACTCGACCCAAGCATACCCGGATATAGAGCTGATTTGCACTTGTGATTTTCATAGAGGTCCTGGACATTCTACCAACGCTTGTAAGAGATTGAAACATAAAATACAAGATTTGATTGACAATAATGAAATGGAAGTGCAAGCCTTCCAACCTAAACAAAACCCTCCTAATAATACCCAAAATATTGTTCCCCAAAATCAAAATCAGAATGCCAATCAAACTTTAGACATATTTCAACACCCTTTACCAAGACATGGTAAAGAGGTAGCCAATCAAATTGAACATCACAATGTTCCCCCTCCTACCCGATATGTAGGAACCATTAGCGGGCAATTACCTGTTCAGGACTCTCACACATTCGACACAACCTTATCCCTGGTTACAACCAGGCCCTTACATAATTTTCAAACTTCTGATTCTAGCGATATAGAGTCAGATAGTGAGAGTGAAGTAGACACCATTCAATCGAATAGTTCTGAAAATGAATCAGATCCTATTCAACCTATCACAGATGCTAATGTTCCAGAAGAACCATTTCCCAGAAGAGTCACTACTCGACCTTCTTCTAATGAAGTCCTTCCTTATGAACAAGCCATAAACTCTCAACCGAGACCGTTTCAACGTCATCACTATAACATTGTAGGTACCATCGGAGTCGTCACTCGACAACAAGCTCAAAATCCCCAACAAGAACCAAACCAGAACGATGGATCAGCTCCATTTGTTCTGAAAAATCCTAATAAAGGAAATCATGCTCCTATTGTTCAAACTAAACCCCCTTACAACATTAATGAGCAATTGTCTAATACCACTGCAGAATCTCCCTTTTAGATTTATTAAGATCCTCCCCCACCCATAGGGATGAATTGATGCTTACTTTGAGCAAGATGATGGTACCTCAAAACATCCAACCCGAAGCTATGGCCAATACTATCATCACGCGAGAGATTGATTGTATTGACTTTCGGGATAAAGATATCCCACAACATAGTTTACACAAGGATAATCCCTTGTATATTACAGCTTTAATTGGGGATGTAGCTGTCAAACGAGTCTTGATTGATAATGGCTCATCTCTAAACATCTGCACCTTTGACTTCTACCAACGATTTGGTTTTAGAAGTGATGAAATGAAGAAGACTGATATGATTATCAAAGCCTTTAATGACGAAACACAAGAAACGTGTGGAGTCATTACCCTCCCATTGCAAGTTGGTCCTAGAACCCTTGAGACAACTGTGTTTATTGTACATTGCCCGACATCGTACAATATACTTTTGGGTCGCCCTTGGATTAACGCCATGCGAGCAGTCCCATCAACTTTACACCAATGTGTTAAGTTTGAGTTTAAAAATCAGTTGGTCACTATTCATGGTGACCCTAGACCTTTTGATATGTGTGCATTGGCAAGAACCGGTTGGAGTGCAATTTTGCCTGCTCTGTCATCCACATATCCTACTTCTTCTTCATCTAAAACTGTGAAATATAAACCCATCACTTCATCTATTCCTCCTCCATTAACTTCATCTTCCCATATAGATCAACCACCTTCTAAACAAATTACTTTAGAACTTCAAAAAGCTCTTAAAACTACAACCAATTCTTCAAGTTCTAATCCCATAAATTCAAAACCTTCGGACACATCTATCATACCTTCCACATCTCAAGACATAGGTAATAAGCCTTCTACATCTTATGCCCTTTATGATGATCTTTTACCAGATTTATCTACAACCTTAATATCAAAAAAAATGAATGCTTTCATGCAAGATTCAGACCTTTTAAATCAATTGCCGCCATCTCCTCGTACTTTGGGCCTCCCACAACCTATGGGAAGTACTTACCAAGTCGGGAGTTGCGCCTTCATGTACAAAGGATATGACTGGGGAAGAATCCCTCAGAATATCAAAACCCATCATGATGGATATGCTCGGTGCTATTTTACCAACGATTATATTAAAGCTAAACCCATGATGCTTAAAATGGGATATAAAGGGAAAGGCTTAGGACCTTTCCAAAATGGCATGAAAGAACCTTTCGAGGTAGAACCATGGCATGCCCGATGTGGTGTGGGCCTATTACCTAGTAAGGGTCAACCCTTTCCTTTTGAGGATGATGATCATCTCATATGCTATCAAGACTATTTGGATAGACATGTTGATTTACCTCTTAAAAATCCATCATTTTCATGCAACATGCTATCCATAGCATACCACTGAAATGATTGCTTGACCCCGATGAAGAGTTGGAAGGAGATATCTTCCATGATGTCTCTGTTGAAGAGATGTTGTACAACGGGTTTTATTTTGATGGTTCTATACCAACCATAGCTCAACTTGAGGCCGCTGACCCTCAGAACGAATTATCTAAATTAACTTTACAAGAGTTACAAGAGTTGGGCGTTTCACTGCCCCACCTAATTTTGAAAGAGATCTACACATGGAGGTAGAAAATGTCATTAAAATTAATATTGGAGCTGAGGACAACCCTCACATAATCAACATTGGAGCAGAACTAAGTCAAGAAAAACAAGAACAATACATTGCATTTCTTAAAGAGTATGAAGATGTCTTCACTTGGACATATGAATATATGCCGAGTCTAGACCCTTACGTTGTCATGCACCATCTAGTGGTCCATCCGGATGCTAAACACTGTTAAACAAAAACTTAGAAAAATGCATCCCAAAGTGGCTCTGCTAGTCAAAGGGGAGTTAGAAAAACTCCTGAATGTTATCTTCATACAAGCTATTGATTATGCTGAATGGATCTCCAATGTAGTTCCAGTCACCAAGAAAGAAGCCACCAAAGTTAGGGTTTGCATAGATTTCAGAGATATTAACGTTGCATGCCCTAAAGACGACTTTCCTCTTCCAAATATGGATCAAATTATTGATTTTATTGCCGAAAGTGGGATGATGTCCTTAATGGACGGATTCTCCGGCTATAATCAGATCAGGATAGCTCCTGAAGACCAGGCTAAAACAACCTTCATTACCCCCTGGGGTACCTTTTTCTGGAAAGTGATGCCCTTTGGCCTAAAGAATGCCGGGGCAACTTATCAACGGGCTATGACCTACATATTTCATGATATGATGCATGATATCCTACATGATTATGTAGATGATATTATAGCGCGCTCTCTTATTGAAGATCATCATTTAGACGATTTAAGAAAAGTTTTTAATCGATTACGAGAATATCTCATTCGATTAAATCCAGCAAAATGTATATTCGGAGTTAAATCCGGCAAGTTATTAGGGGTTTTAGTTTCTTTACGTGGTATCGAAATTGACCCTCTCAAAATTGTGGCTATCACTGATATGCCCGCACCCACTAATATATCTGAATTACGAAGTTTACAAGGTAAACTTCAAGCTATCCGTCGCTTCATTGATAAGCTGGCGGACAAAACTGGTCCCTTTCTTAAACTCCTTAAGAAGGACGTCCCTTTTAATTGGGACACGGAATGTAGAGAAGCTTTTGAACTTCTCAAGCAATATCTCCTTAACCCTCCGGTGCTTTCACCGCCTAAATCTGATCGCCCATTTCTTCTATATATTTTCGCTTAGATTCTGCCTTAGGAGCTATGTTAGCTCGAGCTTGATGATGAAAAACGAGAACGTGCTAATTATTACATTAGCCGCACCTTCATCGATTATGAAACCCGCTATACAGCGTTAGAGAAGTTATGTCTAGCAGTCGTGTTTGCTACGCAAAAATTATGACATTACATGCTTAGCCAAAAAACGTATGTCATTGCCAAATATGATCCTTTAAGATATCTCATGAGTCGACCTTATTTATCGGGTCGCACAGCCAAGTGGGTTCTTGCTCTAAGCGAGTTTGATCTCACCTTCATAGGACAAAAGTATGTTAAGGGTCAAATCATAGCGAGATCAATTAGATGCTTGCACCCTTAGAGTCTACTCATCCCCTCATTATCGAGTTTCTGATGAATGCCTTCAATTAGAGGCGAGACCTTGTTGAACAATGGTCCTTATACTTTGATGGAGCCCGATGCATGAGTGGGGCTGGTGCGGGTATTATTTTAATATCTTCGCAAAAACATCTTATTCCTCTGTCCTTCAAACTAACCTTTGCTTGCACCAACAATACTTCTGAGTATGAAGCTCTAATCCTTGGATTACGAGCTGCTTTAGCACTTAAAATTAAAAACCTCTTAGTTTTTGGGGATTCCCAATTGGTTATAAACCAAATTAATGAAGTTTATCAGACCAGAGATGATAAACTTCGCCCATATAAGGCCTATGTTTTACAACTAATGGCCTTGTTTGATCAAGTTACCTTGGAAGCCATTCCTCGAACTAGCAACCGTGCAGTCGACGCCATGGCCGTCGCTGCATCTCTCTTGCCCTTGGAGTTAGACGACGAATATGCTACTATCATCATTCATCGACTCCAGGAACCCGCTTCACATAAGTCATGCTTAGAGCCTTTGGATGTGTTTCTAATCAAGGAAACTACTCCTGAACTCTGGTATACAGACATATTTGATTTCCTCCAAAATGGGACTTTCCCTGCTAATTCTAATCGCAACCAACGTCGGTTATTACGTCGACGAGCAAGTCGATTTGTAATCATTGGCAATACTTTATATAGGAGATCTTTTGAAGGTATCCTATTAAGATGTCTAAATTTAGAAGAGTCTAAATCAGCCTTGAGTGAAGCCCACGATGGATCTTGTGGAGGACACTTTAGTGGTAGCGTCATTGCTAAAAAGCTCCTTCGGATAGGATACTTTTGGCCTACCATGGAAACGGATGCACATGAATATGTGCGCCATTGCGACAAGTGTCAAAAACATGCTGACCTTGTCCATGTGCCTGCACAAGAGCTGCAGGCTATTTCTTCTCCTTGGCCCTTTTCTAAATGGGGCTTGGATATTATTGGTAAAATTAATCCTGTGTCTTCTGATGGACATAAGTTCATCATAACGCCACTGAGTATTTCACGAAGTGGGTTGAAGCTATGCCTTTAGCTTCCTACACTGGTTCACAGGTCTCTAAATTCATTTTTAATCAAATCATCTGCAGGTTTGGAATTCCTGCAAATCTCATCTCTGACAATGGAACTCCATTCAAAAATAAAGATGTTAAAAAATTATGTCAAAAATATAAGATTCAACATCGTTGGTCTACTCCCTATTATCCTCAGGGTAATGGTCAAGCAGAAGCTTCTAACAAAACTCTAATCAAAATTCTCAAAAGACTAGTCAATAAAACTGGCCGTGACTGGCATATTCAATTATATCCAGCCCTGTGGGCTTATCGAACTAGTGTTCGAACCCCCACGGGCACTTCACCATTTGTTTTGGTATATGGTGCCGAAGCAGTTTTTCCATTTGAATTAGAAGTTCCTTCTTTGGCTCTGCTACTTCAAGACACCGAAGTAGGAGATGAATATCGCTGCTGGAAGACTCGATCAATTGGAACTCCTAGACGAAAAATGCATCAATGCTTTAGAGCATCTCCGTGCATACCAAAACAAGCTTAAAAGAGCATATAATAAGAAAGTTCGTCATCGATCCTTTGAGATTGGCGATCTTGTTCTAAAAGAAAATCAAAAAAATACAAATGCAACCAAAGAACTGAAAGGTAAATTTGAGCCCAACTGGCTTGGACCATACATCATTACTGCAAAATTTGAATCGGGAGCATATAAATTGTCTACCTTAGATGGTAAAGAACTTAAAGAACCCATGAATATTTTACATCTCAAACGTTATTATGCATAAATTTGATTATTTCATCCATGTATATATTTGTTCAAAATCATTATCTTGTATTTCTTTCAATTTATTCAAAAACCTCAAAAACATTCATAAAATCTTCAAAAATCTTCAAAAATATTTATTGCATTTATTTTGTAAAGTTCCTTTTGCTTTAAAACAAAAATCAACATAAAAATCCAAAAACAGCTATATGCTTGACTCTTTCGAAACCAAAACAATATACAGAATAAAGAGAGAGTCAACATTCTCAAAACTTTCTCAAAATCATTATTTTCTTACAATTATTGCAATTATATGTTTCAACTTATTTTGGATAAAACTAGCATTTATTTGGCATCCCTCACTTGCACACTCACACAATAAATATCTTGATTTTATACGGCATGATTACTAATCTCTCTTATATCAAAGTTCACAAAATTCAATTAAATAAAGTTTGAGCATAGAGAATTGATCTTGGTATTTACTTAAACCAAGCACATCTTTTCACAATAAAATGATTATATTTGTAATTTCCATGTTTTGCTACATAGTAGAACTGATTTCTTGAGTGAAAAGTTTCCCTTGCTATCCTATCATGCACATGGTCTAGAATCTTTGAGAATTGGCAAAAGGACAAGCTCACCCCTACCCAGAATAAAAATCCCTTGCTCTACAGCTAATCTGAGCAAGTATCCCTAGAAAAAGAAAAAGAAAAAGAAAAGAAAAATTCAAGAAAAAGAGAAAAGAAAAATGTTCTTTTATATCATTACAACAATGTTACAAGCATTATCAAGCAAAAGAAAAATAAGCAAAGTTCAAAAGAAAGCAAGAAAAGCAATAAAATCCCTTTCCCTACCCTTTGAAAAGAAAAGAAGGGTGAATGAGCTTGAATCCATGGAATTCTCAATTATTCGAAAACTGTGAGGTAAGCCCCATAACAGGTGGTTTGTGCCCAACACTGCTTGGCCTTGGGTAACTCCTAGCGTGGCGATATGTACGTCACATTAGCGACCTTCTTTTGTACAGACCTATGTCCGCTTATGGATTAGCTAGCTCTTGATAATCCGATCTACATAGTAGCCTAGTATGGTTATATGCATCTACATCATGGTTAATGAACACTTAGTTGGTTTATTCAAATCACTTGTATCATAGTATCTTGCTCAAAGCTGGTAAGCTGAACCATACAATTGCACACACATTTGTATTTGAGAGATTTTGTCTATCATTATGATAAATCAAGATTGGCAATGAATTCACTTATGCACATGGGATTCCTTATAAATCTAATTTTTGTCTTCAAAATACTTTGAAATATTATTTTGCAACTTGTTTGGAATAATCAAGTACAATTATTTAACAACATATCATATATATCTTATCGACTTTACGTAACGATGGTATAATTCCAAAACCAAAATTGGAATTTTATGCTTAGCGCAAGTCCTCATTTTCATCTTTTACTGTTCATTAAAAATCAATCATGTAATAAAACTATCTCTTTCTTTGATCTTCGCGATGATGGTATAAGTCTATACCTACATATTCTATGCCTAGCGCAAACCATTGTAACAATATTTTTTCCCAATTTATCAAAATTCATAAAAACCATATGACTTCATTTTATTACACAAATTATGCTTTTCAAAAGCAAACACATTTTTATTATTTCATATCATTATGTCAACCTTTGCATTTTGCAATGATGGTATAATTCTTAAGGAATTATTCAACAATTTTTATCACACTTAGGAATTTATGCCTAGCAAAAATCATTTTACAATATTTCATGCATAATATTTTCATGGAAATCTGAAAACAAACCATCATCATCATCATCATTTGCATCATCACAACAAAGTCTTAAGGCAGTCTCTTAAGCACTCTTTTCTTTTAACAATATTTCTATCCTGGGACTAGCTTGACGACCGAGTGAGCGGCGACTCCATGAAATGGTCTATAATAGCGACAATGTCCTTTGAAATTATTGTTAGAAATCTCTTTTTATTTTTATCACATTTCATTACAACCAATCAATTTGTTACATCAGATTATTTCATTTAAAATATTTAAAGCATGACATCCAAGTTATAATTTTTTCCAAAACGACATAATTACATGACTCATCAATAAAATCATTACATCAATCAACTCAATCAATCAATCAAACATAAAAAGCATCATAAGCATCACATAAGACAAGTCATATGATCAAAAATATCTCATCTATATATATCAACGGAATATGTACATCATCAAAACTAGATTGGTATGCCACAATGCGTACCTCGGCATACTCAATCCTCTATCAATACAAGTATAATACAATATCGGTGGCAGTATCCCACCCTCTAGCCTCGAGAGCCTCTAGAGCTCTCGGCCTCATCTCCCCGCCCCTACGGAGGACGAGGTGGTCCCATCGCAGTATGTGTGGTACTGCGAGTCCTCGTCATCGACCGGGATGAGCTCCTCGTCGACCCTGTCCTGATAGGATCTGCTATGGCAGGTGGCAGCTGTACCCTCTGGCCCTCTGGCACTGCCTGGTAGTATAGCGCTTGATAGAATGCGGTCTGAGAAATCGACCGCAGTAGCTCCTGAGTGCTTACCCCTCCGCCTCGTGCCCTGAGACGAGCATTCTCGTCTCGTAGCTACGACACCTCAGCCTGGTCTTTGTGCGGTGCATCCTGTAACGTCTGCACCTGAGCTCGTAGACGATCTCTCTCTGCCCGGAGAGTAGCCATCTCGCTACTCTCTCCAATGTCCACACCCTTGCCCTTATCAGGCGATGGTGGCCTCTGTGGAGATGGGGGTCTCGCCTCCCTCCTCTCCCTCTCCCTCTGCCGTGGCCTCTCCTGTGCCTGTGGCCTCCTCTGCTCTCCTTCACCGTGACCCCGGGCTGCCTCTACCGCCACCTGGCACCGCCTCCCTATCCGACGCACAACTGCGTGGATCGGTCCCTGAGCCCTCGTCATCCGAGGAGGGCGGATGCCTGCGTACCAGGCATCGTAGCCATCGGCTACCCCTGCGTCGTCCCCATCCACTGGCTGAATGGGGGCATCGTCCGCGTCCTGACTCCAGAATCGTTGCATATCTGGAGCCCCGCTAACTGTGGTGTTATCCCGGACAGTCCGGGAAAACTCATAATCCCTGAGAGATGGGATCCCTTGTTGTAGACCGAACTGTCGCAAAACTCGGTCATAGCGGTGGAGCTCCACCTCTCCCCTCTCCATCCGTAGCCAACAGACTCGCCTGATGCGAGCCAGCTCCTGTCCATCCTCTGGCCACCCTGGATGCTCTCTCCATGGCCTCCAGGTGATCTGGTCTGGGACCAAGTCATCCAGTAGTCTCCGGGACACCGACAGGTCGATCCGTCGCTGTGCCCCTCTCCGGAGCCACCAGTAGAAGACTCGGGGCCTCTCCCCGTCAACCCCTGTCAGTGGAAGCCCTACCGGCCTCCGCATCGCAATGTGCTCCCAGCACCAAACCTGTAGGAGCGATGTCATGACCAGACATCGCCCGCCCTTGTACACGACCCCGTAAAGGATCCTGTACAATCGGCATAGAACAAAGCTGCCCCAAGAAAATCTGTAGCCATGGTCGCGCATGTCACAGATCACATCTTCCAGCATCCATGGTACCCTACATCCGCTCTGGTGGCACAACAGAAGTCCACCAACCACCCCGGCCAAAACTCGTGTCAGTGTAGATGCCCCAGGCATCTGGCGCAGTGCCTCGATGTTCACTCCGCCCTTCTCCAGGGCGAAGCTCGGGTCACCGCAGAGTCGTCCCATCGCGTGGCCCTGATTGGCCGTAGGTGTGATCATCCTCCCTTGTATGGGGATTCTAAGAATCCTCCATACATCCTCTAGTGTGGGAGTCATCTCCCCTGTCGGTAACCGAAAGCATGAAGAGCCCGGGTACCACCTCTCTGCTAGGGCCGTCAGTAGCCCCATGTCAGTAGAAACTTGTGGCATCTCTGCCACATGTAGTAAGCCGGCCTGTGCCAGCTGATCTCGCTCTGCCTGTGTCAGAGCGGCCAAGTCATCTCTTAATCCTCCATATTTCCACTCTCTGCTCTTTAGTAATCCTCTCTGCAAGCATAAACAACCAAAACAACAAACAATCATTAATAACAATTTTAGCAATCAATAATGCAACTTAAAGATCAAAATTTTGCAATTGATGATATCGCCCACTATTGGCCGATATCGTCCGAAATTTGAGCAAAATCGTCTCCGATTTCGCGTGTCGAAATCGTCTCTAATTTGACGAAATCGTCCCTTTTTCGCCGATTTCGCCCTTGGGCGAAATTGACGAACTTGAGACGATTTCGTCGAACTAGGGACGATTTCGTCCGGACGACGTCGAGGGCCAAAAACGGCCGCGATGCTCAAAATTCATCTTAAAATCTATTTACCAAGCATGTAAATTCAAATTAAATCAATCTAAACTAAGTTTAAACCCTTACCCGTAGACCGCGGCGGACCTCTGCAGATCTGTGCGCTGTCTCTACCATTTTTGCTCCAGAGCTCTAAAAACAGTAAAATGAACAGTAACAATGAATTAGGGTTTTACCCTATTTTTCTTAATTTTATTCAAAATAATTCAACAATAATTTTTGCTTTTCCGTGTTTTTACCGCAAACGTTCGATTTGGGTAAAAACACGGAGGGGGCACCATAGTAAGCTGTCGTACGATTCGACCAAGAATCGTCGCCTAAAAATGGGAATAATTTTTTGCTTTCTCGTAGATCGAGAAGAACTCATCTTTAACGCATTTTCTTCGAAAAATTCGCTAAAGAGGGGGCAAAATGTAGCACCCTAAAATTGGCGCGATAAAATTGGAATAATTACATTCACCTTAGTAAATAAATTTAAATTCAAATTTAACCTCCCAAACCGCCCGTTAACCGTCGAGAAACCCGTTTCCTCCTTTTTCGTGCCATTTTTAGCAGTTGTTTTGACCGTTTGACGATATCGTCTCCGATCAGACGATATCGCCCCAGATTTGACGATTTCGTCTGGACTAGAACGTCCAGACGATTTCGTCGCAAAACTAAATTTGCATAGTTGGAATCCGTTCCAACGGGTCTCCAATCCGGGCAGAAGCGTGTCTGTGCCGTTGGGACCCTTCCCCCGTTGGAGATCTCCCAAATTGGGATGATCTCCAACCTCCCAACAACTATCCTATGCCTATTTAACTCTAAGACTTTTCCCTCCCCAACCCCTGGCTGAATTTTTATGCAAATTGAACCCTTATGCTCTAAAACATCGTAATTCATATTTTGCATTAGTCCTATAGTCATTTCATTGCAGGTACACCACTGGTTTTCAGTCGGAGCCAGCACCTATCGCAGTCGACGAACCTATCAAGATCGGAGGCGATCTCGTCAAATTCGGGACGATCTCGTACTGATGCGAGACGATTTCGACTACAGCACACATCGAGGCAATCAGTGCCTGGAGTTTGCTCTTCTGTCTCTTTTTTTTGTCATTTTATGCTATAAATTAGATTGTTTATTCAGTTTTTATACTATATTGCATTTGGAGTTCACCCATTTTGTCTAGTTTGCATATTAAGATCATATTCTGCTATCTAAACACAGTGATTTGCATTTACTTCTATTCTTGTATATTGTTCAACACTCATATTACTGTTTCATATAGTTTGCCCCTGTTTGCAAAATAGAATTTCTTGTATTTCGCATCTGTTTTCTATTTTGCAGGTCTCTGATGAATTCGTCAAATTGCAGACGATCCTGTCAGTTTAGACGATTTTATCAAATTGAAGGCGATTCTGTTGAATTGCAGACGATCCAGACTGCTTCAAGCTTCAGAAACTCCATCAGACTTTCGGATCAGGTAATCTTCATTGGCCTCCTGCAAATTCTCTGTTTCTGTTTTCCTTTCTGTTTGTTGTATGCATTTAAATTGCATTTTCATGTAGTTTAAGTTAGAATCATTCGGCCAAACCTAGGATGAATGTTTAAAAATAAAACGAACTCATCAAAACTCATTCCCAAAACCTAGGCGTGGAAACTGCCGTCAAATGTTTCTGGTGAACCCACCATCCGTCGAAAAATCACCAAAATGCACCTCCCTTGAGAGGCGGGACCTTCGCAAAGTCCTCTCGTCCGAGGTACCGCACCATCCTTTTCCCATCCTCCTTTCGGGCGCGGATCCAATAGCCTGAAGGTAGGGGTGCAAAAAATTTGGAGCGATACAGGTAGGAAACCTTATAACTAACTCCCTCTTAAAATAACTTAATAAATTCAAATTCAAATTAATTGTTTTTCCCTCCAAGCAATAAAGATATGAAAGTCAATTTAATGTACCTTTCCTTTTTTAAGTGCTTTAAAACCAATATAACACCTTTGATTAATGCTTTCAATTAGTAACATATGGGTGTTACCTGTGTTGAATCTTCCTTCTATGCTTGATTTTGACTGCAATGCTTACAATGTTGATTGAATAGAGCTCAGGCTAGATGGAATTTGAATTTTTTAAGTATTATGCTCAATACTCTATTATTCTCATATTTTGACTTGAGTTTCTTTAGTTATAAAGCATTTTAGGGCTACGTTTGTTGGATAGGATGCTAATAGTACACATAGTCTCTTTTGGATCACACGTTTGGAGCACACTCAATCTCTTTTAGATGGTACATTTAAAGCACACTCAGTATCTTTTGGATTGCACATTTGGAGTAAACTATGTCTCTTCTGGATGACACTCTTGGAGAACACAAGGTCTATTCTATATGGTGTTCTCTAATTTCTATGAATACTACTCTGGACAACATTACTTTGATAACATTTTTCTATTGCTCATATTTTCTATTATTGCCTACTCATTCTTCTTAATACCTATACTTTAGATTCCTCAATGTAGGTCTCAATGCAGGTCACTTAGTTTCCTTTATGCTAGTTGGCCACTTTGTTTCCTCAATGTTGGTCTCTTATTTCCTAACCACTTTATTTTCTCAATGCTAGCTTCTTAATATCCTATATGCTAGTTGGCCACTCTATTTCACTAACTACTTATACTACTGCTTAAATTGTTGGATAGTACTTTCTTGGATGTTGGCTACTCAAATTTTGGCCACTTAGGTGCCAGCCACTTAAATGTTAGCCTCTTAGATGATGGCCACTTTCTTCTTTTTATCTCCTATGATATTCTAGACTACGCTCTAGTAGCGCTTATGTTATCTTCTTGTTGTAGAATAATGCTCTTCAAAACCTTCATAAAAAAACTTTAAATTAATCAAGGCCAAGATTGATGTTTCTTGGTTTTTTATTTATCCAAAATTTCAACTTCTATATGCCCCTATATTTCATTATATTTGGAGGCTAATTCTTAGTACTAATCTCTTCTCTCTAATCTATTCTCGGGATTCTAATATTACTTATCTTATCTATACTAAAGAAGCTTTGATGTTTCTCTATCCTTGGAATTTTTAATGCTTCTAAATATTTGGAAGCTTTGATTCTTCTCAATATCTATAATCTAACCCTGATGTCGTAGGTTACACCTAAGAACAATATTATTATCCTCTTTTCTAGAGAATCCAAAATCAATATCAGGGTGACTATGAATGTCCCCTCACATCCAACTATATTCTAAGTTGGCTCTCTCAATCAATTCAAGTTGAGTCCTATGTTAGAATTATTGAGTTGTCATTGATGTCAAAGGCTGACTTGGTTGATAGCAAATGGTGGATGAATTATTCAAGGCAAATATATTTTCTTCAAGGGTGATGTAATATCAAAGGTTGTAATATAATGAAATATTTAAATTAAAGATTTAAATATTTCTAATGTGTGCAATGGGCAAAGGTTGAAATATTATTATTGAGGTGGGAAAATATTTACCCTTGCCTAAGGTTGAAATATTATTATTGAGGTGGAAAATATTTACCCTTGCCTAAGGTTGAAATATTATTATTATGAGTGCATGGGCTGACATATTTGGTAAAGTGAAAATTTTGATATAAATACAAAGGCTAAAGTTCATTTGGCATATTGATTGGAGAATACCTTCGATATATCCGAGCAACGACGGTGAGGGAAAGGATGAAGTGGAGGCATTAAAGAGCAGTGATGAAATGGAGTAGATTGAATGCAGTGGAGGTAAGGTAGTGATGTCGTTTGAAGTGAGGCCACACTCCTGAGTGAGAGGAAGAAGAAAGTGAATGTTTTTTGATATAGAGGTTGTGAACATCTCTAAAACAGAGAATCAAAGTTGTGCATCGAAAGCATGAAGGCAAAGTGCAACATAGCTATGGAGAGCGTGCACATGGAGGGAGAGATATAATCATCAAAGGCTACCAAAAGATGACTATAATCTATAGTATTCCTTCTCCATCGCGTCAGAAATTGGACCTACGAATACACAGAATGAAGCGTTGACAAGTAAGGGGACTTCAAGATTTGAAGAGACACTGGTATCATAAGATTGGAGCATTATTTTTGAATTGATATTTACTACGTATATGTTACATAGGTAAATATTCAAAGTGAATAGTCATTCAAAGCGGACAATCATTCTATTGAGAGGTGAAGGCATAAACAATTTTTTGATATATCTATGTCCATTTGTAGTAGAGACAAATAGTGCCTTATCATGAAATTCAGTGACAAAGGTTGCAGAGGACACATTCATCTAGATGCACATAGATATAATAGAGCTAATAATTCTAGATATTATCAAGAACCGTTACAACATCCATTAAGTTGGGTTTTGAAACCGAAAGGTGGAGCATTCGAATTTACCACACTCTGACCATTACAAGAAGTAAAACATAGAGAGAGTCATTGAATTGATTTATGTGCATGAACAAAACCTAAAGGTATTTGCTGAAGACACAACAAGCTTCCCATCAAACTAGAATGATTACAAAGATATTGTGATGGCCATTGTATAAGCTAAAAATTTGATGATGCAGAAGTTCATTTGGGGAAATAAATTAGCACTAGGCAGAGTCGGACTGGGTTTAATCCAAGTTGATGGTGCATTTGAGAAAATGAAGGTGTGCAGGTTATCTAAATTTGGTTGGATTTTTACTTCATGAAGTATAAGGTAAATCTTGTGATCTTGAACTAATGTAATAAGGTTTTTGAGAAATATTTAATGTGTGTTTTTATTGCACTACATTGCACTGAGACCAAGGAAAATAGTTTGAAAGATTTATTAGGTTTATCAGAGTTCCTTCTTGAAAGCCTAACATCTTGAAGGAAGATCTTACAAGAACACACATGGCCATGGAGGTTAAAGAAGATGCTTCTGTTGTTGAAATCCGTAAAAAAAAAATCTAGAAAATGAAGAGGAAGCCATAATGGACATTGAAGAGGAAGTCATAGTGGACATAGAAGAGGAAGTCATAGTGGACATAGAAGAGGAACTTGTTTTTTCTCTCAAAGAGGTGAAGAGGCTTAGAAATAAGAACTCAAGATTGAAGACTCAAGTACAAGAGGATGAGAAGACAAAGGTAAAGTTTTTAGAAGATCTCACCAACTTAAAAGTTAAAATTGAATAGGTAAAGTGGATTGAAGAAGTTATGACTGAGAAATTAAAAGCAAAAGTGTTGAAATGTGAAAAACTAGAATATGAAATTATCTCTTTGAGAAAGGAAGTTGAAAAATCTAATGATAAGCTATAGCAAAATATTAGGTTTGAGAAAAGCACAAAAATCTTGGATGATTTTATCAAACCAAAAATATCTTCGGTTATAAATATTGTACTTGGTTTTAAAGAAATTCAAAATATTTAAAAGGAGGAGTCAAGCTCAAAAGGAACAGAGGCATCAGATAAAATAAATAAAAAAGATCCTGAGACCTATGCTGATGTGTTAAGAAGTGGAAGCATCAAGAAGGAAGATAACAAAGAATCATCATGGACAAAGGTCAATCATGAAAACAACAATAAGAGAACCATGCAGAAATATCCTCCAATAAAATCAGATAGGTTTCAATGTTTCTTCCATGGTTATTTTTTTTCATGTAACCAATTTGGTCATAAAGCTGTACATTGCATGGTTTATGCTAAAAATTATTTTGGCTTCACCAAGAGGAACTTCAATTCATTTGCACCTCTTATGGATTACAACATCATTTGTTACAAATGTAATAATTTTGGACATATAGCTAAATGGTGTAGAATGGTGTTCCCTAAACTTCCAAAATTAATCAAGGAGGAAGGTCAAATTTTTCAAAAGGATATGTCCTCCAAAGTTTGGAAAAATAAAATGGAACAAGAAAAGGAGAAGTCTATGTTGGTACAAACAACTCTTCATGTGCAAAATAAATAAAATCGCTGGTACATTGATAGTGGTTGTTCAAGCCATAGAATGGGTGACAAAAGCAAATTTCTCTCTCTCAAAGGAATAAATTGAGGCACGGTAAAATTTGGTAATAATGCTTCTACTAAAATTGTTGGAAAGGGAACCTTGAGCCTGGATAATGGAAGATCAAGGATAGACAATGTGTTATATGTTGAAGGATTGAAGCAAAACCTTCTAAGTGTGAGTCAACTATGTGATCAAAGGCATACACTCATATTTCACCTAAATGGATGTGATATTAGGAAATCGAAGATAGGAAATCTTATTGCAAACACTTGTAGAACTGCAAATATTCTGATCTAACCAAAAAGCGTGCACCCATCTACTGTATTATATCGTATTCAATCATCCAAGCATAAAATAATGACAAGATTGCATAGATTCAACAAAATAAGTGTTTCTTGTATTAATATTTGCAAAGAATCCCCAATTACAATCATGCCCCTCTTAGGGTCACTCAAATGATGATACAATTAATACAATGCCAAAGCCCTCAACAGGGTAGGCGCACTAATGTTGCTTTTCAACTAGTCACAAACTGCTCTAGGGTGGAGTTGCCCTCTTCTTCGCGTTGGGGAAGGAACTTGATGGTTGAATCTCCTTCGAATATGTTCCCTGTGATCAAGAAACAACATAAAAGCATCAAAAAGATAGGCAACCTCTCATGATGAGGCCCTTTTGGGAAAAATGCATAAAGATACCATTAAGAATGTATAATCAAGAAAGCATGAAAAGCATCTCTAAACTATGTTAATTGGATCAAGATTTATGGAATTGCATAAAGAAAGATAGCAGCTAAACAATGAATGGACTAATTACGTGAAATAGAGCATGAAAGCACATAAAGAATCCATTAAAGCCTACTTAATGCAAATGCAATGAAACTATTCTAAACCTAATTCTACCGGTCAAAAATCTTCTAAACTACAACTGAACCATAGAAATGACTAATTTAAACTATCTAGCCAGACAAAAATAGAAATAGTAAGGTGGTGATACCTCTATTGCAAACCATAGCTCTAGTGAGCGGTCTACATTATAAACCATGGCTGAAAGCTATGGTTAGCAATCTGATAGGTTTACCCTCAATTTCAAGGGTAGTGGGCTTGACCTCCTTGTCCAAATTGATGTTCAATGGTCACCTTCGGTGTCCTCAGACTGATTTGGTGGTTGATTCACTATGAGGGGCCTTCATTTGCCTGAATATGTGCTTCTTGGCTCTCCTAGGCTCCTAGGGCATCCATAATGCAATTCATCATGAATCTTGGCAAGTAGGTAGGGGATAAGTGCAATAGCTCTCTCTCAGTATACTCGATTGAGTGTACAATTTGATAGGGCTTCGCTGCTCAAATATCCAATGCTCTCTTTAATAGTTTACCCTAATTTTGAGGGGTACTTATAGGACTACCCAAGGGCTAGGGGTGGCTTCATGGAGAAGCCAAGATCAAGAAGGGGTGGTTAGGATAGTTGGATTGGAAGCTTCCATCCTCTAACCACCGTCTTCTAGATCAAATGGTCATTCAAACCGATTTGGCTCGGATGAAGGCCAACTAAACTTTAGTTAAGACCGTAGGTTACAACTGTGGTCTAGACTATAAACCGTAGGTCTCAGCCATGGTTCAGCCTTGTAGACCATAGGTCTGGGCTGCGGTTCAGATTGATTAGGCCAAGGAGCCCAAATTGAGTGGTTAGAACCACTGCTCTATCTTGGAGTCTATCCAAGATCCTCCATATGGTCTTGTAGCATGTCCATATGAGTAGTCACCCTCGACATGACGTGTTTTAGGTGTCTACAGATGCCCCTTTTGAGATGCATTGTGAGATCGAACAATGTTGAGCAAAAATATACCTCCTAAAATGATGTCGAAGGTTCTATGATGATCATTAGTCAGATCAACATTAGATGCCTCTTGTCCAACAAAAGGATGTGCATCCTAGAATCATTGCTTCCAACTGGGTGAAAGGCTTACATTTGAAAAGCTTGCACTCGCCATCAGGCATTCGGGTAGCATTTGATGCTACAATAGGAGTTAGGCCTATATAACCGAAAGGAGGAGAGATACAAACAAATTATCATATTTGCTATTTACCCCAAGCAAAGGGGTAAGCTTATGATAGTTATTGACAATGATTCGCAAGGATGAATGTAATTTTGACAAGATCAAGGGATCTACGATCTCCAAGATCTTCTATTGATTTTGATTATGATTTGATATTATGACTACCCCCTCAAGCGATGAGTCGATGAGGGTAATGACAATGATTAAAGTGACGATGTCGCTTGACCACCATGGATGATCTGAACAAATTTAGATTTGAGCATATTAATGCCTTGGCTAGGCCTAGTTCAACTTTTGATTCCAACTATTAATAGTGATTGCACATTCCTATCCCATGGAGCAGTCGGGCTACAATAGCCATCTTAGGGAATCGAAATGAGACAACTCCAATTAGATTTGTGTTGAATCAAGTTATCGATGATTTGCTAAAAATATGTCATAGGAGACATGACATGAAATGCCTCGTTCCCATGGAGAAGTCCAACCGTGAAGGCCTTCTTAGGGATTGAAAAGAAGCATATCAGATCAACGATGATAATTTTGCCCCAAATTTCCTTATGGTAATTTACTCATCTTGTCGGATTGCATGGAGTGCAAGTCGTTGCAACCGCCAAGTGTATAGGGTAAATTACTGAATACGAGGCGCATTTGGTGTTTTTAATTATTTGATTTTTTTGTTAATTTTGATTTTTTTAATTGATCCTGGTGCTTTGAACATCACCAAATTTGCAACATTGATTGCTCTTTTTTGAAATTTGATCCAATGGGAGTCATTAATTTACCTTTTTAGACCTTCCCATGGTGGGTTTTGACTAAATTTGCTACCATTTGCAAACCATGGCTAGGGTCTATGGTTCCCTATTACAATTTTGGGAACCGCGGCTAGGGCCTACGGTCCGCATGAAATAAGAAAAGCTTATAAAAGGTTCAATTTTCAAATTTGTTTCATTATTCCTTGACAATGATTGGCAATTTCAGAGCTCTGATAGTGACAAGTTACCTGACCTGACCCTACCAAACTTTACACCCACACCTTACACACCGCATGATGGCAGACCATGGGCAAGCTTCATCTAGCCGAGGCAGATGAGGGCAAGGTAATTCAAAATTGAGACCTCGCATCCATTACCAGTAAAATTAACCTCATTAAGAAATGGGCTAATTGAACCTAATTAAACTGCTAGTAATGAACCTCATGTTAGATTAGGCTAGTTTAGGTTTATTTTTATATTTTTTTTGTTTTTACGGTGGGGAAATGACCCTGGTCGGATCTTAGTTGGAGACCACAAGTACCAGTTGCGGTTCCCAATTGATAAATTGGGGACCGCATCTACCAGCTACGGTCCGCATTTAAACTCCCAACGGTCAATTTTTGACCGCATGCGGACCATAGGGTTGACCCACGGTTCACGAACTTTAGGAAAATTTTATCAAATTTTTAATTTTTCCAAGGTTTTATAGGTAGTTAATGCTAATTAATGCATTTTTGACTTGTCTAAGTGACATTTTTTATTTTTATGACTGCCTGATGACATGTTTTTGTATTTTTATCAAGTTTTTAGATGTTTTTGATGCTTTTTAGGTCATTTTTAAATGTTTTTGCTTGTTTTTAGTTAGCTTTTTTCTTATACTATGCTTTTATTTCAGAGGTTGACCTCTAGAGCTCACGAGCCCGACATCCTTAAGACTCTCCAAGGATAGCTCACTCCTAGGGAGCAGAGATGGTTTGGAGCCATCAGCTTCGGCTACGTCCTAGATCTACCCATGATTAGGGTGGATCAGGCTTACTTGACTGCGTTGGCCCGATGTTGGAATGCGTGGACCAACACATTTCACCTACCTACAGGTGAAATGACTGTGACCTTGGAGGATGTCTATAGGATCTTCAGGATCCCCATTGATGGTGAGGCCATCATCTCTTCTACTTCTAGGGCTAAGGGGCCCATTTTTTATGCTATCTTTGATGATCGGAGCTAGGAGGCTCAGCGCAGTATCGATCATGGAGGAGTCCACATCGGATACTGGTAGGGGAAGAACATCTTCTCTATGTGGGAGGCCATATTTATGCACCTGGTGGTGCAAGTTGTTCTTCCAGACTCCTCGGGCATGAGGATTCCCTAGAACCTCTTAGCCACTATCCGAAGAGTAGTTCAGAGCTCAATAGATCAACCACTGTGACTAGCCTAGGGGAGCACCCTACTATACCAGTTATACAGAGAGTTATATCAAATTACTGATCAGAGCCATCAAGGCATCAGCTACAACCTGCTACTTCAGATTTGGGGTTAGTAGCACATCAGGATAGAGCATCCTAGAGAGCTACCACTACACATATCAGAGATTGATGATGACCACTAGTGCTATACCACCTACTAGCCTCATGAGGAGGAGGGGTTTAGGAGTAGGACCCATGCTGGTGACATCCAACATTATATTACATGGTTTGCATCACTCGACCTAGATGATATTGAGTGGCGATCATACATGGATTGCCCAACATGGGCTGAGGTAGGTGAGTGGCTTCGATAGGCTCACAGAGATAGGTGGCTACTCGATCGAAAGGTCGATATTAGAGAGTATCAGTTCTACTCTCACATCCTACATCAGTTTGGCATAGTGTAGGACATCTCAGAGATCCCATTTATGTATCGATGCTTGGCTTTAGAGTGGGATCTACCATGGATTCAACCTTCGACTCTAGGGGATGAGCCAGATGACTTCTAAGAGTCTAGGGTTGATAGGGCTACTACCACCCCAGCATATGATGGATGGTGGTCCATGCTCTAATGGCATGGATCAAGGCCTCTAGGTAGAGTGCCAGACTAGGTAGAGGTAGAGGTGGATCCTGATGGGTGTAGGGTGCACCAATGGACAGAGGGTGGATGGGGCATAGAGGCCACCATCGAGGAGGCTCCTAAGGTTGACCCAGATGATGAGGCTCCAGAGGAGGGTGAGGTCCCTCCTGACAGCGTAGAGGGGCTACTCCTAGCCCAAGTTGTTGACTTGTAGAGTCAGCTCGATAGATATGTTACATAATAGATGGAGCGAGACACCACTATTACCACTCTGAGGGCACAGCTAATTGATAGAGATCCATAACTAACTCAGGTAGAGTAGTATATTACTAGCTTGATGGCACGAGCCATGACAGTAGAGGCCCAGGTTAGAGAGCTCACCAATGCATATGACTTGGCACAGGCACAATGGGGTGAGGCAGTGGCAGAGAGGGATCTACTCAAGGCATAGATGGGGGCTCCTCCACCCTCTCAAGTAATCATGGGACCTCCAACTATTCTATCAACTACATTTCTAGGAGGTGATGATCCTATAGCAGAGGTCAGGTGACTCACTTCCCTCATAGAGGAGGGAAATGACCTATGTGATGTGAGGGTAGCTCACATCTCCCAGTTGGAGGGCTACATCAGACTAAGGGGCTTAGAGGTACCTAAGGATAGACATGCTACTGGGTCTCAGAGGACCAGATCTAGGACTACAGGGTAGTCCATGACTAGCTCCAGCCAGAGGACTCATAGGATAGAGAGGATGCACAGGTCCTCTAGCACACATGGTGATAACTCTCACAAGAGCCACAGGGAGACAGGTGCGACCTCGAGTCATAGGTCTAGCCACCTAGACATACCGATATCCCATGTGCTAGGCCTCTTTAAGTTAGGTGGTACATAGGGCCCTCAATAGGGTGCACAATAGGCACCAGAGCTGACTATAGAGTAGGCTCTAGGTCATAGGGCTGAGGGAGGTGGTGAGAGCTCCAGTTTAGGGGGAGCAAGCCAGAGCTAGGGCTCTTATCAGATCACAGCTACATTTTTGCATATGTACCATTTTTGGTGTAAGGTCGAGGACCTACACGATTGTAGCCTATGAGTATTTTGTACTCTTCTAATGTACTTTGAGACACACACACACACACACACACACATACACACAAAAAAAAATATATATATATGATCTGATCATTTATGGCTCATTATGTGTACTTGTGTATATATTTTTAATTTTTTGTTTATGTTATGCACATGGATGCAATGCTTATGTTAATTTGATGCTATATGATGTGATGTATGGATGACATGCACTAGATAGCTATTTAATTTATGATGATGATTATATGCAGTGATCTAGATGCTTAGATGTGCGATTTATGATGGATGCATATGGATGCAATGTTTTCTCTTAACGCATATTTGATATTGCTTTATTGTATGCATTAATGTATGTAATGATTTATTTACACGATGGTAATCTAATGTAAATGAACTTGTATGCTTTAATCACTTAAAACATAAGGAATGAATGCAAATATGTTTATCAATCTAATGGATGACACCACATAATGTATAAAAATCATGAATGTAATTGAAAATCCTTAAGATAAGAATTTAATCAATTAATCACCCATATATGAAATGCAATGAATAGTTGTATGATGCGAATGATATAATGTGTCATTCTATTTTCTTTTGCAAATTTGAAAAATATGCATGATATAGTCAGTGGTCATCTAAATATTATTTCTAATATCCATCCAGTATCTATCCTATATTTTGATTGTGCTCTATATGATGATGTATCATGGACTCGATACTTTGCAATTTGATGATTTTATATGGTTTGCGATATTTGATATTTTGTTGCTATGAGAGAAATTTTTGAGGTTTTCCATGAGACTCAAACACCCTAATAGACTTATCAAAAGTTGCATACTAACCACACTAGACTTCTGAGATAAAAGGCTTTTGCTAGGATAGGCCCTAACTGTTCATTATCCCTGTGTGTGCACATGATTATTTTAAGATAAGACACGAGCGTTCCTCGATGTCAGGCGGGATTCTTTCAGCCCATTGCTAAGATAGGGGTACCACAAATGTCTTATCCAATCCCAAGTTTAGATTTTAGTTGGACTAAACCACTAGGCAATGCAGGACACCTGAAGCTAGCTCTTCCACATTCAAACATTGGTCTACCCACAAGCGAGATGCAAGTGTATCAGACATATCATCATGCGTAAGGTATAGTAGTGTCGATAATTCTAGGGATTCAGGCTCATTCCTTTCTATCCTTCAATTTTTGGGATACTTGCTCATATGTAGTGAAGCAAGGGAGTCGATTCCATATTCATTTTAAACTATCTTTGGATCTTCATTTGATATCTCTTCGAACTAGATTTTGGATCTTCATTTGATCTCCACTCAAACTTTTATTTATGATCTTCATTTGATCTTCACTTTGAACTTGATTTGAGCCTATTTTCTGATCTTCATTCGATCTTCACTTTTTAGCATTTACATTTGATAATTTTCTTCAGAAACTTTCCTTTGGGGGATTTACTTGGGAAAAATTATTTTTGGTATATCGATTGAGAATATCGATCTTATGATATCAATATGGGATATCAATATTGGGAAGTCGATCTATGATATCGATCTAGGGTATCAATCATGAGGATTGATGTGGGATATCACTTTAGGATATTGCTCATTTTATCATAAGCAAGGGATTATAAATAGGGAACTAACCTATCCTTTTGCCAACTACCAACATTTCCCATACCATCCACATAGAGGGATAAGCAAGAATAACTCTTTTCACTTCAGGATACCCGGTCCTGCTTCACGACTTTCATCTTCCCCTAGTCCTTGTTAGGATTGTTTAATTTGTTGATTAGTGATAGGCTTATGATATGCTAAGGGCTATACTAACTAAACCTTAGCTACAAAAGCAAAGCAAGCTTTCTACCAACTCTTGATAAGACCACTAGGTATGGTTGAGTGACCGAAAAACCCTAGTATATCTCCATAGCAACATTATAGGTTGTGTTGAAAAACACAATTACTCACATGAATGATGGATCATGATAAATGCAGAGATGCATGATTTAAACACAAACGTGGTGTCATTTGTAATACTGACAAACATAATCCCTCCTACTATGGAATGCAATGGATGATGAATGCCTATATGCAATGTAGTAATGCAGCGAATGCATGTGTGAATGCAAAATGAGAATGCAAAATTCAAATGCAAATGCAAATGTTTTTGGATTTTATGCTTTACCAATTTTTTTTGGATTTTATTGATTTTATAATTTTTATGAGTTTTGAGCCTCATATCTGACCAAACGGTGAGTACATGCCTCTAGAGCCTTTAGATTGACCAAGCGATTTTTTAGCAAAATCCTTGGAGCTTTTTAGGATGATCGAGCAGTTTTAAGCAAACCCTCAAAGCTTTTGGGGTTTGACCAAAGGGTTTATGAGCACCTTTGGGACTTTTTGGGATGACCAAGCTATTTTAAGAATCCTTGGAGCTTTTGGGTTGACCAAGCAATTTTTCATAAACTCTTGGTGCCTTTTGATTGACCAAACTACTCACAGATGAGCTTGGAGCTTTTTAGGATGACCGAGCGATTATAAGCAAACCCTCGAGGCCTTTGAATAACATGACCAAGTAATTTTTAGAACCCTTGGAGCCTTTTGGGATGACCGAGTAATTTTAAAAAAACCCTCAAAGCTTTTTGAGGTTGACCAAAGGGCTTACAGATGCCTTTGGAGCTTTTTGATTGACCAAACTACTTATGAGAGTGTTTGGAGCTTTTTAGGATGACCGAGAAGTTACAAGCAACCCTCGGAGCCTTTTACTATGCTCTTCAAGCATAAAACACCTTAATATGGATGATGTTGAGAGGTTCAGGCTCTTCAACACCCCCTAGCGATGTTAGGTGATAGGTACCTAGACCAATATTTTTAGATATGATGTAGGGTCCTAGCCAATTAGCCATGAATTTGTCTCGCATATCTAGCGGTAAATTAGAGTTATATTGGTTCTCTTTCAAGACAAGATCCCCAACTTCAAAGTCTCTCTGGTGGACTTTGATATTGTAAGCTCATTTTAGTCACTCCTGATAAACATGAAGATGCTCCAGGGCATTCACGCGATGTTCATCAAGTAGCATCAGTTGATCCAGTCGAGCTTGTTGCGCGGTGTCATCATCGATGAACTCTTTCAATGTGATGTGCAACATTGGAATTTCTAATTCCAAGGGCATAATGGCCTCAGTGCCATATACTAGTGAGAACGGCGTTGCCCCAGTGGGCATCCGAATACTAGTCCTATAAGCCCATAATGCAAGGGGCAGTTGGATATGCCAGTCTTTGTGGTTTTCTTGTACCATATTTTTCAAGATGGCCACCACTATCTTATTTGAAGCCTCAGCCTACCCGTTTTCTTGCGGATAGTATGGAGTCACAAAACTATGTTTGATTCTATATTTAGATGTCAAAGCTCTCATAGTTTTGTTCTTGAAAGATGTTCCATTATCCGATATTATTTTGGATGGAATCCCAAAATGACTTATGATATGCTCTAGTATAAACTCTGCTATACGAGCTCCAGTTGTCATTGTTAAGGGTATTGCTTCCACCCACTTTGTAAAATACTCAGTAGCCATGATTATGAATGTATGTCGACCCGATGATGGAGGAGAGATCTTGCCTATAAGATCTAATCCCCACTGAGCAAATGGCCAAGCCGCTTGGATGGGCTATAAGGCCTATGATGGCAAGTGCGTAAGATTAGCATGATGTTGACATTTAACGCATTTCTTGACATACACATTGCACTCCTTCTCCATAGTGGGCCAATAGTAGCCCATTCGAAGGATGCACTTGATGATGGCCATGCCACTGAAATGGCCACCGCATGTACCATCATGAGCTTGCAAAATCGCCCATGATGCCTCTTAGGGCTCTAGGCAATGAAGGAGAACTCCATCATAGCCTCGTCGGTACAAGATGTCTCCTATTAAGACATATTTAGCCACTTTCTATTTAAATGTGTGCTTCATGGCATGCGATAATCCCTCTAGGATTATACTAAGCTTTAGGAAGTCTTTAATTTGTGACATCCAATTTTGATAAGCCTCAAATTTGACTGCTAAGATGACTTGCTCCCCCTACATATTTACCTTTACAAATGCAGACTCAAAAACAACCTTGTGGTGAATGGTAGTACCACTCCCCATAGGACTCTGAGAGGTTAATGACCCCTAGGGTGCCTTCTTAAGAAAGTCTTCAGCTTTGTAGAACCATTCAGCTTTTGGTTCTACACTGATCATGTTGATCGATTCTCTATTATCATAGGTTGCACGCTCTACTGTTGGATGTGAGAGCATCTTGACATGGATGGTAGTGAAATCTGTAGATGGATTTTGAGGGATTAAAGATCCCAAAGATGCCATGGTATCTGCAAACCTATTTGATGATCGAGGGATTGCCTCAATGTCATACCATTCAAATTTAGCCAAATATGTGTCAACTAGATCTTTATAGGCTTTCAGTATGGGACATCGACACTGAAAGAGCCCCTTGACTTGATTTACTATGAGCAAGGAGTCACCAAAGATGTTCAATCTCTTAATATTCATGGTGATGGCTGTGTGGAGGCCCAGCAGTAGGGCTTCATACTCAGCATTGTTGTTGGTGCATGAAAAATCCAACTTAAATGACAAGGGCATTGGAGCTCCTTACGGCATGAAGAACACTATTCCAGCACCACCCCCTTGCTCGCACTTTGAACCATCGAAGAACAGAGTCATATCAGCATTGTTCTCTGGTTCTTCGGGTTTGGGAGCTTCAGATATGATGAAGATTGCATCATCCGAAAGCTCAATTGTTAGAGGCCTACTATTTGACAGTGGTGCCTCAGCTAATTGATCTGCTATGACCTATCCCTTAATGGACTTCTAGCTTATGAATTCTAGATCAAATTCTATCAATAGCATGATCCACTTCATAGTACACGTATTGTGATAAGTCTTACTCATCATGTACTACAAAGGATTTTGTTTGGATATAACATATGTCGTATGACTTAACATATAATGTCACAATTTCTTTGTAGCGAACACTACTGCTAAACATAATTTTTCCACATATGCATACCCGAGCTCATAGCTCACCAAGGTTTGACTAATATAATATATGGCATGTTCTTTGCCTTGCATATTCTTTTGGGCTAACATGGTTCCCAGTGCAAAGTCAGTTGTCGATATATATAGTAGAAAAGGCACCTCTAGCCTTGGTGGAGCTAGCACTGGTGGCATTGCTAGGTATTGCTTTATTTCAGTGAAGGTTGCCTTAGTCCTTGTCCCAGTTGAATGGGACTCCCTTATGTAGCAGTCGATTCATGGGTCGACATTTATCCGATAGTTGAGTGATAAATCACTTTATCGATGCTACCTTGCCCTGAAGGCTCCTTAATTCCTTAATATTGGTGGGAGGATGCATTTCCAAGATGGCCTTGACCTTCGCTGGGTCTACTTCGATGCCTCTCTTAGAGATGATGAATCCTAGTAATTTTCTAGAAGTTATGCCAAATACGCACTTCTTAGGATTCAACCTAACATTGTGCTCTATCAGGCGATCGAAGACCTTTCTTAAGACCTCTGCATGCTCTTCTCATAGCAATGACTTGGCCAACAAGTCATCGATATAATCTTCTAGAATTTTGTGCATATAGTCATGAAAAATGTATGTCATGGCCCATTGATATGTGGCACCAACATTTTTGAGGCCAAATGGCATAACTTTGTAGCAAAACGTTCCCCATGGCATTATAAATGTGGTTTTATGTTGGTCTTCGGGTTTAATCCGAATTTGATTGTAACCAAAAAAATCATCCATTAAGGAGAGCATTTCATGACCTGTAGTTGCATCTACGAGAGCATCAATATTGGGCAACGAAAATGAATCTTTGGGTGTTGCCTTATTTAGGTCTCTAAAATCTATGCAAATATGGATTCTTCCATCGGGTTTTCCCATGGGTACCATATTGGACACCCATTCTGGATAGTCGATGGAGATCACAAATTCCACATCCAACAACTTTTGTAGCTCATCTTTCACCATTAAGGCTACTATTGGGTGCATTTTTCTAAGCTTTTGCTTGATCGACTTCTTTGTCAGATCTAGCGAAAGGTTATGCATAACCAATTTTGGGTCTAGACCTAGCATATCCTTGTACATCCAAGCAAACAAATTTGGTCTCTCTTTCAATAGAGGGATGAGGGTGGCCCACTCATCTGGAGTGAGACTCTCTCCAAATTTAACCTTCTTTGCACTGGCAGGATCATTACTGATATCCACCTCAAAGGTTTCCTCTATTGACATATGTGATCCCTCCTCAAGCTGGTGAGGCATAGGAATCATATGGATGTCATCAATCGGGTTGATCGGTTCCATATTGGAAGCATTTTTGGCATGATAAACATCATATGCATAGCCTAGTGCAAAATGGAAAGGTTGCAACATTTCTTCATTAGGGAAGAAATCTTTAGGCTCAATGGGTGAATCAACGTGATCCCAGTCGATAGCATCTTTGTTAAGATACAATGGTTTGGATGGATCTGCTGGATTGTGGAGTGGAGTGGTCAAATCAATGGAGACCATGTTTATGGAATGGAATTGATCTCCAGGACCACATGGACCAACTTCTACAAAATCTATGTAGTCCTCATACCCATGATCTGGCTCTAATGGCACAGGCACAAAGGGGTCTTCCCTATGAGGACTATGAACAACTAGATCCTCCCTATGCACTGACTACAAAATAGGATCATTTGGCTCATAGAGCTCCATGTAGGTTGGTAGAAGGGGATTAACCAACCGATGAATTTGATCCAAGTTTAACCATCTTGCTCTCAGACAAGGACCAACACGTAACTATCGATAGACCTCATCTATGTCGATGGGTTGATGATGGTAACACAAATAAGGAGGACCAAGGTAGGCCCTCTCTAACTCATATTCTTCATCACTATCATAATAGAATCCTTCATTCACCCCTACTCTTGGGGGGCGCTCTAGCAAGTGTGGCCCCATGAATCTGATTGCTTGATCATTGTCATCACTATCTAGATAAACTGAATAATTATATCGTAAGTGTGACATCGCCAAGAAATCTAGCTCTACTTCTTCCCCTGAATGATCAACATTGGGAAGGATCTCTTCGATAACCTGTATCGATTCAATAGGCAATAAATGATGTGCATGCCAGGGCCTCTCATAGGCACCTTCGACTTCATCCCCAGATTCATCATCATTTGAGGATTCCTCATCTACATCATAACCTAGTCCACTCATATCGGAGGTGGACTCCACTCCATCTTCATTACAAAGATCTCCTAGCTCGAGATCGCATACAGTAATGGGGTTACACCCCTACATATATGTGTCATCGACTGCATCATGGGTTTGGTGTCCCAGGTTATCTCTAGGGTTCAGTTCTATCTCAATCTACTCAAGGAGCCCTTCATGATGATCTTCGAGTGGCTCAATGGTGATGACAGATATCATAGGGTGATTCCTCCAAAAATTAGAAGGATCAGGATGATATGGATTAAAATCCACATCATCCACCATACTAAGGTACAGATGATCTAGGGATGCTACGAGCAAATCATCCTACCCTCATATCTATAACCCTAAACCGAACCTATCAGTGACTAACTGATAATGAGGTTCCAACGGAGTCCTCCATCCTTGTTCAAAGAGACCAAGGTCGTATCCATGCCAATGATACAACTCAAAGATACACATGGCATACTCGGGGTTGGATAGATAATGAACATTTACAGTGAAAGGTTCATCATCATCTTCATCCATGGGCTCTCATATTGGAAGCTGGTCTAGCCCTGCATAGATGAAGTTAGTCTGATTAGGTGGCTCTCCCAATGGAACCATCGATCCAACCAGGTAACGATGAGTGGATGGTCGGCCCATCTCTTGCATAGTCTTTAGAATCGGTCCGAAGGTTACATTCTGCACAAGGTACTCACCTAATCCAGTGTTGGTGAGATGTACTATCACCCACGGTGTGGATGACCCTACTGAAGATGTAGGTGAGGTAGGCTGAGGTGCCTCCTCGGCTTTGTCTTGGGGTTCCTCAACTTCCATAGGAGTGGGAACCTCCTCGATGATTGGCTCGGGCTCACGCTCCTTCTCTTTCTCACCCATTTTTACCTTCAACTTCCTGTCATCCCGATGCATGACTGATGTCGACGGTTTCAAGGAAGTGGTAGTGGTGTGCTCTGATCTATGTGACACAGATGGCATTGGTTGAGCATGTACTATTGGTTTACCTCCTAGTTTCTTTATCGATGATGATGATCGAACATCCAGGTGCATTGATGGGAGTATGAAACCCCCAAGAAAATCTGCTAGGTTCATAAACTTAAATGGTTCTTCATTCGATGCCACTACGTGAACCTGTCCCTCATGAATATACTTCACACACTGATGCAATATCGAGGGAACGCAATGCATTTCATGAATCCAAGGCCTACCAAGTAATATGTTGTACTGCATGGCCCCTTCTATCACATGACACATCACAGAGATGGTCTTCAAGCCTACCTACATGGGTAGGATAATTGTGCCAATAGTCAAACATAGTGCATCATTAAATGCTCTCAATGTAAATGTAGTGGGCACAATGTGTGATTTAGGTAGCTTCAAATGACTCAGTGCCTTGGTCATTATTATGTTGATCGATGAGCCGATATCGATCAAGACCCTTTTAAATGGCATGTGATTAACACATGTGATTATGTGCAATGGTGGGTCAGCCATGGTTGTAGAAACCATCCTTATCTCATGATCATAAAATTGGATCATCGATTCCTGACACTATTGTACATGTCCCACAAAATTAGTAAATGCTTGTGCATCCTAGGACTGTACTTCAATGGACCTCAAAATGTCCATAAGAGTCTCCCTATGCCTCGAGGACTACTGTATTAGCTCATATATCGACAACTTCATAGGAGTTATCTATAGGTTTTGGACCAACCTGCTCCTTATGGTCACCATCGGTCTTGTTGGTGGGCCTGGAATATTCTGCATCGATCGTTGATTCGATGTGGCTTGTATTTGAATGGGAGCATGAGGTTGATTCTATTGTTCATATCTCCCATGCCTAGTGACAATGTTCACCATGCCTATGAACCCTTGGGTAGGTGGTTCGACTCGCACCTGGTTGACCTGGCCAACATTGTTGCGAGGCGCCTCATGATTTGGCAAGGGGTTTTTGTAAATCCCCATATTCTGATTATCGGGTGCCTGTAGGTTGTGCGGCACTACAAGCTCACCTTTGTCAATCATATTTTGCACCATGTGTTTGAAAGTCTAGCACACCTCAATGTCATGGCCTTTCATTCGATGAAAAATGCAAAATAGATCTTCTTGGTACCCCTTTGATTTGGGTTGATTGGGGTCTACCATCTTAATTTTGGGTAATCTAATTGCCTTGGCCTCGCATAGTTGATGGAAAATCGATGTCAATGATTCCGTCAATGGTGTGAACTGGCGAGGTGGGCGTTGATCTTTGTTCTTGCCCTTATAATTGTTGTTGCACTTATCATATTACGTAGGAGGAGGTTGGGCCTGATAATTCTATTTTTGTTGCCCCTTGTTCTCCCTCTAGAGATTCAACACCACTTGATTCACATGGGCCTGCTTGCCCTATTGTTTTGTGGTACTCTTATTTTATCCCTCTCTCATATTCTTGAGCTTCAAGTTGCCTTCCTACAACTTGATGTCCTCAATCACTTTGGCTTGCACCAAAGCCTCTTCGAATGTAGGATACTACTACAACTATAGCAGTAATGAGATGTGCTTGGCACAACTCTTTGTAAACATTTAAGTTAACTCTATGGTAGGAATAGGGAATGGCAACTTCACCATTAGTCTCCTCCATATCTTTTTATATTGCTCTATTGGCTCATCATCGCGCTGAGCTAGCACAGCCAGATCAAAAATATTGGCCTATTTCTTGATGCCAAAGGAATAGCATTCAAGAAAGGCATCAACTAATTGCTCAAAACTAGTTATGCTATGTTTCTTTAGCTGATTGAACCACTCTCAGGCTAGACCAAAAAGTGTCATGATGAAAGTACGCAACAACAATGCATCATTGCTTGCTATCTAAAAACAAGCATCCAGAAAGCTCGTGACATGTTCCTGTGCATCTTCATCACCCTTAAACTTGTCTAACCTAGGCATATCAAAATGCTCAGGGTAAGCCGGAGTAGGCACCGAAGGATCCAAAGGCTCATTATGAATTTTCCTTAATGTCGGCTTTTGAATAGTCGTGCCTTGTCTCTCGATGGCTTTGATCTTCTTGGCTAAGGCCTTATAGGCCTCCGAAGATAGAAAGTCCTCCTCCCTAAGTTGATATGGAGGTGGCTTAGGAGGTATTATCTTCCTCATACGAGATGGAGGGCATTGCTCTTCCTCCTCCTCAGCTCGAGAGCTCTCAAGATATTCTTGCTCATATCCATCTCCCTCTTCTTCTTCATGCTGCCTCTACCTCTGATTATCGAGCGATGGTGGCCACTCCCTTCGTTCGACACTAGCATGAGTACGAGCATCTCTTTGCTCTTGATGCATATCGACTTGAGACAAAGCCTTCCTATATACACGCTCTCTATGCTCATCATGAGGATATAGGCCAGCCCTAGCTAACCTATCCTCCTACTCCATGCACTCCTTCTAGGCAAGGATACGCTCTTCATGCATGCGTTGCTCATATAGCCTCTATCTAATGAGCCTCTATGCTTGAATATTCTCATATTCAATGCACTACCTCTCTAGGTGAGCATCCTCCAATTGATCTTGGAGGATTTGGCATTTCTGCTCCGATACCAGTCGATGTGATCTATCGATCTGATCGATCGTGGGAGGCCTCTAGTATCCTTACTCTGTACGAGCGACCTTATGGGTTCTGTACCCATCGGACTGATGTGTTGTGCCTTTGCCTCTATCTATGAAGATGGCATTGGCATCCTACTATATCCTATACTATGAACCACCATGTGTAGATAGTGGGTGTGTGACATGAGGGTGCTTAGAAGCCTCTCCATGCTCTCTAGTAGTCCTGATGACACTCACGCTATGCTCACTCGGGGCACGAGTGGGTGGAGCGGAAGGCTTGTAGCCTAACTACTCTAAAACACTACCTAGACCCTCTAGCTATCTAGACCACCACCGCTCATGCGATGGTGTGCCATTAGCTCCCACCTTTGATATATCAATGGTGATCTTGCATGGTGGACCATGCATGGGAGTATGGTTAGACCTATGCTCGGTAGCGAGCCTGTCTACCTACCCTTGAATGGGTGGATCTCTAGTCCTTCTATACTCAGAAGGTGGAGGCATGGATCCTCCTATGGACTTAGTATGTAGGGGCACCAACCTGGTCCCCTGCACAACAAACTCTTTGGTCGATCCCGTGGATGCGCGTGCAGTGCGGTCTCGATAATGGCTCTCGAGTGGAGCACCCTCATGCTGAGAGGCTCCCTATTCTATCCTATGCCTAGAGGAGTGTACTAAAGCTCCTCTATCTAGGGTATGCTCTACAGGCTCCCCTCATGTCGAGTTATCTCCTCTAATGCTTGTCGAACGACGTTCGATTCGCTCATGTGGTTGAGGAATTGACATGTGTTGCTATGAATTGGTTAGGGGTTGGTCATCGATGTTAGGTTTAGACCTTTTTTGACCACCCCATGTATCCACCATTGTGTACCTAGCATCTAGATGTATCTTTTATTATTAAGCAAACAAGGTATACAATAATGATTATCTCATATTAAATTTTGAAAGTGAGTCCTAAACTGTTTGATGTGTTTTCAAGATTTGTTGTATCAGTGTAGAAACTCTTATCATGTTTTGCAAAACTTGTTGGATTTTATTCTTAGTTTAATGGCTTTCACCTGTATGCTCGTAGCTCGACAACTTGGCTATGAACTCCAAGTCATGTAATCCAACCTATAATGTGTGGTAATGAAGCCCACACATGGTCAAGGAGCACAGGTCCTCCCAGATCCTCACCCATTTTCCCCCAGTCAACATTATACCCTCCGAAGAGAATACATGCAAATTTTCTAGGGTACGAAAGGTTCTCGGATCCGGTATTGGTCTAGTATCCAAAAGGTTCATAGGATTTGGGCCAACGGATGGAAGTTACGCCCACCATCGTTGAACCCTACTAGTGGTTGGATGTCAAGCCCAACTCACTAGCATTTAAGTGCCAAGTGGTGTGTGTGGTTCCTTTTAATTTACATAAAAGAGATGCATAATATAACATTCAAATGATTCTCTTCTATATGTAATGCAAATGAAAGAACATTTCAAATTAAGAAAGTATGCAAGATTAATTTCATATGATATTTGAGACAATGCATACTTACTATGATAATTGGCCACTAATCGAGCCTCAAGCAAGCAAACCAAAAAAGACACTCTATCAAGCACACTGTATCCTAGGGTAGACTACAATCAGAGGTCCGTTGTTCCTAGCAATGCCTTAGTAAAAATCAAATTGAAAGAACTAAGGACATGATTGATTTCCAGTTTCTTAGTTTTATTTTCCTAATTGCATTTCAAAATATGCATTCTATAAAAACACAGAGGGTAAAAATAGAACAGAGAGTGGAAAATAGGGCCTACCTCAGGTCCTAAGTTGATCTGCACTCTGATTTTTGTTGTCTATGTAGTTAGATGTAAACCGTAGGTCTGGTCTACGGTTCAGACTGTAAACCATGGGTTGAACCTACGGTTCAATTATTGGCCCATAGTTGATAGCTATGGTCTATACCTACAATTTCAAAAATACAAGAAATGATAGTTAGATCACTTGAATTATGGAGTTCCACCGTGATCACCTTTTGATCTAACCAAAAAGCGTGCACCCATCTACTGTATTATATCGAATTCAATCATCCAAGCATAAAATAATGACAAGATTGCATAGATTCAACAAAATAAGTGTTTCTTGTATTAATATTTGCAAAGAATCCCCAATTACAATCATGCCCCTCTTAGGGTCACTCAAATGATGATACAATTAATACAATGCCAAAGCCCTCAATAGGGTAGGCGCACTAATGTTGCTTTTCAACTAGTCACAAACTGCTCTAGGGTGGAGTTGCCCTCTTCTTCACATTGAGGAAGGAACTTGATGGTTGAATCTCCTTCGAATCTATTCCCTACGATCAAGAAACAACATAAAAATATCAAAAATATAGGCAGCCTCTCATGATGAGGCCCTTTTGGGAAAAATGCATAAAGATACCATTAAAAATGTATAATCAAGAAAGCATGAAAAGCATCTCTAAACTATGTTAATTGGATCAAGATTTATGGAATTGCATAAAGAAAGATAATAGCTAAATAATGAATGGACTAATTACGTGAAATAGAGCATAAAAGCACATAAAGAATCCATTAAAGCCTACTTAATGCAAATGCAATGAAACTATTCTAAACCTAATTCTACCGGTCAAAAATCTTCTAAACTACAACTGAACCATAGAAATGACTAATCTAAACTATCTAGCTGGACAAAAATAGAAACAGTAAGGTGGCGATACCTCTATTGCAAACCGTAGCTCTAGTGAGCGGTCTGCACTGTAAACCATGGTTGAAAGCCATGGTTAGCAATCTGATAGGTTTACCCTCAATTTCAAGGGTAGTGGGCTTGACCTCCTTGTCCAAATTGATGTTCAATGGTCGCCTTCGGTGTCCTCAGACTGATTTGGTGGTTGATTCACTGTGAGGGGCCTTCGTTTGCCCGAATATGTGCTTCTTGGCTCTCCTAGGCTCCTAGGGCATCCATAATGCAATTCATCATGAATCTTGGCAAGTAGGTAGGGGATAAGTGCAATAGCTCTCTCTCAGTATACTCGGTTGAGTGTACAATTCGATAGGGCTTCGTTGCTCAAATATCCAATGCTCTCTCTGATAGTTTGCCCTAATTCTGAGGGGTACTTATAGGACTACCCAAGGGCTAGGGGTGGCTTCATGGAGAAGCCAAGATCAAGAAGGGGTGGTTAGGATAGTTGGATTGGAAGCTTCCATCCTCTAACCACCATCTTCTAGATCAAATGGTCATTCAAACCGATTTGGCTCGGATGAAGGCCAACTGAACTTTAGTTAAGACCGTAGGTTACAACTACGGTCTAGACTATAAACCATAGGTCTCAGCCATGGTTCAGCCTGTAGACCGTAGGTCTGGGCTACGGTTCAGACTGATTAGGCCAAGGAGCCCAAATTGAGTGGTTAGAACCACTGCTCTATCTTGGAGTCTATCCAAGATCCTCCATATGGTCTTGTAGCATGTCCATATGAGTAGTCGCCCTCGACATGACGTGTTTTAGGTGTCTACACAATCTCTACATGTTGAGAAAAATTAAGGGAGAAAATGCTTTTTATCATAAGAAGATGAGAGATGGTTATGGCATAGGAGAATGGGCCACCTGAACTTTGATAGCATGGTGAAAATAAGCAACAAATAGGCAGTAAGAGATTCACCCAATATAGAAAAACACACATGCATGATTTACACACAATGCCAGTATGGTAAGCAAACAAGATCAAGTTTTAAATCAAAGGAATTATCTTCGTTGAAGTCTTTGGATCCAATTCACACCGATCTATGTGGCCCTACAAGGACAAAGAGCTTACAAGGTGAGAATTATTTCATGTTGTTTATTGATGATTATTCAAAAATGACTTGGGTAACATTCTTAAGAGAAAAATCAGAAGCCTTTGAAAGGTTCAAGGCATTCAAGGCACTTGTAGAAAATAAAATAGGAAAAAATATCAAGTGTCTAAGGTTAGACAGAGGAGGTGACTTCACTTCAAATAAATTTGTAAAATTTTGTGAACAACATGTAATCAAGAGATAATACTTAGCAGCAAGAACTCCACAATAGAATGGAGTAGTTGAAATGAAGAATAGAACTGTTCAAGGCATGTCTAGGGCCATGTTAAATGAGTCTATGCTTATTGATGCTTTTTAGAGAGAGGTGATTCATATAGTTGTGTATATCATTAATAGAGCTCAAGTACGAGTAAATCACCATAAAACTTCGTATGAGCTTTGGAAGGGAAGACCAGTTATTGTGAAGTATTTCAAAAATTTTGGAAGCAAATGCTACATTAGATGAGATGAAAGATATTTGGGCAAGTTTTATTCTAGGTGTGATGGGGTTATCTTCCTTGGATACTCTTCAAAGAGCAAGGTCTATATATGCTACAATAAAATATCACATAAAATTTTGGAAAGTGCAAATGTAAGAGTTGATGAAGAAATAGATCTAAGAGAACCAGCTCAAGAGATCGTGTATCAAGGAGAAAGTTGCAAATATGAAGAAACTAAAGAATTGAAAATCAGAAGACACACTCAAGAACACCCCCCAAAATACCATTCAAGGCACCACCTAAGACACCATCCAGATATGTGCAAAAAAACCATCCAGAAGATCTAATTATTGGGAATCTAGATGAGAGACAAACAAGGAGGAAACAAGAATAGGTGAACATGCCAACTTCTCTTTACTATATAAAGTTGAGCCAAAGAATTTTAATGAAGCAAGTGAAGATAAATATTGGATTAAGGCAATGGAGGAATATTTATATAAAATAGAGAAGAGTGAGACTCGGGAACTTGTCCCATGTCTAAAAGACAAGAATGTAATTGGCACCAAATAGATCTACAAAAATAAGTTGAATTAAAATGGTCAGGTTGTCATAAACAAAGCAAGAATTGTGTGCAAAGGCTATGCACAAGTTGAGGGAATTGATTTTGAGGAGATATTTTGTCCTATTGCTCATCTTGAGACCATAAGAATTTCCATGGCCTTCTCAAGTTTCATAAACTTCAAAGCATATGAAATGGATGTAAAATCAACATTTCTTAATGGTAACTTAGAGGAAGAGGTCTACATTGAGCAACCATATGGTTTTAGCCTGATAGATAAGTTAGATTATGTATGCAAATTAAAGAAGGCTCTATGTGGACTAAAGCAATTCCCTAGGGCTTGGTACTCAAGGTTGGATAAGTACTCCAAGAATAGGGTTATAGAAAATGTATAGCTGATAGAAACCCATACATAAAGAATGAAGGAAATGACTTTTTAATTGTAGTGGTCTATGTGGACGACATCATTTTCGGAGGCAGTAATAACAAGATGTGTTAAGAATTTGTAAAATGTATGCAAAGTGAATTTTAAATGTCAAATCTTGGTGAGATATCCTTCTTTCTTGGTTTGCAAATCTCACAGTTAGATAAAGGTATATTTCTCTCTCAAACCAAGTATGTAAAAGAAATGTTGAAAAAATTTAGGATGGAGGATTGCAATCCCGTGAGTACCCCCATGATTACAGGATGTAAGTTAAGTAAATATTATGAGTCTCCTGAGGTTAATCAAACTTTGTATACATCCATAATTGGTAGTTTATTGTATGTCACAGCTACAAGGTCAGACATAATGTAGACATTCGGATTAGTGGTAAGATTTCAAGTTGCACCAAATAAAACACATGCATAGGAAATAAAAATAATATTCAGGTATTTGAAATGAACTATGGAGTTTGGACTATGGTATCCTAGATGAGATAATTTCACTCTCACTACATATACAGATGCAGATTGGGCAGGCAGTTTGTATGACATGAAAAGCACAAGTGGAGAAGCATTTTTCTTGGATACTATTTGGTCCCTTGACTAAGTAAGAAACAAGCATCAGTATCCTTATCTACTATAGAGCCAGAGTACATTATAGTTGATGCTTGCTACACACAGGTTCTATGGATGAAATAAACCTTAAGTAATTTCAAAGTAGAGCATGATCATCCTATATCTATACTTTGTGATAATACAAGTACCATCAGTATTTTAAAGAATTTGGTGATGCATTCAAGGACCAAGCACATTTTGATCAAGTATCATTTTTTGAGAGAGCAAGTGACTGATCAGTAAGTCAAGTTGGAATACATTGCTACAAAGGAATAAATTTTTGACAGATTTACCAAGCCACTTCCAAAGGAGACATTTGAGTATCTCAAAGGTAAGTTGGGAGTAATTTCACTCTCATCTCATCATTGAACGTCTGAAGAAGAGCAGGTAGTAAAGGGGGCATTGTCAAGTGTCTTATCATTTAGCCCTGAGAAGCCTTTGCCATTTATATCAAATGAAGAGAATTTTAGTAAGCGAGAGCAGATTGTAATTTTAGTAAGATGGAGCCTATGGTCAGGGGGAGCAGATTGTGATCTTGTTACAGTAAAGGATAGTTTTCTTTGTAGGGTTGCCATCAATGACAAAGGGGGATATTGTTTTTTTGAAAAAAATTGAAAAACTTGTATTAATACAAAAGGCAATTACACAAGGGAGAAAACTCATCCCAACCAACAGCAGAGAACTAGACAACAAGCGGAGAGCACAAAGGCAACGCTAACCCCCACAGAGCACAGAAGACAACAAGGCGCGAAACGCGACATGTCGCGAAATCGTGACATGTCGCAAAATCGCGGCAATCAACCCCGTCGCGGCCGCAGCAGCGCCATCAGCCACGAAAACGCGACATGTCGCGATATCGCGACAGACAAAGCCCTCCGCGTCCGATCGCCAAAAAAGTCGCGAAATCGCGACAAGGAACTCCCTCCGACGGTCTATCATCACAAAGCGTCGCGAAATCGCGACAAGAACTCCAGGAAGCATCAAATCTCCAAAAGGGTCGCGAAATCGCGACGGAATTTCTCCGAAGCGCCCAGCCAGCAAAAGTGTCGCGATATCGCGACATATTCTCATCTTGACTCCCAATCCGCAAAAGTGTCGCGATATCGCGACAATTTTTACCAAAGCCATGAATGTGCCAAAAGTGTCGCGAAATCGCGACGAATTTTCCTTTCAGTTCCCAATCTTCAAAACTGTCGCGATATCGCGACAAGTTATCCTCATTGCAACTTGTCTTCAAAATTGTCGCGATATCGCGACAATTAATCCAGATGACGCCAGTGTGCCCCAACTGTCGCGATATCGCGACGATTTTACCATGCAGCTTCCGATCGACAGAAATGTCACGAAATCGCGACGAAATGTGCCCTTTGCTCAAGTTCACCAAAAAAGTCGCGATATCGCGATGATAATCCTCATTGCAGCCAGTCTTCAAAATTGTCGCGATATCGCGACAAGAAATCCGGATGACGCCAGTGTGCCCCAACCGTCGCGATATCGCGATAGTTTTACCATGCAGCTTCCGATCGACAAAAATGTCGCGATATCGCGACGAAATGTGCCCTTTGCTCAAGTTTACCAAAAATGTCGCGATATCGCGACGATAATCCTCCTTATCATCCCTACGCCAAAAACGTCGCGATTTCGCGACATGTCGCGATTTCGCGACATGTTCCTTTCTAAGGCTGAGAAGGCAAAACCTGTCGCGATATCGCGACAACTTCCAACAAGAGGCCACGACGCCGCTACATGTCACGAAATCATGACAAAAACCTTCCTTAGCAGCAAAAACTTTGCACATTATCATAGGTAGCATTCAAGGCCTTGCCGAATCACAGCATCCTCCACAGGCATATCACTATGCATCTGCACTCCAACTTCCTTCTCAACACCTATCTTAGCAAGGAAATCGGCCGCCTTGTTGAAATCCCTACTCACATAGATGGGAACCACATCATCTAATTCTTTCCAGAGATCCTTTATCTGAGAGACAAGACTCCGCAACCTCCAGGCTTGCAAATCAAAGTTCCTCATGCAATCGAGAGCGCCCACCAGAATTTGGGAGTCGGACTCAAGAATTATCTTTCTATGGCCCTGCTTGATAGCCCAGATAGAAGCAAATTTAATAGCCAAGGCCTCCGCTTCATTGTTTGTGGCATGACCCAGACCGTGCAGTTCCCAGTAAAGCACGGACCCACCATGATCACGGCACACAACTCCAGTACCAGCACTACCCGGATTTCCTTTTGCAGCTCCATCAGTATTGATTTTGATCCATCCTGCTGGGGGAGGGTGCCATCTATCATGAGCCTGTCTTTCAAGAGCAACAACTCCATCAACCAGTGGCACGTAAACAGACTAATGTTCCTCCTCAACGTAGATGGCAACTGTTTCCACCACTTTGCTCCATATAACCTGCCATATTCCATCAAGTGAAGAGAATGTTTCACGAAAAATGCGGGCATTTCTCTCCAACCACACCTGCCACCAAATAAAAAGAAAGCCCAGCTCCCAGCCAATTCGGAGAGCTTTGGATTTAAATCTGCCTCTCTTCCATCGGTTCCAAATATTGGTCCGAGTCACCTCACTGTTGGCTTGAATTTTGAAGTGGGAAAACCAACGCATCCAAATCTGCCGTGTGAAGGGGCATTCAAACATCAAATGATCAGCAGTTTCCTCATGCTTGCGGCATAAAACACACTGAGAAGGACCGATGATGCCTCTGTGTCTAAGATTGTCAAAGGTGAGAATTCCATTGTGCATAAGTTGCCAGGCAAAAAAATTCACCTTCGGCCAACCCTTGGGGTGCCATATCTTCTTCCAAACATGGACCGGGAAAGAGTGTGGGAGGGGCTCTGGAAGAATCTGGTTAAATCCCGCCTTCACAGTGTAAACCCCAAGGTTCCCAAAGCCCCAGGCAAGTTCATCCTCTTCATCCCGCCCAGTAAGAAACCTAGCTTTCAAAATTTTTTCTAAGATTGGTGCCAGCTCCGTGGGATTGGAATTGGCCACTCTTCCAACCTCTTGAACTTTTTGAACTTGTACTCCCCAATGTGGCTGGTATTGAAATAACTCTCAATATGAATCCAGCCCTTGTCTTCTATGGCTGATTTAATGGGTTGCAATTCTGGAAACACAGCAATGATGGGAGGGTGCTGATCCCAGGAGTCACCCGTAAACGGGCCTTCTCCCCTCTCCCCACTTTCCAAAACAATTGATCTTTGATAACTTGAGCTCCCAGCTTGAGAGTCTGCCACACTAAGGATCCATTACCCTCCAAAGGGAAACGTCCCAGATCATTGGGGTGAGCATGGCCTAGGTATTTGCTAGAAAGAATTCTGCTAAAGAGGGATGTTGGCTGGGAAATCCACCTCCAGTACAATTTACCAGCCAAAGCTTGATTATTAAGCTTGGAGCTTCTCAGTCCCAACCCTCCTTTATCCTTGGGCTGGGTGACCTTATCCCATCCAACCAAGGCCCATTTCTTCTTCCCTTTTGCACCCTCCCATAAAAAGCTTCTGGCCATTTTGTCAAGCTCTTTCCATATAGAATGTGGGGCAGCCAAGATGGAGAATTTATATATTGGCATTGCCCCGAATAACTGATTGTAAGTAAGTTAGTCGGCCTCCATAGCTTAACCATTTATGAGACCAATGATTCATTTTCTCTTTGATGCCATCCAAAAGATCCTTCCATATATCAATTTTTAGTTTTTTGAAATGCAATGGAACCCCCAAGTAAACAACAGTTAGAGAAGTCCTAGTAAATCCCAGGATCTCAAGGAACTCTTTCCCGTAACCTTCGGTCAAGATTGAAGAAGACCACTTTGGATTTTTTATCATTAATGACTTGATTTGAGGCCCGAAGGTAGATGTTTAAAGTATCTCTAATTCCTCTTGCTTCCCCGAGGCCGGCCACTCCAACCAATCCCGTGTCATCCACAAACCGTAAGTGGGTCAAAACTTTTGTCCCCACTTTAATACCCGTTATCACACCTAGTCGTCGTCTTCTCAGAAGAGTCCGCCTAATCCTTCTGCTAAGATGAGGAAGAGGTAAGGAGAGCAAGGGTCCCCTTGACGAAGACCCCGAGAGGCTCCAAAAGGAGTCGAGGGGAGCCCATTGATTAGAACAGAGAAAGAAGGTGTGGAGATACAGCTCATGACCCAGTCAATCCAGTCCTGAGAGAAGCCAAAGGCTGCCATCATCTTTGCCAAGAAGCCCCACTCCACCCGGTCATAAGCCTTAGACATATCCAACTTTATGAACATTCCTTTGTTGCCTGAAGTTTGCATTGTATGGATTGCCTCCTGAGCAAGGACCACTTCATCCAAGATCTGTCTTCCTTCAACAAAACCCCCTTGCTCAAAGGAAATTATTTTATGGAGAAAAGGTTTTAGCCGTTCAGCCATAATCTTCGTGACTATTTTATAAATAACATTGCATAAGGCAATCGGTCTGAAATCGGAGAGATGAAATCCCCCCTCCCATTTTGGAATTAAAGTGATGAAGGTGTGATTGAGAGCCTTAAGCATTCTTTTATTAGTTCTGGACTCCTCTCGCGATACACCAAAACATCTTTCTCCGCAGTATCCCGTAAGGCCTCGAAAGAATTCTATAGGAAAGCCATCTCGGACCTCGGCGATTTTCCCGTGCTCATCCCAAAGACCACTTTCTTTAGTTCATCACCGTCAATGGGTCTAAGGAGAGTCTGATTCTCTTCGTGAGAGATAATAGAAGGTATGACATTAATAACTTCATTTTGGGCTTCCACATCTTGTTCCCTACTTTCCTTAAAAAGGTTTGAGAAATAATCCATTGAGTGGAAATGCATTCCAGGGAGAGTATCAAAGGAGTGTCCATTCTCATCGTGAAGGACTTCCATGTTATGCATTTGTCTCCTTGCACAGGCTGAGCGGTGGAAAAATTTTGTATTTCTATCACCTTCTAGTAACCAAGTGATTCTTGCTCTCTCTTTCCAATAAATTTCCTCTTGATTATCAATGTCCTCAACCGCTTTGCGCAGAGCATCATCCTCGCCTTTAAGGTGCTCAGCAATGGTACCTTCCCCGAAGTGTTTTTGCACCTCCTCCCATCTAGCCATCAAGGGGGCCCTTTGGAGCTGGAAGTCCGACTTATTGTTTTGTCTCCACTGTTTCAATTTACACTTGACAAAATGGAGCTGTTTATGGAATTTGAACATTGCAGTCCCCAAGGGTAGGCGGCCTTCTTCCCACCACTGTGGAATTTTCCTTCGGAGATCCTCCTTTTGCAACCAAAAATTTTCAAATTTGAATGGCTTATGGTGTTGACCTGTCATCGGCCCTCCCTCCAACAAAAGGGGATAGTGGTCTGAGACTGGGACCTTCCAAAATCTGGAACTTAAGATTCCATTTAATAAATGCCTCTTCGTAAACCAAAAACCGGTCTAACTTAACCTTCCCGCCGTGTGGCTCTCTCCTCTTGTTTGTCCAAGTAAAGTAGGTTCCAGTGGCCTTTGATATCAACCAGATTAAAGGCCTGGATTTGGGCAATCAAGAACCGGTCCCCAGGATCCAAAACCGGGGCACCACCTTCCCCGATCCCTAACAGTACAATTTGGCATTAAAATCCCCAACTATGATCCACCAAAAACTTCCCGGATGACCTCATGTTGTGTACAGCTTGCCATTGGAGCCGCTGGCCATCAAAGCATTGAGCCCCATAGAAGTTTGTAATAAGAACATGTTCAGCTGTGGCATTGTTTCTAAACAGAGAAGTGAGAACACCCCTCCAAGCTATGTGTTCTAAAGCTGTCCATACTTGAGGGTTCCAGAGAGTAACAATCCCCCCCGAGGCACCCTGAGCAGCCACATCCATATAATCAGCACCCCGCCATATTCTGTTAGCAGTCTTGCACATAAGATCTACAGACATTTTTGTCTCCTGGATGAGCAAAAAGTTCTGTTTTACATTTTCCTAAAAGTCCTTGAACAGCAGATTGATGGGTTCTCACTGTTTAAACCCCTAACATTCCAGGATTGAATAATCATTGAGGACCTTGTGAGCAATAAGACTCAATTGGCCTCACCGATCCTCCATTGATCAGCTTGTCTCCTTGTACTGCTAGTAGATCCTTATTGGATTTTCTGCCTGCTCCTTGGGAATTACTGTTTTTAGACCTCTTCTCCACCTGGGTAATCCCTAGAACCGGCCTTTCCCTGTTCTTTTCAGAGCTTCCCATATTGACGTCCTTAATAACCGGCTATGCTGGGGAGTGGATTACCAGTGTCCCTGAGTTCTCTGGTTGCCTTGTCCCAGAGGGTTCCATTACCTGTTCTAAGACCGGAGTAGAAGAAGGGGAAGCCTGAGAGTGAATGTTAATATCCTCAACATTCCCATCCACTCCTTCCATAACTTGGTCCTCTTGATCTACTAGGGATTTAAAGATTTCATACCGATTGGTTGGTTTAAGTTGTGCCTGCTCCTTGGAATTTTTCTTTTTATTTCTCCTTCGCTTCGGTTGTTCAAAACCATCTTTCTGGAGATCAGAATCCTGAGGAATACTAGATGGATCTTGGACAGGGGTAAACTTGCCCTCTCTGGGGCGATTTGGATTTCCAAGCGGCGCCTCCACTTTTGTGCTCAGAATATTTGGGCAGAACCTCGCCAGATGGCCGTGCTTATGGCAGACTCTGCATCTAAAAGGTAGTGCCTCATAATCTAACTGTTGTATCCAGGAGAGCCCTGTCAACTCAAGTTCCACCTCGGCTGGTAGAGGTTGGCTAATGTCCATTTCAACACAGATCCTAGCAAAGACAGCTGTGTTTCCCTCTATAGTGTCTCTGGAGACTCCTATAAATCTGCCTAATGAATTACCAATCATTTCTAAAACCTGCTCACCCCAAAACTCCATCGGGAGAGCATACAGTCGGATCCAGACCGGGACTGCCGTGGGTTCGATACGAGGGTCAAAACCCACTCTCCAAGGTTGAACAAATAACCCAGCCGGGCCATGGTTCCTCTTCTCTGATTCAAATGCTCTGTTTCTATCTGCTAAAGAAGAGAAACTAATAATGAAATAACCATTACTGATAGGCCATAAGGAGTACTCACCTAGTGGCTCCCAGTTCTGTCTAACCCAGGTGTGCAGAAAGTTCAGAGTGGGACGAATACCCATGAATTTGCAAATCAGGTCATGGTGAGCACGGTAGGAAATTGTGTCTTCAACCAGCTTCGGTTCTATAACAATCTTTGGTCTGGTAGCGGATTGCGGGAGGCAGCCATTAACTCGGTGTGCAGATGCACCCTTGCTAACATTCTTGAGTAACGTTTGAAAAGCCCTTCGTTGAGCTTCATCAGAGGAGGACGAAGGGTTTTCCTTTAACATCTCAGCATACGAATTCTTTCTCCCAGCAGGAGGAGCTGGAGGAGACCCCATTGGGCCCTCCCAGGGCAGCGGAAGAACCTTCAGCCAAGCACCCTGTCAACCCACCACAGTCCCTGGTAGAGCTTCCACACCAGAAACCCTAGAGAAACGCCCGACACCAGCTCAGAGGTTTTTCCCGCCCAATCCTTCGAGAGCCTTCCAGAATCTTGCCAATATCCACAAAGGGGGATATTGTTAGAATTATTAAGTTGTCATTGATTTCAAATGCCGACTTGGTTGATAGAAAGCAGTGGATGAATTAAAGGAAAACATGTTTTCTTCAAGGGTGATGTAATATCAAAGCTTGTAATATAATAAAATATTTAAATTAAAGATTTAAATATTTCTAATTTGTACAACGGGAAAAGGTTGAAATATTATTATTGAGATGGGAAAATATTTACCCTTTTCGAAGGTTGAAATATTATTATTGAGGTGGAAAATATTTACCCTTGCCTAAGGTTGAAATATTATTATTATGAGTGCATGGGTCAACATATTTGGTAAAATGAAAATTTTGATAAAAATACAAATGTTAGAGTTCATTTGGAATATTGATGAGTGTATACCTTCGATATATCCAAGCAAATGTGGTGAGGGAAAGGATGAAGTGGTGGAGTTAAAGAGTGGAGGCAAAATTGAGTGGATTGAATGCTATGGAGGCAAGGTAGTGATGCCATTCGAAGTGAGTCCACGCTCCTGAGCGAGAGGAAGAAGAAAGTGAATGTTTTTTTTATATAGAGGCTACGAATGTCTCTGAAATGGAGAATTAAATTTGTGCACCGAAAGTGTGAAGGCAAAGTGTAGCATAGATATGGAGAGCATGCACATGAAGGTGGTCAGATAGTCATCAAAGGTTACCAAAATATGGAGACAATCTGCAGTATTCCCTCTCCATCGCATCAAACACTACATCCACGAGTAAACATAATGAAGTATTGACAAGCAAGGGAACTCCAAGATTTGAAGAGACATTGGCATCATAATATTGGAGTATTATTTTTGAATTGAGACGTGCTACGGAGATGTTAAGTAGGCAGCAATTCAAAGCGAACAACCATTCTATTGAAAGGTGAAGGTATAAATGTTTTTTTGATATATCTATGTCCATTTGCAGTAGAGATAAATAGTGTCTTATCATGGAAGTCAACACCAAAGGTTTCAGAGGACACGTTCATCTAGATGATTGCAAATTTGATAGAGCTAACCATTCTAGACATTATCAAGGACCGTTATGACATCCATTAAGTTAGGTTTTAAAACTCAATGGTGGAGCATTCAAATTTGCCACACTCTAACCATTGCAAGAAGTAAAACATAGAGAGAGTCATTTAATTACTTTACGTGGACAAAGGAAACCTAAATGTCTTTGTGAAAGACATAGCAAGCTTGTCATTGAACTATAATTATTATAGAGAGATTATGATGGTCGTTGTGTAAGCTAAATATTTGACGACGTAGAAGTTCATTTTGGGCAACAAATTTAGTGTCGAGTAGAGTTGGATTGGGTTTAAAATTAAGTTGTTGATGGGTTTGAGAAAACAAAGGTGTGTGGGTTATATGAATATGGTAGGATGTTTACTTCATGAAGTATAAGGTAAATCTTATGATCTTGAACTGATGTAATAAGGGTTTTGAGAAATATTTAATGTGTGTTTTGATTGCACTGCATTGCATCGAGCCCAAGGAAAATAGTTTGAAAATTTTATTAGGTTTATCAGAGTTGTAATAAAAGAATTAAGGATATTGGTTTATCCTATGGGTTGGGGCCCATGAACTTGTAACAAGGAGATTGGTGTCTCCTGTGGTTTGGTGCCCACAAACTTGTGACAAGCAGATTGGTGTCTCATGTGGGTTGGTACCCACAAAATTGTAATAAGGAGATTGGTGTCTCCTGTGGGTTGGTGCCCATGAACTTGTACAATGGGATTGGTTTCTCCTATGGGTTGGTGTCCATGAATTTTATTGAAGAAATATAAGCAATATTTTATCATGGTTTTCTCCCGAAAGGGTGTTTCCACATAAAGTCCTTGTCTCTTATGTATATGGTGTTATGTGCATTGATTCATTATTGCATTCATAATATTGCATTTATTATTGTGGAAATAAAAGTATTATCTTATACTGTTCACCCTCCTCTCAGTATAAGTGTGTGTTTCTTCATCCTAGTCTTCACTAGTTTTCCTTTAATCAAGTGGAAATATCCTAGCATCCAAATCAGGTGACTTTACCTTACCCCCTCAATATCTACTCAATAAAACATTTAGAATAGAGTTAAATTCTTCACTATTTTCAAAGTGGATAGACTTCAACATTATAGTGGCTAATAAAATATAACTCTTTAAAAAATAGACATAGTTAAGTGGTAGTTATGATACCACTATTGGATTTTAAGCCTAACTATCTTAAAATTAAAGAATTTGACGAAGCAATTCATTCATTCTGATTGATATCAATATAAATGTTACAATGTGGTTATAATTTGGTTTATCAAACCAACTTGGTGGTTAATAAACCAACCTAGAGAGTGCCTACGAGCACTACCATTTTGCAAATAATGTAATGACATATATGCTAACATCCCCCCTTATTACATTATTGGCAAATTCCAATAGTATCTTGAAACTTTTCATATTTGATACACCCAAGTGCTTTGGTAAAGATATCTGCAACTTGCACATCAGTAGGAATGTATTGAAGTTGTATATGGTGCTTGGGAACTTCATCTCGAATGAAATGACATCTGGTATCAACATGTTTGGTATGTTCATGAAAAATTGGATTTTTGACAAGATTCAAAACACCTTGATTGTCGCAAAACAAATGAAGAGGAAGATTCTTTGGAAGACCCATGTTTGTAAGAATGCGACTTAACCACATTATCTTGTAGACTGCTTCACTGGATGTATGATATTCTACTTTTGTAGAAGATAAACCAACAACATGCTGCTTCTTATTGTGCCATGAGACAGGTCCAGATCCTAGATGAAAAACATATCCAGAAGTGGATTTACGATCATCAATGGATCCAGCATAATCCGAGTCTGTGTATCCTAGTAAGAAAAACTTATTATTTTTTTGTATTCCAGACCATAATTTGTCCTACCATGAACATAATGAACAACTCTTTTTGCTACTTTCCAATGACTCATCTTAGCCTCTTGCATGAACCTTGAAATATATCCCATAGCAAAACTGATATCTGGCCTGGTATTTGTCAAATATAGGAGAATCCCAATCAATTGGTGATAGAGAGTACCATCTACCTAAGGTGATTCATCATATCGTGATAACTTAAGTCCTTGCTCCATTGGAGTTGCTTTTGACTTACAGTTAGTCATCCGATATTTTTCTACTAAAGTCTTGGCATATTTCTTTTGTGTTACTCTAATATGAAATCTTTGCTGAGTAACTTCTAAACCAAGAAAATAGTGCAGAAGTCCTAGATCTATCATTTCAAATGATTGCTTCAAATATTTTTTCACTAAGTCAATCATTCTTTCCGAGCTTCCTGTTATGATCATATCATCTACATAAAGTACAAGGATCACTATATCAAAATCATTTTTCTTAATGTAGAGATTTGCATCTGAAGGACTTCTTTTGAATCCATGCTGCACAAGGTGACTGTATATCTTGATATACCAAGCTCGAGGAGCTTGTTTGAGCCCATACAAGGATTTGATCAACTTGTATACTTTTTGTTCTTACCCCTCGACCACGAATCCTTTTGGTTGAGTCATGTATACTTCTTCTTGTAATTCACCATTCAAGAAGGCACTTTTAACATCCATCTAATGCAACTTCCACCCAAACTGAGATCCCATGGCACAAAGTACTCGAATGGTAGTCATTTTTGCAGTAGGGGCAAAATTCTCTTCATAGTCTATGCTTTCTTTCTGAGCATATCCCTTCGCAACAAGTCGGGCTTTATGCTTATCAATAAATCCATCTGCCTTATACTTCACTTTGAACACCCATTTGCAGCCTATGGGTTTCTTTCCTATTGGCAGATCGACTAACTAATGAGAGACTTATGTTCTACATCCATGGCCTCTTTCCACTGTGGTTTATCAAGTGCATATTGAACCGTTGTGGGTTCATTTGCATTCAATGTAGACATATAAATATTTTCTTCATCCTTAACATCTTCTCTATTATTTTTTGTACCCGCTGACAAATCATCAAAGTGTTGACAAAGTTCGTCAACCTCTAAAGTAGATTCCTCTGCTCTCATTTGTTGGGTCATACTGCAAGTGCATGGCCTATCTAGAGATATATCTGGAAGGGAATTCAACTTAGCATCTCTCAAAGTGCTAGTATACAATTTTGGGACTTTTTGTGGTTGTTGTGGAAGTTGAACCTCCTTCTTAGGTTCTTCTTCATCTAGGTATACAGCTATAGATGTGTCTTTTGATGTGAAAGCTTCATAAAATACAACATATCTACTTACGTGTGTCTTCTTGGTCTTAGGATCAATCAATCGATAACCTTTTGAATACTCATCATAGCCAAGAAAGATACACTATAGGGTTTTCTCATCCAACTTCCTCCTTTTCTATTTTGGAATGTGCATGAATTCTTTACATCCAAACACCCTTAAATGAGAAGTGAAAGGTTTCTTACCACTCCAAGATCCTTATGGTGTTTTCCCTTGTAGAGATCTAGTGGATGCTCTATTTAGGAGGTATAATGCTATGTTTACTGCTTCTACCCAATATTGATCCTCAAGATATGCTCCCTTTAGCATACATCGAACCATTTCCATAATGGAACAATTTCTCCTTTCTGGAACTCCATTCTGCTGAGGTGTATAGGCTGTAGTCATTTGTCTTTTGATCCTATGTTTCTTAAGAAAATCTGAAAACTCTTTAGAAGTGTATTTCCCTCCTCGATCTGAGAGGAGGGTTTTTATGAAACAACCCGACTCCTTCTCGACAAGTTTCTTGAATTGTTGAAAGTAGAGAAATGCTTTTGATTTCAACTAAAGAAATAAAACCCACATCTTCCGTGCATAATCGTCAACAAATAGTTGAAAATACTTCTTCCCACCATATCTAGTTGGCATAGGACCACACAGAACGGTATGTACTAGCTCTAAAGAGTTTGTAGTTCGAGAGGAGCTAGTTTCAAAAGGTACTCTGTTTTGCTTCCTTGCTAAGCAATCCAAGCAAACTGGTAAGATAGATGAGAGTGGTGGAAGACCTTTCACCATCCCATATTTTTGTAATTCAAGCAAATATCCTGAACTGAGGTGCCCATAACATCTATGCCAGAGAGAGATGACCTCCTTTGTAGTTGCAGCCAGAGCAACATGAGGATTTGAAAGTGCATCTATAATGAACAAGCCATGTTTGTAGGATCCGGTTACAACATGTTTACCACTATGGGTGATAAAACATCTCTTCTTACCTTTGACAACTCGAAACACGACATCCATGTTTCTATCCAAAATTTGTGTGACTAAAAGTAGATTATTGGCTAAGCCTGGAACATAGAGAACCTTATCAATTTGACAATTACCATCAGGAAGGGACACTGAAATATCCCCTTCTCCCTTTACTTGATAGACTTGATTGTCAGCAATTGTGACTGGCTTACCCTCTTTCTCCACAAAAGTATCAAATCATGATTTGTCCCCAGTCATGTGTTTGCTAGCTCCTGAATCAATATACCATACATCATCTATCTGGGAATATGAAGTATGGGTCATGAGCACCTTGTGTGCTCTTTCAGATTTAGAATTTGAATCGGACCCAGGAAAATCTAAGTTTGAGTTGGAGTCAGCATAAGCAAAATGGCCTTTAGGTTGCTTATGTTTGTTGTATTTATGTTTGTCTTTGCCCTTCTTCTGAGGACATCTATCATTTTGATGCTTGTTTTTGAACCAAAACCTATTGGTGTCATGGTTATTCATATCAAAAATCTTGCAATATTTTGTATCCTTCTGCTGATTTTTCTTCCCTTTTCCTTTGGAAGAAGGACCCCCTTTTTGAAACTGACCTTGTTTCTTACCAATTTTTTGTGTGGAAAAGGCATTATCTGGCACGTCATTTTTCTAAACCTGAGTTGCCTCCTCAGTCTGAAGCAAATTTACCAGCTCCACAAATGATACTTGTCTACCAAAAACATTGAGAGAAGTGATCAACATCTTGTAGGAATTTGGCAATGCTCTCAAGATGATAGAGTTCAAGATATAATCATCCATTGGTTTGACCATGGCATTCAATTTGGCTTTCAAGTCAGCCACTCTGCAAAGGAATATATCAACTGTTTCCCCAAAATTCATACTGAGAGTATGTAGTTGAGTTTGAAGGTGTAGAATAGTGGATTGATTCTTTCCTTCATATACTGTGATCAAGGCATCCCAAGCTATCTTACTATTTTTTGCATCACAAATATGAGGCTACACCTCATTTGTAGTAGCAAGCAAGATAAACACAAGACTCTTATTGTCTTTCTTATCCCAAGCATCTTGATATGTTCCTGTTGTCTGAGGGTGCTTTGCAGTGCCAGTCACTACATCCCATAAATATTCCAACTGAAGAATGGCTTTCATCTTTGTTTTCCATGGAAAAAAGTTAGGACCTTTCAATAATTGTGAATCTGAGAGATACTTATAAATTGTGGCCATTATGAAGGTTCCTTATATTACCAATTGGTCTCCCTTTATTTATACCTGCCAGATTTTTATATTGTAACCATTCAATATATACCTGCCCTTACATGGGGGAGACTATAGGTATAAAGGAATAGTATACTACTCAATATGTACCCACCCTTACATGAGGGAGACTGTAAGTACATATGAGAAGCACAATATATTGAACACTGAAAGGGCATCATGTTGTTAATGACACCTAACATAGAAAGTTTTATTCCTCATGCGTGGGGCATAACTTCCCCTAAACACATTGGAATAAAAAACTTTCGTCAGGTTTTACGCCTAACAACAATCACGATGTGGGTATGAAATGGGAAAAAAATTGGTTTGTCTTATTTCTCCCTGATGATTAAAAGAGAACAAGCTCAGACATCGTTGTTGCAGCTATATTAGGTGGTGAATACAGTAGTCCAAAGCACGACAACATTACCTGTAAGTGTGGACCAGAGGTATCTCAAATACTGAGCATTCGTCGTGCAATAAATTGCACAAATAGGGTATAAATTTGGGGTCTTATATTTATTTTTGTAATTTATGATTGTTAATGCAAGAAAAATAGAATATTTAAATTCAAAAGAAACAATCACAAATGCCCACAAATTTAAGCACCTATTACAAATCTAGCAATTATTCTACCAAATGGTTTGATTTCCCCCCTTTATCTTACAATTTTGCAAATGAATCATGTGAAGACTGATATCTCCCCCCTTCGTATTGCAAAATAGACAAGGAGAGAAAAAAAATTGTACCTGAAACCCCCAAAAAAAAAATTTGGAGCCTTCAAGGCGTCATTGGACTGCACAGGCATCAAATGACCACTTTCGGGTGTCAACTGGGCATGTTCGGGTGTCAAAAAGGCATTGTGGAGCATCAAAAATACCACCCGTCATCACAACATGTGCGGGGCATAAAAAAACCTACTATCCATCATCACAGAGCACGCAAGGCATCCAAAAAATAATTTATACCTCCCCGAAGGGACTTGAACCCGTGACCTACCGCCTAACAATCACCACGCATACCATGTGATCTAGAGGGCCTGACGAGAACAAGCAGGGAGCAGGCATATCTTAGCAGCATCGAGGGCGGAGAAGGGGAGAAAAAAAATTTAATCCCACATGGCCTATGCTGCCACTGTGGGGGTCTTTAAAACATCGAAAGCTACTATAGCTTTTGGTTGCCTTCGGGAAACCACCCCACCCTTTTGCCTCCACAACCATCGATACACGTGTCCGATCTGATCTGTCTATGTTCGTCAGTGTTTCCTCTACCTACGTGCCTCACGTGCCTGATTTGCTCTCCTCTGTATACGTGCCTTCAATCTTGTTGACGGGTAGTCTGTCCTCTATCTGTGTTCGTCAGTGTTTCCTCTATCCATGTCCATCAATGTCCTCCAATATCGTTGGCTAGTAGTCTGTCAGTGTCCTCCAATCTTGTTTCCTGAAAGTCTATCCTCTGTCTGTGTTTGTCGGTCTCGCATCCGTTAAAGTCCTCCAGTATTTTTGGCTGGTAGTATTGTCTGCGTTCGTCAGTCTAATATGATAACTACCTTGCCCAATTTATGCAATCATCCCTAGCTCTAATGCCATAAAGAATTTGACGAAGTAATTCATTCATTATGATTGATATCAATATAAAGGTTACAATGTGGTTATAAGTTGGTTTATCAAACCAACTTGGTGGTTAATAAACCAACCTAGAGAGCGCCTATGAGCGCTACCCTTTTGCAAATAATATAATGACATATATGCTAACAAAAATATCACAAGTCGCAATATAAATAAGACATAATATTATAGGTTAAAATATAAATAATAAAAAGTATAATTATATGAGAAATAAAATATTTATCTAGGATAATATAATAATGAAATAGCATTCACTTATAATATCAAATATGAATGTAAATGGCCAAAATTATTCATGTACATGCATGAACAATACTTACAAAAAAATTGTTCAAATTTTGTATATAATCTTTATTATCAATGCTTGTTATGTGGTGATCACTATAGACCATTTTCCCTTACATTGTATGGATATTTTTCTCCATAATATAGACATAGTAATATTACTATTCAATATTTTTCTATTGCACTCCTCACATATATGAGAGATGCAAACTTTCCTATTCTTGACCTTTTGATCTTCATATTACCACTTGTATACTAGACTCTTCACTCTCTTCTTACATACATACTTGAATTTATGACATGTGCACAGTTCTACATGACTCTTACTCTCCTACATGCACTCCTAATACAAGACACTTGTACACATACTCACTTTACATATTTGCACACTTACATACATGTCACTTGTGCACATTCTATCAATATACACTTGCAATCATAACACTTGTGCATATCCTACAAATAGACACTTACATAAAAGGAAAATATAAATCACTCATCTAAACTATAGATACAAACCCTAATCTATTACATATTTACATTTGTACCATGAAGGTACCATGGGGGTATATTTACATGTACCAAATAATGTAATATTATCCAATAATTCCATCTCTATTTCACTTCCTCAATGGACCCACCAACTTCAAGGAGAAGTGACCCAAGACCCCACCTTGAAATCAATAATTCAACACCTTCAAATTTGTTCTAAATCCCACCCAATATGTATATGGGATGGACAATATGTATGATTTTAGGCTCACTTTATTCTTCCTAAAACATTTCCACTTTGTGATTCCATAATATAGGAAATGTGTGCTTCTATAATCGTAAGATATTCAATATTTTAAAAATATATATTAATGGGCTAAATGAAATTTTTCTTGGTAGGTATGAAAAAGGACATCAATATCTATGTTGTAGAATATGAGACTTGTCATCACGTATAGGGTAAAAATATTCACACTTTTTTTTTTTTTAAAGCGAAAAACCCCTTGCGAATCCGCCTTGGTCTGAGAGACCACGAACAGGGGGTTCTACACCGTCAAAGTCACCCGGGGGTCGCACCCGACCCTGCCTGTACCAACATTATCAATTGGATTTTAGATACCCAATTCAATTTTTTGGTAGGGTGGAGATTTGAACCTGGGACCTCCCTTGGAGGATTGCCCTCTCCTCTCCAACTCACCTACAACACCTGGGTAAAATAAAAATAAAAAATAAAAATATATATATATATATATATTCACACTTTGGGCATACTCTAGTCTCTTCCAATTTTAAAGACCATTTGGATAGATATTTTAGTGGATTTTATTGAAGAAATCCTAAAGTCTATAGTAAAAAAACCATTCTCATAGTAGTGTATTGTCTCTCTAAGTATGCTCATTTATGTCATCTAGCCCACCCTTACAAGGCCTCAACTATTAACCAAATATTTCTTGATCCTATTTTTTTCCTTCGTGGAATGCCTAGTCCATAATATCTTATTACAACTCCACATTCACTAGTAATTTATGGTAGAAACTTGTTGAGAAGCAACACACCCCCACTAAAAAATGCATTTCCATCCTCTTGAAGATTTTGAGATACCATTTTGCAGCAGGGACCCTCTTGATGATCTTCAGTTTTAAATCTTGCTTGCCTCCTTTTTAAAGTTGTGTTTTTCTTGCATTCTAGCTTTGGTTATCTCAGGCTGTACTTTTCACATGCTAGAATGATTCATGCTTAAACAAAATCCTGCACCAGCACAAAGAAAATCCAGAAAACAGATGCATAATTGCATGAAAATTCAAACTTTCCTTTTAAGGTAAAGTCACGAAATCGCGACACTTCCATTTATGGAAATGTCGTGAAATCGCGACAGGAAAATAGAAAATCGGCTAAGTCAGAAAATGTCGCGATATCGCGACATTTCCATTTTTGGAAAGTGTCGCAAAATCGCTGCCGACCGGAGGAGAGAGAAAGAAAGCGTACGGAACAGCGCGATTTCATGACATGTCGCGAAATCGCGACATGTCGCATTTTCGCGGTTGAGGAGAGAAAAGTGGTGAAGGAAGCAGAACGTCGCGATATCGCGACAAGTTTCGGAAGAAAGAAGCAAATAAGGAACATGTCACGAAATCGCGACACGAATCGCAAGATTGTACGGAGGCAAGAAAATGTCGTGAAATCGCGACATGTCGCGAAATCGCGACGGAGGAAGAAGAAAATCATCTAAGTGTGAAAGATGTCGCGATTTCGCGACGTCGCGAAATCGCGACGTTTCTGCAAAGGGGAGTCCAGAGCGTACGGACTGTCGCGATTTCGCGACATGTCGCGAAATCGCGACAGGTCCGGATGGAGGCATAAGGGAGAAGAGAGAAATCATGTTGCAAATTGACTAAGGCATGGAAAAGGTCACGAAATCGCGACAACCAAAGAGATCCCAATGAAACAAAAATTTCAGCCGAAGACTTAAGTCTAAAAAGGGTGCAGCGATGCGCTGCGTGCTTCAAAATCGTGGGCTGGAGCTTGCAGCGATGCGCTGCAGGTTTGCCTCAACGGGGAGTCTAAGCTCGATGTTGCAGCGACGCGCTGCAAGTTTTAGAAGTCGCAAAGGCGCAAGGCATTGATTAAAAAGAAGGAAAAGTGTCTAAGTGTTTAAAGTGGCAGCGATGCGCTACCATGTTACAAGGTCCATGGACGAGGTTGCAGCGATGCGCTGCAAGTTGACCAAAAGGAAAGTCTGGACTCGAAAAGTGCAGCGACGCGCTGCACATTTCGAAGGCGAAGGGTGAAAATGGTAGCGATGCGCTGCACCTTTTGAGGAAGTCTTGCAAGACAAGCATGTCGCGAAATCGCGACATGCTGGAGCAAATTGTACGGAGGCCAGGGAAGGTCGCGATTTCGCGACATGTCGCGAAGTCGCGACAGGTCGCGTTTTCGCGGCCGACAGGGAAAGAAGCAGCGCAGCGCTGGGGACGTCGCGATTTCGCGACATGTCACGAAATCGTGACATGTCGCAGAATCGCGATAGGAGAGAGAAAGTCCTCAAAGGACCTGAAAGTGCATTCCAGCTGTAACGGAAGGCATCCTGGAGTAGCGACACGTGTAAAGACGCGTGTGTGATGTTCAGGGCCGGCATGCAGGCTTATTTTGTGGTTTTTAGTCTGATTTTAATGTTTTAAGCTTGGATTTAATGTTTATTAAAGTGCTAATTAATCTTTTGTCTTTCATCCAGGATTCCACCTGTCACCTGAAAAGGGCCATAAAGACAAAGTTAAAGTGCATATTTCATCAAGGACCGCCATGCTAGAGGAGAAGATGCCAGTAAATGCATTCAATGGCAAATTTATGGCAGAATTAATAGCATGAAGACAATTTCAACTTAGGGATGGCCTTACGGGGATGAATTGATGGAGAAGTGGTGACTCACCCTGCTCACCAACAGAATTAATGAAGGCATTTACTTTCAGCTGCGAATGAATACAAGTTGCATTTGATTCTGTCTTCTCCATTTATAACAGCGGACTGCACTAATTTGCAGAAGGGTTAAGTTCTATCCAGAACTTGATTTTAAAGGACTTTATATTGTAAAACCCGGGTCCTAGGGTTTAGAAAGATAAGATTTGCAGTTAAGGAAGAAGATATTTCTGAAAAGATCAGGGCCTGTCCTGAGTCTATAAATACTTCTTCTCAATGTAATTGCAGGAGGCGGAGACTTAGAAATAAAAGGCTTATAAGCAATTTCTTGCAAATTTTGTGAAATCCTTTGTTTTCTGGACTGGGAGTTGATGTGCTTTTGCTATTTTCTGTGGTAGCATGGCCAGGAGCCTAATATTTTACAGATCCGTGATAAGTGTATCTTCTTCTGTTATCCGTTCCATTAAAGTTTGTTAGATATATGTTGTAAATCTGCCATTATCAAGTTTAAATATGTTGTTAGGCTTCAGTTGTTCTATTCTTGTGCTAGGGGAAATTACAGATTTGAGGTTCAAGTTTGTTCTAATTGCTCTGTCTTCACTGTGTGAGCTAGGTCGCCGGTGAAAGATACCAATTTTAACCGACTTCCCTTGGATTTATAATTTTTTGCTAGATCTCTTCCACTCTGCCTTGTGCTCTTAGTTGAAAGTGATCTTAGACAATCTGGACACTTTCTTCTTTGATTTGTTCTGTTGTGAAGCTGATAGCATAGATAAGATTGATAGTTTTAGGTTTTACAGCTTAAAGTTGGGATAAACTTCTCTTTTCGCCCTACCCTACCCTCTCTTTGTTTTCGGTGAAATGATCCATTTTTATTTTCTTTATTTGTCTTTTATTTAAATCTGCTGACCCATGAGAGCTAGATCAAGAATTCAAGTTAAATCCGATAAACAAGTGACAACTATCGAACAAGTTCAGTGAGCCCCCTGTAAGGTAACAGACAGTTCCATATTGAAATCTATTCCGAAGCGGAAAAGAGTGAATAGCCATTCGACCCAACTCTGTAACTCGCACCTTGGATAACCAGCTAGATCCTAAAGTGAGTGGGATTCGTCCCGTGGGTGTCTCCGGAGCTTCCTGCTCATCCTTCGCAGGGTGCGTATGAAAGCCGGACCAACATCTAATTGGCGCTAGAAGGAGGGCCATGAACTCAGTTCAAGTATTGTAAGGGCATAACAACAACATTTGTAAGGACCCACACTGAACTTCAGTGCAGTGTTGTCAGTACAGTTGTCAGTACAGTATTTTAACTTGCCAAATACAGAACCTGTTCAGAACTGCAGAGTTTGTCAGTACCTGTGAAAGCTGGATTCTACATACAGGGTAACAAGGTCCCACCCCAGAGCTGGAGAGCTCCTTGTCCCTGAATTAGAAACTCCGAGAAGAAGTAGCCTCAGAAGGGCCAAATCTCTGTCACAGATAGTTTTATCACCACTGATTGTTACTCCAACCAGAGCTCAGAATATCCCTGTTAATCCATTAGCTATGGCAAATTGGTTGGGCTCCACAACTTTGAACATTTCGGGTATAGCCCATGACTTGCCCAGAAATCCAGAAAGATACCTCCCTAGGTATAAACATGATGGGACAAGAACTGCAGAGGAACACTTAGTTGCATTCAAGAATGCACTGAAGTTATTAAATGTACAACATGAGGATGTTGCCTGCAGACTCTTCCCGTTTACTCTCCAGGAGGGAGCTTATGATTGGTTTTTGAACCTCACCAATGATTCCATCACCAGCTGGAATGACTTAGAAAAAGTCTTTGTGTCACAGTTCGGTGAAGTGATAGACCCCAGTATTTTATATCAACAGTTTTCTGGCATCAAGAGGGAATTGAATGAATCCATCAGGTCCTATAATGTTAGATTCCAGAAAGCTTATGGTAGACTCACTGGCTATTATGTACCGAATGCTGACCTGGCATTAGAGATTTTCAGGAACTCTCTAGACCCAATGACCTCTGTCTTCTTGAAGAGGGATGCCACTGTTACCAACTTGACAGAAGCTTATAAAGAAGCTTTAATCCCGGAAAGACAGTTGGGACCCCAGCCTTTAAATATTCAACAAACTCCTCTGATCACTCAAGCTGCTCCTGTGTTCAATCCCATTCCACATCAGATGATGTTGCCAGTTTGTCAGACTTTACCATCAGCAGCACCAGTGGCTGCTGCACCTGTTGAGAATGTACAGAACCCGGTAAAAGAGGCTGACAATGCTAGGATTGAAGAAGTTTCAAAGATTGTTCAGAAGCTGGCCAATGATTTTTTGAGCTTTAAAAGGCAAACTTCTACTGGAGACAATCCCAACAGATATTCATACCAACCAAACAGATTTAACAGGCCCCCATATGAACCAAATAAAGATTACAAGGGGAAAACTCATGATGTGAACATCTGTGATTTGGCTCTGCCCAACTGGTGCAAAATTCATGCCACTTCTCAAGCATGGGGAGTTAGATTGTGTGGAATTTTGCAATGCATTTGAAGCCTTGTCAGGAGATTTGATCTCCCCTGAAAATCAAAGAACTGCTGAGGGCCCAAGTTCATCTGGACACAGTGCAGCTATGGTCTTGGATTCTTTTTCTTTCTCGGATGAATTTGAGAATGTAGTTGAAATGCCCATGGATGAAGTACAGGCTTTCCAACAGTACAGAAGAGATAATTACAACCTGAGAAACAGGAATCCTGAGCCTAATACCACATCAACTCCTCCGGATAATTCTCACAATATTCCTCCTGACCCCTCTCCAAGCAATAATCCACCTCCACCAAAGGGAGGAGCTCAAAGAGTACCAGATGTTGCTATTCCTCCACTTAACAAAGGATATAACATAGTGGAGGATATGAAAAATATTAAGGCTAACATTACTTTGCATGAGTTGGCACAGATTTCAGAGCAGCAGAGATAATCCGATAAAGACATACTCGGCCCCGCTCGCTAAACCCGTGGATAAAGGGAAGAAAATAGCCAATGCCAATCTGGCCATGTACAAGGAAAAGACCGAAGTTCCCCCATTTTTACTGATCGTCAGAATTTTTGGGAAGAATTTACATAATTGTTTGGTAGATTCAGGTGCATCTGCTAATGTCATGCCACTGGCAATTTGTCAGCAATTGGGGCTGACCCCAATGAAGTCTGAGAGGAGAGTTGTCCAATTGGACAAGTCAGAAGTTAAGGTTGTGGGAGAGCTGCAAAACATTCACATTCAATTGGCATCTGAGCCAAGGGCTCAACATAAGATCGAAATCCAAGTTGTGGATATCCCAGTGGGGTATGGAATGCTGTTGAGTAGGGATTGGTCTAAGTCTCTAAATGGATATCTGGCAATAGACTTTTCACACATGTGGTTGCCATGGAAGGGTGTGGCCAATCAATTGCGGGTTGACAGAGAACCCAGGTACAAGCACACGATTACAGAGTACAATGCTGCAAATGAAACTGTCAATGTTGCAGAAGTAGACATTGGAGTCTACAATTTAACAACTGGGCACAATAATAAATTTAACAAAGCTCATCCTGTACATACTAATGAAGTTTGGACACTTCATGTGGATGGAGCCAGATGTAAGCAGGGTTCTGGAATAGGGGCAGTCCTCAAAGGGCCTCAAAGTCAGACATTTTTTATGTCTTACCGCCTGTAGTTCCCATGTACTAATAATTTAGCAGAGTATGAAGCTCTGATTTTAGGTTTAAAGTTTGCATTAGATAAAAGTGTGAAGAACATTCAAGTTTTCACTGATTCAGAATTGGTGGCAAGTCAAGTCAGGGGTAAGTTTCAATGTAAAGCTTCTTATCTGAAAGGGTACAAACACAGAGCCTGGGACCTGGTAGAAGGCTTTGATGCCTTTAACTTAACACATATACCCAGGGAACAAAATTCACATGCAGATGTCTTGGCTTCTTCAGCTGCAAGTTTAAAGCCATTGGAAGAATTTAAGTGGGATAAGTTTTCAGTTGAGTTAGTCCCCTGTCCTTCCATTCCAAACAATATAGATAGCTTTCAAGTTTTCTCAGATGATCAACAGATTGTGAACTTTCTGCAGAGTACCAATACCTTTGAGAATGCTATAATTGATGAGGGCCAAAGGGATACCCTGCTAGAACAGTTGGATGATGACAGGGGAATCATGAGATTGAAGGACAACAGGATCCCAAAAGGAATGGTAGAGCTGGAGAGGCTATTTGATGTTGACAAGATCAAAAAGAAGGTGAATTCTGAGGACTATGTGGCTGCCATTGACAGTGAGACAGAAAATTTGAATGTAGGAACTGAAGAGGATCCAAAGAACATCAAGTTGGCAAAGGACTGTGATCCAGAGATAAAGAGAAATATGATTGATTTCCTGCACAAGTCCAAGGATGTAATGGCCTGGTCATACAAAGATTTAAAGGTCTTTGACCCAAAGGTTTACACTCACATCATACCTTTGAAAGAATCTTGCAAGCCTTTCAGACAAAAACAGAGGCATGTTAATGCTCTGTTAGAACCCCTTATCCAGAAAGAAGTGGAGAAGCTCTTGAGTGCAGCAATTATTTTTCCTATCAGGCATTCAACCTGGGTGGCCAATCTGGTGCCAGTCAGGAAGAAGAATGGAGAGATCCGCCTTTGTGTGGATTTTAGGAATCTGAACAAAGCATCTGAAAAGGACAATTATCCCTTGCCTTCTATGGATGAAGTACTGCAGATTGTTAATGGCTCAGAGATGATGTCTTTTCTGGATGGCTTCTCAGGCTATAATCAGATTCTAGTTGAGAAGGAGGATAGAATGAAGACTGCTTTTACAACTAAGTGGGGCACTTTTGCTTACAAGAGGATGCCATTTGGATTGATAAATGCAGGAGCAACATTTCAGAGAGCAATGGACCATGCCTTCAAGGGGCTTATGGGCAAATGTATTGTAGTTTACATGGATGATCTAACAGTCTTTTCCAAATCTAAGTTTGACCATGTAAAGCATTTAGAGTCTGTGTTTAACAAGTGCAGAGAGTTTGGCATCTCTTTGAATCCAAAGAAATGCATATTTGGTGTAACAGAAGGCAAACTGCTTGGGCATTTGGTCACAAAGGATGGCATTTCTATGGATCCAGGCAGAGTTGAGGCCATATCTGGCATACCATTTCCCAACTCCAAGAAAGAGTTGAGATCATTCTTTGGAAAGATTAACTTTGTCAGAAAGTTTATCTCAGGCTTTGCAGAGATAGTTAAACCAATGAATGATATGTTAAAGCAAACTACCCAGATTTCCTGGACCACTGAAGCTAAGACTGCTTTTCAAGAAATCAAGACAGCCATTAAACAAGCACCAGTCTTAGTAAGCCCAGATTTCAGTGCAGATTTCTATCTGTACACATTCTCTTCTGAACATACACTTGCTGCAGTGCTGACTCAACGGAGAGATACAGGAGAACATCCAATTGCTTTTAAGAGCACTAATTTGAAGGGAGCTGAACTGAAATATTCCCATTTAGATAAACAGGCTTATGCTTTGGTAAGGGCAGTGAAACAGTTCAGACATTATATACTGAGGAGCAAAGTTCATGCCATAGTGCCGGACCCAGCTGTCAAGTACCTTCTAAGTCAGAATGAGTTGGGGGAACTGAGGGGAAATTGGGTCACCAGGCTGCAAGAATATGACCTGGAGATTCGGCCTGCTAAACTGATCAGGGGACTTGGTTTGTCCAGGCACATTGCTGAAATACCTCTACAGCAGGAAGTTAATCAATTAAACTCTGAATCTGATGATTGGTATGGGGATATCATTCATCTGCTATAGTTTGGAGTTTGCCCATCCCATTTGAACAGAACTCAAAGGAGAGCATTAAAGTTAAAAGCTGCTCACTATCTCCTTAAGGCAGGTATTTTGTACAGGGAGAATTATGCTGGCATCTTCCTAAGGTGCATTTCTCCCAGTGAAGTCAGTGAAGTCATGGCTAGCTTTCATGAAAAACTAGGGGCAGGACATTCATCAGGATCTGCCACTGCACATAAGATACTGAGAGCAGGCTATTACTGGCCTACACTTTTTAAGGATGCACATCAACATGTCGAACCTCGCCATCGCTGCCAGACATTTGCAGCCAAAGAGGCAAACCGAGCTCTGCCATTGCAACCAGTTGTGATAAACAAACCTTTCATGCAGTGGGGACTTGATTTTGTGGGAGTCATTAACCCAAATTCCTCAGCAGGGCATAAATATGTTCTGACAGCCACTGACTATTGCACAAGGTGGGTTGAAGCAGCAGCCACTACAAGGAGTACGGCTCAGGAAGTGATTGATTTTCTTGAATCAAATGTCATAACTAGATTTGGGGTTCCCCTGAATTTGGTCTGTGATAATGGACCAGCCTTCCAATCGTTGGAATTTGCAGATTGGGCATACCAGATGGGGATAGTTATCAGATTCTCATCCAACTACTACCCCCAAGGCAATGGACTGGCTGAGTCAACAAACAAGAATTTAATGAATGCCATCAAGAAGTCTGCAGCAGATAAACCCAGGCAGTGGCATACATTGTTGAAATATGCACTTTGGGCTGATCGAATAACACACAAAGTGGCTCTTAAGACCTCTCCTTTTGTTTTGTTGTATGGTACTCGGCCAATTGTCCCCATCTCCTTGAAGTTGCCTACCTATCAGTTTGCCTTAGATTATTTTGAAGATCATGATGATGCTGAAGCCCGTGTTTTAGACCTCACTAACTTGCAGGATGAAAGACTCCAAGCCCTGGAGCACTTCAGCAGACACCAAGAAACTGTCAAACGGTGGTTTGACAAGAGGGCCAAAGTGAAGGCTTTCAGACTGGCTGACTTGGTGCTTCTGTGGGACAAGGCCCATGAGAAGAAGGGTAAACACACAAAGCTGCAGCCACTGTGGATAGGCCCCTACCAAATTGCTGAAATATTGGGTAACAATGCTTTCCGTTTACAGGACCTGGATGGTAATTCTCTGGACCTTCCCGTAAATGGCCAGTACTTGAAACATTATTTCTCCGCTGTTCCTTCCAATGTATCTTTTGAGTGAGCTATAAAGAAGTTGTAACATGTGTACATATTGTAAATAGCTCCGTAAGTTTTATTTTGTTCTAGTTTAGTTCTTTTAATAGCTCTGTATAGTTGCTTTAGTTGCTTCTTTTTAGTTTTAATTGTGTGTTGTCTGTATAGGTTTGTTTGTTAGATTAATCCTTGCTCTTTGTGCAGTGTTCTTTGATTCTTTTGTTGTCTGTGCAGTTTTAATTTATTTGCTTCAGTTCTTAGTTTATTTGTTTTAGCTTAATTTTGCTGCCTGTACAGCTGTGCTTTGCATCCTTTGTAAATAGCCTTGCAGTTTGTTTTATTCCTTTGTCTGTACAGCTGTGCAGTTTTCAGTGTTTAGTTTAGTTTATTTCAAGTCTGTGCATTTTTATTTTGTGTTGCTTTAGAAGCCTGTGCCTGTCCTTGGAAACCTGTACAAAGTCCTTCAGCTCTTAAAATTTTGTCCTTTAAACCTTTGCCTAAAGGTCAATGAATAGTCAGCCTTCAAAATTGTTTTATTCTGAGCTGATCAATCCACAATCCAATGCCCATGCTGTTCACCATTCTAATAGAGATAGTCTGCTTGCACTGAACAGTAGAACTATTTTGTTATTCAGGACAAAGGTAGAGAGATGATGGGATCTTGTGTCTTACTTGCCATAGTTGTTTTAATAATAGAAAAACTGCTATGCTGTTTTGTTGGAGGAACTCCCGGGGAATCCAAGAAAAGCTGGTTATGAGAGGGGACTATGTCATGTAATTATTTGGGTATATCTAGAGGCTATCAGTGCCTAGACTGAAATAGTTTCGGATTGATCAAAGTTCCAGATTGATCAAATGTTAAAAGAAAATTGTGATTTCCCTAAAAGCATTTCAGATATTGATATATTTCAGAGGGAGAGATATAAAAAAAAAAGAGAAAAGGAAAAAGAAAAGAGTTGAACAATTAAAAGAGGCAGCCAATACTTCCAAAAATATTTTCTTCTAAGTTATAGATTCTGCCCTACAGTTGTAAATTTGGGTCGTGTAAATCTAAAGGGTAACTCTGTCTAGGCTGTAAAAGGCTAAACTAGTAAACAGAGCTCTACTCGGTTTCCCCTTTTACAATCTAGAAAAGTTGATTAATCCAAGTTTATCATTCAATCCAGTCATCCTTGAAGAAAGTTTTATACCCTTTGTAATTGCACCATCAGAAATCTTCCTTGAAGTAGTTCAGCCTAGTATGTCCTTGGGAAATTTTAACAGCTAGCAGTTAGTGGTCAATTTATTGTGAAGGATGTCTGTGGCAGGGCATGATGCAAGGTCTTTTGTTTTGAAACCAGAGTCTTGGGTTCTAAAATAGTGCTATTATTTTACCCGCAGATATCGCCATTTGTTGAGAAGCAACACACCCCCACTGAAAAATGCATTTCCATCCTCTTGAAGATTTTGAGATACCATTTTGCAGCAGGGACCCTCTTGATGATCTTCAGTTTTAAATCTTGCTTGCCTCCTTTTTAAAGTTGTGTTTTTCTTGCATTCTAGCTTTGGTTATCTCAGGCTGTACTTTTCACATGCTAGAATGATTCATGCTTAAACAAAATCCTGCACCAGCACAAAGAAAATCCAAAAAACAGATGCATAATTGCATGAAAATTCAAACTTTCCTTTTAAGGTAAAGTCACGAAATCGCGACACTTCCATTTATGGAAATGTCGTGAAATCGCGACAGAAAATAGAAAATCGGCTAAGTCAGAAAATGTCGCGATATCGCGACATTTCCATTTTTGGAAAGTGTCGCAAAATCGCTGCCGATCGGAGGAGAGAGAAAGAAAGCGTACGGAACAACGCGATTTCGTGACATGTCGCGAAATCGCGACATGTCGCATTTTCGCGACTGAGGAGAGAAAAGTGGTGAAGGAAGCAGAACGTCGCGATATCACGACAAGTTTCGGAAGAAAGAAGCAAATAAGGAACATGTCGCGAAATCGCGACACGAATCGCAAGATTGTACGGAGGCAAGAAAATGTCGCGAAATCGCGACATGTCGCGAAATCGCGACGGAGGAAGAAGAAAATCATCTAAGTGTGAAAGATGTCACGATTTCGCGACGTCGCGAAATCGCGACGTTTCTGCAAAGGGGAGTCCAGAGCGTACGGACTGTCGCGATTTCGTGACATGTCGCGAAATCGCGACAGGTCCGGATGGAGGCATAAGGGAGAAGAGAGAAATCATGTTGCAAATTGACTAAGGCATGGAAAAGGTCACGAAATCGCGACAGCCAAAGAGATCCCAATGAAACAAAAATTTCAGCCGAAGACTTAAGTCTAAAAAGGGTGCAGCGATGCGCTGCGTGCTTCAAAATCGTGGGCTGGAGCTTGCAGCGATGCGCTGCAGGTTTGCCTCAATGGGGAGTCTAAGCTCGATGTTGCAGCGACGCGCTGCAAGTTTTAGAAGTCGCAAAGGCGCAAGGCATTGATTAAAAAGAAGGAAAAGTGTCTAAGTGTTTAAAGTGGCAGCGATGCGCTACCATGTTACAAGGTCCATGGACGAGGTTGCAGCGATGCGCTGCAAGTTGACCAAAAGGAAAGTCTGGACTCGAAAAGTGCAGCGACGCGCTGCACGTTTCGAAGGCGAAGGGTGAAAATGGTAGCGATGCGCTGCACCTTTTGAGGAAGTCTTGCAAGACAAGCATGTCGCGAAATCGCGACATGCTGGAGCAAATTGTACGGAGGCCAGGGAAGGTCGCGATTTCGTGACATGTCACGAAGTCGCGACAGGTCGCATTTTCATGGCCGACAGGGAAAGAAGCAGCGCAGCGCTGGGGACGTCGCGATTTCGTGACATGTCACGAAATCGCGACATGTCGCAGAATCACGGTAGGAGAGAGAAAGTCCTCAAAGGACCTGAAAGTGCATTCCAGCTGTAACGGAAGGCATCCTGGAGTAGCGACACGTGTAAAGACGCGTGTGTGATGTTCAGGGCCGGCATGCAAGCTTATTTTGTGGTTTTTAGTCTGATTTTAATGTTTTAAGCTTGGATTTAATGTTTATTAAAGTGCTAATTAATCTTTTGTCTTTCATCCAGGATTCCACCTGTCACCTGAAAAGGGCCATAAAGACAAAGTTAAAGTGCATATTTCATCAAGGACCGCCATGCTAGAGGAGAAGATGCCAGTAAATGCATTCAATGGCAAATTTATGGCAGAATTAATAGCATGAAGACAATTTCAACTTAGGGATGGCCTTACGGGGATGAATTGATGGAGAAGTGGTGACTCACCCTGCTCACCAACAGAATTAATGAAGGCATTTACTTTCAGCTGCGAATGAATACAAGTTGCATTTGATTCTGTCTTCTCCATTTATAACAACGGACTGCACTAATTTGCAGAAGGGTTAAGTTCTATCCAGAACTTGATTTTAAAGGACTTTATATTGTAAAACCCGGGTCCTAGGGTTTAGAAAGATAAGATTTGCAGTTAAGGAAGAAGATATTTCTAAAAAGATCAGGGCCTGTCCTGAGTCTATAAATACTTCTTCTCAATGTAATTGCAGGAGGCGGAGACTTAGAAATAAAAGGCTTATAAGCAATTTCTTGCAAATTTTGTGAAATCCTTTGTTTTCTGGACTGGGAGTTGATGTGCTTTTGCTATTTTCTGTGGTAGCATGGCCAGGAGCCTAATATTTTACGGATCTGTGATAAGTGTATCTTCTTTTGTTATCCGTTCCATTAAAGTTTGTTAGATATATGCTGTGAATCTGCCATTATCAAGTTTAAATATGCTGTTAGGCTTCAGTTGTTCTATCTTGTGTTAGGGAAAATTACAGATTTCAGGTGTAAGTTTGTTCTAATTGCCCTGTCTTCACTGTGTGAGCTAGGTTGTCGGTGAAAGATACCAATTTTTACTGACTTCCCTTCAGTTTATAATTTTTTGCTAGATCTCTTCTACTTTGCCTTGTGCTCTTAGTTGAAAGTGATCTTAGACAATCTGGACACTTTCTTCTTTGATTTGTTCTGTTGTGAAGCTGATAGCATAGATAAGATTGATAGTTTTAAGTTTTACAGTTTAAATTCTGATAAACTTCTCTTTCTGCCTTACCCTACCCTCTCTTTGTTTTCGGTGAAATGATCCATTTTTATTTTCTTTGTTTGTCTTTTATTTAAATCTACTGACCCATGAGAGCTAGATCAAGAATCAAGTTAAATCCGATTTAAAAAAGTGACAACTATCGAACGAGTTCGGGAGCCCCTGTAAGGTAACAGACAGATCCATATTGAAATCTATTCCGAAGCGTGAAAAGAGTGAATAGCCATTCGACCCAACTTTGTAACTCGCACCTTGGATAACCAGCTAGATCCTAAAGTGAGTGGGATTCATCCCGTGGGTGTCTCCGGAGCTTCCTGCTCATCCTTCGCGGGGTGCGTATGAAATCCGGACCAACAGAACTATTCAAGATTTATAGGATACAACTCAAGATAATCTTAGTTTACCAACCATAGATTAATGGGTAAACTAAAATTATCAATAAGTGCTTAGAGACTTATCTATGTTGCTTTGCACCTAAGCAGCTGACTCATTTGGTCAAATAGATTTTTTTGGATGAGTGGTCATATAATTATTCCCATCATGCCTATACCAAGATAACATTGTATGAAGTAGTATATTGAAAACCACAACCATATCTTCTATCATACATTCTAGGCAATTCTATAGTTCAAGTAGTGGATTCCACTCTTATGGAGAATGCACAATTAATTTAATATCCCAAAGAAAATATGGTTCTAGCACATAACTATATGCAATAAAAAGTAGATCAACATTATTCTAAGCATAGTTTTGACATCGGGTACATGATCTTCCTACATCTACATTCCTATAAGCAGGCATTGGCAAAACTCCTTGGAAGTCAAAATCTATCACCAAAACTCTATGGTCTTTATAAAGTGCCTTAGAATGTTGGCACCATGGGCTATAAGTTAGAATTGCTACCTTCTTTCATGATACAACTAATTTTTGATATCTCATATTTAAATAAGATCCTTTGCAAATGTATACAGGTCTAGTCCACACTATTGTAGCTAGATGATAAAGGCTCAATCATATTAGAACCCAAAAATATTCTAGACTGGTATACATGCACACTTGGAAACCACACTCTCATTGATGTCCTAGTATAGTGGTATGGACTATAGAAAAAATATGCTACCTAGGAGCCACTCCATCAGCTACAATAGGACTTTTATCACTTCAAGCGTTGAGGACAAAGCTTCTTGAAGGAGGAGGGCATGTTAAGACCCTATCCTAACACAACTATATGGGCCTATTATGATGTAACATTTAATTTTATTATAAGTAATAGTTGGTATCTTGGGTCATTGCTGATTTTAGTAAATAATAAATTACTTACACCATCACTAAATGAAAAAAATGCTCTTTTAAACATGTATATAATGTTTTTTTTCCTTTTATTGATTTGAATTTCTCTTCCATAATTTTCCTTGTTTTATGTTTTAAAAAATACCTTCAACCTAATTGAAAATACCAAAGAAAACACTTATTGTACCCTTGCATTCCCATAATATTTCCACCATGATTTGGTCAATAAGGGTTCTTTAATACCTTATTCCTATAGGTATAGTCCTTTGCCTTAAAATCCCATATTGGAAAGTATTTATTTAAAGATGATATGAGTTTGGTATAAAGCATAAAGCATACTATTGTTCAACCAGGTAAGAGTTACTACCATGGATTGTTCTCATTATTGAAAATTTTAGCACAAATAATGAAGCAATTTCCTATTTGTATTATTTTTTCCTTATTGCTTGGAGGTAAACCTAGGGTTTGGGGATAGGAGAAGCTTGGATAGGTCAAGGATATATTAATTATTGATTGGATTAGATTTTATATTAGTAGTGATTGAATTATTATCTGTTTTCTAAGGTTCATTATTAGGTAGGTGAATTAGATTAAAGGATCTTAATACATCAAAGATAGGGGATTGAGAAGAAGAATATGAAAGAGATAAATTCAAATAAAGGTTAAGATGATATTTTAGATTCTCAACCTCGATTACCTCAAAATATGCAAAAGGTTTGAAATCAATAGGGATGTGAGAAATATTTTCCATATATTCATATTTGAGGTATTAGTATAGGATTAAAGGGATGGTCCACATCTAATGGATCCATGGCCTTGCAATAAGAATATTCTATGATAAATCACATGGCATGACAGAAAAAAGTGTTGAGGCTATAAGACCTAACATTGAGGGGTAATATTATTGTGTTATTTACCTCATGTTCCCATTATCAAAATCCCTAATAACAAGATCAAATTTCTCTAATTTATTTGTGGTTCACCTAAAATAATTGATGAAATTTGAGCTATAAACATCTAGACCAGATCCATATTTGACTAAAATCCTTTTGATAAATTTATTACTAACATGGCCTATAATGTATAGTAGTAGATCTTCGGTCAAAGAGGATTGGGGAATATGATCCTATGTAATGATATGTTAGTATGATTGACCCCAATTGGCCCTACTATGAAATTAAAGCCATAAATATTTATTTCTTGATGAACAACATGTTCACTCAACATTTTAATTATGATGTCTTACTGAAATTGAGAAGATTTAAAAATTTAAAGAAGGAGATCTTAGTTAGAGTGTTATCAAGTTTTCTTAGAAATTAAAAATCACCTTTGATCTTGGTCCCAAATTAAATGATTAAAGTGGGTACTTTGGGTGGAGAAGTTCTCTTCAAATGAAGGACTGGAGGGGATCTTGAAGGTTGATCACATGGCTAGTTTTTTTGTTGTTACCTTGTTATAATTAAATGTGATGGATATGATTAATACAATGAGGATAAATGAGTGTACCTACCATACCTTGGTTTTGAGGTTGTACATTTTCATAGCCCATATTATTTGCTCTTTTTCATTTTTAATATGATTGGGTAATAGACTCTAGAAATTTTCTAGATTTTATTATAGGATGGTTGATAATTAGAGTCATTAAGAGCAATTTAATAATTATCAAATAAGGCCTTGGACCATATTATTGGGTCCCATGCATCTATCATGCACATGACCATTAATATAGTAGAAGGCAAATTGCTTATTTGGTCAAAAGAAAGAAGTCTTTTCCCTTCTAGGATCTATAGGCTTGATAAGGAGAATATTTATTATTTTGGCTCTAATAATTTGTTTGAAATATCACTATAGGAAGTCCTAAATAAACTAATATGGGTGATGGGATATTCTTTCCCTTGTACATTTTCAACTTAGGTGTTCTAGAGTTTTGAGGAAAGATATTACTAGCTATAAAGGGGTCTATGATTGGTTGCATAAGTCATCATAAGAGTACTTGTGATCGGAAGACAACCCTTGGATAACAACTATTTATTGCTCTAATTAGATAGATAGAGCTTAGATATTAGGAGAAACATGATTTGATAATGATGATGAGATAAAAGGTACATGTTAATAGATAGAAGGGACTTGTTTATAATTGATATAAGATGGAGGTTGATATACTTAGGAATATGGTGTTAAAGTTGGCATCATATAACTTATTCCTAAGATGCATGATATTAGAGGGTTAGTATATTGGGTATATGTGATGCAAAGGTTATAATTTTACCCAAACCTTATATTAGTGCTTGTTGGATTAGAATGAGAACAACGGGAAAAATTAATGTGAGGTTTGGAGTCTTGGGAATTTGAAGGGACACTTGGATTGATAATTTAGCTTGTACCTATTGTTGAGATGAAGGGTAGCTAGAACCACCCTACAATAATTCCTCGAGGGTAAGTAGAGATGAATGATGAATGAATAGAAGAGGGAGCCTTTGTCTCCCACCATCGATCAATGTAGTGATAAAAAATGGAGTTGAATCAGTGGAATGAGAGCTTGATGCATTAAGAATCATATTGATGGACCCAAAGGATGAGTCTAATCAGTTTATTTGTAAAGGATTTGAGTTATATTATTGGGGGTGATCCTATAGTGAATCATCCCCTATAGAGGCCCCTAAGTTTATATTACCTTCCCTTAAGAAGGCTTCTATGACTCCTTTGTGATTCTACAATAAAATAGCCTTATGAATTGCAAATTGGAAGGCTAGTCTTCCATCTTCTTCATAGGAAATATGACGAGGCCTCTACTTCCTAGTTGAAGGTGGGTTTCTCAAGGATAAAGTATTCATATTTTTACTCTATGGGAGGCATATAATTAGCATCCAATTAGTGAATGTTACTATAGGTCACATAGTATTTCATAGCCATAGATTTAGGGTTAGCAGAGAAGAGAGGATTATTTAATATATTAATTGTTTATATCATTAAGAAGAAAGAGAAGATGTTGTATATTCTTTACATATCCTTCCCTTGATGCACATATTCCAACATATATACCTTAGGTAAAGTCCTATATACTAAAGGTTCTAATATACCTGACCTCTATCTATATACCTATTAATACATGAGAGAAAGTCAAAACTTAGAACTCCAATATTACAACAAAGTGACCTCCTAGATACATGGCCAATATTGTATGTGAGTGGTAATAATGCACCTCCTTATGAATCTCACTATCCCACTAAAATATAATTCCTACTAGGTATAAGAACATGCAAGACCCTATATGGACATATGGTAATGCAAGATCTCATTATATACCCAATATAGCCTAGCAATTTGTATGATAGTTACTCAAATAATTGGAAATATCCCAAGTAGGGGTAGAAATTTGTTATGTTCTTGTTATCTATAGATAATGGAATCTAATTGTTTTCATCTTTGATTATCTTGGTCATAAAATATGGTGTGGACCAGGAGGATGGGGTAGATAGTGCCTCATGTGGAGAAACATAGCAAGGTCAGTCCTAAGAGCATGAGGTTTGGCTTAATCAGGGGGTCTTTGATATCTTGACAAAGGTTGAATCCTTTACAACATGTGATCTCAGGTGCACACTTCCTACTCTGACAAATTTAGGAAAAAAGAGTAAAAGAAGGAATAACATAAATAACTAAAAAGAAAAATCTAAACTAACAATATGGTGATGCACCAAAGATCAAATAAATTCTTCCTACACAAAAAATTTGACCATAATCCATTTAGGTGAACACTTCCTTTCCTTAACATATATAAGAATAGAACCAGAAACACAAACATACACACACAAAAGAGACAAATCAGGCAATGAGTTCCATAATAAAGTAGGCATGTACGCCTCTAGTGTATATATATATGCAAGTGAAAACTTTTTTAAGGTTTTTCCAAAAGCAGGGGTTTGGTTACATGCAAGACCGCCCATAGATGCATGTACTACTATGTATAGAGAAATGAAGGGAAATATTATGTAAACTTGTTAATGTTTATACAAAATTATCAATCCTTTACAAAACTAAAACTACTACTATTTATAAATTACAATTAGGAAGAGTTTTTCTCTAAACTTTGAAAATATTTCAAAAAATGATTGTGTAGACACCTAAAACACGTCATGTTTAGGAGACTACCCATATGGGCACATCCACAAACCATATGAACCCTCTTGGATCTCTCCAAGAGCAAGCAGTGGTCCTAACCACTCAAACAGGGTAGTTCTACCCCATCCAGGCTTGGCCGCTCTCAAGAAGAGTGGCCAACACACCTGGCCACTGAAGACTACAACGGCCACACCTGGCCGCTAAACCTGATAGCGGCCAGGGTCACACACAGTCTGGCCATGAATACGGGCCCAGATCATGCAGTCTGACTACACCTTTGCATGGATAATGGGCAGATTTTGGTGAGGAACTCCCTGAGCTCCTCCTAACTGCCCCTTCCATGCTAGTATGGGACTGATGCTCCTCACCCGAGATGGTCAGTCGCATGCAATTTGGACTGAAGCTTCTCTAGGAAGCCAAAGTTCTAGATCTAAGAGGGAAGTCTACATATAGACTCTCCCACGAAAAGCAAAGGATCCATGAAGTTTTAGAGTTAAGCAGTGAAGCCCTATCGAAATGGAGGACCAATCTTCAGCACTTTGAGGAGCATTGGAGCACCATTCGATTGAGCTACACCCATGCATCAGTTGTTAGATTACTTCCCCATATCACAAGGAGGAGAGCTTCACATCATGATCGTTATCTCGGATAGTGGCCCATAGGCATATCTTAGGGCATAAGCATTATTTCCTCTTTCTGTTAGCTTAGCTTTATTATTGCTTAATTTATGGCTTGATCATAGTTTAGATCTAGTTTCATTAACGCTTCTATTCCATATTTCCTTAGCTTATCATGCATTTCTTATTCTGTTCATGTTCATATTTCATTATTAGTATCATGAGTATTCAGATCCACTAACAAAGGCCTCATCCGAAGAGGTGGCCCATCCTACTGAGCATGCTTTATTGTTTTCATGAACGTAGGTGCAGATCATCAAGACCAGATTGAAGCAGTAGGAGCATAAAGATCCCTCCAAGACCAGATCTAGAGAAGGAGGCATCTGTAAGCCCTCATACAGTTTCATGTGTGGGACCAGGAGGCCTACGTAGATGCATCATTCCCTTGTAGGAATATATCCGATCGTTGCTCTATATTTGTGTAAATATTTATATCAAAATGATGGGTATCCCTTAGAGGGATGAACTTGTAACCGAGGATCCAAGATATCAATAAATAAAGCATCTTTATTTATTTCTTATTCTTCATGTTGCATGTGCTTTTAGTATTTTTCATTTTGTGCAAGTGGTAGCATACATAATAAATCAATATTGCAAGTAGGGTAGCCGGGGTGCACACTTCCCAGGGTCACACAGATGGTGATCACGATGGGACCCCCACAGGTTTTTTTTTTAGCCATTTTACTAATGATTCGAGGCATTTTTCTCTGTGAGCTCTAGCTACTTTTGTCAACTAGTGACCGGAAGATCTCAGCTGCTATAGCCTTCAATGGCCAGAATCAGCTACTCTAGTCAATAGACCAAATGAGGAGAAAAGATAGAATGTTCATCATCAGATGAGGAATTGAGGTTGGTACACATTTTTGATTCTCTATGATTTTCTATCTACATTTATTTTCTAGAAATAACAAGCAAAAACATAGTCTAAGTAGGGAAAAGCGAAGAAAATGAAAAGAAAATTGCATTGTACATTTCTTAGATTTCTCTAGTTTCCTCTAGGCACTACTAGGAATAGTGGGCCTCTACTTGTAAGGTCTGCCCTAGTCTCCAACATGCTAGGCTTATATGTGATCAGTCTGCTTGCATGTGGCCCAATCAGTAGGCCACCCATTCACAAAGTAGGAGGTACATTGCATGAAAATCATCTAGAATAGATTAGATATGCATCTCTCTAAAAGAAAAATATTCTTTTTAGGCATGTAGTGATGTAAAGCATTCATGTTGGTTGATGCATCATTTTATATTTCAAAGTTTAAAAAGAACCCCACACACTTGCACGTTCCACAATAACATTGGTAAGGTTGGATTTCATCATCGACCCCCAATTCAGATCGATGATATTGGAATTCATCTCCTTCCATCAACTTACCCCCTAGATATCCTTAGATAGAATAGAGAGCTCATTTTTAGTTGGTGTAGGTCACTTGTGTTCAAACTATCTCCCACTATTTCATAGTGGAAGAGCTAGGTGAACCCCCCACTAGGATTTAAGTGGTGTACCCTAGACTCTTTTGAGAAATCATGTTTGGCACTAGTATTCCTAGCCTCCACTTTGATTGAGTTCCCTCATTCTAAGTCCACAATACAAACAAGAAGTCAAGATCAACAACAAATCCAAACACACCAAACAATTTAGGGAACACACAAAATCCTTAAAAGAGATAAACACTTGCTTGTTTTGTTTGTGTAATTTGGAAACTAATAAAAAATATAATGCATAATCAGAATGGTGAACACACGGAGCAACCACCCCTGGTCCAACACCGAGGGGGAGACTAATGCTCCTAACATTCACAGTCACACTGGTGTGGAGCCGCCCACCCATAGTGTAGCTAGATGAAGTTCGATAAGTCTTAGGGGTGACAATTCAACCCTTGGGGGAACTCCATGAGAAACCCCAACAAGAGATACACATCTTAGACATGAGGAGGCCTCAAGGCCCTCCTCGACACATAGGGATGAGGAGTCTTCATGGTACCTCTCATCATATAGACAAGAGGGGGCATCATGACCTCCCTCTTCACATCGACATGTGGAGGCATCTCGACCTCCCTCATCTCATAGACATACGAAGGCTGCAAGACCTCCATCATTGCACCGACGTGAGGAGTCATCAAGACCATCCTCATCGCATAGGCATGCAGGGGCTACAAGACCCCAAGCTTCATAGGAAACACATAGGATAGATCCACCCACTAAGGGGAAAGACCATAGGGCTACACCCAGTCATAGACCCTAAACATCATACAACCTCCTCATAGATGGGAGAGTACCCTTAGACCATGAGCTCATTGGTGCCAATGGGACTCCATGGGAGCAGCCATGGAGAACCCGACAACTTGATGAGTTGGATCGAGTTCCCTCGAGACCAGCTCCGAGAAGCATCACTACCACACATTCTACTTTAGGAAGTTCATGTAGTGTAGCCACTAGACACACCAATGAACCAAGGGAAGCTTTAGAGTGACCCCACAACACATACACTACTTCAGATCATGAGCGTACTCAACCCTTAATGTAGTACATAGAGAAAATCACCCTAGAAGATAGGGGTAGGCACACAACAAGAGTCTCCTCAAGAGGCCACAACATTAGAACTCCTCATGAAGAGGTAGAAAGACATGAACCCTCAATAGTAGGTCACTCTGACCACCTACGTAGGTTGGAAGAAGAGCTACGCATTGAACGAGAATGCATGGAAGATCTTGAGCAAGAAGAGCATAGGAAAATGTACCTACACTTACAAGAGCAACTCTCAAGAGAAGAAAGAGAGGAGCATGAGGAGCTAGCAGAAAGGCTAGCTCGAATAGATGCACACATAGCTAGTGAGAGGTATCAACATGGAAGGCATGTTGATTCTCCACAAGAGAGAGGCACCAGGAAAATATATGAGCACACCCACCATGCTCCACAACATCAACAACACCTAGACCCCGAGAAAATGCAATGCAATGAGGACCAGACAAGGATGGAGGATCAAGAACAAACCCATATTGAACCTCCAAACATGGTCATAGGAGATGAGTGTAGATGCCCGATTGGGGAAAACATCGGGCTACCTCCTTTACCACCATGAGATAACCTTCAGGAACATGAGATCATTTCCTTGAAGGCATACCAAATGCTCACCGAGAGAGTCAAGTCTCTCGAGAAGGACACAAGTGGACAAAATCCAACATTAGACAAGATACACAACCAACCTCTATGCCCATCAGTCCCAAGTCCCGCATATCCTAGGCACTTTGAGATGCCTAGATTGGATAAGTTTAAGGGAGAGGGAGATATGCAAGAACACATGACCAACTTCATGAATGCATGCTTCCACCTTAACAAATATGATGCCTTGATGTTGAGAACATTCATCATGATGTTCTTGAGCATAACAATGCAATGGTTCAACTAGTTGCCCAAGCATAGCATCACCGGCTTTGAGCAGCTGGTGAATGTGTTCCTAGAATGATTCTCCTTTGGAGCTAAGAAGAAGGTGAACTTGTCTGACCTAGCTAATTTGAAACAATACGATGATGAGCCAGTGATGGACTATGGGGATAGATGGAGAAAAATCATGGCAAAACTATCATTCTCCATCCCCATAGAGGAACTTGTAAGGATGTTCACAAAGAGTTGCACAAAACACATTTCCTTGCTATTGTAGCTATAGCAATATGAATCATTCGAAGAAGCCTTGGCCCAAGCCAAGCTTATTGAAGACATTAAGGTCGATGAGGGAGACCTTAAGCTCCACAACAAGAAATAATGGAGCAAGAACAATCAGAACAACAAGAACAAGCAGAAGCAGGCCAAGCCTACTCAAGTTAATCAAGTTGTATTAGCCACACCAAAGGAGGGGAATGGACAACAACCCTAGAATTATCAAGCTCACCCTCCACCAGCCAACTATGATCCGAAGAACAACCAGGGCCAAAACAAAGAGCGATGACCACCTCGTTACTACATGCCTCTAAATGAATCAATGCAATCAATATTTAATCAATTGAATGAGGCACAGAGGATAAGATTTCCTGACATACAACTTCTTGACCCTAACCATCCCAAGCCAAGGGGATACAGGGAAGATCAATATTGCCCATACCATAGGAGACAAGGGCATGACATCGAGAATTGCATCGGATTCAAGAATGTTGTGCAAAACATGATCGAGAAGGGAGAGCTAAAAGTTGACAACCCGCTAGCTCTCGATAACAGAGATATGGGTATATACCAGAACCCATTGCCAAATCACGAGGTCCCTAGAGATCAGGGTCCCCAAGTTAACCAAGTCTGGGTCGAGCCACCCATTCAAGGGTGCATCAGAATGGTCGAGTTGGTTAATGTGGCAACCAAGAGTCAGAGATATGGGCAACCATAGCCTCCAATGGCTCCCATCAATATCCTAACTACACCTCGATAGAGACAAGTGCATGAAAATCTTCCAAGTCCACCAATGAGACCTATGGTGACTGTTCAGAGTAGACTAGAACAAAATCTACAAATGACTCCAGCTAAGTTATCCATTTATGAGCTCATACAATAGTCCCCTAGGCACAGGGAGACTTTAATGGAGATTTTGAGATCAATCGAGCTCCAGCCCTAGAACCCGGATGCATTCACACATTTTGTGGGGCAAGTTCAATAATGCCAAGAGCCCATGATTCATTTTTATGATCATAAAATTAAGGTAGTCCCTACTACCTCAGTAGATCCACCTCTGCACATTATTGCATCAATCAATGATATTCCATTCAAGTGGGTTCTGATCGATACAGGCTCATCGATCAACATCATCACTACCAAGGCTATAGGGCACTTGAAGATCCCTAAGTCCAACATTATCCTGACTTCCTACACACTCAAGGCTTTCAATGATGCATTGTGCTCCACCATGGGTACGATCATTCTATCGATAAAAGTAGGACATAAGACCATCCCCATGATGTGTCATGTGCTAGAAGGGGTGATGCAATATAACATCCTTCTAGGGCATCCCTAGATTAGAGACATGCAGTGTGTACCCTCAATCCTGCACCAATGCATCAAGTATGTGCATGAGGGACAAGTCCACATGGTGCCATCCGATGAAGAGCCATTTAAGTACATGCATCAAGTCGACTTGCTGAGGGATTTTGTCCTTCCATCAACACACTTGTACATAAGGCCTTCATCCCCAACCATGCATCTAGGTAGCAAAAGCAGATCAGTGTGAGGTGACCCCTCCATGTCGGCACCACCGCCTACATCCAAAGCTACTAGCGCTTCTAAAAAGCCTTCTATAGATAAGGTAAAGGACAAATAGAAGCTGAAGGTATCCCTAGTGGAGGAAGGACCCAAGGAACTTCTGACCATAGCAACTATAGGGATCCCTACTCCCATGGAGGAGGAGCACTCCTAAGAAACCATCAAGGAGGTACCTCAACCTACCTCACCTGCATCATCAACAACATCATCTACACCATAGGTGATAATTCACCTAGCCAACATAACACTAGGTGAATATCTTGTGTAGAACATAATATTCATGCCAATCATTGAGTCTGCACAAGACATGGGATGACCAAGAGTCCCAAGTCTACCAGTAGGGATAGTGGTTCCCTTGGGAATGCCACCCAACCAGACTAACTTCATATATGTTGGGCTAGATTACGCCCACACTACTCCTGATCTAGAAAGGAATGAGGATGAACCTTTCACCATAAATGTTCATTATCTATCAAATCTAGAGTTCGCTCTAAGGTATTTTGAGTAGTGCCACTAGCAAGGCTATGGCTTAGGCCTATATGAGCAAGGGTGATGACTACCCTTCCAGCCATAGTACCAACTACCTACTGATAGGTGTGGTTTGGGCTATCAAATGTAGAGCCATGATGATTCTCTAGAAGTAGCCTTAGATAGGCTAAGCATTGGGTTCGAGGAGGACATCGACTGGAACCCCTATCACCCCCACACAGAAACCTTTGGGGTGATGAATGGGTGTCGATGGTCAATATCGCACCACCTGAGGTATATCACCCTGAATCCTCTCTTGAAGCGCCCCCATTAGGAGCCATCCTATGGGAGGAGGAGCCAATGCATGGCTATGAGTAAGAAGAGTATGATTATGTTCCAAGTGAGGATGAATATGGAACCAGCCTAGCCTACCATGGGCCTCGATATGTGCAAAACCTTACTTGGATAGGCCATATAGAAAGTGGTTACATATCAGATGAAAGTGAATGCATCTCAGATGAGGGTGGATACATGTCGAATGAGAGTGGCTATGATACAGAAGATTCAACTGAGATGGCCTTCATAAGACATGCACACCAAATGGTAGGGCCCATAGTAAATGCCAATAGTTTCTTCATAAGTGATGATGACTATGAAGATGAGACCAAAATGGCCTATCTTAGGCATCAATAGGAAAATCAACGCCCAACCCCATAGGCAGGAATGAGGGTTCTCCCACAAGCAATGATGACCTTGGGAATGAAGCCAAAAGGGCCTACCTTGAGCTTCACTTCCAACAAGTCAATATGCTTGTTGAACGAGAAGCGTTACTTCACACCATAGATCACAACCTTCACTTCCTAGGGAGACCAATAAACCTAGATGCCATCCATCACATGGTCAACCTGAATCCACCCACCTTTAGAGAGCAGCTACTACCAAATGATCCCATCATATCATCTATCCATAGACTAGATCCTGAGATCCCTATACCCCTAGAGCCTCATCATGAGTATGGAAGGCACACCCAAGATATAGAGTTCCACCCACATGGTCCTAGAGATCCCATTCCATCCATCAACATGATCTCCATTGATTTGACCACTCCACTCCATAACCCAAGTAGATCCTAAAAAACCATTGTGTCTTAATCTAGATGCTATTGATTGGGATCACATTGATTCACCCCTAGAGCCTAAATATTTCTTCCCTAATGAAGAGATGTTACAACCATTCCATTTTGCATCAAGTTATGCCCATGATGTCTATCATACTGGTCTCAACCTTGAGTCAGTAGGAACTATAAATCTAGTAGATGACATTCATTTAATCCCCACTCCTCACCAACTTGAGGATGGGTCCCATATGGAAATAGAGGAGACTTTCGAGGTGGACATCAGCAATGATCCCTCTCAACCAAAGAAAGTCAAGTTCAGAGAAAGCCTATCTCCAGAAGAATAGGCCATCATAATTCCTCTACTGAGAGAGAGACCAAATATCTTTGCTTGGACCTACAAAGACATGTCAGGGCTAGATCCAAAGTTGGTTGTCCACAACCTATCGATAGACCCCACGAAGAAGTTGGTCAAGCAAAAGCTTAGAAAGATGCATCCAACCATCACTTTGATGGTTAAAAATGAGTTGCAAAAACTATTGGATGTAGTCTTTATTGTTCCCATCGACTATCCAGAGTGGGTATCAAACATGGTGCCCATAGGAAAACCTGATGGAAGAGTCCACATTTGCATGGACTTCAGGGATCTCAACAAGGCAACCCCAAAGGATTCATTCTCATTGCCCAACATAGATGCTCTTGTAGATGCAACTACAGGTCATGAGATGCTCTCCCTAATGGATGATTTTTCTGGTTACAATCAGATTCAGATTAAACCCGAAGACCAACATAAAACCATGTTCACCACTCCATGGGGGACATTCTGCTACAAAGTGATGCCATTTGGCCTTAAAAATGTTGGTGCCACATATCAATGGGCTATGACATACATTTTCCATGACTACATGCACACGATCTTGGAAGACTACATTGATGATTTACTAGCCAAGTCATTGCTACATGAAGAGCATGTTGAGACCCTCACAAAGGTCTTTGATCACCTGATTGAGCACAATGTCAAGTTGAATCCCAAGAAATGCATCTTTGGTATGACTTCTAGAAAACTCTTGGGATTCATCATTTCTAAATGAGGCATCGAGGTAGACCCAACAAAGGTAAAGGCTATCCTGGAAATGGCTCTGCCCACAAACATCAAAGAACTAAGAAGCTTACAGGGCAAAGTAGCATCCATAAAGTGATTTATCGCACAACTATCGGACAAATGTCGACCCATGAATCGATTACTACACAAGGGAGTTCCATTCCAATGGGATGAAGAATGTCAGCAAGCCTTTGCTGAGATCAAAGAGTACCTAGAAACACCACTAGTTCTAGCTCCACCAAGGCCAGACGTGCCATTCTTGTTATATATATCCACTACAGATTTTGCTTTGGGCACCATGTTGGCTCAAAATAATGTGCAAGACAAAGAGCAAGTGATATATTATATTAGTCACACCTTGGTGAGCTACGAAATTGGATACACATACATAGAGAAGTTGTGCTTAGCGATGGTCTTTGCAACCAAGAAATTGTGCCACTACATGTTGAGCCATACGACATATGTAATATCCAAGCAAAATCCTTTGTAGTATATGATGAGCAAGACATATCATAATACACGTACTGCAAAGTGGATCATGCTATTGATAGAATTTGATTTGGAATTCATAAGCCAAAATTCCATCAAGGGACAAGTCATAGCTGATCAGTTGGCTGAGGTGCCTCTCCAGAATAGTAGGCCCCTTACCATAGAACTTCCTGATGATGTGGTCTTTGCACTATCAGAAGCACCCAAACTCGAAGAACCAGAAAATGAAGTGGACATGACTTTGTTCTTTGATGGTTCGAAGTGTGAGCAAGGAGGCGGTGTGGGGATTATCTTTTTCATGCCACAAGGAGCTCCAATGCCCTTGTCATTCAAGCTAGACTTCCCTTGCACCAATAACAACACCGAATATGAAGCCCTAATCTTGGGTCTCCAAACAACCATCACCATGAAAATCAAGAGGCTAAATATCTTTGGTGACTCCCTCCTCATAGTCAACCAGGTCAAAGGACTATTTCAATGTCGGGATCCAATCCTGAAAGCTTACAAGGAGCTTGTTGACACATATCTAGCCAAACTAGAATGGTACAACATCGAGGCAATCCCTCATTCATCAAACAGATTTGTAGACACCATGGCATCTTTGGGATCCTTGATCCCTCAGAATCCATCTGCCGATTTCACTACCATTCACGTCAAAATGCTCTCGCATTCAATGATCCAACATGAGGCCTTTGATAACAAGGAATCAATCAACATGATCCATATAGAGCCAGACCATGACTAGTTCTATAAAGCCAAAGACTTCTTAAAGAAGGCACCTTGGGGGTCCTTGATCTCTCAGGGTCCTATGGGGAATGGTACCACTATTCACCACAAGGTTGTTTCTCAATCTGCATTTGTGCAAATCGAATTGTAGGAGGAACAAGTCATCTTATCTATCGAGGTCATAGCCTATCAAGATTGGCTATCCCAATTGCAATATTTCCTTAGACTAGGAGTTGTCCCACAAGGACTATCGCATGTCGAGAGATGAGCATTCAAGTAGAAGGTGACTAGATATGTCTTTCTAGGAGGCATATTGTATCATCGAAGCTATGATGGAGTTCTCCTACATTGCTTAGAGCCCCAAGAATCAGCTTGGGTGATTTTGCAAGCTCACGATGGTACGTGTGATGGCCACTTCAATGACATGGCCATTGCCAAGTGCATTATTTGAATGGGCTACTACTGGCCCACCATGGAGAAGGATTATTGTGAGTATGTCAAGAAATGTATCAAATGTCAACATCATGCAAACCTGATGCACTTGCCATCTCAGGCCTTACAGCCCATTCAGGTGGCTTGGCCATTTTCTCAGTGGGGTTTCGATCTGATTGGAAATATTTCTCCCCCATATTTAGGCTGACACACGTTCATATTAATGACCATTGAGTACTTCACCAAATGGGTGGAAGTGATCCCCTTAACCTCGAAAATTGGTCCTCGGATTATGGAGTTCATACTTCATAATATCATTTGTCATTTTGGGGTACCTTTCAAGATAATCTCGGATAATGGTCCATCATTCAAAAACAAAAATGTGTGAGCTCTAACGACCAGATACAACATTCAACATAGTTTTGTGACACCATACTATCCATAGGCAAACGGGCAAGTAGAAGCCTCAAACAAGACAATAGTAGCCATCTTAAAGAAGATGGTGAAAGAAAATCATAAGGATTGGCATCTACAATTACCTTTAGCATTATGGGCTTACAGGACTAGTATACGGATGCCCACTAGGGCAACACCATTTTCACTTGTATATGGCACTGAGGCCATTATGCCCTTAGAGTTGGAGATTCTGACATTGTGCATCGCATTGAGAGAGTTCATCAATGATGACACTACATGACAAGCTCACCTGGATCAATTGACCCTCCTGGATGAACGATGCATCAATGCCCTTGAGCACCTTCACATTTACCAAGATCATCTAACATGAGCTTATAACAATAGAGTCCATCTAAGAGACTTTAAAGTTGGGGATCTTGTGCTAAAAGAAAACTAGCAGAACTCAAATCTACCATCGCATCTACGAGACAAATTTATGGCTAATTGGGTAGGTCCCTATATCATCTCGAAGAATATGGGGACTGGGGCATATCACCTAGAAATGCTAGAAGGTGTTGAGGAGCCAGAGCCCCTCAATATCATTCATCTGAAGGTATTTCACACATAAAACAACAAAATATCAAAAACATTCAAATAATTCCAAAATTCCAAAAACAATAGAAATCATAAAAATCCAAACAAATCAGAAAACATTAAAAGCAAAACAAAAGCTCCAAAGGCATCTTAAATCCCTTTGGTCAAATCACAAAAAGCTCCAAAGGCATCTTAAAGCCCTTTGGTCAAATCACAAAAAGCTCCAAAGGCATCTTAAAGCCCTTTGGTCAAATCACAAAAGCTCCAAAGGCATCTTAAAGCCCTTTGGTCAAATCACAAACCCCAAAGGCACCATAAGCCCTTTGGTCAAAATAAAAAAAAAGCACAAAAACAATTTAAAATCAAAATATCAAAAACATTCAAAATAATCAAAAGCTCAAAAACAATTGAAAGCATCAAAAATACAAAAATATTTGCATTAGCATTCCACATTTTGCATTCACTTAGTTGCATTGCATTAGGCATTTGCATCCATTACATTTGCATTAGATACATTTATGTTTGCAATCTTACAAATGACACCATATTTGTACATCAATCATGCATCTTCAAAATCCATCATCATCCATCACCCATGTGTGTAACTATGTTTTTCAACACAACCCCTCCTATTGCTATAAGGGATATACTAGGGTTTTTCGGTCACTCAACCATACCTAGTGGTTTTATCAAACTATGTAGAAAGTTATCTTTGCTTTTGATAGATGAGGTTTAGTTTTGATAGCACCTAGTATATTTCAGAATCCTATCACTAATAAAAACACTAAAATCCTAGTTGAAACAAGGGAAATATGAACGCTATAAAGTGGTATTAGGTATCCTAAGGTGAAAAGTTTATCTTGCTCATCCCCCTATGTGATCGGTTTGAAAATGTTGAGAATTGGAAAAAGGACAAGTTCACCCCTACCCAAAGAAATCCCTTGCTTTAATCAAAACAAGCAAAAATCCTGAACAAAGCAAAATTCAAAAACAAAATAAACAGTGATTATCATCACTACATAAATCCCTTGCTCAAAAAAAAAAAAAAATTCAAAATAAACAATGATTTTCATCACTAAATCATGAGCAAGTATCCCAAATAAATATGAAGAAAATAAGGGAGTATTGAACTTGAATCCCTAGAATTCTCAGCATAAATGAGCCATAAGGTATCCTTACGCACGATGATATGTCTATCACATTAGCATCTCGCTTTTGTATAGACCAATGTTTGCATGTGGAAGAGCTAGCCTTAGGTGTCCTATATTGCCTAGTGGTCTAATCCAACTGAGTCCAACTTAGGATCAGGATAAACATTTGAGGATCCCCAATACAACAATGGGCTGAATGAATCCCACTAGCACTAGGGTATGCTTATGTTCTATCTAATATATTCATTTGCACACATAGGGATAATGAGTATCTAGGTCTGCATAACAAAGCTTTATCCTTCAAAAGCTCTGTATGGTCAGTATACAACTTTTGATAGAGTAACTAGGGTGTTTGAGTCTCATGGAAAACCTCAAAAATCCCCTCATAGCAACAAATCATGCCATCAACAAATCATCATCAACTTTCTTTATGAGGTTTTGTTCATTAAAGGGTGTTCATGAAATAGGAAAAAACAATGATTTAAGAAGCTATAAAGAAAGAAAGTACATACATATCACATCATATCATCTAACATTGGAAGGTGTAAATGATTAATTCTTATTATAAGAGTTATTATTTATTCATGATTGATTTACATTCTGTGGTGTCACCCATTAGATTGTTAAACTCATATCACATGCATACCTTATGTTTTAAGTGATTAAAGCATACAGGTTCATTCCATTAGATCATCAGTATAACATAAAATATTCCATTTTCCATATCATAACAACATAAGGTTAGATGCATACAAACACATCAAAAGCAAACATGCATGTAACAATAAGCATTGCATCCATATATGCATCCATCATCATCATCTAGATCATGCTAGCTAAGCATCCACACATCATAAAACATAAGTCATAATATCCACATAGCATTAGATCATAAAATAATCCATCTACACATACACATCATAACATCTAAAGCATCACATCACATCACATAAAATCATATACTGCATCCATAAACATAAAATCATAATAATAATAGATACACACATGGTGAGTCTCAAAGTCTAGATATCATATAAAAGTGTATCCAAATAAGTACATGTAGGTACAAAAAGTGCCAATAAGGCTACAACTGTGTAGGTCAGCTGACCTTACACCCAAAAAGAAGTACAAAGTATCTAAGAAGCCATAGTGCTCAAGAGTGGCCTACACCACTAGTATCACCTCTATCCTCACCTCCCCCTCTAGGAGGCAGGCATAGAACTAGCACCCCTAGTCCGCTCTATCCTAGACCTAGTCCTATGGCTCGACCGAGCTGATGACTATCATGAAGTGCTCTGATCAGTCCTCTATGAACCTCCTACTCCAGGCCTCTCTAGTAGATGATCTCCCTGAAGCTTGACCTCATGCTCCAATGCCAGGATATAGGTAGCATCTTGGGTGCACTCCTCCAAATCATCTACTAACAATCCATGCAAGTGATAGATCTTCACACCTAGATCTAGACCACCAGGTCCCTAAGGCACTATAGGAGGTGGTGCAATCTAGCTTCGAGCCTCATCTCACTTGATAGTAACCTAGGCAAGCTATCTCTAAAGCTCTACAATAGTGGCATCCCTCTACTAAACCTAAATCTAGGATGTCTAAAGCTCAACCTCAACCTAGTGCAACTAAGCCCAGAGAGGAGAATCCTGCTCCTCAAGAGCTAACTCCTCCTCCTCCTAAGGGGAACCTACTCCTCTACAACTCCTCTACCACCTACTCCTACTACCCTACCTATCCCCAATCATCTATCCAAGCCCACACTTGCACCCATCAGGATCCTCAACCTCAGCCTCCTCCAAGGACCACCCTAGGTAGCCACCACCATACCATAATCACGTACCCCACCAGAGGGTGTACACCTCGTAACACTAGCATCAACCACACCAAGATCAACTATAGGAGGGTCATCCTCCTCTAACACTACTATAACTCAAGGTGGTGGAAGGTTCTTCTCTATGGCAATCTGATGATAGAAAACTAGCTCGAGAGGAACATCCTACTAAATCCCAAACTATCAGAGCACCCTAGAATAATAGAAGAACTCTCTAATACCAACCTTATGACCAATCAACCATCGATCATGGTGAGTCCTCACTATAAAACTAGTAGGATCATCCCAAGTAGGACACTCATGATAAGGTCTCCAAATGATATCACCAACTCTCAAACTAGTCAAGGATACCATGTAGTGGGACAACTCCCCTACATGAGGTTGACTCTTGCGCTCCTCGAGCACTCTAGGCCACCTAGATCCATAACACTAAACATCCCTATCTAGCATAGTAATCTCCACTAGAAGTCCTATAGGGTGATCAATCTTAATGTGCTCCCATCCCCAGACCTAAAGGAGCAAGCTACATGTAATACAGCTCATCCAATGTTGAATACGGTATAACTCATCATAGCACTATGCCAATAATGCACTCCCCTAGGCATAGATAATGGGCTCCTCACTATCAATCAAATCTTGTACCATCACTAAGAGGTTCCATGGGAACCTCAATCTAGAGCAGTTAGGTATAAGGCTATTGTAGATAACCATCAACAACATAATGTGCATTCGAGAAAAGACATCCACCTCATACCAACAAGAAATGAAGATCCCTCCTCGAGCGAGTATCCTTGGAGGTACGATAGCATGCCTCCCAAAGACCCTCATGAAACAAACACCTCATGCAGTAGTAGGAGAAGAAACAATGGGCACTCCATCAAAGGGGATCCCTGAAAATCCTGTAGACATCCTCCGACATGATGGTCATCTCACCGATAGGAAGATGGAAGGTGTTGGTCCTGGGATCCCACCGATGGGCCAGGGCAATCAAGTAAGCCTGATATGACATGATCATGGGTAGGCCGATGACATACTAGAGCCCATGAGCCTTGAAGCTAGGCCCACTCCATGTCATCCATCTCATGCAAGAGATCACAAAGCAGCTTTGGGTCCCGAGCCCAAGCAGACAAGATCTAAAAGTGCAATCTAATCTAATATGCATTTAAAACAATAAGAATGAGGATTAAATGCACCAAAACACACAGAACCATCAAAAAATTTCTCAAAAGTTCAAAAAAATCAATTAAAAAAATAAAAAAAATCAAGAAAAAATCAAAGGTTGCCTAGCCGCTCATGCCAGGAGCAACCATTAATCAGCCAAATTGAAGGCAACTTCCAATGGTCAAAAATATGACCATTGGGTTAAATCAAACTGCACCATAGCACACCAATAACTAGCGAGAGGAAGAGCGACATGCCAACGATGTTCCTCCAGGCCAAAAATAACAAAAAAATTGCAAAAACATAAAACTAAAAGAAACCCATCTACCTAAACCCTAAATTAAGCCTAACTATGGGTTAAATTCATTGCCAATAGGGTTAATGAGGTTCCTTTACCAAATTATTTAATTTGGTTCATTTTACCATAAAAAAGAGAAGGTTAGGGTTTAGAGAGGTACCCATAAAGCTCTGGCTCCTCCGCTTGTCGAAGCCTCACCCTACTCAACCATCATGTCTCTAGCAAATCAATAGTGCTCCACATCATAATCACACAAACACACCCTAGAGCTCCAAAAGCACAAATTGACAACTGACAACAATGATAACTCAAAACCCTAATTTTCCTTTTATTTTCCAAATTCACCCTGGCCACTACCAGCATCAATGGCCCAAAATTCTTACCACTAGACTCGACAATAGCCATAAGCAAAATTGGGGGTCATTAGACCTGACAACGACCAACAAATAAGGAAAATTTTCATCAAATTTTCACCACAAAGCATTGCAAAATGACCCATAAAAAGCACCTATTGGTCAGAGACATCCAAAATCTCAACAAATACCAAAAATTTGCATACATCAAAATCCAAAAATATCATAAAATTCAAAATCAAAAATCAAATAGCAACCAAATCCCAAATGAGCCTCGTACTCAGTTATTTGTTCTATACACTTGGTGATTGCAGTGACTAGCGCTCCATGCAACTCGGCAAGATGAGTAAATTACCATAAGGCCACTTGGGGAAAAATAATTATAGTAGAATTGAGACGCTTCCCTTCAAACCCGAAGAAGGCCATAATAGTCAGACCACCCCATGAGAGCGAGGATGCATCTCAATTCTCCTATAAGCAAAATAGTGAGTCAACACAAGCTAAATTAGAAGTGCTATCACCTTGATTCCCTAAGAAGGCCATTACGGCTGGACCACCCCATGGGATAAAGGTGTGCAATTACCAAATAGGGTTGAAGTCACACCTAGATGGGAACTACTCTATAACAATAGAGCAACCCTCTAAAGAGGTCCAAATATTTCATTTTGGTCAAGCGACTCATCGCTTCATTAATTGTCCTTTCCTCATCGACTCGTCACTTGAGGGGGTAGTCAAAATTTTCAACAATCATAATCAAAGTCAACAAAATATCATCTCGATCATGTCAGAGTTGCATTCATATTATGAATCATTGCCAACAACTATCATAAGCTTACCCTTTGTTAGGGCAAAAATCAAATATGATAGTTAAGTTTGTAGCTCCCCTCCCTTCGGACCTATAGTAGTACTGAAGCTACCCGATTGCTTGATGAGCGAGTGCAAACTTCCACAAATTTAAGCCTTCCATTCAATTGGAAGCAATGATTCTAGGATTCGCATCCTCCCGCATGACTAGGGCATCCTATGTTGATCAGATCAATGATCATCATCCAACCTACAATATGGCCCTAGGTGGTCTACTTTTTTGCTCCACATTATGTTTTGCTCATAATGCATCCCAAAAAGGGGCATCTATAGACACCTAAAATACATCATGTTTAGGAGACTACCCATATGGGCACATCCACAAACCATATGAACCCTCTTGGATCTCTCCAAGAGCAAGCAATGGTCCTAACCACTCAAACAAGGTAGTTCTACCCCATCCAGGCTTGGTCGCTCTCAAGAAGAGCGGCCAACACACCTAGCCATTGAAGACTACAATGACCACACCTGGCCACTGAACCTGATAGCGACCAGGGTCACACATAGTATAGCCATGAATACGAGCCCAGATCACGTAGTCTGACTACACCTTTGCATGGATAACGGGTGAATTTTGGTGAGCAACTCCCTGAGCTCCTCCTAACTACCCCTTCCATGCCAGTTTGGGACTGATGCTCCTCACCCAGGATAGTCAATCACATGCAATTTGGACTGAAGCTTCTCTAGGAAGCCAAAGTTCTAGATCTAAGAGGGAAGTCTACATATAGACTCTCCCATGAAAAGCAAAGGATCCATGAAGTTTCAGAGTTAAGCAACGAAGCCCTATCAAAATGGAGGACCAATCTTCAGCACTTTGAGGAGCATTGGAGCATCATTCGGTTGAGCTACGCCCATGCATCAATTGTCAGATTCACCATTCCCAACCACCAATCAGTGTAGGAGACACACTAGGTGACCCTTGAACATCAATTTTAGCAAAGAGGATAGTGCACAAATCCTTGAATCACAAGGAGGAGAGCTTCACATCATGGTCGCTATCTCGGATAGTGGCCCATAGGCATATCTTAGGGCATAAGTATTATTTCCTCTTTTTGTTAGCTTAGCTTTATTATTGCTTGATTTATGGCTTGATCATAGTTTAGATCTGGTTTCATTTATGCTTCTATTCCATATTTCCTTAGCTTATCATGCATTTATTATTCTGTTCATGTTCATATTTCATTATTAGTATCATGAGTATTCAGATCCGCTAACAAAGGCCTCGTCCGGAGAGGCGGCCCATCCTACTAAGCGTGCTTTGTTGTTTTCATGAACGCAGGTGTAGATCATCAGGACCATATTGAAGTAGCAGGAGCATAAAGATCCCTCCAAGACCAGATCTGGAGAAGGGGGCATCTGTAAGCCCCCATACAGTTTCGTGTGCGGGATCAGGAGGCCTGCGTAGATGCACCGTTCCCTTGTGGGGAATATATCCGATCGCTGCTCTATATTTGTGTAAATATTTGTATCAAAATGATGGGTATCCCTCAGAGGGATGAACTTGTAACCGAGGATTCAAGATATCAATAAATAAAGCATCTTTATTTGTTTCTTATTCTTCGTGTTGCATGTGCTTTCAGTATTTTCATTTTGTGCAAGTGGTAGCATACATAATAAATCAATATTGCAAGTAGGGTAGTCGGGGTGCGCATTTCCCGGGTTCGCACAGGTTGTTTTCATTTTTGTCAATTCTATTGGAAGTATTACATTATTTGGCCCATTTTTAAATATCAGTTGGTAAAAAGATTTATATTTTATATAACGTATGTATCAATATAAGAGAAAGTGCAAGTTGTCAATACAGATAATTAAGAGTCACATGATATGTGGCAAGATGATATTTTTGTCTTAATATGAGGAATATCAAAGGATGCATCTGCTAAATGTTTGAGGAGAGCAATAGTTAGAGTACTAAAAAGACATGTAAAATTATATACTGGATACAAAGCTCCATGCAGTGTAATCTATTGAATTCATTTTTTAAATATTTTGATATTAAAATTATTTGTGAAATATATTTGTGAGATATTTTTGTTATTCTAGAAGTGTGATTCATTGTTATTTTATGAGTGGCATTTATCTAATTTATACTTTATCTTGGATAAGGCTTTCTGTGAGCTAATATAGATGGAAAGCTAACAATAGTATCAGAGCTAGGGAGTTGTGAAAAGCCATGGTGCTAGATAAGATTGTGTGAGGGATTTGAATTACATGGGATAATCATCGCCATCTGATGACATGCCCTGATTTCATCTAAAAAATGGCTAAGATTGATTTAGAGCCACTATAGCTTACAACATCCAAGAGTGAGAAAAGTGAAAAATATTGAAGGAGATTGTTGATTTTATGCATTTTAATTTCAGCTAGAGACAAGGTAACATAGATCAAAAGCTAGGAGCTTAAAATTTGAAGCTATATGATGTTGGAAGATGCCTAAAGTTTGAATCTAGAATGCCAAACAAGCCTAAAATTTAAAACTAGAGGATGCCAACGTAGTCAAAGATAACACCTTTACATTCAAAAGTAATTTTGTAATACCTAAGTAATAAAGCATACCTATTTCTTTTGTCAAATACATGGAGAACAATAATGGTAATGTGTTGATTAATAGTGTGCAACTAAAGGTGGATGATTATATTTAGGTGGATGTTTTAAAAAAAAAGACACATTTATTTTTTTAACTTTTATGAAAAACGCAATCCTAAGAAAAATAAAACATGGATATTAATATTTATATTTGAAGGAAAAAGAACATTCAACATTTAGGCAGCCGATTATATTTTTATTTTCTGTCCTATTACGGGTATCTTTGGCATCTTGTTCTATTGCCTTATAAACCAAAAATATCGCATGAAGAACATTAATGGTTTTTTATGGTATTTATGTGAGTGAATAAAATTCTAGTGGATAGTAATTTTATACTTCTATTATGTTAACATTGTTAACATTTGCATACTCATTCCAATGGGTAAACTCATGCAGAAATAATTGGATTTAAGGAAGACAATACGAGTAAATATGCATAGAAAGCAACAAGTGGAAGGAATAAATTTGAAATAATTTGTTAGTTGTTAGAGTATATTACATTATTTGGTACGTTAGGTTTAGTCTTTACTTTATGCAATGTAATAAGTGCACAAATGTGCATATTTTTAATAATGTAAATGTGCACATTTTTCCATGTGCACATTTGTCCATGTGTACATGAGTCCATAGAATAGGATAGTGAAGAGTTATATTACAAGTATCCAAAGGATAGCCAAGAGTCACAGGATATGGAAGAGTCATAGTCATCCAAGAGTCATTGTAGAAAGGCTATTTACACATGCTATAACCTTGAGTTATATGTCACATACTTGATACATTCCAAGAATTGTACTATTTTTATGAGGTTTCATTAATAGCTATTCTATGAGTTATTTTAGAAGTCTTTTATGCTATTTAGATGTTTCTTACATTACCATTATCTTAATTATAACTTTGGTTGTATTTCCCTTAAAGTCTATCACCTCAAAATCTCATAGTGGTATCAGAGCTACAAGGGACCACCATTACTATCACCTTCTTGCATCTTTACAAATTGGACTTATCGTTGTGCGTCACTACATGTAAATGCCATCACAAGGGAGTTTGATAGGAGATAGGGAGATTGCATTTACAAGAATTTTGAAAATTGATTTGGCTAGAGTCTTTCCACAGAGTTGGAGGAAAACTCGTGAAGACTAGGACTCAATATAGATTCCACTAGTTTAGAAGATTAACTAGTGAATATTGTTATTTTTAGATTTTTAGATTTGGATTATCATCTTCTAATACTTTGTTGCAGAGAAGAGTTGATTTAAAGAAAGTAGATATTCTTCCTATAATAGATAGGAAGAATATCTACTTTGGAATTTATGTATTACTTGTAGCAACAAGTTGAAGAGACCCAAAGGAGGTCCCATTAAACAACTTTAAAATTTGGAATATTGAAGGACTAAAAAGATCCTATTGAAGATTTGAGAAGCAACAAAATCAAGAAATCCAAGAAAGGGATCTTGTTGCAGAATTCTTATAGCTGGGAGATTGAAGAATACCAATGAGTGATCTCAAGAGAATTCATAGAATAGGAAGAAGGCTAGAGAAAGCCTCATTATAGAGTTGAAGGAGTGGACATTGGAGGAGATTTGAAGAAGGTTCATGATAGGAGAGTGCAAGCAGGAGAACTTCTTGAGAAGAAGACTTAGGGACAATCGTTGCTATTCGACGATAAGCCCAAAAGGAAGAAGATAGAGAAGGAGGTCAGAATTTTTGAAGATAGAACTCAGTGAGAGCTAAGGAGGAAAAAGAATATTGAAGAGGCCACCGATTTGAGAAATCTGAAGATAGCCATTGAGAATTTGAAGGCTGATTTATAAATATAAGGATTGCTATTCTTTTTTAGAAGAAGTTGAAGAGACATAGGACAATGAATTGAAGGAGAATTTGGTATAAAAATAAGGCAGCAATTTGGAGAACTTCGAGGCATATTTGAGAGAGTTTTCTGGGTAGTGAGCAAGTTGATATTTGAACAAAAATTAGAGCTGCAAAATTGATGACTTTACAGTAGCAAAGTGAAAGGAGGTAAAGCTGCAAAATCTACAAGATTGACAACATAATGGTGAATCAAATCATCAAATAAATCAGTTACACAAGGAGGATGAAAGGTATGTGATATTGGTGCAATATAAGTTTTCTATTTGAGCATTTAAATTAGTTCTACTTTAAGTTTCTAAAAGCATCATATTAAGAGCTATTGAATTCAGCAAAATATAGTCTAAAATTAAGAGTCTTCAAGCCAAGGAAGGAGGTAGTATTTTCATCTTAGAACCAACAGAATAAAACCGTAAAGAGTGAAGTTAGAGTTTGCTTGAAAAGGAGAAATAAGAAGGAAAGAATACTAATAAAGATTGTTATTTTTTGCAAGCTTACAAAGTGCGGGAAAGGTAGCTGAAGGGTCACAATAGAGCACCCAAAGTGAGTAGAAAGAGCCACCAAAGAGAAGATAGAGTGTTCTTTTTGAAGCACCATTTATGAGAGCAAAGCGACGACAAAACAAGCACTCAAATAGATTTATGAAAATTTTACCAGGATAGTATTTATTGAGCATTATAGATCAATAAATCAAGGGCATTATAGATCAAGCCATGAGAGAAAATTTTACACAGCCATCGGTACCAAAGGCATTATAGATCAATCCCTAAGAAAGTGAGCATAAGAAGAGATAAAATGTAGGCACAATTGTTTGTTTTTAACTCATGCACAAACTATTCATCGTCAAACAATACAAGCTACACACAGGTCGAGGGAATCAAACACAGCGAAGATAGCTTGGACCATCATTACCAAAACCAAGGCTTGATCCAGTTGCATCACCAACTAGTGAAAATAATGCAATTTGAATAGTCTTAGGTGTATAAAAATTTGGAGGATCTAAGTCAATAGTAGTAGGTGAAACGATCAATTTTTGGAGTACCTGTTCAATGTCTCCAGTTTTGTGACGATGGTTAAGTATTTTATGATATTTATATTTTTCTTAGATTATCATTATCTTAGTTATATATTTGGTTGCATTTCCCTTAAATTCTATAGCTTTGAAAGCTCACATCAGTTACATTGAATAATGAAAGCATTTCTTTCTTTAATAAATAGATGGATATATTAAGATGTCCATATTCCAAGTACTAAAGAATAAGTCTGTTCATCAAAATTATAAAAAAAATTATTGAAAAAAATAAATGATATTAAGGGTAAAAATTATTCAAGTGGAATGGAATCTATTTAATTATTATTTAATGAAATAAAGAATAATTATAAAAAAAAATGAGTGAAGGATAAAGGAACATGAATTTAATATAAATAAATAAAAGGAAAGGGGTGAAAATTATTGAAGGAAATAATAGTTGCAAATCTTACTACAGTGGTAATGGATTTGGCCTCTCTTTGAGATGTCCAAGGTTTAAACCCCACTTAGTATGAGGGGACTAGGACCCCTCATAAAAACCTGTCTAAACTCATTGAAAAATATGTCCAAAGTTCAAACCCCACTTAGTATGAAGGGACTAAGACCCCTAATAAAAACTTGTATAAACTCACTAAAGTACCAACAAGGACACCGCAATGGAAAAAGGCATTGGGATCTTCTAGCATAGACCCAAGTTCAATTCATGGGGAGGGTGACCTCCAATTTGCTCCAAATTTTCAACCTATTCAAAAAAATTATTGAAGGAAATAAAAGTAAAATTTGTTGGGAGATATAAGAAGGTCCAAAATTTGAATTTTTGATTGAATTGAAGGAAAAAAATAATTTTGGATTTATAAGGTTTTCAACTTCAAAGGAAATTATTAAAATGGAAAATACAATAATTTTATTTTCCAAATCTCAATTATTAAAAGGGCCTAATTTTACCCCATGGAAAAATAAGATGAGGTCAATACTCATTGTTGAAAAACTTTGGGATGTGGTGAATGAACAAAGTAATGTTCTAGAAGATAAAACAAGAATTCAAAAATTCAAATATGATGATGCTAAAGCTTTTATGTTAATTTTTTCTACATATCTTATGAGATTCATACACACATTCGTGAAGTAGAAACTTCAAAAATTGCATGGGAAAATTTGTGTAATATATTTGAAGGAAATAATGAGGTAACCATTTTACACCTACAATAATAATTGTAAGCACTAAAATTTCATGATGGAGAAAACATAGAACATTTTATTTGAAGGATATTAAAATTAAAATTAAAATTGGATACTTTAGAATAAAATGTTAAAGATAAGCTCCTGATTTTAATTGTACTTAGAGCACTTTCTATATCATTCAAAATAATGGTCACATCTCTTCAAGTATCAAACAAAAAGGTTTCATTTGAGGAATTAATAAATATTCTTCAATAATATGAACTTGAAAATCAATTGAGAAATGAGTCATCCAATAATGCTCTTGTATTAGCAAAAGGATCTTTCACTTCATCACAAAAACAAAAACAAAAGAAGTATTGTCATATTTGTGAAAAAAGATATAATACAAAATCTTGTAAGTATAATGCATTGACTAGGAAGAATCAAGACCAAGAATCTCCTAAAGGGAATCAAAGAGGTCAGAGTAATCAACAAGGGTATATTGCACAATCAGAATGTGTACACAAGACTCTTATGGTAAATCAAAAATTTATGTTATCAAGTAATGAGGATGACTTGGAACCTATGACAGTAAGTGCATGTTGTGACATAGAAAGAAAATATATAGAGTGCAGCTCAAATAATTTCAATATAATTCATGTTGGTTAAAAAAAGCTTATATTGTCAAAAATGATAGTGACATGGATTCAAATGATGACAAGGGTAGTGATGCTCAAATTTGTCTTGATATTGAAAAATAATTAGTGGGATGATGAATTTGGTTATTTTCAAAGGTATACTAAATAAATTGGTTCAAAATTATTAAATAAAATGGGATACAAAGACACTAGTTTGGGAAAACATGAGCAAGGAATAAAAGAGCGAAATGTTTCAAATATAAGACCAAAATGTGAAGGTGTTGGATATACAAGACAAACAAGCAATAATAAATCAAGAAATAAATTTATGATAAGAAATGGTGATATTAAATTTGTGATAAGGACTAATAAAATGAGTAACAATGAAGGAAAACAAGAAATATTTTTTATTGATTGGTAAAGGGGTTTTGAAAGGATCCCGTAACCTTTTACAAAATAGAGTCAAATTGAAGAACTACTCCTTTGTAGAAACACAGAAAAAATATTTCATTATGAATATTTACAAAAATCCATTAGCAAAAATTAGGAAGCCTTCGTAGGGATATGAAGGATTAACCAAATAAACCCATCCAAAAAGAGACCCACGCAGGGGTAAGCCAAGAGACAAAAACAGAGAAATGCACACCTGGAAGCCAAAAAGAAACCCACGCAAGGGCAAATCGTGATATATAAAATAGAGAAACAAACACCTAGAAGCACAAAAAAAACACCAGAGAGCCTAAAGGTAAACTAGATGTTAGGTTGTCCAGTTTTGCGGCCATCCCTGGTTGCACCCACCAGGCTCTTAAATTCCTTCAAGTCCTTGTATTCATCTAGGATAGTCTCTTCCTGAGAGAGAAAATAGGATGCCATACTGACCGCTCTCCCCAGGGCCTTCATAATATCATGGAGGTCCTAGAGGTGGCCTCTTTCAGAGAGATTAGGCCAACATGAAACTCTAGAGGCCATCAAGGGGGAGGCTTGGCGGAAGTACCCTCAAGAGGGTGACTTTTCTTGGGTGCAGTCTCTTGTTTGACCTGAAAGGAAAGAGAGTCATCAGAACAATCATTGTCAACAACAATGGGAGCCTTACATTTTCCACTGCTAGCTTTGCCCCTGGTGGAGTGATGGGTGCCCGGAGCTCCCTCCAATTTTGCATCGAATTCAAGGGTTCGATCGATTCTAGGATACGCAAAAGTATTCCCACCAACTCTACCAGTGTCATCCATAGGTCCCATGGTAGATACCACCACTCCCATGGGTCTGTGAGTTTGATGATAAAAAATGTATCTATAGATTAGCAAATGAAGATATTTGTGCAAGGGGAATGATGAGATCCCTCTCTTGATATTCAGGACCGATCATTCGATAGACCAAAAAAATTACTCTAGGATGGTGATAGTTTTCTTCCACAAGTGGTTCAAGAACACCAAATGGAAGCTCCTCAAGACCGCTCTGTAACTATCTAGTGTGAAGTACTAGAGGATCGTCACCATCACGACATCCCACAAATTTGAAAGAGTATCCTACAAAATTCCACCTTTGTCTCTACCTAGGGATTCTCTATGATCCTAGAAGAGAGCCAGCTCACCCTGGAGCGATTGCTTCTCTCTGTTAATAATATTTCCTTTGTTTGGGATCCCCATGATCTTAGCTAGGAGGTTAGTGATAACTTTGAAACTTAAATCATGGATGGCGACATGTCCTCCATCCCATTTTTACATAAAATCTAGGGAAAGGTTAGGTTCATGGCTATTAAAAAGTTACAATAAATTAAGGAGACCATGGTCTCGAAAGATATCTTTGACGAGAGCAGTAAGGTAAAGTGTTGAGGGTTCAACTTCGGCCATCAAAACAAGGCTTGAAAGGATGAGGGCAGCAAAGGAAAATGCACCAACTCATATTGGATATTGGGGAAATATAATGATATGAGGGGTCAAAAAGTAGATAATAAGAATATAGAGGATCATTCCAAAACACATCTCCAATTGCAATGGCATAGAATATGTAAAAATAGCTTTGTAAAAGCATGGGAAATGATGGCACTTGGGTTGGGAGTAATTGGCATGGATGGATTAACACAAGCAAGGAGAATCCAATAGGAAGGAAAGACTAGATATCGGGAAGCATAGGTCAAATAAAAACATCCTCTCAAGGGAATGGTGCCAGATTCGAATGCAACTATTGTCAATGTTGAAAATACTCCATCGATGATCATGAATACCTAGCATGCAATATATCGAGGCAACAAATTGATGATTTTTGAAGCTCCTAAAACAATTGGAAATATCTATGGAAGTAAAAATGTGGGGAGCATCACCACCAATGCTAAAGGTGAACATGGACCAAATTCTGATGAGATTGGGTTTCACAAGGGTAGCCACCTGTAAGTGCCAAGTCGAAGGATAATCCACATGGTTCTGATGAGGATTGGCAGAGTGCAAGGTTGGATGATGAAGTTGTCTCACATTTACCCAAAGGTGAATCTACCAAGGGTTCCCACAAAAATTATTGACAATAATATTTTGGTTGGTGACATTAACATCATGAACTGACGCATGTCCCATGTCAGAGCTTCTGCAACTCCAGAGATAATATTTTTCCAAAGTGTGAAGATTATACAACCTTTTAAAAGTGACATCAATAGTGAAGTGCAAGGTCGCATCCTCATTATATTCCTTGGGGTGTTCCATATGAGTAAAACTCGTGTTGGGTCTTCCACTCATGGTGTGACTTATCACATGATGGTGAAATATTTGAACATAGCTCCACGTGGAGTAAAGGTGATCCCACCAAAAATCTTGACTAAGAATAGGGGTCTTACTAAGAAATAACATCTAGAGCATTGATGTCATTGAGGGACAGAGGGAAAAGGTCTCTCTAGACAGTGAGACTCAGTTTAAAAATCTCCATTTTTACAAGGAGATCAACAACACAGTTTCCTTCACGGAGAACATGATTAAAAGTGACACTCATGAAAGAATTCATTAAACATTTTTCTTTAGAGATCATGTTGGAAATATTCCAAGAAACAAAGTGAGTCAGATAGATTTTGGATGATATTTTTGGAGTCTCCTTCAACAACTAATTTGGAACACTACATACTATGAATGAGAACAATACCTTGATGAAGTGCTTGAGATTTCACAAAATGACTAGATTGATGTCCCAAATTTTTAGAAAAGGCCAAAATGATTTTCCCTATGTGATCTCTAACAATTCTCCCAGCACTAGTAGGCCCAAGATTCCCTTTTGCAGCTCCATAAAAATTTAGTTTGAAATATCCTGGAGGAGGGGAGACCATTTGACCAAAGATCGATCAACCTTCAAAGAAGGAGGGAGATTGCAATTGGGAATCTTAAGAGAAGAGGCCAACAAAATTCAAAATTGGGTTCGATTTTACCATCTCCATGAGTGATAGATATATTCTCAATAGCTACGTGAAGGATTTTGGAGAACACATACCTAATATCATCATTGAAAGCAGAGGAATTACATTCAGACCAAATCTACCAGAGAAAGTGAGAGAGACAAAAGGACCAAAAGATGTTGAGGTAGAATATTTTGAAATAATTAGGCCACTGAACACACAAATCACTTAGGATAAAGATAAAAAGAATCTTATAATATGGAACAGATGTAGTGGATATGGATATAAGATAAAGAAATATTGGAATCTCCATTGTTGTAAAATTTGTGGAGGACAAGATGGGAGCAGGGGACATCCCAAGGGATGTCCTGATCTACTTCCCTACTTCCTCCTCCCCTAGCTCTTTCCCATTCCTTTGGCACTTTTTGGATCCTCTTCTCTACTGACTCTGGCTGCAAACGATCTCCTTGGGGTGGGAGGTCTTTTTTTTACTTATCTGCCCCTTTCCTCACCAGTTTAAGGGTTTCCTTCCTATGCTTCTAGACTGTGATGTCCTTGGATCCATCCTAGTGCCCTTTTTTTGTGCTTCAAGGATTCCTTTTCCCTTCTAATCTTTGGGATGTCCATGGGTCTATCCTTGTGTTTATTTTTTGTGCTTCAAGGATTTTTCCCTTCTGCTCTTTGGGTTATCCTAGTTTTTTGTAGGTTTCCTTTGTGGTGTGGCTCAAATCTGTCCCAATTCCTTGGCACTTCCTAGATCCTTCTCTCTTGGATGTCTATGGTTGTAGATGATCTCCTTGGGGTGGGAGGTCACTTTTTCACTTGTCTAACCTTTTCCTAGCCATTTTGTGGATTTCCTTCCTATGCCTATGTTCTGGGATACCCCTAGGTCCCTCCTTGGGTTTTTTGTAGTGCTTCTGGGATGTCTTTTTCTTGTTGGTCTCAAATATGGCCCAGATCTGTTGCAAGTTTCTTCTTGGAGCTAATTTTCAATGGTTCTTCGATTACAATGCATTATGGCTTTGGGAGCGCTTCTTGAGTAGGTTTTCATAGTATCTTTTTGGCCTATGGGGGCCACTTGTTTCTTTTTGTGGATCTTCTCTTCGAGTACCTAGATATGGTATACTTGGTGGGTTCTCAATGTTTTTCTTGGCTTAGGGTGGCCTCTATTTTTTTGGTTGATGAGTTCCTGCTAGTCTTCCTTTTCTGGTTCCTTAAAGCTATTCGGTGGTGGATTTGGAGGTTGTCTTGGGTTTCCTACTATAATTTTTGATCTGGGGTGGGCCCTGTGCTTATTTTATGCAGCATGTTCACCTGTGGCTCCTTCATCTCATATCATTAGGACCTTCTCACTACCTCTTCTACTTCCTTTGTTTCCTCTAGTTTTCAAGTTGTCTAACCTCGCATGCAATGGGATTTCATGGCCTATGGAAATCCTCAGTTTTGCTACTCCATTTTCCAAGCCTATGAGGGATGTTGTTCTGGTCTAGTTTTCAATGTCTTTATGTTTATCCTGGACTTCTCTAGATGGATTGATCCATCTCGATGCTTCCTTTGCTCCATCCAGCTATTCAAGATGGTCTTCTTTCTTGGCATATTTATTTTTCGATTTTTCCTTGGTGGGATACCGGTTTTTGGTTTTTCCCCTACGTGGGATTTTTCAATTTGTACTCTTCCTACATAGGCAAGAATTTCATTTTTCCTGCTTTAGGTAGGATGTTCAATTTTCTCGTTGGGTGGGATTTTTCAAATTTCCTGTTGGGTAGGATTTTCAATTTTCAATTTTCCCATTGGGTAGGATCTTTCAAATTTTCCCATTGGACGGGATTTTCAATTTTTTTGTTGGGAAAAATTTTATAGGCTATCCTTTGGCCTTTCCTTTGGCCTATCCTTGGGCCTTTCCTTTGGCCTTTTATTTTGTCTGGTGACCTTTTGTAAAAATGTTTTGGGGCCCCTTCAAAACCCTTTTTTAATGAAATTTTAACCTACCAAAAAAAATTGTGGAGGACAATCATTCTTAAAAAGTTTGTCTATATTAAAAAAGAAAAAAAAAACAAATTTAAAATAGATTGTGGATGGATAAGTATAAATGAATGGGATAAGATGAAAATATTGTTGTATGGTTTCTACAAGAGGATGCCAAGTGTGATGAAAAATTAATTTTTTTTAATATAAATAATGATATTAGTCTTACCATGAAGAAATATGAAATGGTTGATTATGTTGAACTAAGTGTGAAACTGAGAGGGGGGATGAATCAGTGTGTATTAAAAATTTAATCCAACTACGAAATCAAATCAAAACAAGTAATCACACAAGCATGCATCACATAACACTAGATTTATAGTGGAAATCTGATGTGGGAAAACCACTGTGCCAATGGACTGTTTGGACTCCCATCCAAATCTAGCCTCAAAAATATTTTGTCTTTACAATATTTTTGTAGCACCAACTGTAGAGAATGGCACCAACCAACCTAGACTTCAACAGCACCAACTGCAGAGAATGGCACCAACCAACCTAGACTTCAGCAGCACCAACTGCAAGGAGCACCGACCCCTATTGCCAAGCACCGACCCAACAAATTTAAAAATCTCTGATAAAAGTTTTAAATCTCATAAAAATACCCTAAGTGGTCTAGCTCACAAATATTCTCCTCTAAAATCTTATGTCTAACCTTTTCAATCTTCTCAACTCTACACATTGATTATCTCACACCTTCACAATTTTTTCAATCAAAGTGCCAAAGAAAAAAATTCTTTACAACATGAACCGGTAGTCCTTTCTCCAAAAAACCCACTTCTCCCTTTTCTTTTAAAACATATATATGCTTCACATTAAAAATTGTAGTTTTTTTTTTCAATTACACAAAAGTACCACTCAACTGTTATATTCTTAGAAACTGCTAAAATTGCCAAAAAGAGCTGACAGGCCTTTTTTTAATAGTCATAACTTCCTCCTCAAATTTCCAAACGGGCTAAAAATTGAAAAATATATTCTTGGATAAACCAACTACCTTTGGTTTAAATTTTAGATTTTAAATATTCATGAATTATTTACAGTACCTCCGACAAAGTGGCCTCTGACGTTGATTTTACACCTATCACATAAACTGGAAAAAGTGCTCCAGAGTCATTTTGCAATGCTCACTGTTTCTTCTTTCGGACTCCATTTGGGCTGAAATGTAAAACTTAAGCTCTAAATATATCTAGCTACCTCCAGTAAAATATTTGAGGTCTAATTCCTCATGGATTACTTAATATTCATCCCATAAAGTGACCTTTGACGTAAATTTTACACTTGTCACAAAAAGCATGAAACTGGTCAACAATGCATCAACAAAGCAACCAGCCGTTCCAACACTGCAACCACACTTTCTAATGATCAATAAACCTCCAAATAGTATCTTGGGTTGTCCAAAACATTCCATTGACATTGTTGCAACTTTGACGATTTTTGCAACTTTGACAATTTTGCTACTTTGATAACTTCTTGATGATTTTTGCAAATTTCCATGAAGAGCATGTAACAACTTCACTCGAACATCAAAAACATCCTCATAAGCATTGAACACCACTATACATACTTTGAAAAACCTTCGAAATTTTGTCCATTGCATCAACATGTCCATCTGAGTGTGTTGACAACAATGAGAATACTATCGCTGCACCTTGCTCAACAATCTCCCCCTTTGGAATTGTTGGCAACACACGCACAATTTCTTGTCAATCTTATCCCCATTTGACAACAAGACCAAAGTACTACTGCAAACTCCCCCTAAGTCCATGCACAACATTCTCATGCAAAAATTATTACACTTAGCAAGAATCACAAACCTAAGCAAAAAGATAAACAAAGACATAAATGCTCCCCCTGAGAATGTGGCCCCGATAGCTAGTCAATGCTTGGGAAGTGTGACCACTCCCAATTTCTTCTGAAGGTACTCAAAGACTTCCTTGGGCAATGGTTTGGTGAAGATATCTACTACTTGCTTTGTTGTTGGAACAAAATCCAACTTAACCTCACCTTCCGCAACTTTCTCCTTCAAAAAATGGTACCGGATAGCAATATGTTTTGTGCAAGAATGCATAATCGAATTCTTTGAGATATTGATTGCACTTGTATTGTCACACATGATCGATATGGGCTCACTAAAATTTATTCCAAGATCCTTCAAATTTTGTTTCATCCAAAGTACCTGTGTACAACATGATGTCACTACAATATACTCTACCTCTATTGTGGATAATGAGACTGACTCCTACTTTTTGCTATGCCACGCAACAATATTATCACCAAGATAGAATGCACCTCCACTAGTACTCTTCCTGTCATCTAAAAATCTTACCCAATCTATGTCTGAATATGCAATAAGGGTGAAGTCCTTACCTTTAGGATACCATAACCCATACTCCATAGTACCCTTGAGGTATCGAAAAATCCTCTTCACTATTGTCACATGAGTCTCCTTGGGACTAGCCTAAAATCATACTACCATGCATACTACCTATAAAATATCTGGTCTAGTAGCTATCAAGTACAGTAAGCTTCCAATCATGGATCTATACATAGTTTGATCAACAGGGTGGAGAATTGTCATCCTTGCTCAACTTGCAACCTGTCGTCATGGGAGTGCTAACTGGCTTGCAATCCTCCATTGTGAAATTTTCAGCATCTCTTTCACATATTTAATTTTAGAAATAAATATACCCTTATCATTTTGATTAACTTGCAATCTGAGAAAATACGAAAGTTCATCAATCATTGACATTTTAAACTCTTTCTACATCTTATTTGCTAAATGTTTACACAACTCATCTTTGCTTCTGCCAAATATGATATAATCTATGTATACAACAACAACAATACGATGATCATTTTCTATTTTGACATACAAATTATTGTCCAACATACCTTTCTTGAACCCTTGCTGAGTAATATAATTGTCTAGCATTGCATACAATGCCTGGGGTGCCTGTTTTAATCCATATAATGCTTTCTTCAACTTGAAAACCAAGTTGGGATCATCACCAAGCTAAAAATCGTCTGGCTACTCAATATAAATCTCTTCTTCAATTTTCCCATTCAAAAATACTGATTTCACATCCATTTGATAAACTTTGAAATTCTTGTAAACTGCTAAAGCAAGAAATATTGTAATTGTCTCTAGTCTGGCCACAGGTCCAAAGGTTTCCTCGAAGTCAATACCTTCAACTTGTGCATACCAATCTTGCTTTGTTCCTGACTACCTATCTGTCTTCATTTAATTTTCTCCGAAAGACCCATTTAGTATCGATTACATTTTTATTTACGGGTCTTGGTACTAACTCCCAAGTCCTATTTTTCTCGATCTGATCTAATTCTTCATTTATTGCCTTTACCCAACTTTCATCTTTGCTTGCTTCGAAAACATTTTTGGGCTCAATGCTAGATAGTAAAGAGTAGTTACTTACTAATATTCTTCTTGTTTGAACACCAACTATGGGGTCTCCAATTATTTGCTCTCTAGGATGATCTTTTTGCCAGCTATCTATTTTGAATTTCTTATTTTCTTCCAATTTTGAATCACTTTTCAAATCCTCTGAGTCAATTATTGGTTTCTTTTATGTTTCCTCTTCCTCATATCCTTCTTTGACCTCTTCATAAATTGGGTAGTTCTCTTCATAGCTAATTACTCATTCACTTTCTTCATCAAATTTAACATCGACACTTTCCACAATTTTTCTTAGCCTCTTGTTGTAACATTTGTAAGCTTTACTTTTTGATGAATAGCCAAGAAAAATACCTTCATCCGCTCTATATTCAAACTTACCAAGGTTTTCTTCAGTTATTTTGATGTAACACTTGCTGCTAAAAATTTTAAAATATCTTGATGTTGCCTTTTTACCGAACCACAACTCATAAGGAGTTTTTCTTTCATGCATCCTCAACATGCACCCATTTTGGATGTATACTGTCGTATGGACTACCTCTTTCCAAAAAAATTCTGCTATTTTACTCTCAGTCAACATAGTTCATGCCATTTATTGCACTGTCTTGTTCTTTCTTTCTACCACACCATTCTACTAAGGTGTCCTGGCTGCTGAAAACTATCTCCTAATGCCACATTTTTCATAATACTCTGTGAAATCCTCTAAAATGAACTCTCCTCCTCTGTCTAACCTTAAACATTTAATATTTTTTCATGTTTGATTCTCAACTTGGTTTTTGAAAACATTTAATATCTCAAAATCTTTTTATTTATGCTTCAAAAACAATACCCATGTCATCCTGGAATAGTCATCTATACACAACATGAAATATTTGTCACCATTTATGCTTTGCATTCTCATGGGTCCACATAAATAAGTATGTACTAGTTCCAAAGGTTTACTTGTGTAGTAATATTTTGTTTTAAATGAGACTCTAGTTTGCTTCTCTTTTTGACATGAAGCACAAATGCTATTTGATGGTTTGCCAATGGTGGGAATATCTCCCACTGCTTTCTTTGAACTGATTTTTACTAGGTTTTTAAAACTGATATGACCGAGCCTCTTGTGCCACAACCAATTCTCTTCTTCTTGTCCAATCAAGCAAGCTCATTCTAAAGTATCTGAGAGAGTGTACATGTTGACATATGTCCTTGATCCAGTTGCTATCAACTTCCCAATGTTTACCTTTCTGATTTCACAGCCCTACTTCTTAAAGATCACATCATGACCTCTATCACAAATTTGACTTATGCTCAACAAGTTATTCTTTAGACCAACCACAAAAAAGACTTCTTCTAACCTAATTTTTCTGTCACTGATCTTAACTGAACCTCTACCAACTATATTAGCTCCATCATTGTTTCTTAATTTCACTAAACCACCTTCATATTGCTGCAACTTCTCAAATTTATGTTTGTCACATGTCATATGACTAGAGCATCCACTATCAAGTATCCATGGTGCGAATTTATTTTGTGCTTTAAATGTCATCTGTACGATCAAGGATTCCTTTTCTTCCTTAGGTTGTTCTTTTTCTTTCCACTCCGGTTTGATTACAGTTTTGGGCTCTTGTTTTAGCTTCTTTTTTTTAGTAGCTTGTGCATGTTTTTCGGGAAATTTTCTATTTTGTCTTATTCCATTTGGCTGAAATTTTCTTCCCTAAAATTGATTTGATGTAAATGTGCTTCTACAATTTCTTGCAATATGCCCAAAGTTATGACAGTTATAATATTCTACTGTATAATCCATCAAAGGTGAAAAAGCATTTCTATTGGAAAAATTCCTTGGTCCTACATTATACTTGCAATCTGAAATCTTATGTCCATAACCATTGCATTTAAAACAGTAACCAAAAAAGGGATGATTGAACCTGGGTGGTGGTCTTTGACATGTTGTTTTAGGAGTCATAAATCTTCTTCTTCTTTGATGTGTGACATTGGTGAAACCATCATTTTCAATTCTATTTTTGTGCCTTGCATTATTGCTTTCCTTTGCATGATTCATTTTTTCTTGATTAACCTGTTTCTTTTATTCATTCTTTGTGGATTCTTCATTTGTGGACTTTGATCCATTTGATAATTCTCCTTCATCATAATCCAAACAAAATTTGATGCCTGTAGTCTACTGGTTCTTTATGATCTTATCCAACTTCATATAACTCTCTTCACGTTTGTGATAAAATATAATTTTCTAATTCATATCTTCTAGCTGCATCCTTAAACCAACAATCTCTTCTTCTAACTTGCTACAATAATCTATTTTCATGGTTATTTGCACTTCGATATCTTCGGAGATCTTCTTAGATTCTTCTATCTGCACTTTCAAACTTGTTGTGATTTCATTTGCATCCTCAAGCTTTCTTGAAATTTTCTTATTCCTTTTTATTTATGTCTTCAATTCATTCAAAGTTGCAATTAGTTCCTCTTCCAAATTCACTTCTATGTCAATTATTCTTCATCACATTCCTATTATTTTTTTGGCTTTTCTTCTTCGAATGCCATGAAAATAGCTTCACCTGTTTCTTTTTCAGAATCCTCACTAGAGCTATCTTCTGATGAACTGACCTTCTTAGAGATGAAACTTTTCTTCTTGAAGTTGCCTTTTCTAAAATTTGATTTTTTCTTCCAGTCACTTCTTTCTCCGTGCGATCCTTCCACACTTAGGTTCTTCTCATTAAGTGGACATTTAGCTACAAAATGCCCACTATCTCTATAGTTGAAATATTTAAACAGTAACTTTCCTTTGTATTTTCCTTTTCCCCTTTTTAGTTTTTGAACAAAGTTTACTTCCATTTTATCTGATGTCTCTTCTTCCTCGGATTCTTTTTTTGCTTTCATATTTTTTTGGGCTTTAGAAGTAGCTTCTTTGTCTATGGGTTTATAGTTTCCTATTCTCATCTCATATGCAATCAAAGAACCATGCATCTCATCCATACTAAAAGAATTCAGATCTTTAGCTTCTTCTATAGCTAAAACTTTAGAATAAAATATTTGGGGAAGGGACCTTAATACCTTTTTCATGATGATAGAATCTTTGATTTCCTTGTCGAGTCCTCTAATCGCATTAATGACTTCATTAACTCTCAGCATATATACCTCTATATTCTCATATTTATTCATCTTTAATCCTTCAAACTGAGCTCGATGTGTTTGTAACTTGGCCTCCTTGATATTAACGTCCCCTTAATGAATGTTCTTCATTTTGTACCATATTTCCTTTGTTGTTTTACAACCCATAATCTTTACTAATTCGTTGTCCACTAATCCACACATGATAGTATTCTTTGCTTTTGAGTCATTCTCAAACAGTTTTTTACCACAGCACCAATTGGAGAAGTGGTGGGTATTGTATATCTACTGTTTAATGAATTCTAAATGTCGTATCCCAAAGCACAAAGATATATCTATATCCTGAGTCTCCAAAATGCATAATTAGTTCCATCAAACAATGGTGCTTTGTTTGATGAGAATCCTTCACCACCTGCCATTGTGTCACTTCTAAGATCACCCTAGTCGGTTAAGTCTATTCAGGAACTTGGCTCTGATACCAATTGTTTAATTAAGCATGATACTAAGAGAGGGGGTGAATCAGTGTGTATTAAAAATTTAATCCAACTATGAAATCAAATCAAAACAAGCAATCACATAAACATGCATCACATAACACCAGATTTATAGTGGAAACCCGATGTGGGAAAACCACTATGCCAATGGACTGTTTGGACTCCCATCCAAATCCAGACTCAAAAATATTTGGTCTTTACAATATTTTTGCAGCACCAACTATAGGGAATGACACCAACCAATCTAAACTTTAGCAGCACCAATTGTAAGGAGCACTGACCCCTGTTGCCAAGCACCGACTTGAAAATTTTAAAAAGCTGTAATAAAAGTTTTAAATCTCATCAAAATAACCTGAGTGGTCTAGCTCACAAATATTCTCCTCTAAAATATTTTGTCTAACCTTTTCAATCTTCTCAACTCTACACATTGATTATCTCACACCTTACACATTTTTTTCAATCAAAATGCCAAAGAAAAAAAATTCTTCACATGCACCAATAGTCCTTTCTCCAAAAAATATGCTTCTCCCTTTTCTTTTAAAACATATATATGCTTCACATTAAAAAACGCAGCTCTTTTTTTTTCAGTTACACAAAAGTACCACTCAACCGTTATATTCTTAGAAACTGCCAAAATTGCCAAAAAGAGTTGACAGGGATTTTTGTAATAGTCATAACTTCCTCCTCAAATTTCCAAATGGGCTAAAAATTGAAACATATATTCTTGGATAAACCAACTACCTTCAATTTAAATTTCAGATTTTAAATATTCATGAATTATTCGTAGTACCTCCGACAAAGTGGCCTCTAACATTGATTTTACACCTATCACATAAACTGGAAAAAGTGCTCCAGAGTCATTTTGCAACGCTCACTGTTTCTTCTTTCGGACTCCATTTGGGCTGAAATTTAAAACTTAAGCTCTAAATATATCTAGCTACCTCCAATAAAATATTTGAGGTCTAATTCCTCATGGATTTCTTAATATTCCTCCTATAAAGTGACCTCTGATGCAGATTTGACACCTGTCACAAAAAGCATGAAACTAACCAACAATGCACCAGCGAAGCAACCAGTCATTCCAACACTGCAACCACACTTTCTAATGATAAATAAACCTCCAAATAGCATCTTGGGTTGTCCAACACATTCCATTGACGTTGTTGCAACTTTGACGATTTTTGCAACTTTGACAATTTTGTTACTTTAATAACTTCCTGATGATTTTTGCGACTTTTGCAAATTTGCACGAACAACTTGTAACAACTTCACCCAAACATCAAAAACATCCTCATAAGAATTTAAAACCATTGTACATACTCCAAAAAACCTTTGAACAACTGTCCACTACATCAACCTGTCCATCTGAGTGTGTTGACAATAATGACAATATTGTCGCTGCACCTTGCTCAATAGATTATGATCCAAGCACAACTTGGAAGGTGGCCTACAATGAAAGCACATGTAATGATGATTCTACAAAAATTATAGTCTTATGATTTTTCTAGTGGATGACCCAGAGACAATAATGATCTAGAGGTAACCCAAAGGTAGATATCTAGAGGTAATAATCCATAGGTAGATATGTAATGGTAGTGATCCAGAGGCAGTGACCCAAAGGTAGAGAGCTAGAGGTAGTGACCCAAAGGCAAATACCCAAAGGTAATGACCTAGAGGTAGAAACACAAAGGCAACTCAGATACATTGATCTAGAGGTAGACCTAAAAAGGTTACATATATCTATTTTGATGGATTTTTGAGCCATAATACTACTAGAAATATCATAGGATAAATATCATAGGATCGAATATAATATAGCCACAATACAATAAGGTCAAGATAATGATATGAGTAGAATAATATGATCAAATTAATATATACCAACGCTAATAATATATCAAGTAACATTCAATAATAAATAGTAATATGAATGTAAATAACCTAAATCATTTATGTACTAAGCATGAAGAACAACTTACAATACTAATTAATAAAAACCTATGCAATCTTTATTACTCCACTTTCTCTTACAAATATGATATTGTTGATATTTCTGTAACATGTTGCTTTTCCTTATGGAGTATTACCTCCATAATATAGCCATAGTAGTGTGACTCTTTGGATACTTGATTTGACTATTCATTTCCATATGCCAAGACTCATGACTCTTGGCTTCTCTGCTTGACACTTGCATACTTGATGAACACATGACACTATATTGTATGCACACCTAAACATGACTCTTACACTTCTATAACTTGCACACTCTAACCTAAGACACTTGTGCACATATTTACATTACATATTCTTACATATAAGACACTTGTGCACATAGTCTCAACTTACACTTGCATACTCACATGACACGTGTGCATATCCTACACATTCACACTTATATAAAATAAAAATATAACTCACACTCTAAACTATGACTCAACCCTAATCTACTATTTACAATTGTACCATGAAGGTACCATGGGGGTACATGAGCATGTACCAAATAATGTAATATACTCCAACACCCCCTATATTACATTATTTGGTTATTGAAGACTTTAGTCTTCAATCATGGTCTTCATCTTCATATTCAATATTCAAGTGATCTTGCAATGCATGTGATATTATATTTTTCTTGTATTTGTTTCATCATCTTAAACTTTGGATTCACCCAATGCTTTCAATGGTAGAAAGGCTACTTAATCCAACTTCTTGTATTTTGTCTTTCAAAACACTCAGGCAATTTATCAATGGTTTCATCTTGAGAATTAATCTCTTGAGAAAAACCAATTGAATCTAAAGCATATATTTTGCTTTTAATTTATCTTATAGCCTCTATTATATTTTGATACTTGATGATGCATTTTTATGCTCATTTATACGTTTGAATTCAATTGATCTTCCACTTTCAACCAATTTAGTAACTTAAATAAGATTGATTGATAATCCTCGAACATACATAACATCTTCTTAAACAAATTCTAAAAATGGCATCTTACGTGATGCGTTGTCGTTAAGCACATCATTAAATATTAAAGATATTATCAATCTGAGGTGGTTTCCAAGGTTGTCTATGATAGAAGGTTAGGGTAGAGTACAATTCAGGCATTCAAATTTCAAGCATTTATTAGGTGAAACAGATTTGGTTTAGCATTTTGGGGTCACACTAAACCTAATCTACAGAATGGAAACTTGCAGGAACTAAAAACTAATTCTAAGTTGCAAGAATTGAAATCTAACTACAATTGCAAGAATTAGAATTGCTAAATTGAAATTCTAATCTACTTTTGCAGAATTAAAATAACAGAATTTAAATTGCTGAATTTAAATGTTGTTGAAATGAAATCCTAAGTTACATTTGTAGAATTAAAACCTAGTTACTCTTGCATAATTGAAATAATGCTTGTAAATGAAACTTATGCTAAAACACCTATCAATATCCTGCCACAAAATGTCGTCAAGCTTCTGCTACAGGAATTGACAACAAAATGAAATATGCTGAAAATGGAAAGTTGCTAAAATAGAAAAGTAGGGAAAACATGGAAAGCAAAGTAAAAATGCTTAATATAATTTATCATTTGACACACACACAAATTTTGTACACAAACATAATAGAAAACATAAATAACATTATACAAACTTAAAATAAGAAAAGTAAACAAGTAATCTGTTAATTCTACTGCAGCAAAATTACAGATTAAAACCTACCATAAAAATCCTCCTTCTAGATCTGAAAGTGGGCCCATAATTCCTAATCTAGAAGGAGGTGAAAAGCACTCCTTAACTAATTAACACTCATAATAGAAAATGATAAAATAACTGCACTTTTATTGATGATAAAACATGCTGAAAACTGTTACAAAAAATTATTGTACAGTCCTAATTGCTGCTATTGAAAACTCTCCTCTATTCTAATTCCTAACTGGCTCAACCAAGGAGGGAGCTGTGTTATTTATATAAATATTTACAACATATCCCATGCTCAAATCAGCCTATGTGCTACTTTACAGTGATTTTCCAATAATTCTAGATCTGAAATAAATGCAAATCTAGACAGTTTGTGTTGCAGTAGTAGTCATTGGCCCTTAGAAAGCATCTTCAGTGGTGGGAGTATGTGGGAGGAGTCTAGAAATATCTCACACATCTTTCTCCACTTCAGAATATGTCATTTCTATCTTGCAAACAACTTTCTATTATGCTACAGTTTTTTCTGGGTTTATCCTAGAAGAGGATCAAAATTGATCTTTTCCATGAATGGTGGCTTTGGACGACAAGGATGGCAAAGTCAGATGGGAGATATTTTCCTTTAACCTTTTCAACCTTCTTTCTCTTTTTCCATTGTTATAAATCAGTCAACAAGTCAAAAAGCACTTTTTGTTCTCATTCCGAAGATAAGTGGCTCATTTCGAAGAGACTGTATTTCTCATTCCAAAGATGTCCGCTCATTCCGAAGAGACTGTATTTCTCATTCCGAAGATGTCTGCTCATTCCAAATATCTTCAAAATGAACAACTGTGTGCTTTTCAAATGATTTCATCTGCATTTCTTAGGTGGGTTAGCTCTTAGGATCATATTGCAATAGCCTTCATCTCTCTCCATGTGTGAATTCCATGTCTTGCCATTCATTGGTAGCTTGCTGGAATTTACATGGTAAATTACTGCATTTTCCAACTCTGCTGCACAATTGTAAAATATTGGTATTTCTTGCAAATTCAAACAAATTAGAACATGGAAAAATTATTCAAATATCAACATGAAGGAGTACATCAAGTTGCTACTGAATTTATACACTTCCTTCACCAAGTAACCATGCTGAAATAGTGCAATAGTGCTGCACAATTTTCCCTGCTCTGTTATAGCCTGTTGTTGCCTATTTAGACCATGTGGGAATGCTTCTAAATAGGTCATATGTCTTCTGTAGTCCTTTTGAACTCATTTCATCCATATCCTCATGCTTTGCTTGACAACTTCAAGGTGTTCCTATAAAGTGACAGCTTGCTGATTTTTATATGGCTGTTTTTTTAGATTTTCAGATTTATGACAGTCCTAATAATTTGGCTTCAATATGGACTTCAAACAATTTTAAGGGTGGGAAAACATTCATAAACCATTGTTAATTTAATGGATATCAGCATACCATATTTGGTTGTTTTAAATACATATTTTTATTTGCTACTTAATCAAGCAAAAGCAGTCACAAAATGTTGAAAATAGTCAAAAACAAAGATATAATGATCCTAACATAAAATCATGCAAACACTTAACAAATATATATTCTAATCAACTATTTGGCATTTAACTTAATAATATGATAATTTTTTATATGTCAAACATAGTGTAAAAATGAGGCATTTTCAGGCCTCATCACTAGGTGCCACATTACCACTTCCTTGAACTAGATATCTCGTCACCTACAATCTTTAAATAGAAATTATCCTTGATTTTTAGACACTCAAACCACTAAAAATTATAAGTCATAAAATGACTAGCTCTTAAATCTATATACCAAATATATTTTTTTTTGAATGGTTTGATTAGATTCACATGATACTATCTTGCATCTTTGACAAGAGTTTTGAAGAGTATGATGTTGCCCATTAAATAGATTTTGTTTTTGAACTTTCTCTTTTATGAAATATGGCTTTGTGTTTTGATAATGTTTTCTATGTTGAAAAGTTCCTCTTGATAACTTATCCATTTTTGTACCTTTTGAAGTAGACAACCTTATAACTCCTAGGTTTAAAAATAAATCAAAGTTTCTAAATTCAATCATATGGAGTAGAAATCCTTGTCTCCCTACTTTTAGAAACTATAATTAAATATTTGCAAATTTATGTTTTCCTAATATTTGATGATGAAATATTTTTGTCTCCCAAATAACTAAATTTGCAATATTTAAAAAACTTTAATTTTCAATTTTTTCTTTTCAAAAATATAAAACCAAATCAAACTAGAAAACTTTAAACTTGAAAAAAACTTCACAAAAAATAAATTACCTAGTTGAAAACTTTATTACTCCAACCTTATGAAAATATTTTTCAAAATTAAGTAACTTTAAACTTTAATCTCCTTTAAAATTCAAAAACTATAAACAATCCTTATTACTCCAAATAAATAATTTTAGACTTAACCTTATCACTCATAAATAATTCAGATAACTCAACAACTCAAATTTATCCTAATTTAACCTTATATCTCCTAAGTAAACTTGAAAATAAAACCTTAGCAATTTCAAAAACCCTAAAATTAAAATACCTCATAAAGAACTCCCTTATTTTGTACACACTTCTTCACATCATTATTCTAGGTGTGTTGTGTTTGAAATGACTCATGCAGATAGCTCTTAATGGGATTTGAATGGATGGAGTGTGTCACCAAGCATGTTGAGGCATTTCATTTCCAAGAATGTCAAGGAATTTCACTTCTAAGCATTTGAAGGTGTTTCACTTCCAAGCATGTACTAAAAAACTATCGCATTGCACTTCATAAGGTAGGTGTAGATAGCACTTACTCATTGTAGGCAGCAAATCCTCCTCCCAGAAGAAGATAAAGTGATTAAGGGAATTGCTCAATTTTGACAGTTTTGACAATTTGCCCATGTTTTGTAAACCATATAGGTGGGTGGGAAATCGTACAACCAGGAAAGCAAACCATACAATGCAAGGGAAAACCATATAAGGTGCACTGAAATGCAATGAAATGCATAGGAAATGTAATTTCAAGATGAAATGGTGCATAAGTTTACTAATTAAGGTTTTAGACTTAGTAAAAGTCTAAATTTATGCATTCTGTTATGTATGGGCAGTTGTAAATAACTAATTGCCTTAGGAATCACTTTGTAACAGCCTGGGCAATGTTATATAAGGCCCCATTTTCAAATTTGTAGGTCTGGTTGCTAGTAGGAATGTATTGAGTATTTACTGGTTATAATCCAAGGAGATAGTTTGTTAACCTCTGAGTTATTGCAGTATATTTATAGAATAACCATTTTGTAATTGCATTGATGACATAATGGGATATAAATATATTTTTTATAGGTTGTGTACGATTTTGGCAATGATGGATGAGGATTGATAGTTGAATCTTGATGCATGTGTTTTTTGGTGAATGTTTAGGTTAGTTTTATGCATTGTTGCAACATATTGTAAGAAATATAGCACTGGTGGAGCTTATAGAATTATCTATGAGCATGAAAGTACTTATTAAGATGTCATGAACCATATTGTATGATTTATGAATGTAGTCAGTGGAAATGAATCTCTCACAAATCCCATTCAGATGTTTGTATGTTATCGAAGATGGATTAATTGGCATATTAAACCTTTACAAAACATACCCAAGAGAGAGATTTTCCCAGTATAGTAACTAATTTTATATATGGTTGTACCTTAAGTTCATAAAAATCATACACCAAAGTTCATACAAATCGTACAGAGAAAAATTACCCAATTTAGCAAATCAAGCTATTGATAGAAATTTACCCGATTTGGCAATTAAAGAGAATCGACTTGAATGATTACAAAACTATGTATGGTAGCCACAAAAATTGATTCTATTAGTTTAGTTAAGTGCCAAAGCATACAAACCTTACCACTGTATGATTTAGAATCATACAGTGTGTGCATTTGACTTTTGTACAAGCCTGTGCATTAGGTGTAGAAGGGTAGTTTGGAGGACCGTACGGTTGTACGATTTTACAATCAAGTGGGAACTTGCATATTGATCATTCCAACCTTATAAAATCATATCTATATCAGGAATACTACACCCATGTGCTACATTTGGCACCATTTCCTTATCAAATCTGGCATTTTTTGTTAAAACGGGTCAAATTGATGAAGTGTGAATACTATAAAACTAGAGGTGAATGACGAACATCAGTGCACGAAGCCGTAGAAGATGTAAAGTATGATAAAAATATCTAGTAAAAAGGAGCACGAGGATTGCTCAAAGATAAAATACAAGTAACTCATACCATAGTACTCAAGAACCAGAAATAGAGCAAGTTTGGACATCCGAAGGAGACTTTGAGGTATTGTTGATAGAGATAGAAGATGAGGAAATAGAACCGTCGAGTGTAGAGGCAAGGATTGACATGGAAAAAGTGCAAGAGGATGGATATTGGATGGTGACACATGAGAAAGTGATAGAAGGGTTGCAAGGGAGTGTAGAGGACGAGAGTCAGGCACCAGAGCAACAGGGAATGAGGTCTTAGGAGGAAATACCAAGAACATCTCTCACATCAGCAAAGGAGGTCATGAAGTGAAGATGCACAAGATTTTGGTCACTGAGTGGTGGTACAAAACAAGATACCTCGAATTGAAAATTCTTATGACAACAAGAGTAAGACACCCCCAAGGAGGAATCATTCAGAGATTTCATGAGATACCTCAAGTGATAGTGATGACTCTTCAAATATGGCTAATAAGATAGCCAAAAAGAGATACACACTATTTTCAGGTGAGGATAAGGAAGACCCCAAAAAGCAGATAGGAACTTGCATAACCATTTGGAGAGCAAATGGTGTGAATAGACCAGATTATTGGGAAAATTTATTTCCTGCTACCTTGAGAGGATTAGCAATTGATTGGTACTTGAAGAGAGAAAATACCATAGATTTTTAGACTTGGAACCAGATAAAGGAGAAGTTCATTAAATAATATTGACCTTTGAAGGACGATGGATACATCATTACGGAAATTTGCATGACAAAGCAAAAATTTGATGATGATGTAAAATCCTATAACCACAGACTAAAACAATTAGTCGATAATATGCAGATGCCTTTGGCAGATGTTCTAGTAAAGTGGTGGTTTGTAGATGGATTGCTTCCAAAGTATAAGAAAAAGATGAAGGCAGTACCATAAGAAACATACGAAGAAGCATTGAAGCATGCAAATAATTTTGAGAATGAATCAAAATAGACGTATACAAGAATTTTATCTCACCCCAAGTCTAATGATTCGAACAGTGGAGAAGATGATACTATACAAAGGATAGTAGCATCATTTCATCAGGAGTTTGATAAGATGATAAAATAACAAAAGATCAAACCTGATGAAAATGACATGTGGTGCACAAAATGTAATATAGAAGGTCATACAAATGTGAAGTGTCCAAGGAATAACTATTGCCACATTTTAATGTGATAGGACATGAGGTAATTTTATGTCTGTATAATGCAAGAGTACACCCACAGGCATTGTCAATTCAAGAGCAAGAAGAGAAACTGAAGACCCAAGAAAGCGGGCAACAAGTGGTGGTTATAGAAATAGTAGACGAGGTGGAAGACCGAACCAAGGCAATCGATAAGGAGGGCAAAGTTATTTGTAGTATGATTTGGAAGGAAGGTCGATCATACAATATTGCAATTGCCAAGAATGGGGGCATTTTGCAAAAAATTATCCTTCACCTTAGACGTAGGAAACACCGCAAGTAAGCACTACACATATGTGTAGATGGTGTGGTCCAAGGAACTACAAAGAAGCAAATTGTACAAAATAGGTAAGTTAAAGTAACCCGTAGAATGTCAATTATCTAGATATTGAGGTTCCTCAAGTTAAGGAAAAGCAGCGTTGGCAAGTAGCAAAGAAAATATTGCAAGAAGCTGAGAAGACTAAGCAAGTAGAGTCAACAGTCGATAAGGAACTAAGAAAACCATCATACCAGGAGATTGTTGTGCAAAATATGGTAGCACAGGTTTTGATACCATAATAGAAATTAAAGTATCGAACCTGTTGGAAGTTATTCCAGCATTGCAGAAAGCAATGGTGGAATAAATACAACCATAGAAGGTGATGAGAGTGCAGAACCAACTGAATCAGGAAAAGAAGCGGAAGGATCAGTTTATGGATACAACTATATTAATGATTGATGTGCGAAAGAAACCCGCATTATTTCATATGGAGATCCTAGGGCATAAATTGATACAAGTAATTATGGACAGAGGATCTAATGTCAATGTGCTGCCTAAAAAAACATGGCTAGAACTAGGCGCTCCATCTCTATGGGAACCGAGCTTTCGATTATATGGTGTTGACCAGAATGGAATCAAGACAAAGGGATTCTTGATAGCACAAGTGGTGATATCTTACCAAGAGTTTGTCTTAGATTTCATTATGATTACCATGTAGAAACCTACATACGATGCTCTCTTGAGGAGAGGCTAGCTACGAGTAGCCAAAGTTAATCACAATTTGGGAAAGAATCAGATCACTTTTAATAAAGGGCAACATAAATATATGATTAATCTATCTAATAAAAAATTTAGTGAGGATGTAGCCATGACAGATGAATTAGAAAAATCCTCAGGAGATGAAGGGCATGAACATGATGGAGATGGAATGTTGTACCTAGATGAATGTAGCAAAGATGAAGCCATATATGATAACGAACTTCTTCATTGGAAAATGGAGTACAAAATTTTTAAGCCCAAATGCCTTTGTATTGAGTCAAAGGATATCAAGAAAAAATGAGACAAACCGAAGGTTAGCCAAGAACCTAATAAGGAAGCAAAAGAGAAATGGATATTTCAAAAAAGTTTTGCAAAATATATAGTAGATGCGAAGATTGATACAAAGTCGACACACCCAAAAAATATAGATAAAGTAAGAAGTGAACCGGAAAATATCAAATATGAATGACCTCGAATAGTGGACATCAATCTAGGAACAAAGGAGGAACCTAGGATGATTCACTATGGCAATGATTGGAATCCTATACTGAAAGCGACAACTTTCAAGATATTCTTAGAATATAAGGATGTCTTTGCATGGAAATATAAGGACCTGAAAGAAGTACCACCAGAATTATGTATCTACAATATTATGCTAATACCTGGAGCTCAACCTATAATAAGTAGACCATATATAATGAACCCAAAATATGTTGCATTAGTGAATGCAGAGATAGAAAATATGCTAGAAGCAGGAATCATCTTCAGGGTGATAACCAGTGAATGGGTCTCACCTATAGTGATCACCTTGAAGAAGGAAGTAGATAAGATCATAATATGAGTGGACTTTAGGAGTCTAAATACCATAACTATTAAGGATCCCTCCCCTATTCCCTTCATAGATTCTATCTTGGAAGAAATCGTAGGACATGAAATTTATTCATTCTTGGATGGGTTCTCGGGATACAATCAAATCAGTATAGACAAGGAGGATAAGCTGAAGACCATATTTATTGTGGATAATGGCATCTATGCATACAACTGAATGTTATTCAGACTTTGTAACACCCCAGCTACATTTCAACGTATGATATTATATATGTTTGATCAGTTGGCAACAGGGAACTTTAAAGCAGGGTTATGCATAAGGGGTCAGCCCCGAAATCTATTTATAAATTGAAGGTGAATTATTTAGGATTTCCTATGAAATATGGAGAAGTATACATGGCGAATTCCAAATATTTTTCTCCAAAAAATTTCAAACTATGGCGAATTGCAATTATTTTTCTCCAAATTTTTTCAAATTGTGGTGATTTTTTTGTATTTTGGGTCATGAATATCGGTTTGCAAACTCTAAAAATTTGATCGGTTGCAGGCATGCCGATCGGCTATAGATATGTCGATCAGTTGTATCCATGGAGATCAGTTGCATACATGTCGATCAGTTGTAGGAAAGGTGATCAGTTTAAGTCATGTCGATCGGTTGCAGCGATGTCGATCAGTTGCATTCATGTTGATTGATTGTAGCCATGATGATCGGTTGTAGCCATGTCAATCGATTGCAGACATGTCGATCGATTGTAGCCATGACAATCGGTTGCAGCCATGCCAATCGATTGTAGCCACGTTGATACTTATCGACCACAATTATAGATAGTGCTTCTACACTACCTATGAAACATATTCTAAGAGACAAGAAGCAGTCTCTGACAAGACAAATGCTCTTGATGCAGAACCAGATGACATTGATAGTTATCTACAATAGATGAGGAAAAATAGCTTTGGACAAAAGAACAATAGAAGAAGAATACCAATTTTCAATCATTATTCCTTGTGTCGACAGACACTGCTCTACAACCGATCAGTTTTTACCAACTAACACCTCTACAACTGATAGATTGATGCTTATCAGCATGTAACTACAACCAATAGACTAATGTCGATCAACATGACCCTACAATTGACATATAAATACTGATCGAGACGACTTTGCAACTAATCGGCTTATGCTAATAGACACAGCTCTGCAACCGATCTACTTATACCAAAAAACACAACTTTGTAATCAATCGGCTTATGTCGACAGACACAATTGTGCAACCAATCAGGTTATATTGATATACAAGCCTCTGCAATCGATTGGCTAATATTAACAAATATGTTTCTACAATCGATCGACACCTCTACAACCGATTAACACCTCTATAATCGATCGACACCTTTGCAACCAATTAACTTATGTCGATAGACACATATCTACAACCGATTAGCTTATATCAATAATCACGGTTCTACAATCGATCAGCTTATGTCAACAGTCATGGCTCTACAACCAATCGACTTATATCGACAGACACAGCTCTACAAACGATCGGCTTATGTCGATAGACATGGCTCTGCAAACGATCGACTAATACCGACAGACATGGCTCTGCAACCGATCAACACCTTTACAACCGATCAACACCTTTGCAACCAATCGACACCTCTACAACTGATCAACACCTCTACAACTGATTGATACCTCTGTAACTTATTAGCACCTCTACAACCGATCGACACCTCTGAAACCTATTATCTTATGTTGATCGTCTTTTGCCAATCGACACTCCTCTACAATCAATCGACTTATGTTGATAGAAACTCCTATTCAACCTTGGTAAGTTTTTTGTTATTTCAGAGTGATGTATGTTTATCGGTACCCACTACAGTATATATACGGGTAGTATATGAGGTGATTTGGGCAAGAAAAATAAAATCATTTATAATTTGAAGGTGAATTGGGCAGGAAAATCAAAATCATTTATAGTTTGAGGTTGGCAAATTAAAATAAAATATTTTAATTATTTTCAACGGCAGGCGAATTTACCCCAAAAAACTTTCGCCCCGTAATTTTAGGGTGAATGGGCCCTAGTGAAATGATCCAAAATTAGCCTTTTCAAAATTTTAAAAAACCTAAATAGAGCCAATTTATGATATTTCGTGCTTATGCATAACTCTGTTTTAAATAATTTTTGGATGATTGGTCCATTTATGGGAAGATCAAGGAACATCTTATTGCCCTCAGTGAATGTATGAGTAGGTGCAGAAATGCACAGATATCATTAAATCCAGGGAAATGTTATTTTATGGTACCATATGGGAAATTTTTGGGACATATTGTGTGCAGTGAAGGATTGAAGACAGATCCTGACAAGATCCATGTGATATTGCACATGGAAGAACCATTTGATGTGAGTTCACTTAAAACCTTCCTTGGATTGATGGGTTATTATCGAAGTTTTATCAATAATTATGCACATGTATCCTACCCATTGGATTCCTTGATGAAAAAGAATGTCCATTTCAGATGGATAGAGGAGCACCAAGGAGACTTCAAGGAGCTGAAGGCTAAGCTTATGAGTAGTCTGATTCTGGTGTTCCCAAACTAGGATAAGGAATTCCATATCAATATTGATGCTTCAAATTTTGTAATTGGATGTGATTTAGCACAAGAAGGGTAGTTTAGGCTAGAACAACCCATTTTCTTTGCTAGTCGCATTTTGTCAAGGCCAGAGAGAAATTATAGTACAACATAAAGAGAAGCTTTAAGAATGGTATATGCAGTTCAGAATTTTAGGCATTACCTATTGGCAAATTCCTGTCTTCTATGTCATTCATCAAGCCCTTTTGTACTTGATAAATAAACCAGTGATACAAGGACGAGTCATTAGGTGGCTCGTCACCCTTCAAGAGTTTGTATTTCGAGTAGTGGTGAGGCATGGTAAGAAGCACATGATTGCAGACCAGTTATCTCTAATATGCTTAGGGGAACCTACGGGAATAGGAGTTCTTGATGAATTTTTGAATGCACAATTATTTTCCATCAATGTCGTTCCTTCATGGTACAAGTTGGTTGGCCAATATCTATCCACAGGAGAGTTGCCACAACAAATGATAACAACCAAGAAAAAGAAAGTAATAATGAAGTCAGCATATTTCCAAATAAAAGCAAGATTATTGTATAATATGGGAAGTGATGGTATCCTACGAAGGTATGTGATATATGAAGAAGTTAAAGCAGCATTTAAAGAGGCTCACACAGGCTTAGAAGGAGGGCATATGGTACCAGATACGACTGCTAGAAAGATATTGCTAGCGGGTCTATGGTGGCCCACATTGTATAATGATGCAAAGGAGTATGTGAAAGCATGTGATACTTTCCCAAGAGCAGGGAAGCCAATAAAGAGGGACTCTATGCCCTTGCATCCATCGTAACCACAAGAGTTATTTAAATAGATGGGATTGGACTTTGTAGTACCATTGAAGACATATCGATGGAGGAAGTGTAGATACATCATAGTAGCGATAGAATACCTAATAAAATAGGTAGAAGCAAGAGAATTACCTAATAATTTAGCAAAAAGTACAGCGAGATTCTTGTATGAACAGGTAATCACAAGGCTTGGTATCCCGCTACAAATAACAAGTGATCAAAGAAGAACACCACCAAGGTATCGAGAGGAGAGAATGGCACAGGAAAGGACCTCAAGGGGGGAGTTAAGAAGTGAAGTACACATTCTATATTAGGATGAGGATTTGAGTAGCTGACCTGACGAAGGTTAGGTGAAGACAAAAATATTGCATTTGTACAGCATGGAGCAGATACATGCAGGTGATGTGGAGTGATAAACGAAACAAGAACCATCCATGGAGGAGATAGTTTGAGAAAACTGGTGTAGTTTTCATAGCACAAGTACCACCACACAAAAAAAATTTCTTTTGCAACTACTTGTTGCAGATGGTCTAGGTATATAATCATGTAATCCAAACTGCTTTTGTCAATGTGGACAAGAGATCGATGAAAATAGAAGTGACAGCAGATGCATTCAAGAAGACATTTGAATTGCCAACATATGGCACAAAGATAGTTAAGAAGTTGGTTGATCTGATTGAATCATATCGCATCATCACTTCATTAACTAATGTGAAGTCACCGAATACTACAAATATCTTAGATGCGGGAACTCGAGGGATCAAACAAAACCAATTGAAAGGAGATGATTGGCCATGTGTGATGAATACAGTAATGGCTCGACTTTCAGGTGATACAAGATCCATAGATATGCCAATCTATATGGCTCAGTATGTAGAAGGTATTATCCAATAAATCCAGTATGATTGGGGTACCTATCTAGAAAGGAAAATGCACGAAGTACTGATGAAGAGACCAAAGAATTTTGGAATGACCTTCCATTCCATCAAACTATTATTGAATGTTGTCACAGATTTGGGAATCCATTTTCCAGGTTTTATAGAATCTCAGGAAGTTTGGAAAGGACAGCCAACCATATTGAGGTGGGGAAAGTCAGTACCCATTAATAATATGACTCTAGAGAAGCCTCGAACAAAGAGGGAACATCAGGACATGGAGGTACCAAAAGACACGCCTTCAGATGATGAGGATGTACATCATCAAAGGAAAAAACAAGGATATTGGAACCCGAACTGGAACAACAAGCAATGCAGTAATGGAATCAGGAGCAACCACCAATTCAGGAAAGGGATGAAAAGGTGGAGAGACAAGTAAGCCCAATTCAAATAAGAACAAGACAACAATGGGAAATAATGGCAAAGAACCTTGTTTCAGAGGAACAAGATGAGCCTGCACAAAAGGATTAGAAGGAGGAATAAAAATAAAATTTGGAAAAGGTATATCTGGAGAACTGGAGTTCGGTAGTAGCAGATAAAATAGTGGTATCTCCACAAATTTTCCAATGGGATGAATTCGAAATCCTAGATGCCTCAAAATTTTTGAAGGATATAGAAGTGGGGCAAATAGCACAGGAAGTGATAGCCACCACTCAGGAGGAAAATGAGGACACTAAAGTGAGAGTGGAAGCCTTAGAAGAAGAGGCCAAGAAAAAGAAGAAGCCCCATTACAAATTCGTGATGGGAGGAAGTTCAAGGTAAAATAACACAAGTGATGTGCAAGAAGGGACAAAAGCATCACAAGAACAAAAGGAACCTGTTGTTGAAAAAATGACAATGATGGAAATTTAGCATAATCAGGAGGAATAACAGGTAATGGAAGAACAACAGGTGGGCATTGTGGAACAAGAACTAGCCCAAATAGTAATAGAAGAGCAACAGGTGGGATCTACTGAACAAGAAAAATCCTAGGAACAGATAGAATAGCAACAATCTCAACATGAGATTGTGAAGATATAAGATGATGAGAAGGAGAATATTGTAGAACAGATCTCATCTCGAGAGAATATAGACATAGAGAGAGAACTTTGAGAACTTGGGGGAAGCTCTATCCACCACATGGAGGAGGAGGAAGAATGAACTCCTACATAAGAGGAACGACGAAGAATGAGAACTAGTTACCTTTTGAAGGTACCACAGTTTGGTAGAATTGAAACAGAAGAGGAGGAAAGAGAAGTAGAAGATGATGTGGAATATTTCTTCTCATAGATAGGTGATGCCATAGCCAGTGCAAAATCATAGTTTTGTATTGGACGCATGGGATAATTAAAACTATGGGAGGAATAAGTGTCTCTCGAGTTGGAGAAAATAATAGAATGGGTGAGCAACAAGGAGTGTACAAGGAGAATCATGGATATTCATGTACAACACCCATGTAAGTTACCTAGGGAAGAGGTAACCACAATGGTGGGAAGATACGACTTTCCAGAAGGAGTGATAATCGACTACAGGAAACATTTGAGATTGTACTTGGATAGAACTAGTCACCCGACTTGTTCGATGAACATAGGATAATTGGAATGCAAAAGGGTCATTACAAATTTGGCTATCACTCTGAGGAAGTTGAACTTTCTCACACATTGGATAGAGTTTTTGAGCATTAGATTGGAGCAGATTTATTAGCTCAAGGAATCTCATAAGGGAGAGACGGAAGCCACTCGAATAGAAATGATTGCAATGGAGGAATAATTACAAAAGTGTAAGGCTACAGCAGAGGAGAAAATAAATAAACTGAAGGAATATTTGACAAGCATAAACATTGATTCTGAAAACAAAGTTAATGTGCTTGAAGAATAGAAGTGACAGATCTCCTAGACAGCAAAAGACAAGATTAAGGAGTTGGAGACACAACTCAAGGCAAAGGATGAACATATGCCAGAATAGTTAGTCGAGAAAAATAAGCAAGTAGTAACACAGGCCAAGAAGATAGAGGAACTCTAGAATGATAACAAAAGATATAATGAATTGGTCTTGGAGAAGTAAGCACAGTTGAAATCTAGAGAAGAGACTTTTCGTGCCTTGGAGGCAGATATTCATCACCACCTGGAGACTATTGCTGGGAAGAATGAAGAACTTCAGGTGGCAGCTCGAACAAAAGCCCACTTGTAGGAAATATTGAATAGGAGTGTCACTGAATGGGAAAAGCAAATGATGGAATTCCTGAAGATTGCTGAAGAGAAGGCTAATTTCCATGGGGTGAAAGTAGTTGAAATAGGAAGCTATGCAGCCAAGTTGAAGAATGAACGTGCAATTCTTCAATCCAAAGTAACTAACCTATAGGATATAATTGCAGACTATGAAACTCAACTGAAATAGAAAGGTCAATTGACGAGGACACCAACCAAAGTAAAGGGGAGGCCAGGTGTAGGCAGCAAATCCTCCTCCCAGAAGAAGAGAAAGTGATCAAGGAAATTGCTCAATTTTGACAGTTTTGACAGTTTACCCAAGTTTTGTAAACTGTACAGGTGGGGGCAAACTGTAAAACCATGAAATCAAATCATACAATGCAAGGGCAAATCATACAAGGTGCATTGAAATACAATGAAATGCACAGGAAATGTAATTTTGGTATGAAATGGTGCATAAGTTTGCTAATTAAGGTTTTAGACTTAGTAAAAGTCTAAATTTATGTATTCTATTATGGATGGGAAGTTTTAAATAACTAATTTCCTTAGAAACCACTTTGGAATGGCCTGGGCAATGTTATATAAGGCCCCATTTTCAAATTTGTAGGTCTAGTTGCTGGTAGGAATGTATTGAGTATTTACTGGTTATAATCCAAGGAGATAGTTTGTTAACCTCTGAGTTATTGCAGTAGATTGATAGAATAACCATGTTTTAATTGCATTGATGACATAATGGGATATAAATATATTTTTTACAGGTTGTGTACGATTTTGGCAATGATGGATGAGGATTGATAGTTGAATATTGATGCATGTGTTTTATGGTGAATGTTTAGTTAAGTTTTATGCATTCTTTCAACATATTGTAAGAAATATAATACTGGTGGAGCTTTGAGAATGATCTATAAGCATGAAAGTACTTCTTAAGATGTCATGAACCTTACTGTATAATTTTTGAATGTAGCCGGTGGAAGTACTCTCACAAATCCCATTCAGATGTTTTGCATGTTGTCGAAGATGGATTAATTGGCATATTAAACCTTTACAAAATATACCTAAGAGAGATTTTTCTAGTAGAGTATCTGATTTGGAATCTAGCTATACCTTCATTTTGTAAAAATCATACACCAAAGTTCGTACAAATCATATAGAGAAAACTTACCCGATTTGGCAAATCAAGCGATTGATAGCAATTTACCCGATTTGGCAGTTAAAGGGAATCAACTTGAATGATTACAAAACTGTGTATGGAAGCCACAAAAACTGAGTCTATTAGTTTGTCTGAGTGCCAAAGCATAGAAAACTTACCATTGTACAATTTGGAATCATACAGTGTGTGCATTTGACTTCCGTACAAGTTGTTCATTAGGCGTAGAAGGGTAGTTTGGAGGACCGTACGGTTGTACGATTTTGCAATCGAGTGGGAACTTGCATATTGATCATTACCTCCCTATTGGTAATATTGCACCCCTATGCTACACTCATTTCATAATTTTTGAGATTATACATTACTTATCTACATTGGAATGTGTTGGTATTTTGACTCCAAAGATTCACCAACTATTCCCAATGTTCCCTTTACCTATCTAATAGCTTTGTCAAATGATTTATCTTCCTTTCAATCGATATGAATTCCTTAATACTAGAGAGTGCATTCACTATTTCTCTATTGATGCTTTTGATTTGGCATTATTTATTTTCTCCAGATATTATTCTTAGATCACTACACTTTAACTTCCTTATAGCACTACTCTTAGCTTTCTCAGCATTCTACACTTAGATTTATTAGGGCACTGCTCAGGACATTGCACTTAGGTTTCTCAAAGTGCTGCTCTTAGCTTCCTTAGAGCATTGCACTTAGCTTCCATAGGGCATTGTTCTTATATTCTTCAAGGTGCTATTCAGGGCTCTTCTCATAAGGATTACATCCCTTCCATTTTATTTTATCTTTTAGATTGTTATTCTCTATAAGCACTAACCTTTTATGTTATAGTTGGAATTGCATTGATTTGCATTCAATGGTTGTACGTTCGATGACTTTTACTCTATGTTTGAATGTTACACGTCATGTGGTTCTTGATTTATGTATGATAGGTATCTCTACTTATGGTGACTATTTTTTGACTACATTCAATTAATCTAATATGACTATCTCCCTTTTTTGCTCTAGCTTGAACTAAATGGATCTATCATTTCTTGTTCTAGCTTGAGGTCGAATGGCTCTATCCTTTTTCTATTCTAGCTTTATTTGAATGGCTCTATCCTTTTCATGTTCTAGAATTGATAAAAATGACTCTCATCTTTGATATTTATATCTTTGTACTTTTGCACTATGAATGCTAAGGCCAAACAATTGATATTTTAATTCCTCTTATAGTTGGCCGAATAATTCTTCTATGTCTTCCTTCTTGTAGGTCATTTCCTTTAAAATTTAATCTATGTACTTTCAATTCCTTTCACTCTTCTTCTTCTCGCATTTTATATTGGCTTATTGTACCAATATCAAGGTCAATGTGACCTAAAAAATTTATTCTTCCAATGTCTTCTTTAAATCACTATCGAGGTCAATATGACCTGAATTTCTTTTCTTGTTGCCAATGTCAAGGTCAGGAGGACCTAAAACTTATCCTTATTATCAAATCCAATATATTTGTGACCTGAAACCTTTCCTTATCTTCTTGATTTTAATATCAAGGTTTGTAGGATCTAAAACTTATCCTTATTGTCAAGGTAAGTATCTCTTTGACCTAAAACCTTTCTTTATATCAAGGTTTATCTCCTTATAGCCTAAATGGTTAATATTTTTTGATCCACTAATTGAAGTAAGCTTAATTTAGGACTGATATATCTATCTCAATATAGATGTATCTTTCTCAATACTTGATATATATTTCTCTTGTTTGGATTTCTTTCTTTCTTAATTCATTGCTAACTTTACTATTGAAATTCTTCTCTATCCACTGTAAGAAGATTCTCACACTTATGTTGCTACTTTCTCTAAAATTAATAATGTCTTAGGTCACACCTAAGAATCCAAAAAATAATATCAAGGTGACTTGAATGACCCTGATGCTTCTACCAACTTTCTATGTCAAGGGATATCTATGTTCCTTGAATCCACTTTCAATGTCAAGGGTTGGCTATGTCCCTAAATGATCAACTATCTCAAAGTTGATATGCCTTCCAATATAGTTGAGTCCTGGTCTTCACTAGTTATTCTTCAACCGTGGAAAGACTCTAGTCTTTCTACTCACTATGACCTTACAATAGAGTCTGAGTCTTGCCATCTTCAAAGTAGATAGACTCCTAATCAATTTTATCCAACTAGACAAAATATATTTTTATAACTAGCTAAATTAATTCTTTCAACCTAGGTAGGTGATAGATTTAATAGTAGTTCATACAAAATCTCTAATACCATTGATGGCTTTTCAAGCCTTAATATTACTAGAGATATCATAGGATCGAATATAATATAGCCATAATACAATAAGGTAAATATAATGATATGAATAGAATAATATGAGAAAATTAAAATGTATATCGAAGCTAATACTATATCAAATAGCATTCAATAATAAACAACAATATGAATGTCAATATCCTAAATCATTTATATACCAAGCATGAAGAACAACTTACAATACTAATTTCTCAAAATGTATGCAATCTTTATTACTCCACTCTCTTACAAATATGATATTGTTGATCTTTCCGTAATGTGTTGTTTTTCCTTATGGAGTATTGCCTCCATAATATAGCCATAGTAGTGTGACTCTTTGGATACTTGATTATTCCTTTCCATATGCTAAGTCTCATTACTCTTGCTTCTCTACTTAACACTTGCATACTTGATGAACACATGACACTATATTGTATGCACACCGAAACATAACTCTTACACTTCCATAACTTGCACACTCTAACCTAATACACTTGTGCACATCTTTACGTTACATGTTTGCACTCTTACATATAAGGCACATGTGCACATAAACTTAACTTACACTTGCACACTAACTCACATGAAACTTGTGCATTTCCTACACATTGTAACTTTACATGATACTTATGCATATCCTGCACATTCACACTTATATAAATGGAAATATAACTTATATAAAGGCTATGGTTTATATTATTGATTAGATTTGTCATGTCCTCCCTAGAGTAGTATGAGAGAGACTTAAGTGAATATGTAGGGATTTCATCCCATATTTCAAGTGGAGCAGGAGACCTCAATGTACATATATTATTCCAAGTAGAGAATGCTCTAGGTGGTGGACCAACCATGTTTTAGCCTTTGCCTCTTCTTCTTCTTGGAATATTATTAAGTGGTGGGATCAGTGCTTGAAGACTGATATCATTGCAAGATCTAGATATATGTCTTTCATTGATAAACTTCTAGATTCCTTATTTTTAGTAGAGTCACTAGGTGAATGTTACATTCACTCTTTAATTAGGTAGACTAAGATCTTCACTGAAATCTCAATCTATTCTTTCTTAAAGGTTTTTCTTTATGGTCATCTTGAGTAGAGTCACTAGGTGATATTCTCAGATGCTTGAACAAGCAGATAGGTAGGGACCCTCACTAGAGTCTTAGCCTATAATTTCTTTTGATTGTGGAATCAATTAAAATAAATCAATTTATTCCCATAGGGAATTCCATTAAACTATTATCCTCTTTGATTTTCTTGGCCATAGTTGAGAAAATCATAATCAGCTTGGGAAAAAATCGGATCGAATCGGGAATCGACAAAAAATTAGCAAAAAATCAGTAAACAAAAAAATGAAGAAAATGCGATTTTTTTTTTCATCATATCACAATGAGTTAACACTGAAATCGCCAAATTTTCAAAAGAAATTGGCGAAAAAATCAGAATCGGGATTTTTTTGAAAAATCAAGATTTTTTGGTGAAAAAATCAAGATTTTTTTGCAAAAGATTCCTGATTTTTTTACCAAAAAATCTTGATTTCAATGTTTTTGAAAAAGGTCGATTTGATCCAATTTTAATTGGATTTGGTCAGAATCACGATTTTTCGATTCGAATCGTGATTCTGATTCAATTTTCGTAACAATGGTCTTGGTCACCAAATGCAGAGACCAAATGGATGGAAAAATCATACCTCTCATGGAGTGACATAGTAGGGTAGCTCCAAGAGCACAAAATGTGGCTCAATCAAACTACCTCTAAGGTTTTTTATAAGGTTAACTCCTTCTAAGATGTGATATTTAGCAATATTTCCACTCTATCCTAATCTAACTAGCTTCAGGAGAAAAAGAAAAGAGAAAACTCAACAAACAAAGATAGTGGGAAAGAAAAAATATCCTAAACTAACCTAAGCTAATGGGGGTGATGCTCCAATATCAAAATAATATGTATTTACATAACAATAAGATGCATGAATGCATAGTTCTAATGCATTGATATCTCAAAGTGAACACTCTCTTTTGAGTTAAGCATAGACTACATATAAAAGAAACAAGACAAAAATCAAAGTCATGGCCTCTAATATACACATAAACATACATACACACTATAATGGAATAGAAAAAACCCAATAGTCATGACCTCCTTATATATATATATATATATATATATATATATATATATATATATATATATGAATATAAAAATTATAGATTATGCTAGAAGTGAGGTTTCAAAAGCTTGCTTGTAAGACCAATCAAGGTTTAGGTACTGCTATATAGAAGAAAATGAAAGGAAAGTTACATATGAAGCTTAAGTCTTGAATAAGCAACTTGTTGATCCTTTGCAATACCTAAACAACTACTATTTATAGATTATAAAAGGGATATTTTTTCCAAAACTTGTGTAGGGATATCTGTCAAAAAAAAATTATTGCCTCCTTGATCTAATTCTTCTTATGTCACCTTTAGCCTCTCAAGGTTTTTGGATCAATTTTAAGTTGTTGGATATTCAATTACCACCCTAGGGATTCTAAAAATTGATCAAAAAGACCTTCTACAATCAATATTGTTAGGTTTAGGATTTTTGTGTTGCATCCCAAAATTTTCCTACCTTTACTAAGATTTTTTTTTTACTATGGTCTAAACATTAGAAGGTTGCTATAAAGTGAACCCTATCATTCAATAGTACTCAATATAAATCTACTAGACATAAAGGTTCTAAGATCACCCATATCTATACTAGCATTAGTATTTCAATGCCAGCATACTAGGTAATAGTAAGCACCCATCCCTATACTCACCTTTGTCAACCAAGGTAGTACACTAGGTGTTAATTCATCTTCATTCCAGTCATTCAAAAGAATTGTGATACCTGTTACACTCCCCATAATTCCATTTATGTGAGTGATTATCACTTTGACTACTTCACAGTTCCTTTAGTGAAGCTAGTCGTCCTTAATATTGGTACTATTTAGCACAACCATCCACTATCCTTTGTGGATACACTAAACATAATATCTCTATGTCTAAAAAATTCACTAACGACTATCTAACATATGGTTTATCCTTTGACCAAATTCAAGGGTGAGAATATTTATACAATAATTCCCTTGGTTGTACATTCCACCACCCTATGGTTAAATTCTGCTATAACTCTAGATCACCCTAAGCTTATTAACAACTATCCCCTCTAGGGAACCCTAAATCCAACATAGTCAACTCGTTATCAAAAGGAGCTAGCTATTCATTTTTTCGAATGCCTCCCAAAAATATTTATTAACACACTCAACCATTAATAAACTTTTACAAAGGTACTCCACCTCAAGAGGATATTATTTTTTGAAGCCTTTGGATAAAATAAACCTTAATTCATTATTAAATATTAATACAATGGTCTATTCCATATTCAAGATATATTCGAGAACAACATCAATCAAAATATAATTCCCTAAAGCTATGTTTGGTCCATATAACCATAACAAGCCACTACAATTTCCAATAACATAGAAGTATTATTTAAATGTATGAAGCCTCCACTACATCATCAACATCACATATCGGAATTACACAATAACAAACAATAATTTCTATTACATTACAAGTGAGTTTTTCTGCCAACTCAAATTCAAACACTGTAGTTACAAACACCATCACTATTTTAATTACAATGGTCTCCAATCTACAATTCGAAGAATGAGATTTTTATCCTCGATCTAGTCGACTACACCTCTAAACCATATGGTATTCATGACGCTATCCACTTCTCCATCATCAATCATTCAACTCAGCTATGCTGTAAATGGTAAAATTATCCTCGAGCACACTAAGATAGGAATATCATAGGGATCTAACCAACTCTTTCATATTTTTTGAAAATACATTTTAACTAAATGCATGCAAGGAAACATAGCAATACATAGTGCAACACTCCAAACAACATTCAAGTGCATGGTTCCAAAACAACATCTATTCATCCTACGAATTGATTACATTTATCACAACAGCAATGAATCCTTTTTAATTTCCAAAGCTGGTTTCAACATCAACTAAGCCAATCAAGTCAAATTGAAACATTCCAAAGGAGCCAATACTTAGACTCTCATTTTTCTCTATATCAATATATATAAACTACCTTCAAGAAGCACAATATATCAATTTCCAATCAATTCATTAATCCCAAATAGATAACACAAAACCAGTATTAAAACAACCATACATCTCATCACAACCAACATACCAAAACACATCACCCATTTTCAATCCACATAATTGAGCTATATTTTTCCAACGTATACATTCGAGGATGTTTTACGCCTTAGGAGCATATGTATTGACTCACTCCTAACATTACTCACAGATCAACCAGTGGTAAATTTTTAGGTAAGACCGACTAAGTTGGGTTCAAAGCACTATCCAACTGCTTTGTCTCAGGTCAATTTATCTACAGAAGAGAAATTTACGCACTATCTAGAAAATATGAAAATGGTCTCACTTGGTCATAACATCAACTTTGGCTATCAATCATTCAACAGATTCAGTCAATTTTAACCCTATGAGTGACCCACTGCACTACCTTAGGAATAGTTTTGACGTATAGATCAGGTTTTGCATCTTACCGCAACAAGATACGTTTTTGGACATACAATTTAATCCAACCCCACTTTTATCCTAAAGAGAGATCTAATTCACTCACTGGTGTAATATTTATAGAGATCTCAATTTAATATTGGTCAATCTACAACTTTTATTTCCATGCTAGCAATTTCCAGAACAATAATTCTTGAAACTAAAAATTCATTGCTCTTGAATAGAATCACTCAGGTCAACTGAAATAAACATACATGCATACTCTTTTCAATAAACAAGAAGTACACATAAGACACATGCATATTCAATCAAACAAGTCTACCTAAGCTTGCTATCCGAGTTCTTTCCAGCCAAGCGAAGCTCATTCTTCTTCAATCGTTCCTTCGTCCGTTCTCTCCACAACAAAAAAAACACTCCCTGACTCTTTTCTTTGGCTATCGGTTATCCATGCTTCATGTTTGGCCATCGCAAATGCATTCCTGATGCCACTCTTCATCGAGTTTTCCCCATGAAATCTGCAATCAAGGTAATTAACTATTCTTTAGAATCCCCCATGATTCCTCTCATCAACAAGAACTTCATTTAAAAAAAGCAACTCCTAGTTGAACGTATTCGAAGCTCAAACAACATTTGAAACAAATAAAAAACCTTTTTAAAAATTTAAATGAAGTTTTCCAATACTTCACTGGATGCATGAACTTTAAATAAAAATAAAACAAGAATACACATAAGAAATCTCTAGCTAACGTAATCTCAAACATCCCTTATGCAACAAGAGAAAATTATTTTTAAATATCAAAGCAAGCATCACACATAACCCATCGACTCTTTTGTTTTAGCCTCAACAACCTCACTATCGATGGTTCATTCCATGTTCCAATTAAACATGCAACTATAAATGAAGGAAATTTATCCTTTCTTGGAGCTATCTTCCTTAAGGGAAATCATCATTTCCCTATTTAGACATCCCATCTGTAGTGGCCGATTCTTTCTTCTATTCATAAGAATGGTTGTTCCTGCAACACATGTTTCTATTAGCAGTATCATGTCCCTTTTTATAAACAATTTCTTGAAACAATAAATCATTTAATTGTCAAACACCAACTCATTAGAATATATATATATATATACACAAGTTTCTATTAGCAGTATCATGTCCCTTTTAATAAACAATTTCTTGAGCAATAAATCATTTAATTATCAAAAACCAACTCACTAGAATATATATATATATATATATATATATATATATATATATATATATATATATATATATATATATATATATATATATATATATATATATATATATATATATATATATATATATATATATTCCTACAAACCATCCACATTTGCAGAAATACAATGCCTTTTCTTTGTTGGCCACACCTATGTTGTGCCCTACTCTCTAAAGCACTTTTGATATTTCTTCAACTTTCTTTTATTTTTTAGGGAAATGTTATCCACCAATATTTCTAAAACAAAAGGTTGATATAACTTTTATTCATTTCACTATGTTATATTTTTATAAACTTTTAAGGATAGACCTTTGTTGAAATTTTTTGGTTGGTTAGACTCCTAGAAATTTTGTTTTCTTTATCTATTGAAGCCTTTCCTTCGTGTAGCCTTGGAAATTTTTATGTTTCTTTTCCTTTGAAACTTTCAAAAGTTTTGATCCTCAAATATTTTGTCGTTCTTGTACCTTTGTAAACTTTTATAGCTTCTTGCCTCTTTGAATTCTTGGGTTGTGTAGACCTTCGAGACTTTTGCTTTTCTCTCTTGAGTAAAACTTTTATAAAATGGCACCCACCTTTGATCAAAACTTTTTTGTGCACATTTATTTGATGTCTCTTTCCTCACTTTCTACCATATTACCTCTATTCTACTCTTCTTTCAAAAAAAGCCGAAGGAAAGAAATTTTATGTGTAGTAAAAATCACTATAGTAACTATTACTGATGTGAGAAGATCAAAAATATTTATGAAGATGAAAGTAATGGTGGGAATGAAAAAGAGAGAGGAAGACCCAAGAAGCAAAAAAAAAGAGAAAACAAAACCCAAAGGGATTTATATGGAAAAATAAAAAATATCACAAGTGTTAACAAGAAGTGGGGCTAAACCCACAAATAAAAATAAATAATAACAATGAAAATAATATCTTAGAATACTAGGGGCATGAATAAGAACCCTAAAAAAAGGTATTAAGAAACTATCAGGTTGTTATAGATAATATATTTATAGATATAGAAACTAGGCAGCAATAGCCATTCATGGTGTTGAATTTTATCTTGACAAGATTTAAATTTTAGATGGCATCTAATATAAAAACGTTTATTGTGGAAACTTAGTAATTTTAGGAAGGTGGAAAATATCTTTGGTAGAAAGGCAATCGAAGAATATATTTGATAGAAAGGCAATTTGGATATGGTTTAATTAACTTATTAGAAATATAATGAGAGCGATATAATATTTTATTTTTGTAATGAGAGTGGTACTAATAGAAGCCACGCATAGCTTATTTAAAATTAAAAAAAAAAATTTAAAAAAAAATTGAACATTACCCTTATATTTTCTTTCATCTAATTTCTTAAAATTTTCCAACTCTCTCTTTGTAATTCCTTTTGTTCATCTAGGAGCTTAGCTATTTTTTAATCCTTTTTCTCCAATCCCCATTTGCTTAAAAATGCAACTTCAAAATCTTCCCTTACGTTTTTAAGATAATTGGCATGATCAAAGTTCTTAAACCAAGAAAAAGCTTCCCCTTTCAAAGAACACCAAATCTTAAATTTTCACATCGATTCAAGAAAATTTAAAGACTTATAAATTTTCACCATTCCCTAGCATCACTAGCATCCTCTCCAGTGAATGCAACTCCATGACCTCAATCCAAAATTAAAAAATCTTCCCAAAGTAGCTAGGGTAATAAATAACTGAAATTTCTCAAAACTTAAATTTCTCAAATCTCATCTATTCCTTTTAATAAACAATTAAATCTTCATATTTTATTCAAAATAAAACAAACAACTGGTTTGCTTACCTGGATTTATGAATATGAATTCTTTTTCCTTTGCATGAATTTTCCACAGCCCAAAAACAACATGAAAATCCCAACTTCAAATAGTTATAGCTCCCTTAATACTTATCAAAATTTAACAAGTGACAAGTCATTTTTGTAGTACTTAAAAAGTTCTACACAATGGTGCAAATTTTTTAAAGAATGACTACTACAGAAATTGATATGAATTGATATTATGCCACATTAGGATTTTTGATGGAGTTTTATTGATAATTTTTTATTGTAAAAGCAACAAATATAATACATTCATGTTGCAGTGTTTTCTATAATATGATGCAATTATTTCTGTGTAATTATCTTCTTTTAATTTTCATGAATTTCATGTTGGGGAATAATGGGTTTTGCAAGGCAAATTGTTGTGAAGAATCAGTACAGATCGTTTGAGAATGTCAAAATTAAACAACGCTTAGAAATTCAATGGAAGGAAAAATATATATATAACACCCTTTACGCCCTAAAGAAGAGTGAAAAACCCTTAACGTTTTACCCCGGGACGAAGACGTCTTCGAAAATCTTGTTGTTGGGTAAAGTGAAGAGGAAAAGTGTGTTCACCCCAAAAGTGGGGTGACAAACTCGTTCGCCTCACTTTGGGGTGAACAAAGAAAAATAAAAGAATTTTGAAGTTCAGCAAAGACTTTCACCACAAGTGAGGGGCAAAAGTCCCTTTCGTCCCTCCTAGAGGTGAATGCACATCTACGTGGTTAAGTCCGAAGCATGCCTAAGGTTGAAACATAATATGAAGAATTGTGTTCACCCTAAAGTTAGGATAAAAGCATCATTCGCCTCACTTTGGGGTGAAACAACACAAAGATGGTGTAAAGAATTGTAAGGAGTCATTTTTACCCATATTTCTTCCAAATTGATTGTTGTTGTGACAGGGAAATGAAAGCAATGCACCAAATTTCAATTTGAATAAATTCAGGGGTTGTACATTGAATGCAATAACAAAAGAGTTACAAGAGGTGCCCTCTACACCAAGGAGCGATAATAAGAAATAAAAGCTAAAAATTAAATAAAACACTTTCGCTCATTGCTCTATTTTGGGCAATTTTAGTTTTAAACATCAGTGGAGACTTTTTGAAGGTGCTCAGGTCAAATGAATGAGGAATATTTAATTATTGGGGCAAAAGGTGACTGAAATTGTCAAATTCGAGCTAAAGGAGTTGCAGCATTAAAATCATAGGGTTATTTTCATGAGTTCCAAGATATCTTGTATAGGGACAAATTTCCAAGGAGCGATGGAGGTATCAAGTCAACGACCAGCTTTGTAATTTTTCATGCACCGACACCCAAATGTGCTAATTTCTTGGAGATTTCATCTTAGAAACTAGATTGCTATCTTAGGAGGAATATTTTCAAGGAATTTGAGGAGGAATTTCTTCACAGAGGTTCTTGATTTGTAAATATTTTGTCTTTTGTGTATTAAATATACAGAGGTGAAAACCTCTATAAATACTAGACACTTTCAATGTAAAAAAGAGGATAGACATTTTGTAAAAAAATTATTCAAGTTTTTTGCGTAAATAGAAGAAGTTGTGGATTCTGATTTTGCATGCAGTCTCTTTGTGTGATTTCTTTATGTCCAAGAATTTCTATTTTATATTCATGTTTAGTATCTGCTATTAAGTTCAAATTTGCACCTAGATTTGGGCATTGTTGGTGTAAGTGTGAGTAATGGAATACAATTCTAGAAGTTTTCTTCGAGGAACTGTAAGTGGATTCTCTTGCCCTCCTTTCTATTTTATGTTGTTACAATATTTGGTTGGAATTCCTGCTGCTAGTCTGTCCCCAATCCTACATCTTTGGCCTGTGGCTATATTTCCCATTTCTTTCCATTATTTCCAATTTCTTTCCTACAACTCTAGTCTTAAACCGATGTAGGATTAGTAAGGGAGCTAGCCCTCTCTGGAGATTGACACGGAGGACATTCCTTTCCTATGGATTTTCAATTTCGGTCGTGTCTAGGGTGGACAAAAATATGTATTTTAGGTAGATATTTGACCAACAGTTTTTGGCATGCCCGATGGGACAGATGATCTCTATCCTAGTAAGATACATAGTCGATGGAACAAATATATCTCAAGTTGACACTCAAAAGTTCCACTTTCAACAGTATTGAGGTTTGATGTTTACCTTTTTGTTTTACAGTTAGAACATCTGGCAACTCAGCAATACTCAGAAGCCTCTGAACGTGAAGGCAGTGAAAGTTGTGCTTCATGATCACAAGATTGAAGGCCAAAAATTTTGAAGACCTCATTGAGTTTTTTGAACTCGACACCTAAAAATTAGGTGAACACCCTAGGTTAGTTCCCTCATATCATACATCAGTTGCGACATATTCACAGTTAGCTGGTGTGTTTTCTATCCCTTCAAGTCTAGCTAGTACTACTACTAGCATCCCACCTCCTTAATCACATACACCAGTTCACATAGCTCAAAATCTACCACCACAACAACCATAGCCATCGAGGTAGTTCCCAGCATGGAATAGCTCATGAGCTTTGAATTTACAAGCACAAAATTGAGTTCCTCAAGTAGCTTTGAAGGCTTTGCCTACCTATGATGGTACTGGTAAAACTGCTTATGAGCATATTCAAGATGTGGCTTCTCTAGCGATAATCCATGACATCACGAATGAAGATATTATGGTAAGATTATTGGTATTATCACTTAGAGAAAAATTATTTTATTGGTACCGATCCTTGCCACCTGCCACTATTATGACATGGGACCAGTTTGCAAAATTGCTAATCAAGAACTTTCATGAGCAAGTTGATCATTTCGCCTTGTTGCATCAATTCATGAATATCCAAAGATATCCGTAAGAGGAGATAGTATATTTTAATGTCATGTTCACCCGAAGCTAGCAAAGAGTTCCTAATGGCCTTCGTCCAATGCATGAACAAGCTGTATTTTACTACCTCAGAGCTTTAACTCCGATATTGGTATGGCTATCTGACAAGCTAATGTCAACATGTAGCTCTAAAATTTTCTCACTCCTTTCCTTCAGGCTAATGGATCCGCGCCTCGAAGGGGAATGGGAAAATGATAGGTCTACACCTCAGAGGAGAGGCACTTGATGTCGTGCCCTCTTTGGTGATTTTTTGATGAATTGGGTGGGTTCACCAGGAAATATTTATGTGGCAGTTTCCATGCCTAGGTTGGGAGTTGTTTGATGTGTTCCTTTTAGTTCACTCACATTCACCTAGTTTGGCCAAATGCAACTAACCTATACTACATGCAATTTAGATTCAAATGAATACAACACACAACAGAGTACAGAAGATAAATAGATGCAATGCTTAATTATTAAAGAAATTTCATGATCTTACTCAATCCGGATGGCTGATGTTGAATCTTTTTGCTTGTTGTAGGTGATATCGGACTTTACAGGGTGATATCGGACGTCCGATCTGATATCGGAAGGTTTGATCTGATATCGATAGGTTCGATCTGAGCAGAAACCTGCAGTTTCATAAATTGACAGCAAAAATAGAGATTTGCAGCATAATATGAACTTGATTAAGCATGAATTAGATCATATGAAACCTATTATATGCAATGTTTGAAAGGAAATAATATGGATTTATGCTATAAATGCAAAATAACAAAATGCAATGCAATGGTGGTGAACTCTAGATATGATAAATGAAACTTTATGCTTAGATGAGATGATAAATAACATATATAATCTTGTAAATGCAAAATAGAGGTTAGAAATGCAAACAGAGGTTTGAAGGTGCCCCCAAGTGATCTGTAGGTAAGATCGGACTTGTTCTGATGATATCGGATGTCCGATCTTGTATCGTACCACCCGATGCACACTTTCGGATCTTCAAACCTGCAAGAAAGTATGAAACTAGCAAATGCACTATAATACTAAGGATGCGAGAATGATAAAAAGCCAGGGGGAATCCAGGGAGAGTGCCTGGATTAAATAGGCAAGGTGAGGTTAGGGGGGTTGGGCTAAAAAATAAGGGGAGTTATGATCTCTCCCAATCTGGATGATATCGATTGATCCGATATCATAACATCTGTGTCGTTGGCAGGTACGGACAAAAAGGGTTACAACAAATTTTGTCATTTTGCTATTCTGGGCATTTTCTATTTTTGGATGAGATCGGACATCCGATCTCATACAATGAAGTCCGATATCGCATTGGACATCCGATATCGGTCAAATAGAGTCGATATCATCAGGAAGTTAGAAACAAACTTGATGCGGGTACAAAAATCGAGGCAGGAGGTTAGCAAGTAGTTTTAATTAATTTTTTGAATGTTTTTGACTTAGGGTAAATTGACATGGGTCAATTTTAGCCTATTACATTTTACCCCCTCTTTAGCACATTTTTGAAAAAAATGCATTAAAGAAAAGATGGCACACTTTACGAGAAAGAAAAATTTATTGCAAAAATTGTTGAAGTTTCAAATTTTACTGTAATTGCATTAGGTGTGATACCCCCTTTGAGTTTTTACACCAAATTCTGTGTTTGGTGTAAAACTTCAAATTTTTCAAATTTAGGGTAAAATGAATAAATAGAAAAGTTAGGGTAAAACCTAATTCATTTTCTTTTTCACTCTTGTTGAAACTGTTGCTCTGAGGAGAAGATGGCGGAAGTCACACACCGAGTAGATGAGGTGCGAGCGAGGACAGGGAGTGTAAGGGTAAGTATCTTGAACTTCTTTAGCTTAAAATTTTCATGTTTTAGCATTTAATTTTTTCAAATTTTGGATTTTTAGGGCATCTGTCTTTGTGCAGTCGCATCAATAATATCGGGCCATTTTGGCAATATCGACCCTATTTTGGTGATATCAGATTTTTGATATCATCAAAATAGGTCCGATTTTATCAATATCGGCCAAATTTTGGTGATATCGAAGAATACGATATCATCAAAATAGATCCATATTGACAATTGATATTATAGTCCATATTTAAAATTAGGTCCGATCATGCAATTTTAAGTCCGATTACTAACTTTATTTTTTATTGCTTTATTTTGTTAATAGAAACCAACTTTGAAGAACAGGGAGTGGAGATACAATGGTCTCCAGGAAGACTTGAGTGCCCTTACAGATGTAGAGAGGGCCACTCTAGAGGCGATAAGATTGAGACATGTGGTAGAGATGCCACAAATCCTAGTCGATCTGAGGCTTCTAATAGCATTGGCTGAGAGATGGTATCCAAGGTCCTCATATTTTTAGTTATCGATAGGGGAGATGGCCTCGACACTAGAGGATATCTAGAGGATACTTAGGGTGCCTATCAGGGGTATGTTCATAGCTCCATCATACAATAATTGTCTGGGGATCCAAGCTTCTTACTTAAGAAGGGTGGAGTTAGCATTGAGAGACTTAGCCAGATAGTTGGGGTCTCTAGATTGATAGTGGTGCTTAGTGGTACGGTGGTAGGGCTACTATTATGTCATCTCAATGGTTGCCACCTACCATGGACTCTAGAAGAGGTTATTTATGACATGAGGGATTAGGTATGGTTTGCATGGGGTCCATACATTTTATGTTGATTATACAAGACTCTCCACAGGGTGGTATATAGAGGAGGTAAGGCATTGGTACTTACCTCTTTCCTACAGGTATGGTGTTGGGAGCACATAGTAGTTAGGAGACCTATAGGGCTACCATTGATAGGGGTGGAGGATGGGAGACCCAGAGTGTTCTATTGGCACTTGCACAGAGGGCACCATGGGTGGATTAGCCTCGACACAATGAGGAGGTTGATGGATGAGTTGACTATAGATGACATCCGATGGAGGCCTTGGAGAGAGCTTCCAGGATGGGGAGAGGATGGTTTTGAGTTGGCTCACATGAGGTGAGTTATTTGGCTTTGGATGGAGTAGGGGGAGGTGGAGCTGCACCATGTAGACCGAGTTCTATGATAGTTTGGATTGTAGTAGGATATCCCTATGACTAGGGATGTCACATTTTCTAGGGTGACTCGAGATACTACGACAGTGAGTGGTGCTCCTGACATGGCTCGCTTCATGGACCCTTTATCGAATGATGATGTGGTAGCCATAGATGGGGATGATGTTGGGGTGACTACCAGGTATCCTTAGTGGTATGCGAGCATCCATCCTACATGGATCACTAGGTCAAGAGGTAGGATCCATCAAGTATCTAAGCAGGTCTTCCTAGCAGCTATAGAGAGTATAGGCACCCCCTAGGAGAGAGAGGCCTCACACTAGGGGAGGGCATATGATCCAGAGGACATCTAGATCAGAGAGGGTTGGGATAGGAGAGGGGTCTAGTGGAGGGAGGGAGGAGAGGAGAGCATCTCCTCAATAGGAGGGGAGACTTGACTCACCTGGGAAGGGTATGATGATAGAGGAGGGAGAGAGCAATGAGATGGTAGCTCTATAGATGGAGAACATGAGTCTGAATACTTGAGTTCAGACTCTAGAGGTAGAGCTCATAGAGGCATGGGCTCAGGTGGCTCAAGGAGCTAGGGTTCCTACTCCGACATCTTCCCAATCGACTCGATCAGGGAGGAGTAGTTCAAGGGGAAGAGCTAGCTTAGGCTCTTCAGATAATAGGTTTCTATCAAGGATTATACTTTGTGGTAGTGCCTATGGAGCAGAGACAACCATTACCTATGGAGTTGGAACTTCAAGCCACTCGAGATCAATGTCTCGCTCGATGACCAGGACTACTACAAGGGGTAGATTTTTGACCACCATGACCCCTAGTGGGGATGATGATGCTCAGAGCTCTAGAGGCTTGAGAGGGATGATAGATGATAATATATACCCAGTAATTTATATATTTTTATATATATATTGATCCTTTTTGTCTATGTGACTTTGAATGATTTGATTTATTGGATGATTTATTATATTTGCTTATGATGGTTGTGTTACATAATATTTGTAATCATGCTTTGATTTTTGAATATTTTTTATCATGCTTAACATAAAAGGAAAATGATTTTGTAAATTATTTTTGAAAGATAAAAGATGTTTTTGTGCGATGATAAAATTGATGGATTAGCAATGAACCTCAAAGGATGTTGTGTTGTTATATGACCATTGGTGGAGATCAATGCTCGCTAGGTCATGAAGTGTATCCTATTGTGAGGAAGTTTTGTATTGCTAATACTAAAAATATTGTAGGGCTCAAGAGTGACCTTGAGACTTATGATGATGAAAAGAGGATGTCTATTTAAGAGAAATTGATTTTGAGAAATATAGTTGATAAAGATTGTATTTGTGAGAGATATAAAGTGATTTAAGCATGAAAAATTGGGAAGGATGACTTGCGCTAGGCATAGAATTCCTAGTATGAAGTTTGAAGGTAAAGTTATTACTAGGAATTATACCATCATCGTGAAGTCAAAATGCAAATGCATGATAAATGATTATGTATGATTTGAAAATGCAAGTTTTATTTTGAAAATAAATCATTATGTCACATGTTGGAAAATTTTGAAGACAATATATATACTGTAATTGCTAAAATGAAGTGATTTGTAGGGATTAATGCAAATGGTTACAAACTGATATTTTCTAGAAAATTTCAAAGAAATATTTTAAATTATTTCAAGGATAAAATCAAATTTATCAAGAACCAGTGTGTGATATGTGAGTTCATTATCCATATTGATTTACATAATGATACAAAATCTCTCAAGGATCAAATGTGTGTGCTTTGTGAAGTTGATTTACCAATTTTGAGTGAGGTAATGATGCAAGCCAACTTTTATGAACCAATGTGTGTGCAAGTGAAAGATTCATTAACCATGATTTTGTGCATGCAATTGTACTGAACTACTATGTAAGTCAAGTCACCAAAAGCTAGCTAATCCACAAGCGGACATTGGTCTATACAAAATAAGGTCGCTAATGTGATAGACATGTCACCACGCGTAAGGATACCACCATTGCCAAGCTGGCTTGATGCCACCTAACCTGTAATGAGGATCACCCCATGGTATTCAAATAACTGAGGAATTCTAGGGATTCAAGCTCATTACCCCCTTCTTTTATTTTGATTTCTTTGAGTAGGGATTCTTGTTCATTTTTGTTTTTGAACAAGGGGATTTTATTGCTTTTGTAGTAAAACTACTTTTTCTTTTCTTTTTCTCTTTTTTATTTTTCTTTTTCTTTTGCTTTTTTTTTTTTTTGGGATACTTGCTCAGATTAGACAAGGAGCAAGGGATTTTATTTGGGTAGGGGGAGCTTGTCCTTTTGCCAATTCTCAGTATTCTAGACCATGCACATAATAGGATAGCAAGGGAAACTTTTCACTTAAGGAACTAAGACTACTATGTAGTATCATATTTCGAATTTGCAAAAAATCATTTTAAGATGTGAAATGTGTTCTTGGTTCAAAAAGTAGCAAGACCAGTTCCCAAAACTCAAAATTTTATTTAATGAAGTAATAGTGATTTTGGTTCAAGAGAGATTTATAATCAAAATGACAAAATCAAGATTTAGTAGAAATGTGAATTAAGTGAGTGGTTCAAGATAAATTTTGAGTTTATCCGAAAGAAAATAAAATATAACTTTGAATTTTGGAAAACAACAAACAATAATGCAAAATGAAGACTTAACAACAATTTAACATATTTTTGAAAAAAATTCATATTTTTTATTTTTTTGGTAGTTTTGTGATATGATAATTGCAAACTAAAATATGAAGAAGTTATTTACAATTATATACAATGATGGAACTTTTGTTTTTATGCATAATATCTCTTTAGATGCATGATGTTCATTGGTTCTTTGAGATCTTTTCCATCCAAAGTAGCCAAGCGATATGCACCAGATCCAAATTTTGCAGTGATGACGAATGGTCCAAGCCAATTAGGTTGAAATTTACCTTTAAGATCTTTTCTAGCATTAGTATTTTTTTGATTTTCTTTAAGAACTAAATCTTCGACCTCAAAATATCGACTATGAACTTTCTTTGAATATGATCTTTTGAGTTTATCTTGGTAAGCATGAAGATGTTCTAGAGCATGAATGCACTTTTCATCTAGAAGTTCCAACTGACTTAGTCTACCAGCATGATATTCATCTCCTACTTTGACATCTTGAAGTAGAAGAGCTAAAGAAGGAACTTCTAACTCAAATGGGAAAACTACTTCAACACCATAAACCAAGACAAAAGGGGAAGCACCTGTAGGAGTACGAACACTAGTTCGATAAGCCCACAAGGTGGGATATAATTGCATATGCCAATCACGACCTGATTTATTAACCAATATTTTTAAAATCTTGATCAAAGTTTTATTAGATGCTTCAACTTGACCATTTCCTTGTGGATAATATGGAGTGGACCATCGATGTTGAATTTTATATTTTTGACAAAGTTTCTTAATGTCTTTGTTCTTGAAACATGTTCCATTATCAGAAATAAGTGTTGATGGAATCCCAAATCTACAAATAATTTGATTAAAAATGAATTTAGATACTTGGACTCTTATGCAAGAAGCTAGTGGTATAGCTTCTACCCATTTTGTAAAATATTTTGTTGTTGTTATGATGAATTTGTGGCCATCTGAGGAGATGGGATTGATTTTACCAATGATATCTAGGCCCCATTTGGAAAAGGGCCAAGGAGAAGATATGGCTTGAAGTTCTTGAGTAGGAGCATGAACAAGGTCTGCATGTCATTGACACTTGTCACAATGATGCACATAATCATTTGCATATTTTTCCATGGAAGGCCAAAAGTAACCCATTCGTAAGAGTTTTTTAGCAATAGAACTTCCACTAAAGTGACCTCCACAAGATCCATCATGGACTTCACTTAATGCTTTCTTAGACTCTTCTAAATTGAGACATATTAAAATAATACCTTCAAAATATATTTTATATAAAGTATTTCCAATAATTACAAAGTGAACAACTCGCTTACGTAATAACCTACGTTGGTTTCTATCTAATCCTTCTAGGAAAGTCCCATTTTGGAGAAAGTTAAAAATGTCTATATACCAAGGTTCTGGAGTTATCTCATTAATTAAAAACACATCTAATGGTTCCAGACAAGATTTAGATGAGGTAGGCTCTTGAAGTTGATGAATGATGATTGTAGCATATTCATCATCCAACTCTAAAGGCAACAGAGAGGCGACAGCAACCATGGCATCTACAACACGGTTGCTAGTACGAGGGATAGCCTCAAGAGTTACTTTCTCAAATAAAGAGATAAGCTTTAAAACATAATCCTTATAGGGATGAAGTTTCTCATCTCATGTTTGATATACATTATTAATTTGATTTATCATGAGTTGGGAATCTCCAAAGACTAATAAAATTTTGATTTTTAGAGCTAAAGTTGCTCGTAACCCAAGGATTAGAGCTTCATATTCTATAATATTATTTGTGCAAGAAAATTGAAGTTTAAATGATAAGGGAATAAGATGCTTTTGTGGAGATATTAATATGATGCCTACACCTGCACCACTCATACATCTAGCTCCATCAAAATATAAGGACCAAGATTCAGAATGGTCTTCTTCTAAGTTAAGACATTCATCAAGAAATTCAATGTTTAAAGGATGAGTAGACTCAAGAGGAGCAGCAGCAAGTTGATCAGCTATAACTTGGCCTTTGATAGATTTTTGACCAATAAATGTGAGTTCAAACTCACTTAGAGCAAGAACCCATTTAGTTGTGCATCCTGATAAATAAGGTCTACTCATCAAATATCTTAATGGATCAGATTTAGCAATGACAAATATCTTTTGACTAAGCATATAATGGCATAAATTTTATGTAGAAAACACAACCACCAAGCAAATATTTTCTATAGGTGTATAATGGGTTTCATAACTTATTAATGTTCTACTTATGTAATAAGTGGCTCGTTCTTTCTTATCATCATCAAGTTGAGCCAACATTGCTCCTAATGCAAGCTCAGAAGCAAAAATATATAAAATAAAAGGGCATTCTAGTCTAGGTGGAACGAGCACTAGAGGGGTAAGAAGATATTGCTTAAGGGCTTCAAATGCTTCTTGGCATTCATTATCCCATTGAAATGGGATATTTTTCTTAAGTAGCTTAAGAAAAGGTCAAGTTTTATCTACCAATTTGTCGATGAAGTGATGGATAGATTGAAGTTTACCTTGTAGACTCCTTAATTATGATATATTTTTGGGTGGTGGCATATCAATGATAGCCTTAATTTTAATGGGATCTATCTCTATGCCATGCATAGAGATAATAACTCCTAACAATTTTCCATATTTTACTCCAAATACACATTTATTTGGATTTAGGTGAATTTTATATTCTCTAAGTCTATCAAATACTCATCTTAGATTAGTGATATGATCTTCTTCTTTAGTTGAGTGAGCTATGATATCATCCACATAGTCATGTAGAATGTCGTACATCATATCATGAAAAATATAAGTCATAGCTCTTTGATAAGTTGCACCTACATTCTTTAAACCGAAGGGCATTACTTTCCAACAAAAATTCCCTAGGGTGTAATGAAAGTAGTTTTAGGTTGGTCTTCAGGAGCTATTCAAATTTGGTTATATCCTAAAAACCCATCCATAAGGGATAACATTCCACTTCCAACTATAAAATCGATAATTTGATCCATGTTTGGGAGAGGAAAATCATCCTTAGGACATGCAACATTGATGTCTCTAAAATCAGTGCATACTCTAATTTTAGTGGCTTCTTTCTTGGTTACTAGGACAACATTTGATATCCAATCAGCATAATCAATGGCTTGGATAAAGACAACATCCAAAATTTTTTGTAATTCATATTTAACTAACAATGCTACTTTGGGATGCATTTTTCTAAGTTTTTGTTTTATAGGTTTTGCATCTGGGTGCACCACTAAATGATGCATGACCACAGAAGAGTCTAGGTTAGGCATATCTGCATATGTCCAAGCAAAGACATCAGCATATTCTATGAGAAATGTAATATGTTGATTTTGTCTTTCTTCACTTAATTCAGCTCCAATTTTAACTAAGCGAGGGTTGGTTTCAGTCCCAATGTTGACTTGTAGAACATCTTCTACTACAATGTTCAAATCTCTTTCAAAATTAGGAGGAGCGGGTGAGACACCCATTTCTTGGAGTTCCTCTAAAGTTAACTTAGCTAATTCATCTTGTGGGGTAGTTGTTTGAATGTGGGCTATACATGGTATAGACCCATCAAAGAAAAATCCATTCCTCAAAATTTCTTCAAGAGAAATATTGTGAAAAACATCTCCTTCTAAACATTCATCTGGGGAAGCAATCATTTCAGGATATGCTATTGACAACATGTTACAAAAATGTGTTTTCTTACTTGCTTTTAAATATTCTTGATGTTTTAAGTACTCTTCATATGTCACAAGATGGTCATCATCATCAAAAGGGAAGGGTTGAGTTTTTGTAGGAATGTAGCCAATACCACATCGGGTAGGCCATTCCTCTATTTCTAAAGGTTCATGTATACCATTTTCAAAAGGACCTAAACCTTTACCTTTATAACCCATGTTACACATCATTTGTTTTGACTTCACATATCCATGAGAAAAATAACATCGAGCAAACCCATCTTGATCAAGTGTAAAGCTCATTTGAATATTAATTTTGCCAAGGTCATACCCTACATAGATAAAGGTGCAACTCCCTATATGATAGATGCTTCCTAAATTTCGTGGCAAGCCCATCATCCGAGGAGATGGTGGTAATTGGGATAAGACAAGGGAGTCTTGTGTAGCAAAATTAGTATGCTCTGAAGTTGTGAGTATTGTAGATAAATCTGGTAAAACTTCATCCAAAAGGGGATATGAAGTAGAAGGATTATCTATTTTAGTTGTGGTACAAGATGATGTGGGTTTAGTTTGTGAAGGAGGATTCTTAAGAGGATTAGGGTTTGTTGAAGATACAATAGGACAAAATGGGACTCCAATTGGTTCTGCCATTGCACACATGTCAAAGGGTCTAGGGTCACCATGGATAGTGACCAATTGATTTTTAAATTCAAATTTAACACATTGATGTAAAGTAGAAGGTACTACTCTCATTGCATTAATCCAAGGTCGACCTAGAAGAATGTTGTATGATGTAGGGCAAGATACAACAAACATGATCATATCTAAAATTCTTGGACCAACTTGCAATGGGATTGACAATACTCCACAAGTTTCTTGGGTTTCATCATTAAAGGCTTTGATAATCATTTCAGTTCTTTTTAAATCTTCAGTTCTAAATCCAAACCTTTGAAAGAAATCATATGTGCATATATTTAGTGATGACCCATTATCAATCAAGACTCTTTTGACACCCACATCCCCAATTAAGGTTGTAATATATAAAGGATTATCTCTATACATACTTTGAGGAGGAATATCTTTATCATGAAACTCTACATAATTTATACCATGGGAAACTACAACATTGACCACAACAGTAGGTTCTATGTCTTGAGGTACCATCATTTTGCTTAAGGTACTCATTAATTCTTCTCTATGTATAGATGAAGTTCTTAAGAGATCTAAAAGGGAAATTCTGGCTGTGATATTAGCTAATTGTTCATTAATATCATAAGGAGATTTTTGTTGTGGTTTTGATAAATTGTTTTCTTTGGTGGGTGCTTTTAACACAAATGGAGGTGATTTTTCATTTGTTGTTTGAGTTTGTGATTGAGAATTTTGATTTTGAACTTGTTGTCTAGTGATGGCTCCAATAGTACCCACAATGTTGTTGTTTTGTAAGTGACCAAAGTGAGGTCTAGCATTCACTATTTGTTCAATTGAAAGTATTTGTTGAGAGGAAGGGCGAGTAGTCATTCTTCTAGGAAATGGTTCTTCTAGAACTAATAAATTTATGATAGGAAGAATTGGATCTGACTCATCTTTAGAACTATTTGAATTATTTGAAGTGATGTCTATTTCACTTTCTATTTCACTTTTTGTGTCACTTCTTGTATCTTCTGAAGATGAAGATTGAAAATATTGGATTGGCCTAATTGTGATTGCAGATTGAGTAGGCACATAAGAAGTTTGCAAATTTTTATGTGGTAAGAAATTGCTAATAGTTCCCACATATCAAGTTGGAGGAGGAACATTATGATGTTCTAATTGATTCACAACTTCTTTACCATGATTGGGTAAAGGATGTTGGAATATGTCTAAAGTTTGATTAGCATTTTGAGTTTGTTGTTTTTGAGCATTGTTTGGAGGATTATTGTTTGGAGGGAATTTTTCTACTTCCATTTTACCTTTATCAATTAGATCTTGTATCATATGTTTCAATAATTTACAAGAATTAGTTGAATGTCCATCCACTCGATGAAAATTGCAATGTAAATCAGCCCTATATCCAGGTAAAGTGGTATCTGGTTGTCGAATTTTTGGCAATCGTATTAAACCTTGTTCTAATAATTGAGGTAAAATCAAGGTTAAGGGTTGATTCAATCTTGTGAATTCTCTTGGAGGTTTATCAGGAATATTTAATACAAATTTCTTTATAGCTTCAACAGTATTGATGTTTGAGGTGTTTCTACTATCAGTAACTCCATCACCTACTACTTGTTTGTTTTTATATTGGTTTTTGGAAGATTTATCTTCATCCTTTTTCTTGAATTATCCTCTTCTAATAAGGGCATCTTCTACCCTTCTTGCTAAGTCTATAGCTTGATCAAAAGAAGTTACTGTAGTAGTAGCAAGTTCATAAGATAATTGTTCTTGTAAATTACCAATGAAGATTTCCAACATCTCTCGGTGAGGTAAAGCAAAGTGCAATTTCCCTAGAAGTTATCTCCATTTAGCTAAGAATTCAGAAAAGCTTTCATATTTTCCTTGTTTTAAATTATATAAATCCTTAATAGTGACATGCCTTTCTATGTAGGCACTAAATTGATGAACAAACATTTCTGTTGTTTCTTCAAAATTTCTCAAGGAATTAGTTGGTAATTGATAATACCATTCTAAGGCCATGCCTCCGAGACTTTTAGGGAATATTTTTAGTAACAACAAATCATCATAGGAAATATCATGACAAGTTATCCTAAACATACGAAGATGTTCAATAGGATCTTCGGTTCCTTTATATATCAGAAGGACTAGCATGGGGAAATATTTGGGATAAGGTTGAGCAACAACAATAGGATCCAATGGTTGACTACACATCTCTCTATAACTGTATGAGGGATGGTAAGGATCTATCTGATCTAGACGTGAAGCTAATTGTTTGACTATAGCTTCAAGTCCTTGTGGTTGCTCACTAAATTGATTTTGTGTTATCATACTATTGTGCATTTGATGATATGGTTGTGTTGTCATATAAGGATTTCTAGTAGAAACACTATTATGTAAAGTATTTGTAGGAAGAGTATTATGAAGTTTATATGGAATTGCATTTTGCTGAATTTTCTATTGATAATGATTAGAATTTTGTATTTTCTTAGCCTTTTGTGATGTAGATGCTTGTTGATTAAGAGCTTGAGAGGAAGAAGAATGTTGTTTTTATTTGGAATTAGATTGTGTTGCTAGTTTTTGAGTGTTCAAATCTACATTTTGATTGATGTTTTGAGATGGACCAGCTTGATCTTGATCTATTCTATTTATGTATGTCAATGGATTTGCATGTAGTCGAAAAGCAGCTTCTAAAGTGGCCTCCATTGAATAATCTCCTATTGGGAGTAAATATTCTATGTTTAACACATGATTGATTTCATCTATATTACTTTTTAGAAATTCAGTAAAGTGTTGGACAGATTTAAAACTAACATTGCCTTGAGGGTCTACTAAAGGCTTGGTAGGATCTTCTACTTCCTCTTATTTATTGTCATCCTCACCTTGTTCTGTGAGTTTATCATCTTCAATAAGTACCCTATCATCAAGGTTTTCTTGATCTGGCTCATAGATTCTATTTGTTTACCATTTCTTAAGATTCTAGGCATTTTGTCTTTAGGGTGTTTTGTTTTTATATATATATATATATATATATATATATTTTTGGGTATATATGTTATATATATACCTATATAAAATATTGTAGATATGTAGATATATATTATATTTTTATTTTTGTTTTTTTGTTTTTATTTTTGAAAAGAAAGTAGAAATAAAGATTATAATATTCTAGATAATATACTTAATCTTCCTAAAATAGTTTATAAATATCATTGATAGGCTCAAGTTCTTCAGGTGTCATATAATGCTCTTCTTCAAATTGAAAGTTTGCTTTTAGGAATTTGACAAAGTGAGCTATAGTAATGCTATCAATTTTAGAATCTTGAGCATAAAAATATATTTCATGACAATATTCATGAAAATGGACAGCCCTAGGAGTTCTTTGATATCTTCTTTTGTTCTCCAAAACTATCTCTTGATCTTCTATGTGTGCTAGAAATCGATGTACAATTATGGCATTTTCAAGATAATCTTCAAAAGTGTAAACAGATGAAGAAATACTTGCTCTCTTATCAGCTAACCACCTCTCACATGATCTTTGAATATCAAAGTAGTGAGAAGAGTTATCGGGTCCCAAGATTCTAGCTATGTTGAATCTCTTGATTTGACTAAGTCTTGGTGTGTTGGCTTTTATGATGTCAAGTCTCTTCCAAAGTTCAGCCCACTATTCTTGAGATGGGATACTAGAGTTTTCAACCACTAAAGAGATTTCTTGTGTAGATAATAGTGCTCTAATATCTATGATTGCAGATTTTCCTATATTGGTATCTACCATCTAAGAGGTGAATCTAAAAATATGCAAGTTTAACTAATGATATTTTTTTATTTTTTATGTTTTATATTTTAAATCAGAATGATGCTTATGTAGTTCACGTCAGGTTCACCAAAGAATGTAGCTCTAAAATTTTTTCACTCCTTTCCTTCAGGCTAATGGATCCATGCCTCGAAGGGGAATGGGAAAATGATAGGTCTACACCTCAGAGGAGAGGCACTTGATGTCGTGCCCTCTTTGGTGATTTTTCGATGAATTGGGTGGGTTCACCAGGAAATATTTATATGGTAGTTTCCATGCCTAGGTTGGGAGTTGTTTGATGTGTTCCTTTTAATTCACTCACATTCACCTAGTTTGGCCAAATGCAACTAACCTATACTATATGCAATTTTGATTCAAATGAATACAACACACAATAGAGTACAGAAGATAAATAGATGCAATGCTTAATTATTAAAGAAATTTCATGATCTTACTCAATCTGGATGGCTGATGTTGAATATTTTTGCTTGTTGTAGGTGATATCGAACTTTGTAGGGTGATATCGGATATCCGATCTAATATCGATATCGAAGTTCGATCTGAGAAGAAACCTATAATTTCATAGATTGATAGCAAAAACAAGGATTTGTAGTATAATATAAACTTGATTAAGCATGAATTAGATTATATGAAACTCATTATTTGCAATATTTGAAAAGAAATAATGTGGATCTATGCTATAAATGTAAAATAGTAGAATGAAATGTATATGATGGTGAACACCAGATATGATAAATGAAATTTATGCTTAAATGAGATGATAAATAATATATATAATATTATAAATGCAAAATAGAGGGTTAGAAATGCAAACAAAGGTCTGAAGGTGCCCCAAGATATGATATCATTAGGCAAGATCGGACATTTTTGATGATATCGGACGTTCGATATTGTATCATACCAACCGATGCACACTTCCAGATCTTCGAACCTACAAGAAAGTATGAAACTAGCAATATGCACTATAATACTAAGGATGCGAGAATGATAAAAAGCCAGGGGGAATCTAGGGAGAGTGCCTGGATTAAATAGGCAAGGTGAGTTAGAGGGGTTGGGCTAAAAAACAAGGGGAGTTATGATCTCTCCCAATCTAGATGATATCGGTTGATCCGATACCGTAACGTCTGTACTGTTGGCTAGGTACGGACAAAATGGTTACAAAAAAATTTTATCATTTTGTTATTCTGGGCATTTTCTATTTTGGATGAGATCGGACATCCGATCTCGTACAATGAAGTCCGATATCGGATCGGACATCCGATATCGTTCAAATAGAGTCGATATCATCAGGAAGTTAGAAATAAACTTGATATGGGTGCAAAAATCGAGGCAGGAGGTTAGAAAGTAGTTTTAATTAATTTTTTGAATGTTTTTGACTTAGGGTAAATTGACATGGGTCAATTTTAGCCTATTACACAACACATTTCCAAAGTTGTACATGCAGGCATAGATGGTCGAAGTAGATTTGATAACCATAGGTAAGCTTCCCCCAAAGGTAACCATGCCCATCCTTCTTGATATTCCACAACATTTGTACTCGTGTTTTTTTTCACAGCCTTCGCCTTGTATGTACCCCATTCCCTCATGGAGCTCGGGTCCACCTCAAATTGCTCCAATCTCAGTTTAGCAACACCCCGCTCCAAGTATTTTGCAATTACCTATGCTAGTTGCTCCTCAGCTACCAACCTAAGTTCCTTTCCCAGTGCTACCAGTGCCACTTTTTTAATTGTATTTGCTTGCTCCCCAGTACCTATACCTTTACCATAACCTCCTGCATCCTCAAATCCTGATCCTTACATGGAATTATTACAAGAAATGCAATCTATTAATTCGGCTGTAATGACAATGTCGAACGAAATTACTACAATTAATAAGAAACAAGATGAAGCTAATTTTTGTTCAAGGAGGTTTCAAACACTGCCAATTACTAGGGATAAACCAACCACTAAAAAGGGCTCTAAAAGAAATACAATTATGTTGGAAAATAAATAAATAGTACATCAAAGAGAGCATACTAGTGCTCCACCTATAATGATCTTCATGGAGAAGATACGTGCATGGTTCACTTAAACTATATATAGACATTAGCAAAAATTTCTACCGGTGGACAAGTTAATGTGATAATGGAAGTTGATCATAACTTGATGATCCCATATTTGGAGCAATTTTTAGTTCTCACAAGGGCTGGAAATAAGCCGATGACTATTGATATAGCAGAAATGGAGCCTCTGAAAGTTCCTACTGAGCAAAAGATACAAAATTAAAAGGTATAACCATAAGCAAAAGTGCCTGATGTGAAAGCATCTAGCACGACAACAAAGCAACAAGATTCTATCATGTTGAAGGATATATTGCCCAAGCAAGCTCAAGAGAAGTTGCAGATGAAGGTGTCAACTTCATAGCCCATAGCCACTCAAGTACAAATGAAGGTAAAATAGCAAGCCAAAGAGTGCCTCAAATATCCATCATTGACTAAGCGGCAAAGGGTGGAATCCACTCAACAATACAAAAACAAATACGAGTCAGCTAGTGAAGAAAATATCCCAAATACTTCTGATTATAATATTATGGAGGAAATGAATAAGATTCCCACAAAGGTGAGTTTATATGATGCACTACAATTACCTGGACAAGTTGACTTGTTGCAATAATCTCTCAAATCTGTAAAATATCAAAAGAAAAGTCATTCCCAAATAGTGTTAGCATAGACGCTGCCAACTTTTGCCATTGGAAAGAATAGGCTACCTCCATTTTATTTATCTCTCAAAATGGAAGGGTGGATCGTGCATAATTATATGATTGACTCTGGTGCTACGACTATTATCATGTCAAAGGCAGTATGTGACGTAATGGGGATGGAGTATACAAGGAGTAGTCCAGGTGTATTACAATTGGTTGGAACTTCCATCAAAATGGTGGGAGTAATCAAGGATATTCTTATCATTCTGCATAGCATACTGCAGATCATCATCATCCAAGAAGTAGTTATGGTTGACCTGGAACCATACTTTAGAATGTGTCTTTCAAGAGAATTTATAGCAAAACTAGGAGGATATCTTTCCTTGGATTATTCACATTTGGATATCCCATTTAAGGGAAGAAGAATCCACATCTATAATGAAAAGCCATCCACTTTTCATATAGAAAAATTGGAGGAAGAAGAAAAGCCCATTGGTGTAGTACACATGATGATAGAGAATTACAAGAAGTGGACTTGATGGAGGAAGATCTTGGTGAGTTCTACTTAGAGGATGAGTTCTCATTCATGGATTTCAATGCGATGGTAGAAACTAACATCGGTTGTTATACCATAACTAAACCTGAGCATACTAAAAAAAAAGGCTCTGACTCCCTAGACTGTCTCTGATCAACTGTAGTTGTATTTTGATGGTGCAAGGTGCAAGAATGACATAGGGGCTGGTATTATTCTTGTTTCTCCTACAGGTTTTCATAATACCTATTTATATCAGTTAATTTGGAGTTGCACAAATAATATTATTGAATATGAAGTGTTATGCCTTGGTTTGAAGAAAGCTAAAAAGTTGGGCATAAAATAGTTGCATATTTTTGGAGATTTCGATCTCATCGTTAACTAGACTAAAAATAAATGTGTATCAAATCAGAACTACTTGAATGTCTACCATAACAAGGTATGGGATTTATTTGAGTCCTTTACAACATTAAACATTCAATCGATCTAGCGGAAGCAAAACAAACATGCAGATATTCTAGCTTCCCTTGGTGCTAATTTCTCTCATGTAGAACAAGTATTCATGAAACCCAAGACTGTGAGAGTAATCTATAGACCCTCAATCCCCAATAAAAAACTTTATTGGTAAGTGTTCGACAATGATGAACAAATAATCAATTTTTTTATTAAGGAAGTTGCAAGTGCGAAATATAGAATACTTTCCAAGGAGGAAATGGAAGGAATTATTCAATTGAATAACAATCACATTCCTAGGGGACTAATTTCACTGGAGAGTTTGTTTTATCAGAACGACAAAAATGAGAAACACAAGATCAAGGTGGATGCAAAGGAATACAAGGAAATGCAGTTGGAGTCTAAGAAGATTATCAAAGTCAGAACAGATTGTACTTTAGAGGAACTTGAAGATACTAAAAATTTATGTTATGATTTTCCTAATATCATTACATGGAGCTATCATGATTTAAAATGATATGACAAGAACGTGATCCAGCACACCATTGAATTACAAGGAGTAAAACTTTTTTATAGAAACAACGGCATGTCAATACAAAAATTGAAGTGCTTATGAAGGCGAAACTGTTAAAAATGCTAGAGGTAAAAATAATTTATCCAATCAAGCACTCAATATGGGTGGTAAATTTGGTGCTAGTCCTAAATAAGAATGGCGATATCCATCTATGCGTGGATTTTTAGAATCTGAATCAAACATATTTGAAATATCACTACCCCCTACAACAGATTGATCAAATTCACCATATGGTTGCTAGAGTGTAGAGGTTTTCGTTGCAAAACGATTTCTCTAATTATAACCAGATATGGGTGAAGGACGAATACCAACACAAGACGGTGTTTACTATAAAATGGGGTACTTTCGCCTATCAGAGGATACCATTTGGTCTTTCCAATGTAGGTGCTACGTTTTAGAGAGCTATGGACATTACTTTCGGTGAGTTGTTGAATAGAGTTATTGTTATTTACCTTGACGACATGACTATTTTTCACACCGCAGGGAAGAGCACATCTCTCATTTGAGGCAAGTATTCGAGAAATTTCAGGAATTTAGAATTTTCAATAACCTAAAGAAATATATTTTTGCTGTCAAAGAAGAGAAAATTCTAGGGCATGTGATTTTATAAGGACTGGTAATTTATCCTACAAGATTTGAAGCTCTCTTGAAGTTGTCCCTGCCAGTTAACAAGAAGGATCTACAATTATTCTTTGGCCAAAACAATTTCATTCAGAAGTTAATTGTTGACTTTGCTCAGGTGGTGAAGATAATGACAAAAATTCTGAAGAAAAATATGAACTTCAAATGGATGAAAGTGAGAAGATAAGCCTTTTAGGAAATCAAGGAGAGAATCACTCAAGTGCCAATGTTGATTAACCTAAATTATTCAAAATATTTCATCCTCTATGCAGTAGGCGAGTAGGAGAGTTACACTGTTGTTCTCACACAGAAGCAAAAATATGGAGATGAAAAGTCGATTGCCTTCTTGAGTCAAGTTATATCGCCACACCAAGAGAAGTATAATTTCATCAAAAAATAGGTGTATGTGATTATGAAATCCTTAAAGAAATTTTGGCACTTTGTTTCACAAAGTAAGACAATTGTCTACGTCATCCATCCAGATGTCAAAATTTTCATTATTCAAGGAGACTTAGGCGACAAGAGAGTAGTTTTGGTCTCAAAGATTCAAGAATATGATGTGGAGATCTGACCCACTAATTTGGTTTGTGGATGATATCTCTACCAAGAACTGGCTAAAAGTGTAGCTGCTGGATCACTGACTTTAGTACAGAATGAGGAGATCAACAAAAGAAATTGTACGAATCGAGCTACTATTGATCGTGATTGTATAGAGGACTTTGTCGAATTCATTCCATCATATCTTGATGCTTCACAACGTTGAATATTTAGAATACAAGCACTTAATTATGTTTTTTTCCAAGCGGGTTGTTCCATAAGAATATAGACGGAGTACTTCTCAGATGTGTGAAGGGTTCAAAAAAAGAAGATATTGGAGGAGTTCCACTCTGGTTTATCTAACGAGTATTATGTAGGAAGGCCTATGGCCTTGAATATCATCTGTGCTGGGTATTTCTAGCCTAATATTTTCACAGATGCACATAGGATGAGCTAAATTTATGATAATTGTCAGTGGTACATTGGCAAAAATAAGAAAGCATCTTTACCCTTACACCTGATTTAAGTGGAAGCACCTTTTTAGCAATGGGGACTAGACTTCATTGGAGTTATTGATCCTCATTCCTTTGTCGAACACAAATATATCTTGATAGTGACTAATTATTTTACTAGGTGGGCAGAGGTCATTTTGACCAAAAGAGTAGATTAGGCTATAGTCATCTCTTTCCTTGAGGGATTGATTACTCGTTTTGGTGTTCCATATGTCATTGTAACAGATAATGGGACTTCATTCATATGGAAACTGTCATGATTTCGCGACATGTTTGAAGAAGAAGCGCATGCAAGAAGAACTGTCACGATTTCGTGACATGTTTGGAGAGAAGGCGCAAGCAAAGAAAACTGTCACGATTTCGTGACATGTTCGGAGAGAAAGAGCTGGCAAAGAAAAGTGTCACGATTTCGTGACAATTTGCAAGAAGAAGTGCTAAGGAGGAAAAGTGTCACGATTTCGTGACATGTCGAGTTTTCGCGATCCGATGAGAAGAAAAGCGCTAAGGAGGAAAAGTGTCACGATTTCATGACATAATGCAGGAGAGAGAAGGCAAGGAGAAAAAGTGTCACGATTTCGTGACATATTGCAAGAGGAAGAGCTCGAGAGAAAAAGTGTCGCGATATCGTGACATGTCACGTTTTCATGACCTGAAGAGAAGAGAAGAGCTAAGGAGAATAAATGTCACGATATCGTGACAACAGCAGAGAGAAAGACTCCGAAGGATGAAGTGTCACGATTTCATGACAGAAGCAAAATGAAAGAGCATGGAAGCAGAAGCGTCGCGATTTCACGACAAATTCAAGGAGGAAGAGCTCAAAGGCGAAAGCGTCATGATTTCGTGACATGTTCCATTTTCACGAGCGTAAGGCAGAGAAAAGCACAAGGCAAGGAAAGATGTCATGATTTCGTGACATGTCTGGTTTTCGCTAGTGCATGCAAAGAAGAGTGCAAGGAAGCGAAAGATGTCATGATTTCGTGACATGTTCCGATGTTTTTGCTAGGTGCAAGCGAGAGAGGAGTGTACGAAAGCGAAAGGTGTCATGATTTCGTGACATGTCATGTTTTCGCGGGTTGAAGCCAAGAAGAGGTCAAGGCAGCGAAAGTGTCACGATTTCATGACATGTCATGTTTTTGCGGGTAGAAGGCGAGAAGAGTGCAAAGAGACAGAAGTGTCACGATTTTGCGACATGTTTCGTTTTCGCGGGCCAAATACAGAAAAGGCATAAGGCAGTGAAAGTGTCGCGATTTCGTGACATGTTATGTTTTCACGGGTGCAAGCCGAAGTAAATTTAATTGAAAGAAAATGATATTTACAGATGCAGTTGCAGAAGAAAATCATGTCAGCTATAATAAGAAAAGTGAAAAAGAGTGCGAAGCTGCAGATTGCGGGGTGTTGCAAAGAAAATCATGCAGTTAAATAAGAATAGTGAACTGAAGTAATTAAGGCAGTTACAGGGGCAGTTACAGTGATAGTAAATAGAAGTCATTACTATAGTTACAGGAGCCGTTACAAAGAAATATCATGCAGCAGTGGTTACTGAAAGTCATCAGACGAAGACCACGAGTTGGACAGAGAAACGTCTCGAAGACCAAACAAAGAACCGTTCTATTAATAAGGTTGCATGTGAGAATAAAGAAGTCATTACTATTAATAGGCTGCATGCACGAATATGGAGGAAGTTAAGAATAGAAACAGAACTCTGTTATAAAAGCAGATTTGCGTGAAGTAGTGAGGTTGAGCTTCGTGCGGGAAGAGCGAGCAGCGTGTTGGAGAATAGAGGGAAAGTGCTACGAAAAAGAGTATAGAAAGCATGGCTAAAATAGAGAAGCTTATAGAGTGCAGCAGAGAGAATGTTGTAAGAATGAAGTAAGCAGAGAGCAAGAGTGTTGCTGGCTGTAAGTGAGTTGTGAGAGTGCTGTAAGAGTACAGTAAATAGAGTTGTGAGAGCTGCAAGAGTAAGCTATAAGAAAGGGTTGTAAGTGTGCAGTAAGTAGAGTTGTAAAAGAGTGTATGCTTCCATGAGATTGATTTGAGTTAAGATAGACCAGTGAGGGTCTTGTAACACAGAAGGCATTTTTATGTCAATCAAGATTTAAAATAGAAGTCCAAGTTGGTGCTTGGAATCAGGGGTTGGTGCTCCTTTCGTTGGTGCAGATAAATTAGGGGTTGGTGCTCCTTCCAGTGGGTGCTGGTAAACTGATTGTGAAGTTGGTGCTTTGCAAAGGCTGGATTTGGATGGGAGTCCAAGCAGTCTATTTTTGAGGAGTAGCCAAAACTGGTGAACCTCGTTAAATCTTGTGTTATGTGTTGCTATCTTGTTACACTTGTTGCATCTGGTTTTAAGCATTCATTAGTTCTGAATTAAGAGATGAAGATTTAAGTTTTTAATTAGCTGCACTGATTCACCCCCCTCTCAGTGCCATTGTAAGACTAACAATTGGTATCAGAGCCAAGTTCCCGGTTCGAGCTAAATCAGTCAGGGTTGATCTTGGATTAGTTCACAATGGGTAAGAAGAATAGATCCTCCTCCAATAAGGCATCTCAGTCAGTTTCAGTTCCTGTAGAAGAGAAAATTGCACTAGAGAAGGTAGAAGAAGTGAACTCTGAAGTATGCAATGAAAACCTGGAGATTGAAGTAGATCTAAAAGGTGAGTTGATAGCCGCACTTGAAGAGTTGAGCATAGAACAGAAAAAGAACAAAAGAATGTCCAAGAAGTTAGAAGAATATGGGGATGAGATTGAAGATCTCTTCCTACAAGTTCAAAAGGCCAAGAAATTAGAAGAAGCCTTGAAGACACACCTGGATGATGTATGCAGCACAAGTGAAGAGGAATCTAACAAAGTTATTGTTGATCTAAAGCTGCAAGTAGAACAATACAAAAGGATTGAAGATATTCTCAGGTCTCAAATTAATGAGAAAGAGACTGTTTGCTGCCAACAAGAAGAAGAGATTGTTTCATTGAAGAAACAACTAGAAGAGGCCAATGTAAATCTCAAATATGAGAAGAGCACAGAGTTGCTAGATAAAATGATAAAGCAACAAAGAAGCTCCACGGCTAAGTCTGGTCTTGGATATGAAGCTGAACAACCATCATCTTCCAAAAGTACAGAAAAGAAGAAGCCCACTACTGAAGGATCGAAGCAAGGAAAGTGAAAAAGAAAGAAGAAGCAAGTTGAAGCTGAATCTTCAAAAGGAAGAAAGCATCAAAGAAGATCTACAACAAAGCAACCATAGCAAAAGAGGTTCTCTCACTCTCACTCTTTTAATAATAATGCTTTTAATGGCTATTGTTCTAAATGCAACTGCTATGGTCACAAGGCAATTTATTGTGGATTGAACAATAGATCAAAAAGTTATGCTGTTAAAAACACATCTGCTTCTCTAAGTGAACACCCTGTGCAATGTTTTAAATGTAATGGCCATGGGCACATTGCAAGGTTTTGTCCAAGCACTTCTGTATCCAATCTAAGGCAAGAACATAGATTTCATCATACACACAGAATGCAATATAGACAGGGAATAAAACATGTGCAATGTTTTAAATGTAATGGTCACGGTCACATAGCAAGGTTCTGTCCAAACACTTCTGTATCTAATCTAAGGCAAAACCGTAGATTTCATCAGACTCAAAGAGTGCAACACAGACAGGGAAGAAATCATGTGCATCAAAGAAAGGAAAAGAATCATCCATCAAGGATGTACAAGAGACAACCACCCAAGAGAAATGTTCAAATTCATGAAAAGGTTCAAAATAGGGATGCAGTTGAAAAACTCAAGCCCAAGTTCAAGAAATCTTGGAGAAAGAAAGAAGAGAGGAAATCGTGTCTCCTTGGACAGAAGGAGATTACTCCTCTATTGCACTAAGCAGCTCCAGGTAGCACATCCTCAGGGGGAGCAATGTTAAAGGTTATTTTAATGCTCCTATGTATTTGTGTAATTATCTGAGGATGAAAGGAAAGTAGTCGGGGAGTTGTCGTATAGTTGTCAAAATGTGTTCCAGTTCTTGTAGATGTTTGTGGAGATAGTATCAAACTGATGTGCCTCAGCAGAACAACATGGTGAACAACTAGGTTTTTGATGTAGCAGCTGATAGGCTTTATCTGGGATAGAACATGCAGCACAGGTCGACGTATCATGAAAGCATAAGCTGGCAGGTGCTGGTTTTGAAGCCTGTAACATTCCCAACCTACAGATAAAATAGAATCCATGTTCTGAGTGAGAAGGCGTGCGTTTCTTAACCAAAAATTCAACACATCATTTGGTATAAGAGAGCATTAATTTTCTCTAAAGAAGTAGCCGTTATCAAAGAGATGCCAGAGTCAAAGCAAACAGTGGCACTAGCTCCCAGTTGGTCAAGTGTGCAAAGTGGCACTTGCAAGGCAGAGACGTTGAGAGAATAGCGTCCAGGTGGTGAAGCGCCAAGGAGGACAAGATGCCTATGCACCTAAGAAAGTCTTGCATTATTTGAGGAATGCGAGATATTGCCTGAGGAAGCAGAATACCGAGAGTTGTTTACTGTGCGTAGATTGAGGTTCCAACGCTAGAGGTAACGGTCCAGAAGTATGAGTTTGAGTAAGGTAAGGATTGGAGTCATAAGGTGTTTTATGGAATAAATATTTTTTTTGTGGTTACTTTTATGATCTAACCCTAACTTGATGGCAAAGTTGAGGGTGGTGTTGGTAACAGGTTGAAGATCTATTCTCTTCTTCCTCAAACAAAGAGGAAGCATTTTTCACTAGGGTTTATGTTAGTAAGTCTTGCTACTTGCAGTGAGATGGTGAAACCCTTAGTTGGCTGTTTTGAGATTGATGGTTGAGTTGCTTTCATAGAGGTTGTTTTGATCAAGTTAATACTTTACTTGATACATGATTTGGGCTTACTCCATTGAGATTGATTTGAGCAAGTTATTCTTTGCATTGGTGATTTATGTTGGTGGCTGTTTTGTTCAAATACCTTTGGAAGGAAAAGGATGTCTATTAGTTTCCTTTTCATGCAGTGATTGGTTGAATGCTTCAAGGTTAATCTTGAGTTGAATGATGTTGGTTAAACCTTGTCTATAAGCATTGTTGTTAAAGCCCTAAATGGTTGAGAAAAGATATTGGTTGTGGAAAGAACATGAGTATCATTGTTATATGAGTTATTGCATGGTTGGCAATTGTTGGGTTGTGTTTCATGTTCTTGAGAAAAGCATACTACATCTATCTTATTCTTTTGAGATTGAGATTGAGCTGAGATTGAGATTGGGAGTTAAGTATAGAACATATTGAGTCTCTAACAATTCTCTTTATGCTTCTATGAGGTTGATGAATCACATTGGGTCTCTAACAATTCTCTTTGTGGGTTCATGCTAAGCAAGTTTTTCTTGATGAACTTGTGAGCTGATTTGGACAAGTTCTAGTGAAGACTTGTGAGCTGAATTGGACAGGTTCTAGTGAGGACTTGTGAGCTGATTTGGACAAGCTCTATGTGAGCTTGTTAAGCAGGTTCTGTGTGAGCCTATTGACAGAGTACAGAGAACAGAGTCTCAATGGATAGAGATCCAGCAGCCAACACAGTTGAAGATAGATCTGAGTAATGCCTATTATGCTTATCATGATGTTGTCAAACAGGTGAAATGAAGTGGTCACATATTCCCAAGAATAGTCTAAGAATTGACTAGCTATCGGGATCAAATTCTCTAGGGGAGCATTTATGCATCTGTTTATCATATTGCTCATGTTTATGCTTTTTGCTAAGCTGTAATAATTTTTTCCTGAGAATGTTGTGCATGGACTCAGGGGGAGTTTTGCAACCGCCCTTTGGTATTATTGTCAAAGGGGGAGAAGATTTACAGGTAATTGCACACAATTACGTGTGTTGCCAACAATTCCAAAGGGGGAGATTGATGAGCAAGGTGCAACCAAAGTATTGTCATTGTTGTCAACACAGTCAGGTTGATCAGTTGATGCAATGGACAGGAGTTCATTGATGAGCAAGGTGCAGCCAAAGTATTGTCATTGTTGTCAACACAGACAGAGGATCGGTTGATGCAATGGATAGGAGTGCAGAGGTCATTAGATGGATCGGTTGATAAAGTGAACAAGAGTTCAGAGCAGTCAGAGCATGTACAGTAAATTTCCAAGAAGACAGAAGTGACCCAGATTCAAAGAATCAAAGAAAAAGACAAGTAAGAAAACTGTCGCGATATCGCGACATGTTTTCTATCACGATTTTGTGACATCTCGAAGGAGAGAGAAAATGTTGTCAAAATTGTCGCGATTTCATGACATCTCGAAGGAGAGAGAAAATGCTAGAAAAACTGTCGCGATTTCGTGACATGTTGGAGGCAAAGAAGCCAAGTGGAAAAACTGTCATGATTTCGCGACATGTTGGCAGAGAAGAAGGCAAGTAGAAAAACTGTCACGATTTCGTGACATGTTGGAGGCAAAGAAGCCAAGTGGAAAAACTGTCACGATTTCGTGACATGTTGGAAGCAAAGAAGGCAAGTAAGAAAACTGTCATGATTTCGTGACATGTTTGGAGAGAAGGCGCAGGCAAAGGAAACTGTCATGATTTCGTGACATGTTTGAAGAAGAAGCGCATGCAGGAAGAACTGTCACGATTTCGTGACATGTTTGGAGAGAAGGCGCAGGCAAAGGAAACTGTCATGATTTCGTGACATGTTTGAAGAAGAAGCGCATGCAGGAAGAACTGTCACGATTTCACGACATGTTCGGAGAGAAGGCGCAAGCAAAGAAAACTGTCACGATTTCGCGACATGTTCGGAGAGAAAGAGCTTGCAAAGAAAAGTGTCACGATTTCATGACAATTTGCAAGAAGAAGCGCTAAGGAGAAAAAGTGTCACGATTTCGTGACATGTCGGGTTTTCACGATCCGATGAGAAGAAAAGCGCTAAGGAGAAAAAGTGTCACGATTTCATGAAACTTTAAAATAGAAGTCCAAGTTGGTGGTTGGAATCAGGGGTAGGTGCTCCTTTCTGTTGGTGCAAATAAATTAGCGGTTGGTGCTCCTTCCAACGGGTGCTGGTAAACTGATTGTGAAGTTGGTGCTTTGCAAAGGCTGGATTTGGATGGGAGTCCAAGTAGTCTATTTTTGAGAAGTAGCCAAAATTGGTGAACCTCGTTAAATCTTGTGTTATGTGTTGCTATCTTGTTACATTTGCTGCATCTGTTTTAAGCATTCATTAGTTCTAAATTAAGAGATGAAGATTTAAGTTTTTAATTAGCTACACTGATTCACCCCCCCTCTCAGTGCCATTGTAAGACTAACAAAGTGGTTTGGAAAAAAGGCAACAAAATGCAAGTTTCAGGTGGGAGATCTAGTCCTTAAGTGGAACGAGAACAAAGCCAAGCCAGAGAAGCACCACAAGTTTGATGCAATCTGGGAATGTTCATTTCAAGTTTTTGTAGCGAATTTGGTGAACGCATATTATCTTAGAGATATGGAGGTTTGGGATCTCCCAATTCCAGTTAACGGTCTTCATCTGAAGGCCTATTTTCAATGATGTGATCAAGAGGTACAACTGTGTAAATATGTACAGATTTCATTTACAGTATTTTATTGCTTTATAAAATATAAGCACAAAAAATATATATATGCTTCCTCTCTCTTACAAAATCAATTTTACCCCAAAGTAGTTCTCTGAATACACATTATAGTTTTGTTTGGAATTAATGGTTGCACTGAAAAGTTTTAATAGGTACTAAAAGCTCCAAAGTTTAAAAGGTTGCTTTACTTTGCAAGTCTTCAAGTTAAAGGGGGAAATGTTTCAAGGAAAGCGATTCAAAGACACAAAACGAAAATTTTTGGAAAAACAAATAAAATACCTTAGTTGAAAAATCAAAGTGTGGGGCTTGATTTCGAAATTGTGGAGTGCAACAAACTGAAAATGCTTTTGCCCCAAGGATAGGGTGAAAGCCCCATTCACCTCCTAGTAAGGCGAACGCATGTACATCCCAAGGTAGATCGGGCCCCGAACACAATCACAAAGACAAAATAGTCAACATTGCTTCCACCCCATGTGAGGGACGAAACTCATGTTCACCTCTCATAGGGGTAAAATAATATATAAGGATTTTTGAAACGTAGAGGGCACACTTTTATTTTTGGGCGACTACGCATACAAGGAATTTCGTCAATGTTTTTAGTTGGGGTGAAGTGATACGAAAATTTTCTAAGAATATGGAGGCATGCTCCGGCTTTTAAACAAAAGCACATGAATGTTTTTGATGAAGTTTTGACAAAATTAGAAGTGGAATTAAGAAAAATGAAAAAGTAATAGTTTTATTTCAAGCTTTTGGAAAAAGGCAACGATTAAATTTTAAAACAAAATTTGATCTTCTTTTCTTAATGTAGCATAAAAATCAAATAAAAAGAAAGAGAAAGATAAAATCAAAAAGCTCTAGTTTAAAAAAAAAACTTAAGGGATGCTTTTTCTAAATATGGGAAAGAAAAATAAAAGCTTAAAATGGTTTTAAAAGTAGGACATTCACCATAAAATTAAATCAAGCAGGTTGAAGACGTTTTCAGAGTGAAAGGAGAAGATACCAAACACACCCTGAAAGTGTTTTCACCCCTCCATTGCTTTTTTGAAGTGTGATGATTTTTAGAGTGCCTTCTCAAAGTGATTTCACATTTTAGCATGTGGTGGATTTTGGGAACTCTTCATAGAAGTTGAGACACATTTTCGAGGCATTTAATTTAAAACTTGCGCTCGGATCTATGTTGGGAGAGGTTTTGGCGTTCCCAAGGAATGAAATCTCACACCAATGAAAATGAGGGTGCCCATTGGATCACAGGTGGTGAATTTATTTTTTCAAAGCAGTTTTAATAGCTAGGGCACATTTTCCAAAGGTGTAACGTAGCAATAAGGGCACACTTTTCAACAATGATTTTGTATCAAATAACATTCAGTTACCATTAAGCATCAGGATTAGTTTCGATTGAGGGAAATGAGGTATGTGCCCTCCCAAATTCACCAGGAAAGTTTACTGCATTTACTCTGGTAGTTGAAGCACGTCCTACAAATAAAGCACAGGTAAATTCGCTTAGAAGTTAAAATTCTTTAAAAAAAAATTGTTAATGCATTTTCGAGATTTTGGTTGTAAAAATTGTAGAGCATCTTCGAGATTACAGGAGTTGACAAAATGGGTAAGAAAAGCAAAGAATTTAAAGAGACCATAGAGCCTAAATAGTCAAAAAATAAAAAGAAAAAGGTGGGTCGAAGTCCAAGAAGACCTGCAAAAATTAAAATGTAGATTTGGACCCGTACTCTAACACTATGGTAGAGGTCAAAGATTATGTGATCACCAAGGGTGTGGTGAAGCTTCAGCAAGATGTGAAATTTATCATAAATAAAGGTTTGACAGTGGAAGGCCTTCTAACTATGTCATTTCATGCATAGTTATTTTGGTATTTGTGTACGCCTATACACCCTTGCCCGAAGCTGGTGAAATTAATTGCCATATTTTATAACCCAGTTACCAGGGTGGTTCAGATTGCCAATGGGGAGGTGCTTTTCTCTATCTTTACCATTGAATTGAGGGAAGTGTTTACCTATGGGTTAAAACCATCCTCTGATATGACTATTAAGAAGATGAATATTAATGAGCAAGAAGAGAGATATATGTCGACAGTGACGATGCACCAATTTATGGAAACGTAATTGATTAAGGAGTCGCAGTAGGGTAGTTGCCAAATTTGTCTAAGCCTTTGTCAGAATTCAAGAGCCTAGACTTATTTTTGATGCTAGTGTGGGTTGTCGATCTTTCTACAGACTCTATAGTTCACAAGTGACAAGTAGCGCTTGTGTAATGTATATCTCAAGTGGAGTTCTACGCTCCAACAACCATGAGAAAGAACATAAATCTGATTTATTTTGACTGTGTGGATTTCATTTATTGGAAGATGCACATCTAGTTGAAGAATTTGAATACCAAAGAAGAGACTTCATTCAAGCACACCTCCTTCCTTGTTTGGTATTTCTTATTTCACTTAAAATAGCATTTTTTGTTTATAGTAGTAAAACAAGTTGATGAAAATGATGAACTATTTCCTGTTTATATGTGTAATCCCGCTATGTCAAGGAGGAGTTCATACTATAGTTTTAATCACCTATTTTTGGGCCCATAATTGAGTTTATTTGTGGTAAGAGTGAGAGAGTGTCACAGGTAATGAAGGAGGCGGTTGTCACAACCAAAAAGGGTGACATATTTTTGTTAACTCAAGGTATGGTTGTAAGAATCTATAGCTTCATGGGTAAGCCATTCCTTCTTCCATATTTCACCACCAAACATATTTTTACCATGGAGGTGGTTCATCATACTGACTACATGAATGATGTGTATGGAGCAAGGCATGGTAAAAGAATGACTTGCACCATGCCATTCAAATTTGGCAGTATAGAGGTGAACCAGGTTAGGCATAACAAGTTACTCACAAAGGCACTTCAAGACCTGGGTCTGATAAAACTACCGCAACGATGGAGATACGATCCATTGGGAATATTTTTGAAAATAATTAAGGCCAAGACTTTTCATTGTTGTCCACAGCCTGATATCCAGGCAAATCATAACAATTTTGATGGGTGTGATTTAGAGTGGCATGTTGAATATATGATGTCACTTCCTCCGTGGCATAACTTTTACGAGCAGGAGGCTGAATACAACTTGGTAGTGCATAGAGATCATATTCCTCCACCGGGGCTATTTGGCCAAATGAAGGAACAATTGCCCACGTGGACCAAAGAGAAAATTATGAATTGGTGGATTATGCGAGTCCATAGAGGGAAAATTACATTCGGTTTCAGGTTGAATATGGATGGGGCATTTTTAGAGGTATATGATGAATTTATAAACATCTATCAACCCATTGCTTTTGCCAAGGTCGTACCTCAAAGTTTTCAAAATTTTAACAATGGAGAAAGTGTGGCTAGCGAAGAGCACCCAGCAGTTGAGGAAGAGACACCTGAGGAAGAAGATCAGCAGTACGTGTTTCAATGAATATCCTAATGGATGAAATGAAATACAAATGAGGCACCTTTGTTGGAGAAGCAAACTGTTCAAGAGGTGCTTCCATTCTCGAAGGCTACGAAGAGGCCAAGAACTGGCACTATTTCTTCATCTATTGTTGCAGTTTTAGTTTTAATTTCCATAGTTATAGTTGCTGCAGCGATCGCTAATCCATTGGTGTCGATTTCTCTAGTTAACATTGCCCAAATATTCCCATTAATTCACGAGCAGCTAATGGACCAACAAGTGGAAATTGTTAACCTTGAAGTGGAAGCAGAGGAGAAACATGAAGAACCTATTACACAATCACTTCCGTCATCAGGTTACATGGCACCTATGCCTGAAGGTATGTCTCCCTTTCCCTCTTCTTCTACTCAGGATAAAGTAGTGGTTTTTATCTCATTTCTATAAGTCCCTACTTCTTTTGCCCCTCCATTTGGTATACCTTTCATGTCCATTTCGCTTCCTTTCTCTCACCTACAAGTCACTACTTCTCCTTCTCCTCTTCACTTCTCTTCGGTCTCCCTTTATTTTAGTTCATTTGCATTAGGGCTGAATCCATTTTTGCATCATTCCCATTCCATTTCTACCACCACTTCCACTATAGTTGTAAGTACGCAAGCTCTCCCAAGAGTGAGCATAATTGCAATCAATCTTGGTTCTTCCATTCACTCAACCATTTCGGTCCCCCCTCTTATATTTGTCTTCTCTTCTTACTTTGAGCTATAATGTGCATAGATTCTGGTTCCTTTCACATTATTTTTGGAGATGTAGGTACTGCCTAAAACTATGGTGATGCCTGAGTAGCCTAATGTAGAAAAGATTAATCGAGCGCACCTCAATTCGTCATAATGGTTGAAGAATCACATGAGGAATGAGGTCCCTGCCCCAACCAAACCTCTCAAGAAAGTTTCTTTTGATCTGGTTTCCATGGATGCTCACACAACCAAGATAATTCCCCTGGTCCAAATCCATGAGGAGAAATGATGTCAAGTGATTACTCTTATGAGATCATGACGGAGGACCTGATGAGGTTTGATCTGATTGAGAAAACGGATAATATACAAGTTGATATGAGTTCTATTTATCTACATGACAAGTATTACAAACAAAGATATTATGACTCCGAAACAAAAATTGTTGAACTTGAAGATGCCTTGGCCGCAAGTAGAGCACAATAGGAGAATATGGTGATAGAAATTGAACACTTGCGTAAGTAGGCAGGGGCACATAAAAATGAGAAGGATGCAGTAGAGCAGCTGGTGCAGTCATGGAAGGTGCATCTTGAGTCCATACAGAATCAACTATAAGAGAAGGCCACACAAGCTGCAGGTTTTTCCCTTAAAATAGTTAAGAAGGCTCACCTTCGGTCGGCCCAAAGCTACAAGAAATTGGTAGCTAGAGCAGTCCAGGTTCTACAGTATCTCTAAGGCTTGGATTCATATTCAATTGATCCAGTAGATAGTAGATAGTCTTGAGGAGATGTTGGAATCTTATTTAGATATGGCTATGAAAATCCAAGCCCTGGCTCAGTCCAATATGCGAATTCGCTCCATGAATGAGATGGACCGAGCCTAGCCTAATGCTAAATTCATGTTGTGCAGTTACTTCGAAAGGTTAAATCTAGTAATAGAATGTAGGAAGCTTCTCAACACAATGGAGCGGGATCATACTGTTTCAATGTTTCATTTTGATGCTCTCACTGATATGGAATTTCCAGATTTTACCAATGAATGGGGCGAGCCTCTACCAAAGGAATAGTTAGAAGTGGTGTGGAAGAATTTTGTAGAGGACACATCCAAAATTGACAACTGGGAGGAGCCCATTATAGAGGAATAAATGCTGCCACTTATGAATAAGTTCACCTGTATGGATCTGTCCCTGTTCTAATTGTCCCAACAAGCCAAGAACCTTAGCCTGGAGGATACTAAACACTTATGGTATATATACGAATCACTTAGTGTTCCCTCCATGTTCACCATGCATGCTTGGGTAGAGGTAGTTACAGTTTATGAGATCACCTACAAAATTTTGAAGGAGCAAGAAGAACGGGTTTCAGCAGAGCAGACAACAATAGAGAAAGCAGAAGCAGCACAAATAGCAGTAGAGGTAGAGGCGGTCGAAAATGCAACAATTGAGCAGACACAAAAAAAAGGTATCTAAATCAGAAGCACCAGCTAAGAAAACTGGTAAGAAGACCCAATAAGGAGCCCAATGGATAAATGCCTGGGATTGCTTTTGTCCATGTGAGTTGGATAACCCATGAGTCGTCAGAAATATTGGCAATTTTGACATTATGCCACATTAGGATTTTTGATGGAGTTTTATTGATAGTTTTTTATTGTAAAAATGGTAAATATAATACATTCATGTTGCAGTGTTTTCTATAATATGATGTTGTTATTTTTGTGTGTAATTATCTTCTTTTAATTTTCATGAATTTCATGTTGGGGAATAATGGGTTTTGCAAGGTAAATGGTTGTAAAGAATTAGTACAAATCATCTAAGAATGTCATAATTATACAATGCTATATATATATATATATATATATAACACCCTTTGCGCTCGAAAGAAGAGTGAAAAACTCTTAAAATTTTACCCTGGGGCGAAGACGTCTTCGAAAATCTTGTTGATGGGTAAAGTGAAGAGGAAAAGTGTGTTCGCCCCAAAAGTGGGTGACAAAATCGTTCACCTCACTTTGGGGCAAATGAAGAAAAATAAAAGAATGTCGAAGCTCAGCAAAGACTTTTGCCACAAGTGAGGGGTGAAAGTCCCTTTCGCCCCTCCTAGAGACGAAAGCACATCTAAGTGGTTAAGTCCGAAGTGTGCCTAAGGTTGAAACATAATATGAAGAAGTGTGTTCACCCTAAAGTTAGGATGAAATCATTGTTCACCTCACTTTGGAGCAAACATCCTCAAAATTTTAAACGATACGTCCAACCAACACATTGACTAGTCAAATGGACATTCGCCTCAGTTGAGGGACAAAAGTCCCATTTACCTCTCCCTGGGGTGAAAGCTCGATAAATGGAAATTTTGAGTGAACACGAGGGAAATAGCAATGTGCTCGGATGGCATTGAAAATTCAACTATGCATTCGCCCCAAGATAAAGGTGAATGCACCTTTCGTCTTTCATTTGGGCGAACACATATATAAGATATCATGTGTGGACCCCACTTCGATGTGTATTGAGAAGACTAAAAATGGAAGCGCTTTCGCCCCAGGTGAGGGGCAAAAGTCCCATTTTCCCCTCCTTGGGGTGAAGCTACAGGAATAATGGCCTGATGAACGCATCAAAGGTTTTATTTTTTATTGAGCATTGAAAAGTCAGAATTATGTTCGCCCAAGATGAAAGGCAACAGGGCCTTTCGCCCATTCTAGGGGTGAACGTATATTTTAAGAAAGGGAAGACATCTTATGAAAGGCACTTTCACTCTAAAGGAAAGAAAAACTTTCAATCGTCCCTCCTAGGGGTAAAACAACACAAAGATGGTTTAAAGCATTGTAAGGAGTCATTTTTGCCCATATTTCTTCCAAATTGATTATTGTTGTGATAGGGAAATGAATGCAATGCATCGAATTTCAATTTGAATAAAGTCAGGGGTTGTACGTTGAATGCAATAATGAAAGAGTTACAAGAGGCGCCCTCTCCACCAAGGAGCGAGAATAAGGAGTAAATGCTGAAAATTAAAGAAAACGCTTTCGCTCATTGCTCTGTTTTAGGCAATTTTAGTTTTAAACATCAGTGGAGACTTTTTTAAGGTGCTCAGGTCAAATGAATGAGGAATATTTAATGATTGGGGCAAAATGTGACTAAAATTGTCAAATTCGAGCTAAAGGAGCTGCAGCATTAAAATCACAAGGTGATTTTCATGAGTTCTAAGACATCCTATACGGGGAAAATTTCCAAGGAGCGATGGAGGCATCAAGTCAATGACAAACTTTGCAATTTTCCATGCACCGACACCCAAATGTGTTGCTTTCCTGGAAGTTGCATCTTAGAAACTGGATCATTGTCTCAAGAGAAATATTTTCAAGGACTTAGAGGAGGAATTTCTTCGTAGAGTTTCCTGATCTATAAAAATTTTATCTTTTATTTATTAAATATGCAGAGGCAAAAACCTCTATAAATACTAGACACTTTCAATGTAAAAATGAGGATGGACATTCTACAAAAAACTATTCAATTTTTCTACGTAAATAGAATAAGTCGTGGCTTCTGATTTTGCAAGCAGTCTCTTTGTGTGATTTCTTTATGTCCAATCATTTCTATTTTATATTCATGTTTGCTATCTGCTATTAAGTTCAAATTATGCACCTAGATTTGGGCATTGCTGGTGTAAGTGTGAGTACTGGAATGCAATTTTGGAAGTTATCTTCAGGGAAATGTAAGTGGATTCTCTTGCCCTTCTTTATATTTTATGTTGCTACAACACTTGGTTGGAATTCCTATTTCTATTCCATCCCCAATCCTACATCTTTTGCCTATGGCTATATTTCCCATTTCTTTCCGTTATTTCTAATTTCTTTCATTCAACTCTAGTCTTAAACCAGTGTAGGATTAGTAAGGGATCCAGCCCTTTATGGAGATTGGCATGGAGGACATTTATTTCCTCCAGCATTTCAATCTTGGTCGTGTCTAGGGCACACAAATATATGTTTGTATTTTAGGCAGATATTTGACCAACAATATCCCAACTTCAAACAACCATAACTTTCTCAATACTTATCAAAATTTGACAAATGAGTAGTCATTTTTGTAGTACTCAAAAGGATATAAATACAGATGCAAAAATATTCTAAAAATGATTCTAAAAAAATGATATAATTTTTTTCTTTTGAAACAAATTTGTGTAACCAAAAAATAGCATAAATACTTCAACTTCAAACAACCATAACATTCTTAATACTTATTAGAATTTAACAAATGAGAACTCATTTTTGTAATACTCAAAATTATTTACATGATATAGAAAAATCTTCTAAAAATGACTTCTAAAAAATGATATAGCCCCCACATAATGGAACATATTTTTCTAGAAAAATATGCCCTAGCTCTATAAAAGCAACTCCACTTTGCTAGAATCATTGCTCTGATACCAATTGTTATGAATCTCTATTCTCATCAATAATAAATCATCTAGCAGTATGCAAAAATATCAAATATGCATTCATAATAAATTCCATAATAACAATCCACATAGTAAAATAAAGAAAGGTAATACCCTTGAGGTAGGGCAACACTAAGAATACTCATCAAAGAAGGAATCGCTCCACAATATCTCTGCTCCATGAGCTAAGACTCTTACAAAGAATACTTCATACGATTTTTACCATTGGGGTACATATTTCTATATACAAGAATATGATAATTCACCCTCCATGAGTTAGGTCACCCATGTGGTGATACACCTTTTATGAGTTACAAATTGTATAATATTAAAATATGACACTATTCTATATGTTATAATATTTTGTGACCCAAGCCATAATACCCATATACATTATTATTTCCCCACATTCCTATCCCTAATTACCTGACAAACCCTATTTATTAATTGTTTGACAAACCCTATTTATTATTTGTAATTAACCTTAATCTCACTTATTATATTGGCTTAGGTTAAACTCTATGATGTAATTGACATTTTTGGTATTGCTATAAATACACCTCTCATGCTCCATATTTTTTATCAGAGTGTTGTGTAATATTATATATGGATAGTGATTATTTATGGTACCTATGAGCCTCTCATTTCTATTTTGTCTCTTTTATTATTTGTATAAGGTTTGAGTATATGTTTTACTTTTATTTGTTTTTTGAAAGCATTGTAAATTTTGGCATGATCATCGCAATTTTAGGATGTTATAGTTATTTTTTGTCATGACAATATGCAATGGGATACCCTTCAAACAATAAAAAATTAACTCGTTAGGCACATGCAATCTTATTATTGTATTTCATTGTCATTTTGACTAAAATTTGGGTATAAGTAGATTTTATTGTTGTCCAAAATGGGTTGTTAAAGGACTTACAAGGAACAACTAACAAGCCTTATAAATAGTTGATTATGCAGAGGATCAAGACTAGCAATGGTAATAAGACTTGGCAAGGGATATCATTACATGATACAGTGTTGAATGTAGAGTTATTTCAAGTAAAATCTTCTCTTCCCATAATTATAATTTGAGCATTTGGAAAATTTCTACAAATATAATTAAATTTGATAGATCTACCTCATGATAAGGTCTTGGTTTCGCACTATCATCTATATGGTGGAATCATCTTGTTAAATTTAATTAAATATCCTTAGCTCTTAATTCTTCCTTCAAATGTAAATCCCCTTTTAAAAGAGGGGTTAGGTGATTTATGGACCAATGTAGTATTCAACATTAACGTTGGAAAACATGGTCTAATATCAAGAGGTGGTTTTCATTACCCTAGTATTTTAAGAATATCATCACTTTAATACAAAACTGGTCCTTCATAAAATTGAAATTCAAATCAACCACTTCAGTGTGCAAATATTTTTAAAGATTTGAGTGATCAAATGATATAAGGATTAACTTTTGTTTAGTAGGTTCTTTTATATAAAAAAAAAAACAATCCTCATTTGTTTGTACTTATAATATTGAATGAAAGGTGGAAGAATACTTTATTTAAAAAGGCCTCATGTAAGCTTAATGGTCAAGTTATGAAGTTTTGGGATATCACTTCAATCAATATTTTTGCTTTGACAGTGCTCCTTTACAAGATTCCCTTTGTTGGAATTCATAGCTATTACTAGAAACAAATGAAAGTAATCCATCCACTCAAATATTATATAGAAACCATTAAAAAGGATGAAAGAGATAAAGATATAGTGGAAACCCATAAACACCATTAATAATCGCTATACTATTCATAGATAAGAATCAAAACATTTCGATGCAATGGTGGAGTGGTGGTGGATATTTATATCAATACCAAGACCTTGATTACATAAATGAGTTTAACCTAAGTTGATATAAAAATAGGGCTTAAAGGTAAATTAACCATAACTAGGTTAATTGCAGCCCATAGGATTTACATAATAAATTAAATATAATTGTACAATGATTGCTTGTAGGTTTGTACATGATTACATTATACAATCTCAACCTTAGTCATAAGTCATATTACACTTTTAGCACCCTATTATACTATGAACTAAGGGGCTAGGAAGAGAAGATATTAGTGACAATAATATATTCCACCATAATAGATGCTCTATTGACCTCTACACTTGAGGAAGACTCGTCTAGATCCCCCTCATTGTTTGAAATTTGTTGCTACAAAAATACCTCTACATAAGAATATTTTTAGGATAGATTGTAGTCATTGTTGCCACTATCAAATACTCCTACACATACCCAAAGAACACTTTCACTAAGAATCCAAATGAAGTCAAGAAGTCAAGAGTACCACTTCTAAATATAAATTGCTTCAATCTTCTACATTCACATAAAGTAAAACTTGGAGGCATAGCTTGAACTCTTACAACATACATCACCTTATTTGGAAACTTGAACTTGCAGGTCATATGATTTCCTTCACCAAAAGAGGATTAGCATGGGCCTACTAAATAAAAAGGTTATTACAAAATTCCAAGAGTACTTAGACAAAGAATAGAAAACAGATATCATGAAATATTAGATCTTCATGTATAAGTTGAATCAATAGCCCAAAGAAGAAAGAAGGATTGACTAAAGCATATTTTGAATCCTTTTCTTGTATGACTCCAAATGAATCAAAATTTACTACAACTATCACAAATCCAATTGCATCTTCCAGAAAGATAGACCAAATTTTTTGATTGCATAAAATATGGTAAATGTTCCCTTTCAAGATAGTGTAATAGGAAGTGAGGATTATTATACATATTTTGACCCCTAACACTAGAACAAGTCCATAAACTAATGCACTAATGCATAGAGCTCAAAAAATCATGTGATTTGAAAAAATAGGTTCAAAACATTTTTGTATGCAAAATTTATGGCCTCCAAAATATTCATCCAAATAGAACTCAAAAAAAGATAAATTAAAATTCCAAAGCTTTGGAAAAATATTCTCAATCGTAGCCAACCACGTGTTGTTTAATGATTTTCTAATGTCCATCGCATATATATGTTGTTAGTGATAGTGACACTTGTTACATTCCTATTTGCATAAATATGTAATATAATGGTTTAAGTTGCATACAGGGTGCCATGTCAGCTAGTTTGATAGTCATCCCATCAATTCTTCAAAAACATGCTACTAGAGGGACTTAAGCCTGGGTCTCTAGAGAATAAAGATGCTTGTGCTAACCAGCCTACCAAGCTTCTGGTTGCAACATAAATTATGCTTTGCCATTAATATCCTCATTGTCATCCATGTTTTCAACCAAAAGTTATGCAAAATAAACAAGTATGACACTAAAGGGGTTTGATCCCATACCATATCATTTTTAAAATATTCCTCTTGATCAAATCATCATTGTCTTGAGTGATGACTATTTTGCAATGCTTCCTTAAGATGCCTTACAACCAATATTATACTTTTTACATATTAAAAAGGATGGGAGAAGTTTTGAAGCCCCTACCTCTTTCCAATCAAATTATTACCACCAATCAATTGGCTAGAAAATTGGAATAATGGACAAAGAAGCAATGCCAAAAAATTAATAAGAACCTAGAGTTTATGCATAGTGTTAAAAGAGCAAAAATAAGATTTGAACCTTCTTTTCCATTGGCAATAGAGTCTTATGCATGTCAACAAAGCCATTGTGATGCTCTTGATGGGTGAGAAGAAATATATACCCACTTCTTGAATATGGACATTATACCCTCTTAAGTGAACAAGTGTTGCTTCTCGAGCGCATGAAAGCTCCAAAACATTTAAAAAATCCCATCACGACACAATCAAATTTTATGGCCTTGGTGGATTTGAAAGTTCGTACCTTATGTAGATTCAAATAGCTTGGTTCTTCAATCTTGAAACAACTTTCCATTTGTAAACTTCAAATCATATTTTTTGAGAAAATTGAGCACATATTTTTCAAAGTGTCGAGAAGAATTACTAAGATAAAAATGTCTCTTGGCTTTTTATTTGGAAATTATTTATAAGGCTTTGAGGAGTAGTTTGTCCAATAATTTAGAGGAAGGATCAGAGGCTGCAAACAAACTCTTTGCTTGACCAAGCAATGTTGATCCTTACCTGCTCTAATACCATGTTAGAATTCATATCTATTTTCATAAATAAATAGAAACAATACATCCACTCAAACCTTATACAAAAAGCATACAAAAGAGAAAGATATAGTGGGCATCCATAGGCACGATAAATAATCACTATATAATCCTTAGATAAGAATCACAACACTTTCATGCAATAGATGGAGTGGAGAGGGTGGTATTTATACAAATACCAAAACCCCAATTACATAAATAAATTTAACCTAAGTTGAAATAACAAAAGAACTTAAAGGGTAACTATAAATTATAAGGTGGGTTTAACCATAACAAGATTAACCATGACCCATAGGGCTTGTATAATAAAATATTAGAATAAATTAAATTAAATTGTATGATGATTGCTAATACGCCTATATAATATTACAATATACAATGTCGGTCATGGCCATAAGTCAAATTACACTTTCAACATCCTTAAGAGTTAGCACATCTACATTTGGAATATATCAACCACAACAGGAATATATCAACCACAACATGTTGTCTATAGTCATTTGAGATTGTGAAGCATATCTTTTGGTCTTATAGGGATACCAAATAGGTTTGGCAAAAGGTTCACGAAGATCTCGTTTAGCCATACTTTAGTCTAAGTTGAAATGACATCTTGCTTTTTGAGGAGATCCAACTAAAATTAGGAGAGCGTCAATTGTTTTGAGCGACTTGTGGTTTGTGTGTTGTACGTTGTTATAATAACTTCAATAATGGTAAGTTTTCTTTGACAATAAGAACTCTTTGCCTTTAATCTAATTGTTATCTATAAATAATTTTTTTTTTTTTGTTTTGTTTTGATAAATTCTAAAAAAGGATCGAGAGAAACAAAGAACCTAGGTGCAAATTCTACATTCTCTTAAGATATAATTAAATTAGTTAGATAAAAAGGTGAAGATCACAACTAAACTTAACTCTATGTTGAAGAGTTAACCAAAAAAAATCAGAGTGCAACTATTAATAAAATTGGGAAAAGTTGAAAATACTCCCAATTAAATGACTTTTTATGTAAAATCATGTTTTAGTAGATTAAAACAGATATTGCTTTGTTGGAAAGGCTTGATCTTACATACACGATGTGATGTGATGTTCTCCTCGTGCTTCATTTCAGGCTTTGTAGGCGACTCTTATACAAGTTGAAGTTTTATTTTATTTTTAAAATTGAAGATTCTATTTCTAGTGAAACAGTAGAACTTACGATGGAAAAAAACAAAAAGAGCTACCGGGCAAATTCCAGAATAAAGGCTACAACTAGCTGTGATTATCATTGACAGTTCAATCTATTAACAATGCTAAAAGGATTGCCTTTGACCGATATCCCTCAAGGACATTTAAATTTTAGTAATAAAAGGAATTATTCGAAAGTGTCAGATAACCTTTTCCTTTGTAACTTATATCTATATGGAGGGCACATGAAATTACTAAAAAACTACATGTACTTAAAAAAATTCAATTCATGGGTATTCAAAATTTTAAAAAAATTCAATTCATGGGTATTCATAATTTTATAGTATTTCAGGTAGAAAACATTTGACTGTATGTAAAGAATTTTAAGTTTAAATTTTATTGTTAAATTTAATTAATTCAAATTTTATTGAATTGAAATAGTATTTCAGGTCCAAAGCATTTGATTGGAAGTCAAGAATTTTAAGTTTAAATTTTATTGATAAATTTAATTAATTAAAAATATATATATTTTAAAAATATATATAAATGTAAATTTTATTGAATTAAAATTGATTTATATTATCATATAATTATATAACTTTTATATTGTGTAATTAATGGAAATTAGTGTTGTTGTGACCACTTCTCTTATGTAATTGAAAAAAATAATGGTTGTGGGCGGTTGGTTAGATTGATAAGTGTTTGTTTGGCTTGACACTTATTAAGAAGACACCCAGGTTCAAACCTGGGGGCAGTCTGTTTGCAAAAATAGTAGTCTGATTTAAATATTTTGAGTGCACGCCAAAAAGATGATGATAGTACAGCATGGTCTTCTTCACACAGGCCAACAATAACAAGGTGAAATAGGTTTGGTGAGAGCAACCCATATAATTTGAACTCCACACTTACTAATTACTAAAAAATAATGTGATTGTAACCAACTCTCCTATATAATAAAATAAAATAAAATATTATGTAACTAATTAAAAAAAATTAAGTTATTTGTCCGGGTCTTGGGGCGTACGATAATGTACTCCAACTATGCCTTCTCGGATAAACATCTCTACCACGTGAACCACGTAACTTCATAAGATTATAAAAGATAATATTGGTTTTAAATGTTCAAAGTGGGTAGTAGCCCAGCGGTCTAACATGCGTAACAGCTAGCTTCCACTTAACGAAGAGGTTTATTTTATAGAGCGAAAAAAAAAAAAGTTGTGCCTGAACATAGATAGGGACTAGGCGTATTTTGCTCGGCTTCCTCGCGTGTTTTTTTTGAAAAAGGTGTGCAAACTATGGAAACATTCATCGGCGAAAGACAGACATAGAAATTCACAGGCAGGCTTCATCCGAAATGAAACTTAAGGAAATCTGAACATCGAATTTTTTCAAAACAACATCATCCTATTGTCGATATTGTCCTAATAATCTCTGTACACGTTAAGATCCGGCGGCACAGAAACCCACATGATGATACGGATCAAACCAGAAACGGAAGACAAACCTTCACATTGATGGCAAGGAGAGCTTTCAATTCCTGGAGCGAAATATTAAAAATAAAAAAAATGCAGTTAAAGCATCGCCGAGGTCATGTACAGAGAGCACAGCAGCAGATTATTTACCGGGTCTACACATGAGAGACCATTTGCGCCAGAGCAGCGGACTTATTATCATGGAAATGATCTATTTCCGCGCAGCGATCTGCGAATTCGGTGGAGCAAAAGTCAGCGAGTGCCTGCATGGCGTGCACCTGCATGCGGAGGTTCATGATGTAATCGGCCGTCTCTTGGAACAGCACGTCGACGGCCATGTCGCGGCCGCCGGGGACGAGCCTCTGCAACGTCCGCACTCTTTTTTCTACTGCGCCGTGGCCGCCGCCGAGGGGCTTAAGATTGGTCAAAGGAGCATGAGAAGTGAGAGACGCGAGCTTGAGGCGCCGCACGAGAGTGGTGGTGCGGCACGTCCGGCGGCTTCTTATGTGGGATCTGAGGGTGGACTGCTTCATGATCTTGCGGTGCAGGCGGAGGTTGAGCGCGCGGCTCCACCCGGAGGAGCCCGCGGGGGCGCCCGCCGTTTCGGTGGCGGTCTGGGCGAGGCACATGTCCGCCGCCAGGCGTATGGCGCGCCTCCGCTTGGACACACTGGGGTACCCGGCGGTGCGCTTCTGGATCTTCTGCAACGCGGGGAGAAGATGGGTGAGAAAGACTCGAGCTCGCGACTCGCTTTCCATGACTTTACAAATGAATTTCTTTGTCTGCGTCGAAATGCTTATGGCCGGCGAGTATATATATACCGATGCGGGAGAGAGTAATGGGGGTTACTAGTTCGTGGAAGGTTCGTCGGTCACATGGATGGACCGGGGGGTAGCGGAAGCCCTGTTCACGATGCATCGGCTGCGGAAAGGTCAGCAGTGGCGTGGCAGGGGCGCCAGCTCAGAGCCCTCGGGCGACCAATGGGAGCACCACAGCTCCTACGCTAGAGCAGGTAATTTACGGGGCTAGCCCTCGCGGAGCCCTAATATTTCGATTTTTTATTTGAGTCTCTCCCCTCGCACATGGTGGCGCACATGAATCTTCTCTTCGCCCAACCGACCATGTGCTCGGCGGGATCGCTGTGGTGGCAGGCGATATTAGCACCCTGTCATTCGGCCGCCAGATAAATAATAATGCTTAAGCCCACGAGCGCTTTCCTGTATTTTCGATCGATGCGGAATGGAGGGAGGGTCGACACTCGGATTTTTAATTCAGTCTGTCGTGAATGCCTCGCTGCTGCCCGTTCCACAGCACGAAAGTGTGGTGCGGTGTATTACGGGGACAAAAAGAGAGAGCATGTGATCTTAAATGTTTTCCTGTTGGCTGGGCCTGGGTTTTTTATTTTATTTTAATGGATTAAATATTTTATCCGAATCCTGTTTTCTAAGATTTAGACAGGGAGGACGAGACGAGTATAGTTATTAAACGTGCGAAACTGTGCCGTGGTTTACTATGGTGGATTGCCGTTGCGACTTCCGAGAGAGAGAGGTGTAGTTGTACGCCCTCGCTGGGCTGTGTCTATTTTTTTTTTTTTTTTCTATTATTGGCAGTGTGGACTTGACTAAATGGGCATTTACGTGGCCTCTTTTATGGATGTCAATCTGCCTTGAGACCATTGCCAAATCATGATCTTGTGTGGGTATCTTCATCGAGGAATCGAAAAGAATTGAATAATCGGTTGCCCAATGGGGGACCACCAATTGGAAGGTGGTTAGTGCGGTGTGGGGTAAGACGGGTACAACGTGTGTCGGTGTCGTACGCCAAAGGACTTTGATGGGGAAATGCTGAGTCATCTACACAATAAAAATGAATAGAGCCTTGGGGAAAAACGGTAAAAGTTCAACTCTAGTACCTTATACAATACTTTAATATGGGAAGCGTATCCTTCTTGTGGATAAATAAATTAAATGAGTAAATTGTTTACCACGTTCGAAGGGGAGAGCGTGGACCGAGTCACGCAGTTATCCGGAATGGTACTTGTTTGAGCAATACAAGTTGCCTTCGAATTTGGAGTGCGGCCTGATCTGTCACGTGTACGTTAACGTTTATCACCTTAATTTAAGGTAGACTAAATTTTAACCATCGTAATAACGAAGTGGAAACGATGACTATACGGGGCGATAAAAGATCCGTAATCGGTAAGTTAATTTGGCATGTATGGAGAGGCCTCACCGTTTGGGGGAATACCAAGGTCACCCTGAAATACGGGAATAACCATGTTTGTGGATACATTCAACGTCACCCTGAAATACGGAATACCCGTGTTTTGGGACACACTAAAAGAAAAACACTTTAATATAATAATTTGGTAATATATTCTTACCTAAGTCTGTGGGTCTACTCGATTGGTAAGTTGGGGCGTTTACGGAGAGGAGACTTAGGTTCCAATCTTACGGGCGTGTCCATGCATAGCCAGTAGCTCGATCCGACTCCTCTTCGTGTTGTATTTGACTGATGACAGCAATTTGTTTCCTACTTATCCGACGGTCCCCCTTCATGTCACATGTTAAACGAGACTGAAGAAGACGGTGCGAACCCTGTGCGTTCGACAGTCCCCATCTCACGTCGGGTTACCATTAACGAGACGATGGGTGTGTTGGAAGCCTTCGCTAATAGTTTGAACCCTGCCAGCTATGTTGGGAGTTACTAAAAATTGTAATGGGTATGTTGGAAGCCTTAGCTAATAGTTTGAACCCTGCTAGCTGTGTTGGGAGTTACTAAAAATTGTAATTGTAACCAATTTATTTATGTAACCAAAAAAATTATGGTCCTCGGAATTTGATTGGTTGATCAAAATTTGTATTTGATATAAAATATAAATTTTAAGTATAATAATTTATATCAATTTAAATAAAAAAATTTAATTTAAAGTAAAAATAAAAATATGTTTATTTTATTTTTATTATATATTTTAAGTAATGAAAAGTAAAATTAAGATAATTAAGGGGTATTTTATAGGGTTATATTTTTTATGATTAAAATTTAGGTGTATGGATGATAGTCCAACTATATATTATTAAGGTGTTTTTATTTGAATTATTATTATAAAATTTAAAATAATAAATTTGGATTAAAAAATTCGACTTATATTATATTATAATCATATAGTAATATTATAAAATCTTATTATAAGAAAAAAAATTAGTATGAAAAATCTTTCAAGTAAAGATTCATAAGATCTTATTTCAGGACAAGTTGCATATTGCACACATTTTCACCATGATGCAACTTCTAGAAGTGATGTGGACCTTCTGTATCTAATGTAGACATGCACAGTACATGGCAATGGCAAGAAATGAAGACATCTAATTCTCTTGCCGTGTGTGGAAAAAATATAGGAAAATATATGAAAAATCTTCATCAAATCTCGACAAACATTGATCTTCTCGTTAATTTAGAAATTTGATTGACGTTACTGTGCTTGCATCCATACATTAAGGAGGACTTATATACATTTTATTTTTAAATTTTATTTTAGTTATTATTATAAATTTAAATGTTAAAAATTAAAAATATATATATATAATGTTTTTCTTGAAGACTTACAAAATGAAGAGTTAAGTTGATGTGGATATAAGATATAATGTTATTTAAAGTGTAAATATGATCTTATTTAAAGAGCTTGGTGAAGTTATCAAAATGTTTAACAAGGTTTAATGGCATTAAACTTATAGTCAGGGATTTTTAAGTTTTATGTTAACTATAATAGATGAAATTGGTAAATCCTACAAAAATATGTATGTCAATTTTGAGGAGTTAAGTACTTTTTAGTGTCCATGCATTTTTAAGGGTCTAAGTTTGTAACTTTGGTAAGAATTAAACTTAGCATTTTGTAATATTATTTTTATTTAGTTTATGATTTATTTTTCTTAATTTATATGGTGGAATCGGTAGATGAAATTTTAATTTTAGGATTTTGAAAATTTTAATTTTTTTTAGATAAGTTGAAAATATATAATAAAAAGATGAGAAAACTGATAGAAGAATTATTAAAACTCTTTTAACAATTTTTAAATAAAAATTAATATTAACACTTTTATACTTATAAATATAAGATGCTTAACGAAGATATTAATAATCCAAACATGTATATGCTCATAGAATAAGATTTGCTAAAACACAAAAAAAAGTCATAAATTATGTATTGATTTGAAAGTCCAATGCCTTCATTTTGGCACACTTCACCTTAGAAAGCTAGATTGTTCAACCTTACTAGTTATACGTAAAGTGAAAGTTAATACTTATCAGTAAAGGACTTATATTGTTGATTAATGTGGTAAATTGGTAGAAGAATTTATCCTATCTTTATCAAAACACCATAGCAATGGTATAAATGATGATATAGTTTTATTTACTTTAGGATTGGGTTTAATATATCTTTAGTCAATTATAGCTTATTAAATATATATATCTTGTCAATAAATTTATAGAAATTTGAAATTATTAATACGATAAAGGGTTAAAAAATTGTTATGGTCTCAAGATTTCTATTAAAAGGTCATGCATTTATATGCATCTATGTATGTTGTCATAAGTATAGAATGTACTTGGGTAAAATTATAGTACAGTAAGACACTCATATATAGGAGCAAATGATAGGTTGTGAGAATATATAAAGCATTTAGCTTACATCCATTTGCGATCATGTATTGGATAACAAAACTATATCCAATATTTTTGTTATATGAGCTTGCTCAATGCATCTATAATCCCCATCTATATTGAAAAATTGAAGGAATAGCATCTCAAAGACCATTTGAATTGACAAATGAAACAAAATCTTACATTGATTTAGACCATAGAGGAGTACCACCCTTCTTTTCCAAAGGAGATAGAATTGTGTTGAAGTCAACCCCAAGAATCCATAGATCACAATTATGAATCATCATTCTATTTAATAAAAATATACTAAGACCCTTCCAATATCTTTCATAAGGAGTAACTATAGTTGGAGTATATATATTTATAATCCCAACTTTGACATTTTTATCTTTCCCACAAAATAGTCTAGCAACCCAATTACTTTTTTATTATAATATTTATCCATACCATTTTCATTTGTCACATATTATCATAATATCATTAGAAGCTCATATAGAAAATTTGCAAGACAATCATCCATCTTCTAAATATTTTTAAAAGCATCCTTACATTCCTCATTATTTAATTTTGTTTCTTGTATTAAAATAAATTTAGGACTATAACAATCTATTAATTCCTTAATAACTCTTTTTAAGGGATCTTATTCATATTCTATTCCATAATACCATTTTCTTTTTTTTGGTAAGTAAGAGAATATTATAATTAACACCGGGTTTTAACTGGTTGACCCAAAACCATTTTACAAAATAGGGTCCACTGACCAACTGGACAAAGGCCAAGCCCTAAAAGTTTAAGCCGACAACAAAAAGGGCCAAGACCTACTCTTCCAACAGAATACGGCCAAACTAAACTATGGAAGCCTAATATTATGGCCATCGAGAAAATAAAGACGCAAAATAGAACTAACAAAGACAAAAACTAATCATGCAAGCACCATGCGGAGTAGCTTGTGCCCATATAAAATAATAGAATATGGTCAAAGAAAACATCCCATAGAATGGACAGCCAAGAGGCCAAGCAGTCTTCCTTGTAGTCCTCATCTAACTTATTATCATCCTCCTTGCCATCATCTTTAGATTTTGCCTTCGACTCCTTGTGCCCTTGGAACTGCTGGCTATAAAACAGAAGATTTAGAGAATCACACAAATCAACAGCTGCACTGATGAGGCCAGACAGGCTCTTCAACTGGTTGATACTGTTGGAGGCTGATGAAATTGTCATCTTCTCCAAGACTATTATGGTGGGGTCTGGTACCTCATTGTCAGGGATCTCCAACACTTTGTTATTTCTTGCTAGGGCCTTTTTGCGACATCGAATCCAAACACACCTTGGGAAATACTTGAGGCCAAAGCGGATGTTTCCCATGCATGAATTTGTAGATAAAAAACCTATATCAGTGCCCCACCAGCTGCAAAAAACACTAGTCACATGAACAAAAAAAACAAATATGACAAAAGCCATTATAAGGTTCAAAAAAATATTTTTAAAAATGCCCCCATTTTCTGTCATTGATCCACTTTGAGCCTTCCAATCTAAAATTTTTCATTATCTATCACCATTGAGATTGCATGAGGAAGATTTTCAATCCACGTGATCAAATTTGCTGCTACAATGCCTTCATTTGCCAACCTATCAGCTGCCATGTTTGCTTCCGAAAGGTATGCAAAATTATGGCCTCAAGTCGATCATGAATTAGAGCCCTTGCTTCGTGGATGTAGTCATCAAATCTCCAAGGAGCTCTCTTAGTGTTCTTTAGAAGATTTATAATAATAAGAGAATCACCTTCCACCAACGGTTTCCCTGGATAATTCTCTGCCACCTTGAGGCTCCTCCAAAGCGCCCTCGCTTCGACCACATTGTTAGTTTGAGCTCCAAGATGTTCAGCAAAAGCTACAAGCACCTCACCCTTGTGGTCTCTAAGTAAGCCACCAACCCCAGCTTCACTTGGATTGCCCCTAGATGCCCCATCAAAATTTAACTTAATCCACCCTAAGGGGGGTGGGGTCCAAGTGATCATGGTTCTAGGACAGACTTGAGGATGATTGAGGCCATCAGTGAGAGGTAAGTTTAATGACTGGCCTAATGAAGCTTCAAAAGGATTTGGAGGTCTAGATGCTGCAGGCACTAAACAAGCATTCTCATTAGCATATACTAAAATTTTTGATAGGACAGAGGATGACTGAGAAACCTTATCCAAGAAGGCCCGACGATTCCTTTCCAACCATATCTGCCACAAGTAGTGATGAAGGCAGATATTCCACATATACCTAAGACACCTATTCAAAAAGGGAGAAGGCCACTGGACAAATAAGTCAAAAATGGACTGAGGATGGACCCAATAAATATGAAACACTTGTAACAGACCTAACAAGATTGAGACAAAAAAATTACAATACAGAAACAAACTATCAATAGACTCCCACTCAAACATACAAAGATAACACCTATTAACAACAATCACACCTCTTTTTATTAAGTTATCCATGGTGAGGATCTTATTTTGGATGGCCAGCCATGCAAAAAACCCAACCTTCGGAACAATGCTTTTGGGCCAAACTTCCAAGTGAGGGAAAGTAGGTTCATCATTATCAATAAGCATCAGATAAGCAGTCTTGACAAAAAATTCCCCATTGTCTGAAGCTTCCCAGATAAGTTGGTCCTCAAGAATGCCAGAAGGGAGTAAATATTGTCTTAATTCATTCTCCAGTATTATTGATGCCCCTGGTAGATCATTGTTCATTATTGGCTTCCAAACCCTTCTATTGTTTGACAAAGTAATAAAATCTGCAACTTTGGTACCAAAAATTCAATTTTCCAAGCTCTAAGGGTTGAAAGGATGGGGTCTGCAGAGAGGGGATAGTCCTTTAACCATTTGTGGTCCTAGAAATCAATGTTTCTTCCATTTCCCAGTTTCCAACGTAGCCCTTTGCTTAGCAAGTTTTTAGTTTGAAGGATTGATTTCCAAAAAATTGATCCCCTGGGAGGAAAGGAATAACTTAAGAATTCGGTTTCTTGCAAATACTTTCTTCGATTATAGTAATCCATTCTGCATTTGCATTTGTCAGAAGACGCCATGCTTGTTTGGCCAGGAGGGCCATGTTTAAATGTTGTATTCTCCTTAGCCCAATACCTACAAACTCCCTTGGTTTGCAAACCCTATCCCAGGACACCAAGTGAAAGCGCTAGATTCAGAACCAGTCCATAGGAACCTCTTCTGGATCTGTTCAATTTTAGTGTAGACACTTGTAGGAGCTTTAAAAACAGAGAGAAAGTAGACAGGTATGCTTTGAATGGAAAACCTGGTGAGAACTGCCTTGCCAGCTTGAGATAACAAATTCCCTTTCCATCCGACCGACTTCCTCCGAATTCTTTCAATTACATTAGTCCACATGGAATCGGTAGCTCGCTCTGTAAATAAAGGAAGGCCTAAGTATGTGGATGGAAGAGTAGACACTGAGCATCCAAGAATCCTAGCAATCTTAATCTGCCTCTGAATGGGAGTGTTAAAGAAATAAATTTTACTCTTTGAAAAATTTACCTTTTGCCCCGCAGCATCCTCATATAGTTCTAGGATATGTCTATGTAATTTTATTACTAAGGTTAGCCCCACTTCTTGTTAACACCTATGATATTTGTTGTTAGCTTCCAAAATCAATATCCCTTTGAGTTTTCTTTTCTCTTGTTCTTGCTTTAATGATATTTCTATCCTTTTTCTATTCCCAATACTTTTATTGTCATTAATCTCTTATAATTTTCCATACTATTCATAATCAAACTTATCTTCTAAATATTTATGTTGCCCTAGATAATTTAAAATGTAAAGAATAGCCTCATAAACAATTTTTATTTTATTTTTATTTTTATTTTTATTTTTATGTTGCCTCAAAAAAATTCAAGGATGGTCCTACATAGTAATTACTTTCTTATTCTACTCTTAAAATCGTAAAATACTAAACCATACATCAACTATGTTTTCAACTATGTTTTATGGTTCATGCAAGAAATAAAGTTGTCATTGGAATATGATAAAGTGATAACTTCGGTATATTCTATTGGATTTCATAGTAGTTTCAAAAATAAATGGAATCAACAAATTACCAATTATTGCTAAAAAAGAAATACAAAAATCAATGCACATAATATAAGGAGTTTTTCATGAAAACCAAATATTCTCACTATAGCAAAATAGAATAATCACCAACCAATAATGAAATGTTTGGTCTTATGGTGTATTCATACCCAATTACAAGTTATGTTTAGGTCAAGGTTAAGTAACCAAGCATAAGGTCCTACTTAAGTCCATATAAAGACCTAGTTAATTAACAAACCAAGGGAATGAGACACTCAAGCTCAAAAATAAGTGGTTTTTAATATAGATCTCCTCCTAAACCATGAAGGAAGGTACCCTTTACATCCATCTAATGTACCTTCTAATGAAATAAACCAATTATATAAAGAATCATCCTAACAAAATCCATCATAACTTTAGAAGTAAATATTTATGAATAGTCAACTCCCCCTAGTAGGAGAATCCCTTAACAACAAGACATACCTTATACTTTTCCACTTGATTACATGAAGCATACTTAGTCCTATAGACCTATTTGAATTTCAACCAATCCACATTCGTCCCTTCTAGAAAAGGAACACAATCTCATATCCTATTCTTCATTGAGGACTCATAGTCCACAAGCATAGCATATTCCCACTCTGATAAGCTCTTAGCTTGATAATATGTTAAAAATTCTTCAAAATGATTAACCTTCGAGAGTAATACTTGCAAAGGGCCTTCCAGTGTCACTCGAAAGACAAAATAGAATAATCATTTTATAAACGTATTCAAACCCACTTGGGTGTTGGATGAATTAAAGAAGAGCTAGGCATATCTTGTGGTAAAGCAACATCAAAAGCTAAACTTAAAGAATCCAAATCAAACTCACCACTCACCTCGTTATACTCATAAGTATAATAATTTATATCAATTTTAATAGAATATTTTTAATTTAAAATAAAAATAAAAATATGTTTATTTTAGTTTTATTATATATTTTAAGTAATGGAAAGTATAATTAGGATATATTTAAAAGATATTTTATAGGGTTATGTTTTTTTATGATTAGAACTTAAATATATAGTTGATAGTCCAACTACATTTTTTTTAAATAAATTTTTATTATAAAATTTAAATTTTTTTTTTTTCTAAAATTCTTATATAAAATTGGATTAAGAAAAATCTCACCTACGACAATATTATAAAATTTTATTACAAAAAAAAGTTTAGTATGAAAAAATCTTTCAAGTAAATATTCATAAGATCTTATTTCAGGACAAGTTGCATGTTGCACACATTTTCACCATGATGCAACTTCTACAAGTTATGTGGACCTTGTGTATCTAATGTAGAAGTGCAAAGTACATGGTAATAAATGAAGATATCTTATTCTCTTGTGTATTTAATGTAGAAGTGTAAAGTTCGTGGGTTTAGGTGGATTGGTAAGTTGGGGCGCTTACCCGGAGGAGACCTAGGTTCCAATCCCACGGGCTTGCCCATGCACAAACAGTAGCCCGATTCTTCTGAGTGGTGCGCCAGATTGATGATGACGGTGCAACCCCTGTGCATCCGACGGTCTCCATCTCACGTTGGGTTACCATGTACCGAGACGGTGGAAGTCCTGGGAGCCTTCGTAGATAGTTTGAACCCTACCAGTTGTGCTGGTGGTTACTAAAAATCATGATTGTAACCATTGCTTCTATATACCAAAAAAAAAAAATGTAGAAGTGCAAAAGTACATGGCAATAAATGAAGACATCTTATTCTCTTGCCGTGAGTGGAAAAAACAAAGGAAAATACATGCAAAATATTCTTGAAAGCTTGAAAAACATGGATCTTCTAATTAATTTGGAAATTTGATTGAAATTCGTCGTCTACTACACCTATTGACTGTGCTTGCGTCGAGACATTAAGGAGGCCTAATAATATTACTTTTTATTTTTTAAATTTTATTAATATTATAAAATTTAAATGTGGTAAAAAACAATAATGTTTTTGTTTGATATTATAAAATGAAGACTTAGGTTGATGTGGATATAATGCTATTTAAAGTGTGGATATGATCTTATTTAAAGAGCTTGGTGAAGTTATAAAAGAGTTTAACAAGGTTTAATGGCATTAAACTTACAGTCGGAATTTTAAGTTTTATGTCAATTATAATAGACGAAATTGGTAAATCTCACAAAAATATGTATGTCCATTTTGAAGGGTTGAGTAAATCCCACAATAATCATTAAGTTAAATCAAGGAGGGAGATCCTACTAATGTAATGCAACAGAAGATGTTTGGTGTTCTTCTTGCTTGTTGCTTGTTTGAATTTATAGGTTTCAAGCTATAAATTTATCCAATTGGAGATTTTCGTTGGTCAAGGTAAAGCATAAGCCATCCAAGACTAGAGAGCATTTGAAATAAAGATGATGATAGAGATTAAATTCAACCAATGAGTTGAGGTATGGACATGATGTCATGAATGAGATATTCTAGTGATGATTAAAACAAAAAACTGAGTAATCTACCATCATAAATTTGTGGAATTCAAATATATTTTTTATTTATTGCTAAAGTCTTAGTGCATAGTATTTTTTGATGTATGCATAATATATTGTGGACCATCATAGACAAGTGCATTGCATCTTGATGAGAAGTCATAAAGATCATATTACGTCCAAGGTATTACCATCTTTATAATGCTTGCAAGATTGTTATAGCATCACATAGTCCATCATTCAAAGTTGAAATGGTATAATGGGTTGTCTAATAAACATCAAATGATCTATCTAACTTACATTTAAGGGCCATATACATAAGCTCATCATAATACGATCCCTCTACAATAAATACAATTTGTCATGAAGATAACAAGGCCATCCAAAAGAGACTATGTGGGTTGTCACAAAAGTAAGGGTCATTTGAAATTTAATGGGTCATATCTGTTAGCAAATCACCACTACTCTCATAGGATAATTAATCATTAGGATCAAATAATATCTCAAGAATAACAATGAATCAATCCACAATAATGAACATAAATCTCTCAAAATTTTATTGAGAAATATCTACTAAAGCAATGCATAAATGTAATGCTTATTCGAATACATATTACAAGGCTTTGTCTTCAATATATACATGCATGAGACTCTTCATATATACATGACTCTTGACCTTTGTACTTGCATAAACTCTTCATCTCCTCATATTCACAAGAGATCTAACTCTTCACATCTCTCTCTTACATACTTACATAAAGATAAAGTCTCTCATGATTTCTCATAACTCCTCACTTCTAAACATGGCACTTCACTAATATAACTCACACTTACTAATATGACACCTCACACACATAAATTACTTGACACATACTCACATATAATAACACAACATATACTATAGACTCAAATAATAAATTCATCATAATCTAAACTATTTACAAGGTCTTTGTATTAATGTTGCAAGGTACCAAATAATGTAATACCTCCAATAATCTCAAAACTCAAAGGGTCATCTCAATACTCAAAGGTCATCCAAACTCATAATCACATCATCCACAAAGTATTTACCAAGTTTTTTGAATTCTATGAGCTATTTTATCCACACAAAAATGTATTTATGTAATTCATTTACACCTTCATGAAAGTCATATATAATATGCACATGAACCATATATAGGAAAGATATTATAGAGAGGAATGTGATACGTTAGAGTTGCTTGGAAAGCTATTTGGTAAGGGTGACGTCCAAACTCATATCAAACTAAAAACCCATTTCCCATGACATGTTGAGGCATAAAGAAATTGTTGTTTGTTGTTTTACTATTGAAGAAATATGAGAGGTGTGCCAAACATTTGCTAAAAAGGTAAGATAAGTCTGAATAATAGATTACCAATGCAAAATTATTTGGATTTATAGATCAAAATATTACTAATATATCTATTATATTGGGATATTTTTGGGTGCCATTGAATTTGGGCACAATCCATTAATCTGAAAGCATTTTAGAAACCCTAAAATAAATCCATTTATTAACCATTTGATTGATATTCAATGACAAAGATCGATTTGGAAGTTAATCATTTAAGTAATGATGTCATTAGGGTTGATATAATTATAGTGTTGGAGGGTGTTTTTTATTAGATCATTGATGTTGTTTGATGTTGACATCATCATATTTGGAAAGGCATGTGTTTTATTTGAAAATAAAGCATAAAGACATCCCACATGCATGGTGGGAGAAATGTTAACTCCTTTTCATAATCAAATTGAAGGATAGAAATGATGCATTGAATTTTTTTATTAGAACTTTGACTAGAATACTCCCTATTTAATTGTTTGATTTGGTGGAAAATTGATCTCAAACCCCCATACCTTATTTTTTGTCAGACATGACACTCTTGTTTTTTTACAATTTGAGGCACCTAATTTTTGTAAGTATAGGATTACATCTACTTGTTGGAAAGCTCTTTTTGAGCCCAATCTAGTGGAATTAAAATTTTCTTGTTTTGTGAATATTAAACATGGATATAATTCTAAAAAATATATTTCCTAATTTCCAATTGCTAAAAAGTGAATTATTTTGCATGGAAGAAGAAGTTGAATATTTGCCTTGAGTTCAAATATTTGGGGAGAGTAGTATCTAACACTATATAAAGACATATCGTTGACCTTAATGAACAAAAAAAGTTTGATAATCTCAATAAAAAGCCCAATTTATCATAATTTTTGGTGTGACTAATGAGATTGAACTATACATCCATGATGCAATAACCACCAAGGATGCATGGGATTAGTGTAATTTGTTGTTCAAATCCAAAAATTAAAACTAGATTCTACACCTACAAATCAATTACATTGCTTGAAGATAAAGAGCAATGAAAAGTTAGAGGGCTTTCTACACTAAATAACTTAGTTGTGATGAAGTGCTTATTCCAATAGTATTGCAAGCATTATCAATTGGATTTAGGATGTTGATAATAACTCTAAATGTAACTAATCAAAGTACCACTTTTAAAACTCTTATGAATTTGTTTCAATAGGAGGGATCAAATTAAGAGATGAAGACTCATCTATAAATATGTTTTAGTCACACATAAAATATGCAAGGATATAATGTAGTTAACGAAATATGGTGGACCCCTAATAAGCACAAAAACTAGAAAAAAAGCAAAGGGCACAATCAACGACAAGGATAAGAAAACTATTTATGTTCTAATGTCACATGATTTATTTATAGGGATGTAACAACACAAAAATCTAATTAACTTGAGAGATAATTTTTTTGATACCCTCGTTAGGGATATACATAAGACATTCTATGAAGTTATCTATTGAATTAGTAATTTGTTCATCTTATTTATGTGCTGAGCCAACTTAATCCCTGTAATCTATTAAAGATTGTGCCCATCCTTGTACCATACATAAGTCTATCTATGTAGGTGCACTAAACCTGATGCAAATAAGCTATCTGTATCATCCCCATGATGAACTAAATTAAACATCATTATTATAATTCAAATAAGCTATATGTCTCATCTCTGTGATGAGCTAACTTAACCATCATTCATTGAAATGCAAATAAACTATCCGTCTCATCTCCATGATGAACTAACTTTTCCATCAATCACTCTTGGTGATAGACGATTAATTAACTCTAAACTTGATTGATTCCTTTGTGCATCTGCTTGAGTTTAGGTCTTAGAAGAAATATTTGATACAAGGTTACTCAAATTTTCCTCCAAAGATATCCCATAATCCCTTAGATTGCTCTCTCTATCTAAGATTTTAATCCATAAGCATAAACATTAATAGATGTCATTTTCTAATCATCTAAGATTCATCAAATGCAAGATCAAAAGATGAAGATATTTGAAACACACACAACACATCATATATCCTGGGAAACCCTTACGAGAAAAACCCAACTTCAAAACATCCTTTTTATTGCATAAGTTTAGCTGTCTCCAATACAACTATATAAAGGATTCTCATAACTCCTTTTTTCAAAACATCAATAATAATATAATTACATAAGAACCCCATAATTCTTATGTCCTTAAAACATGAATTGTTCCTTTAATTCATATTACAAATTCAATGAGGGAACCCCATAATTCCCTCGAATGAATTCCACATTCATTCTCCTAAAGATGATCTCTTCTAAATACATAAGAACCCCATAATTCTTATGTCCCCAAAATCATGAATTGTTATTTTAATTCTCATTACAAAATCAATGAGGGAACCCATAATTCCCTTGAATGAATTCCACATTCATTCTTCATCTAATACCCCTTTTCCAAACCAGAATATTTCTTTCATCAGTCACACAAAAGTACATTCATCATTCAATAATGAAGGTCATTTATCATTCAATCCAACATAGATGAAAGTCATTTATCATTCAAATGAACATAGAATGAAAGTCAATTATCATTCCAAAGAAGACCATACTTCTCATAATAATAGATAACCTATCTAATATTAGCCATACATTCAAAACTTAAATATAACTCTATGCATTCAAAAATTATTTCTTTCATCAATCACAAAAGTACATTCATCATTCAAGAATGAAAGTCATTTATCATTCAATCCAACATAGAATGAAAGTCACTTATCATTTCACAACACATAGAATCATCCAATATTCATTATTTTAATTAATCAAAAGCCCATACTTTCAATTAATCAAAATATCCATAATCCATTCTTTAATTAATCAAAAGCCCACACTTTCAATTAATCAAAATGTGTATATTTCAAATTTATCAGAAGGTCTATCTTTCAAATTTTATCAAAAGGTCTCTTTCAAATTTTATCAAAAGGTCTATCTTTCAAATTTATCAAAAAGATCTTTCAAATTAAATAAAAAATGTCTATCTTTCAAAATAAATAAAAAAGGTCTATCTTTCAAATTTATCAAAAGGTCTATCTTTCAATTTTATCAAGAGCCCATAATCCAATAATCAAATTTTCAAATTTATCAAAAAGTCTATCTTTCAAAATTGATCAAAAGGTCTATTTTTTTGATTTATCAAAAGGTATATATTTCACATTAAATCAAAAATTTCTATATTTCATTTAATAAAAATGCCCCAAAAGCTTATTTATGCATAAATTAAAAGGTAAAATCCATTATTTTAAATAAATAAAAAAGTCTCTCTTTCGATTAAGAAAAATGCCCCAAAATCCATTAAAGCTTAAATATAAAGGGGTGAATTAATCATAATCAGTGGTCAATTAATCAAATCGAGTTAGCAATCCAAAGTCAAACCATAGTTCCACAATCAAATGATGAATCAAACAATAGACATGTCAACACAGTTGACTGTGCCAACCACTAGTGCTCTAGCCTTTGCCAAGCGATGGCTTTCTTGACCATCGCTTGGTGGTCAAGCTATAAAGGGTGCTTCACCATTTATAAAGCACTTATGCACTCCCATGTTATTAATGTGGGATTAATATTAAGAGTAACTTAAAATCATTTCAACTTTCTCGAGTGCAAAACCAACATTAGAGCGATAACAACCATGGGTGCTCTAGCCTTTGCCAAGCGATGGATTTCTTGACCATCGCTTGGTGGTCAAGCTATAAAGGGAGCTTCACCATTTATAAAGCACTTATGCACTCCCATGTTATTAATGTGGGATTAATATTAAGAATAACTTAAAATTATTTCAACTTTTTTGAGTGCAAAACCAACATCAGAGCGATAACAACAAGCCAAGTCTCAAAGTGGTCAAATAGTCTAGCTTAAACCATGTGGCATGGAGAGAATAGCACTCCAACTAGCACATGGGTGGCATCCAAGTGGAGCGGCCCTGACCACAACCCATGGTCAAGAGACTAAGGGGAATATTTCCCTTTTAGGGTGCTAAAGCACCAACCCACTAAGCATGTGAGATAAATCCCACTAAACTAGAAAATAAAATTGATTTAACTTTCTTCCAAGTGTGATTTAAACAATATTATTTCATAAAGCCACATGTCAAAATATACGATGATCAAACGGTCTTCCAAAGCCAAGTGTCACAAGGTTATGGCACCATCAACCGATGCATGGACAACCCCGCTCGGTGGTACCCTTGACCACCAAGCGTGGTCAATGGATAAAGGGGAAGCTATCCCATTTTAGATGCTAAAGCACCCCCACATATTATGTGTGGGATTAACAATGGGAAGTTCCAAATCAGCCTTCCCTAACCCATGCTCACCTAAGTGTCGATGTTGTGGCTGCAACATTGCATGTCGATGGTACCACAACCACCTAAGTGTCGATGTTGTGGCTGCCACGTTGCATGTCGATGGTACCACAACCAAGGAATTAATTCAAGGTTTTATAACTTTAGTTAGACATTAAATAAAAATACTTCAAAATCTAAAATTCCTTGACCACAAAATAGTGCGAACGTAGAGATGACATAGAAGGGAAAATTATGGTCGCTTGTAGATCTTAAATGAGTATTGGCTCTCCAAGCAAGACAATGGGGGGGTAAATCATGTGATTGAATCATTTCAATCACTAATATTCATAGTAGATACAATGACATGAGTTGCCCCCCTGTATCAATCGATTCATAGATTAATCATTTTTAATTAACTTAAGCCTTACCTAAGGGCCACGTACTCTCCTCTAGGCTCAATACCACACTATAAAGCATGCAATCAAGAGGAGAAACACATCAATAAGGAGTGTGTAAACAAACAAGTTAAAGATAAGAGACCCAAAACAACAACATCAATCACAGGCTAAAACAACCTCAAAATGGGCAATATTAATCATAACGATGTTAGCGTATTTAACAATACTTTGTTTGTATTACATTACCAGGTGAACTGTTACAACTACATAACAGTGTTTTGTTACACCGGTGACTATTCCCGGCAATGTAATTGCTATTTAATCTGCAGCTCAGTAATACAATTCTGTTCATTGCATTTTACATGGCATCAGAGCCAGCGACGAGTAGGGAGCAGCGAGAGGCGGAGAAGAGTGCGGTTTTTTAAATTTTTTTATCTCTCTCGGCGACGTGATTTCTCTGTCGCGCGATAGCAGCCGGAGAAGAATTAAAAAAAAAAAAAAAAAAAAAATGCGCAGCGGAGGACGCGGAGCGCAGACCTGCGAGCGACGTGAAGGACAGCAGGCAAAGGAGCCCCGCGCATGCAGAACTGAGCGCGTCACGACGCGGGACCCGCACGCAGCACGACGGACAGCACGCGACGGCCACGTCCGCAGCGCCAGCCGCAGGACGCAGCGCGTGCCGAGCGCTGTCACGTCCTGCGAGGAGGAGGGACAGTTGTCCCGCCCCCCGGCCGTTGGACGTCCAGGGACGTCGCGCACAGCTGCGCTGCGTCGGTGAAGGTGGGACGCACAGCCCACCCCCGCCCTCCCCTCCCCTCCCCACCCCCGCGCGACGTGCATATTGCGCGCGCGCTCCCCGAGGCACCCCCCCAAAACGCGGGAAGCAAAAATTTAAATTTCTGCTCCCGCTCCCACGGGGGTATAAACCCCCCCCTTTTGCGCACAGTCGCGCAGCCTCCCCCCCTCCCTTTGCACGCAGTCGCGCGCCGAAATTTTTTTAAACGAAAAAAAAAAAAATCGAACGCCCTCCCCTCGAACGAAAAAAAAAATAAAAAAAACGTTCGGCCCTCCTCTCTTCGGCGGAAGTCGCTGCCGGAGACTGCGACGATTTTTTTTTTTTGAGTGCCGATCCGATCTGGAAAACAAACAGAAGGCAGCGGCGAATTTTTTTTCGAAAACGCCGGGAGCAGTGCTGCGGTCGCAAGCCGAGGCCGTTGCAGAGGAGGAGACAGAAGGAGGGGTTGAAAGAGGAGCAGGTCCACTGTTCCTTCCGGATCAGCCCGCTGGCTCACGTGGTCGTGAGCCGTGCGGTAAGGCTCAGGGAGCCTGCAGGTCGGGGGTTCAAATCCCGCCGACTTCCCCCAAGGTATAAATTTTTTTTTTCGAAGTCATTTTTTTTAATTATTATTTTTTAATTAAAATTTTTAATTTTAATTTTTTTTAATATAGTTTTAAACTTTATAAATTAAAATTTAATTTTAATTTTTTTTTTTTAAGTTTTAAAACTATATAAATTAAAATTATTTATTTTAATTTTAAATATATAATAATTATTAAAAATGCTTTGTTAAAGAAAGCCTTTTAAGGGGGGATATTTTTTCAAAAATCAAAGGGGGATAGTGAGTAATTTTTCGAAAAATAGCAATTTGGCAAATTGTAAAAGGTGCATTTTCGGCTGTGACCGACACCTTGTGGGTTATTCTTGTGGGCAATTTTTTTATGTTGTATGTTGCATATTTCATTTTTGCACTATAACATTAAAAACTTAAAATCAAAACACTCCCTAAGTCCCCGGAATATAAAACCCATCCGTGCAATTTTATTGCACTGCAGTGTTCGGTATTTGTGATACCTCTGGCCAGCACTTATAGGTAAAGCTGTCGTGATTTGGCTACTGTATCCGCCGCCTAATATAGCTGCTACAACGACGTCTGAGCTTGTTCTCTATAAATCGTCGGGGAGGAATAAGTACGCCATTTTTGCATTTTTTTACTCCATCCACTACCCTTTATCGCACTTGTGTTTAGGCGTAAATCCTGACGAAGTATTCTTCATAGTGTTTAGGGGAAGTTACGCCCCACGCATGAGAAGAATCTTCTATGGTAGGTGCCATCAACAAGGCGATTCCCTTTCAGTACCGCTTATGTTCCACGTATCGTATGATCTCTAAAACTCACCTATAGTCTCCCTCACGTAAGGGCGGGTGATTTTTGTTGATCTTTCTAAATACCTATAGTTTCCCTCACGTAAGGGCGGGTATTTTGTACGGTATATTGGCCTAGCAAAAGGTATATCGAAAGGGGGACCAATTTGGTGATATAAGGAACCTTCACTATGGCCGTTGTTGCAAAGTTGATGACCGATCCGCATCAGTTATTAAAAGGTCCAAATTATACACCATGGAAACATAAGATGAAGGCTATTCTCCAAATGGAAGATTTGTGGGATATTGTTACTGGAGTAGCAACAAGGCCTTCACCAACAGCAGGATCCACAAGTCCTTCAACAGATCAGATAGCTTTTGACAAGAAAGACAGTAGAGCAAAGGTGCTCATTTTGTTTGCTGTTTCAGATGAAGTGCAACCTCATATAGCTGACAAAGCAAGTGGTAAAGAGGCATGGGATGCCCTTAGAACCATCTATGAGGGGAAGAATGAATCCACCATTCTTCATCTTCAACAACAACTTCATAACCTGAGTTTGAGACAGGGTGAAACAGTTGAACTCTTTCTGTGCAGAGTGTCTGAGTTGAAAGAGAAATTGAGTTCTCTAGGAGATACTGTGGACGAAAAGCTTCTCATTTCACTTGTGATGAGAGCTTTACCTTCTTCATTTGATATGTTGATAACCTCCATCCAGGTGTCTCAACGACAAATTACCTACATCGAGTTGGTCAATCGCTTCAACAACAGGAGGCACGCCAACTTCACAAGGATGATTCTTCCAATACAGCCCTATACACCAACAGACAGGGTTCTAGGAAGAAAGGTAATGGGCAAAAAGGAGGCAACTTTCAGAAAGGAGGAAATTCTCAACAAGATACGAAAGGAAAAGGCAAACAACCTCAACAGAAGAAGAGGTGGTGCAAGATCTGTGAGAAAGACAACCATGACACCAACAAGTGTTGGCATAAGAACAAGCAGAAAGGCCAAAACAAACCACAAAATAAAAACAAGCAACCCCGGGTGAATGTTGTTGTTGAAGAATCTGACTCAGATTCTGAATGGGCACACAAGGTGCTCATGACTACCACAGATTCCACTCAGAGGGATCCTATTTGGTATGTCGATTCTGGAGCTAGCAAACATATGACTGGCGACAGATCGTGGTTTGAATCATTTGTGGCCAAGGAGGGCAAACCTGTCACCATTGCTGATGATAAAACCTACAGGGTTCAGGGAGAGGGTACAATTTTAGTCACTCTTCCTGATGGCAAGTGTCAGATTGACAAAGTCCTCTATGTTTCGGGATTGGCCAACAATTTGTTGTCAGTGACACAAATCCTGGACAGAAATATGGTTGTCAACTTTCGTGTTGAGAATGGAAAGAAGTGTTGTACTATTACCAGGAAGGGTAAGCAGATTGCAACAGCTTCATATAAGCATGGCTTATTTGCACTAGATGCTATCTCTACTCCACATGTTGCCATGACTGTCTCTACCAAGGAGGCAACTTCCCTATGGCACAAGAGATATGGGCATCTTAGTTCTGGCTACTTACTTGAGCTCAGCAAGTATGAGATGGTAAAGGGTCTTCCTTCCCTTTTTGCCACATTGCCACTGTGCTTCGACCGCTAGGCAGGAAAGCAAGATAGAGTACCATTTGAGAAGAGCTCTACAAGAGCAAGAAAACCTCTGGAGTTAATTCACACCGATCTATGCGGTCCTTTCACACCCAACAGTGTTGGAGGGAAGAGGTATTTTCAGTTATTCGTAGATGACTACTCACGAAAGATGTGGGTTTTCTTTCTCCAACTGAAATCTGAAGCTTTCGCATTCTTCCAGCAGTTCAAGAAATCCGTTGAGAAGGAGTCAGGAGCTTCTATTAAAACTCTTCGCTCAGATCGAGGGGGAGAGTTTACCTCTAATGAATTTTTTGCATTCCTAGATAAGCATGGGATCAAGAGACAGCTTAACAACCGCCTATACTCCTCAAAGAAATGGAGTTGCCGAGAGAAGGAACCGTTCTATCATGGAAATGGTTCGTTGTATGCTCACAGGAGCTACTCTTGGGCAACAATATTGGGCAGAAGCCGTCACCACTACAGATGTATCTCGTTGAATAGGGCACCCACAAAGGCCCTAAAAGGAATGACTCCACAGAAGCATGGAGTGGTCGAAAACCCTCCATATCTCATCTACGTATTTTCGGGTGTCAAGCTTTCATGCACATACCGAAAGAGAAAAGGAAGAAGCTAGATGAGAAAACTTTGAGATGTATTTTTCTTGGTTATTCTGAGCACTCTAAAGGATATCGGTTGATAGATCCTTTGACCAAGAAAATTCATATCAGCAGAGATGTTGTCTTTGATGAAGCTTTCACATCACAGAGCACATCTAAAGTACACCAAGATATTGTGGAACCTAAGGAAGAGAAGATTCCTTCGTCAACACAGACAAGAGGTCCTTCTACATCTTCTTCAACTCCACCGAAGAAGAATCCTAAATGGTGTACAAATACAATCAGAGACGCAAATTTATCCACTCCTCCCAATTTGAATTTGGATAGACCTCGTACACGCAGTATGGCTCAAAAGGAAAGAGAAGCCAGAGAAACTGGTGAGGTTGATGATCTTTGTCAATATTTTGAGGAACTTTCTGTGACTCCAAGTACAGAAGTAGAGGATATGGATATTGATGATGACAGGGCATTCATGTCTACCATAGATAGTCTTGAACCTGCATCAGTGCAAGATGCTCTTAGTGAGCCTCAGTGGAAGGCCGCTATGGATACAGAGTATGATTCTCTGATGAAAAATAAAACTTGGAAGCTTGTTGATCTGCCACATGGAAAGAAACCTATTGGCTGCAAATGGGTATACAAAGTCAAGTACAAGGCAGATGGAACAATTGATAAGCATAAGGCCCGGCTTGTTGCAAAGGGCTATGCTCAAAAGGAAGGCATCGACTATGAGGAAACTTTTGCACCTACTTCTCGGATGACCACAATTCGGGTTATGTGTGCTATGGCAGCACAATATGGGTGGAAAGTTCACCAGATGGATGTCAAAAGTGCCTTTCTAAATGGTGATCTCCAAGAAGAAGTCTATATGACTCAGCCTAAAGGATTTGAAGTGGAAGGCCAAAAGCAGAAAGTTTGCAAATTGGTCAAATCCTTGTATGGTCTGAAACAAGCTCCTCGAGCTTGGTATATAAAAATGGACAATCACCTTATGCAAGCATGGATTTAAGAGATGTCCGTCAGATGCAAACCTCTATTTCAAGAAACAGGGTTCTGAGATAGTGTTGCTTGTACTCTATGTGGATGATCTGCTCATTACAGGGAGTTCGAAACTATGATCTCTACTCGTCAAAAGAAACTTGTGCAAATATTTTGAGATGACAGATCTCGGACTTCTCCATTATTGTCTTGGTCCGGAATTCAGCCAGAAGGAGCACTCCATCAAAGTGTCTCAGAAAAAATATGCCAAGACATTGCTGGATAAATATCGCATGACTGATTGCAAGCCAATGGCAACTCCAATGGAGAATGGACTTCAATTATCGCGATATGATGACTCACCTCAGGTAGATGGTACTCTCTATCGACAGTTGATTGGGAGTCTCATATATCTGACCAATACTAGGCCAGATCTCGTATTTGTTGTCAACTATCTTTCGAGGTTCATGCAGGAGCCTAAGACCACTCATTGGAAAGCAGCAAAACGTGTTCTTCACTATGTCCGTGGTACTATGGAATATGGCCTAGAATACAAGAGGAACAACAAATTCTTCTTGCAAGGATACACGGACTCCGACTATGCCGGATCATTTGATGATCGCAAGTCAACTTCTGGATACATTTTTCATCTAGGATCCGGTCCTGTCTCTTGGCACAACAAGAAGCAACAGGTGGTTGCTATTTCATCAACAGAGGCAGAATATCGCACCGCACGTGAAGCTGTGTGCGAAGTGATATGGTTACGTCGCATTCTGACAAGTATGGGCCATCCATCAAAATCTCCAATACACTTGTTTTGCGACAATCAGGGTGTTCTGAACCTCGTCAAGAATCCAGTCCATCATGAAAGAACAAAGCACATTGACACACAATGTCATTTCATTCGAGATGAAGTTCCAAAGCACCGAATTCAGCTTCAAGACATTCCCACCGATGCTCAAGTTGCATACATTTTCACTAAGGCACTTGGACGTGTCAAATTTGAATTGTTTCGCAGCTCACTTTGTATTGCAAAATAATGTAAGGGGATGTTAGTATAGCTATTAGTTATTACATTACCCAAATAATGTAATAAAGGGGGATGTTAGCGTATTTAACAATACTTTGTTTGTATTACATTACCAGGTGAACTGTTACAACTACGTAACAGTGTTTTGTTACGCCGGTGACTATTCCCGGCAATGTAATTGCTATTTAATCTGCAGCTCAGTAATACAATTCGGTTCATTGCGTTTTACAAACGAGAGCATATTATGGAATTTGGTAGCAATAAAAAATCTTAATGCATTTAGAAAACAAACATTCGAAGTAATACATCAAACACATGATGAATCCAACCTAATTTTAAGCCCTCCAAGGTTACTTCCGATAAGGCCTCTAGCCTTAAATTTTCCTTCTCCGAATGCCTCTCCCTGATTTTGCCCTCCTAAGAATGGCCTCCCCCTGAAATTTGATCCATCCTATACTTTATGGATTTCTTCCCAAGCCATCCCCATGAGTCATAAAGGTGACTCCTTATCTATCTACCAAAAGTAAAATCCCCCCCAACTATGCAAGGTGACAAAGGTAGATATTTATATATAATATGTTTTCTTTTTCTAAAATATCTCATTTTGCCTTATCCTCTAAAAGGCCTTTTCTTTAGAAAATATAAAACCCATAAAAAGGTTATTCCATTTTTATACTTCTACAATAAAATAATTTTCAAATTAATCTATTATATTTCCATAATATAATTCAATCCAAAAATATATAATTTCTCAATTAATTAATTCAATCCAAGAATATATAATTCCCTAATTAATTAATTTTCATAATTAATTAATTCAACATTATTATTTTACTATTGCTAACACAAGCATAGAAAAAATACATCAAACAAGGTGGGTGTTTTATCGCAAATCCAATCGCCTACCTTAGTCGAAGGCTTACAATAACTTCTAGGTTACCAACTTCTAGCTATGGATGGTTGGATTATTGATGATCACAACAAAAGAAAAAATGCATGCATCTACATGAGGGTAATTATTCACATTAACCCAATCCATCATAATCATCATTTCCCTTTTCCCTTGGTACCTTGATCTCGATGGTCGACTTCCTCGCCACCCTTGAGAGTGCTTGGTCCTGCAAATCAACAATACATTAGCAGTACCATATCCTTCAAAGCAATAAATCAACATTAATATTGCATAATCATCTAAATGCATCGAAACTAAGCATCAAGTCATTATTTATCAATACATAGTCTATCATGCAAAGAGTCCTTCCAAGGTGGGTCATGATAGGGAAACCCAATCATGTACTTCAAAAGTGCAAGTACAACCTATTCTCACAAGGTCCTTCAAAAAAGAATCATAAGAATACATAAAGAGGTAAGTAGAAGGGATGTCATTGGAAGAAGAGGAATGCACCTTAATGTCAACATGGAAATATAGTAAAGGACATTTTGACATCGAAGGATAAGATTATGTGTATTTTATTAAATCTCCTAATGTTATTTCAAAACCTAGCCTAGTTTAGTATGTTGAATAGAGGGCTAACATATATATGACAAGCTATAAGGAATTTTTTGAGAACCTTAACCATTCATCTTATCACATGAAGGTTATTATTGAAAACAACTTAACATACATCATTGTTAGCATCAATGATATTTTTTTACATCTTGGTTTGCATACCTATAGCCTAACTCAAGTTCTTTATGTGCTTAGCCTCATAAATAACTCTATGAATCAACCAATTGATCAAAATTTGAGTGCTAAAATTCTCATAATAGGTGCTAAGAAAATATATCTTATTCAAGAAAAGTATATAGTCTCAACAATTATTGTTCATAATATAGACATAGGCAAGATGTTTTAGCTTGTTGTTGTAATACAAGACAATCAAGATTTGGTAGATAAGGTAGATGAAGCTACCACACTTTGGCATAAGCAAGTTGGATACCTAACTTTTGGCCACCTAAAATCACTCATCAACCATAACATGGTAAAAGGAATTTCATTATTGAAGAACCCTTATGACTTTTTGTAGAGGGGGAAAACTGCCCTATCGCATACAATTCCCAAACAAAAGGGTTGGATCCGCAAGGAGGGAACCTTTTGTGGGGTGAACCATGGGGGTATGTTGTACTCTACACTCGGTGCTAGGGGGAAGGGTTCACCAAGAATGGTTTAAGGACTCGCTCCAAGTCCTCGGGATATTCGGGATGGTTTGATGTATTCAGTTTCAAGACAAACACCTAAGTTTGGCCTTTCTAGATCTAAGCTAGAAAAGATAAAGGACAATGCAAAAAATAGAATAATGCAGCTGAAAATAGAATGCAGGCATACAAGAGCTATCCTGGAATGATTCTTTCTTTTGAATGCTCACTAACCTAGGGTTTATTTCAGAAAACCTTTAAAGCAGAGATATACACAAGATAAATGCACAAAAATTATCCCTAGATGCAAGCTAAATGCCTTTCACTTTCAGATGCCTAAGAATCAACAATGAAACCAGATTTTCAACCAATAGAATGAATAGAGCACTTATCTAGACCGGTGGTTGACTTTTAGCCTTTTTTGCCTCTTGTCCAATGATATCAAGAATTCCTGTTTCTGCAAGATCACTCATGAAACACTGAAAAATAGAATTAGTATTAGGGGGCCTGCATAGGCCGCTATGTAACAGATCTAGCAGCAGTCAAGCCCCCTAGGTCCTTTTAGATGACCTTTTAATACAAAAGCGAAAATTGACCTTTGGAGAATTAATCATAAATCAAAAAGATAGTAGCAGAGAATAGAAAGAAAAGTACAATAGTATGATCTAGAAACAGAATGGAATGCAATAGTGAAAGCAGAATCTGGAAATTGCCCCCGGTGTGCCCTAGGGCAAAATCGTGCCTCGCCTGGAGTGGGCATGATAACGCAGTATGAAGTCGTGCCCTATCTGGATGGGGCGTGATTTCACTTCTGTGAATAAATTTGCCCTAATTAGGGTAGGCGAAGTCGTGCCTCGCTAATGCCAGGCATGATTTCGCTGTAGACTAAAGAAAAATAAGAAGCGAATGTAGAAGATAAAATAAATGTAGAAAACAAAGTAATCAAACCCTAATGGATATCATAGAAGTAGGCAGAAGAGATCCAAGTATCCAAATGGGCACTCTATCTCTTCGAGCTACACCATGGATCCACCAAGTCACACAACCAAATCAATCCAATCCATGCAATAGAAGATCAATCCAAAATTCACACTTTAGGGGTTAGCTTGCAGTAGAGAAAATAAATAAGAATGAACTATAAATTTTGAGCTTAATCAATTCGCATAGAGATCGCACATTAAAAGTTTGCATATCACAATTGCACTTCTTATGATTAAGCAAAAACATCCTTCCTTTTATAGACAAAATTAGAGGAAGAAAGTGAGCACAAATAAACTCACAACCGATGCCAAAACACGTGAGAGGGTTTAAACCTAGGTCTAAGCAAGCTCAAAAATAATAAAATAAAATAAATTAAAAAAATAGGTTAAACAACGAAGTCGCACCCCATCCTAATGGGGCACGATATCATTGGCGCGAAGTCGTGCCTCGTAAATATAGGGCATGATTTTACTAAAAGGTAAACAAATTAAAAAAGGGAGGCAAAGAGGTCTTCCCTTGCTCTTGGCAAGGGTTGAGGGCCTCTTAGGGGCACTAAGGAAGATTTCCCACTCAAAGTGGGTCAATTTTCCGTGTCTACATTTTCCCCCTCTTTGATGCATTTATGGCCTATTAAATGCATCAAAGAAAGGATGTAGACTCCTATGGGAAAGCATACAACAAGCACACAACAAGTACAAGGAAGGGGTGGCCAAGTTTTGGGCAAAAGGGTGAGACATTACTACCATTAATGCCTCTATGGCTAAGGTTCCCCCTCGAGTTTCGAAAGGGAAGAAATTTCCTTAAGAAACTCAAAAAGGCAAAAGAAAAGAAAGCAAAATATAGAAAAAGCAACAAGCAAAGCAAAGCAAGGATTACTGGGTATAGGATGAATCTAATGCAACTAGTATGATGGAAGAAAATGAAGGGAAGACGAAAGAAGAAGAGAGAGAAAGAAGAGAGGAAACAAAAAACTGTGAAGTGGAAGAAGAAGAAGAAGACAATGATAAAACTCCAAAGGTCAACCATCTAAAATCGAGAAGGAAGCTAAATCAGAACCCTAACTAGAGGGTGTTATGCTCAAAATATGGTCCATGTATGGAGTGAAGAACCCGCTATGGGTGTAGTACTCACTAAATATGGACCAATAAGTGAAGTGTATAGTGTAACCCGCTATGGGTGATTGCTCACTAGTGACTATTATGGGGCGATTACCCACTAGGATGTATGTCGAGGCCTACTAAAATGGCCAAGGAGCTGATCCTATAATGGGGTGTTGGGCCCACTGAGTCAAAAGAGAGACATAACCCGATAGGGGTGTTATAGTGTATGTTGATGTAAAATTATGTATGTGTATGCCAGTACTACCCGAGAAGGTGTATGCGCATGTATGTATGGACCAATCAATATGAGCATAACATGATGTGAGTGTGTGCATGTGCTAGAAGAAATAAGAGGAAGAAAATGAGGAGCAAATAATTATGCGTGTGTACCCCTAGCTTGAAGTTTCAACTAGTGAAAAATCAAGAGGGAGGAAATGTGTAATCAAAGAAGAGAAGAATGTATATCCTTATCTGAACAAAGAAGACAAAGGAGAAATAAGAATCATGCAAAAAGACAAGGACATACCAAAAGAGGATTGCATTCCTTGAATTTGGAGAGAAATGATGATCATTGTAAAACTTTCAAAGTCAAGGAATACAAGAAGAAGAGAGAAGAGAAGAAAGAGCAAAGGAAGCAAAGAAGAGAAGAAGGGATGAAAATGCATGGGCCCTAGGTTGGGGCTTCGCTAAGCATCAAAACCCTAGTGAATAGTGCAATGCATGTGAGCTATGACCTAACTAGGTATCATCACATGCTATTATTATGAATCCCTAGAAGCTATATGAACAAGCAGTCATGAGCAAGAAACAATGCAATGTATGACAAGCAATATGCAAGAACAGAATGTCAAGCAATCATGCATAATATGATAGGCAGATGTGCATAATATGTCAGGCAAACATGCAATATGATCTAACTAAATGCATATGCAATATGAAACAATAGATCAAGCATAATATATTTTTAAATGCATTATATTCATAGGTTCTTTAAGTTCTTTACCATCCATGGAAGCTAACTTATAAGCACCAGAACCAAATTTAGTTATTACAACAAAAGGCCCTAACCAATTGGGCTGGAATTTACCTCGAAGATCAACATGAGCATTAGTGTTCTTTTGGTTTTCCTTGAGGACAAGGTCCCCAATCTCAAAAGAATGATTGCGAACCTTTTTAGAATAAGATCATCGGAGCCTATCCTGATAGGCTCACAAATGCTCTAAGGCATGGATGCACTTTTCATCCAGCAGCTCCAATTGGTGCAAACGCTCTACATGAAACTCATCACCAACCTCGACATCTTGTAACAAGATGTGCAAAGAAGGGACCTCTAGCTCAAAAGGGAACACTACCTCAGACCCATAAACCAAGACATATGGTGAGGCCCCTATGGGAGTACGCACGCTAGTACGATAGGCCCACAAGGTAGGATAAAGCTGAGTATACCAGTCATGATCGGTCTTATTAACCAACTTCTTCAAAATCTTGATCAAGGATTTATTGGATGCCTCAACTTGTCCATTACCCTGGGGGTAATAAGGAGTTGACCATCTATGTTAAATCTTGTACTTAGCACAAATATTATGGACATCCTTGTTCTTGAAAGGAGTGTCATTATCAGAAATAATCATCGAAGGAATCCCAAACCTACAAAGGATCTGGTTGAAGATGAACTTAGAAACTTGAGTTCCAATCACCATAACCAGAGGCATGGCTTCAACCCATTTAGTGAAGTACTCAATCATAGTGATGATAAACTTGTGACCATCAGATGACACTGGGTTAACCTTCCCAATAATGTCCAATCCCCACATGGAAAAAGGCCAAGGGGAAGATATCACCCGAAGGTCTTGAGAAGGGGCATGGATAAGGTGATCATGGCATTGACACTTGTCACAGCATCGAACAAAATCGCATGCATCTTTCTCCATGGAAGGCCAATAATACCCCATCCGAAGGAGCTTTTTGGCAATAGCATTACCACTAAAATGGCCTCCACATGAACCTTCATGAGCATCACTAAGAGCAAGTCGAGCTTCATCAGAGTTAAGGCATCATAAAAGGATACCTTCAAAATAATGTCGATATAAAGTATTGCCAATTATAACAAATTGGCATGCTCTTTTGCGCAATAGCTTACGTTGATTGTGATCTAAACCATCAAGCATCGAGCCATATTTAAGAAAATTAAATATGTCATTATACCATGGTTCAGATGGGGAATATTCGATGGTAAAACACTCTAGGGGATCCAAACAAGAACTCAAAGATATGGGTTCCTAGAGTTGTCGAATGATAATCGAAGCTTGATCATCTTCTAACTCCAAAGGGAACAAAGATGCAGCAGCTGCCATGGCATCCGCATGGTGGTTTGAGGATCTAGGGATAGACTCTATGGTCACCTACTCAAAAGAAGACAACAACTTGGTAACAATCTCCTTATAGGGTTTAAGCTTATCATCCCGAGTCTGATAAACATCATTAATCTGATTAACCACAAGTTGAGAGTCACCAAAGACCGAAAGGACCTTAACTTGCAAAGCTAAGGCTGCTCTAAGACCAAGGATCAAAGCTTCATATTCTATAGTATTATTTGTGCAAGAGAAACGAAGCTTGAAGGACAAAGGGATGAGCTATTTTTATGGTGTAACTAGAATGACTCCAGCTCCAACGCCCTTCATGCATCGGGCTCCATAAAAAAATAAAGTCCAAGACTCGAACTCTTCAATTTCAACATTGAAGCACTCATCGGGAAACTCAACAATTATAGGATGGGTAGCTTCTAGGGGAGTGGAGGCTAACTGATCAACAATCACCTGACCCTTGATAGCCTTCTGACCTATGAAAGTCAAATCAAACTCACTAAGGGCCAACACCCATTTAGCAGCTCGACCTAATAGGTGGGGCTTAGACATCAAGTAACGCAAGGGATCAAACTTTGTGATTACTAATATCTTATGGCTGAGCATGTAGTGTCTTAACTTCTGAGAAGCAAACACTATGGCAAGGCAAAGCTTCTCTAAGGGAGTGTACCTAGTTTCATAGCTAACCAAAGTTCTACTGATATAGTAGATAGCTCTCTCTTTATTTTCATCATCATGTTGAGCCAACATGGCTCCCAAAGCATGAGTGATAGCCGCTATGTAAAGCAATAGATGCCTACCAGGCACAAGGGGAACTAAAATAGGTGGGGAGGTAAGATACCTTTTGAGATCATCAAAAGCTTTTTGACACTCAAAATCCCATCAAAAAACCATATCCTTCTTAAGAAGCTGAAGGAAAGGTTGACACTTATCAACTAACTGGGCAATGAACCGATGGATAGACTGCAACTTACCTTGCAGACTATAGAGCTCGATCAGGGTGTGAGGAGGAGGTATATCAATGATAGCTACTACTTTAGTAGGGTCCACTTCAATGCCTCACCTAGACACTATGAAACCTAACAACTTGCCAGATGTGACCCCAAACACACACTTAGCAGGTTTAAGATGAACTTTATATTATCGAAGCCTTTCAAAGATTCATCTTAGATCATGGACATGATCCTTTCATTCTAAGGAATGAGCCAAAAGGTCATCCACATAGTCCTAGAGAATATCATGCATCATGTCATGGAAAATATAAGTCATGGCCCATTGATAGGTAGCTCCTGCATTCTTAAGGCCAAAAGGCATGACCTTCCAGTAGAAGGTACCCCAAGGGGTGGTGAATGTTGTCTTGGCCTGGTCCTCAGGAGCAATCATGATTTTATTATAACCAGAGAAACCATCCATGAGTGAAAGCATTCCACATTTGGTAGTGAAATCTACAATCTGATCTATGTTGGGCAAAGGAAAATCATCCTTGGGACATGCTAAGTTAATGTCCCAAAAGTTGGTACATACTCTGATTGTTCCTTCCTTCTTAGCTATAGGAACGATATTGGAGATCCAATCAGAATAGTCGATGGCTTTTATAAAACTGACATCAAGGAGTTTTTGGAGCTCCTCCTTGATTGAAAGGGTGACCTTCGGATGCATCTTTCAAAGTTTCTACTTAACAAGCTTAGCACTAGGCTTAACTACCAAATGATGCATGACAAGGGAGGGATCAAGCCCTAGCATGTCGGCATATGACCAAGCAAAAATATCCTGATATTCTTTCAATAAATTGGTCAATTGCTCCTGCTCATCCATGGTCAAGGCTTTGCCTAACTTAAGGATTCTAGGGGCTTCCTCAGAACCTATGTTCACATCTATGGTCTCCTCAATAAGAATGGACAAATCATCCTCAAGAGGAGGTGGGGCAGGAATCACTCCTAATTTCTCAAGGTCCTCGGGAGACATAGAACCAAAGTCCACTTGAGAACTAGAAGACTCAACCTACGCTATGCAAGGGACAGACCCATCAAAGTCGATGTCATTCTGAGATAAAGCCTCATCTATAACATATGACTCTAGGGTTAAGACCTTAGGAGAGGGTGGACCCTCATCCTTAACACTCCATTCTAAACCTTGATGAGATTCATCAAAGAGAAGATCTAAACAAGAAGAGTCATCTTGATCCTGTGATGAAACATTTGTAGAAGAATTTTTAGTGTGATGAATTAATTTGAGTGAGATCCTCTGGTGAAAAAAATTCAAATGGATGAGGATCACCCATGATAGAAATGATTTGATTTTCAAATTCAAATTTTATGCATTGATGAAAAGTAGAAGGGACGACCTTCATTGCATGAATCCAAGGTCGACCAAGAAGAAGATTAAAATATGTAGGACAAGACACCACATAAAACATTGTTTTTAAAATTTTTGGTCCAACTCTAAGAGGGAGTAATATAGTGCCACAAGCTTCTTGAGAATCATTGCTGAAAGTTTTAATGATGTCACTGGATGTAATTAAATCTTCCTTCTTCAATCCAAAATTTTGAAAGAAATGATGTGTACAAACATTAAGTGAAGAACCATTATCAATCATAACCCTCTTAATGAGAGTGTCACCAATGTAAGCAGTGATATATAGCGAAGAATCTTCTTGTACTTCTAAAGAAGTCATATCATCATCTGAAAATGTTAAATGAGGCTTCTAGAGAGAACTTATAACCTTTGTCATGTCACTAGGAGAGATATCTAGAGGTACTGGCTATTGTTCCAAAACATTTATCATAGCTTCTTTATGGGCTTGAGAATTCTATAAAAGTTCTAAGAGTGGAATTTTTGTTGAATCATCCATATTCTGTACTATTTTTCCTGAAGTAGTTGTTATCATTCCAACCATGTTATTATTATATTGGTGTGGTACATTTTTATAATACACTTGGTTAGTCTCCTATTTATTCCTATTCTAGAAAGACTAAAAATTGCTAGTGTTGATACAGTCGACATCAATTAAATCTTGAACCACATGTTTCAATATTTTACAAGAATTAGTCCAATGTCCTTCTACTCTATGATATGCACAATGTTGATCTGCTTTATACCAATGAGTTGTAGTATCTGGATATCTTACTGGAGGTAATTCTATTGCCTTAGCATCTAATAGTTGCTTTAAAACTACTTCCATAGGGATATTAAGTCTTGTGAAATTCCTTTGAGGAGGTTTTTGAAGCACAATATTTTGTAGGTTATTATTGACATTATTAATAGGCCTACTATCACTATTACCTCCTATATGCTTATTCTTAGGTTGAGACTTAGTTGGCTTATCTTCTTTAACCTTGAGTTGACCTCTCCTGATGAGAGCTTGTTCCACTTTTCTTGCTAACTCAATTGCTTGATCTAAAGATGTGATAGTAGTAGTTTCTAAAGCATAAGATAATTGTTCTTGTAAATTTCCTATAAATATATCAAGCATATATTTCTGAGACACAGGTTGTCTTAATCGGCCAACTAAACTCCTCCAACGAGCTAAAAATTCTGAAAAAATTTCCTCTTTACTTTGCTTTAAATCATATAAATCTCTCATTGTTACTTCCTTTTCAATATAAGCACTAAACTGATGAACAAACATCTCTGCAGTTTTCTCAAAGCTTTTCAAAGAATAGTTGGGTAACCGATAATACCATTCTAATGCCACTCCAACAAGACTCTTTGGAAATGTTTTCAATAAAAGCATATCATCATAAATAAGATCATGACAAGCTATTCTGAATCCTCTCAAATGCTCTATTGGATCTTCAGTCCCTTTATAGATTGGCAATACTGGCATGGGAAAATGCTTAGGATAAGGTCTAGCAGCAACAATAGGATCCAATGGCTGACTACACATTTCCTTATAGTTGTATGTAAACCCTGATGGTTGAATCATATCCATTCTTGAAACCAATTGATTCACAACATTTGCCAAATTCTGTATTTCTGAATTATTATATATGTTCCCCATATTCCCTTGACTTAGGTTGGACATGTGAAGGTTGTTGTTATAGGTGGTGCCTTGTGAGAATGGAAGATTTACTTGTGGTGGAATAGAGGAAAGAGTGTTGATATTAGAGGATGGAAGAGGAAATTGAGAACCAATTTGAGTGCTACTACTAGTTGGATGAATTGTTGAATTCATTCCAATGTTGGTGGTCATAGTAGTGGCATAAGTAGGTTGATAAGTTTGATAACTATGATTCAAATATTCACTCAAAGGGTTCTGAGGTGGGATATCCTTTTCAAGTAATGCTTCTTCTTCTAAGGCCATATCCAAAGCATGTTTATGATACTTATAAAAAGTCCATATATGATCAAAATATTTAAAGATGATATTCCCATTAGGATCTTGGATAGGATCAAGATGATTATCAGTCTCTTCTTCTAGGTTATGATTTTCTCTATCAATTTGATCATTCTCATGAAAAATCTCATCAAACCTAAGGAGTCTTTGTCCTTCCTCAAGGTCAAAAGCCATTGAGGAAAAAGGAGAAAGACAAGAAGAAGAACTAAGACCAAAGGAAACCTATGCACTTAAACACAAAGGAATTATATTTTTAAATATTTGGCACACAATTTTAATGATCTTGCTTATTGTTTAAAAATAAAAAGGAGGTGTTCACGTCGGGTTCACCAAATATGTAGAGGGGGAAAACTGCCCTACCGCGTACAATTCCCAAACAAAAGGTTGGATCCGCAAGGAGGGAACCTTTTGTGGGGTGAACCACGGGGGTATGTTGTACTCTACACTCGGTGCTAGGGGGAAGGGTTCACCAGGAATGGTTTAAGGACTCGCTCCAAGTCCTCAGGATATTCAGGATGGTTTGATGTATTCAGTTTCAAGACAAACACCTAAGTTTGGCCTTTCTAGATCTAAGCTAGAAAAGATAAAGGACAATGCAAAAAATAGAATAATGTAGCTGAAAATAGAATGCAGGCATACAAGAGCTATCCTAGAATGATTCTTTCTTTTGAATGCTCACTAACCTAGGGTTTATTTCAGAAAACCTTTAAAGTAGAGATATACACAAGATAAATGCACAAAAATTATCCCTAGATGCAAGCTAAATGCCTTTCACTTTCAGATGCCTAAGAATCAACAATGAAACCAGATTTTCAACCAATAGAATGAATAGAGCACTTATCTAGACCGGTGGTTGACTTTAGCCTTTTCTGCCTCTTGTCCAATGATATCAAGAATACCTGTTTCTGCAAGATCACTCATGAAACACTAAAAAATAGAATTAGTATTAGGGGGCCTGCATAGGCCGTTGTGTAACAGATCTAGCAGTAGTCAAGCCCCCTAGGTCCTTTTAGATGACCTTTTAATACAAAAGTAGAAATTGACCTTTGGAGAATTAATCATAAATCAGAAATACAATAGTAGAGAATAGAAAGAAAAGTACAGCAGTATGATCTAGAAACAGAATGGAATGCAATAGTGAAAGCAGAATCTAGAAATTGCCCTCGGTGTGCCCTAGGGCAAAATCGTGCCTCGCCTAGAGTGGGCGTGATAACGCAGTAACGAAGTCGTGCCCTATCTGGATGGGGCATGATTTCACTTCTATGAATAAATTTGCCCTAATTAGGGCAGGCAAAGTCATGCCTCGCTAATGCCAGGCATGATTTCACTGTAGACTAAAGAAAAATAAGAAGCGAATGCAGAAGATGAAATAAATGTAGACAACAAAGTAATCAAACCCTAATGGACATCATAGAAGTAGGCAGAAGAGACCCAAGTATCCAAACGGGCACTCTATCTCTCCGAGCTACACCACGGATCCACCAAGTCACACAACCAAATCAATCCAATCCACGCAATAGAAGATCAATCCAAAATTCGCACTTCGAGGGTTAGCTTGCAACAGAGAAAATAAATAAGAATGAACTATAAATTTTGAGCTTAATCAATTTGCATAGAGATCGCACATTAAAAGTTCGCATATCACACTTGCACTTCTTCTTGTTATGATTAAGCAAAAACATCCTTCCTTTTATAGATAAAATTGGAGGAAGAAAGCGGGCACAAATAAACTCACAACCGATGCCAAAACACATGAGAGGGTTTAAACCTGGGTCTAAGCGGGCTCAAAAATAATAAAATAAAATAAATTAAAAAAACTAGGTTAAACAGCGAAGTCGCGCCCCATCCTGATGGGGCGCGATATCGTTGGCGCGAAGTCGCGCCTCGTAAATATGGGGCATGATTTCGCTAAAAGGTAAACAAATTAAAAAAGGGAGGCAAAGAGGTCTTCCCTTGCTCTTGGCAAGGGTTGAGGGCCTCTTAGGGGCACTAAGGAAGATTTCCCACTCAAAGTGGGTCAATTTTCCATGTCTACACTTTTTACAAGTTGTTTGGATAACAAATAGTATAGATCCCCATTTGGATCAACTAGTCATAAAAATGATTAGTCCACTTGACTCAGTACACACCAATGTATGCAGACCCATGGATTCAAGTTTTAGTGGCTATCAGTATATATATATATATATATTTATATATTTATATTTTTATGATCATACATAAAGAATATGGGTTTATTTCCTAATTACGAAGGATGAATTTTTAGACTACTTCCAAGAGTTCAAATCTCATATGAAAAATATTACCAGTCATCCCATTCTTCTACTCTTCTCAGATTAAGGGGAGTATATTATTAATGAGCTTTTAGGTTTTTTGAAGTACCATGACATTAAACTACAATTAAAAATGCATATACACCTCAGATGAAGTTGCAAAGAGGTATAATATTACTATTTGAGATATGGTGCTATTTGAGTGATGCCAAATTAGAGCCACTATTTTGGGAAGCATTTATCCCTACTATGGCTTATTTGTTGAATCATGACACATTTCCATTTAATGGTGTTATATTGAAAAAGGCATGGATGAATATTAAACCTACCATATAACATATCTACATGTTTAGATGCACAACATTAATACACATTCTAAAGTAGAATTATATGAAGTTGGAAGAGAAATACAAGTGATTTGTGTTCATTAAATATAGTAGTCCTGAAATCTCACCATTTGGGATCACGAGATCCCACAAGATATCTCTGACATGGCTGTGTCAGACCAAAAAAAGGTTTAATGATCCATATCAGATCCTCAAGCAAGACCACATCAATCAATTTCTTCCAACCAATCTGCTCGATATGGCCATTGATGCCATGGGAAACATCACCAAAGCTACTGAATTGGTAATTCACTGCCTCTGAAAACTCAAGGAGCACATGGGAGGATCCTCAGGCGGTAATGAGGATCCCAAGGAAAACTAAATTCGATGGCAAGTCTTGAAATTCTGCCCGAATAAGGGTTTTTGATTCTGCTGTGTTTTTGCTGGAAATGTTTGTTGGGATTTACTGATGTTGGGTTTGTGGTTAATATCTTTTTTGTAAATTGGTTTGAGACTAGCTCTTCGGTCTCAATCTTGTGGAATTAAAGGTGTTCCTTTTTTTATAATAAGGATTTGGGATCCTCTTAAAAAACCCGCTATGTATATATTGCTACTTAAAAAAATATATATATAGTAGTGAATTAAAGGGATATTGACTTGTGAATACTAATACCAAAAAGCTAGATATCAACCAAGATGTCATTTTTGGTGAAGTAAAGAGTGTATCTCTTCTTCTAAGCTATATGTTATTTATAAAGCACCAAATATTGTATTGTTTTATGACGATGATGTATTTAAGAGAGAGAATGTCAATTTTGATGATGATGATATTAGAAATGATCTTGATAGATCTAATGACCTAGGACTATCCATTTTGAGTATCGCATGTGGACCCAATTGGTATCTTAGCATAGTTAATAAATTTAACTTAGATGGGGTCCCAAACACATCAAGTTAGGGATAATAACACATGGTAGAGTACAAAATGAGGTCAACCTAGACCTTGTGAGCAAAGTGGTTAAAACCTATGAACCTTCAATGGTTCATAAAGTTATTGTGTGGAAAGAGTGTAAGAATACCATGAACATAAGACATCATGCTCTAATGAAGAACAAGATGTGGAAACTTGTTGATCTTCCACCAAGAGATAAACCTATTGGTTGCAAGGCAGGGTTATGCATAAGCGTGAAATATCGTAAATTGGCTCTATTTAGGATTTTCAAGATTTTAAATTGGCTAATTTTGGATCCTTTCACTGGGGCCCATTTGCCCAAAATTTACGGGGTGGAAGTTTTTTGGGGTAAATTCACCTACCATTGATAATCATGAACCTAATTTTATTTTAATTCGCCGACCTCAAATTACATATGATTTTTATTTTCTTGCCCAATTCGCCTTCAAATTATAAATGATTTTATATTTCCCACCCAAATCGCCTTCAAATTATAAATTATTTTATTTTTCCCTCCCAAATTGCCTCATATACTACCCATATATATAATGTACTGGGTATCGATAAACATACATAAAAAATACTCTAACTCAAAAATAGCTTTGAAATAATAAAAACTTGACAAGGTTGCAAAGGACTGTATGTCAAAATAAGTCGATCGATTGCAGAGGAGTGTCGATTGGTATAAGTCGATCGATTGTAGAGGAGTGTCAATCGGTATAAGCCGATCAGTTGTAGAGTCATGTCTATCGGTATAAGCCGATCAGATACAAAGCCATGTTTGTCTATTGTAGAGGTGTCGATCAGCATCAACCTATCGATTGCAAGGATTGTTGATCGGTATTTGTCTATCGATTGCAGAGGTGTTGATCGGTATTAGTTAGTTGGTTGCAGGACCGTGTCGATTGGAATTAGTCGATCAGTTGCAGAGGTATCGATCGACATTCATCTATTGATTGCATGGACTGTCAATCAAAATTTGCCTATCAGTTTTAGGGACTGTCAATAAACATTTATTAATCAATTGTAGAGGTGCCGATCGACATTAGTCTATCGATTGTAGGACCATGTCGATCAGTATTAGTCGGTTGATTGTAGTGTTGTCTATCAGAATTCATCGATTTGTTGCAAAGTTTTATGTCAATATAATCCTATCAGTTGTAGGGATAGTCGATCATCATACCTACAGTCGATCATCATTCCTACAGTCGATCGTCATGCCTACAATCGATCGGTATTCCTGTAGTCGATCATCATGCCTGTAGCTGATCATCATGCCTTAATCTGATCATCATACCTACAACCGATTGACATTCTTGTAGTTGATTGTTATGCCTACAACCAATTGTCATGCCTACAATCAATCGACATTCCTATAACCAATCATCATATTTGTAGTCGATCATCATGCCATCGATCGTCATGTCGGCCTAAAGTCTTTCATATCGATCTAAAGCTTTTAAGTATGCCATAAATTTTTAGATTTTGCAAACCGATATTCATATCCCCCAACACAAAAAAAATCACCACGGTTTGAAAATTTTTGGAGATAAATTAATGAAATTCACCACGGTTTGAATTTTTTTGGAGATAAATAAATGCAATTCGCCATGTATACTTCTACAAATTTCATTGGGATTCCAAGACAATTCGCCTTGATTTTATAAATAGATGTCGGGGCTAACCCCTTATGCCTAACCATGTTGCAGGGGGATATTCAAGACCAACTACAATTTATATATGGATATGCACAAAATAAGTAATCAATTATAATGATAAATTTGTGCTAATAACAAATATCAATCCAATTTATATGGTTTCCATAATGATTGCATAATTTGGTTGAAATTTAAATAAAATGGATGTAAAGAGTGAATTCCTCAATGGTGACCTCATTATGAAGTCTATAACTAAAGTGATTTGTCATATCTATTTAGGAGAAGAATATATGCATGCTCATTAATTCTCTCTAAGGGTTAAAGCAAGCTTCTAAAAATTGATATGTGAAGACCAATAAGCATATTTTATGACCCAAATTTTGTCATAGTCCTTATGATCTAAATATTTACTTCAAATGGTAAGGAAGAGAGGTTGTGATCATTTTCATCTATATTGATGAAATTGAAGAGACCAGAAGAGCGTTGCATCAATTATTCTATGTGACTGATCTCAAGATTATATATTATTGTTTTGGATTGGAAATGTGACAAAATGAGAACCATGTGTTCATGTCATAGATGAAGTATGCCAAGATATTGCTCAAGAAGTTTTAGATAACAAATTATAAGTCATGACCACTCCAATTGAGACAGTATTGTAACTATCCCAAAATTACCCATCTTCATAGTTGAATGAAATTCTCTATTGCCAGTTGATTGGGAGTCTCATTTATCTAACCTTTACTAAACCATACATCAACTATGTTGTCAAATATCTTTTATGGTTCATGCAAGAAATAAAGTTATATTATTAGAATATGATAAGGTGTTAACTTAGGTATATCCTATTGGATTTCATAGTAATTTAAAAAAATAAATGGAATCAACACATTACCAATTATTGTTAAAAAAAGAAACAAAAACCAATGCACATAAAATAAGGATTTTTTCATGAACACCAAATATTCTCACTATAGAAAAATATAATACTATCCAACCAATAATGAAATGTTTGATGTGATGGTGTATTCATACCCAATTACAAGTTATTTTTAGGTCAAGGTTAAGTAACAAATGTTTAGGTGTAAATTATAATTTATTTCAAAAAATAAAATTGCAAGGTTTATAAGCACCCAAAGGGATTATACATATAATACAATACAAAGGTGACCATGGACTCAAATAAAGCTTAACCACCATATATTCCAACATATCCCTTTAAGCTAAATGGGAGACACTAAGAGAGACCCTTATTGATCACCCCCTTTAAGGGACACTCTCCCACACTAAGTAGCTTTCACATGCGCATAAAAGGAACCTTGATTGTAACCTTGGTTAAGATATATACTATCTACTCTGTTGATGGTATAACACATTGCATGGGGATAAATCCATATCATATAATGTATCCAAATATCAATATGCTAAGTCCATTGATGCAACACTAGATTATAAATAATCTATATGGTGCTCATATTATCACACCAAAAAATGGTAAGGTAGGTTTGAAGAATGTCCATCTACTCCAAAATAATAAGCATCCATATTGGTAGCACAATACTAAAGTTTCATGATAGACTAAGAGATAATAGGCCATCGCACCATGAAATAAGGTCAAATCCTAGATAGAAAAAAAGCATATGGTGGTTATCAAAATCACCAGCCCAGTTTACATCTAAAAATCCTATCAAAATTAGAGGTAAACCTATTGAATAATTAAAATCCATTTTATAAGTACCTTAGATATATCTGATGATCATCCTAAGCTATTATCCAATGATTTTCTTGGGGGTCTACATGTACCTAGAATAATAGCTAACAAAAATAGTAATATGGGTTGATGTGTAATGTAAAGGATACCTCTCACAATATATTAACATATAGTGGCATCCATTAAGAGAGTCATACAATAATATTGAAGCTTTAGATCTGAAGCAAAGAAGTCCAAGTAGACTTACAATACTCCATTTTGAAGTGTTTAAGGATATCCAAGGTACACTTGGGCTATGATATAGAGATCCTAGAAATAGTTTGATTAATTTGAATGCCCAATAATTATTTCAAGAGTCGCAAATTTAAATTCTAAAATAAGGAACAAAGTTGTGACTTCATATCATGAATCAAGGTAAGAGAGTTGTGCATAATGATAAGATCATATATGTAGAGAACAATGACCAAGGTATCTCCATATTTGTGTTTGATATAAACATCATGTTCAACCTCACACTACTAAAAAACATAATTGAGGAAGAAGGTTTGGATCTTCTCCTATAAAGCATAATATCCTACTTAAGTCCACATAAGGACCCAATTAATTAAACAACCAAGGGAATGGGGTAATCAAGCTCAAAACTAGGTGGTTTCTTAATATAGATCTCCTCCTAAACCATTAATGAAGGCACCCTTCACATCCATCTAATGTACCTTCTAATGAAAGAAAATAATTATAGAAAGAATCATCCTAATAAAATCCATCCTAACAATAGAAGTAAATATTTATGAATAGTCAACTCCCCTAGTGAGAGAATACCTTAACAACAAGACATGCCTTGTGCTTTTCCACTTGATTACATGAAGCATACTTGGTCCTATAGACCCATTTAAATCCAACCACAGTCTTTCCTTCTATAAGAGGAATACGATCCCATATCCTATTCTTCATTAAGGACTCATAATCTACAAGCATAGCATCTTCTCACTTTGATAAGCTCTTATATTGAGAACATGTTAAAAGTTCTCCAAAATGATCAACCTTTGAGAGTAATACTTGTAAAGGGCCTTTCAGTGTCACTTGAAAGACAAAATGAGACAATCATACTATAGAAGTATTCAAACCCAATTGGATATTGGACGAATTAAAGAAGAGCTAGATATATCTTGTGGAAAATCAACATCAAAAGCTAAACGTGAAGAATCCAAATAAAACTCACAACTCACCTCATCATCCAAAACTAAAGCATACATAACTAGTGGTCAAACTCATAATTTTCTTAATATAAGAGTGATGATGTTGCAAGTGATGCTACCCAAGGAAGGATTAAATCTATAGACATATGGCCTTCACTAGAAGATGAAAAATATGCCCTGATAAGAATAGAGTCTACAACAATTTATAAAGAATCTACTAGATTGATCAAAGAAATAGATGGATTTTTTCAAAAGCTTAGGTGGTATACTAGATGGAACCCCTAGAAGAATCTCATAAAAATTGACATCTCTCTAAATGCGGATCTCATGCCTTTGAGGAACATAGAGATGGTATGCCTTGGAGGTATCAAAATATGCCATAAAAATGTATTTATGACTCTTCAATACCTCCTTTTGAATATGTTTGGGTATGTAAGCACATGCTAAAAACCCAATGAGGTAAATCTAATATACATTAGGGTTATCTCCTGTCAACCTCTCAAGAGGTGTCATACTCTAGATTGGTTTATACCATGTTGAATTTCATAGTAGTTTTCAAATACAAATGGAATCAATACATTACTTAGTACTATTGGAACATATATGATATATGGAGGTGTCTATGGATGAAATATAATCTCACTATAGGAAAATAGAATACATTCCAATTGATAATTAAACGATTGGCATGATGGGGTATTTATATCCAATTAAAGTTATCTTCAAATCAAGGTTAAGTAAACCACATTTAGGATTAAATAATAAAATATTACATAAAAATATTTTATAAGGTTTACAAAGGCCCAAAGGGGTTATACATACAATACAATATAAATTCATTCTTGGCCTCAATTTACTATTAACCATTACATATTTTAACATATCTATGGTACAACTAAATCTAGTTAGGAGTACAAGAATAAAGATCAATTCTTCTTGATAGGTTTCATGATGTAAACTATATAGTATCTATTGATCATAGGATATCCACATCTGGATATTTTTTTTTTGGAATCTAGTCTAATATCTTGGGGAGTATAAAACATGTTGTTACTCAATCTTCCATTGAGATTGAATTTCACATTATAGGATGAAATGTCTACAATGCAATATTGTTACATTGGATCTTATCAAGATTGGAGATTCCATAAAAGAAATCGATAATCCTAAGCTATGATAACCAAGGATGTGAGCATTAAAAAATAAAAAATAATAAATACAAAGTATAAAATTGATGTAAGCACTAAAAATATAAAGCAAGGGCTTATTGTAAAGGGATATGCACAAAAAAATGAATCAATTATAATGATACTTTTGTGCCAGTAATAAATATCAATACCATTCAGATGGTTTCCACAATGATTGCATAATTTGGTTGGAATTTAAATCAAATGAAAGTAAAGAGTGCATTCCTCAATCATGGCCTTAATGATGAAGTCTACATGATGTAACTAGAGGGATTCTTCATACCTAGTTAGGATAAGAAGGTATGCAAGATCATTAAATATCTCTAAGGGCTAAAGTAGGCTTCTAAAAGTTGGTATGTGAAGATAAATAAGCATATTTTATGACCTAAATTTTGTCATAGTCCTTGTGATCCAAATATTTACTTCAAATGACAATAAAAAGAGGTTATGATCATAATCATATATGTCGATGAAATCGAAGAGATGAAAAGAACGTTGAAGCAATTGTTCAACATGATTGATCTCGAGATTATATATTATTGCCTTGGATTGTAGGTGTGACAAAATGAGAACCATGTGTTCATTTCATGTATGAAGTATGCCAAGACATTACTTGAGAATTTTCAGATAACAAATTATAAAACCATGGCCACTCCAAATGAGATAGGATTGCAACTATACCAAAATGATCCATCTTCATAGTTGAATGAAATTCTCTATAGCCAAGTGATTGGGAGTCTCATTTATCTAACCTATACCAAACCATATATCAATTATATTTTCAACTATATTGTTCATGCAATAAATAAATTTATGTCATTGGAATATGATAAAGTGAGTATTCAGGTATATCCTATTGGATTTCATAGTAGTTTTTAAAAGTAAATGGAATCAACACATTACCAATTATTTCTAAAAAATAAATACAAATATCAATGCACATAATATAAGGAGGTGTTCATGAACATCAAATATTCTCACTATAGAAAAATAGAATACACTCCAACCAATAATGAAATGGTTGGTATGATGGGGTATTTATACCCAATTACAAGTTACCTTTAGGTCAAGGTTAAATAACCAACCTCTCTGGGTGTAAATGATAAAATATTTCAAATATATATTTTACTAGGTTTACAAGGGACTAAATTTCTTAGACATATAATACAATACAAATATTACCATGGACTCAAATGAAGCTTAATCATCATATATTTCAACATCCCCCTTAACCTAAATGGGGGACACTAAGAGAGACCTTACTAGTTACCTCCCTTATGGGACACTCTTCCAAACCAAGTAGCTTTCACATGTAAACAAAAATAACATCAACTATAATATTGGCTAATATATCTGCCACCTACTCTATTGATGGCATAAAGACTAAATCAAGCATCCCATAGGTATAAACTCATCTCACATAATGCATCCAAATCTCAATATGCTAGGTCCATTGATGCAACATTGGATTATAGATAAGTTAAATGGTGCTCATATTGTCACATAAAAAAGTGATAGGGTAGGTTTGAAGAATGCCCATCTACTCCAAAATTATAAGCATCCATATTGGCAACATAATACTCAAGTTTCATGATAGACTAAGAGATAGTAGACCAATATCATCTCAAGCACTATGAAACATGGTCAAATCCTAGATAGAAAATAAATCCTATGGTGGAGCTCTTCTTATACAAACCAACCTAGTTTACATATAAAAATCTTATCAAAATTAGAGGTAAACCTATTGAATAATGAAGCAACACTGAGATCAACAGAACATACACAAACCAGAGAAACAGAGAAATGCAATAAAATTTCTTGTATTCTTTATTGAGGAGAATGGAGCTTACAGAGACCAACTGATTACAAATTCGAAATTCCCCCTCAAATACCCTGTTTTCCCTTTTCCCACCTAGAACAATCTATTTGAAATTTGAATTTTGGGGGCAAACTTCCCGAGGTCATAACTCATCGCTCGTTGCTCGAAATGACTATTGGCGCATGTTTTCGGAAAGCTCTCGAAGGGGTTTATTGCCTAGTATTGTGTTTAAACATAATACCACCATATTTCAGCCCTTAAAAAGGCCTCTAAGGCCTTCAAAATTGACCTCCAAGTTTTACTAGCAGGATTTTCACTAGTTTTGGTAGGGTAGAAGACCTTAAAATTTACATATCTCCCAAACCGCTCAGGATATTGGGATGATTCTTTTGGCGTTGGGTCTATTTCTCCATCCTCTAAACAACTAAACAAACTTTAGAACAAAATGAAACAAATACAAATTTGGGTGATGCAAGATCACTCTTACACCGTTGGATGCTCCTACATCAGACACCTAGGGTAAATTGAGAAGTGACCTTCACTTCTCTAGTGTTGGAGGAAAACCAAGGTGGTCAACCTCTGTCTTTGACAACCAAGATGAATCTTCAATAGGCCTGCCCTTCCACTTAACCAGATATTCTTCATACTGCCTGTTTCTTGTACTTTTGCCGATGCGGGTATCCAGGATTTCTTCTATCTCTTCCTTCTCTGGAGTAGACGTTGGAATATCCCAAATTTTTGTTACTGGTCCATCATCATTGTCCCCTTCATGATATTCTACCAAATCAAAAATGTTGAACACAGGTGATATGTTAAGCCCACTCGGCAATTCTACTTCATATGCATTTCCTGAATCCTATTTCTTTATGATCCTGCATGGTCCAAACTTCTTCATTTTTAGCTTGTTATAAGTTTTAGCAGGAAACCTTTCTTTTCTCAGGTGAACCATAACTTCATCTCCCACTTGGAATTCCTTAAACCACCACTTCTGGTCTACCCTTATCTTGTACTGAGTGTTCATATTATTAATATGTTTCTTTACTTCTTCATGCAAGTTCTTCAGGTGCTCTACAAAGTCCTCAACCTCAACACTACTCTTTTCCCCTCTATCCATCTTCCTCAACTCAGAAGCATTCCTTGGGCTGCTCCCATATACAATCTAGAATGGGGATTTATTAGTACTCCTATTGATAGAATTGTTGTAAGAAAATTCTACCTATGGTAAAACCAAATCCCATCCCTTGGGCTTATCTCCTACTAAGCATCTCAACAGGTTACCCAAACTCCTATTCACCACCTCTATTTGTCCATCAATCTATGGGTGGTATGCAGAACTGAATTTCAAATCTATCTTCAATTTCTTCCATAAAGTCCTCCAAAAATACCCAATAAACTTGGTATCCCTATCTAAAACGATACTCTTTGGTAGACCATGTAGTCATACCACCTCTTTGAAAAACAACCCTGCAACATGAACTGCATCATTAGTTTTCTAGAAGGGAATGAAATGTGCCATCTTTGAAAACCTGTCAACCACCACAAATATGGAGTCATTCCCCCTCTATGTCCTTGGTAGACCAAGAACAAAATCCATGTTGATGTCTTCCCATGGTTTCTCTAGTACAGGTAATGGCTGATATAATCCAGTGTTCTGCCTCACACCCTTGGCCCTCTGGCATACTCTACAACTTTGTACAAATCTCTTCACATATTGTTATAACTATGGCCAATAGTAGTTCTCACTAATGAGGGCAATGGTCTTATCTCGACCAAAGTGTCCAGCCAACCCTCCACTATGCTTCTCCTTGACCAGATTCTCTCTCATCGAACTCCTTGGAATGCACAATTGGTTTCCTCTAAACAACATTCCATATTGGATTAGAAAATCCAACCATTTAGTTCTATCCAAAGTAACAGGTGCCAAGCAAGCTCTCCAAGCCTCTACAAAATCTGGATCTTCAAGGTACAAACTCTTAAGTTCATCAAACCCTACAACCTCCACCTTCATTTCTATCAACAAGTTATACCTTCTACTTAAGGCATCTGCAACTCTGTTTGACTTCCCACTCCTATGCTTCAACACAAAGGTATAACTCTGCAAAAACTCAACCCATTTTAAGTGCCTCTGATTTAATTTTCCTTGACTATTAATATACTGTAAGGCCTGATGATCAGTATATAGAACAAACTCTTTTGGCAACAAATAGTGTCTCCACTTCTTCAAAGCCTGAACTATAGCATAAAACTCTTGATCATAGATAGAATACTTCTTCCTAGCATCATTAAGCTTCTCACTAAAATAAGCAACAGGCTTACCTTCTTGACTCAATACAACTCCTATGGCACTACCACTAGCATCACAATCTACCTGAAATACCTTATTAAAATCTGGAAGTGCCAAAATAGGTTGCTCTATGACTTTCTTCTTCAACATATCAAAACTCCTATCTGCTCCTGAAGTCCACTTAAACTCCTTCTTATCCCCTCTCATTGTCTCTATTAGGGGTGCACAAATACTACTAAAATTCCTAATAAATTTTTTGTAAAAACTGGCTAGACCATGGAATGATCTTACCTCTATAATGCTCCTTGGGGTAGGCCATTCAATGATAGCCCTCACCTTTTTTGGGTCCATTTTAAGACCTTCAGCTGAGATGACAAATCCTAGATACACCAACTCCTTCACAAAACTGCACTTCTTCAAATTAATCAACAACTGCTCCTCCCTCAGCTTCTCAAAAACTCATCGAATATGCAGCAGGTGCTCCTCCAAAGTCTTACTAAAAATTAAAATGTCATCCAAATAGACAATGACAAATTTTCCTAAAAACTCCTTCAATACCTCATTCATAAGCCGCATGAATGTGCTTGGTGCATTGGTTAGCCCAAATGGCATGACCAACCACTCGTACAAACCCTCTCTGGTCTTGAAGGTTGTCTTCCACTCATCTCCTTCTCTGATACGGATCTGATGATACCCACTCTTCAGGTCAATCTTTGTGAAGTACTTGGCTCCACTCAAACAGTCCATAATGTCATCCATCCTTGGCAATGGAAATCTATATTTGATGGTGATCTTGTTAATAGCTTGGGAATCTGTACACATTCTCCACTCCCCATATTTCTTTGGTGCTAGTACTGTAGGTACTGCACATGGACTCAAGCTCTCTCGAATCAATCCCTTTTTAGTATCTCTTGGACTTGTCTATTTAGCTCCTCACTTTCTACAGGAGTCATTCTATGGGCTACCTTATTGGGTAAACTAGCTCCCGATACCAAATCTATGTGGTGACTGATCTTCCTCACTAGTGGTAAACCCTCAGGTACATTATCTGATATAATATCTAGGAATTCTTCTAACAGACCTGAGACCTCTACTGGGATATCTTTGCATTGCTCTTCCTTAACTCTAGGAATTAATGCATAGCACATATGCTCATGCTTCAGACCATCCAAAAAATTTCTACCATCAACTAAACAGATTCTAGCACTGCTACATACCTTTTCGTCCACCTCCTTCAGGGGCTTCAACTTGTGGCGCACTCCATCCTTTGTCAGGGAGTAAGTGTTGGCATGCCCATCATGTATTGCATACTCGATCAAACTACCATGGCCTTCCCAATAGCAAATGGTAAGCATCCATAGGTAGGATGTCACACAAGACCTCATCATGGTAACTTCCAATATTGAACTTTACTAAACATTGCTCACTGACCAAAGCCCTATGGTCCTTCTACAACCACGCAATCTGATATGGATGTGGGTGCCTCCTTCTCTCTAACTATAACTTGGTAACCATCCCTTCTAAAACTAGGTTATCAGTGCTACCATTATCAATGATAACATTACACACCTTACCTACACATTTACACCTTGTGCGGAATAGACTCTTCCTCTGATCTGGATCTTTCTCCTCATTCAACAAGGCTCTCCTTATGACCAAAACTTCTCCTCTTTCTACTTCTTTAGAGTGCTCAAATTCAACACCTTCATCTACAACAACAGCTCGAGCATTACCTTCAGGCCTCTTATTCATTCCCCCTTGGTGTTGTGGGCACTCGTATGCTCGATGTCCTTCTTCCCCACATTGGAAATAGGTTCCATGAAATCCTCCTCTTCTAGGCCCTCATCTAGACCTTCCTCTTCCTCTTTGGTAGCCATTATTCTACTCATAAGGGTGGTAAGCATTCTCCCCTTTTAGTCCTGACTATTGCTTGCTTCTCCATTCTTCTTTTGGTCCTCATTTCATCCTCCATTTGTTCTCCCACCAGTTCTTCCACCATGACCTCTTCCTCTCTATTTGCTTTCAAATATCCTGTTCAACTTCTCTTCTACCTTCAAGGCAAACTGGTAAGCATCTTCTATGGTGGTCATCCTAACCAGACTCAGCTCCTCTTGAATACTTGCTCTCAACCCATTTATATAATGAGCTACCTTCTCCTTGTTGGCCTCAGAATGGCCTATTCTGATTAAAATCTTATAGAACTCCTCTATGTATTCTTTGATAGACTTGCTTGACTACCTCAAACCCTACATTTTCTTTAGCAGATCCAACTCGTAATCAGCTGGAATGAACTGCCTCTTCAACTTCTCCACCATCCGCTCCCACCTTGTTATCCTTTCCTTCCCTCTTCTGTTTCTGTCCAACTGTACTCCCTTCCACCAAATACTAGCATGACCCTTCAGCTTGGTCTTAGAAAACTTGACCCTCTCAGGATCTTCAACCTCCTCATACTCAAAGTATTCTTCCATATCATTGATCCAGTCGATCAACTCTTCTGGATTAAGATTTCTAGAATACGTAGAAACATCCATCTTCGGTCTCTTCCCAATCTAGGATATGGCTCTATACAATCTGGCTTGCGTAGGATCTACTACCTCTTCTTCTTCCTCGAACTGGGCCTCTTCTTCTTCAACTTCATCTTCACTCCCATCTTCTCTCCTTGGCTCAAACCCTCTACGCAGCTCCTCTTGCAGAGCTTGAACTTGCCTCTACAAAGCTCTAAAATCCTCTTCTGGCACCATAGCATTTCTCCCACCACCATGGTTTCTTCATGGAGGCATTCTGCTCATGTTTCTCACAAACCCTAACCACAAATCCTAGTGTAAACTGCCTCACATCCGATGATCTATTTACACACTCAGGAACTCCTACTCTGATACCACTTGAAGTAGCATTAAATCAAAACACACACAATCCACAAAAACAGAGAAAATGCAAAAAATTTCTTGTATTCCTTATTGAAGAGAATGGAGCTTATAGAGACCAACTCATTACAAATTCGAAATTCCCCCTCAAATACCTTGTTTTCCCTTTTCCCGCCTAGAACAATCTATTTGAAATTTGAATTTTGGGGGTAAACTTCCCGAGGTCATAACTCATCGCTCGTTGCTCGAAATGACTATTGGTGCATGTTTTCGAAAAGCTCTCAAAGGGGTTTGTTGCCTAGTATTATGTTTACACATAATACCACCATATTTCAGCCCTTAAAAAGGCCTCTAAGGCCTTCAAAATTGACCTCCAAGTTTTACTAGCAGGATTTTCACTAGTTTTGATAGGGTAGAAGACCTTAAAATTTACATATCTCCCAAACCGCTCAGGATATTGGGATGATTCTTTTAGCGTTGGGTCTATTTCTCCATCCTCTAAAAAACTAAACAAAATTTAGAACAAAATGAAACAAATACAAATTTGGGTGATGCAAGATCACTCTTACACCACTGGATGCTCCTGCATCAAATAATGAACATCCATTTGATAAGTACCTTAGATATGTCTAATGATCATCTCAGCTATTGTCTAATAATTTGCTTGGGGGGCTTGCATGTACCTAGAAAAATAGCTAACAACAAAGATATTATGGGGTGATGTGTAAGATGAAGAACACCTTCCACAATATATTTATAGAGTGGCATCCACTAAGGGAGTCATGCAATCATCTTGAAGATTCAATCCATAAGAAAAAGGATTCTAAGTAGACTTACAATCCTTCATATTGTAGTGTTGAAGGAAATCCAAGACACACTTGGGCTATGAGATAGTGATTTTGAAAATAGTATAATTAATTTGAATTCCCAATAAATAATGCCAGAGCCCTAAATCTATCATCTCAAAGGATTCACAAAGTCATGACTTCATATCATGAATCAATACAAGAGAGTTGTGCATAATGAGAATATCATCTACATAGAGAACGATCACCAAGGTCTCTCCATCTTGATGTTTGATATAAACATCATGTTCAAGATCACACTACTGAAAACCACAATTGAGGAAGAATGTGTGGATCTTCTCCTACCAAGCACAAGGGCCTACTTAAGTCCATAAAAGGACCTAGTCAATTTACAAACCAAGGGAATGAGACACTCAAGTGCAAAACTAGGTGGTTGTTTCATATAGATCTCCTTCTAAACCATGGTGGAAGGAACTCTTCAAATCCATCTAATGTATATTCTAATGAAAGAAAACAATTATAGAAAGAATCATCCTAACAAAATCCTTCCCAATAGTAGAAGTAAATATTTCTAAATATTCAACTCCCCTGGTAAGAGAATCCCTTAACAACAAGACATACTTTGTGCTTTTTCACTTAATCATATGAAGCATACTTGGTCCTATAGACCCATTTGTATCCAATCACATTATTTCCTTATAGAAGAGGAATAAGATTTCATATTCTATTCTTCATCAAGGACTCATAGTCCACAAGCATAAAATCTTCCCACTCCAAAAATATCTTAGCATGAGAACATATTAAAGTTTCTCCAAAATTATCAATCTTCGAGAGTAATACTTGCAAAGGGCCTTCTAGTGTCACTCCAAATACAAAATGGGATAGTAATATTATTGAAGTATTCAAAGCCACTTAGGTATTGAATGAGTTTAAGAAGAGTTAGACATCCTATGTTAAAGCAACATTAGAATCCAAACATTAATAATCCAAATCAAACTCACTACTTGCATCATCATCCAAAACTAAAGCATATATAACTAGTGTCTCAAGCTCAACATTTCCTTAATTTGAGATTTATGGTGTTGCAGGTGACGCTACATAAGGAGAGAATAAATATATAGACATAGGTCCTTCACTAGAATATGCCCTAAGAGGTATAGAACCTACAAGAATCTATAAAGAATATGCTAGATTGATCAAAGAAATAGTTGGATTTTTTTCCAAAATAATAGGTGGAAAACTAGATGAAACCCCTAGAATAATTTAATAGAAAATGGCATCTCTTTGAATTAGGATCTCATGCCTTTGAGAACCATATAAGTGATATGCCTTAGAGGTATCAAAATACCCTATAAAAATGTATCTATGACTCTTTGATACCTCCTTTTGAATATATTTAGGTATGTGAGCCCATGTTGAAAACCCAAAGAAGAAAATCTAAGACACATCAGGGTTATCACCTGTCAACCTCTACAGAGGTGTCATAATCTAGACTTCTTAATACCATATTGAATTTCATGGTAGTTTTGAAAACAAATGGAATCAATATAGTGCCTAGTACTATTGAAACAAAAGTACATAGAAATAAATGCACATGATATAAGGGGATGTCTATGGATGAAAAATAATCTCACTACATAAAAATAGAATACAATCCAACTAATAATGAAATGGTTGGCATGATGGGTTTATTTATATCCAATTAAAGTTACCTTTAGGTCAAGGTTAAGTAAATCACCTTTGGGAATAAATAATTAAATATTACAAAAATATATTTTTTAAGGTTTACAAGGGCTCAAAGGGCTTATACATATAATGCAATACAAATATAGTCATGGCCTCAAATAAATCTTAACCATTACATATTTCAACATATTTATGGTACAACTAAATGTAGTTTGGAGTACAAGAAGAATGATCAATTCTTCTTGATAAGCTTCATGATGTAAACTATGTAGAATCTATTGATTATAGGATATCCACATATGTATATATATTATTTTTGGGATCTGGTCTAATCTCTTAGGAAGTAGAAAACAACATATCATTACTCAATATTCCATTGAGATTGAATGTCCTCCTATAGAAGGAGATGTCTACAAGGTGATATGGTTACATCGTATCTTATCAAGAATGGGCATTCAATAAAAGTAATTGGCAATCCCAAGTTATGATAACCCAAGGGTTATCAAACTTTTTCACAATATATTTTTATGAGTACAAGAAATACATTGAAATTTAGTGCCATTTCATTTATAAACATGTTCAAGAATACAAGATACGTATTTAATTTTGTCCAACTAAAGAGCAACATGTAGATATTTTGGCAAAGTCTCTTTGACGTGTTAGGTTTGAAAAATTTAGAAATTTTTTTATATGTATATTTATTGATCATTGATGTAATAATGGGTATGCTATGAATATTATATTATTATATTGTATTCATTCATTAGTTTTGGAGATCATTATGGTAGTTACTATTTAGTTATAACTAGAGACTTCTTTGTTCTTGGTTGATAAATATATATACTTGTCCACCACATCAATTCAAATTTTATCATAACTAATTTATATTCCTAACAAATAATAGTCATTTTCATATCATATGATTTGAAAATATGATCCAAAATACCTCATCCATTTTTCTTTCTAAAAATGGATGTAATACACAAAAATATGCATATTTGGAAGGGTAATACACCATCACAAGACTTATTATATTCCTTTAGATTCAAGTGAATGATTGTACAAATATTCACTCAAAAATATTTCTTCATCAGTTGAAAGCTAGACTACTTCCTCTTTCAACTACTTTGTAACCATTGTACATCATGTATATAACCTAGGACTAAGTTTAGGATGATTATTATTTGTATTATGAATATGCTTCATCTTCTATGAGCACCTTGGTCTCTCTACTCTTTTACAAAACCTTATTTCCTTTATAGTTCTTTATAATTTTGTTTTACTACATATTTCACTACATAATACCTTACGTATATCCATACCACTTGTAATTAAGTATATAGGTTTTTTACCAATAATGTTATATAAGAGATTTATATTATACAAATTATTGTAAATAAATATTTCTCATCAGTTTAAGAGAAAGTATTTTTTGTGCCTTATTCTCCTACATAAATTTATTTTATAAATTATTGGTACAATAAATTGGTTCAAGGAGTTGTCCTCCATGTAAGCATATTCGTCCTTATAGTATGGATCAATTGGTAGTATAGCATGTTTTAATTTCTCTTTATTATATTGTAGATATCAATTTCATTTTTTTACAATGATTCTTGCAAACAATATATCTTTTAGTATGTTCCACCACTAAATGTCCACTCATATATGCTTGTGGTCTTAGAAGAAAGATAACACACCAAGTTCCATATCGAAGTATTTTAAATAATTTCATACATATAAAGAAATATTTGAGATGAAAAATACATCTTTAATAGATATTAGGTATTAGTACATCAAGAATCACATTCAAGACACCATAGAAAAATAACAAAACACTCTATTTTAGCTATTTTGGGGTTTCATGACTAACATCAAAACACCATGCAATACTAAAAATACCACATCCTTCAAGAGTTGTAGTCCACCTAAGGTAAAAATAAACAATGTCATCCCAATCTCTTGAGTTTGGACCAATAATAAAGATTTGGATTCCTAGTTGTAGTAGCTAGAAGTCTATTTTAGAATAAAATTAGAAGAGAAATTTTGAGAAAAGCATAAGGCTCCTATTAGATAATTATTATTACATTATTTCAAGGAATTTTGAAGATATAATAAATTGGTCTCTACTAGAATGGAAAGTACCAAGATTCTCTTAAGATACCAAGAGACATCTCATATATATAAATTTATACAAATATTGATGTTGAATTGAATAATCTCTTTTCTTTGCTCAATCCAACACTAGTATCAAAATAGTAAGCAATTCCCTCAGCTTGTGAGTGGCCTTAACCTTGTTGGACAAAATATGTAATAAAGAAAACAATTCCTCAATGTGCAGAGGAAACTAGGATATAATCCATAGAATAAGCCTAAATTCTTTCTTGTACTCATTCTCATTAGTGCCCTCATTACCTATGTTTTGCCTCATATGAACACTAATAGTCTCGATGCTCACAAACCTCATACCATCCTTCTATTTTCCTTTCTTGAAATACTCTATCCTATTGTAGATGGGCCTCATATTCCCATATAGAAAAATCCTACCACCCTTTATGGGACTTTTCAAAACCCCCAATAGATTGTTAACTTGCTATCCATTCTCAATGAACTCCTGGGAATCACTATTTTCTCACCCTACTCTAGTTGTGACTAGTAATAAAGGATCCCTCATCAGCATTGAAATCCCAATATTTTACACTATGCATGATAAGCTCCTCCCATCTACTCACAAGCTTCTCTTTGGGATGTCTCATCATAAATTAAGGGGCCTTAGTATTAGCAAAGCAACTACAAAAGATCTGGTTTGTCCCAAAAACTATAGAAAGTACCTAAAATATTTTTAAAATGCCCTTACTAGGGCAAGGTGGTAAAGGAATCCCTTGCATATCATCGAGGGCTAGAGTTTAATATTATCTTCTGGTAATTGTATATATTATAGATATAGTCGATAAAAATATAAAAAAGGAAAAAAAGCAATCTTGAAGAAAAATTGTAGCATAGTATAATTTAAAGTGAATGAGGCTTTAAATCCTTGCATTGAAGCAAACCCTAGAAGTAAGTATTTTGAGTTGTGTTACGGGCTATGATTTTTTCCTAAAATGCTTGTGTTGTCTTTAGAGTGTCCCAATGCATGTAGTTCTCCCTAAAAACTATTGGTGGTGAGTTCCTCAAATTTTTTGGGGGATGTTGGGGAGAAACACAAGACATCGGTCCTTTGTAAAGGAATTTAGAGGAGATGCACTACTATTAACATGTGGAGGATTTTAAATATAAAAATATGAATAGTGGCATTGGCATCATGGAAGAGTTAAATATTTTAAAGGATGAGGGAGGAAGAAATAACTCATAAATATGACTAGATAATTTGTCATCAAGGCCAACACAAAGACTCTCAAGGGTGGATATCTTAGGTAAAGTTGTCATGTTGAACTATTATGTCTATAGCCTAAAAAATCTACCATAATAATGTTTGGGCATCGACCCTTTAAATAATTAGGGAGAAATAAGGAAAATACTTTTTGTGATATTTTCATTCCACATTTTCATGTCCTATTTATGACTATTTCAAAATATAAATACTAAAATTGAGAAACTCTAATTATATAAGGAAATTATGCCCACATACACAAGTTTATCTTTACGTAGGTGTCATTTATAAGGGATATACTTTTTCATTCTACCTTGGTACCTCATACCATTCTCTTTAATGTACCTTAAAGTCTCTCACATTTATGATCGTGTATATGGAGAAGAGTAGCTTCTTCAATGTATCAATGGGTATATAGGAAGGGCAGGTATATAAAAAGGTTTCATATATCAAACTAGTAGTATATTTAAAGGGGGACCATTTGGAATTCATAAGAACCCTCATCATGGAAAAATAAAAATAAAAATCTTAAAGAATCACAACTACTCAAAGGTCCAAAATTTGGGCCTTGATAGACCAATATGAGGAGCATTCTAGTGATTGATAAACTCTAGGACACGTCATCGACAAAGTCACTTGACCTGAAGATGATGAAGAGGCTCAATATTAGTTTGATGATACAAATGCTAAAGCACTAATGATCATCATCCTTACCATAATAGATGTCATTCAACCACATATTTGTGAAGCACATACCTCCAAGGAGGCATGAAACACACTTTCTACCATCTATTAAAGGAAGAATGAATCTATAATTCTTTACCTTTAGTCTTAAATCCACACATTGAGAGTCCAAGATGGAGAAAATATTGAGGAATTTTTTAATAGAGTTTCTAAATTAAAATCTAGATTGAAATCCATGTAAGAAATTGTAGAAGATATGTTCTTAGAAACCATCATACTTAGAGCCCTACCAGATTCATTTTTAGTGTTTTTTACTTCTTTGCAAGTATCAAACAGCAAAGTGTTCTTTTATGAGTTGGTGGATATGCTTCAATAGGAGTAAAAAACCAATAATAGAGGGATAAATTGACAAAAAATGCACTCATTTCCACAAAGATTCCATAGAAAGGTCCTTCCTCATTATCATAGAAATAACCTAAAAAAAAAATGAGGTGCTATCACATTTGTTAAATAGAAGGGTATGATATAAAGAATTGTAGATATAACTATTTAAATAAAAAAAGATAGTCCAAACCACGTCCCAAGCAAGCACAACACCAAGGGTATGTTGCACATGAAGAATTAGGATTTGACTTTAAATAGGACCTTGAACTAACACATTAGGATAAAATCAAAGGATGGCATTTGGTACGTTGATTCATGTACTAGTAAGCACATGACTGAGAACAAAGCATGGTTTGACTTGTTACAAGCCAAAGATGGAAAACTAGTTACCATTGCTAGTGATAAGACCTATCATTTTAAAGTAGAGGTAAAATTTCCTTGTAATATTACTGATGGTAAATGCATGATTGAAAAGGTATTATATATTAGGATTAGCAAACAACTTGCTATTTGTATCATAAATTATGGATCGAGATATGGTAGTTGAATATTGAGTTGCTAATGAGAAAATATAGTTCATTATAAAATATGGTAAGTTTGTAGTAACTAGTTCCTATAAGAATGTATTATTTGCTCTTGATGTCATATCATCTCCTAATGTTACACTATTTGTAGCCATGATATATGCTACCTCACTTCGGCATTAGATATTTAAACATATGAGTTCTGGATATTTACTCCAACTGAGTAAGTATCACATGGTGACAGGTCTATCTAACCTTTCACCCATATTACCAGTATGCTTAGTTTATTTAGAAAGGAAGCAACATCGAGTGCCTTTTGAGCTCAACACTCATAGAGCTAAAGGATCATTGAATATCATACATACCAATTTGTACATACCCATGCCAAAAAGTTACGATGGACACAAGTATTTTTATTTGTTTGTAGATGACTACTCATGGAAAATGTAGGTATATTTTCCACCACTCAATTCAAACACCCTCAAGAATTTCCAACACTTCAAGAATATTTTCAAAATAAAAATTATGTGTTTTATTCAAGTCTTCTACTCAAATAAAGGTCAATATTTTTTTAGGGTTTATCACCCAAAATAAATTCAAGTGATAGCTAACTACCACCAAAAATCTATAATAGAAAGGGGTTGTTGAGAGAAAAACCATTCTATCATGGAAATGGTTCACTATATTCTCATAGGAGCCAATCTAGAGTAGCAATATTGGGCTGAAGTTGTCACCATTATGATTTTTCTTCAAAATAGAGTGCACACAAAGGTATTTCAAGGGGTTATACCTATAGAATCTTGGTCTAGGAGAAATCCTTAAATTGTGCATCTCAAAGTATTTGGAGGTAAGGCATACATGCATATGCCAAAGAAAAATATGACCAAGTTGGATGTAAAATCCTTTTCTTACATATTTCTTGGCTATGATAACCAAGAAAGTGCATATAAGTAGAGATGTGTTATTTTATGAAGATTTTGAAAATAAATCAAACACTAAATATTCTAAGTCTAAAGATGCCACATCTCTAATGATGAGGATTTAGTCAAATGAGAAAGCTCATGAAGTTATAGGAGTTGAGTTAGATGAGGAAGATCATTTAGAATTTGATGAACCAGTAGTAGTCTTTCCATCACAATAAATAAATACTCCTAAATGACTCATTAATATCATAAAATATGTTAAACTTGATGTACCACCTAGTCTCACTTCCATACAAACATGTACTCATAGTAGTACATGGTAGGAAGTAAATATGGGCTTGATGACTTTGGCAATGGAAGGTTCAAAATCAGCATTAGTGATCAACAACAAGTGGGCTAAGTGTAATATTGCATCATTGGACACCACCCACACTTGGCCTTCTAGAAACTTAGTGGATTCTCAAGGCGGAGTACCTACTTATAATTTTGATTTAGAATTTCCACAACCTATTCCTTATCTATATCAGCAATGCTAGCCCTATTTTCCATTATGTGTGTCTTAAGGTATATAAAATATCTACCAAACTTAAATTTTATCTGGGTATCACCTTAGTTTTCACAAGTAAATGTTGGACCAACAACAACAATGTATCATCATGCACAAGTAACACAATGTGATTGGCTAGCCCACCTCATCTAGATATAATATGCAAGGACCACATAATGTTCAATATAGTAGTCCTATATTGATGATAATAACTACATTACCACAATAGATCTATAAAGTATTAGTCCTAAATATTTCTCAAACTTTAGGAGTAGCACCCAAGATCCAAAGCTAAAACCAGAGCAAGGATTCAGAGTCAAGAGCCAGAGCTAATTCAATGGACACATGGTTTTCAGGCATTTCTAGAAAACCAAATAATGTAATAAGGGGGGTTGTGAGATCATTATTATTACATTATTTAATAGAAATTTTAAGAGACAAGAAACTAGTCTTTGCCAAAATAGTAAGCACCAAGAGTTTCTTGAGACACCAAGAGACATCTCATTGTATATAAATATTTGTACAACTCTTGATGTTGAATTGAATAATCTCATTTCTTTGCTCAATCCAACAACTCCTACATCCATAGCACATAAGACAACCATTATGAAATATGAAGCCACATGTTGCAAGCCTAGATATGGTGACATAATAAAAAGGTCTTTGTGATATAATCTAATCTAATAAATATACTTTCATTTTAAGACAAAAACAAACAAATTGTGGAAACCATATGGTGACACTGACTATAGAGCTCAAAAAAAATCTTTGATGATTTAACAAGTCAATAATTGTGCATAAAAATAAAAATGTTAAGAGAATTCAATCACCACATGCCTACGCACCAACACTTAAATGACTAACAATATTCTAATGTAAGGTATTTTTAAAGAATGAAAGCATTTGTACCTCGATTTATCTTAGGTAAATGTCTTACCTCCCTATATCATCATTGATAATGGAAGTCATAAGAACATCATCACATAAGATATTTCTAAGTGAATTGGATTCTAGACCTTGACATATCCACAAAGTTACTCCCTTGGTTGGCTTTATTAATGAAAAGAGATGGAGGTTCAACATAAGTGCACTTTTGATTATAACATAATTCCAATGCACAACATTGACACTTGTGATGTGATGCCTCTAGACATTAATAATGTTTCCTTTAGAAACACCATAACTCTTTACTATCAAATGAATTGTAAATATTTCTCATAGCAATAGTTTACATCTAATGGATGACCTATCATATACCAACGTTTTTACTCTAAAAAATGGTAACTCTCATTTTAGCTAAGCAACATAAGAAATTGATTTTTTTATTCTAAAAAAATTATTTTTTATGGTTTGACAAAAAGATCATGGTGCCAAGGAGTTTTTCTGTGGTGTCAACAATAGTAAATTTTGTGTATTATCAACAAATGGATACATTACTTCAACCCTACTTTGAAGTGTTTTAGGATCTCTAAAGAGTTCTACTTAACTATTCTATCAATATTAGATTGACATGATCCTTGTTTTACATATCCCTAATAATCCTCTGCATCATTGATCTATTTGGAAGGACTAATAAAATCCAATGATTAATTCAAGAGTTGATCTATTAAGGCAAGATCAATGCAATATATTTTTCTTATGGTAGTCCTATCATTCTAGAACCAAAAAATATTACACATTGAATATTTGCATTTATTAAAGATCTTTGCATGATACCAATTAAGAACATGTATATTTTATCTCATATTGATGAGATTATTGAATAGCTCCAAGAATCTCACTAAAAATAAACTAACTTCAAATCGAATTATCAACCCCTCAAAAATATGGAAGATAACTTTCAAGACCAAAGAAGGATTATATGAGTGGTTAGTTATGAATTTCAACTTAACCAATACACCTTCCACCTTTATGTGAATTATGAATTATGTTCTTTTATCAATCATTGGATCCTTCATCATTATCTACTTATATGACATCCTTATCTTTAGTAAGACATGGGAGGAACACTTGCAACATATGTGTTAAGTGCTCATCACTCTTTGCAAACACAAGATCTAGCCTTTGTTCAAGTGTACCTTTGATATCATGGAGATATCCCATCTCAGCTACATCATTGAATATGATCATATACATATAGGCACTAAGGAGATATGTGTCATCCAAGAATTATGCATTTCATGTGACCTATTAAAACTCAAGTACTTTCTAGGCCTTTCTAATTTCTATTGTCCTTAGTTTTTCACACATGTCTTGACCTCTCAATCATATCATGCACAAAAAGTAATGTTTCAAAAATAATAAATATTAGGTAAACTATAATATCTACAATTTCTATTTGGCACCAATGCTAGACATGTTTGATATCACTCAAACCTTCAAGATTGATATTGATGTTGTTGCCTATGGGATTTCCAAATGGGCATCATATTGCATACCATTATAAAATACTCAGTGACACACTCTAACATTGCTCCATTGATGAGAAGGAACTATATACCATTGTCTAAGCTTTTTTACGATAATGTCATTATATCATGGGTAAAGAAACTTGTTTTAATTTTTATCATAGACCATTGTAATTTTTGGATATTTATGGTAAAGTAGAAAATGTATTCCACATGAAGTGAATGACATAGTTGTAATAGTTTCACTATGTCATAAGGTAAAACATATTAAAGTAATTGAATATCTAAGTCATCCTCTAATTCATGCATTCATAATAGTCATGAAACAAAGGAAATTGCATGCCAGTGATATCGAATTTCCTATAAAACATCACTAGTTGATATAGGATAAGTCAATACCAAAGTATTATCTCAACAATGGATTTATATAGTCTATGTAAATGCTACATTCCCTCTAGCATGCCTTACTAGCACCCAACCTAGGAAGTACACTGCTCCAAGGTAGTTGAACACTTTGGCATCATCAAGATACTTATGCCACTATAATACTATTTTTACTTGTCATATATGCTCAAGATGTAGAGATTCACATCAACTCCCTAATTCCATGCAATATTATAAAATTAGCAAACCAAAAATTAGGAATTTATTCTCCACTTTTGGTTTCTATCAACCCTTTAGAATCTATTAGTTGACTATCTATCAAGTCCACCTTCTAGTAAACACCATAATGATTGCATCTTTATTTTTTTAATATGTTTTTCAAAAATAGCAATTATTGTTTCTTAAAAGAAGAACATTGATGTCATTATATTGCATAATTATTCTTTCAAAAATTTAAATTCATTTTAATATTCTAGACTCCATTGTGTTAGATCATAATTATTGCTTCATCAACCACTTCCATTACCATATCTAGGATCAACTTAACACCAAATTGGATCACTCCACAATATTTCATCCAAAAACTAATGTACAAAATAAGATAAACCAAAATATAGTACATATGCTCAAGATATATAATCATAATCACCCCAACACATATATTGAGAGTTTTTCTTATATCCAATATTTCTACAACAAGGGTGAGTATAATTCTACTAGTCACAATCCATTTTAGACATGTTTTAGGTTCACCCAATCATAACCATGGATATCACTTTATGCATTCCTAATGGCTTCATGATGTAATATAGGATAAGAATACTTACAAGGATGAAAATTTCCTCTAATACATATAGCACATTCATAAATAGGGTTAGTAAACACTTGGGTATTAGTAATAGAAGTATAAGGAGAACCATTATCAACACCACACTTCCCACAATTTTCAAGTCAGAGTTAGAGTTTGGATTCATATGAAGAAGAAAATCTTCTTTGAACCACATTGAAGGTTAAATATATGTGTTATAAATCCTACAACATACAATGTATGATAGATTAGAATGATTTCATTATTGACATTACCTCTATACTTGGGAATGTATCTAATTTTCAATGCAAAAATCCTCAAGCCATACCATCTTCTACTATTAGAGCTTATGATAGTACAAGATCCTACAAATCTAGATCCCACTTAGTTGGTACCTAATTTGATATACCAGTTGATTGAATTTACCACCAAATATACTTGAGAAGGTACATATAACCTATTCATGGTTATCAATATTGGTCAATTTGTAGCACAGGTTAAATGGTGTAGGCAATTTACTAACTTGAGTGTTTAATTCCTTAGATGGAATCTAACTCAATGGGGACCAAAAATTCATAATGGGATGAAATCATTTGAGCAAAGTAGGAATTTATCAATTCCTCATAGAGTATGATATTTAAACAACACTATATCACAAGTTATAACATCCATCAGGGATTGCTTTCAACATGTTAATATGATAGCCACTTATAGATCCACACATATTCATGGATCCTACCCTATATATAGAACAATTATTAGCTTCGATATTTTTTACTCTATAATTCCATTCATGTCATAGTGTAGACACTTGTATCACCAACACAACCTAGAGAAGTACATTTAGTGTCATTACTTCCTACCACCAATAGACACCAACTATGAAAAATATCTCCTTAGTATCAATAGTTAAAGATAAACATACAACTACTCAACTAAATTACCAATCAATTTTTTACTTGTATATAATCCCAAGGAAGTGAGTAAAAAATTCTATAACTATTCAATTGGAATTCCTTAATTAATTGAAAATTTAACCACTTCCTCTTCTAATTGGTTTGTAATTATTGTACATCATGCAAATAACTTAGGATCATATTCTAGGGTTGTTTTTTATTATTTTTTGAGTTTTCTTGGTATTTTATTAGCCATTTTATCTCTCTCCCTCTCTCGTAGACTTTTTCCCTTCTTGTTCTCTAAGTTTTTTTTTTGCTAATCTAGGCTAATATTTGTCCCAATTAAAAATGAAAGTATAGAACGAGTATAGACTGAATCTAATACAATTAGTCATTTGAAAGAAGCATATACTAAAATAATTAATTAAGAAAGTGAGGTAAAATTTGAGGATAAATTTAAAGATAATTAAAAGTAATATGGATTAAATTAATGAAACAAGATGAGGACATCCAAAAAATAAGTAGATTGTAAGAGAAATATGACTCTGGGTTTGAGAGGAGGACATTTTTTACAGGACTACCCAAACTGCATAACATTTTTTGACCATATTTCATTCATCCAGACTCAAATTAAGCTAAAATTTGGAGGGTATATGCCAGAAAAATCCTAGAATATCTCCACAAATTTTCAAATCATTTGGATCAACATAGATCCTACTGCATCCCTATGTGTAAAGAATATTTTTGGCAAGTGACTATGTGAGGGTTTCATCTGGGTTGATGCAAGGAACTCTAGATATGGCATTTGTGACTTTGAATACGACTTTGACTATGACTATGATGGAAGGAATGAAATTGAATAAGGTGAATCAAGATAGAATTCCCACAACGGTCATAGGTGGTACAGTGTCTACCTAAACTAAAGGTGTTGAGTTAGATCCTAATAGTTTTAGGAACATGGAGACCATAGGGGGAAAGGATCCTCCTGATAAGGGACACATGTATAATGGGTCCCTCTCTCAAGACCATGATTTATCTCCTTAATATTATGCTAATAAATTAAAAGGGTCTGTGAAACCTCCTTCGGGAAGTGGAACCCTCTTACTCCCATTGGGTGAATACCTAGTGATTATTGAAACCCTAATGGCAGATTACATTTTTGTTGAATCCCATAATCTGGTGGGGAGATTCGTTGAAGGATGGCCAAGTATGGAATCTATTTGGTGGTGTGCCTATACCAAATGGAAAATCCTAGGCAATATGGAGTTGGTTCCCTTTCAAAGGGTTTTTCCTCTTTCAACTCAACAATGAAGAAGACGCCTCCCGGATCCTTACCAGGGGTCCTTGATTTTTCGGTTGGAAGAGTCTCTTTATTTGGAGGTAGGGTGAAGACTTCAACCCCAAGATGTAGAGTATAAATTTCACACCAATCTAGGTTTGATTTCCAGATATGCCTACCCATTTTTGGCATGAAGATATTTTAAAGGGTATTGAAAAATATATAGGCAAGTTGGTTGCTATCGACCTAGTGACCAGAGCACACACTCACATGGTACATGCTATAATTTGTGTTAACGCAAATATGGATTTCTAGCTTTCTACTCAAATAAATCTGGTTTATGGCTCCTATTGCAGATTTTAGGCCATAGAATATGATAATAATTCTGCATTCTACATTGAATGCAAGGCTCAGGGCCATCTAAAAACCTAATGATTGTTGCTAAGAAAATCAAAGGAGATGAAATTCCCTAGTACCTCTCAAAGTGGGTTGCAGTCCAAGCGAAAACAAGGTAGATCCCTATAGGGTAAGCAATAAAGCAACTACCAGAAGAAGGAATAAATTCCAAAAATTCCAAAGGAAAGCATATTGAAATCCAATATTCAAAGAACAATCATCCAAAGGTGAGTTCCATTGTTGCCTTTCAAAATCATTTTGATTTTTTAAAAGGAACTACTTTTCATGGTACTGAACCTGGTGAGGGTGACACTACCTGTATCACCCAAATTTTTTGCACCCTTACCTTTAGGCTAAAGGATCCATGCCCGAAAGGGGGATGCGAGAAGGATGGGACAATACCTCAAATGGAGAGGCCCTTTGAAGGTCACGCCTCTCGGGGAGGGGTATAAGGGTGAATTTTCGATGGATGGTGGGGTTCACCAGGAAACTTTGAGTGGCAGTTTCCATGCCTAGGTTGAGAATGGGTTTGATGTGTTCATTTTATGTTCAATCATTCAGATTCCTAGGTTGGCCAAAATGAATCTAAGCTATTCTATATGAAATTTTTGGTTTATATGAAGACAACAAACATAAATGAATCCTAAATACAAAAAATATCTAAAATGGAGAAGAGTGCACCTGATTTCTAATGTCTGATGAAGATTCTAAAGCTTGTAGGAGTCCAGATCATCCCGGATATGACATGATCATCTGTAATTGTACAGAATCATCCAGATCATAGGAGATCATCTGAGATCAGCCAAGATCATCAACGACCTGACGAATTCGTCAGAAACCTACAATCATGAAAACAGACACCAAAAACCAAAAATACAATTGCAAGAATGATACAAAATGATAGAAATAAGAATATAAATTCTTAAATGATAAATCCAGATATCAAATCAAATGGGATGCAATGTTTTAATAATTTATTTTGAATTTTATCATGCAAATATGCTAAATGAGGTGAACTCCAAGATGCAGAATAGAAGTGAATTAATCTAATGCACAATTAAATAAGAAAAAGAGATAGAGAATGCAAACTCAGGGCTCTGATTGCCCCCAATCTGAACTATAGTCAAAATCGTCTACAATCGTACGAGATCATCGCCGATCTCGACAAGATCATCCAAAATTGTGGTTGAATCGCCTGCGATGATCCGAGCTTCCTCCGACTGAAACACAATGAGATCCTACAATAAAACTTGAAAACACAAGTGCAAATGATGGGGGATAGGATGTTCTAACACAACAAAAACTAAAGTTGCAGGGAAATGATCAGCCAGGGGGATAAACTGGGAAAATCCCAAGTTTATATAGGATTAAGGGGGAGGTTAGGAGGTTGGGGATCATCCCAATCTGGGAGATCTCCAACGTAGGAATCTCCAACCGCGCAGACACGCTTCTGCCCGAGTTGGAGAGGTTGTTGAAATAGAAGCTAATTATGAAAATTCGATTTTGGGATGAAATCATCTGGACATTCTGTTCTAGACGAATTCATCCGATTTGGGATGATATCGTCAGATCGGCGACGATATCGTCCAATGGTCAAAACAACTTCTAAAAATGGCACAAAAAATGAGGTGAGCGGTTAACGAGCGGTTTCGAGGTTAAAATTCAAATTTTTTATCTTTTACTGATGGTTTAACTGCGCCAATTTTAGGGTGCTACATTTTGCCCCCTCTTTAGCATATTTTTTGAAGAAAATGCGTTAAAGACGAGTTCTTCACGCTTTACGAGAAAGCAAAAATTTATTTCATTTTTTAGACGACGATTCTAGGTCGAATCGTACAACTGTTTGCTATGGTGCCCCCTCCGAGTTTTTACCCAAATCGAACGTTTGAGGTAAAAGCATGGAAAAGCAAAAATTAAAAAAATGTTGTTTTTAAATAAAAATAGGAAAAATAGGGTAAAACCCTAATTCATTTTTACTGTTCACTTTCGTTGTTTCAGAGCTCTGCAGGCAAAATGGTGGAAACGACACACAGATCGATAGAGGTCCGACACGGGTTGCGGGTAAGGATCTAAACCTAGTGTACTATGTTTTTAGCTTGATTTGTTTAATTTTTTACTTGAATTTTAATTTTTTTTGGGCATCGTGGCCATTTTTAGGCCGTCGACGACGTCGGGACGAAATCATCCCAATTTCGTCGAAATTGTCCCTATATCACCGATTTCGTCTGAGGACAAAATCGAAGAAATAGGGGCGATCCCGTCCAATAAGGGGCGATCCCCAAATTGAAGAATCAGAGCGATTTCATCCTATTAAGGACGATTTAACTAAATTTGGTATGATATCGTCCAATAATGGGCGATATCATTTTTTTATGAGATGAAATTGATTTTAATGATTATGTACTAATGATTTTTGTTGTTTTATTGTTTATTTTGCAGAGGGGATTGCTAAAGAGTCAAGAGTGGAAATACGGGGTCTTAGGGATGACTTAGCCATGCTCGATCAGGCCGAGCGAGACAGACTAGCAGAGGTCGGACTGCAGCATGTGGCAGAGATGCCACAAATTCCTACAGACATGGGGCTACTGACAGCCCTAGCAGAGAGATGGTATCCGGAGTCGTCCTGCTTTCGACTATCGACAAGGGAGATGACTCCCACTCTAGAGGATGTATGGAGGATCTTGAGGATCCCCATACATGGGTGGTTCATGACTCCTTCGACCAATCAGGGCCACGCCATGATGAGATTGTGCAGTGACCCAAGCTTCGCCCTGGAGAAGGGCGGAGTGAACATCGAGGCTTTGAGGCAGATGCCTAGGGCGTCTCGATTGACCCAAGTTTTGGCAGGGGTGGTGGGTGGCCTTCTTCTATGCCACCAGAGTGGATGCAAGTTATCGTGGCTCCTCTCAGATGTGGTCTATGACATGAGAGACCACGGATACAGGTTTTCTTGGGGTAGCTTTGTATTATGCCGCTTGTATAGGATCCTTTACGAGGTCGTATACAAGGGAGGTCGATGTCTGGTGCTGACATCACTACTACAGGTTTGGTGTTGGGAGCACATTGTGGTGCGGAGGCCGATAGGGCTTCCACTGATAGGAGTTGACCGAGAGAGACCCCAGGTTTTCTATTGGTGGCTCCAGAGAGGGTCACAATGATGGATAGATCTATCGATGTCCCGAAGGTTGCTAGATGACCTCACCCTAGATTAGATCACCTGGAGACCATGGAGAGAGCATCCAGGGTGGGTAGAGGATGGACAAGAGTTGGCTCACATCAGGCGAGTCATCTGGTTGAGGACAGAGCGGGGAGAGGTAGAGCTCCATCGCTATGACCGAGTTTTGAGGCAGTTCGGTCTACAATAGGGGATCCCTTCTCTTAGGGATTATGAGTACTCCTGGACTATGCGGGATAATACCACATTGAGTGGGGCTCCAGACATGCAGTGGTTCTAGAGTCAGGATGTTGATGATGCCCCCATTCAACCAGTGGATGGGGATGACATGGGGGTAGCATATGGGTATGATGCTTGGTATGCAGGCATCCGCCCTCCTCGGATGACGAGGGCATAGGGTCCGATGCATGCTATAGTGCAATGGATGGAGAGGCAGTGCCAGGCTACCATCGATGTAACGAGGGGTCACGGAGGGAGGGATCAATGATGGCCTCCTCAGGAGAGACGTCGAAGAGTACCACAGGCTTCGAAGAGACAACAGTAGCCGGAGAGGAGGGAGAGACTCCCTTCTCAGTAGAGGGATAGGCCACCATCACTCGATAAGGGCAAGGGTATCAAGGTGGGGGAGAGCAATGAGATGGCGGCTCTCCGGGCGGAGAATGCCCACCTACGAGCTCAGGTGCAGACTCTTCAGGATGAGGCAACACGGCTTAGGGCTTGGAGCAGAGGGGCGAGCATTCTAGAGCTAGCATGGGTTGTTGTGTAGACCACATTCTACCAGGGGTTGTACTATCATGTGGTTCCAGAGGAGCAGAGGATACCGCTACCAACCAGCATTACAGAGCCGATTAGGATGGGGTCATCGAGGACATCATCACGATCAACATCGAGGACCCACGATACAACACGGACTTCGATGGGACCACCTCCTCCACCTCAGGGCGGGAGAGGAGATGAGGCTGAGAGCTCGAGGGCTTCTCGAGACTAGCTGCTCATTGTACATAGACCATATATTTTTGAGAGGATTGAGTATGCCAGGGTATAGATTGTGGCATACCAATCCGTTTTGATATGATGTATAGACTTCTTGATATATATATATATATATATATATATGTTCTTTTTGTGATATGACTTGTGCATATGTTTTATGATGTTTTAATATTTTAATGGTTGATTGATTATTCATGTAATTATGTCATTGAAAATATTATAATTTTATGTCATACTATAAAATTTAAATGAAATAATCTGATGTAAACAAATTGGTTGTTGTGGTATGATTTGATGAAAAATAAAGTGACTTCTAACAATAATTTCAAAGGACATTTTCATTGTTACATGACCATTTCATGGAGTCGCCGCTCGCTAGGTCATCAAGCTAATCCCGGTATGAGAGAAATATTGCTAAAAGTAAAAGGGTGCTTAAGAGACTTTCTTAAGACTTTGTGTTGTGATGATGAAAAATGATGATGGTGATGATTTGTTTTTAGATTTCCATGAAAATATTATGCATGAAATATTAAAAATATGATTTTTTCTAGGCATAAAATTCCTAAGTGTGATAGAAATTTGAACAATTGCCTAGGAATTATACCATCGTCGCAAAACTGAATGTTGACATAATGAAATGAAATAGAAAAGTTTTCATTATTTTTAAAGCACAATTGTGTAACATAATGATTTAAGCCATATGCTTTTATGGATTAAATAAATGGGAAATAAAATTAGAATGATGGCTTGCACTAGGCATAGAATTTTAGGTATAGACTTATACCATCATCGCGAAATCCAAAGAAGAAATTGATGTAATAGTTTTATTGCATAGTTGATTTTTGATTTTGAGATAAAAAATATAAAAATGAGGACTTGCACTAGGCATAAATTCCAATTTAGGTTTAGGAACTATACCATCGTTGCGAAAGTCGAAAATATATAAATGTGACTTTATTGCTAGATTTTTGAACATGTTTTGAAAGAAATTTTGGATTTTTGAAAAAAATGCATTTAATTGTTTTTACGCTAAGCCAATATCATCAAGTAAGAAAATCAAATTATTCTAGAAGATTTACATAAATATTTTAAATTATCTCAAAGACAAAATTTAGATTTATAAGGAACCCCATGTGCATATGTGACTTCATTGCCGATCTTGATCTATCATAATGATACAAAATCTCTCAAACACAAATGTGTGTGCAATTGTATTGTTCATTTACCAATTTTGGGCAAGATAATGATATAAGTAATTTGAATTAACCAAATGAGTTTTCGTTGACCATGATTTATATGCATGTAACCGTACCAGACTACTATGTAAGTCGGGTCATCAAGAGATAACTGATTCATGAGCAGACATAGGTCTATACAAAAGAAGGTCGCTAATGTGACAGACATATCACCACGCTAGGAGTTACCCAAGGCCAAGCAGGTTGGGCACAAACCACCTATTATGGGGCTTACCTCACAGTTTTCAAATAATTGAGAATTTCAGGGATTCAAGATCATTCTGTAGACACCAAAACAACACCAATCCGATTATGTGACTGCAAACACTGATCACTTTGACACACACACACAGCCTCCAGGGTAGCCCTCAGAGGTCAAAAAGTGGTCCTAACCACTTTTATAGCAATTTTGTAAGGTCAAAATGCAATTTGGCACATTCAGGCACTTTGATCAGTATTCGTCTCACATAGGGACGAATTTAAACTAGGATCCGTCTCACCCAGGGATGAATTCTTAATTCGTCTTTGGTCAGGACGAATTCTAGGTTTAACAAGAAAAAAGAGGAATAGCGCCAAGTGGCAGCCAAAGACAGTCAATTAATGACTCCTACCTCGCATGCACATGTAGGTGGGCAGATGGGCCATTAGAGGACTGTCACAAGGGCAGTCATGAAAGCCCAAGTCATGGAGGACTTTCCTCTCTCATGAGAAGACATGACCGCCACATGGCACCTATGACCACCACATGGTGCTTATGCATTCCTCTCCAAAGATACCCCCTGGGTCTATAAAATGGTGGAATTTTCCCATCGAAAAGGACAAGTAGGAGGCATTTTCAAGCAATGAAGTGCTGTCGATTTGATACCATGCCTTTACCATTTTGATTTACATTTTCCACATCCTTAATATCTTTCGCAAGAGAGGTTATTGGGTGGCTATTGGAAGTGTGAATTCGGACCCAAAAACCTAACATTTGACCACTTTAATCCACCAATTTGCTGACAACCCCATCCTAAGAGATTTTGGGCCCATCCCAAGTGGATTGGTGCCAAAATCAAGTTCCAACGGTGGGCGGCCCACTTGGGTGCCATGCACTGTTTAAGTTTCATTCTAATTTGTTATTTTGTCATTTGTTCATCTTTCATTTCATTTTATGCTATCTAGATAGTTCATATGTTCGATTTCATAATGTTTTGATCAAATTTCATCATGTTCTCGTCGCTTTTGTTGTCCCACTAACTTGCAGGTAGCGACGTCAAATTCTTGCTAATGGAGGTCAAATTGGGAGAATTCGACCATATGGGTTGTCCCAAAATGCCCCCAATTAGCTAACCCCTATGTTTGTAGGTAATTTGGAGATCCCAAGACGTGAAATTTGGATGGTATTATCTCGGCATTTTATCACAGTCGAATTCGTCCTACCCGAGGATGAATTACAGTCTAATTCGTCCTACCCGAGGACGAATTACAGTCAAATTCATCCTGACCAGGGATGAATTGTAGTTTAATGCAAATTGGCCGACTGTTTCGATGGCAGTGGCCCTCTAGTAATGTTTTCTGGTCTCTGTCAAATTTATAGGTCATTTAGAGTCATTTTGTCTATTGATTTGGTTAATCTTTTACATGCATCTTTCATTAATTTTAGAGAACAAACGTTTCTTATTTGCAGTAGGTGCTACTAACATCTTTGTTGTTTCTTTGATCACAGGAGGAGCAAAAAAGGTTAAGGACTCATCAAAACTAGCGGCGGCAATGTTTTGGCCTGCCCATTTCAAATGTGGGCACACGAAAGGAGGAACATTAAGTCTTGATTGTAACCAAATTCATTTAATGCTCCTAACCCCTAAAAAGGGAGGTGGCATCTTTGTAACTGAGATCAAGAGAGTTAAATAAAAGGGCTATGATTTCTCCATTTTCTTGTATCTCCATTCTATTCATCTCTTTCACTTCATACATTCTACATTTTAGGACTTAAGCATGTTTGATTTTGAATACATCACAATTAGTGTTTCTTTCATCCGGAATCTCGTGCTTTCAGTGGCGATCACGGTGGGATACAATCAGATTCGTATCAATCCTGAGGATCAACTCAAAACGGCGTTCACAATGCCTTGGGGGACATTTTGTTATAAGGTCATGCCTTTTGGCCTTAAAAATGCTGGCGCCACCTACCAACGTGCCATGACGTACATCTTCCATGATTACATGCATAAAACTTTGGAAGATTACATGGATGATTTGTTAGCCAAGTCTCTTTTGCGCTCAGATCATCTCGGTGACTTAAGCAAGATCCTCGATCGCCTCATGGAGCATAAGGTTAGACTGAATCCCAAGAAGTGCGTATTCGGCGTCACATCTGGAAAACTCTTGGGTTTTATAGTCTCAAAGCGAGGCATCGAGGTGGACCCAAAGAAAGTCAAGGCAATCCTTGAAATGGCTCCCCCAACTACTATTAAGCAGCTCAAAAGTTTGCAAGGAAAGGTCGCATCGATTAAGCACTTCATAGCGCAGCTATCTGACAAGTGCCAACCCATGAACAAATTATTGCACAAGGGGGTTACATTTCACTGGGATGACGAGTGCCAATCAGCCTTTGATGACATCAAACAATACTTGGCTTCGCTGCCAGTATTGGCACCACCTAGACCAGGAGTGTCGTTCTACTTATACATCTCAGCCTATCGAGGTGGCACTGGGTGCCATGCTGGCCTAGAAGAATGAACTTCACAAAGAACAGGCTACTTACTATCTTAGCCACACCTTGGTCAGTTATGAACTTAACTATGCATACATCAAGAAACTCTGCTTGGCAGTGGTGTTTGCTACCAAGAAGCTACGCCACTACATGCTGAGCAACACTACGTATGTTGTGTCTAAGGAGAATCCATTGTGATACATGATGAGTCGTACTTATCATAGTAGTCGCACGGCAAAATGGATCATGTTGTTGATGGAATTTGACATAGAGTTTATTGGACAAAAATCTATCAAAGGACAGGTCATAGCCGATCAACTAGCAGAGGCTCCTCTTGAAGACGATCAGCCTCTAGTCATAGAACTACCCGATGATGGGGTCTTCCATGTCTCAGAATCGCCAGATTCTGATGAGCCTGAGTCACAGGCCGACATAACCTTATTTTTTGATGGTTCTAAGTGTGAGCAAGGTGGTGGCACGGGAATAGTATTCTTCACACCACAGGGCACTCCAATGCCCCTGTCATTTAAATTAAATTTCCCATGCACCAACAATAATGCAGAGTATGAAGCCTTGCTCATAGGTCTTCAGACAACAATCGCCATGAACATCAAATGACTGAACATCTTTGGTGATTCGTTGTTAATTGTCAATCAAGTCAAAGGGGTATACCAATGCAAATGCCCAGTTCTGTAGGCTTATAAAGCCCTTGTGGACAAATTCTTGGCAAAACTTGAATGGTACGACATCGAGGCACTCCCTCGGTCATCGAATCATTTTGCAGACACAATGGCCTCCTTGGGGTCACTAATCCCGCAAGACCTTTCTGGTGATATGACAACCATTCAAGTCAAAACCCTATCGTAATCCATGATGGAGCGTGCAAGCTCTGACTTGACGTTAGGAATCCACATGATCCAGATTGAACCATCCTCGGATAAGTTCTCTCGAATCCATGATCATCTGAAACATGCCAACTGGGGGTCCTTGTTCTCCCCTACTCCCATTAATAGCAACACAATGCTGTTCTTACAAGTTCTATCCCGCTCAGCATTTGTTAGGGATGAACTTCAAGAGGGATTGGTTGTTCATACTGTCGAGGTTTTCGATCAACAGGACTGGTATTTACCCATTAGAGACTACCTCAAGTTAGGTAATCTCCCGCTTGGATTGACGCATGCCACAAAATGAACATTCAAGCAGAAAGCGGCTAAGTATGTCTTGATAGGAGACATTTTGTATCATCGTAGCTATGAAGGGATCCTCCTTCGTTGCTTGGACCAGCAAGAGTCCACTTGGGCAGTCGCCCAAGCGCACGATGGTACATGTGGTGGCCACTTCAGTGGTATGGCCATCGCAAAGCGCATTCTTTGCATGGGCTATTATTGGCCATATTTAGAGCGAGATTGTTGCGCATATGTCAAGAAGTGCGTGAAGTGTCAACATCATGCCAATTTGATGCACGTACCTTCCCAGGCCTTGCAGACAGTCCAGTATGCTTGGCCATTTTTGTAGTGGGGCTTCGATCTAATTGGAAAGATCTCCCCTGCATCGTCAGGCCATCACACGTTTATCATAACGACCACAGAGTATTTTACCAAGTGGGTGGAAGCAATTCCGCTGACCTCTACGATAGGACCCCGCATTGTGGAGTTCATTTTGCATAACATCATATGTCATTTTGGTATTCCATCCAAAATAATCTCGGATAATGGGCCACCATTCAAGAACAAAGACGTGCGTGCTTTGACCACAAAGTACAAAATTCAGCACAGTTTTTTGACACCCTATTATCCGCAGGCAAATGGGCAAGCAGAGGCATCAAACAAAATGCTAGTTGCCATCCTTAAAAAGATGGTCGTAGACAGTCATAAGGATTGGCACATCCAAATTCCACTTGCCCTTTGGGCTTATCGCACTAGCATTCGGACGCCCACTGGGGCTACTCCATTTTTGCTCGTGTATGGCTCCGAGGCAGTCATGCCTCTAGAGTTGGAAATTCCTTCCCTGCGCATATCAATGCAAGAGTTCATCAATGATGACGCTGCACGGCAGGCCCGGTTAGACCAACTTACGTTGCTTGACGAACGACGCGTTAATGCTCTCGAGCACTTACGTATCTATCAAGAGCGACTTAAGAAAGCTTACAACATGAAAGTTCACCTAAGGGACTTTCGGGTTGGTGATTTGGTTTTGAAGGAAAACCAACAGAACTCTAGTTTGTCATCCCACCTAAGGGACAAGTTCATGGCAAATTGGTTAGGTCCATATGTCATTGATAGCAAAATAGGACCCGGGACGTACCGGCTAGCCTCTCTTGATGGAATCAAGGAAACAGAACCCTTGAATATCAGTCATTTGCGACCATTCTATATCTAAGAGAGCCATATCCCAAAAATGCTCCAAGGATTCCTGAAATCGCTTGGTCAATCCCAAAAATGCTCCAAGGATTCCTGAAATCGCTTGGTCAATCCCAAAAATGCTCCAAGGATTCCTGAAATCGCTTGGTCAATCCCAAAAATGCTCCAAGGATTCCTGAAATCGCTTGGTCAATCCCAAAAATGCTCCAAGGATTCCTGAAATCACTTGGTCAATCCCAAAAATGCTCCAAGGATTCCCGAAATCGCTTGGTCAACCCCAAAAATGCTCCAAGGATTCCCGAAATCGCTTGGTCAATCCCAAAATGCTCCAAGGATTCCACAAAAGCTTGGTCAAATCCCAAAAGAAAAAAAAAAAAAAGCTCCAAGGATTCTCACAATCGCTTGGTCAAAAGAAAAATAAAATCATCAAAAATAACAAAAATTTGCATCTCATTTCTAGGCATGCTCAAATTCATCAATACAAAGCTCTTCTCGCATCTCATCTTCATATTCACAAAAAATCAATCCATCAAAAATACAAAAATATGTAGCCGCATTAAGCATCACACCCATACATTGCATATTTGTGGTCATACAGGTCAAAGGCACCATAGACTGTAATTATTCTACTAGTCCATCTTGTTCCACACTTTTCCATTTTACTAAACAAACAAAAAAATGAGCTATCCATTGTTTACCACAATAGAGTCAGTGGTCTTATAATGTATCAAGAGTTTTCGTCTTTCAGTCGTCATTTTGCTTTCTAGCCACGTACTATACCAAGTCAGAGAGATTTTACGAAGGTAGAGTTCTACTTGAAATACGCCTTGTTACGTAACATCCCATCACAAGCTAAAACACATAAAACAATTCCTAAGTTGTGTGAACGAAAGATGAAACCTGCACAGTAATCTAGGTCACCATAAGCGAAACGGTTATCTTGCTTATCCCCCTGTGTAAATGACCCAAAGAATGCTGAGAGTTGGCAAAAGGACAAGCATCCTCCCTACCCAATTCCCCAAGAATCCCAAAATTCTCTATAGTTGCAAAACATCAAAAATTTGCAAACGTCAAAACTCCAAAATTTGACATCCCACAGTGCACACATCAAAAAGCACATACAATAGTGACTCTTATCACTAAAATCCAAATCCCTTGCTCGAAAGAAAAATATATAAAAATAAACAATGATTTTTATCACTACAATCGAGCAAGTATCCCAATACAATTGAAGAAAAGAAGGGAGTCGAACTTGAATCCTTGGAACTCTCAGCATTTCGACAGGTCATGAGGTAAGCCTCAGTATCGGTTTGGTTGATAGCCTATTGGTCACTGGCGGTAAACCTCCCGCATGACGATATATCTATCACATTAACTTGTGTACAGATCAATGTTTGCATGTGGATGAGCTAGCTTATGGTATCCTAGAAAACACCGCAGATTAATCTGACTAAATACAATAAAGGAGTTAGTGGAGCTAATTAGGTGATCCTCGATACGAGTTCGGTTGAAAGCCCATCTGGCACTGGCGGTATCCTGATAAATACCACATAAATGAACTCAATTGCACACACAAGGATGTGAAATAACTTGGTCAAAAACAAGTCCGATTCATACCTTGTTCAAAAGTCTTGTAAGATAAAGCACAATCGTGGCTAGTGAGTTAAAACCGTCGGAGTTTCAGAAAAACTTAGCTACATTTCTAAACCAACTGCGCTACTTTTCATCCTTACAATACCATCAAAAAATACAAAAAAAGGAAAACCACATGTATACATACAAAGTCATTCATCACAGCAATCGCCTAAAACCAAAAAAATAGAGTTCTAAACAGTCTATGGTGCCATAACCAAACATCACAAATTCCACTCATCCATTTCATTTCTGCATATCACAGATAAATCAAAACATTTGCATTCATCATAACATATGCATCCATCAAAAATAAATTAAAATGCATACATCCAAATTCATCAACCATCATACATAAGATCAAATCATCACATGTGCATCAACAAAATAAAGTCGGTATATATATATATCATCAAAAAAAAATGCCCGCAGGCTACAAAACTGGTCCTCTGACCCCGCAATCACATAACAAAACCACCCAGCCTAAGGCGTCGGCCACCATGATCACGCAGGATCGGTGCGACGGGAACTACCCCCCATGGTGTGGGTCCTATGGGACCCCGTAGGGCGGCTACTGCTAGCCCCAACATCATGCCTACTGCCGCCTCCCTCATCCAATCGCCTACGACGAGATGATGCTGACTGCTCAGTACCACTGTCCCTCGTCCGGCATGAAGATCCACCTCCCGAAGGCTCAGGTACCCGCCCCCCAAGGTGGATGATCTCCCCCTCCAAATCCATCCGATGTCGGCACCACTCTGCCTCCCACCTACGGTACATCATGACTACATCGTCGCGCTGTGCCAGCTGCACTCGTAAGAGATCCCTCTCCCATGCAGCATCAGTATCACCCTCCTACTGGCGAGGTGCCACCCGTGCGCTCTCCCGCTCTGCTAGCCGAGCCCGCAGGAGATCCCTCTCCCGTAGCGCATCCCCCAGCTCCTCATCTCGCCTCCGTAGCAGCTCTGCCAACCATGCATTCTCAGTGCATACCCTAGACTCCATGTCCTCCACATATGCCTGAGGCATGGGACTCTCTGGAACAGCAGCCTGCTCTGGCTCCCACTGCTCCGCCATGTCCTGCATCTCCGGCTGATCCGGAGCCCCCAAATCCACATCCTCACCCTCCACCTCCACCATGCATCCTCCAAAGGAGCTCCCCAATCATCCCCTCGGTGCCTCAGCACCCTCCCCGCCTATCGTCGCCGCCTCCGTGCCTCCTAGTGGCCCCTCTCCCCGCCATCGTCGTAGTACCCACCACTGGTCGTACTCTGCGGTAGTCCCGACGTCATCCACGTCCGGGACGTCGATCACCATGTCTGAATCCTCGCCCAGTGGCACGATGACCGGTCGGTCTAGAGTCCTCTCATCCCCCGATGTCGATAGACCATGGGCTCACCAGGCAACCCCTGGCGCACCCCAAACTATCGTGTAACCCGGCTATACGAGAAGAACTCATGCTCGGTCCCATGTCGCCCAATCAACCACCGCTCTCTACGTACCCGTCGGAGCCACTCTCCAGCCTCCGGCCAGGCTGGACAGTCTCGATAAGGATGCCAAACCACCTCCCCGAGAGTGAGCCGAGAGAAGGCATCGGCATAGTGCCCTACGACACCTGCCCATCGTCGACTCTGTCCCTGCTCTCCGGACCGCCGCCACAAAACTGCATACCCTATCTCCTTATCCTCCATCGCCGCCCGAGTCATCCATGGTAACCCGGTTGGCCTCTCAACTGCTATGTGCTGCCAACCCCAGCACTGCAATAGATAACTGCAGCTGATCCCCTTTCGCCATCGACAGTGGACCTCATACAGCTCCCCATAGAGCTGTGCCAACAATGTCTGTCCCCATCTCAAGATAAGCGGTGCCTCTATCGGGCACTCTACCAACTACCAAACCAAATCCAGCAGGTTCCATGGGAACCTCGCACCCGAAGAGTCGGGTAATAGCATGTTGGAAATGAGGCCCATAAGGAATGCGTGCCTCACTCCCAACACCCCCTCTCCTGCCACCATCTGACCAAAATCTCGCCAATCTGGCAGTCGCCCTCTGCCCTCTCCAGTGGCTCCTCCACACCCAGCTCCTCCCCATGCCCGAAGCATCTCGTCAGTACAGCCATCCGCTGATCACGCGGCGATGTCCTGATGGGCAGTCCATCTATCGGAATCCGTAGAAGCCGATAGATATCCTCCAAGGTAACAGTCATCTCCCCTGTCGGGAGATGGAAGGTGTTGGTCCGCGGATCCCAGAGATTGATCAGGGCCATCAAATAGGCCTGATCCATGACCACTGGCTCTAGTCGAGCCACCTGCTTGAGCCCAAGGGCATCAAGCCACTCCCAGTCAGCCTCAGTCAGCGCCCCCGCGCTTCAGCGAAAGCAGTGGATACACGGTACCGGCTCCTAACAACCTGCAAAAGAAAACAATTCAAAAAAATTAAAATCATGGAAAAGAACTGTACAACAATAACATGCATATACAACATTGCCTATCAATGTACAAACAAAAAAAAAAACAAACAAAAATTCAGACAAAAATTAAATTTTCAGTTCTAGGGTTTCTAATCCTAACTGATTAATTTAAAACAAAAACAAACAAAAATTCAGACAAAAATTAAATTTTCAGTTCTAGGGTTTCTAATCCTAACTGATTAATTTAAAACAAAAACAAACAAAAATTAAGACAAAAATTAAATTTTCAGTTCTAGGGTTTCTAATCCTAACTGATTAATTTAAAAACAAAAATTCAAAAAATTCAATTAATTTTTCAATTCTAGGGTTTTTAATCCTAACTGATTAATTTAAAACAAAAGCAAAACACAAAAATTCAACAAAAATTAAATTTTCAGTTCTAGGGTTCCTAATCCTAACTGATAAGTTCCAAAAATAAATAAATAAATAAAACGAAACAAAATTTAAAAAATTAATTTTTCAGTCTTAGGGTTTCTAATCCTAACTGATTAATTTAAAAACAAAACAAAAATTCAAAAATACAAACATTGAGTCTTAGGGTTCACGTTCAGTTTATCCTAGGGTTTAGTTGAAGCAATAAAAATTCTTTACCTAGATTTTGCGCTACGTTTAGTTGTACACTAAGTCCTAGTTGTCTTAAGCTCAGTTTCAGGGTTTAAGTTTTAAAAAAATATTGAAAAATACCATCACAAAAACAATTAAACAAAACAATTGCAATTTTAAACAAAAAGTAATAAACTCTAGGGAGCACTTACTGGTCTCGCTTCGGCTCCGTCGCTCGATCCGGTTTGTGCACTCATGATGGCAGGGAAAATCTCGACAGCGCTTCGCTTCGCAGAATTAACTTCCTCCTCCCCAAAGCTCCAAATCGCAAGAAAAATCAAATGCAAATGAGCCCAAACCCTAGTTTTGCACCTTAAATAAGCCTTTTGAGCTGGAATTCATCCTTTATTGGGACGAGCACTCTGGTTAGCACTCGTCCCACCCAGGGACGAATTCTAAAGCTGGAATTCGTCCCACCATGGGACGAATTCAGGCCAAAAACTTCAAAAACATCAAAAAATGAACTAAAATGCACTAAAACAGATAATAAACTTGCCCGATAAGAGTGTTGTTGCACTTGACATCCCGGGCATGCAAAATCGACGTTGGGGTCACAAATTGTCATTATCCTACTCCCTAAGAAGGCTACCATAGCCGGACCGCTCCACGGGAAGACGGATTTTTGCCAATTTCAGCCACAAAAAGCGTCGCAAAAAGGGTTACCACCCACCAAAAATAGGTCTAAATGTCAGAAAATTGCATATGCTTAACGCTAAAACCATCTAAAGGCACCCTTGCACAAGTCATCTTGGGTCAAGCGACTCGTCGCTTTTCTCACGAAGGTCATTCCCTCATCGATTCGTCGCTTGAGGGGGTAGTCACACTTAGTCACCAATCAACAAACACACACCCAATCAAGGCAATGACATGCATTCAAAGAATCATTGACAAAGACAATTACGCTCCTGCTTGGGGCAGTAAACAAGCAACAATCACAATCTGATCAGATCACTTGGCATTTTGTGAATCATGAACACAAGGTTCCCCCTCGTGGACAAAAGGTTGCGCCCTTTGCCTATTCATGACTGATCAATGTCCAAGCTCAAGTCACACCTCACCAAAATAGGTTAATACTTGAAATTGAGTGCCTTCGCTCGTCAGAAGCAAGGATTCAAGAATGCATGCCCTTTCCATACTTGGGGCATCAAAAGTTGGTTAGGTTACCGAGAAACCCTAATCATTAGTGCTTTGGTTATCTATTTTTGCTCAACGCTGCGCCATGCACAACGCATCCCAAAAAGGGGCATCTGTAGACACCAAAACAGCACCAATCCGATTATGTGACTGCAAACACTGATCGCTTTGACACACACACAGCCCCCAGGGCAGCCCTCAGAGGTCAAACAGTGGTCCTAACCACTTTTATAGCAATTTTGTAAGGTCAAAAGGCAATTTGGCACATTCAGGCACTTTGCTCAGTATTCGTCTCACCCAGGGACGAATTCAAACTGGGATCCGTCTCACCCAGGGATGAATTCTTAATTCGTCTTTGGTCAGGACGAATTCCAGGTTTAACGGGCAAAAAGAAGAATGGCGCCAAGTGGCAGCCAAAGACAGTCAATTGATGACTCCTGCCTCGCACGCGCGTGTAGGTGGGCAGATGGGCCGTTAGAGGACTGTCACAAGGGCAATCATGAAAGCCCAAGTCATGGAGGACTTTCCTCTCTCATGAGAAGACATGACCGCCACATGGCACCTATGACCACCACATGGCGCTTATGCATGCCTCTCCAAAGAGACCCCCTGGGTCTATAAAATGGTGGACTTTTCCCACCCAAAAGGACAAGTAGGAGGCATTTTCAAGCAACGAAGTGCTGTCGATTTGATACCATGCCTTTACCCTTTTGATTTACATTTTCCACATCCTTAATCTCTTTCGCAAGAGAGGTTATTGGGTGGCTATTGGAAGTGTGAATTCGGACCCAAAAACCCGACATTTGACCACTTTAATCCACCAATTTGTCGACAACCCCATCCTAAGAGATTTTGGGCCCATCCCAAGTGGATTGGTGCCAAAATCAAGTTCCAACGGTGGGCGGCCCACTTGGGCGCCCCGCACTTTTTAAGTTTCATTCTAATTTGTTCTTTTGTCATTTGTTCATCTTTCATTTCATTTTATGCTGTCTAGATAGTTCATATGTTCGATTTCATAATGTTTTGATCAGATTTCATCATGTTCTCGTCGCTTTTGTTGTCCCACTAACTTGCAGGTAGCGACGTCAAATTCCCGCTGATGGAGGTCAAATTGGGAGAATCCGACCATCTGGGTCGTCCCAAAATGCCCCCAATTAGCTAACCCCTATGTTTGCAGGTCATTTGGAGATCCCGAGATGCGACATTTGGATGGTATTATCTCGACGTTTTATCACAGTCGAATTCGTCCTACCCGAGGATGAATTACAGTCTAATTCGTCCTACCCGAGGACGAATTACAGTCGAATTCATCCTGACCAGGGACGAATTGCAGTTTAATGCGAATTGGCCGACTGTTTCGATGGCAGTGGCCCTCTGGTAATGTTTTCTGGTCTCTGTCAAATTTACAGGTCATTTAGAGTCATTTTGTCTATCGATTTGGCTAATCTTTTACATGCATCTTTCATTAATTTTAGAGAACAAACGTTTCTTATTTGCAGCAGGTGCTACTAACATCTTTGTTGTTTCTTTGATCGCAGGAGGAGCAACAAAGGTTAAGGACTCATCAACACCAGCGACGGCAACGTTTTGGCCCGCCCATTTCAAATGTGGGCACGCGGAAGGAGGAACATTAAGTCTTGATTGTAACCAAATTCATTTAACGCTCCTAGCCCCTGAAAAGGGAGGAGGCATCTTTGTAACCGAGATCAAGAGAGTTAAATAAAAGGGCTGTGATTTCTCCATTTTCTTGTATCTCCGTTCAATTCGTCTCTTTCACTTCATGCATTCTACATTTTAGGACTTAAGCGTGTTTGATTTTGAATACATCGCAATTAGTGTTTCTTTCATCCGGAATCTCGTGCTTTCACATTCACCCTTCTTTTATTTCAAATGGTAGGGGAAGGGATTTATTGCTTTTTGCTTTTTCTTTTCCTTTCTCTTTTTTTTTTTGTATTTTTACTTGACACTGAGATAATGCTGAAATATTGCTGAGGTGGTACAAAATGATATTGAAATAATGCTTCTTTTTCTCATGATTTTTCTTGACTTTCCTTTTTTTTATATACTAGGGATACTTGCTCGAATTGGCTATAGAGCAAGGGCTTTTTATTCTGGGTAGGTGTGAGCTTGTCCTTTTGTCAATTCTCAAATATTCTAGACCATGTGCATGATAGGATAGCAAGGGAACATTTTCACTCAAGATACCACTTCTATTATGTAGCATCGCTTTGAATTTGCAATGAAATCATTTTACTGTGAAAAGGTGTACTTGGTTCAAGTAAATAACAAGATCAGTTCTCTATGCTCAAAACTTTATTTAATTCAACTGTGGTCTTAGATATAAGAGATATTAATAATCATACCAAATTAGATCAAGATATTTATTCATGTGAGTGTGAAAGTGAGGGATTCCAAATAAATGCTAATTTATCCAAAATAACTAAAAATATAACTGCAATACTTCAAGAATTGACAGATGCAAAAATAGAAGATGTTTTTGAGGATTTTGATGATTTTGATTTTTTTATATTTTGATTTTAATTTATGAATTAAGATAATACATAATATTACTGTTTTTGAATTTTTTATATGAATTACTAAAATAAGACAATATGTAATATATACAGTGATGAAATTACCAGATTTATGCATAATAGCATTTAAGATGCATAATTTTCATAGGTTCTTTAAGATATTTACCATCTAAGGTAGCTAATATATATGCTCCCGATCCAAATTTAGCAGTGATAATATATGGCCCAAGCCAGTTAGGCTCAAATTTACCTTTAAGGTCTTTAGTTGCATTAGTATTTTTTTGATTTTCTTTTAAGACGAGGTCGTCGATCTCAAAGGATCGATTATGAAATTTCTTGAGATATGCTCATTTGAGCTTGTTCTGGTAGGCACGAAGATGCTCCAAAGCATTAATGCACTTCTCATCTAGGAGTTCTAGCTGACTAAATCTGCCAGCATGATATTCATCTCCTACTTCAGTATCTTGAAGTAGCAGATCCAAAGAAGGAACTTTGAATTCAAAGGGAAAAACAACTTTAGCGCCATAAACCAAATTAAAGGTGAAGTTCCCGTGGGAGTACAAATGCTAGTTCGATAAGCCCACAAAGTAGGGTATAATTGAATGTGCCAATCATGGCCAGATTTATTGACCAGTCTCTTGAGGATTTTAATTAATGTTTTATTAGATGCTTCTGCTTGGCCATTACCCTGAGGATAATAGGGAGTGGACCAACGATGTTGAATTTTATATTTTTTACATAGTTTCTTTACATCTTTGTTTTTGAAACAAGTTCCATTATCCGAGATGAGATTTGCAGGAATTCCAAACCTAAAAATAATTTGATTAAAAATAAATTTGGAAACTTGAGTTCCAGTGCAAGAAGCTAAGGGCATAGCTTCAACCCACTTCATAAAATACCCGGTGGTGGTTATGATGAATTTGTGTCCATCAGATGACACATGATTGATTTTTTGATGATGTCTAAGCTCCATTTTGAAAAGGGCCAAGGAGATGAAATAGCCTGTAGTTCTTGTGCACGCGCATGGACAAGGTCAACGTGTTTCTGGCACTTGTCGCAACAGCGCACGTAATCATGTGCATCATTATCCATGGTAGGCCAAAAATATCCTATCCTAAGGAGCTTCTTAGCAATGGCGCTACCACTAAAGTGTCCCCCACAAGATCCATTGTGGGCTTCACTCAAAGCTAATCTAGACTCTTCTAGATTCAAACATCTCAGTAGGATACCTTCAAAAGATCTCCTATATAAGGTATTATCAATTATGACAAAGCGAATTGCTCGTCTACGTAATAACCGATGCTGGTTTCTATTAAAACCTTCAGGAAAGGTCCCATTTTGAAGAAAATTAAGGATATTAGTGTACCAAATTTTAGGAGTAGTTTCGTTGATTAGAAACACGTCCAAAGGTTCCAAGCATGATTTAATTGAAGTGGGTTCTTGGAGTCGACGAATAATGATGGTAGCATATTCGTCATCTAACTCCAAGGGTAAAAGAGATGTAGCTGTGACCATGACAGCAGTCGCACGATTGCTAGTTCTAGGAATAGATTATAAGGTAATTTGATCAAATAAAGATATTAATTGTAATACATATGCTTTATATGGGTGCAATTTATCATCTCTGGTCTGATAAACATCATTAATTTGATTTATAACAAGTTGAGAATCATCGAAAACTAATAGATTTTTAATTTTTAGTGCTAGGGCTGCTCGTAATCCAAGGATGAGAGCCTCATATTCAACAATGTTATTAGTACAAGCAAACATTAATTTAAAGGATAAAGGTATGAGATGTTTCTATGGAGATATCAAAATAATACCTGCACCAGCCCCACTCATCCATCGGGCTCCATCAAAGTATAAGGACCATTACTCTGAATGATCTGCCTCTAGTTTAAGGCATCATCAGGAAACTCAATGATGAGGGGATGGGTGGAATCTAAGGGTGCAGCAGCTAATTGATCTGCTATGATTTGACCCTTAATAGACTTCTATCCTATAAACATGAGTTCAAAATCACTTAGCGCAAGAACCCACTTTGTTGTGCGACCAGATAAATAAGGCCGACTCATGAGATACCGCAAGGGATCGGATTTAGCAATAACGTATGTTTTTTGACTGAGCATATAATGGCATAGTTTCTATGTAGAAAATACGACTGCTAGACATAAATTCTCTAATGTTGTGTAGCGGGTTTCATAACTAATTAATTTTTTGCTAATGTAATAATTAGCACGCTCTCTTTTCTCATCATCAAGTTGAGCTAACATAGCTCCTAAAGCAAAATCTGAAGCAGAAATATACAAGATAAATGGGCAATCAGGTTTAGGTGGCAAAAGTACAGGTGGGTTAAGAAGATATTGTTTGAGGAGTTCAAATGCTTCCTGACATTCGTCGTCACAATGGAAAGAGACATCCTTCTTAAGAAGCTTACGAAAGGGTCCAGTTTTATCTGCCAGCTTATCGATGAAGCGATGAATAGCTTGAATCTTACCTTGTAGACTTCGTAATTCAGATATATTTGTAGGTGTGGGTATATCAATGATAGTCATAATATTGAGAGGGTCAATTTCGATGCCACGTAAAGAAACTATAACCCCCAATAATTTACCTGACTTAACTTCGAATATACATTTGGTTGGATTCAATCGGATAAGATATTCCCTTAACCGATCAAATACTTTTCTCAAGTCATCTAAATGGTCATATTCTTCAGTAGAACAAGCTATAATGTCGTCTACATAATCATTTAGTATATCATGCATCATATCATGAAAGATATAAGTCATGGCTCGTTGATAGGTTGCACCTGCATTCTTCAACCCGAATGGCATCACTTTCCAATAGAAAGTCCCCCAAGGGGTAATAAAGGTTGTTTTAGCCTCGATCTTCGGGAGCTATCCTGATCTGATTATAACCAAAAAATCCATCCATTAAGGATATCATTCCACTCCTAGCAAATAAAATCAATGATCTGATCCATATTGGGAAGGGGAAAATCATCTTTAGGGCATGCAACATTAATATCTCTAAAGTCTGTACAAACCCTAACCTTAGTAGCTTCTTTCTTAGTTACTGGAACTACATTCGAGATCCATTTAGCATAATCAATGGCTTGTATAAAAATAACATTCAGGAGTTTTTCTAACTCCCCTTTGACTAGTAAGGCCACTTTAGGATGCATTTTTCTAAGTTTTTGTTTAACAAGTTTAGCATCCGGGTGCACTACTAGGTGATGCATAACTACAAAAGGGTCTAATCCTGGCATATCTTCATATGTCCAAGCAAAGACATCTTCATATTCTTTAAGAAATGCAAATGTATTTATCCTATTTTTCTTGACTCAATTCTGATCCAATGTTGATTATGTGGGGGTTATCCTCGGTTCCAATGTTAATTTTTATGACATTTTCTACTTCCATGTGTAGATCTCTCTCAAAATTAGGTGGGGCGGGTGAAACGCCCAATTCTTGTAATTCTTCCAAGGTTAGCTTGGATAATTCGTCTTGAGGAGTCATGGCCTCAAGTTGGGCTATACTAGGTATAGAGCCATCAAAATAAAATCCATTATGTAATAATTCCTCAACGGAGACATCATGAAAGATATCTCCCTCCAACTCATCATCGAATTCAGCGATCATCTCAGGATAAGCTATAGATAGCATATTACATGTGAATGTCTTATTTATTAAACACAAGGCATCGCGTGCATCTAAATAATCTTGGTAACATATAAGTTGGTCATCATCCTCAAATGGGAATGGCTGACCCTTACTAGGAAATAGGCCCACACCACATCGGGCGGGCCACGCTTCTACCTCAAAAGGTTCTTTCATACCATTCTGGAAAGGTCCCAAACCTTTCCCTTTATATCCCAATTTCAGCATTATAGGTTTGGCTTTAATATATTCATTAGTAAAATAACATCGAGCATATCCATCATAATGAGTTTCGATGTTTCTGGGTATTCTACCCTAGTCATATCCCTTATAAATAAAGGCACAGCTCCCGACTTGGTAAATACTTCCCATAGGCTATGGGAGGCCCAAGGTATGAGGAGATGGTGGTAAATTATTTAAAATAAGAGAATATTGCATAGAAGCATTCATTTCTTCTGATATAAGAATTTTAGATAGATCGGGTAAGAGTTCGTCAGTAAGAGCATAAGAGGTAGAAGGAACATTCCCTACGTCTTCTGATGTGGAAAATATGACTTTGGTGGATGTAGACGGTGTAGAGGTGTCGATAGATGGGTCTATTATAGGTATGGAAGTTATAGGAGTAGAACAAGAGACATTGGTTGTGGGATTAGGATCTTTCTTAGGTCCTAATGTGGTTTGTTCAGAAGATGGTTGAGCTATATGTGAAGGTGCAACTGATGGAGAAGAAGTAGATGACTTTGTGGGTGTAAGTTTCACACGTTTAGATGGATAATGAGAATTAGGATGTGTGGATGACAGAGCAGGGCAAAATTGAACTCCAATAGGTTCTGCCAAAGCACACATATCAAAGGGTCTTGGATCACCATGAATGGTAACCAACTGATTCTTAAATTCAAACTTAACACATTGATGTAAGGTTGAGGGAATATCTCACATCGCGTTGATCCAAGGACGACCCAAGAGTATATTGTACGATGCAGGGCAATGTACAATAAACACAATCGTATCCAAGGTTCTCGGACCAACCTGCAATGGAATGGTAATAACTCCACACGTTTCTTGTGTTTCATCATTGAAAGCTTTTATGATCATATCAGTTCTTTTCATTTCCTCACTTCTAAACCCAAATATTTGGTAGAAGTCAAAAGTGCAGATATTTAAAGATGAACCATTATCAATCAAAACTCGTTTGACTGCTACATCTCCAATTAAAGCAGTAATATACAAGGGGTTATCTTTATGTAAACTATGTTGAGGTATGTCTCTATCCCGAAAGTCAATACAATCAACTTCATGAGTTATTATAGTATTGGCCATGGCTTCAGGGTTGAATGTCTTGTGGTACCATCATCTGGCTTAATGTGAGCATTAATTCATCTCTATGTGTAGGAGAAGATCTTAAAAGGTCCAAGAGGGAAATTCTAGCTATAATATTTGATAATTGTTCATTAATATTATAAGGAGGTTTAGGTTGAACATTAGGTGCATGATTCCCTTTATTAGGAACCTTCAAAACAAATGGAGTTGATCCACCATTCTGAATTTGATCTTGTTGATAATTTTGAGCCTTGTTGTCTAGTAATGACTCCGATGGTACCCACAATATTATTTTACGGATGATGAATGGGTCTTGGTCTAGCATTTATAGCTAGCTCATTAGAAAGTAATCGGTGAGACGATGGTCTAGTAGTGACTCTTCTTGGAAATGGTTCTTCTGGAACCATATAACTTGTGATAGGGTGAATAGTATTCGATTCATCTTCAGAACTATTCGATTGATTTGATGTGATTTCCATATCACTCTCAGTATCGTATTCTGTATCACTAAGATCAGGTATCTGAATATTATATAGAGGCCTGGTTGTAACCACGGATAAAGTTGTGTCAAATATTTCCAGATCATGAGCAGGTAAATGCCCACTAATAGTTCCTACATATCGGGTAGGAGGAGGGACATTATGATGTTCAATTTGATTAGCCACCTCCTTACCATGTTTTGGTAAGGGATGTTGAAAGATGTCTAATGACTGATTGGCGTTCTGATTCTGGTTTTGTGGGGTGTTCTTTTGAACATTATTAGGAGGATTTTGCTTAGGTTGAAAGGCTTGCACCTCCATCTCATTGTTATCAATCAAGTCCTGTATTTTATGTTTTAATATTTTACAAGAGTTGGTAGTGTGTCCAGGTCCTCTATGGAAGTCACAGTGTAAATCTGCTCTGTATCCGGGTATAGTTGGATCAGGTTCCCGGATATTTGGTAATTGAATCAAACCTCGTTCTAATAATTGTGATAGAATAGTTGATAAAGGTTGATTTAACCTAGTAAATTCTCGAGGAGGTCTATCAGGAGGTTTCAATACAAACTTCTCCGTTGTCTTTGCAGCATTAACATTAGCAATATTTTTGCTATCGGTGACTCCATCACCCACAACTTGTTTATTCTTATATTGATTTTTGGATGTTTTCTCATCGTCTTTCTTTTTAAGCTGGCCTCTCCTAATGAGAGCATCTTCCACTCTTCGGGCTAAGTCTATAGCCTCGATCGAAGGTGGTCAAGGTAGCAATTGATAATTCGTAAGATAGTTGCTCTTGCAAATTATTAATAAAGATGTCCAACATCTCCCTATAAGGTAACACAAAGTGCAATTTTCCTATCAACTGTCTCCACCTAGCTAGGAAATCAGCAAAGCATTCATCTTTGTCCTATTTTAAGTTATACAAATCTTTAATGGTCACATGTCTTTCGATGTAGGCACTAAATTGATGAACAAAAGACTCGATAGTTTCTTCGAAATTCCTCAAAGAATTAGTGGGTAATTGATAATACCACTCTAATGCCATTCCTCCCAAGATTTTTGGGAACATTTTTAGTAATAACAAGTCATCATGTGATATATCATGACATGCTATCCTAAACATACGAAGATGCTCTATGGGATCTTCGGTTCCTTTATATATGGGAAGAACAGGCATAGGAAAATGTTTAGGATACGGTTGTGCTACGACTATAGGATCTAAAGGCTGACTACACATCTCTCGATAGTTGTACGAGGGACGGTAGGGATCTATCTCGGTCCATGCGGGAAACTAGTTGTTTCACCATGGTTTCAAGATTACTAGTTTGTCCACCATATTGGTTCGGTGGGACATAGGTATGGGATCTATGAGTGTATGATGGTGTGACATAAGGATTAGATGCTATATTGCTATTATGCAAAGTGTTGGTAGGAAGAGTATTATGAAGGGGATTTGTAATAGTATTATGTTGTACCCCAGATTGTTGGTAATTGGTGTTTGGTTTTGTTTTGGGTTTTTGTTGATTTGAGGTATGTTGATCAAGAGCTTGGCGAAATAGAGCAGTAAATGATGGTTTCTTTTGTGCGGGAATGACCCTAGGCTTGTTAACAGGCACTTTAGATGGTTGGGTAACCTGTTGTTGTTGTATGTTCTGGATCACAACTGCCATATCCAAATTGGATGGTCCAGCTTGATCACTCTCTTGATCAATAAAGGACAAGGGATTAGTGCGTGTTTGAAATACTTCTTCTAGAGTTGCTTGAGTGTCACTAATTCGATCCTTGTCCATATGGGCTGCTCTATTAAAAACACCAATATTAGTATTAATGAACTTCCAGAATTGTTCCATATTCTCAAAAGTGATAGCTCCTCCCGGAGACATTTTAGGGGATGAGGATCCTTCCTCTCTAACAGTTTCTTCTTGTTCATTTCCTACAACAAGCTCTTCTTCTTGCTGGTCTAGGGTTCCTTCTTCCGAACTTGGTCCTCAGGAGGGACATTTTGGTCAATTAATGGTCTTCCTAACCAATCTTCATCTTCTTCGGTTTGTTTTCCATTCCTAAGTCTAGGCATTGTGCTAAACTTAGGTTTTAGCAAATATATATACTTATATATATATATATATATATATATATATATATATATATATATATATATATATGCGGTAGGGTTGAGAGGTATATATTTTAACTATATACCTACTATAATACTTTAAAAGGAAAATGTTTTGTTTTTGTTTTTTTTTTTGTTTTGTGTGATTATATTATTATTTTGCGAGAATAAAAATAACAAACAACATGCTAGTTGCAAGAAATAACAATAGTAAAAAGAATGACTTAGTTTTCTATGAATAGTTTATGGATATCATTGATAGGGTCAAGTTCATCAGGAGTCATGAAATGCTCCTCTTCAAATTGGAAGTGGTTTTTCAAGAATTTGACAAAGTGTGCTATGGTAATATGATCTATTTCAGACCCTGACATGTAAAAATAAAGTTCATGGCAATACTCTCGATACAACACAGCTCTAGGAACTCTATTCCATATTTTTCTATCCGTAAGAACGACTTCTTGATCCTCTATACGAGATAGAAATTTATGTACTACAACTGCGTTCTCAAGGTATTCCTCAAAGGTGTATAATTCAGAAGACACAAGTGCTCTTTTATCTTGCTAACCACCTATGGCAAGCTCTCTGAAGTTCATGATACAAAGTCACCTGATCAGGATCCAGGATTCTATCTAGGACAAACCTCTTAATTTGCCTAAGTTCTACAGATCTGGATTCAATAATACCCAATCTCCTATCAAGTTCATCCCACAAATATTGGGCTCTATTTGTTTGAGGTACTCTAAGCACAGAAGTAATCTCTATGGCCGTTAATTGATTTTCAACATTTATGGTGACAACTCGTCTTCTATTATAATCTACCATCTAAGTATGATATGCAAATTTAACGGTTGTCTAATGATTCTAGATGTTCTTAATAATGTGTTTTTTTTTTTCGGATTGTTTTCAAAAGGTGTTTTAGTTTCACGTCGGGTTCACCAAAATGTATCGCCCAAATTTTTTGCACCCTTACCTTTAGGCTAAAGGATCCGTGCCCGGAAGGGGGATGCGAGAAGGATGGGACAATACCTCGGACGGAGAGGCCCTTTGAAGGTCGCGCCTCTCGGGGGAGGGGTATAAGGGTGAATTTTCGATGGATGGTGGGGTTCACCAGGAAACTTTGAGTGGCAGTTTCCACGCCTAGGTTGAGAATGGGTTTGATGTGTTCATTTTATGTTCAATCATTCAGATTCCTAGGTTGGCCAAAATGAATCTAAGCTATTCTATATGAAATTTTTGGTTTATATGAAGACAACAAACATAAATGAATCCTAAATACAAAAAATATCTAAAATGGAGAAGAGTGCACCTGATTTCTGATGTCTGATGAAGATTCTGAAGCTTGTAGGAGTCCAGATCATCTCGGATATGACAGGATCATCTGTAATTGTATAGAATCATCCAGATCATAGGAGATCATCTGAGATCAGCCAAGATCGTCAGTGACCTAACGAATTCATTAGACGAATTCGTCAGAAACCTGCAATCATGAAAATAGACACCAAAAACCAAAAATACAATTGCAAGAATGATACAAAATGATAGAAATAAGAATATAAATGCTTAAATGATAAATCCAGATATCAAATCAAATGGGATGCAATGTTTTAATAATTTATTTTGAATTTTATCATGCAAATATGCTAAATGAGGTGAACTCCAAGATGCAGAACATAAGTGAATTAATCTAATGCACAATTAAATAAGAAAAAGAGATAGAGAATGCAAACTCAGGGCTCTGATTGCCCCCAATCTGAACTGTAGTCAAAATCATCTGCAATCGTACGAGATCATCGCCGATCTCGACAGGATCATCCAAAATTGTGGTTGAATCGCCTGCGACGATCCGAGCTTCCTCCGACTGAAACACAGTGAGATCCTGCAATAAAACTTGAAAACACAAGTGCAAATGATGGGGGATAGGATGTTCTAACACAACAAAAACTAAAGTTGCAGGGAAATGATCAGCCAGGGGGATAAACTGGGAAAATCCCAAGTTTATATAGGATTAGGGGGAGGTTAGGAGGTTGGGGATCATCCCAATCTGGGAGATCTCCAACGTAGGAATCTCCAACCGCGTAGACACGCTTCTGCCCGAGTTGGAGAGGTTGTTGAAACAAAAGCTAATTATGAAAATTTGGTTTTGGGATGAAATCGTCTGGACGTTCTGTTCCAGATGAATTCATTCGATTTGGGATGATATCGTCAGATCGGCGACGATATCGTCCAACGGTCAAAACAACTTCTAAAAATGGCATGAAAAATGAGGTGAGCGGTTAACGGGCGATTTCGGGGTTAAAATTCAAATTTTTTTATCTTTTACTGATGGTTTAACTGCACCAATTTTAGGGTGCTACACTATCTCAAATCCAACTGAAACCCTAGTTTTTGACCAAGAGGAGCCTCAATCCCCTCCAATACTGTCTCAAAACCTCCATCCACCCCCGAGGGGCATATTGAAATTGGTAGTCCCATCTCAGACAAAGTGGAGAAAGAAGATAAATATGATTTCAGCCCCATTAACACTAGAAGTATCAAGAAATATTTTGTTGATATCGATAGTGAAAAGAAAAAGAAGGGAAGACCCTCTATAAATGATCAAAAGAAAAAGGAAACAGAAAATGATATTGCAAATGGTACCCAAAAAACCCTATTCCAAGATCTTCTCGGATAGGAGAAGGATGAATAAAAAAGACCCAAACCTCCCTTGCAACAATCTAAGGGAGGCCAAAAAATTTCCAAAAATTCTAAATGAGGATCCTCTCATGGAATGTGAGAGGCCTCAACAGTGTTGTCAAGAAAAGGCTTGTTTGCACTCTGAGGAAAGAACATAGACCCACTATCATAAGTCTACAAGAAATGAAGATTGACCAAAATAAAATCCAAAAAATCACAAATTCTATCTAGAAAAATGGTGAGTTTGCTTTTTGCCCCACTCAAGGTACGTCTGGGGGACTTCTCTGTATTTGGGACTCAAACAAGTTAGAAGGCAGAATCATTTCCTCTTTCGATAGGGTCCTCAATATGATGTTTTTCTATAAAAGCAGTAATTTCTCTTGGGTTCTATCCAATGTCTATGCCCCTAACAATCCTCTCAATCATAGGGGCCTATGGGATACTTTGAATCAAATGAGAAGTGCTTTCTTAAACCTTCCATGGATTATCGCTGGAGATTTCAACTCTCCCATTTTTCCTTCTGACAAGTAGGGAGGGAACCTGATGCCCTCCAAGAGCATTGAGGATTTTCATAACTTTGTCACTGATTGTGAGCTGATGGATGTTCAGACTAAAGGGGTAAAATACACCTGGAGCAACAGGAGAATTGGGGATCAGCACATTCAAGTAAAACTTGATAGGGTTTTTTATCTCAAGAAGCTATACCGGTGATGGGTGGTGGCACTCTTATCTATCTTCCCAGAGTTGGATCTGATCATTGTCCTTTACTATTTGAAGCCGATAAAGGTCCTTGTTTCAAAATCCCCTTCAGATTTGAAGCTATGTGGACTCAACACCCAGATTTGTGGATGCAAATTGCTGACTGGTGGCAATTTGACTATCATGGATCCTTTACTTTCAAGGTTTCTCAAAAACTTAAGTGTGTCAAAGAAAATATTCAAGTCTAGAACAAAGAATTTTTTGGTAACATATTTGAAAATAAGGAAAATATTTTGCAAAAGCTTAAAAGTATTGAACTCCAAATTCAGAATGGGCAGCTCAATGAACAACTCAAAAATGAAGAGAGACAGGTTCTTGCAGACTATCACAATGTATTGGCTAAAGAGGAGACTTTATGGAGGCAAAAATCAAGGGCCCTTTGGCTCAAAGAGGGGGACTCTAACACAAAATTCTTTCATGCCACTACTTTGAGGCACCGAAGTTCGAACAAAATTAAAGAATTAACCAGAAGTGATGGCACCATCACCAAGGATATTTTTGAGATCCGAAATGAAGCTTCATCTTTCTTTGAGGGTCTTTTGGGAGCAAACCCCCAAAATACTACCTAGGCTGGTAGACAATTGCTCCACCATATTCCCAGCCTGGTCACTTCAGATATGAATTTGGCTCTTATCAAACCCCTCACCCCTGATGAAATTAAAGAGGCCCTTTTTTCTATGCACCCTGATAAAACCCTAGGCCCTGATGGGTTTTCCCCTGGTTCTACCAGAAATTTTGGGACATCATTGGGCCTGACATATGTAATGCCATCATTGAACTTCAGCAAACTAAATCTATACCCAGAAGTATCAACTCCACTTTCATTGCCTTGGTTCCCAAAGGGCCTGTTTGCAAATCTATGTCAGATTTTAGACCCATTAGTCTCTGCAATGTTCTTTACAAAACTCTCACTAAAGCCATGGCTACAAGACTCAAGGAGATCCTTCCTCAGATCATAGACCCTTGTCAAGGTAGCTCTATCAAAGGAAGAAATATTATTGATGGTGTTATCACGTTACATGAAGTCCTTCATTCTACCAACCTTAACAAAAAAGTTGCCATGTTTTTCAAAATTGATATGAATAAGGTATTTGATAGAGTTAACAGAGATTTTTTGATTGTTGTCCTTCTCAAATTTGGATTTCATAGGGAATGGGTTGATCTTGTTCACAATTGCATCTCTAATCCTTGGTTTTCAGTCCTGGTAAATGGTTCTGCAGCAGGGTTTTTCCCTAGTAATAGGGGCCTCAGATAGGGAGATCCTCTCTCCCCCATCCTTTTTATTATTCTTGCTGAATCCTTGGGTAGAGCACTCAAAAATACCTACTCCAATGGCATAATTTTAGGCATTAAGGCTGCATCCAATTTAAGAGCCCTGTCTCACCAGCAGTTCATTGATGATACCATCATTGCTACTCATGCTTCTATGTGGGAAGCAAAAACCATTAAGAGTATTCTTGATACATATGAGGAGGCTGTAGGTCAGAAAATAAATTATATTAAAAGCAAAATCTATTTCATTAACACTCCCCAAGAGAGACAAGCAAATATTACATGCATTTTTCAATGTGTTATATCTCAGTTACCTACTAAATATTTGGGCCTCCCTCTTTTCACCAGTGCTTCGAAGGAATCCATGTGGAGTAATGTTATTGAGAGGATTAACAAAAAACTTGTAGGTTGGAAAGGGACCCTCCTCTCTCAAGAAGCCAAAGCCACCCTGACAATGGCTTATCTCCAAAGTGTTCCTATTTATTTCATGTCCATATTCAAAGTTCCTATTGTTATCTGCATGAAAATTGAGCAAATCCAAAAAATATTTTTGTGGGCAGGTGCCGAGGACAGGAAAATATTTCATCTGGTTAGTTGGGACAAGGTGTGCTCCCTAAAAATTTAGGGGGGATTGGGGCTCCGAAGAGTTTGTAATATGAACACAACCTTGTTAGCCAAGCAAGCATGGAAGGTTTTCACCAACAACAACCTTGAATGGGTCTCAATTATCAACAGAAAATATCTTCAAAACCATTGTTTCCTGAATGATGATATTCCCAGAGATGGGTCCACTTTCTGGAAATCAATTACCCAAACTAGATCTCTAATTCAGAAGGGGATAAGGTGGCAACTAGGCATAGGGAGAAAAATTAATTTTTGGACTGACAGGTGGATTTCTAATCAACCACTTTTAGAGAACAATGAAATTGTTGTCTTACAACCTTTCCTGGACACATTAATTGGCAACAAGGTTGAATATTTCATTGACATTTCATTGGATTCCAAGTGTTGGAAATATTTCCATATTCCATGTGCTAATGGTCAAATATCTATTGCCTCAAAAGTTCTCAAAACCATCCTAAATGCAATAGTCATCCCCACTGGTAATTCCCCTAACTCTCCTTTTTGGAAAGAAACTGATTCTGGGTTGTTCACTATTAAATATGCTCATGATCTGACTATTGATTATCAAGTGGTCCATATCCCTTATGATCGAGTGTGGATTAAATACCTCATACCAAAAGTTGCTCATTTCAGTTGGTTGGCCATTCAAAATAAGATTCTAATGATTGATAACATTATGAAAAGGGGTATGTCTATCCCCAATAGATGCTATTTGTGCATGAATGCCTGGGAATCTACCAATCACCTCCTTCTAGAGTGCCCTTTCTCCAAGATAGCTTTGGATCACCTTATATCCACTTTTCATATCTCTTGGGTTCCTCCTAATTCATTGAGTCACCTTTTCACCCAATGGTCTACTCCATTCAAAAATCTCAGATTATCTTCTTTATGGAAAGTGAGCCTTCATCATATCTTATGGTAATTGTGGCTTGAAAGAAACAACAAGGTTTTTTCTTCCTCCTCTATGGATCCCATCTCTGTTGCCAACAAAGCTATTGCCTTTGTTGTCGAGAATTCCTAGCTCTTCCCTTGTCCCAAACCACCTGATTCTAGATTGGAGTCTATTTTGTTCTCTTCTTTAAATATTCCCTGCAACTCCAGTTCTAGTTTACCAGCCCCCATCCCAGAGTGGGTGCCCATTGGATTCCTCCCCCAAGTGAGTGGCTGAAACTTAACTTTGATGGTGCCTCCAAAGGAAACCTAGGGGATGTTGGTGTAGGTGGCCTAGTCAGAGATAGCAGTGGATAAGTTATTATGGCTTATGTTGAGTATCTGGGGTGCCAAACTAATCATTTTGTTGAAGGTCATGCACTGTGGAGAGGGCTAGATCTTCTCAAGGATTATAAAGGCAACCTTTTTATTGAGGGAGATTCTTTGAACATTATAAATGCTCTTAAAAACAATAGGGTGTCCTCTTGGAATGTCAGAACTATTATTCAGGAAGCTAAGAAGTTGTCCCAAAATTTTAATGATATCTCTATCAACCATGTGTACCACAAAGCTAACAGACCTGCAGATATTCTTGCCAATTGGGGAGTTATCCATAAATATCTGTCCATTTGGAAAGAAATATTTCCCCAAGAAGTTTTAAATGCTACTAATAATGATTTGGTTTGAAATATGTGGTCACAGGTTTTGGTGGGTCAACTTCTCCAATGTTGACTCTACCCTTTTTAGCATGATGTGTTTCTTTGGTTCCAGTTCTTATGGTAGAATTTTTTTGATTAGCATGACTCTCTATCTTGCTATTAGTGTTGGCTTTTGGTTCTCTTGTTTCCCTTTTGTGAAGTATGCAATGTCCCAAGATAGGCCCTGTCAGTGGGTTTACCTCATGGTTGTCTTTTCCAAGCATGTCAAGTCCCTGAGTAGGTCTAGGCTGTGCAATTGGATGTTATCTAACAATGTCAATATGTGTCAAGTCTCGAGATGCTTAATTTTATGTCTTGTGAATTTTAAGATTCATTTTTTTAGTCATTTGGCACTCCCAATCCTTTCCCAACCCTATCATGTGTGAAGTCTATCCTGTGCCATGTCTATTTTTTCTAATGTTGGTTCCCTAAGGAGAATTATTATGTGGTCTACCAATCACACCAACTCAGCTTTCGAAAAGGGCATCTATGGTGCCAAAAATTTCTATATTTACATCCCTGGTCTGTGTCAGTCCATCATCATCTGGTTTTGTTCATCGTTGTGTGTCCTAGGTAGTAAGAAGCTTTTGTGGTCTTCCTTTCTCCTCAGTCTTGCCAACATGGCCTTGCTTGAGCCATCTACCCTTCAACTTGATCCCCTATCTCACACCTTTCTGGAAGCTCATGGTCTCATTCCATTTCTAAGCAAGTTCAAAGGAGTTGAGCAAGATATCACTGAAGCCTTCATCCACCTCAATTTAGGAGGTCAGCCTGACTTAAGAAATCAAGGGTTGATACCAATTAGAGCTCCCCTTACCATATTTTAGATGAAGATAGTGATGATCCTTGCATTACTACTCGCAACACAATCCATGTTACCATCATCAACAACATTATCAATGCCATGGATAAGATCAGGGAGACTCTTAAGGTGCTACTCCTGAACCATCCTAGAGATGCTCCTGCAAATGAAGATGTTACAGAGGTCTAGGTCTGGGTCTATTGAGTACTCTATTTGTTCTCATGTTGGGTCTCTCTATTTTTGGTCTTTTGATCCCCTGCGTGGGATTTTAATTATAGTCTATAGTGCCCCTGTGTGGGTCTTTTTGAGCACTGTGTTTATTTTTGTATAGGTGTCTATTATAGTTTTTATGGATATTTTGTGAGCTTCCCTTGTGTGGGTTTTTGTCATAGCTCCTTTATAGGTTTTTTAGGTAGTTACTTCTCTTAAGAAACCCCTGCGTGGGTATTGCTCGGACTATATTTTTGTTTATCTGACATCAATGTTCCATACAGCCTTCTCTGCTATTGTTTGGACCTTTTTGTTCAGGTTGTTGTTGGCCAATATGCAGGCTTGTGTTATCTTATGCTATTGGTTTAGCTACCAGTTTATGTACTTGGGTTTGGGGCCCATTTAAACCCCACACTTAATCATTTTTACCTACAAAAAAAAAGTATATTGGAAGAGCATAAATATGAGAGGATGCGAGGATAGATATACATTATGTTATGAAAAATTATTGGTGAAAATTTTAAGTATTCACATATTCATGCTTTCAAGAATAATATTAAGTAAAGTAAAAAAATAAATTGAACTTGGAAAGAAGTTAAATCTAGACAAATCCTAGAAAATAGATAAAGAATAGTACAATCCATTGAAACTTCCTCATATAAGTTAAAAATTATTCTCATGGAAAAAATGTAAAAATGTAAAAGGTAAAGGTAAAGTAGTTTTTAACATCCATGAGACCATAGGCCATATGAGATGACCCTTATAAGAATGTTATTTACCCAATACATGTTTATCCAACCAAACTCCAGTTATCGATGTATGGTGTACAACTCTACTCCTATCAAATTCAAACCTTGAACCTACTATTCAGATTTCCAAAGTCTTATGGTTAGGCCCACTCAAATTGTACAAAGCCTCTTAGTAATATTCATTTGAGAATAAAAACACTTGGAAATAAACATTTTATTATGTTACCCTTGTAAAAAAAAGTAAATTTCAAGACTTTGTGACTTTTATGAATAAGATAATTTAATAATAATGATACTCATGGTATTTCAAATTTAAATTTGGCCTATATTATCATCATTGCAAGCAAAGATATGTGGATATATATCTTAATATTTAATAGGGTAATAATGAGATCATTGTAGTTGTTGAATGTTTAATAATAGGTATACTCATGGTATTTCAAATTTAAATTTGGCCTATATTATCATCATTGCAAGTAAAGATATGTGGATAAGCATTTTAATATTTAATAGGGTCACAACAAGATCATTGTAGTTGTTGAACATTTATATTCCCACTACTTACAAACATTATAATGTGTGGAGGATGTTTGAACAATTATTAACCAGTTAATCAACCAAATATTAGTTTTTAAGTTGATATTTAAATGTCATTTGTATTTTATTGGATTAATAATATGCTAGATAAATTCAATTTTTATTAAACTAATTTGATTAAACTTTAAAAACTAATTAACATAAATCTTATGAATGAATCATTTACGTGGTCGAAATAAAAAATAAGAGAGGAGTTTATCTTTTGGTAATTATATGTATTCTTTGTAAGTTAGCATTTTTATTATATGGGTTTCTGTTGTAGTCCAGTTTATCATCTAGATAGTGCTAGAATTGTGATTATCATATCTGAGGATTTGAAGGCGAGCACCTGCTAATCACAACCCAGACTAAACATTGGAAGAATCAAATCACTTTGATTCAACCTATAGAGAAGGCTGGTATACCTTTTAAAATTAATGAATGTTGACTCTATTTAGATCAAATGGTAAAAGATTATGGATAAAAATGGTAGGGTTAGAATTATATGAATATAGAATGGAAGGATGAAGCTAACAACATAGACTTCCACATAGTATTGCTGATAAAATAGATTTCATAAGTAGTATTCGAGACTAACAACATTTAAAACTTATGCAGTTACAATACTAATGGCATTTGCATGCTTAAAAAATTATTTCAAACATCTAAAGCATTAATTATCCAAATTAATAGAATAAGATCAATGCCTTGATTAACAAAAATAGAATTCTCAAAAAGCATGTGTGCAGAACAGATTATCTCAATCTACTCTAAGTCAACTTTTCAAATTAATAGAATAGACTAACCATAGCAACAGAGAGGAGATAATTTCAAAGAATTGTATCAACCATCAACACAGACACAAGTTCAAGTTAAACATACCTTGTAATACTTCAATCATCAATTTGTAAAAAATACATAGTAGTGCAAGAAAACACTCTAGAGCCGACCATTTAAAAGGAGGTTGCTGCCTTTATTTATAGATTTTATAATCATATTTTTGTTGATATTTTTTAACCACTTTGTTGTTCATGGTGCCCACCAGCTATGTATTCTTGATTTTGTTACAAGTGTCTTCTCGTAGATCTCATCATCACCATCATCATCATCATCAGTGGCTCTTGCAAACAATCCCTATCCACTGATTTGCAACTGAATCTGATTCATTAGGAGGATTTGGATCGTAACTGCTTTGATTCGACTTCTATGACATCAGTTTTAAATTTCCCCTATTCTTTGGATTACACGTATAAAATTTCACCAAAAATCTTCAAGGGATGTGGAGGTTTAATATCTATTATTGATCTGACCATTAGATGGTTGTGGTTGAACATATTTAGTATTGCTTTATATTTATGTCATGGTAATGAAGAAAAAGGAGAATCACGACCTTTTGCTCCTTCATCACATTTTCTCTCTTCTACCCATTTTCCAGTGATCTACAATTATTTAGCACTTTTTCATTTTGTGCGCTCTCAACAAATAAGACTGAGAAACACATTTTTATACTGCTTTTCAGATTTGTGCGATAGATATGAAGTGGACAAGAAAGCACTGCTTGTTGAACTTTGTATGATCTAGATGATTTTGAAGTTTCTCTGTCTTGGGTACTTCTCAGCCCTTCTTTACTTTTAACTAACACCTGACACTTTTGTTTTACGCAAAGTTTTACAAGGAAACAAGAAAGTGTGAGTCATTTGACTTCTTTTTTTCTTCTTTTCAGTGCTTCTCACTTTTGGGCACTTTTCAGAACTTTTATTTTGTGCACTTAATATAAAGGTGGATGAGAAGTGCAGATCAGTTAACTTCTTCAAATTGGTCTCCTTTTAACGATTTCTTATTTTTTACCCTTGTGTGATGCTTTTCTATTTTTATACATCCTTCAAACTTATGCAATAAATACAAAGGGGGAAAAGAAGCATAATCTCACTTAGCTTCTTATTTTAAAACTGAATATGGCGCTTCTCTATCCTAGCCAATTTTTAGTGCTTTTACGTTCCTTCTTCATACTTAGTCAATTTTTTGCATAATTTTAGCTAAGCAGAGATGTAGCCATTTTTGGCCTAAATTATTGATGCCTCTTATGGAATCTTGCTCACAATATTTTAGAACTCAAAGCCTTATTCATTGGGTTTACATAGTCTAAGGGGATGAATGATTTATGGAATGAGGAAAAAATAAAAAGGGAAATGAGATGGAAATAACAATTTCAAAAGTGGTGAGAAAGTATGGTGGGGATGCATGGAGATGGATGAAGAAATGGAATGAGGGAAATGATGAAATGATATGAAGGGATATGAGTGGTGAACTAGACTCTAGCTACTAGCAACATCATGGCTCAAAAATTACTCCTTTGTGACTACCGACTTCTAGATCAAAGACACAATATCCAAAATTTGATGGTCATGAAGAAACTATTTATGAAACAAAAAGTATGATTTTCCTATGTCAAGAAGGACTTCCCTTATAGGTGGTTCTCTATTCCTTACAATGCCATATGCGTGAGGCCCTTTGCGGGTTCATATTTTATTCATTTCTCTAACTTTTGTCTTTCTAATGGATCTTTTTCCTTGGACTGATTACTCACCCTACCCTTCTTCTTCTTCTTCTTCTTCTTCAATATGAACTATCTCGACGTTAGGATTTTCAAAGACAATTTCTTGAACTTCATCTTCATCTTCCTCTTCCTCCTAGTCTTCTTCATCAGACCTATCTTCATCAAAACCATCTTCCTCACTTTCTTCCACACTAACATCTACTTCATCATTATCTTCTTCACTAAGTGATTGAGTTACATTACTTAGTGTGCTCGAAGCCTATTCCCAGGTCTTCTTTGGGATCCTTGGTATCAATAAGATGTTTCGATGGATCCTTTACAAGCTAGCCAACCTTTTGTGAGATGGCTCAAAACCACCATTACCAAGCTCATATATGACATCTTTTATATTCATTAAGCTCTTAATCAATTGGATTACTTGCTCTTGCTAGATTGGTTTAGGTTATATCTCTATTTCAAAGTTATCCTCCATGATGGATTCTAAAAAATCTACCAGCACTGTTTCTCTAATGAATTGACAATCCTCCCTGAAGTAATCAGGGAAACAAAGCAACCTAATGTGAGAAAGCTTGTTCGTAATTTTACTTATTTTATCTTCTAGTCTATCTAGCAATTGCAAACTCCTCAATAGTAACTTATTCTTGGCTAAAATATATTTGGCTATACTCTCTGTTGTGCACCACTGCATTTTTGACAATGAGTCTAGCCATGACTCTAGACCTAGTTTTTGCTAACCTAAAAAATTTTCTGTTGGGGCTACCTTATGTTGAAGCTTGTCATTCACCTTTCGAAGGGTATTTATTGCACTTTGTAGCTTCATATAAGAATATAAAAATTGGTCTAGCCTCTAATATTTTCGTCTTTATTTCTAACCACATTTCTCTTCGGGTTTGCTTTAGAGTATATTTTGAGAATCCAGTAGGTTTGGCATTTTTTGACAACAATTGCTATTGCAACCGATTATTTTGATCCATAAGAGCTGCTACCTAAGCTTGAAAACTTTTTGCTTGCTCCTTGAAATTGGTTATTTCTTGATATTTTTCTTGCCACTCCTTTATCTCTTCTCTAAGTGAGTTGGCCAAGCCTTCTTGTTCTCTGAGAGAAGCTTCCAACTACTGTACTCTTTGCTTTAGCTCATGGTTTTCCTCTCTTCTCATATCTCCTTACAATAAAATTATGTCATTGTGGGCCTTAGACATTACTAATTCATCAGCAGTTGGTAACTACATGATGTCTATAGTTTTCTCAACTATCTCATAGTCTTCCATGGTCATCTATTTTCTTGGTTTATTCTCCTTTGGAGTAGCAGTAATTTTTATCCTCTTTCTGGATACTAGATCTATTACTGCAGTTTTCCTCTTTTGTGTTGTATATTCTAAAGGTTTTTCTAGCTTTTCATTCCACCATGCTACTACATTGAAGGAAATTTACTCTATCCTTTGGTTTTGAGTGGTGATAGGATCAGTAGCCAGAGTAGATGTAGTGACTAAAGATGACACCAAATAGATAAGGATAAGGGGAGAAGCTAATATGGTGGGACCTTAGCATGAAGAAGTAGATATTAAAACTTCAGTTGATACTTGGGGGGAGTGGTATTGTTATTTATGGCCCCAATTACACCGTAGTTGAAGATGTAGAAGGGTTTTATGGTGGGAAAAGTGGGAGTGTAACCTCAATGGAAACTAATGGAGGTTGAATGGATGAAAGTGGAATGGATGTAATAACTTGAAATGGAACAGGAAGGGGAAATTTAACTAATTGAACTTGCCTTACATAATGGGAAGGAAGTGTCTCCTGGAAACTTATATGTGGAAGAGTATAAGAAGAATGGGTAGGAAAAATACATGAGTCCCTTGATGGATACTAATGCGTTACTTAGTTTTGACTTGATTTATCTATAACCAAAGCCTAAGTTTGTTCTAATTCTTGAGAAACTGGCTCTGTCTCTTCTCTTTCTTGCTCCTCTTCTTCCATTACCTGATCCATCCCAAAGGTAGTTGCTACATATTATGACATAGAAGGATCAACTGTTGATTTTCCCTCCTGAACTAGTTCTTGGTTCTTGGTTTGTGAAGTCATGAGTTGATATTGTTGTTGAGAGGGAGTAATATGTGTGAACTTTACCACATAAGTCCTAGACATGACTTGATCTTGGTCTCTTCTGTGTCTCGACTCTACATATCCTTTGATATATGCCCCTAGGGCTAACCATTTTGGTCTTTGTACCATCAGAATAGGTCCTACACTGCCTGACTCATTAGGGTCCAAACCTCCTCCTTGGTAACCCTACCTCTGCATTAGGTGGGTGCAAGTACATATGTTTGTAATTCACCTATTGGGGACTGGAAAGTGATTTGTTTTCCCTTTTTGGTAGGGATATTTTTAGTAGAGCTTTTCGTTCACATAGGGGAGTATGGAGGTGTTCAAATAGTGATTAGTTTCAACTTTGGCCTGTTGGCTTGGTTGTCATTCCTCATCACTCCTTGGCACATAAGCCTCTTGAAACTTAATGCCAAAAGCTTTGCAGTGCCATACCAAATTTTAGTGTGTGTATCATAATACTCTTCAAAAAATTTATCACTATTAGTAGGGAATATGGATTTTATGGTATTTGACTCTACTCGCATTCTCCATAATTCAAACAATTTTACATGATTTCAAGCTTTCGCTTTTACCAAAGCTTTAACATCATCCTCTATGTAAACATATGTCGGATCACATTTTGATCATAATCCACAACATGATCATAGAAGACTCTCCAGGGAGGAAATGCCTCCATATGTTTGACATACCACTCTAATTCTGACTTTTCATTATTGTTTCTAAAATTCTTGATGTGGGGTAGGAGAGTTCTCGTGAACATTTGAGTCTTAGCTTTTGGATCATTTATTTTTTTCAAAAATTTATTTTCTGGGTCATATATCCATCTGTGGGGAAGTTCCACCAATCCTAATTCTTACATGTATTTGGTGATGTTCTTATGTTATCATTTGCTAACAATAATATCACTCACCTTAAGGGGATAGGTGTAGGTGCCCTTCCTACCCTTGCCCGTTCTAAATATAATATTTCTAGTGATAATATTCTAAAGTGAACATTCACCTAGTTACATAGTGGTTCAAGACAAATAATTTCTTAATTAAAACCATGCACGCGAATAAATGTCCCTTCAGTCAGAATATACTATTCACCCTCTTCTTTGCCTTACTTTCTCAAAATATAAACTACCAATTAGGGTATTCTAGGTATTTGCTCTTTAATCATCTTCAGGGCTGGCCCTAGGAATTATTTGTTGAAATTATAATAGGACTTTTTTTTGCTCAACCCATTCATCTATGAATAGATGATGAGAGTAGTTCCATTAGGGCTTGTTATATTTACTACAATGAATGGCAATTATTTGTGGTTAAAATAAAGGAAAAGCCAAGCCAAATGGGAACAATATTTGAAATATGCTCCTTTGTTTTCTTTGATTCTGATTAGGATTTCTTGAGATATGCCTATTAAGTATTGCAGCCAATTAAAGAATATTGGATGATTGTTGTACCCAAAGGATTCATAATTCTTAGGGTTAGAAATGTAGTGAGTCGTGGCTATCTACCAATTGTATACTTACCTATCAGAGGGTAACCCAAATATCACAACCAAAATTGAGTAAATATTTGCATATTTAAATTATTCTATCTTAATTGGGGTTTATGGTAAGGTACTACCACTCAATTTTTTATCTATCTGGTCTGATACCCAATTAAGGAAATTCTTTCCCCCCTCAGCATGCTTGCTAAGCACATAGTATTGAGCCTAAGACCTTGTAGAAAATGGTTTGGCTTTTATGTCTGGTTTTATCACTAGGGAAAATAATTATTTAAGGACTTAACCTTGAAGTGAATTAGGGTTCTACCTTCGATGCTCTACAACATATTATGCTTACGATTATAATTTTCTATGATTGCTTGAATGAGCTTGGGGCATGGATGCACAAAATCACACATATAAAAGTATAAAAATGAACTTACCGCTATTGCCCTTTAACATGAAATCGATATACCTTTAACAAATATTTTCTCTACTTCTATCCTCATCTAGGATTTCTCCTTGTGAGTGGTGATAGTATTAGCAATCTTGTATGTATTATCTTGGAAATGACTACTCATTCAGGTTTCCTCGATAGAGGTCTTCTTCATAGAAGTAGATGATGAATCCATGGCTCTAGACTGAAGTTGATTATTTATTTTTGAAGGGGAAAATTTGTTCTCTCAATCGTTCTGCATAAAATCACTCTCACTTTCTTGTTGCATGCTCTCAGAATTCAAATTACATAGTAAGATCTAATTATTCTAAGTAGCATAGAACATATATTCATTTTGGAGTGTGTGATTTAAATTAGGTGGTTAAAATATTCATCTGCATGCGAAACTACATAAATACCAATTATTTCCATGATTGGATTATATTTGAGGTTGATAGCATAAGTCTGACACGTGTGCACATTTCTTATTATTCTTCAAAAAATGATGTGTCGGGTCTACTTTGAATTGAGTGTCTCACATTTATTTTGAATCTTTTATAGATTAATTGTAATATTCCTTGGGTACCTCTTTTCTCATCTACACAGCTAAACTTTCTTTTCTTGAAATGAGGTGGCACCACTATGAGCCACGTATCACAATTGATTTACAAGTAGGTTTGGTATTTGCGGCTTGTGAGGAAACTGGCCATAGTGGAGCATATTTTGTTGTTTAGTCACTCTTGTGAAAATAAAAATATTTACAAGATATGATACATATAATACACAAAAAGTAGCTCGCTACTTGATATACAACTTGAGATGATATCCATTCACCAAGATGGGTAGCACCTCTCCTTCTTGATTTTTGATATGGAAAGCATTTTTCTATTTGACTAATTCTATTTGGAAAGGACCCTCCCAGAATGACTCAAACTTCTCATGTTTGCCTGGCTTGGACTTATCTACATTCTATTTTAGAACTGAATCACTAACTTTAAACTTTTTGAATACGGTCTTCTTGTAGAACCATCCTTTTGTTTGTGACAAGTGCCTTTGGAACCTCTTATAAGATTCATCTCTCTATTCTTCTAATTGTAATAGTTGAATAAGTCTTTCATTTATAGGATCTCCTTTATCATAATCATTATCGTTGACATATTTCAAAGCTGGTAACTATAGATGGACTGGTAACACAACTTCTTTTCCATATACAAGAGTGTAAGGAGATGTGCCTATGGATTTCTTCATTGTGATTCGATCTACCCATAGTATCTAGTTTATACATAAATACCAAGACCTTTTATTATCTTCTAGAGATATTTTAAGCATTCTAAGAATATTTTTGTTGCTTGATTCTACTAAGCCATTTCCCTTTGGGTAGTAATTGGAAGAATTTTAAAAATAATTGCCATATCTACTAGTAAAATCTATATACTTTTTTTTTTTTTTGGAAAACATCCCAAAAGGGATGCCACTTTCGGGTAAGACCCAAGGAGGCAGGGGTATCCATTCCGCCAAAAATGCCTAGGACTCGAACCTGGCCTACCACCTTTGACATGCTCAAGGAGCAAAAAAACACACAAAACCAATTTAAAAATAAGTAAATAACAACAAAATTAATAAAATAAAATAAAAAGCATGCTCCTTGAGTGTGTCAAAAAAAAAATCACAACCAAACACACACAATAAGATAAAATAAACCACAACACAAACCATATAGAAAAACACAAGAACCACATAACAAAACACAAACAAGACAAAAACAACAGAACACTACAAAGACATAACCCAAAAAAAACATGAAAAATAAACACAACCAAAACCTAAAAAATTTAAAAAAATAAAAATAAAAAACAACCAACAACAGACAATCAAAAAACATAGAACACACTCACACATAAAAACATGAAATAACACAAACAAAGAGAAACCCATGAACAAGAACGAAAAAAACACAAGAACAATAACAAAAAACATTAAAAAAAAACAAAACAAAACAAAACAACAAAAACACATGAACAATAAAAAACAACACAAAGAACACAAAAAAAAAACAAAACAAAAGAACCCACCCACCTTAAAAAACTAAACAAAAAAATAAAAAAGAAAAAAAAATTGAACATAACAATGACCTATATAGACCAGAAGACTATTAAGGCAAGAATTAACAGAGGAAACAAAATAAAGAATAGAATGAGCTAGGGAACTAAAAGAAACTGAATGAACCAAAGAGAAGCAAAAAAAAAACAAGAAGAAACTAGGTACCTTCATAATTGGAGCCATCCAAAGAAATGATAGAAAGAGGAGCTTACCTAATTTGAGAATCCCAACAAATAGGAGGGTGGCCATAACAAGTAAGATCACCTTTGTCCAAAGTCCAATTAGCTAAAGCATCAACACTCTTATTTTGATCTCTGACCACATGATTGTAATCAACTTTCAAAAATCCCATCTGGATTAATTGATTCTTCTCAATAATTCTTTTTATTCTCCAATCCACCTTATGATTCTTAGAAGAAGTCTTCAAGAGATTAATCATAAGTTGAGAGTCAGACTCAACTAACTCCTTTTCCCATCCAACCTTAGTAGCCTTTTGAAGTCCTCTGAGGATACCATACCACTCAATAAGGTTATTGGAAAGAATACCCAAATTCTTAGCAAAAGTAAAAACCAGGGAGCCATATGAAAGTCTGCCAATTTCTCCCACACTGGCTTTTCCAGGGTTCCCTCTAGAGGCTCCATAAGTATTGAATTTTCCAAAATCCTTAGGAGGAGGTTGCCAATTTCTAGTCCTATCCATATTACTAATACTCACATTCCCTTTAAGTTGGTTGCCCTTAGAATATTTAATCTTCAATATTTGCATCACTTGATACCATCTTTGGTGGGATTTTTGGGGGTGATTAAGGAGTTGATGGAATGATTCAACTAAGTTTGCTATGGTATTTTGCCAAATATAGTGAATATCCTTCGTATATTGATTAAAATTTTGACTGTTCCTTTCATTCCAAATACTCCAAAGAAGAATGGTAGAACCTATCCAAACTAACTGCCTAATAAAATGATCAACACCCTCTTGATTAGGCCAATGCCTCAAAAGCTGTTCAAAAGTAAAAAAATCGGACCACTGCAAGCCAAGTAAAGTGGCAATTCTCCTCCATAGTTTAGAGGCTAAAGTACACTCAATAAAAATATGGTTGAGATTTTCTACATTCTCTTCACACATTTCACATCTAAAATGGCCATGAAAACCATGCTTCATAAGATGCTCACCAAGTAAGCACCCTGCGATGAAATAAAAGCCAAGTAAATAACCTCACCTTAGGCCAAAGCTTTTGATCCCACAATTGAACCAGTAGGCACCCTGCGATGCAATATACTTGGACCTTATAAAAGTTGAACCATTATCACTTACTAGAGCTTTAGGAATACCAAACTTGGTGATCAGAGTTTCAAGAAATTCAAGCACCACATCTTGATCACATCTCTTGGTAGGTATTGCCTCAACCCATCTAGTAAAATAATTTGTGGCAGTCAAAATATATCTATGACCTACTAAAGAATTAGGATTGATTTCACCCACAACTTTGATACTACATATCCCAAAAACTTTTCTTCATGGACTGCAAAGATGGATTTCTTAGGATTTAGTGATATGCCAAATTCCCTGCATTTTTGGAAAACTTGTTCTAAATGATAAATATGATCTTGTTTCTCATGTGAAAATATAGTCATATCATCTAAATATATTAAAATTATTTTATTAATAAGCTTTCCAAAAGCATAATCCATTACCCTCTGAAAAGTGGCACCAGCATTTGATAGACCGAATGGCATTCTTTGATAGGAAAATGTGCCCCACTTGGTTGTAAATGTAGTCTTATATTGATCTTCATTCTTGACCCAAATCTAGTTGTATCTAGAGAAACCATCCAATAAAGAGAACCTCTCTGCCCCTGCTACCATTTGTAAAATTTGATCTATCTGTGGCAAGGGGTAGTGATCTTTCAGAGAAGCTTGATTGAGATTTCTAAAATCTACACAGAGATGAATGTCTCCATTTTTCTTTCTTACCGAGACCATATTGGCCACCCAAGTTGAGTGCTTGACTGGGTAAATTATCTTAGCTTTTAATAGCTTAAGCAATTATTATTTCATGACTACTTCAATCTTGGGATTTACTGGTCTTTGTTTCTATCTGAATGGCTTAGCACCTGGTACTAACTCAATAGTATGTTGAATTATGTTTTTATCATATACCTTTAGGTCATCGTAAGTCTAGGCTATTATGTCTTGGTACTTGTGGCATAAAGCTCTAAAACTTTCAGCCTCTTCTACTATGCATTGGATACCAAACTTCAGCTTTTCTCCATTTTGCATCTCAATTTCTTTGTAGATTTGGTCATCGACTTTCATTTGTTTTAATCTCTTTCCATCCTCATTATCAAACAAGCTTTCTAAAGTAATCAGACCTTTGGGTATGTGGTTTTTCTTTAGCTGAATAATCTCTCTTTGATCAATTTCTTGAGCAAGCTCACATTGAGAAAAAGCACAATCTGCTTCCTTGATCAAAAAATTGACAATCTGCTCATCACTTTCAAAGACTTGCTAGTAAATCTATTTGTCAGGCACTGATGGTCTAAAAACTAGTTTAACTCTCTTATTTTTAGGAGATCCATAATCTACAATGAGAGAAAAATTAGCTCCTTTAACAACCAATGCGTCTGCCAAAGAATTTTGCTATCTAGGAATGATGCATAGATTTAAAGCATCAAAGGATTCCATCAGGTCCCATACTCTATTTCTGTAAGCCTTCAGATAATGGTGCTTACTATTGTACTTTTTTATGACTTGATTGACAATGAGTTTTGAGTCACCATAAATATCTAACATTTTGATGCCCATTTTTTTGCTTGCATTAATCCTAGGCAAAGAGCTTCATACTCTACGATGTTATTCATGCAAGACCAAGCAAGTTTGAAAGAAAATATTTTCACTCCTTCGGATGGAGATTTTAAAACTACACCTGCTCTAACTCCATTTTTGCATCTTGCTCCATCAAAATACATTGTCCAAATCTTGAATTCTCTCGATGATTGGTTGGAAATCATAGGAATTTTCTTTTCTATTTTAGATGTTATATTGTATGTTCCTAATCTTATTTCTAGTAGGTCTTGAGTATTTTGGAAAGGTAGTTGATCATCAACCTCCAAATCCTCCAAGAGTTCTACTAGTTCTGGTTCTTCCATAACTAAGTGATTGTACATCTCTTCTTCTATTTTCTCAATATGGTAAGTGACTGGCTTTTCAAGAATCAGTCTTATTCTTCTTCCCTTATATGGTATCATCATACCAAAGTAATCCAAATACATGTAACCTCCCATATTGGCAGTAAATTCTCTAGAAAGACATAGTCCAAAGTAGGGATCAAGATCAACCACTATGATTTCTTGCACAATAGTGACCTCAAGAGCTCTATGCAATTTCATTAGTACATCTTTCACTACTCCCACAGTCTTCACTAGGGTACCATCCAGCTACAAGACTCCTTGACAAGAGTGGGTATATTCCATACCCATTTCATCACAAACAAATTTAGGCATTACAATAGTAGATGCTCCAGAGTCAATCATACAATTATGGACTATCCATCCCTCCATCCTTAAAGAAATATAGAATGGGGGAGGTTTATTTTTTAGTGTAGCAAGAGACATTTTTTCTTGATCTTGAGGTTGGTTAAGAATAGTGGCCATCTCTTTCCCTTGGGATTTCTTGTTAAGAGAAGCTTTCAACAAATCAATCTGACCAGGGAGGAAAAGAGTATCATAGAGACTTGCTCTTGATGGAATCTTTTTAAGTTCCTCCACAATGTTAAATTTGGGCTTCTCCAAAGAATTTCTCTCTTCCCTTTTGTCCACTTCTCCAAATATCCTCCTATACTGTTGTGTAACTTTGATTCTCTATCTTTTAGTAATAGAAGGGAACTACAACTTCTCCCTCACTTCTTCTTGAGAACCTGATTGTTATTTATCCTTGTAGCTCAACTTTGGTGCATTTTTACTTTTCTCTTGCCTTTGAGGCATCAATTTTGTGGTAGCCTAAGGAATAGGGAATTTATCCTTGTTTGGCAAAGGGTGATCCTTCTTATTTTGAGAAGGGATTTAAAATGATCCCAATTTTTGTGAATCGACTTGTATTGGTTTCTTTCCAGATCTAGTCAATACTACGATAGGCTCTAGTTCAAAAAATCTAAGCTCATTCTCTTTTTGTTCACCTTGCCACAACATATTGACTCTTCCTTTATCATTTCTTTATGCCTTCTCCATATCTTATTGGATGTGATGTCGATACATATAATAGGATTCAGGGTCGTGTGGATGATTGTAGACCAAACACCAAACATTAACTAGATTTGTCTCAAGACTTGAATCATATTCTTCTTGATTAGTGTTGATCCTTGGTCCTACATTGTTGCTTGAACTAGGATTTTGATATTTATTGATGTAGGAAAATCTCCTCTACTGAGATCTTTCAACTTCTCTCTTTTCTATAGCATTGACCTTGTTGCTGATAGTTTTTAAAGAGTTTTGGATATCAAGAAGCATTGAGGATTCCTGGGATGGTTGTGATGGAAGAGGAGGAAAAGGAACAACGATGGGCAATTTAGGAGGTGGATTGGCCATAGGAATATGAGTTGTAAGAGACATAGGATTCATGGCGAGAAAGGATGAAGTTGAGGGTTGTTGTGTGATTTTAGGAGTGTATGGAGTAACATGCTTGGAGGGTAATATTCCTACTAAAATTAAGATATCTTCAGCATGAACCACTATTTGATAAACATTTGGGAATGTGGTGATCCAGATTGCTAAGTTTGCAAGCCAATATCTGGTCCTAAAGCTCTGATGTAATATTTATAATCCAAGGGAGAAGCTGGTCTGAACTCGTTGAGAATTCTCTTCCAAGTTCTCCTAAATCTGAGATTGAAATTAGAAACCGATTCTTTAGGATGCCTTTGAATGACTGTAAACTGAGTTAAGAGTGAGAATGGATCTATAGATTCATTAAAATCTTCTACAAAGGGACCCACCAAGTCAAACCAATTTTTGATGGAACCATTTTCTAAGGTTCTGAACCAATGTAATATTTTACCTCTGAAGGAAAGAACCAACAAATTTACAATGACATCTTCATGCTTGATGTTGTGAATGACTACCATTGATAGCACATCTTGAAAATGTTCGTATGTTGTCCTCCTAGTACCATCATAGGTAGGAATAGCTTTAATAGCAGCTTGAGGTATATCATGTGAAGCTTGAAACGACAATGGAGTTGGAGCGTTCCAATATGGATAATTATGCTAAAATTCATCCTATTCTTTGGCCATGTCTGCTTGAATATCAGAATAATATAAATAAGAGGATGATGTTGGGGTTTCTTCTATGGAAGTTTCAGAAGAAGGGTATCTTGGATACCTAGATTTTGAGAATAGTTCATAGAAATTGGTAGGTTGATCACCTTTCTTAGTTGCACTTCTAGTAAACATGAAAATATAAAGGTTAGGACTAAGGTCTTACTAGATCTTATTCTTAGGGAGTCACCAAGTGAATTTACTTTCTTCGCACATGAGGTCAAAACAATTCACTAAATTTTGATTCCTCTGGGTAAAACATAATAGATATGTATAGTGGGATCGTCCCATCGGGTGTGCCAAAAATTATTGTAGTCTAGTTTGTCATCTAGCCAATGCTAGAACTGTGATTATCATCTCTAAGAATTTGAAGGTGAGCACCCACTAATCACAACCCAGACTAAACATTGGAAGAATCAAATCACTTTGATTCAACCTCTAGAGAAGGTTGGTATACCTTGTCAACTTAATGAATGTTGACTCTATTTAGCTCAAATAGTAAAATATTATGGATAAAAATGGTAGGGTTAGAAATGTATGAATATAGAATGGATGGATGAAGCTAACAACATAGACATCCACATAGTATCTCTAACAAAATAGATTTCAAAAGCAATATTCGAGACTAACAACATTCAAAACTTATGCAGTTACAGTACTAATGGTGTTTGCATACTCACAAAATTATTCCAAACATCTAAAGCATTAATTATCCAAGTTAATAGAAAAATATCAATACCTTGATTAACAAAAATAGAATTCTCAAAAAGCATGTGTGCAAAACCGATTATCTCAATCTACTCTAAGTCAGCTTTTCAAATTAACAGAATAGACTAACCATAGCAGCAGAGAAGAGATAATTTCTAAGAATTATATCCACCATTCAACACAAGTACAAGTTTGAGGTAAACATCCCTTGTAATGCTTCATTCATCAATTTGCAAAAAAATACATAGTAGTGCAAGCAAACACTCTAGAGCTAACCATTTGGAAGGAGGTTGTTGCCTTTATTTATAGATGTAATCAAATAATACAACACCGAATAACGAAATAAAGAACAAACAAATGCACAATAAACTTGATTTTTGTATTGATCTTTGAATGGAGCCTTGATCTCTGTTTACAATGCTTTTCTCCGAATGCACAAGGGTATGATTACAATATTGTTTGCTCTCAGATTACAATGGATGGAAATAGGAATAAATACCTCTTTTTTCAAAATACATGTGATGCTAGTGTCTTTAGTCTTCTTTGCTACAACCAAGTGGTGAGTGGGCTTGTGTATCGTGTGATGGACCACTTCAGCTTCAACAACCGCTTCAAATACCTATTTTTTGCACACAAATAGATCAAACAAGGGTTTTAGTAGCACCTACGGATATGATTGAAAATCAAAATGTGAATCAAACCCTCAAATAAATACATAGAAAACATAGAAAGATAAATTTAAATGCCTTGATGAATAGAAATGAAACAAAAATACCTTACAAATCTGATCTGTGCTTTACATTTTTGGTATATTTTGTATGATCGCAGGGCATGCAGTTCTAACTAGTTAATCGTGAACAGTATGGTTAGACAACCATGGACTGTGTGGTTGTGTGTTTGCGTAACTATGGACTGGGCATTTGAGGTCAAACGTAGAATATTTTGAAAATGCACTTTGAGACATCGGATCCCAAATCTTCCTTAGGATGCATGTGATATACTAGTGTGATTATGACTGTATGACAGTGTATATTTTTGACCTCCTTTTTTTGATGGGGTGACGCTTATTTTATAGACAAGTTCAGGGCTTTGGAGGGAGTTAGAGTGAGTCACTTAGAGTGCCTCACTTAACTAGGGTGATGTGGCTTGATGAGTGAGTGCAACTAGGGTGATGTACCCAATGAGTGAGTGCAACTGGGGTGATGTACCCAATGAGTGAGTGCAACTGGGGTGATGTTCCCAATGAGTGAGTGCAACTGGGGTGATGTGCTCAGTGAGTGAGTACAACTAGGGTTATGTGCCCAATGAGTGAGTGCAACTAGGGTGATGTGGTTTGATGAGTGAGTGCAAGTGGAGTGAAATGTGGAAGATGTCCTATGTGAAGGGACAAGGGTGACATGAGTGTGTGAGATGTGGCATGGTGATGGGTAGTGGTGACTAGGACACATGTCCCATGGGGAGACAAGATATCCTAGGTGGATTTTCTAGATTTAATAAAAATCTAGAAAATATAATTATGTGCAGGATTTCATATGCCTAAGTTTTAACTTAGGCATATATATTTTATTATGCAAATTTGTGTGGTGGGATGCAAATGGTGTTTTGTGGATGCCTAGGTTTTGGTGTCTACAGATGCCCCTTTTTGTACTACATTGTGTGAAAACATGATGCGGTGCAAAAACCAATGACACCTATCTTTATTGGATGGATGGAATCAAATATTCTCGATGCATAAGAATGAATGATTTTTGAAAATTTTGGTTTGTTTGCTTACCCCCTCAATTGGCGAATGGGTGAAGGATGAAACCCATGAGCCAATTGACCAAATTTTGATGATGAAAGGAGGTGGATGATTGATGATGTGATTTGTGGATTCAAATGTATGATATTTTGATCAACTTGATACCCCAAGTGTGGGATTGTCCGTGTTGTTTCAAATTTACCTTTGGTTTCAATGATGTGCAAAATGTTGTGGTAAAACCATTAACCATATTTGTGAGTTCTAGGTCCTTGCTACTGTTAGTTGCTCCTATGCGTCGGAACCAACACATGGAAAATTTGATACTCAAGTGATTTATGATTATACAAAATGTTGATTTGATTTTTTTCCGCTTTTATACCTAACAAAAAGGTCTTAAGGATAACCTTATGTAAATTTGATCGAAGACAGCCAAGCTCAAATATTGAGGGACCTAGTTGATTTAAATACCTCATGTGATGTTGTTTTATGTGTTTGAGTAAGTGGCATTATTATGAGCCATCCATCCGACTGGATTGCATGGATTTCCAATCGCTACAAATGCTAGGTATGTAGGGTACTTCACTAAATATGAGGCTCGCTTTATGTTGATAAAACTGTTCATGTTTTTGAGGATTTTGTGGGATAGTTTATTGTGTTGTTTTTTATTTTATTTTATTTTTCAAAATTTATGTGCTTTGCGTTTAGGTTTATCTACAACTACGTGGTGCATGGGTTGCGTAGTTATGCATACCTACAGAAATATCGGGTGCACAATTTGGGCCACAAAATTCGACTATATATAGATGACCTGGAAGATTATTATTCATTCTTGCAGTTAACTGACTATTGAGCTAGGAGCAGTAAGAGTGATGGAGGCAGAAGGTGAGTCTAGCAAAGCGGGTGGCTGGGTGGAGGGTGGAGGCTTGGTTGGAGCAGAAGGTGGAGTCCATTATGTGAAGGTAGGTTTTCAAATCCTTTTGCTTATATTATTGTGTGTTTTTGTTCTTTTCTTGTTGTTTTTTGTTTTGCAACCACTAAGAGGGGCTGGAGAAAAAAAATGTTTTTGTTTTTTTTTTTTTTGCAATCACTAAGAGGGGCTTGAAAAAGAATTTTTTTTTTTTGCTAATGATAAGGGAGGAGGCGAATATTTTTTTTAAAAGTGCATGTGATCTATTTCCGTGTCATTATTTTTTTTTTGAAAAATGCATGTTGAAAGAAAATATTTTGTTGCTTTTGTTTTTTTTTAAATGCATGTGGAAAGAAAATATTTTTGTTGTTTCTATTTTTTTTTTTGAAAAATGCATGTGGAAAAAAATATTTTTGTTGTTTTTGTTTTTTTGGTTTAAATGCATGAAATATGTTTTTGTTTTTTTTGTTCACTGATTTTGATTTTGCTTTGCTTTGCAGGTGAATTTTATCACGGCTTGACACAGATGACCTTGTGTCCTTTATGATGTGTGGAAGGCACTCACAACTAACGATTGGAAGCTTCTAGAGGAGGTAAATTTGGTTGTATGTGGGCAGATGAAGACCGTCAGGGTGAATGAGGAGTATTTGTCTACCCTTGTGGAGATATGCGACCCTGATAGGGGATCATTTCAGCTTCCAATAAGGGAGTTGATTATTACCTTGTAGGATGTTTACCACATCTTCCACATTCCTATCGAAGGTGCACCAGTCTAGGTGGGCTATAGTAATGAGGAGGTCCTGAGGCCTATATATGGGGATGAGTGGGACATGGATTGTAGCAAGGGAGGTATCTCTTACATTTAGCTCTTTTAGGATCAAAATATAGGTACGTTGTAGATATTTATCATGCACATTGTAGACAATATGTTGTTGAATATCATGGGGTTGAGGTTCCCTTGGAACTAGGTAGAGCCGGTGCTACATCTGATAGTTGAGCCATAGGTTTATGCTTGGAATCTTACTCTTCTCTGTTAGTTGTACATTGAGTTTTATGATATGAAGAGGTAGGAGTGAAAGGGACTCTGATATAGTTTGATGCTTTAGTTGTGGGTATGGGAGCACATCCATATAGCTCAGCCAGAGGGTCTGTCGTGTGAGCGGGACCACTCATTACCTTGTGCTCTTTGTTGGTAGACTAACGAAGAAAAATCACCAAGTCATCCTGATCATATAACACAAGAGTATCGAGACATGGTTGGTGTGATGATTGGCATTGATATCTATTGGAGATCTTGGTGAGGTCTCGCTTGGGATGATGATTTAGCATAGCTTCAGTGGGTGAGGCAAGGTAGGTGGTTTTTTGGCATCCATGTGTGAGATATGGAATTCATCTAGTTCTCTCATGTGAAGAGGTAGTTTGGGTTGGTGCAGGGAGTTCTAGAAGCTCTCAGGATGTACAGTCGATGGGGCAATGAGCTCTGTATTCTAGTGGCTCTTAACTTCTAGGCAATTGATGATGTAGCAAATGATGTAATAGTGGATTTCCCTAATGTAGATGATGTAGGGATGACTATGGACTATGATGCTTGGTTTACAGAATAGCCTCCATGGAGGTCAAGCTAGGTGGTGTATGATAGGACCAGTGGGTAGGTTTTGCAATGATCGAAATGCCACTGACGTAGTGGCAGCAAGAGGAGATTTGGATTGGATATGCCACCTACAATAATTGGGGTCGAGAGAGATGGAGATTATGGTGCTGGGGGTGATGGGGATGATGGGGGTGATGGGGATGATGGAGACCAGGATGTCCCTCTACACCACACTGAGGAGTGGGGGATTCTTCAGACTTAATGGGATAACTTGGATAAGACTGTGAATTCTTGTGATGTAGAGATCATGAGGCTACAATATGATATCACTCAGCTACAAAGGGAGAATTATGGGCTACGAAGAGATATTGGTGAGCTACAAAGCAGATCTGGTGGAGGTGATGATGCTGCTACTATTATGACTCTTTGTGTTGAGGTATCTCAGTGAGCATCTTGTCAGACTGTAAATTTGATAGCTACTCAAAGGTAAACTACTTACATTACTATGCTCGAAGATGCTTTAGATCGATGTAATATTCCACTACATGTTCCTCTTATTTCATCAGTGTTAGGCTCCAATATGCAAAGTGAGTCTAGGCGTAGTGGTTCGTGGCCCTAGTATTTTGGCTCCCATGCTCCATTTGATTCATCGACATCAACTCAAGGGCCTTGTAGGGGGAATGGTGGTGCTAGGTAGTAGTGCTTTATTACTTCTTTTTGTATTTTCATTTTTGCTTACGAGCCTTAGTGCTCTGATGTATACAATCTTAAGCAATTTTGTATTTATGCAGTTCAAACATATATATACATGGCTTTATTGTGATCATTTTTTATGTTGCACTTTTTATTTTATTTTGTGTATGGATGTAATGAAATGTTGTAGTGATAGATGGAATGAATGGTGGATGGTATGTTCTACTGATCAATTGTACTATTTAGATTTTTGCTTGATCAACTTTATCTTTGTTGCTTAATCAAGGTTATTGATATATGGTACTGACACAAATTATGAGATGTAATAATGGAAATGATATGGTACGGTTTGGATAAATATGTAGGTTTATTTTACAAAGACTCAAACATCCTAGTGGTCTCAAACAAACTTATCTAGGATCTTACAAATCTTCATGATGCAAAAGTTATCCTAGTGGTTTCAAATTTCTCCAAGACCAACTGTGTGTGTGAATGAATGTTAATTTCTCATTATGAGTAAGGTCAAAATGATCAATTGTAACTTATCCCAATAAGCTATCTCATCCATGAGAATCCATAGGTATTTATAAAAGGTCGCTAATGTCACATACATGGCACCGTGTGTAATGATTCCTCATTTCTATGCGGGATTCATTCAGCCCATTATTTTAATGAGGATCACCCTATGATTTTTGAGACACTAAGAGTTCTAGGGATTCAATTTTTTTTTCCTTCTTTTATTGCATTGAATTTTTGGAATTTTATTTCTGATTTTGCTCATATTTGAAATGGAGCAACATGCATTTTTGGATACTTGCTCATTTCTTAGGAAGAGCAAGGGGATTTTATTGCTTCTTTTTTTTTGAAATCTTTGGGATGCTTGTTTGTTTTGAAGAAGAGCAAGGGAATATTTATTAATTTAGGGTGCTTTTCGGGATACTTGCTCGCTTTGAGGAAGAGCAAGGGATTTTCTTATTTTTTATTTTTTTTTTCTTTTGGGATATGAGCTCGCTTTGAGGTAGAGCAAGGGATTTTTTTTGGGAGGGGAATGAAGGTGGAGCTTGTCCTTTTGTCAACTCTGTATCATTATTGACCATACACATAATTGGATGAATAAGAAAAACCTTTCACTTTATGGCAATAGTAACTCATGACTTTATCATCCCTAAGCTTCATAATATTTTAATGTGTTTTGATGTGTGTGGTCTAAGAGAAAATTGTATTGACCAGGAACAACTTATTACCTCTAAAGATTGTTTGACTATGAATTGAGGTTTTTTTTAAACACTAAGAGTGTTTTAGTGATTGAAAATATTTGGAATATGTTTATTGATTGATGTGGTATGTAATATTTTGTGATACCTTCATTGCAAGCTTTTGAAGATTAAAAGGTGCACACAAGATAGTCAATGGTTGCATAAACATTATTACTAACAATTATACGGTATTTATCCTACTTTATGTAAACTTATTAATTATCAAAAGATTGAAAATTAGTGCTAGATGGATTAATGAGTTGTTTGATGTAAGGTACCCCTGATTAAGGCAACAAGACACGATAGACTAGCGATCATCTAAATAAATTTTTCTCTATATGATAAAAAAGGTGTTGCCCCAGTTGGCATTATGATGCTTGTTCAATAAGACCATAGTACCAAGGAGAGTTGTGTATGCCAATATCTATGATTTTCTTTGACAAGTTTCTTGAGAATGGCTATCATGATCTTGTTGGTCACTTCAGCTTGTCCATTTGCTTTTGGGTAATAAGGAGTCGAGAAATTGTGTTGGATGTTGTATTTTTTTCATAAGGCTCAAACATCCTTATTTTTAAAATACTTACCATTGTTAGAAATGATTTTTACGGAATTCCAAAATGATAGATAATATGTTGGAGTATAAACTCCGCTATTTGAGGTCCAGTTGTAGTGGTCATTGGAATTGCTTTGATCCATTTAGTGAAGTATTCAGTGGCAGTTATAATGAACTTATGTTATCCCGAAGAGGCAAGTGAAATATTGTCAATCAAATATAGGCCCCATTATGAAAAGGGCCAAAGGCTTTGAATGGGTTGTAATTATTGCGATGGTACCTGAGTCAAGTTCGCGTGATGACATTTTTTATATTTCTTAACATATTGACAACAATCACTTTCCATGGTGGGCCAATAATAACCCATGTGCAAAATATTATTTGCAATGGCCATTCCACTAAAGTGGCCACCACAAGTACCATTATGGGCTTCATTTATAGCTCATTGTGCTTCTATGAGATCTAGACATTGAAGTAGGACTCCATCATAGCCACATATATACAACATGTCCCCCAAGAGAGTGTAACAATCTACTTTTTTTTTGAACATTCTTTTTGCAGTTCACATAAATTATAATGGGAGGGTCTCAAACTTGAGAAAGTCTCTAATTTCATCAAAATAAGAATTGTATGGTTTTGCATTGACCAAACAAACATTCTTCTCACCTTCATATTATGCTTGTTTTATTGAATACTTGGACACTGTTATGATGATAAGTGGTTGGACTTATCCATATTCGTTCTTAGGAATCAAGGATCCCAAATAAGACATTGCATCCACAAATATATTAGTCAAATGAGATAAGTTGTCAATCTCATACCAGTCAAATTTTGCTAGCAACTTCATTGCTACTTCATGATATTATTTCAAGACTGGTTCTTTGCATTGGTAAGTTCCTTTCACTTGACAAACAATAAGTTGAGAGTCACCAAATATGGTTTTTCCCTTTAATACCCATAGTTGTTGTTGATTGAAGCTCCAATATTAGGGCTTCGTATTCTACATTGTTATTTGTGCATGGAAAGTCGAATCTGAATGATAAAGGAATTGGAATTCCTTTGGGTGTATAAAATACTACTCTAGCATGGTGATGGGTAGTGGTGACTAGGACACATGTCCCATGAGGAAACAAGATATCAAGGTTATGCACAGTGGTGAAAAATCACAAATTGGGAAAATATTAGGATTTCCAAAATTGGAAATTGGTGAATATGAGGACCCTCGATGTGGGCCTATTCGCCTAAGATTTTTAGGACCAATTTATTCTTAGGGTCAATTTACCATAATATATATCCAAACATAGGTATATTTGTACTCGTTGGAAAGTGATTTTTGAGCCTGATCTAATGGTGGTATTTTTATAAAGTTATAAGGTGATTTAGTAGGTCAAAATTTACCCCAAATATGACCTTACTTTTTAGGGATTCAAATGCCCCAAATTTTGGTGTGGAGATGATTAATTTGATTTGCTTAGGATTTGCCTTGATTCAATTAGGATTCCCCATTTTTTCCAAGTACATTTTGAGTCCAACCCCTTATGCATAACCCTACAGGATATCCTAGGTGGATTTTCTAGATTTAATAAAAATCTAGAAAATATAATTATGTGCAGGATTTCATATGCCTAAGTTTGGACTTAGGCATATATATTTTATCATGCAAATTTTTGTGGTGGGATGCAAATGGTGTCTTGTGGATGCCTAGGTTTTAGTGTCTATAATAGATTTTACAATTATATTTCATTCTAAACATTACAAAGAATTTGTATTTTCTCTTGATCTTTTTTGACCACTTTGTCGTTCATGGTGCCTGCCAACTACGTCTTGTTGATTATGTTGCAACTATCTTCTGGTAGATCTCATCATCACCATCAATGGTTCTTGCAAACCATCCCTATCTACTGATCTACAACTGAATCTAGTTCAAAGGAGTTTTTGGATTGTAACTGCTTTGATTTGGCTTCTACGACATCAGTTTTAAATTTGGATTATGCATACAAAAGCTCATTGAAATTATTCAGGGGAGGTGGAGGTTTAATATATATCATTGATCTGACCATTGGATGGTTGTGGTTGAACATATTTAGAACTGCTTCATATTTACATGGTTCTAATGAAGGAAACAAATAATCAAGACCTGTTGCTCCTTAATCACTTTTTCTCTCTTTTGCCTCTTTTCCAACGATCTACTATTTTTCAACGATTTTCTATTTTGTGCACTCTCAACAAAGAATACTGAGAAATGCAGTTTTGTACTACTTTCAGATTTGTATGGTATATATGAAGCGGATAAGAAAGCGCTGCTCTGGATGATTTTAGAACTTCTCTATCTTGGGCACTTCTCAGTGCTTCTTTGCTTTTAACTAACACTTGGCACTTTTGTTTTGTGTGAAGGTTTACAAGGAAACAATAAATTGCGAATCATTCTTATTATTTTTTTCTTCTTTTTAGTGCTTCTCATTTTTGGGTGCTTTTTAGCACTTTTATTTTTCACACTTAATACAAAGGCGAATGAGAAGTGCAGCTTGTTTGACTTCTTCAAATTGGCATCCTTTTAGAGATTTCTCATTTTTTACCCTCGTGTGATGCTTTTCTATTTTTAGACATCCTTCAAACTTGTGCAACAAATACAAAGGGGGTAGAAAAGTGCGACTTCACCGGAATTCTCATTTTAGAGCTGAATTCAATGATTCTCTATCTTGGTCAATTTTTAGCGCTTTTACGTTCCTTCTTCATTTCCTGGGAAAAGGTTTGCAAGCCTAAGGACAAAGGGGGAATAGGCCTAAGGAGGATTCATCTCCTCAATTTAGCTTTACTTGCCAAACAAGCATGGCACTTACTAACAGATAGCTATGAATGGATTTCAATATTCAAAAGGAATTATCTCCAAAGAACAGATTTCTTGGATGAACGAGCCCCATCTAGAGGATCGACTTTTTGGAAATCTATTTTGATTACCATAACTATTATGGAAAAAGGTCTTAGGTGGAGAGTTGGATATGGTAGCAAAATAGATTTTTGGAATGATATATGGATCACAGACTATTATCTAATTGAAGATCAGAATCTGTCTAGATTGAAAAATAGCCTTGATGTTAACTTTGGGCCAAAATTTGTTGACTTTATTTATAGGAATGGTAATACAAGAACCTGGAAGCCAATCAAAAACAACATTTATCCTTCTGAAGCAAAAGAAATGAATTCTTTACTGTATTTAACCATTGTCCCTTCTAGAAATTAGATAGATCATTTTTTTTGGATCTCAATGATAGTGGTGAATTTTTAGTCAAGTCATCCTATCTAATCCTTTTGAGCCCTAAGGATCAATCCTTCCCTCACAGCATGGTCTTCCCAAAGAACCTTGTGCCTAAGATATCCTTTTTCTCTTGGTTGGTTTTTCAAAACAAGATCCTAACTATAGACAATTTTCTCAGGAGAGGCATTGTTGCCCCTAATAGATGCTACCTGTGTCTTTCCTAATGGGAATCTATTCACCACCTTTTTCTTATCTACCCTTTCTCTGAGGATTTTCTAAGTAATATTTTTCAAACCTTCTTCATCTCATGGACAAAGTCTAACTCTATATATGACTTGTTCTTCCAATGGCCCAATCCTTTTTGTAATCCTAGACTAAAATTCCTTTGGACTTCCTGTCTTCACATCTTCTTGTGGCAAGTTTGGCTTGAAAAAAATCGTAGAACTTTCTCAGATACCAGTTCCAATACTTCTTCTATTTTTTATATAATCCTCTATTTTTCTAAATAAAATTCTATGCTTATACCCCCCTCCTCTAGACCGAAATCCAACCTCGAATTGTCCTTAGAAAATTCCCTAAATATCCTTATTGAGGACAAACCTATCAATCCTAGACCTAGCCAAATAAATTCTTCTAAGTGGATCCCCCTCGAGAGGGTGGCTCAAATTAATCTTTGATGGAGCTACCAAATGTAATCCAATAATAGTAGGGGTAGGAGGCATCCTCAGAGATCACATTGAAAGAGTCTTTTTTGCTTTTGTTGAATTCCTTAGATCTAAAACCAACAATGTTGTTGAAGCTAGAGCTTTGTGGAGGGGGCTAGATTTGGTAAATAACTACCCTAGTGTATTGACCCAAATTTTTTGTGCCCTTACCTTCAGGCTAAAGGATCCATGCCCGAAAGGGGGATGCGAGAAGGATGGAACAATACCTCGGATTGAGAGGCCCTTTGAAGGTCGCGCCTCTCGGGGGAGGGGTATAAGGGTGAATTTTTGATGGATGGTGGGGTTCACCAGGAAACTTTGAGTGGCAGTTTCCATGCCTAGGTTGAGAATGGTTTTGATGTGTTCATTTTATACTCGATCATTCATAATCCTAGGTTGGCCAGAATGAATCTAAGCTATTCTATATGAAAATGCCGATTTATATGAATACAGAAAGCATGAATGAATCCTAAATACCAGGAATATACTTAAATAAGAAAGAATGCACCTGATTTCGGATGTCTGATGAAGATTCTGAAGCTTGTAGGAGTCCAGATCATCCCGAATATGATAGGATCATCTGCAATTGTACAGAATCATCCCAGATTATAGGCGATCATCTGAGATCAGACAAGATCATCGTCGATCTGATGAATTCGTCAGAAACCTGCAATCACAGAAACAGACACCAAAAACCAAAAATGCTACTGCAAGAATAATGCAAAATGATAGAAATGATAGTATAAATGCCTAACTGATAAATCTGGATAGCAAATTAAAGGAAATGCATTGTTTTAATAACTTATTTTAACTTTATCATGCATTTATGTTAAAATGAGGTGAACTCCAGGATGCGGAATGAAAATAATCAAGCTAATGCATAATAAAATAAATAAGGAAGATGAGAAATGCAAACTCAGGGCTCTAATTGCCCCCAATCTAGACTATAGTCGAGATCGCCTCCAATCGTACGAGATCATCGTCGATCTATGATAGGATCATCCAAAATCATCTAGAATCGCCTGCGACGATCCGAGCTTCCTCCAGCTGAAGCACAGTGAAAACCTGCAATGAAAACTTAAAACTACGAGTGCAAAGCTAAATGGTAGGGAAAATCAACCAGGGGAAGAGTTAGGAGGAGAGCCAGGCAGGGAGTCCAGGGAGTCGAGGGGTCGAGGGGATAAACTGAGAAAATCCTAGTTTATATAGGATTAGGGGGAGGTTAGGAGGTTGGGGATCATCCCAATCTGGGAGATCTCCAACGGAGGAATCTCCAACTACGTAGACACGCTTTTGCCCAAGTTGGAGAGGCTATTGAAACAGAAGCTAATTATGAAAATTTGGTTTTGGGATGAAATCGTCTGGACGTTCTGTTCCAGACGAATTCATCCGATCTGGGATGATTTCGTCTGATCGGCGACGATATCGTCCAACGGTCAAAACAACTCCTAAAAATGGCACGAAAAATGGGGTGAGCGGTTAACGGGCGGTTTCGGGGTTAAAATTCAAATTTTTATCTTTTTACTAAGGGTTTAACTGCGCCAATTTTAGGGTGCTACATTTTGCCCCCTCTTTAGAGATTTTTTCGAAGAAAATGCGTTAAAGACGAGTTCTTCACGCTTTACGAGAAAGCAAAAATTTATTCCATTTTTTAGACGACGATTCTAGGTCGAATCGTACAACTGCTTGCTATGGTGCCCCCTCCGTGTTTTTACCCAAATCGAACGTTTGAGGTAAAAGCATGAAAAAGCAAAATTTTAAAAAAAAAGTTTTTTTTAAATAAAATTAAAAAAAATAGGGTAAAACCCTAATTCATTGTTACTGTTCACTTTTGCTATTTTAGAGCTCTGCAGGCAAAATGGTGGAAACAACACACAGATCGACAGAGGTCCGACGCGGATTGCGGGTAAGGATCTAAACTTGATGAATTATGTTTTTAATTTGATTTGTGTGATTTTTAATTTAAATTTTGACTATTTTTGGGGCATCGCGGCCGTTTTTAGGCCGTCGACGACGTCGGGACGAAATCGTCCCAATTTCGTCGAAATCGTCCCTAGATCGTCGATTTCGTCTAGGGGCGAAATCGGTGAAATAGGGGCGATCCCGTCCAACAAGGGGCGATCCCCAAGTTGAGAAATAGGAGATGATTTCATCCTACAAAGGACGATTTGACTCAATTTAGTACGATATCATCCAATAGTGGATGATATCATTTTTTTTATAAGATGAAATTGATTTAACTGATTTTAATGATTATCTATTAATGATTTTTGTTGTTTTATTGTTTATTTTGTAGAGGGGATTACTAAAAAGTTAAGAGTGGAAATACGAGGGGCTAAGAGATGATGTAGCCATGCTCGATCAGGTAGAGCGAGACCGACTATCAGAGGTTGGGCTACAGCATGTGGCAGAGATGCCACAAATACCTATAGACATGGGGCTACTGACAACCCTAGCAGAGAGGTGGTATCCGAGGTCATCCTACTTTTGGCTATCGACAAGGGAGATGGCTCCCACTCTAGAGGATGTATGGAGGATTTTGAGGATCCCCATACATGGACGGTTGATGACTCCTATGGCCAATCAGGGCCATGCCATGATGCGACTATGTGGAGACCCTAGCTTCACCCTGGAGAAGGGCGGAGTGAACATCGAGACATTGAGGTAGATGCCTAGGGCATCTCGATTGATTCGAGTTTTGGTAGGGGTAGTGGGTGGCCTACTGCTATGCCACCAGAGTGGATGCAGGTTACCATGGCTGCTCTCAGATGTGGTCTACGATATGAGAGACCATGGCTATAGATTTGCTTGGGGCAGCTTTGTGCTATGCCGCTTGTATAGGATCCTACACGGGGTCGTATACAAGGGAGGTCGATGTCTGGTTTTGACATCGCTACTACAGGTTTGGTGTTGGGAGCACATTGCGGTGCGAAGGCCGGTAGGGCTTCCACTGATAGGGGTTGATCGAGAGAGACCCCGAGTTTTCTATTGGTGGCTCCAGAGAGGGTCACAATGATGGATAGATCTATCGATGTCCTAGAGGTTGCTAGATGACCTCATCCTTGACCAGATCACCTAGAGGCCATGGAGAGAGCACCCAGGGTGGGGAGAGGATGGACAGGAGTTGGCTCACATCAGGTGAGTCTTATGGCTGAGGATGGAGTGGGGAGAGGTAGAGCTCCACCGCTATGATCAAGTTTTGAGGTAGTTCGGTCTACAATAGGGGATCCCTTCTCTTAGAGACTACGAGTACTCCTAGACTATTCGGGATAGTACTACACTAAGCGGGGCTCTAGATATGCAATGATTCTAGAGTCAGGATGTGGATGATGCCCCCATTCAGCCAGTGGATGGGGATGACATTGGGTCACAGACGGATATGATGCCTAGTACGTAGGCATCCACCCTCCTCGGATGATGAGGGCATAGGGTTCGATGCATGCCATGGTGCGATGGATGGGGAGGCACGCTAGGCTACTATCGATGTAGCGAGGGGTCACGAAGGGAGGGAGAAGTGATGGTCTCCTCAGGAGAGACGTTAGAGAGTGCCACAAGCTCTAGAGAGACCGCAATAGCCAGAGAGGAGGGAGGAGGGGCTCCCTTCTTAGCAGAGGGAGAGGCCACCATCGCTCGATAAGGGCAAGGGTATCAAGGTGGGGGAGAGCAGTGAGATGGTGGCTCTTCGGGATGAGAATGCCTACCTTTAGGCTTAGGTGCAGACGCTACAGGATGAGGCTACATGACTCAAGGCTCGGAGCGGAGGGGTGAGCACTCAGGATCTAGCATGGTCTATTGCTCAGACCATGTTCTACCAGGGATTATACTATCACATGGTTCCAGAGGGGCAGAGGATACCGCTGCCAGCTAGCATTGTGGAGCCGGTCATGATGGGGTCATCGAGGACATCCTCACGATCGATGTCGAGGACCCGTGATATAGCACGGACCTCGATGGGACCACCTCCTCCACCTCAGGGTGGGAGAGGAGATGAGGTTGAGAGCTCGAGGGCTTCTCGAGACTAGCTACTCTTTGGTTGGACTGTATATTTGAGAGGATTGAGTATGCCAGGGTATAGATTGTGGCATACCAATCCAATTTTGATATGATGTACATATATTTTTGATATATATATATATATATATATATCTTTTGTGATATGACTTGTCCATATGTTTTATGATGCTTTAAGTTTTGAATTGTTGATTGATTATTCATGTAATTATGTCATTTGGAAATAGTATAATTTTATGTCATGCTATAAAATTTAAATGAAATAATCTGATGTAAACAAATTGGTTGTTTGTGGTATGATTTGATGAAAAATAAAGGGACTTCTAACAATAATTTCAAAGGACATTGTCATTGTTATAGACCATTTCATGGAGTCGTCGCTCGCTAGGTCGTCAAGCTAATCCCAGTATAGAAATATTGCTAAAAGTAAAAGAGTGCTTAAGAGACTGTCTTAAGACTTTGTGTTGTGATGATGAAAAATGATGATGGTGATGATTTGTTTTCAGATTTTCATGAAAATATTATGCATGAAATATTAAAAATATGATTTTTGCTAGGCATAAAATTCCTAAGTGTGATAAAATTTTGAACAATTCCTTAGGAATTATACCATCGTTGCAAAATTGAATGTTGACATAATGAAATGAAATAGGAAAAAAGGTGTTCGTTCTTTTTAAAGCACAATTGTGTAACATAATGATGTAAGCCATATGTTTTTATGAATTAAAATGAATGGGAAATAAAATTAGAACAATGGTTTGCGCTAGGCATAGAATTATAGGTATAGACTTATACCATCATCGCGAAATCCAAAAATAATTTTATTGCATAATTGATTTTTAATTTTGAGATAAACAAAAAATATATAAATATATATAAACGTGACTTTATTGCTAGATTTTTGAATATGTTTTTGAAAGAAATTTTGGATTTTTGAAAAAAAATGTATGTAATTGTTTTTATACTAAACAAATGTTTTTAAATAAGAAGATGAAATTATTCCAAAAAGATTTGCAGAAATATTTTAAATTATCTCAAAGACAAAATGTAGATTTATAAGGAACCCTCATGTGCATATGTGAGTTCATTGCCGATCTTGATTTATCATAATGATACAAAATCTCTCAAATACAAATGTGTGTGCAATTGTATTGTTCATTTACCAATTTTGAGCAAGATAATTTGATACAAGTAATTTGAATTAACCAAATAAGTGTTCGTTGACCATGATTTATATGCATGTAACCGTACCAGACTACTATGTAAGTCGGGTCATCAAGAGCTAGCTGATCCATAAGCAGACATAGGTCTATACAAAAGAAGGTCGCTAATGTGACAGACATATCACCATGCTAGGAGTTACCCAAGGCCAAGCGGGTTGGGCACAAACCACCTATTATGGGGCTTACCTCACGGTTTTCGAATAATTGAGAATTCCAGGGATTCAAGCTCATTCACCCTTCTTTTCTTTTCAAGGGGTAGGGAAAGGGATTTTATTGCATTTTGCTTTTGCTTTTCTTTTTCTCTTCTTTTCTTCTTTTTTTTTGTATTTTTGCTTGGAACTTGAGATAATGCTGAAATATTGTTGCGATGGTACAAAATGATATTTTTCTTTTTCTCATTTTCTTTGACTTTTCTTTTTCTTCCTATACTAGGGATACTTGCTCGGATTGGTTGTAGAGCAAGGGATTTTTATTCTGGGCAGGGGTGAGCTTGTCCTTTTGTCAATTCTCAAAGATTCTAGACCATGTGCATGATAGGATAGCAGGGGAAACTTTTCGCTCAAGAAACCACTTCTACTATGTAGCATCATATTGAATTTGCAATGAAATCATTTTAATGTGAAGAGATATACTTGGTTCAAGTAAATAACAAGATCAATTCTCTATGCTCAAAACTTTATTTAATTCAACTGTGGACTTTGATATAAGAGAGATTAATAATCATACCAAATAAAATCAAGATATTTATTCATGTGAGTGTGAAAGTGCGGGATTCCAAATAAATGCTAATTTATCCAAAATAATTGAAAATATGACTGCAATACTTCAAGAATTGATGGGTGCAAAAATAAAAAATGTTTTTTGAAGATTTTGATGATTTTGATTTTTTGATGTTTTTTATATTTTGGTTTTAATTTATGAATTGAAAGAATAAATAATATTATTGTTTTTTGAAATTTTTATATGGATGACTAAAATGAAACAATATGCAAAATAACAATATATACAATGATGAAATGACCAGATTTATGCATAATAGCGTTTAAGATGCATAATGTTCATAGGTTCTTTAAGATCTTTACCATCTAAGGTAGCTAATCTGTATGCTCCCGATCCAAATTTAGCAGTGATAATATATGGTCCAAGCCAATTGGGCTCGAATTTACCTTTAAGATCTTTAGTTGCATTAGTATTTTTTTTATTTTCTTTTAAGACAAGGTCATCGATCTCAAAGGATCGATGATGAACTTTCTTGAGGTATGCTCGTTTAAGCTTGTTATGATAGGCTCGAAGATGTTCCAAAGCATTGATGCGCTTCTCATCTAGGAGTTCCAGCTGACTAAATCTGCCAGCATGATATTCATCTCCTACTTCAGTATCTTGAAGTAGTAGAGCCAAAGAAGGAACTTCTAATTCAAAGGGAAAAATAGCTTCAGCGCCATAAACCAAAACAAAAGGTGAAGTGCCCGTGGGAGTACGAACGCTAGTTCGATAAGCCCACAAAGCTAGGATATAATTGAATGTGCCAATCTCGGCCAGATTTATTGACCAGTATTTTGAGGATTTTAATTAATGTTTTATTAGATGCTTCTGCTTGGCCATTACCCTGAGGATAATAGGGAGTGGACCAACGATGTTGAATTTTATATTTTTGACATAATTTCTTGACATCTTTATTTTTGAAACAAGTTCCATTATCCGAGATGAGATTTGCAGGAATTTCGAACCTACAAATAATTTGATTAAAAATAAATTTGGAAACTTGGGTTCGAGTGCAAGAAGCTAAGGGCATAGCTTCAACCCACTTCATGAAATACTCGATGGTGGTTATGATGAATTTGTGTCCATCAGATGACACAGGATTGATTTTTCCAATGATGTCTAAGCCCCATTTTGAAAAGGGCCAAGGAGATGAAATAGCCTGTAGTTCTTGTGCAGGCGCATGGACAAGGTCAGCATGTTTTTGGCACTTGTCGCAATGGCGCACGTAATCATGTGCATCATTCTCCATGGTAGGCCAAAAATATCCTATCCTAAGGAGCTTCTTAGCAATGGCGCTACCACTAAAGTGTCCCCCACAAGATCCATCATGGGCTTCACTCAAAGCTGATCTAGATTCTTCTAGATTCAAACATCTCAATAGGATACCTTCAAAAGATCTCCTATATAACGTATTGCCAATTATTACGAAGTGACTTGCTCGTCTACGTAATAACCGGCATTGGTTTCTATTAAAACCTTTAGGGAAGGTCCCATTTTGAAGAAAATTGAATATATCAGTGTACCAAAGTTTAGGAGTAGTTTCATTGATTAGAAACACATCCAAAGGTTCTAAGCATGATTTATTTGAAGTGGGTTCCTAGAGTCGATGAATAATGATGGTAGCATATTCGTCATCTAACTCCAAGGGTAAAAGAGATGCAGTTGCAGCCATAGCGTCAACCGCACGATTGCTAGTTCGAGGAATAGCTTCCAAGGTAACTTGATCAAATAAAGATAATAATTGTAATACATATGCTTTATATGGATGCAATTTATCATCTCTAGTCTGATAAACATCATTAATTTGATTTATAACAAGTTGAGAATCATCGAAAACTAATAGATTTTTAATTTTCAGTGCCAAGGCTACTCGTAAGCCAAGGATTAGAGCTTCATATTCAATAGTATTATTAGTACAAGCAAACATTAATTTAAAGGATAGAGGGATAAGATGTTTCTATGGAGATATTAAAATAATACCTGCACCAGCCCCACTCATGCATCGGGCTCCATCAAAGTATAAGGACCATTGCTCTGGATGGTCTGCCTCTAGTTTAAGGCATTCATCGGGAAACTCAATGATGAGGGGATGGGTAGACTCTAAGGGTGCAGCAGCTAATTGATCTGCTATGATTTGACCCTTAACAGACTTTTGTCCTATAAACATGAGTTCAAACTCGCTTAGAGCAAGAACCCACTTTGTTGTGTGACCGGATAAATAAGGTCGACTCATGAGATACCGCAAAGGATCGGATTTAGCAATAACATACATTTTTTGACTGAGCATATAATGGCATAATTTCTATGTAGAAAATATGATTGCTAGACATAACTTCTCTAATGTTGTGTAGCGGGTTTCATAACTAATTAATGTTCTGCTAATATAATAATTAGCACGCTCTCTTTTCTCATCATCAAGTTGAGCTAACATAGCTCCTAAAGCAAAATCTGAAGCAAAAATATACAAGATAAATGGGTGATCAGGTCGAGGCGGTGAAAGCACAGGTGGGTTAAGAAGATATTGTTTGAGGAGTTCAAATGCTTCCTGACATTCATTGTCCCAATGGAAAAAGACATCCTTCTTAAGAAGCTTAAGAAAGGGTCCGGTTTTATCTACCAACTTATCGATGAAGCGACGGATAGCTTGAAGCTTACCTTGTAAACTCCGTAATTCAGATATGTTTGTGGGTGCGGGCATATCAGTGATAGCCGCAATCTTGAGAGGGTCAATTTTGATGCCACGTAAAGAAACTATAACCCCCAATAATTTATCGGACTTAACTCCGAATATACATTTAGTTGGATTCAATCGGATAAGATATTCCCTTAACCGATTAAATACTTTTCTCAAATCATCTAAATGGTCATCTTCATTAATAGAACGAGCTATAATGTCATCTACATAATCATGTAGTATATCATGCATCATATCATGAAAGATATAAGTCATGGCTCGTTGATATGTTGCACCTGCATTCTTCAAACCGAATGGCATCACTTTCCAACAAAAGGTCCCCCAAGGGGTAATAAAGGTTGTTTTAGCCTGATCTTTAGGAGCTATCCTGATCTGATTATAACCAGAAAATCCATCCATTAAGGATATCATTCCACTCCCAGTAGTAAAATCAATGATCTGATCCATATTGGGAAGAGGAAAATCATCTTTAGGGCATGCAACATTAATATCTCTAAAGTCTGTGCAAACCCTAACCTTAGTAGCTTCTTTCTTAGTTACTTGGAACTACATTCGAGATCCATTCAGCATAATCAATGGCTTGTATAAAAATAACATTTAAGAGTTTTTCTAACTCCCCTTTGACTAGTAAGGCCACTTTAGGATGCATTTTTCTAAGTTTCTGTTTAACAGGTTTAGCATCCGGATGGACTACTAGGTGATGCATAACTACAGAAGGGTCTAATCCTGGCATATCTTCATATGTCCAAGCAAAGACATCTTCATATTCTTTAAGAAATGCAATGTATTTATCCTATTTTTCTTGACTCAATTCTGATCCAATGTTGATTATGTGAGGATTATCCTCGGTTCCAATGTTAATTTTTATGACATTTTCTACTTCCATGTGTAGATTTTTCTCAAAATTAGGTGGGGCGGGTGAAACGCCCAATTCTTGTAATTCTTCCAAGGTTAGCTTGGATAATTCATCTTGAGGAGTCGTGGCCTCAAGCTGGGCTATACTAGGTATAGAGCCATCAAAATAAAATTCATGATGTAATAATTCCTCAACGGAGACATCATGGAAGATATCTCCCTCCAACTCATCGTCGGATTCAACGATCATCTCAGGGTAAGCTATAGATAGCATATTACATGTAAATGGCTTATTCATTAAATGCAAAGCATCACGTTTATCCAAATAATCTTGGTAACATATGAGATGGTCATCATCCTCAAATGGGAAGGGCTGACCCTTACTAGGAAATAGGCCCACACCACATCGGGCGAGCCATGGTTCTACCTCAAAAGGTTCTTTCATACCATTTTGGAAAGGTCCCAAACCTTTCCCTTTATATCCCAATTTAAGCATTATAGATTTGGCTTTAATATACTCATTAGTAAAATAACATCGAGCATATCCATCATAATGAGTCTTGATGTTTTTGGGTATTCTACCCCAGTCATATCCCTTATAAATAAAAGCACAGCTCCCGACTTGGTAAGTACTTCCCATAGGCTGTGGGAGGCCCAAGGTATGAGGAGATGGTGGCAAATTATTTAAAATAAGGGAATCTTGCATAGCAGCATTCATTTTCTCTGATATAAGAATTTTAGATAAATCGGGTAAAAGCTCGTCAGTAAGAGCATAAGAGGTAGAAGGAACATTTCCTACATCTTCTGATGCGGAAACTATGCCTTTGGTGGATGTAGATGTTGTAGAGATGTCGATGGATGAGTCTATTATAGGTATAGAAGTTATAGGAGTAGAACAAGAGGCATTGGTTGTGGGATTAGGATCTTTATGAGGTCCTAATGTGGTTTGTTTAGAGGATGGTTGAGTTGTATGTAGAGGTGGAACTGATGGAGAAGAAGTAGATGGCATTGTGGGTGTGTGTTTCACATGTTTAGATGGGTAATGAGAATTAGGATGTGTGGATGACAGAGCAGGGCAAAATTGAACTCCAACAGGTTCTGCCAAAGCACACATATCAAAGGGTCTAGGATCACCATGAATGGTAACCAACTGATTCTTAAATTTGAATTTAACACATTGATGTAAAGTTGAGGGAACGGCTCGCATCGCATTGATCCAAGGGTGACCCAAGAGTATATTGTACGATGTAGGGCAATGTACAATAAACATGGTCGTATCCAAGGTTCTCGGACCAACCTGCAATGGAATGGTAATAACTCCACATGTTTCTTGTGTTTCGTCATTGAAGGCTTTTATGATCATATCAGTTCTTTTCATTTCATCACTTCTAAACCCAAATCTTTGGTAGAAGTCAAAAGTGCAGATGTTTAAAGATGAACCATTATCAATCAAGACTCGTTTAACTGCTACATCTCCAATTAAGGCAGTAATATATAAGGGGTTATCCTTATGTAAACTATGTTGAGGTATGTCTCTATCCCGGAAGTCAATACAATCAACTTCATGAGTTATTATAGTATTAGCCATGGCTTCAGGTTGAATGTCTTGTGGTACCATCATCTGGCTTAATGTGAGCATTAATTCATCTCTATGTGTAGGAGAAGATCTTAAAAGGTCCAAAAGAGAAATTCTAGTTGTAATATTTGATAGTTGCTCATTAATATTATAAGGAGGTTTAGGTTGAACATTAGGTGCCTGATTCCCTTTATTAGGAACTTTCAAAACAAATGGAGTTGATCCATCATTCTGCATTTGATCTTGTTGAGAGTTTTGAGCCTGTTGTCTAGTAACGACTCCGATGGTACCCACAATATTATTCTACGGATGATGAATGGGTCTTGGTCTAGCATTTATGGCTTGCTCATTAGAAAGTAATTGGTGAGACGATGGTCTAGTAGTGACTCTTCTTGGAAATGGTTCTTCTGGAACCATATAACTTGTGATGGGGAGAATAGGATCCGATTCATCTTCAGAGCTATTCGATTGATTTGATGTGATTTCCATATCACTCTCAGTCTCGTATTCTGTATCACTGAGATCAGGTGTCTGGATATTGTATAGAGGCCTAGTTGTAACCACGGATAAGGTTGTGTCAAATATTTCCAGCTCATGAGCAGGTAAATGCCCACTAATAGTTCCTACATATCGGGTAGGAGGGGGAACATTATGATGTTCAATTTGATTAGCCACTTCCTTGCCATGTTTTGGTAAAGGATGTTGAAATATGTCCAATGACTGATTGGCATTCTGATTCTAGTTTTGGGGGATGTTCTTTTGAGCATTATTAGGAGGATTTTGCTTAGGTTGAAAGGCTTGCACCTCCATCTCATTGTTATCAATCAAGTCCTGTATTTTATGTTTTAATATTTTACAAGAGTTGGTAGTGTGTCCAGGTCCTCTATGGAAGTCACAGTGTAAATCAGCTCTGTATCCGGGTATAGTTGGATCAGGTTCCTGGATAGTTGGTAATTGAATCAAACCTCATTCTAATAATTGTGGGAGAATGGTTGATAAAGGTTGATTTAACCTAGTAAATTCTCGAGGAGGTTTATCGGGAGGTTTCAGTATAAACTTCTCCGTTGTCTTCGCAGCATTAACATTAGCGATATTTCTACTATCAGTGACTCCATCACCCACAACTTGTTTATTTTTATATTGATTTCTGGATGTTTTCTCATCGTCTTTCTTTTTAAGTTGTCCTCTCCTAATGAGAGCATCTTCCACTCGTTCGGGCTAAGTCTATAGCCTGATCGAAGGTGGTCAAGGTAGCGATTGATAATTCGTAGGATAGTTGGTCTTGTAAATTATTAATAAAGATGTCCAACATCTCCCTATAAGGTAACACAAAGTGCAATTTTCCTATCAATTGTCTCCACCTAGCTAGGAAATCGGCAAAGCATTCATCTTTGTCTTGTTTTAAGTTGTACAAGTCTTTAATGGTCACATGCCTTTCGATGTAGGCACTAAATTGATGAACAAAAGACTCAGTAGTTTCTTCGAAATTCCTCAAAGAATTAGTGGGTAATTGATAATACCACTCTAATGCCATTCCTCCTAAACTTTTTGGGAACATTTTTAGTAATAACAAGTCATCATGTGATATATCATGACATGCTATCCTAAACATACGAAGATGCTCTATGGGATCTTCGGTTCCTTTATATATGGGCAAGACAGGCATAGGAAAATGTTTAGGATATGGTTGTGCTACAACTATAGGATCTAAAGGCTGACTACACATCTCTCGATAATTGTACGAGGGACGGTAGGGATCTATCTGGTCCATGCGGGAAACTAACTATTTCACCATGGTTTCAAGATTACTAGTTTGTCCACCATATTGGTTCGGTGGGACATAAGCATGGGATTTATGAGTGTATGACGGTGTGACATAAGGATTAGATGCTATATTGCTATTATGCAAAGCATTGGTAGGAAGAGTATTATGAAGAGGATTTGTAATAGTATTATGTTGTATCCCAGATTGTTGGTAATTGGTGTTTGGTTTTGTTTTGGGTTTTTGCTGATTTGAGGTATATTGCTCAATAGCTTGGCGAAATAGAGCAGTAAATGATGGTTTCTTTTGTGCGGGAATAGCCCTAGGCTTGCTAATAGGCACTTTAGATGGTTGGGTAACCTGTTGTTGTTGCATGTTCTGGATTATAGCTGCCATATCCAAATTGGATGGTCCGACTTGATCACTCTCTTGATCAATAAAGGACAAGGGATTAGTGCGTGTGTGAAATACGTCTTCTAGAGTTGCTTGAGTGTCACTAATTCGATCCTTGTCCATATGGACTGCTCTATTAAGAACACCAATATTAGTATTAATGAACTTCCAGAATTGTTCCATGTTTTCAAAAGTAATGGCTCCTCCCGGAGACATTTTAGGGGATGAGGATCCTTCCTCTCTAACATTTTCTTCTTGTTCATTTCTTACAGCAAGCTCTTCTTCTTGCTGGTCTAGGATTTCTTCTTCCTGGACTTGGTCTTCAGGAAGGACATCTGGGTTATTTAATGGTTTTCCTAACCAATCTTCTTCTTCTTCAGTTTGTTTTCCATTCCTAAGTCTAGGCATTGTGCTTAAACTTAGATTTCAGAAAATATATATACATATATATATATATATATATATATATATATATATGCGATAGGTTTGAGAGGTATATATTTTAATTATATACCTACTATAAAAAGGAAATGTTTTGATTTTTGTTTTTTTTTTTATTGTTTTTGTGTTTTATAATATTATTATAAAGATAACAAATAGCATTCTAGTTGCAAAAGGAATAACAATAATAAGAATAATGACTTAGTTTTCTATAAATAGTTTATGGATATCGTTGATAGGATCAAGTTCATCAGGAGTCATGAAATGCTCCTCTTCAAATTGGAAATGGTTTTTCAAAAATTTGACAAAGTGTGCTATAGTAATATGATCTGCTTCATACTCGAACTTGTAGAAATAAAGTTCATGGCAATACTCTCGATATAACATAGCTCTAGGAACTCTATTCCATATTTTTCTATCCGTAAGAATGACTTCTTGATCCTCTATACGAGATAGAAACTTATGTACTACAACTGCATTCTCAAGGTATTCCTCAAAGGTGTACAATTCAGAAGACACAAGTGCTCTTTTATCGGCTAACCACCTATGGCAAGCTCTCTGAAGTTCATGGTACAAAGTTACCTGATCGGGATCCAGGATTCTATCTAGGACAAACCTCTTAATTTGCCTAAGTTCTGTAGATCTGGATTCAATGATACCCAATCTCCTATCAAGTTCGTCCCACAAAGGTTGGACCCTATTTGTTTGAGGTACTCTAAGTACAGAAGTAATCTCTATGGCCGTTAATTGATTTTCAACATTTATGGTGACAGCTCATCTTTTATTATAATCTACCATCTAAATATGATATGCAACTTTAATTGTTTGTCTAATGATTCTAGATGTTTTTAATAATAATTTTTTTTTGGATTGTTTTCAAAAGGTTTTTAGTTTCACGTCGGGTTCACCAAAATGTACTGACCCAAATTTTTCGTGCCCTTACCTTCAGGCTAAAGGATCCATGCCCGAAAGGGGGATGCGAGAAGGATGGAACAATACCTCGGACTGAGAGGCCCTTTGAAGGTCGCGCCTCTCGGGGGAGGGGTATAAGGGTGAATTTTCGACGGATGGTGGGGTTCACCAGGAAACTTTGAGTGGCAGTTTCCATGCCTAGGTTGAGAATGGTTTTGATGTGTTCATTTTATACTCGATCATTCATAATCCTAGGTTGGCCAGAATGAATCTAAGCTATTCTATATGAAAATGCCGATTTATATGAATACAGAAAGCATGAATGAATCCTAAATACCAGGAATATACTAAATAAGAAAGAATGCACCTGATTTCGGATGTTTGATGAAGATTCTGAAGCTTGTAGGAGTCCAGATCATCCCGAATATGATAGGATCATCTGCAATTGTACAGAATCATCCCAGATTATAGGCGATCATCTAAGATCAGACAAGATCATCGTCGATCTAACGAATTCATCAGACGAATTCGTCAGAAACCTGCAATCACAGAAACAGACACCAAAAACCAAAAATGCTACTGCAAGAATAATGCAAAATGATAGAAATGATAGTATAAATGCCTAACTGATAAATCTGGATAGCAAATTAAAGGAAATGCATTGTTTTAATAACTTATTTTAACTTTATCATGCATTTATGTTAAAATGAGGTGAACTCCAGGATGCAGAATGAAAATAATCAAGCTAATGCATAATAAAATAAAGAAGGAAGATGAGAAATGCAAACTCAGGGCTCTGATTGCCCCCAATCTGGACTGTAGTTGAGATCACCTCCAATCGTACGAGATCATCATCGATCTACGATAGGATCATCCGAAATCATCTGGAATCGCCTGCGACGATCCGAGCTTCCTCCAGCTGAAGCACAGTGAAAACCTACAATGAAAACTTAAAACTACGAGTGCAAAGCTTAAATGGTAGGGAAAATCAACCAGGGAAAGAGTTAGGAGGAGAGCCAGGCAGGGGATCCAAGGAGTCAGGGGGTCAGGGGGATAAACTGAGAAAATCCTAGTTTATATAGGATTAGGGGGAGGTTAGGAGGTTGGGGATCATCCCAATCTGGGAGATCTCCAATGGAGGAATCTCCAACTATGTAGACATGCTTCTGCCCAAGTTGGAGAGGCTGTTGAAACAGAAGCTAATTATGAAAATTTGGTTTTGGGACGAAATCGTCTGGACGTTCTGTTCCAGATGAATTCATCCGATCTGGGACGATTTCGTCTGATCGACGACGATATCGTCCAACGGTCAAAACAACTCCTAAAAATGGCATGAAAAATGGGGTGAGCGGTTAACGGGCGGTTTCGGGGTTAAAATTCAAATTTTTATCTTTTTACTAAGGGTTTAACTACGCCAATTTTAGGGTGCTACACCTAGCAATATCATTGTTGAGGGATATTCCTTGATTACAGTCAACTACCTTAGGATGAACAAAAATCCACCTTGGAGAATCAAGGATTGCATCAAGGAGGCCAAGACCATCATCCTAAGTCATACGTAGAACATATACCAGCATACCTTTCATGAGTCTAATAAGGTTGCTGATTGGTTAGCCAACAAAGGTGTTACCACCAATGGGCTAACTACGTAGACAGGCAACCTTTCCCAAGAAGTTGAAAGGATCATGGATCAAGAAACAATTCAAAATATTTGAGCACAATTTTCCCATGCAAGATGAGTTCCATTGCAATAAGGTCATACTTGATTTGAAAGTTTTTTTGGAAAATCACTCTAATAATTTTTTCAAATTGTGGCAAGTTTCTTTTCTCATGTTTAGTGATTTAGGTTGCACTCCAACTTTCAATAGTGGGATATTTCATGAAGGATTTTTTAGAAATAATAAATTTTCTAGGTTTACAGTCTTATACTGCAGATCTGGGTTTGCAAAACAATATTTTTTTGCTGTGAAAGAGATCTATTTTTTTGGCCTTATTACTTGTCGAGTGGATCTAGTCCAGATCTGATAAGGGGACCATATTCTCTATTTTTTTGGTACACCAAATTTCTTGTTCTATTAATGGTTGCGTCTGCTCTTCTGTGTCCTCCTTGTATGAGGTATTTTTTGCAGAATTGCTTGATGAAGCAGGAGCAGATCAAATCACGATTTTTTTTTTTATGCTTTGATGGAAGAATATGTTGTAATGGTGTTATGTGCTATAGCAGATTTTTCTTTGCATGTTTTTTGCTGCATGGGCACTTTTTCATCGTGGCATTATTATGGATTGAGCTATTTTGGTATGAGGATCATGGTGGGATTCATGGACGCATGGTATGCAATTGGGTGTCCACATTATAGAACTCATTGCCCACCTTACAAATCATCTATTTTCCAACGTCCAGATATATTTTTTATAGTGAGGATAAAGGCCACCAATTTTTTTTTTTTTAAAGACCTCCCAAACTATTTTTTTTTTTAATTTTTACATCCGCGTCGTTCCAAAAATCATCCGTAGCATCACAAAATGATGATTTCATCTATGTGCAGTGGAGAAGTGTTCGCGTATTTACTTGCAAATATCTACACACCCACATTTTTTTTGTGTTCGATTTCATAGAAACTAGTGGTATTGGTGGTTGCCGCTGTTGGGAAAGCCCACAAACATAGTGTTTCTTGAAAGAAATTATAGATTGTGCGCTCCATGTGTTGTACTATTTTTGCACATGTTTTTTGATACCTACATGGAGTAATTTATTTTTACTAATATATGTGGGTACCTTGATTTCTAAAATCGGTGTTTTTTTCGAGAAAGTGTTCTGGGAGCACACCCCTACTGTGAGGGGGTCAAAGATTGTGATTCTGTTATGACAAGGTATTGTTTTTTAATTTTCTTTTTGTTATGTTTTTGTAGGTGGAGAGAGCGTCCAGTGGTGCCACTTTTTTTTTTTCCAATATGTGCGGAAGTTGTAGCTATGCTTGCTGCTTGTTGAAGACTGTTTAGCACAGTTGCCTGAGATGCCTCATCCCACTTGGTGCACGTTTGTTTGATTGGCAGCGAGCTATTATTCTCTGGCCATGATTCAAAACCAAGCAATTTTTTTTAATAAATGCTTTTTTAAAAGAAAATATGGCCCTATTTAAAATTTTTTACCAAAACATTTTGACCATGGGTCATTTTTTAATAGGATATTAAAGGACATTATTTTATATATAGTGGGTGGCCCACTATTTTTTTTATGAAAACAATAAAGGGGAAAGTGACCTATTTATGGCTATGGTGGGGCCACATTGCAAAATTTTAGAATCTATTTTCAACCATTTCATAATTATACCTGCATGGATATTTTTATTCCGAAGGGGATTACGCAATATTCCCTTGAGAAAGAAATAAGGTTATTTTTTCCTACAGATGAAGACCACATTTTCACCCGATCACAAGGGTGTTTATAGTTGTCGAAAATGATTTTCTGAGACAGACACATTGGTGGTGTTCATTTTCCATTGTGAGGTAGTTTGTTTTTTTTAGCCTCAAAATATTGTATCATGGAGTGCATTCTCGGTTGAACCCGACACTCCCAAACATTTGTTAATGTGATCCTAGTATCTAGTCATCTCCTCTATATCACCTAGCGATTGCAGTAGCTGGTTACCCATGCATTTTGATAGGATGAGGAGGTCACCATAAGGACACATTTGATAGCTACCTTAGTGCTTCATTTTTATTCCCTTGTTTTTGTTGTTTGTCTATATGTTTTAGACCTTGTTATCAGCCCATAGTGTTCATATAGGTGGAAACCACTACTTATGCTTGTGGAGTCAATTTGGATATCCCTTGTGATTCTTGTGGTTCTTTCCACACTATCTTCACACTCTTTTTTTGTGAGACACTTTGGTTTTAGGGGATTTTCTTTAGTGATATTTTTCATGGTTCACAGCCTTGATATGTGTCACAATCACCAGTCTAGGAGTATGTTTTCATTCAATTCAATGACAAGGATTCTCTAATTTTTTGAGACACCTAATGGATCCTTTGTAGGCTTCTTGATGGAAGTTGTCCTTGAGGGTTGAGAATATTCCTTCATCATCCATGCACATCTTCCTCCTTCTTATTTCTATTTTGGTAGGTGGTTTTCTCCCTTGTGGTTTTTCATCATCTCTCTAGCAGGTTTTTTATGGATATATTGTACATGAGTACCTTATCAGGCCTTGTTGTCGGGACTCATACTTGTGGATATGCCACTTGTTTTTGGTTTTGTTATTTTTCACTACCTCCTAGTATCACTTAAGGGGGGGTGTTAGTATATCCTAGTACCACTTAAGGGGGTGTTAGAATAATAAATTATATCCTAAGTTGTTACTAGGATAATCTATGTGGTTGAGATTAGCTTAGTTAGTTATGATCCAATGGATCAGATTGTAAGCACTTGCTATTTAAGCAAGGTCTTTTTCATTCAATAACATCAAAGTATTTTCATTATTTCAATAGGATTTTTCTCCAAGGACCTTAATCACCTCTCTCTTAGATGGTGCACCATCATTGGATAAAATAATAATCAGTTCCATGATAGACCGAACCAAGGTATCATGATATCCAAAGGTCTGACTTCTAGTAGCAACGCAATTCAATTTTGTTTGGTCCTCATAGGATAATACAATATATCTATGTCCAAGACTACGTGTCAATTTTTGGAGCACATTTTCTCAAAGGCAAATGTTGGTAGCATCAATGATTGTTCATATTCCAAAAGTAAATTTTGCAGCCCAATGTCCAATCATCAAATCAAAACTAGACTCATGAGTGAAGGACAAGGGATAATCATCACCAACATTCAAAATATCCCTTGGTATACTCTCTTACCGGGTAATCATAACCAAAAAAGTAATGGAAAAACAAAATCTTCATTGGCAAACTCAAAATGCTTTGTAGATCATAACAATGGCAAGTCTCAAAAAAATACCTGATTTAATTGGGTTTTTCCCATAAATTAAACACAAGCACTTCGTGTTTCTCCACTTCCTACTCATGCTTTAATCTCTTTTTGTTCATTTTGAAGATTCCAATGTCGATTTCTTATCTCCTCGAGCCCAAGTTTTTACACCCTTTGAATTTTTCTTTTGCTCACCGGTGAAGAGTGCAGGTGTTTTCCACCCAAAATTTCTTTGCTTTCTTCCTCAACCATATTGGTATTTTTCTCATCCTAAAAATTCTGCCTATTATGAGTTTCATTGAGCCAAGTAAGGCTGAGTGTGACATCCTGGTCAAAATAATTCTGATCGAGAGGAACCTTTTTCCCTTCCTCAACAAGTTTACCAACGATGAAATTGACATCACCATGGCCATATTGGAGACTTGGGAGAATGGCTTCATCATAGTCCATGGGAGGATATTCTACATTGACGTAAATCTCATTTCCACCATCACTGGACAGAAGGTGAAAGGGTGCTCTATTCACCGAGAGAAGCACAACTAGGAATTTGAGCTAAAAGAATTTAAGGATAATGATAAAATCTTCAAAAAGGCAAAGTACAAGATTTTTAGGAAGGATCTCCTCATGCCTTAGAATGATGTGATGAAACCCATAATGAAATTTATAACTTTTGACGATCCTGAGAAATTCTTATGTAGTTTCCACTTGGCTTTTGTCAACCATTTTTGTGAAGTGAATCCCATAAATATCCCTCATTTCCTCATCAATTCTATGAATTATTCCATTAACTGCTACAGTAAAAAGAAATAAAATAACCATCCCTCCCATCAAGGGATTTTCAAATTCATCTATAGTCATATCCTGACTAATAGATCCTAGGACAACCCCATTCCTTCCTTGAGTAAACCCAGTCCAACTGTGAAATCTGTTGGGCCCCATACTCGCTTGTCCTTATTGGAGATGAAAAGGAAGTCTACTGAACCTGTGCACAAATTAAAGGTAAGGAAAAGCATAAAATTTGATAAAGCTGAAGGACCTATCAGAAAATCAGCCCGCCTATAGGAGCAGTTTGTGAAAGGCAAACAAAATGTGATTGAAATCAAGGTTGATGATGAGGATGCAAATGATGAAGTCAAAATCCTGAAGGAATTCATCATATCCACAACCACAAGTATGATGAATGCTATGGTGAATTCCATTATTGACCTCAGGGAGGCCCTCCACATACTGTTCGTTGGCAAGTAGACTGGGCAGGATGACTCCAAGGATATTGAGATCTATTCACTGGACATGGACAAGTTTGAGGTCAAGGAAGAGTCTAAGGATCAAGCAAAGTATGAGGACAAGGATGATAATCAGGAAGTCACTGAGGACTAATTTCCTTGATAATTTTTGTTCTATTTTTGTGGCTAACCTACGCGAAGCCTGTTCGTCCATATTGTGGTTTTTTTTTTCTAGGGCAGTGTCTCTTTCTCCTTTCCTCTTGCTTTTTGGGTGGGGTTGCATCCCCTGTTAGACTCTTTGGTGTTTTAGTCTTGGGTTTGTGTCCCCTTTTGGTTTCTTGTTCTCTTTTCAACAGTTTTTGCTATTTTTGTACATAGGTTTTGGGATCCTTAAAACCTGGTTCTTAATGAAATTCTTCTTATTTACTAAAAAAAATTAAAAATATTCTCAAATAATAAGTATTCTTAGAGCAGTAATATGGATAAATTATAGATAAGAGTAAAATTGAACAATCCATTTCAAAATTATAAGAGTAAGTCTAATAAACATTGCAACAATGTTATAGGCCATACCGTGTAAGGACAATCTCCACTAGAGATAAAATTTAAGGTAATATGACTAAAATAAAGAGATTGCAATACAAGATCTTCATAGAATAATTGCACATGATCTAAAACAATAATTTTATTTTAGACTAGATGATAGCATTATCAGTATAATGCAAAAATCTCCATGAGGAAGTTGTGACTTGTTTCTTATCTTCAAATTTCAATGAGAATGTTCATGCATAAAATTAATTTGCATAAATATCAATGATTTAGAAGTTCAAACCATAATATCAAAATGATCTTATCAAATCCATCTTGATTAAAAAACTCTAAGCTATAATAATCTAAATAATTTTTATTACTTTTATTTGATTGGATAGATTTTAACTATAATTATAATTAAAATGTTATGGGATGTTATCACGAATGTTCTTTTTAAGGTAATGGTTGAGAAGAGAAGCAAAGGGAAAAAAACACAAGTTTAAAAAATAATTATCTATGTTCAATGCCTAAGAATATTTACTTTGAATAGGTAGATGTTTATCAATTAATATTTTTTAAGTGTTAAATAAGGTGGTAATAGAAGTGTTTATGAATCAAATTTTCAATTCTACTAGCCACACTTTTCCCATATGGGAATTTGTGGAAGATAAATTTTACATCAAATCATTATTATATAATAAAGTATCTATTGATACCTATCATTCAAATGTATAAAGGAGAAATGCATATATTAAATGTTTCTAAATATTATGATATTTTTTTTGTTGGATAATAAGGGGTTGTACTTGGGTCCTCCACCCTTGAAAAATTACATCTCTCTTATTTAGAGCTTGAGATTTTACAAATAGATACACTTATCATCTCAATTGAGATGCTATAGCTAGAAACCTACATTATTTTACATAAAATTTCTGAATTCTTGATTTTCATTTTTTGGATCTTTTCAAATTTTTGTATGAATACAATTAATCCAAAATTTAGCATCTTTCTTGACATTTTCCTATAGCAGCCTTCACAATACCAAAACTTCACCTCTACTATCTATTATGTGCATCTTAGTAGATTAATATTTCCAAAACATCGCACTATCATAGTCTGCTTTACCAAATCTGTATTGCTAGTTTCCTTCCTGAAACACAAGTGCAACCACAAAATTTTTAATAAATAGTCTAAATGAAAACACATTATTGTTACAAAATAAATTAGATATTACTAATGGAAAACATTAAAGTAAATCTTAATCATTAATTGATTCAGGCAATCAACATTTTTTTGTCAGCTTCAACTAAACTTTCTACTTCCTCTAACCATGGAAAGGAGAATTTAACTTCATGATCCTCAATCAAAACCCCTCTATTGGATAGATTATCTACACATTTGTTTCCTTCCCTTAATATATGTGTAAAACTAATTTATTCAAACTCTTTAGTAAGATCTTAAATTTCTAAAATTATCTCTTTTATGTTCCATGGAGCCTTTGCTTTCCTTAAAATTGTAATTATTACTATGAGAGAATCACCTTCCATCCATACTCTATTCAATTTTATTTTTTTACATATTTTTAACCCTTCTAAAGTTGTCTAAGCTTCAGCTTCATTATTTATCTTAAATCCACTATTGAAAGCCTAAAGAGATAAAATCTCTCCTCTATTATTTCTAATTATTCCTCCTCCTCATGTTGGTCCTGGATTTCCTTTAGATGCTCCATCAAAATTTAATTTAACCCACTCCACATCTGTTGATTTCTACTTTATATTCTTTTCCTTCTTTTTACTTCTCTTATACCCAACATCATAATTCCAGTTAATGACTTGACTCCATCTATCAATGATCTCTGCTTCCAAATTAGGGAATGGATGATTTTATAGGGCTGGTTTAGACTCCTCTATGGCTAAACATATCTTCTTTTTCATTACCTCTAAATTGTTTTCCTTTCCTTTAAATATTCTTGTATTCCTTTCTAGACATATAGTCCAAAGTATTATATCTTTTGATATATCCCAATTTTTTGTAAAGCTTCACTTTTATAAGTGCTCTGCCATTGCTTTAACCAATCTTCAATTTTTCTATTCATCACTATGCATTTACCAAACATATTAAGAATCCATTTCCATAAATTCTATATGATTGAGCAATATCCCAAGAGATGGTTTATACTCTCCTCCTCATTATAGAAAACACATTGAGAGAGGCCATGAAAACCCCTTTTCATAAGGTTATTTTTGGTGCAAAATCTGCCTTTGGTTACGTTTGCGCCCAAGACTTTGCCAACATTGAAATATCGGGTTCAAAACAGAGTTTACCCGGTTCAATCTCCAGAGGAGGTTGGTTCCTTGCTTTTTAGGGAAAAGGGGGGAGAATGAAATGCATAAAGAGAGGGAAATATAGCTATTGCTAGGAACATTTAGATGGTGCAGATTAGATAACAACAAAGAAATATCTACAACCTTTTATAGATAAGCATTCTTTGAACCATCAAAATAGAATAACTAGTCCTCTGGTGCAGATTTAATCAAACATAAGCCTATTGGAACTGTTAATTTTAGAGCTAGCTGAACTTTAAACGCAGAAATTCAGAATGAGAATTAAAGCGATTTCTATTCAACGTAACTTATACAACAATTAACAACCCATACATACTTGATAACAACACCAGTGAGCCAGAAACCAGAATGAGTAGTCTTTATTTGCTTTCAGAAGTCTGTGTACATTGCCTTGTAAACATCCAAGAGCCGACCATTTGTTTGGGTCGCTCATCCTATATATATATATTTTTACATAACAGAAAAACTGAAAGTTGTTACAACAATATGCCCGTAGGCTCATTCTGGTAGAGTGGCAGTTAAGAGAGCATGGGATCTTCAACTAGAAATGGTTGGGATCTTCTTGTTACCGCAATCTACCTTTATCTTCTTGGAGGCATCGTGGCCCAACTATCTTCCACTTCTCTTATTTTGGATCAAAAATATCATGCCATCATGACCTTTTCTCTTCACTTAGCTTCTCAGCTCAAAAATATCATATCATGACCTTTTCTCTTCACTTAGCTTCTTAGCTCAAAATTGTCATGCAATCATGATATTTTCTCTTCACTTAGTTTCTTGGCTCAAAAATATCATGCAATCACAATGTTTTCTCTTCACTTAGTATCTCAACTCAAAAATATCATGCAATCACGACCTTTTCTCTTCACTTAGTCTTCGGGCTCAAAAATATCATGCAATCATGACCTTTTCTCTTCACTTAGCTTCTTGGCTCAAAAATGTCTCCATCATGACATTTTCTCTTCACTTATCTTCTAGCTCAAAAATATCATGCCATCATGACCTTTTCTCTTCACTTAGCTTCTTGCTCAAAAATGTCATGCAACCATGATGTTTTCTCTTCACTTAGCTTCTTGGCTCAAAATATTATGCAATCATGACCTTTTCTCTTCACTTAGCTTCTTGGCTCAAAAATATCATGCAATCATGATATTTTCTCTTTACTTAGCCTCTTAGGAACAAAATATTACGAGATCATGACATTTCTTTTATACTTAGCAAAATTTTGAGAAGACCACTCCTTACTCCCCTTGATGTGGTCATTTTGACCTACATTATTGGTGCCTCCTAGGGAATTATACCAATGGAATGTTAGAATCTAGAGCCTTTATCCATTGGGGAATGGAGTAAAAAGAACTAAAAAAAGAAGGGGAGAAAGGGGAGTGATACCAAGAAAAAAATATGTTTCTTGCTCTATGTGGTCATTCATCGGGAGTGTCTTCTTCTATGGATTTCTCTGTGTCCTCTTGCCCAGGTGCTATTGTACTACTTGTTGAAGCTTTCTTAGCCTTTTCATGTTTCTCCTTTTCCTGGACAACTTCATTGTAAGTGGCACAAGCCTTTTTCCAAGTCTCTTCATCTAGGTCTAAAGTTTCCATGAAAGTTAAGTACAAATATTCTAGTTCTTCTACTTTGTCATACGATAGAACTTTTGACTTCATGTATAATTCATGCAAACAGGAGTTGATCTGGGTGATGTCTTGAGCCATACTAAATATTTTTTCTTCTTGGACTAGCTCTTCCTAGCTATCTATCTCCGATTCATCTTCTACAAAAGTTTTCCAGGAAGCCTTCAACTCATCTTCCTCTAAGAATTTTGAATCTTTATCCCAGAAGCTCGGCATGCCATAATTTTCCACTATGCTGACATGTTTCAAAATTCCCTTAGCCTCTACCTTAAGTTCTTACATTATTTTGGCACTTTCTATCACCAACTTGTGTCTTTTGAAGAAACTTCTAGCAGCTATTTTGGCTTGGGACCATTTTTCATCTTGGGCTCTATATCCAAATATTGCCTGTGTGCTTTCTACCAGAACTTGGATTTTTGTTGCTATAGATAGCCTTGCTTTTAGGAAGTTGATGGATGCAATAAATTCATCTTCTACCCGACCCAACATCTCCTTAATTTTGACCAAGTATGATAACGTAGGCCTTGCTTTTAAGCTCATATTTTGGATGTCTCCAATCATTTCTTTCCTGACTACCTTGGCATTTTCCTTGGATAGCCCACTGGTCTTACCAGTGCCATCTGAGATCTACTTCTGAAGGTCTTCCACCTATTTTTTCAATAGTTGGATTTGTTCTATGACCTTTTTTGCTTCTTCCTTATAAGGGGCCACTTCATTGAACATTTGTTCCCACTTCTTTGCCTCATTTTTCAATGCCTTTTCAATTATCTTTTGCTCATTCAAGGCTTCTTCTAAATGCTTCCTTGCCTACTCAGCCCTGAGGTATTTCTCTTTGTAATACTCGACATTCAAGTATATCATCCCCATGTGAGCTTGGGATTTTCCCCACTCATCTTCCATAGGCAGTTGAGTGATATCTTCGATGGTTATCTCAACTTGATAATCTTCCAAGGTCATTTCTCCTTCAAGATTTTGAACCAATGACATCATCTTCAAAGTAGAACGTTGCATACTGATAGGGTCTAGGGCTATTCCTTCCTTAGTGTGAGCTATATCCTTGGAACTTTGAGCATTTCATGATTTCAACCAGGAAGAAGCATTTAGGGTTGCTTTCTTCAATTTTTTTAGTTTAGCAATGGTGGGGTGACTTTTGAAAGAAGAGGTAGGAATGGATTGGAAGTTTGGAAAGTTGGTAGTATAGGGGAAAGGAATGGTAGCTATGGAGGCATCCACATTTGGTTGTTCAGTGAGTGTATCTGGGGGTGCAGCTGAGGATGCTTTTGGGTCAGGTTGGGTTGATGATGGTGATGGTGGAGGCTATTGAATAGAGGGAGAAGAGGCATCATCCTGATATGTAGAATGGGGAGGGGAATTTCTTTAGGGATGAGAAGAAGAAGAAGATGTAGTAAGGTTAATAGGAGATATACCTGATTCCTTTTATGGGTTTGAGTCTCTAGTATCTGGTGCATTCTCAGGAGGGGCCTGGTCTTTAGTATAGGTCTCTACTATATTTTGTAGGCTCGTATCTCTAGTATCCATTGCATCTTTGGTAGGGACTTGTTCTTCAATAGGGGCTTCCTTGGTGGGGATAGATTCTTCAATCATTTCATCCAACTCTTGGTTGCTTATCTCTTGTTTCTTATCTTCTTGTCTCCTATTTCCAGAGAGTTGTTCTATATTTTCCCCTATGTTTCCTTCTTGGTCCCCTATTTCAAGGTCAACGTGTGTTTCTTCTTACCTCATTTTCTTTTGTTTCCCTACCTTTTCTGACTCTACTTTCCTCTTTCTCTGGAAGAGAGAAGCATCATCATCAGATTCTATGTTTGATGTGGAAGGGGGATGAATTTATGAGCCACCTTCTTTGGGACTTCTACTTTCTCAACAACAATCTCTTTACCTTTGCCTTGGCTAGTCCCAACATTTTCGATGATGAGTGGAACAGGGATACCATTGATGCCTAGTGGTACTTTATCTACAAGATTTTTAGACCATGTGGTATGATAATTGTCATACCTCTTACAAAACTCATGATCAACTTTTATTCCATATCTAGAGTGCATTTCCATCTGGCACCTCATCTACCACCAAGCTAGGATTTTTGCATGTGTCCAATCTTTCCCTTTTTCTTCATCCTTTTAATAACCTTCTCACCTAACTTGTGGCTCGGATTAACTTCAAGGTTCCAATCTATTAGATGCTCATAGAAATCATGCCACGGGGCCAATGGTTACATTTTTTCGACATGCCATTCTAATGCTTCATCTTCTTCATTATTTCTACCCTATTTATCGATTTGTCTATTTGATGCATGAAATTGCTTAAAGGGAGTCTGGTTGAGAGCAGCCTATTTTTGAGAAAATTTATCAATGGGGTCATACTTCCATTTTTGTGGCAATTCTATTAACTTCAGGCTCTTTAGAGTTCGAGTGATTCGCTCATGATCTCCCTTTTTTGAGACAGATACCCCTACAAATTGGAAGGGCATGAGGCATGTACCAGTCCAACCAGCCCTTATGCCAAATTTATAGTTTATATATTCAATCTACCTCACATACTCTAGAGTAAACAATCACTCAATGACATAATATGGAAGTAAGAAAGGCTTCCCTATGAAGCCATACAATCTGATGACTACCCCTTGCATCAAGATGAACCAATCTCCCTCTTCTGCATGAGTGTGTTGCAGGGTATCCCGCATATTTTGAGGAATTCTTGGCATAGTGCCATACATAATTTTTAAGGTGGGGCCTAGGAATTCCATATTAAAGTAGTAGTATGACTCTACTTTTGAGAGAACCATCGTCCACTCGTATACAGGAAAATTCTTTCCATATTGGTCCTTAGTGGTGGTAGAGATGAATTCTAGATTTTTTGATTGAAAGAAAAAGAAAAGCCATACTAGGTAAGAGGAAAACCTGAAAGCTTATGGGGAATCCCTCTATATTCTGAATAGGCTTGCATGTATCTATTGAGCCAGATATGTTAACCAATCGAAGAAAAGTGGTACTATCTTCTTATCTACATATGAAGCATCATAGAACTTAGGGTTCGACATACATTATGCCACTACAATCTACCATCCGTAGACTTGCATGTCATATTCTAGCCCCACTACCATAGCCAACATGGAGAAAAGCTCCTTATTTTTGAATTTTGATAGGGGAATCAAAGATTTTGGTAGGGTCCCCTTGGGAGGAGGTTCTGACATATGTTCTTGCAGAAATAATTTTATATTGAGAGTAGGGGTATAGAACTTGGCTGAGTTAATTGGGTCAAAAGGAATAGGGTTTACAATGGGCCTTCTATCACAACTGAAGGTGACCCTAATTGCATCAATATCTAGGGTAAAGATGACATCACCCCTAGAATTCTTGACAATTTTATGCTTTACATCATAAAAAGTTGCCATGGCTCTAATTAATTCAGGGCAAGGGTGAATAGGGGTGCAAACATACCAAGAGAGTAGAGAGTGATAGGAGAATGTGCTCGGAATTGATGGCATGATGCACTTTGCTACCCTAGCTTCCACATATTTTTAAATTTTCTCTAGATTTTTCCATGTTACTATGGTATCGATGATGTGTGAATCCGAGTCTATGAAACCACTTTCACTTTTTGTAGCCCTACGCTTTTCCTTAGCAACTGGAGGAGATGTTATCATGGTTGCTCACTATGATTTTGGTATACAAAAAAACCTGAGAGACAACCAGAAGAGCTCAGAGAACTTGGGGGAAATTCGAGGATGCCGTAAGCAGAGGAAAATTTTTAGAGGATAGAGAAGTGATGAAAAAGCTTTTGTGGCATAAGTAGATGTGCATGCATGCACTAAGGTGCCATGCATTAATTATGGTTGGTGGTGCACACCCTATGACTAATTTTGAATGTTACTGGATGCTTTGTTTCATGTGCCACCTTCAAGAAAACCAACTACCATGCATTACCATTTTGTCAGGGCCAATGGCATCGCGTCACCTCTATCCTAGGCCAATAACTTTATGTCACCTCTTTTTTGGACCAATAACTTGGTACGATAGTACTTTGAGAGGCAAGAATTTAAAAATTCAAGAAAACTGATTTTCCTACCAAAAGGTATGGTTGCTTTGATTTTGACCATCGAATGATCAAAATATCATGAAATCACAAATTTTCCTTAACCTATTTAAAATTTTCCTAAGTGACTAATTTTCCTATCCTCTAAACTCAAAATATCATGAAATCATGATAATTTTCCTTGAAGTGGCCTTTGAATGCCAAAATATCATGAAATCATGATAATTTTCCTTGAAGTGGCCTTTAAATGCCAAAATATCATGAAAAATCAACAATTTTCCTTGAAGTGGCCTTTGAATGCCAAAATATCATAAAACTTTTCATAAGGGCCAAAAAATTTTCCTTGAAGTGGCCTTTGGATGCCAAAATATCATAAAATCATGATAATTTTCCTTGAAGTGGCCTTTGAACACCAAAATATCATAAAAATTTTCCTTAAGAAAACTAAATTTTCCTTAAGTGGCCTTTAATGCCAAAATATCATGATCACAATTTTCCTTGAAGTGGCCTTTGAATCCAAAATATCATAAATTTTCCTTGAAGGCAAACAATTTTCCTTGAAGTGGCTTTAGAAAGAAATGAAACATATTTACATATAATACATGTGAAGTGGAGAGAAACATCTTACTTATAGTACAACTTCAGATGGAAGCCATTGATGAGGATGGGTTGGACCTGACCCTGTTCATTTCTTAATTGGAAGGAGTTATATTGTTTTTCTTCAATTACCTCAAAGGGTCCTTCCCAGAACACATCAAATTTCTGGTGGTTTTCAGGTTTTGCTTTCCTTTCATTCCACCTTAGAACCAAGTCTCCTACCTTGAAATTCCTAAGGGTAGCCTTTTTGTCAAACCATTTCTTCATGGTGACCATATATTTTTGATAATGGTCGTAGGCTTGTTCTTTCTATTCTTCTAATTGTAGGAGTTGAATCAACCTATTTTCCATTGGCTCTACTTCTTCTATGCTAGTTTTATTGAGCAACTTTAAAGTTGGTATTTCTATGTGTATCATGAGGACTGCTTCTTTACCATAGACTAAAGAGTAGGGAGAGGTGTTGATAGACTTCTTGATAGTGATCCTATCATCCCATAATGCTTGGTTTATCAAAGAGTGTCAATAACTCGTATTGTCTTTTAAAGTCTGCTTTAAGATTCAAAGCAAGTTTATATTCATCGATTTAGCTAATCCATTTCCCTATGGATAATAATTTGAGGATGTCTTCAAGTAGATCCCATATTTACATGTAAAATCAATCATTTTGGTACCTATAAAATATGTGTCATTGTCTATGACCAATGCATCTAGGATACCAAATCTTGTGATCAAACTCTCAATGAATTCCATCACAACTTCTTGGTCCACTTTCTTAGTGGGTACTGCCTCAGCCCACTTAGTGAAATAATCTATAGCGATTAGGATGTATTTATGTCCAGTGGATGAGTTGGGTTCTATCACTCTGATGAAATCTAAACCCCATTGTTGAAAAGGTTCTTCAACCTGAATGGATTTCAAAGGCATTGAAGTATTTCTATTTCTCCCAACGTATCTCTAGCACTTCTCACAATTTCTTGTCACTCTAAAAGTATCTGAGAAAATGGTTGGCCAATAGCACCCAATCCTGATGATTTTTAAAGTAGTGGTTCTCCCTGAGTAGTGTCCTCCTAACGAGCCTCCATGGAATTCATCCAAGATATTCTACTTTTGATCATCCTTTATACACCGAAGCAATACCCCATCCAGATTATTTTTATACAATCCTTCAAGTAATAAGGTGTACTTCAAAGCTTAGATCCTATATCTCCTTCTCTATGAAGCATTCAAACTTGTTGGACACTTTCTAATCTAGAAGTATCTGATCAATTCATCAGCCCAATCAGGCTCATCCAAGGGTTGATCATCCTCTAAGGCTGCTTCTTGAGTTTGGCAAGCCACATATTCTGATGAGGCTTGTTTGGTGAGTTCTTGACATAATGCTCTACCTCTCACTAGCTTGGTTGGATGGATCTCAACATCATATTCTTGTATATTTGATACCCAACCAACTCTTTTATCACCAAGTTCCCCCTATATGATGAAATTTCTAACATCAAGGTGGACCACATACACAATGGTCCTACTCTGTGAAAGAAAATGCCTAAAATTTTTTAAAGACTTCATTATTGCATAAACTTATTTTTTGATGAAGTTGTACTTCTCTTCATGTTCCTGCATAGTCTGACTTAGGAATGCTATAGGTCTCTCTTCATTTTCAGGCCCTTTTTGAGTAAGTACTATAATGTAGCTCTCTTGTTCACCTACAACATACAAGATGAAACCTCTGGAATAGTCTAGATTCACTAAGATGGGATCTTGGGCTATCTGTTCCTTTATCTATTGGAAAGCTTTTTTCCTTAAGTCTATCCACTTGAATTCAACATCCTTTTTCAACAATTCGGTCATGGGTTTGACAATTTGCGCAAAATCTGCTATGAATTTGCGTACGAAGTTGATCTGGCCGAAGAAGGATTGCAAGCCTTTTTTGTTTGGGGGTAGAGGGAGTTCTAATAGTGCTTTCACTCTGTTAGGATCTATAGCCAGCCCAACCTTAGAAATGATGTGACCTAGTAAAATCCCCTCTTCCACAACAAAAATGGATTTCTTTGGGTTTAAAGAGATGTCGAAATCTCTACATTTCTCAAAAATACTTCTGAGATGGTCAATGTGATCTTCCTTTCGATGAGAGAACATTATCATATCATCTAGGTATATCACTATAATCCTATTGATGAGTTCTCCAAAGGCCACATCCATTGCTCTTTGAAAAGTTACCCCAACATTGGATAATCCGAAAGGCATCCTCTGATAAGTGAATGTCCCCCACTTGGTGGTGAATGTGGTTTTGAACTGATCTTCATCCTTGACCCATACCTGATTATACCCAAAGAACCCATCCAAGAGTGAGAATATTTCTGCTCCTACTATTGTATGCAGAGTCTGGTCTATCTATGGGAGAGGATAATGATATTTTAGTGAAGCCTTGTTTAGATTTTGGAAGTCGACACACAACCTAATATCTCCATTATTTTTCCTAACTGGAACCAAGTTAGCTACCCAAGTAGAATGCTTGATTGGGTAGACAATCTTGGCTTCGAGCAACTTCAATAGTTCCTATTTCATTAGAGCTTCGATCTTGGGATTCACCAATCTTTGCTTTTGTTGAAAGGGTTTTGCACCTTCTTCGAGTTTGATTGTATGTTGGATAGTCTCTTTAGAGTAGACTTTAAGGTCACCATAAGTCCAGGCTATGATGTCGAGGAATTCCTTGCATAACCCTCGAATTTGGTCCAGTTCTTCCTCTATAGTGTTTACCCCTACTTTAATGGATTTATCTGATCCCATTTGAGCCTCTTTGTATCTATGCTTGTCAACTTTCATTTTATGGCCAGTTGACCTATCATTGTTATCAAACAAGCTTTCGAGAGTGATTAATCCTTTTGGGATATGGTTGTTTTTCAATTGGATCATACCTACATCTTCTTCATATTTAGACACTCTATCATTCGAGCAGTTCATCTCATGGATAAGAAAGTCTACTATCTATTCATCATTTTTGAATACCTACCAAAAGGTATCTCTATCTAGCATGGAGGGCCTATAGATTAGTCTAACTATCTTAGAATTCTAGATGACATTGCTAATAGGGCAAAAATTTGCACCTACTGAAGCCAATAAATCTGCATGAGTGTTCTTTTCTCTAGGAATTGCTTTGAGGTTTAAATATTCAAAGGATTCTAGCAAGTCCCAAACTTTATTCCTATAAGATTTAAGGTAATGTTGCTTACTCACACATTTCTCAATGACCTGATTTACTATTAATTCAGAATATCCAAAGATCTGGAGTTGTTTGATACCCAGATTTTTAGCTTTCTTAAGGCCTAAGTAGAGTGCTTCATATTCCACTACATTGTTAGTGCAACTCCAGGTTAACCGATAAGAAAAAACTTTCTCTTCGCCTATTGGAGAGATTAAAACAATACCTGCTCTAACTCCATTTTTGCATCTAGCACCATCGAAGAAAAGTTTCCATAGTTGATCGGTAGATGGGTCTACCTGATGGAGAGGAGTGGGGTTGCTTTTCTTAGGCTTTACAATTGAGTAGCTTCCCATATCTATTTCAATCATGGCATTGAAGTCTTGGAGAGAGAACTGGTCTTCTTCTTGCAACACATTTAGAGCTTCCTCCATCAAGTTTAAGTCTTCCAGTTCTTCGATCATCATATTTACTATAGTGGCTTGTTTACCTTCCTCTTCAAGTTTTTCAATGTGAAAGGTTGAAGGTTTCTCATTGAATATTTTTACTCTTTTTCCCTTGAATGGAATTTCCAAGTGTGAGTAATCTAATGATAAATATCCTCCTATTTTGGTGATGAATTATCTGGAGAGACACATACCAAAATAAGGTTCTAGATCCACTACCACTACCTCTTGTATAACTGTGAGTTGAGGTAATCTATGAAGAACTATTGGAATATCTTTAATTACCCCTACAATTTTGATAGGGGTTCCATCCAGTTGCAAGACACCAGGACTGCTCCTTGTGTATTCCATTCCCATGATATCACATACGACTTTGGGTATCACAGTGGTTGCAGCTCTAGAGTCTATCATACAGTTGTGTACCACCCATCCTTCCATTTGAAGAGATAGATAGAAGGGAGGAGGTCTATTTTTTCTTGAAGTAGATGTCAGACTAGCTTGTGTAGAATCTAACTGAGTTAGGGTTCTATTCTTATTTTTCATAGATCTCAAGGATTCTTGCAATAAATCAATCTATCCTAGAAACTACAAAGCTTCATACATAGTTGCTTTGGAGGGAGTTTTCTTCATCTCCTCGACTATGTTGAATGGGAGGGGTTCGACACTTTTCTCTTTTACAACTGTGTCATACTTATTCCTATACCCCTGAGTAGCATCTATCCTTTGATGCTTAGTCAGTGAGGGGTATCTCAATTTATCTCTTGCTTGTTCTTGCATCTCCACTTCCTTCTACAGGGGTATTTCTTTACATGCTTCTACTCCTTTATGACCTAAAATCTGGGGAGCTTTCTCATAGGAGGTTCTTCTCTCAACTAGGTTCCTCATAGGTGAAGGCACTTTCAAGGGGTTAAGCTCTTGGGGGTCAACCTGCAAAGGTTTCTTTCCCGATCTAGTTAGAACAACCACTTGTTCAACAGAGGGCATCATGAAATTTTGATTCTCTTCCCTGATCATATTAATCTAACCCTTGAGGGTTTTCTCAACCTTCTCAATAGCTATCTTCTGGACATGATGTTGATGGATCATACACGAGTTTTTACCATGTGGATCATTACATGTAGAACACCAGAAGTTTGACTCTATTGAAGTGTTAGTGGGTTCACTATCTTCATTGGCATAAACCACATTAGATTTGTCATGGTTTCTACCACTCATGGAGGCTTGATCTCTTGTTACCTATGGAAATATCCTTGGTTGGAAATTTATTTCTACTTCTCTTCTTTCCATTGAGGTCATCTTATTCATCAGAGTTTTCAAGGTTGATTGCAGATCTTGTAGAGCTGCAAGTTGAGGATCTGGAGTCGATGAAACTATCACCATAGGAAGTGCAGGAATGGTAGGAAGCATTGGAGGAGTGAGAGATGCCTATATTACTAGGATATTAGGTTTCCGATCCATTTGGGGAGACTTGTATTAGAAGTGGGAGCAGGAGTTGGGAAAGTAGTATTTGATGCTTGCGGTAGATCCGAGAAGATAGGCATTATCATATTTGTAGGGAACCTTCCAATAGCGATTAGATCTCTTTCTACTTTCTGAGATTCTTGGAAAATATCTAGGAAAGTAAATACTTGGGATTGCCTAATAGCCATACTTATGTCTGAGTTGAAAGCTCTCAGATAATAGTACATTGATTATTCATTTATTGGCCTCAACCCGTCAGGTACCCTCTACCAAGTTTGACTAAATCTGATATTAAAGTCGACTATCTCCTCTTGAGGGTGCTTCTAAATGATAGTGAACTGGGTTAGCAGTGAAAATGGGTCAACATGTTCATTGAACTCTTCTACTAACTTATCGGCAAGTTGGGCCCAGGTAGATATGGATTGATTGGCGAGGGCTCTATACCAGTAGAGCATTTTTCCTTTCAAGGAAATGACTAATAGTCTTATCATAACATCTTCCTCAGTGATGTTATGTATTGGTGCGAGTGTGGCTACATCTTGATAATGTTCATAAGTCATCTTCCTAGTACCATCATACTAGGGTAATGCCTTTAAAGTTGCTATTGGAATCGGGTGTTGAGCTACCAGATTCAAGGGGCCTGTATGGTTCCATGAAGGGTAGGGTAAATTTAATTGATTCATGACCATTGTAGCTATGGTTCTACCTGATATTATAGGTATATGGGTAGTTAGAGTTAACATTCCACTAGCAGCAGTACTAGGGAAGGTTATAGGGGAAATATTTGTGTATCTTGTATTGACAGTAGATGAAGAAGTGGTTCTAGAAACTAATACAGGATTAGCTCTGAGGCTACCAAGGTGTAATTCGAAGAACTCGATGGGCTCTTCAGAATTTTTTGCTTTAGATCTAGTTATCATATAAAAATGGTATTCAACTAGAAAGTAGATAAGGGCTTTCTTAGGGTTCCTCTCTTGGGTGGAGTCGCCAGGTGATTCATAAAAATTTTAAATAGGGCAAAGATAATCACCAGAACTTTGATCTATATATATCATGGGATTGGGTCCCATCGGGCATGCCAAAAACTATTGGTGCAAAATCTACCTTTGGTTACGTTTGCACCCAAGACTTTGCCAACATTGAAATACTGGGTTCAAAATAGAGTTTACCTAGTTCAATCTCCAGAGGAGGTTGGTTCCTTGATTTTTTAGGGAAAAGGGGGGAGAATAAAATGCATAAAGAGAGGGAAATATAGCTATTTCTAAGAACATTTAAATGGTGCATATTAGATAACAACAAAGCAATATCTACAACCTTTTACAGAAAAGCATTCTTTAAACCATCAAAATAGAATAACTAATCCTCTAGTGCAGATTTAATCAAACATAAGCCTATTGGAACTATTAATTTCAGAGCTAGCTAAACTTTAAACGCAGAAATTTAGAATGAGAATTAAAGTAATTTCTATTCAACGTAACTTATACAACAATCAACAACCCATACATACTTGATAACAACACCAGTGAGCCAAAAACCAGAATGAGTAATCTTTATTTACTTTCAGAAGTCTATGTACATTGCCTTGTAAACATCCAAGAGCCGACCATTTTTTTGGGTCGCTCATCCTATATATATATTTTTACATAATAAAAAACTGAAAGTTGTTACAACAATATACCCGTAGGCTCATTCTAGTAGAGTGGCAGTTAAGAGAGCATGGGATCTTCAACTAAAAATGGTTGGGATCTTCTTGTTACCACAATCTCTTTATCTTCTTGAAGACATCATGGCCTTGTTACTATAATTCACCTTTATCTTCTTGGAGATGTCATGGCCCAACTATCTTCCACTTCTTTGCTTCGAGCTCAAAAATATCGTGCCATCATGATATTTTCTCTTCACTTAGCTTCTCGGCTCAAAAATATTATGACATCATGACCTTTTCTCTTCACTTAGCTTTAGGCTCAAAAATGTCATGCAATCATGACCTTTTCTCTTCACTTAGTCTTTCGGCTCAAAATATCATGCAATCATGACCTTTTCTCTTCACTTAGTCTTCTCGACTCAAAAATGTTGTGAAACTATGACCTTTTCTCTTCACTTAGCTTCTCGGCTCAAAAATATCATGCCATCATGACCTTTTCTCTTCACTTAGTCTTCGAGCTCAAAAATATTGTATAACCATGACCTTTTCTCTTCACTTAGCTTCTCGACTCAAAAATATTGTACAATCATGACCTTTTCTCTTCACTTAGTCTTCAGCTCAAAAATATCATGCCATCATGATCTTTTCTCTTCATTTAGCTTCTGAGCTCAAAAATATCATGCAACCATGACCTTTTCTCTTCACTTAGCTTCTTGGCTCAAAAATATCATGCAATCATGACCTTTTCTCTTCACTTAGCCTCTAAGGAATGAAATATCATGAGATCACGATGTTTCTTTTATACTTAGCAAAATTTTGAGAAGACCACTCCTTACTCCCCTTGATGTGGTCATTTTGACCTACATTATTGGTGACTCCGCTGGGGATTGAATTGGGTAAACTCTATTTTGTACCTAGTATTTCAATGTTGGCAAAGTCTTGGGCGCAAACATAACCAAAGGCAGATTTTGCACCAATAGTTATCCTAGGATAAAATTCTTCTATGACCTACTAGCCAAACAAACATTTTGACTTTAGGAATGCTTGGGCTATCCCAAATATCTCTTCATATTCTAGTGATATTATTATTTTGTTGGTGTTGAACATTATATCCACTTCTTGTTGTGTATTATTTTGAGCTATTCAACTCCTAAATCAATTTATCCTTGGCACCCCTTGAACTAATCACATTTTTTATCTTTCTACTCAATTGCCTCCTAGCATCAATATCTTGTATACTTGTAAAAAATTCTTCTTTCCATTTGTATCTTCCTTCTCGATCCTTGTATAAAATATTTGAAACCCTATCACCATATTTATCTTGAAGTAATCTCATCCAAGGTTTCAAAAATGGATCTAAATTGAGTGGTTTTTTATCATACCAAGTATCCATCCAAATAGAATTTTTTCTCCAGTTCCCACCACCCATCTTAAACCTTTAATCATAAGATCAATAGATTTTTTTAAACCATTCCAAAGAGCAAAACCATTTGGTAGAGAGAATGCAGTAAATATTAAACTTGGGTCATTGGGATCAACATACTTACTTAGAAGAATTCTTGCCCATTGTCTTTGACTCTCTTTGTACAATCTCCAAATAACTTTTCCCCTAAGAGCTAAGTTTGCATCTGTAAGAACTCTTAAACCAAGACCTCCCCTAGTTTTATCATCACACAACTTGCTCCATTTCACCAAAGGAAATTTCCTTTTATCATGTAAACCTGACCATAAAAAGGATTGCATAATATAGATTAAAAAATTTTCAATTAATTTTGGCATAGAATACAATGACATATAATATGTTGGAATGGCTTGTAAGACTGACTTAATTAGTTGCACTCTTCCTTCTAAAAATAACCATCTACATTTCCAAGTTGGCAGTTTATTCTAAATTTTACTAATAACTAAAATCCTTAAATCTATCCTCATTCTCCCCTTAAATAAAGGCATACCTAGATAAGTTGTTGGTAAATTTACCTCCTCTATTTGAAGCAACCTACAAATTCTTGCTTTGATATTAGCAAGAGTGTTAAGGAAGTAAATTTTGTATTTAATCCTATTAACTTTTTGCCTTGAATCTCTTTCGTACTCTTTTAAAAATTTATTCAAAGCTCTGGCCTCATTTATCCTTGCCCTTCTAAAAAGGGTTGTATCATCTATAAATTGTTGATGGGTGATGTTATCGATGTTATTACTAACCTTAATTCCACTTATAAGTCCATATTTGTAAGCCTTGTTTAATTTCCTACTCAAAAATTCTACCATAATAATGAGCAAATAAGGAGATAGAGGATATCCTTATCTTTAAAATATTCTATCACTAATCCATTGGCCAACACTAAATAAGAAACTGTAGAGACACAAGCTTTAGTCCATCTAACACATTTCTTCCCAAAACCAAACTTATCTAATACTGCAAAAAGAAAATCCCATTTAACCCTATCATAGGCTTTACTCATATCAAGTTTTAAGATCATTGCTTTCTCTTTTCTTGAAGCTGTTGAATGCATAACTTCATGAGCTACTATGATCCCATCCAAAATTTGTCTCCCTTTCACAAATCCTCCTTGCTCTTCTGAAATAATTTTTTCTAACAATGGACTTAATCTATTCACCATCACTTTGGAAATAATTTTATATGCCATATTACATAGGCTTATGGGTCTAAAAGAATCAAACAATTTAGCATCCTTATTTTTTGGAATTAGGGTAAGATATGTTGCATTTATTTTATAAGGTATGTATTGTTTTACCCTAGACTGTTCCACTGCCACCAATAAAGAATCCTTCACTATATCCCAATTAATTATGTTGGTAAAATATTGTAGAGAGCCCATCTAGACCTAGGGATTTATCCTTATTAAAATAGAAAAGAGCTAAATGAACTTCTTCTAGAGTAATAGGCTCCATCAGTTTCCTATTGTCTTCATTCGTTATAACTGAAGGAACATCTTGAAGAAGTTTATCATTAAGAACTTCGATCTCCTCTGAACCTAGAATATTTTGATAAAATGACTTTACCTCTTTTCTAATTTCACTCTGATCTTCAATCCAAACCCCTTCTATTGATTTAATTCTACTAATTCTAGAAGTTGATCTTTGTACTATAGCCATCCTATGAAAAAACTTTGTATTTTTATCTCCTTCTTTAACCAAGTTTGTCTTGATTTTAATCTCCAAAATTTCTCTTCCTTACTCAAAATATTATGATATTCACTAAGCAACTCCCTTTCCTCTGATCTTGGATTATTATCATCACCTTTTTAGAATTTTGAAAGTTTATCTTTTAGTTCTTCTTTCTTCTCAAAAATATTTCCAAAGGTGTTCTTGTTCCATTCTTTTAATCTAGATGTCATAGCTTTAATTTGGTTTGGAAGAGCATACAACCCACCATTACCTAAAGAATTCCATGTTTGAGCTATCATATCAACAAATTGAGGATGGTCTTCCCACATCTACTCATATTTAAAATATGATCTTTTTTTAATTCACTTACCACCATTTTAACTCTTATTGGCCAGTGATCTGAACCAATCCTTGTTAAGGTATTAATTTTAGCACAAGTTCCTTCATCTAGCCAATGATCTGAGAGAATGCATCTATCTAATTTTTTTTCTATTAGGTTCTGGCCTCTCTTGTTGTTGGTCCAAGTATAGTTGTCTTCTTCAAACTCAACTTCCCATAGATTATTATTTTGAATAAAAGCTGAGAAATATTTCATACTTTGGGTCAATTTCCTAATTCCCCCAAATTTTTCATCCAGCTTGGTTATGGCATTAAAATCTCCAATGATCATGAATCAGGTTTCTTGGTCTTTACTTCTCATAAAGGCTTCAATCCCACTCCAAACTTCTAATCTACCTGACTGAGTTGTAGGTCCATAGACATTGATAAGGATGAAACAAATATCTGCAAAGTAGCAAGTGACTAAAGAGGCTATCCAATGCCTAGTTTTATGAATGGTTACACAAGAGGTTCTAGAAGGATTCCAACAAGTTAGAATTTCCCCTATTGCTCCTTCAGAATCCATAGCATCCCATTCACATCTTGCCCATACTGCTTTCATAGTTTTTGAAACTTCTTCTTTTGTCATTTTAGTTTCCTGGATACAGAGAATATTAGGTTTATTACTTAAACATAGGTCCCTAATACACCTTTGCTTTGAGGGGGTATTAGCACCCCTTATATTCCATGAGATGATAATCATATCTCATTAGGGGCTTTTGGCCCCTCCTGCGTATTACCAATATCATTTTGTTGTTTGGTAAAGAGAAGTTCAACCAACTTAGTTTGTGTTCCTTTCTCTATGTTTGCTCTTGCTTCCCTGGATCTTGCTTGATAATTTGAGGGTTTTCCTCTTTTTGCCTTGCCTATATCAGGAGTAGGTCTTATTATTCTATTCCTCAATATTCTTTCACAATTTTATTTTTCATCATATTTATCCTCTCCTGGCTCTATTATAGAAGCTTTTGACTTGTCCTGCTCATTTTTTGGTATTTCCTTATTAATGGTAGAGGTATTAACTTCTAAAACTGCATTTTATTTACCAATTATTTTCTCCTGAATGGTGCATGGTACTTCAAGAGAGTCTTCAAAATCTGATGAGACACATTCCTTAGGTTCATCGAGAATGTTCTTCCTTAAATTAGGATCATACTGAATAGATGATTCCTTGTTAATATGTTGAAATTGTTGTACTGTGTCCTCTAAGTTTTGATCTACTTTTTCTTCATAGGCTAAAGCCTCAAAAGAGTTGGTATTTCTTCCAATATCCTTCCTTATTGGTCTCCACTATTTATTTTCTTTTATTTTTCTAGATCTATTTTTTGGAAGTTGAAAACCATCTTCATCCATAACCATTTGTAAGTTTCTCTTGCGGTTTTCTACAAATGATTTTGTTGGGCTCTTCTTAGGGCATGATCTCTCAATATGCCCCACCTCATGACATCTTCTACATCTAAAAGATATGTTTTCATAATCTATAGTTTGGGTCCACATCTTATCCCCATACTTAAGAATGATTGATTCTGGTAAAGCTTTACTTATATCAATCATGACCAATATTCGAGCATAAATAGCCAAAAATCCATCTTTTGTCGTATCTAAAATCTCAAGGAATTCTCCTAGAGTGTTGCCTATTGCCTTGAAGGTATCTATTTCCAAAAATTCAATGGGTAACCCAAACATCCTAACCCAGACTGGTACTAGGGATAGATTTACATTTTCAGGTGAAAAGCCTTCATACCAATGGGTAAGGAAGAGTCCTGCTCTTCCCATAAACCAAGGACCCCCTTTTAGGATTCTTTCTCTTTCTTCCCTAGAACAAAAAATGGCTAGGAAGAAACCTTTGGGAAGAAATGATAGAATCACTCCTAGAGACTTCCAACTCCTATCAATCCATTTTCTCAAGGCTGAAGCCCCTAGCCAATACCCATTAAATTTACCAAAAACTACCCTATCTTGGAGCAATGAGGATCTCTCTGAGGTGCACTCACTAACCTCTACCACTAGAGATGATTCTAAGGATTTAACTATAAATCGATCCATGGAAAGGAAACTAAAACTCAAAATCTATTGAAATTTATCTGAATGTCCTATAGCAAATATAATATTTGATAAAAACTTTATAAATTTTTCATGCACAATTTCTAAGATAAAGAAAGGGAAAAAAAACTTAGCTGAAAAATTCTTTGTCCAGATAGAATGTCTTGCCTCACTGAAGTCCTAGCCCTTCATTTCTCTTCCCATCATTCGAACCCTAGCTGGAAAATATTTGCAATTTCATTTTTCATGACTTGAAAAATCATCACTACCCTTGTTTCGAATGGTTGACTTCATAGGGTCGTATCTCCCTCAATATTGCTCGGATTTTTGCATATGACCACTCATTTTAAAGCTATTCAAATTCTGCACAAGTTGGTCCAAGAATCAGCTGAATCAGATAACTCTTCGCAAAGATATGGCTCCTAAAATATGAGATATTTTTCAGAAAAAACCCTAATCCTTCGCACTTCACGACCTTTCTTGATAAACTAGGATTGAATTGCAACCATTAACCATCTAAATCTTATGACATGATTGAATATATTGATGTGTTTAATATTTGAAAACAATTTAGTTTTATGGAACTAAATTATGCATATCATGAATTGGATTAAATTGGATTTAATTTAGTATTAAACTATTGATCAATGAAGCATAAGTTCTCCACTACCATAATAAGAATAAGGAAAAGTGATCTCCTCTTTTCTTTTTTATTAATAAGAGAATTTTGAGGATTAGAATGGTGAGTAAATAATACAAAGAAAGCAAATATATAAAGGAAATTAAAAGTCATTTGTGTTTAATCCATATCATGTTTGGAGGTGATTTAGTGCTAATGAAAAATGTTAATTACTTTTTTTATGATCTTCTATAAAATTTTAAAACTTGAATTTAAAGAACAAATAAAAATAAAATCTAAAATCTAAATTTCTAAAAAATAAGAAATAAAAAAATGATTTTCCTTTGTAGTTTCAAATAAGGAAATTATGCTTCACATACCTTATTAAAGATCCTCAAGGGGTCATATTGTCCAATAGATTGGAATGTAATTATGGATAAAATAATATAAGGGTTAATAGCAAAGAGACTTAATAAAGCAATAAGTTTTATCATAATTAAATATTTTTATATGTGATGTTGATCTTTTCATTTATGTTGATAGTAAAATTAGTAATAATATAAAACAAATAAATAAATAACTATCTAGTAACATGGAAAGAAAGTAATTAACAACCTTAATAATAGAGCTAAAATATTTTATTTGATAATTAAAAAATAGATGAATATAAGGTAGAAGTTAGTATATCTTCACAAAGGATTAGGGTATTTTTTAAATATCTTATCTTTTAGGGGCCATATCTTTGCAAAGGGTTGTCTGATTCAGCTGATTCTTGGACCAATTTGTATAGAACTTTAAGAGATTTAAAATTACTAGTCATGCAAAGGAATCCAAGCAATATTGAGGGAGATACAACCCTATGAAGTTAATCATCCGAAACAAGGGTAGTGATAATTTTTTAAGTCATGAAAAACAAAATTGCAAATATCTGTTAGCTAGGGTTATGATGATGGGAGAAATAATGGAGGGCTAGGGCTTCAGTGAGGCAAGATATTATGTTTGGGCATATAATTTTTTAGCTAAGTTCTTTTTTCCTTCTTTATCTTAGAAATTTTGCATGCAAATTATTATAATTATTTTTATCAAATATTATATTCGCTATAGGATATTCTGGTAAATTTCAATAGATTTTGAGTTTTAGTTTCCTTCCCATGGATTTATTTATAGCTAAATTCTTAGAATCGTCTCTAGTATTAGAGGTTAGTGGGCGCACCATAGAGGATCGGTCCTTGTTGCTCAAAGATGTGGTAATTTTTGGTAAATTTAATGGGTATTGACCAGGAGCTTCAACCTTGAGAAAATGTATTGGTAGAAGTTGGAAGTCTCTAGGAATGATTCTATCCTTTCTTCCCAAAGGTTTATTCCTAGCCATTTTTTATTCTAGGAAAGAAAGATATAGAATCCTAAAATGGGGTCCTTGGTTTATGGGAAGAGCAGGACTCTTCCTTACCCATTGGTATGAAGGCTTTTCACCTAAAAATGTAAATCTATCCCTAGTACCAATCTAGGTTAGGATGTATGGGTTACCAATTGAATTTTAGGATATGGATACCTTCAAGGTAATAGGCAACACTCTAGGAGAATTCCTTGAGATTTCAGAAACTACAAAAGATGGATTCTTGGCTATTTATGCTCGGATATTGGTCATGATTGATATAAGTAAAGCTTTACTATAATCAATCATTCTTAAGTATGGGGATAAGATGTGGACCCAAACCATAGATTATGAAAATATATCTTTTAGATGTAGAATATGTCATGAGGTGGGGCATATTGAGAGATCATGCCCTAAGAAGAGTCCAACAAAATCATATGTAGAAAATCGCAAGAGAAACTTACAAATGGATATGGATGAGGATGGTTTTCAACTTCCAAAAAATAGATCTAGATAAATGAAAGCAAATAAATAGTGGAGACCAATAAGGAAGGATATTGGAAGAAATACCAACTCTTTTGAGGCTTTAGCCTATGAATAAAAAGTAGATAAAATCTTAGAGGATACAATACAATATATTCAACATATTAACAAGGAATCATCTATTTAGTATGATCTTGATTTAAGGAAGAACATTCTCGATGAACCTAAGGAATGTGTCTCATTAGATTTTGAAGACTCTCTTGAAGTACCATGCACCATTCAAGAGAAAAAAATTAGTAAAGAAAATACAGTGTTAGATGTTAATACCTCTACCATTAATAAGGAAATACCAGAAAATAAGTAAGATAAGTCAAAATCTTCCGTAGTAGAGCCAAGAGAGGATAAATCTGATGAAAAATAAAGTTGTGAAAGAATATTGAGGAATAGAATAATAATACCTACTCTTGATATAGGTAAGGAAAAAAGAGAAAAACCCTCAAATTATCAAGTGAGATCCAAGGAAGCAAGAGCAAACATAGAGAAAGGAACACAAACTAAGTTGGTTGAACTTCTCTTTACCAAACAACAAAATGATATTGGTAATTCAAAAGCAGGGCCAGTAGCCCCTAATGAGACATGATTATCATCCCATGGAATATAAAGGGTGTTAATTCCCCCTCAAAGAAAAGGTGTATTAGGGACCTTTGTTTAAGTAATAAGCTTGATATTCTTGTATCCAAGAAACTAAAATGACAAAAGAAGTTTTCAAAGCAGTATAGGTGAGATGTGAATGAGATGTTATGGATTTTGAAGGATTGATAGGGAGAATTCTAACTTGTTGGAATCCTATTAGAACCTCTTGTGTAACCATTCTTAAAACTAGGCATTGGATAACCTCTTTAGTCACATTCTACTTTGTAGATATTTGTTTCATCCTTATCAATGTCTATGGACCTACAACTCAATCAGGTAGATTAGAATTTTGGAGTGGGATTGAAGCATTTATGAGAAGTAAAGACCAAGAAACCCAATTCATGATCATAGGAGATTTTAATGCCATAACCAAGCTGGATGAAAAATTTGGGAGAATTAGGAAATTAACCCAAAGTATGAGGAATTTCTCAAGTTTTATTCAAAACAATAATCTATGGGAGGTTGAGTTTGAAAAAGACAACTATACATGGACCAACAATAGGAGAGGCCATAACCTAATAGTAAAAAATTAGATAGATGCATACTCTCATATCATTGGCTAGATGAAGGGACTTGTGCTAAAATTAATACCTTGACAAGGATTGGTTCAGATCATTGGCCAATAAGAGTTAAAATAGTGGTAAGTGAATTCAAAAAAATATCATATTTTAAATATGAGTATGTGTGGGAAGATATCCTCAATTTTTTGATATGATAGCACAAACATGGAATTTTTTAAGAAATGGTGGGTTGTATACACTTCCAAAACAAATTAAATCAATGACATATAGATTAAAAGAATGGAACAATAACACTTTTGGAAACATTTTTGAGAAGAAATAATTGAAAGATAAACTTTCAAATCAAAAATGTGATCATAATAATCCAAGCTCAAAGGAAAGGGAGTTGCTTAGTGAATATCATAATATTTTGAGTAAGGAAGAGAAATTTTGGAGATTAAAATCGAGATAGACTTGGTTAAAATAAGGAGATAAAAATACAAAGTTTTTCATAGGATGGCTATAGTACAGAGATCAACATCCAAAATTAGTAGAATTAAATCAATAGAAGGGGTTTGGATTGAAGACCAAAGTGAAATTAGAAAAGAGGTCCAATGTCTTTTTATCAGAATATTCTAGGATCATAGGAGTTTGAAGTTCTTAATGATAAACTTCTACAAGAATTACCTTTAGTTATAACAAATGAAGACAATAGTAAATTGATGGAGCCTATTACTCTAGAAGAATTTCATTTAGCTCTTTTATCTTTTAATAAGGATAAATTCCCAAGTCCAGATGGGCTCTCTACAACATTCTATCAACATAATTAGGATATAGTGAAGGATTCTTTATTGGTGGTAGTGGAACAGTCTAGGGTAAAAAAATACATACCTTATAAAATAAATGCAACATATCTTACCTTGATTCCAAAAAAGAAGGATGCATAATTGTTTGATTCATTTAGACCCATAAGACTATGTAATATGGCATATAAGATTATCTCCAAAGTGATGGCAAATCGGTTAAGACCACTATTAGACAAAATTATTTCAAAAGAGCAAGGAGGATTTATGAAAGGGAGATAAATTCTATACGAGATCATAGTAGCTCATGAAGTTATGCATTCAACAACTTCAAAAAAAGAGAAAGCAATGATCTTAAAACTTGATATGAGTAAAGCCTATGATAGGGTTAAATGGGATTTTCTTTTTGCAGTATTAGAAAAGTTTAGATTTGGAAAGAAATGGGTTATATGGATTAAAGCTTGTGTCTCTATAATTTCATATTCAGTGTTGGTCAATGGGTTAGTAACATAATAATTTAAAGCCAAGAGAGGTCTTAGACAGGGAGATCCTCTATCACCATATTTGTTCATTATTATGGAAGAGATTTTGGGTAGGAACTTGAAGAAGGTTAACAAATATGGGCTTATAAGTGGACTTAAGTCTAGTAATAACATCGACAACATCACCCATCAACAATTTGTAGATGATACAACCCTTTTTGGGAGGGCAAGGATAAACGAGGCTAGATATTTGAATAACTTATTAAAGGAATACAAAAGAGCATTAGGACAAAAATTTAATAGGACAAAATCCAAATTTTACTTCCTAAACACCCCAACTAAAATCAAAGCAGGGATATGCATGTTACTTCAAATGGAGGAGGCAAATTTACCAGCAACTTATCTAGGGATGCCCTTATTTGAAGGGAGAATGAGGATAGAATTATGGAATCCAGTTATAAATAAAGGTAGATGGTTATCACTAGCAAGAATAATACAACTAATTAAATCAGTCTTATAGGTCATTCTAACATATTATATGTCCTTGTATACTATGCCAAAATCTATAGAAAAAATTTAATCTATATTATGCAATCATTTTTGTGGTTAGGATTACATGATAAAAGGATATATTTTTTGGTGAAATAGAGCAAGGTGTGTGATGGTAATACTAGAGGAGGTCTCAATTTAAGAATTGTTATAGATGTAAACTTAGCTCTTAGAGAAAAGTAATTTGGAGATTGTACAAAGAGATTCAAAGATAATTGACAAGAACTTTTCTAAGTATGTTGAGCCTAATAAACCAAGCTTAGTATTTACTATATTCTCTCTATGAAATTGTTTTGCACTATGGAATGGTTTAAGAAAATTAATTGATATCATGATTAAATTTTTAATATGGGTGGTGGGAATGGGAGAAAAAGTTTCTATTTGGATGGATACTTGGTGTGAAAAAATCACTCAATCTAGATCCATTTTTGAAACCATGGATGAGATTACTTCAAGATAAATATGGTGATAGGGTTTCAAAAATTTTGTACAAGGATAAAGAAGGAATATACAAATGGAAATAAGATTGTTTTACAAGTATACAAGACAATGCTAGGAGGCAGTTGAGTGGAAAGATAAAAATAGCGATTATTCTAAGGTGGGCCAAGATTAAGTTGATTTGGGATTTAAATAGCTCAAAATAATACACAATAATAAGTGGATATAATGTAAAGCACCAACAAAATGGGAATATCATGAGAATATAAAGAGATATTTGGGATATCCCAAGCATTCCTAAAGTTAATATGTTTGTCTAGCTACTAGGTCATAGAAGAATTTTATCCTAGGATGACCTTATGAAAAGGGGTTTTCATGGCCCCTCACAATGAGTTCATTGTTAAAAGGAGGAGGAGAGTATAGACCGTCTCTTGGGACACTACTCAATAGTCTGGAAACTATGGCAATGGATTCTTAATATGTTTGGTAAATGCATGGTGATGAATGGTAGAATTGAAGAATGGTTAAAGCAATGACAAAGCACTTTTAAAAGTGAGGTTTTATAGATAATCTAGGATATATCAAAATATACAATACTTTGGATTGTATGGCTAGAAAGGAATAGAAGAATATTTAAAGTAAAGAAAAGCAATTTAGAGGTAATGAAAAGTAATATTTGTTTAGCCATAGAGGAGTCTAAACCAACCCTATCAACTCACCAAATCCTTAATCTAGAATTAGAGAGCCTTGATAGATGGAGTTAAGTCATCAAATGGATTTATGATGTTGGGGACAAGAGAAACAAAAAAAAAGGTAAAGGATATAAAGTGGAAACCACCAGATGTGGAGTTGGTCAAATTGAATTTTGATACAACATCTAATAAAATCTAGGACCAACAAGAGGAGGAGGAATAATTAGAAACAATAGATTTGATATTTTGTTTCATTATGCTTTCAATAGTGGATTTAAGATAAATAATGAACTTGAAACTTGGGCATATTTGGAAGGGTTAAAAATATGCAAACAAATGAAAAGGAATGGAGTATGGATGAAAGGTGATTCACTCATAGTAATAAATACAATTTTAAGGAAAACAAAGGCTCCATAGAACATACAAGAGATAATTAAGGAAATTCAAGACCTTGCTATAGAGTTTAAAGAAATTAGGTTTACACATACATTAAGGGAAGGAAAAAATGTGCAGATAGGCTAGCCAATAGAGGGGTTTTAATTGAGGATCGTGAATATAAATTCTCTTTTCCATGGTTAGAGGAAGTAGTAATTTTAGCTAAAGCTGACAAGAAAATATTGATTGCTTGATTCAAATACTGATTATAAACTATTTATTTGTGGTTGCAGTTATGCTTCAGGAAGAAAACTAGCAATTCATATCTGGCAAAGTAGACTTTGATAGTGCAATGTTTTATAAATATTACTCTAATATTATGCAATGCATATATAGTAGAGGTGTAGTTTTGTTATTATGAAGGATAATATAGGAAAATGTCAAGAAGGATTCTAAATTTTGGAATATTTGTATTCATACATAAAATTCAAAAAGATCCAAAAAATGAAAATCAAGAATTCAAACAATTTAAGTAAAATGATGTAGGTTTCTAGCTATAGCAACTCAATTGAAACAATAATTGAATATATTTGTAAACTTTAAAGATCTAAATAAGAGAGTTGTGATATGTCAAGGGTGGGGGACCCAAGTACAACCCCTTGTTCTCCAATAAAAAAACATGGCAAGAAAGTCTTTTTTGAAAGTCCTTACTAAAAGTAAGGATGCTTTAGTTGGAAGTATGGATGTCCTAGTTAGAAATAAGAGGAAATGTGAATCTATGGCAAACCCGGTCCAAGTAGTAGAAACTACACCAAAAGTTACTGTTAAGATGAGATGATTGAACATGATATAATGGTGCTTAGAACTAGAGGTTTAATATGTAAGATCCATGGATACTGGCCAAGTTTTTATGAGATTCAAAATTGGATCAAGTGGAAGTGGAGATTGAATTCAAATTATCCCATGAATTTTCTTTTGAAAGGATTTTTCCTTATTATCTTCTCTAGTTCATAAATAAGGGATAAAATAATGGATGGAGGCCCTTGGTTTAGGGTCAAATATGCATTATATTTAATACCATGGAGTGAGAATTTTTCTATGGAGACAAAGACTATTAAAAGACTTTTAGTATGGATTAGGCTTTTTGGACTTCCTTATAAACTCATCAATAAGGAGGTTTTGAATAATATTGGCAATACTCTAGGTGAATTCATCCAGGAGGGACCAATTACTAAGGAGATAAGGCATGATGTATACACTCTAATATGTGTTTCCATGGATATTTCAAAACCTTTACCATAGTGCATTAGGATTAAATCTAAATCAAGAGAATGGATCAACAAGTGGATTATGAAAATATTACATTATGATGTTGCAAATATCATGAAACTAGACATATGGAAAGAGAATACAAAGTGAAAATAATGGAGAAAGAGATGGAAATTTTTTGGCATGAGGGTAACTTCAATATGAAACAAGTAGATCAAATCATAACAGAAACTAGATAAAATCAAGGATTTTCCACTTCTAAGAAATTGGCAAGAAATATCCCTCTATATCATCATATGGCAAAGGCTATTACAGTTCACTTGAATTAACCATTACAAGAAAAAATGACATGAGGGATGAGGAAGTACAATATGCAAGTTTAAATATAGGAGCTAAAGGTGAGAAGAAATATGAGAAGGAAAATTTTAAAGTAACGGAAGATGGGAAGGAGAATTTAAAGCAAATGAGGTGAAGAATATCAATCTTAATCTAGGTAAATCATATTCATTTTCCTCAAGTAACATAAAATATGCTCCTTAAAATAAAATTTAAAGTAGTACAAAGTGTATTGCCTACACTTTAGGGTTTCAAGAGCAGCACAATAAATAAAATTATATGGAGGATAATGAATGAAATTTAGGGTTTCCATGTCAACATAAGAAAGTAATGACTATGGAGGATCATATGTGCACATTAGGTTTTTAGGGCAACATAAATAAGAAAGTGTTAATGAGGCTATTCCTTGCATTTTAGAAGATAAGTCTCATTATGAACAATATGGAAAAATAGAAGAGATTGATGAAGATGAGAGTGTTGGTGGGAATATAAAAAGAAGATAAAGTCCATCAAAGCATGAACAAAGGGAAAAATAAACTCAAAGGGATATCAATTTGGGAAGCCAAATAGAAATATCATAGGTGTTAACAAGAAGTAGGGATAAGCCCACTAATAAAAATAAAAAGTGATGATGATGAAAATGATATCATGGAATATTAGGGGTATGAATAAGACCTCTAAAAAAAGAGTTATTAAGGATTTAATAGGTTGTTATAGTCTTGGGTTTAATTTAATACAATAAACAAAATTAAGTAGTGAAGAATGTAAGGATGATTTTAAAAATATTTGGAAGATGGGTGATTGTCTAGCAATTTATTTTATAGGAGCTTCAAGCAGGATTGTAATAATATGAGATAAATGCAAATTGGGTGGGCAATTATTAGAAGCAAAAAGTAATTGGGTTTTTGTACTATATTACAGGAAAGAGGAAAACATCAAATTTGGGGTTATAAATGTATATGCTCCAGCTATAGTTACATGTCATGAAAGATGTTGGAAGGACCTTAGCATATTTTTGTCAAATACAATGATGATTCATTGTCATCAACAGTTTCTTGGGGTGATTTCAACATTGTTCTATCTCCATTGGAAAATAAGGGTGGTATTTTAAAGTGGTCTAAATCAATGCAAAATTTTGTTTCATGTATCAATTCAAATGACCTTTGGGATGTTAGTCCTTCAAGTTTTTAATATACATGAGATAATAGATGTATTGGGAACACTCTTATAGCATTGGATAGATTCTTATTATCCAGTAAATGGTTGCAGATAAAGTATATAATCTTTTTAGGTATTTTATTATGAGCAAGATCAGATCACAAACCCATTCTTTTGACTTGTGATTTACCTATTAATGGTCATTCAAAGCCATTTTGTTTCTAGTCTATGTGGCTAAGAGACCCTAATTTTTTCCAAATGGTTATGTTATGGTGGGATAAATCAAAATTTGAAGGATCATGTACGTAAAAGTTTTTTTAAAAGATAAAATATTTAAATGAGCAAATGAAGATTTGGAATGACAAATATTTTGGTAACATTTTCAAAGAAAAAATAAATTGAACCAAGCTCAAAAATTTACAAGAGATAGTAGAAACTCATGGAATGGATAAGGTTTATAATGTGAATAAAAAATAATTACTTTCTAATTATCATGCAACATTGAAAAATGAGTCATATTGGTTTCAAAAATCTGAGGAGAAATAATTCAAGGAAGAAGATAGAAATACAAAAAAAATCATGCTATAGCAAAAATAATTTTTTCTTTTTGTTACAACAAAAATATTTAACTCCATATGGAATAAATATTGAGTATAAAGAAGATATAATAAAGGAAGCACTTAATTATTTCAAACATATGTTGTCAATATAGGGCAAGATAAGAAGGCACAAGATAATTTTTTGCAAAATACTCCATCAATTATCACACAATGACAAAATAAAATATTGATGAAGAAGATATCTATGAAGGAGCTATATGAAGTGGTTTCCTCTTTCCATCCTAACAAGTAACCTAGCCTAGATGGATTTCTTGTAATTTTCTTTCAAAAATTTTGAAATTTATTGAAGAGAGATATGTTGGCTGCAGTTGAAGAAGCTCGAAAAAGAAAGGTCATAATAAGTGAAATCAATGCAACTGTTATTACATTGGTTCCCAAGAAAGGATAGAAAAAAATTGATAATTTTTATCCAATAAACCTTTGTAATATGATTTAAGATCATTTTAAAAATTATGGCAGGCAGGTTGAAAGACATTCTAGGTAGTTTTAGCTCAGATAAATAAGGTGGTTTTGTTTGTAAAAAAAAAATGATGATATAATTATTGCACATGAGGTCATACATTCACTTCATTCTATGAAAAAATAGGTATGCAAAGCATATGATAGAGTTGCATGGAATTTTCTACATGATATTATCAAAAAGTTTGGTTTTGATTATAGGTGGTGTGAATGGATTAAATGTTGTTATAGCACTTTGAAATATTCTATTTTGATCAATGATTCTCCTATTGGTTACTTCAAGTCATCTTGTGGACTTTGTCAAGGTGATCTACTATCTCCTTATATATTCATTATTCTTATGGAAGCATTAAGAAGAGCTTTCTCAAAGGTAAAAATAAAAGGAAAAATCAAAGGTTTCAAGTTGCAAAAAATGGTCCCTTTAAATATCATCTCCAATTTGTTGATGATACTTTTCTTTTGGGTTATCCCTCAGTTATTGAGGCCATGGAGTTTAAATCAATATTATGATGCTATGATAAGGCTACTGGATATTTGGTTAGTACTACAAAATCTAGGATTTTTTCATTAACACTACCCTAGATTTACAACAAATTGTTGTGAATATTTTAGGGTTTGAAATTGAAAAATTTCCATCAACCTACTTGGGTATTCCTTTGTCTCATAAAGGAAATAAAAATGATCTTTCGGTCTCTTTTTTGGATAGAATGAAAGCATGTTTGGTAGGTTGGAATGGTATGTTCTTAGCCATGATAGGAAGGCTACAAATGATAAAAACTACATTGTAATCCATCCCTATTTATATGATGATACTTTCAAGATTACCAATAGGTATAGCATCAATAATTGATAAAATTTAAAGACTTTCTTTGGAAAGGTTGTAAGGAAAATTTTAGGTTTCCTCTTTGTAAGTGGTATAAGGTTTGCAAAGGAAATAATATTTGAGTAGGCTTGCGAAATTGCAGACTTGTGAGTTTGGAATTAGGGGAAAAGCTTGGGTGGTTATTTAGAGATTAAGGAAATAATTGGGAAAAAATATTACTTTGAAAATATATGGGTTCATGGTGCTCATCATGGGAAGTCTCAAGTGTATAAAAATAGGTGGTAACAACTTGGTTATAGGATTTGAATATACATGGAAGAGTCATCTACAAACATAAAATTAAAACAAAGGATCTACCCCGTAAGGAGGATGGATGCTTAGGGTTCAAATCTTGAGCCTCTTCGAACTGAACGCTTGTCCCTTTCCTGGTGCTTTTAGTGACATAAAAGGTTTAAAATGAATACAATATGGTGGTTATAGGGGTCAACTATGTGGAGTAGTGTGTGATGGATTTTGGGGTGGACAACACAGAATACTGTGGAGGTGATAAAGATGTAAAACTTGCTCGAATCATCATGGTGACTACCGATTCCACCATATAAAATAAACAAACGATATACTTAAATCTAGGGTAAAATGGAAATGTATAGAAATTGGATTTATCAATTAATTTTTATGGCATTTCTGAAGGAAATTCATAAAAAATTAGTGGAGGTAGTGTTTTTAGAAATAATGAAATCAAAATTCTCCTCACTTACTCATAATCATATGGAACTTAAACTAACTATGTAGAGGCCAGGGCACTTCTTACAGGGATTAAAATTGCAATAGAAAAAATATGGAAATATATTTCAATTTAGGGGATTCACAAATTATTATCAATAATATCAACAAAAATGGATATGGGGATTGGATAAAAAATAATATTATTACTGATGTTCATCACCTATTATTGGAGGTAATCTCTTGGAAATGTGAGCATATTTATAGAGAAGGAAATCGGGTAGCAAATAATTTAGCCAATTATAGTGTTGATCTTCATCTTGGTGAAATTCAAATTTTAGAAGGCAATTGGCCAAGATCAAAATGGTGTCAAGGATTTGACTATGAAACATAGCACTTCGAAGAAGCTGAATATGTTTAATAAAAAATATTTGTGATAAAAAGGGATATTGAATATGGTTTGATTGACCTAACAAAAAATGTAATATTTTGGTATTTTTATGAGAGAGGCCCCCAATAGAAGCCACATTTAACTTATTAAAAAAATAAAAATAAAAAATAATTAATCATATACCACTAGCTCAATTGTTTAAATTTCTTGACTTTTGAGGAGGAGACCTAGCTTTAAATTTTGCCAAATGATACATCCATAATTTTTAAGCTATTATCTAGTAGATTAGAATTTTGAAGTGGGATTGAAGCCTTTATGAGAAGTAAAGACCAAGAAACCCGATTCATGATCATTGGATATTTTAATGTCATAACCAAGTTGGATGAAAAAATTGGAGGAATTAGGAAATTGACCCAAAGTATGAAATATTTCTTAGCTTTTATTCAAAACAAAAATCTATGGGAAGTTGAGTTTGAAGAAGACAACTAGCAAAAAAATTAGATACATGCATATCATTGGTTGGATGAAGGAACTTGTACTAATATTAATACCTTAACAAATATTGGTTCATATCACTGGCCAATAAGAGTTAAAATGATGGTAAGTGAATTCAAAAAATATCATATTTTAAATATGAGTAGATATGAAAAGACCATCCTCAATTTGTTGATATGATAGCTCAAACGTGGAATTATTTAGGTAATGGTGGGTTGTATGCTCTTCCAAATAAAATTAAATCTATGACATATAGATTAAAATAATAGAACAAGAACACCTTTGGAAATATTTGAGAAGAAAGAACTAAAAGATAAACTTTCAAATTTCCAAAAAGGTGATCATAATAATCCAAGCTCTAAGGAAAGGGAGTTGCTTAGTGAATATCATAATATTTTGAGTAAGGAAGAGAAATTCAAGAGATTAAAATCAAGATAGACTTTGTTAAAAGGAGATAAAATTATAAATTTTTTTCATAGGATGACTATAGTACAAAGATCAACTTCTAGAATCAGTAGAATTAAATCAATAGAAGGGGTTTGGATTGAAGATCAGAGTGATATTAGAAAAGAGGCTAAGTATTTTTATCAAAATATTCTAGGTTCAAAGGAGACTAAAGTTCTTAATGATAAACTTCTTCAAGATGTTCCATCAGTTATAAAGAATGAATACAATAGGAAACAGATGGACCTATTACTCTAGAAGAAGTTCATTTAGTTTTTTTCTCTTTTTATAAGGATAAATCGCTAGGTCCATATGGGCGCTCTGTAGCATTTTACCAATATAATTGGGATATATGAAGGATTATTTATTGGTAGCAGTGGAACAGTATAGGTTTAAACAATACATACCTTATAAATTAAATGCAACATATCTTACCCTAATTTCAGAAAATAAGGATGTTGAATTGTTTGATTCTTTTAGACCCATAAGCCTATGCAATATGGCATATAAGATTATTTCCAAAGTGATGGCTAATATATTAAGGTCATTATTAGACAAAATTATTTTAGAATAGCAAGGAGGATTTGTGAAAGGGAGACAAATTCTAGATAGGATCATAGTAGCTCATGAAGTTATACATTCAACAACTTCAAAAAAAAGAAAGCAATAATCTTAAAACTTGATATGAGTAAAGCCTATGATAGGGTTAAATGGATTTTTCTTTTTGCAGTTTTAGATAAGTTTAGTTTTGGGAAGAAATGGGTTAAATAGATTAAATATTGTGTCTATACAATTTCTTATTCATTTTTGGTCAATGGGTTAGTGACAAAATATTTTAAAGCAAAGAGAGGCCTTAGACAAGAAAATCCTCTATCTCCTTATTTATTCATTATTATGGTGAAATTTTTGAGTAGGAACTTAAAGAAAGCTTTCAAATATGGGCTTATAAGTGGACTTAAGGTTAGTAATAACATTGATAACATCAACCATAAATAGTTTGTATATGATACAAATGTTTTTGGAAGGGTAAGGATAAATGAGGCCAAAGCTTTGAATAACTTTTTAAAATACTATGAAATAGATGTAGGGCAAGAATTTAATTGGACTAAATCCAAAATTTACTTCCTTAACACTCCTGCTAATATCAAAATAAGAATTTATAGGTTTCTTCAGATTGAGGAGGTAAAGTTACCAACAACTTATCTAGGGATGCCTTTATTTGAAGGGAGAATGAGGATAGATTTATGGAATCCTATTATTAGTAAAGTTCATAATAAACTTCCAGCTTGGAAAGGTAGATGGTTATCGTTAGCAAGAAGAGTGCAGCTAATTAATTCAGTCTTATAAACCATTCAAACTTATTATATGGTATTGTATTCTATGTGAAAATTAGTTGAAAAAAGTTTAATCTATACTATGCGTTCATTTTTATGGTCAGGTTTACATGATAAAAGAAAATTTTCTTTGGTGAAATGGAGCAAGTTGTGTGATGATAAAACTAGGGGAGTTCTTGGTTTAAGAGTTCTTACAGATTCAAACTTAGCTCTTAGGGGAAAAGTTATCTAGAGATTGTACAAAGAGAGTCAAAGACAATGGGCAAGAACTCTTCTAAGTATGTTGATACCAATGACCCAAGTTTAATATTTATTGCATTCTCTCTACCAAATGGTTCTTCTCTTTGGAATGGTTTAAAAAATCTATTTATCTTATGATTAAATATTTAAGATGGGTGGTGGGAACTAGAGAAAAATTTTCTATTTGGATGGATACTTGGTGTGATAAAAAACCATTCAATTTAGATCCAATTTTGAAACCTTGGATGAGATTGCTCCAAGATAAATATGGTGATAGAGTTTCAAATATTTTGTACAAGGATTGAGAAGGAATATACAAATGGAAAGAAGATTTTTTTACAAGTATACAAGACATTGATGTTAGGAGGCAATTGAGTAGAAATATAACAACGGTAATTATTCCAAGGGGAGCCAAGGATAAATTGATTTGGGAGTTGAATAGCTCATGAGAATACACAACTAGAAGTGGATATAATGTACAACACAAACAAAATAATAATATCACTAGAATATGGAGAGATATTTGGGATAGCCCAAGCATTCCTAAAGTTAAAATGTGTGTTTGGCTAGTAGGTCATAGAAGAATTTTATCCTGGGATAACCTTATGAAAAGGGTTTTCATGGCCCCTCTCTATTTGTTTTTTGTAAAAAGGAGGAGGAGAGTATAAACCATCTCTTGGGACATTGCTCTATAGTCTAGAATCTATGGCAATGGATTCTAAATATGTTTGGTAAGTGCATGGTGATGAATAGCATAATTGAATATTGGTTAAAGCAATGGTAGAGAAAAGTAAAGCAATGGAATCTATTGCTAGAAAGGAATAGAAGAATATTTAAATAAAAGGAAAGCAATTTAGAGGTAATGAAAAATATATGTTTAGCCATAGAGGAGTCTAAACCAACCCTATCAAATCACCCAATCCCTAATTTGGAAGCAGAGAGCCTTGATAGATGGAGTCAAGTCATTAAATAGAATTATGATGTTAGGTACAAGAGAAGCAAAAAGAAGGCAAACAATATAAAGTGGAAACCACCAGATGTGGAGTGGGTTAAACTAAATTTTGATGGAGCATTTAAAGGAAATCCATGACCAAGAAGATGAGGAGGAATAATTAGAAATAATAGAGGAGATATTTTGTCTCATTATGCTTTCAATAGTGGATTTAAGATAAATAATGAAGTTGAAGCTTGGGCAGCTTTAGAAGGGTTAAAAATATGTAAACAAATGAAATGGAATAGAGTATGGATGGAAGGTGATTATCTCATAGTAATGAATACAATTTTAAGGAAAGCAGAGGCTCCATGGAACAAACAAGAGATAATTGTGGAAATTCAAGATCTTGCTAAAGAGTTTGAAGAAATCAAGTTTACACATATAATAAGGGAAGGAAACAAATGTGTAGATAAGCTTACCAATAGAGGGGTTTTTATTGAGGATCGTGAAGTTAAATTCTCCTCTCCATGATTAGAGGAAGTAGAAAGTTTAGTTGAAGCTGACAAAAAATGTTGATTGCCTGAATCAATTAATGATCAAGTTTTACTTTAATGTTTTTATTGGTAATATTTGTTTTTTTGTAACAATAGTGTGTTTTCTTTTAGACTATATATTATAATTTTTGTGGTTGCACTTGTGTTTCAGAAAGAAAACTAGCAATCTAGATTTGGTAAAGCGGACTATGAGAGTGCGATTTTTTGAAAATATTACTCTACTAAGATGCAAGGCATAGATAGTAGAGATGAATTTTTTGGCATTGTAAAGGCTACTAAAAGAAAATATCAAGAAAGATGCTAAATTCTAGATTAATTGTATTCATACAAAAATTGAAAAGATCCAAAAATGAAAATCAAGAATCCACACATTTTATGTAAAATGATGTAGGTTTCTAGCTATAGCATCTCAATTGAGATGAGAAGTGTATCTATTTGTAAACTCTCAAAGAAGAGAGATGTAATTTGTCAAGGGTGAGGGACCTGAGTACAACCCTTTATTATCCAACAAAATAATAATAATAATAATTTTTAAGCTATAATAATACCATAGTATGATCACAACATAACATGGACAAAACCCATTTCAATCCTATATAACTAATAAAAGGTTCTTTTGAATCCCGAAAGATCTTTTTTGTTCTCTTGGATATTGTTCTTATATCTTTTGAAGATAGACCTCTTGATTTCTTTGGATTTTCATCCTTGATTTTTTTGGGTTATCTTATAAGGTCTTTTTTTTTTAATATTTAAAACCCTTTCAAATACTCTTTTTATTAATAAAAAATAAAATTATTAAAAAATTTGATCTAAAAAATTATTTTAATATTACTTTAAAAAAAACAATAATATATTAATACATATGCAGATTGACAAGTACATTATTTGATAGTAGATTTTGAACATAACTGAGTTAGATAAGGTAAGGTTTTAAGGATGAAACATAATAAATTTTATTGGGTCACATTAATTGTAGGGTTTATTTGTGGGCCATGTTGAATTGTCATGGTTAGTAGATTAAATTCATAATCAACAGCAAGTTGATTAATTTTTATTGGCATTTTAAACTTACGGGTCTATTTAACATAGTGTTTCTAATATGCTTTAGACACTCAAAAGGTATTTCTATTTTCATGGATGGGTACCTTCGTGCTTATCAAGGAAATTATAAAACTAATGGAAAATTCACATGCAATTAGGGTTAAATTGAAGGAATAAATTGGAATCTACTTTGGGTTGGTTGTCCTAAAACCTTCTCTTAACAATGATGTCTTGAAAGGAGAGTTTAGGGTTTTGAGATGACGATGGGTGGGAAGGCTTCTGTGGGAGAGCACGGGAGCACCAACAGATCAAACCATGGGCACAGCAGGGTGGAAGGAGAGCAACCAGAGTCTGGGGGCACTGAGGAGTCCTTGCCATCCGAAGATGGTGTCAGCCATGGCAAGGATCCGCCAGACAAATGGGGAGGTGGACCTCGAAAGTCGTATGCTCAGGCAACGACTTCAGAAATCCTAAGCGACATCTTCACCGAGGAGTTGTTTTCGATCGGGGACGAGTTGGACATCCCGACGAAAATTCTCTCAAGCTTCGTGGAATTCAAAAAATTTACCCTCATTGGTAAGTTCATTGGTGGTCGGCCAGATATGGAGACCATTCGCAAATGGGTGTCTGGAAAATGGAGAACCTCTGGTCACATGGAGTTGGCGGCCTTAACCCGAGGTTTTTTTTGCAATTAGACTGAACAAAAAGGAGGACTACTGCAAAATCCTGGCTGGAGGTCCTTGGTTCCTGGGCCGTAGGAGTCTCTTTCTAAGGAAGTGGGGTATGGACTTCAACCCTGATACCCAGAACATCAACATTGCTCCAATATGGGTCAGGCTCCCGAGTCTCCCTCTTTTTTGTTGGCATGAAAATGTAATTAGAGGAATTGCCCACTCCATTGGGGAGTTGGTCACCATTGACCCTCCCACCAGAGCTCGAACAAGATTTGTCCAAGCTTGTTTTTGTGTCTTGGTGGACTTGGAGGCAGTCCTCCATCACTCTCTGGTCTGGAGGTTCCATTCTCCACAAGCAAGCCATTGCATATGAGAATAGACCAACTTTCTACCCCCAGTGCAGTTCTCAAGGGCACCTCCAGCACAATTGTCCTCTTCAAAAGCCGGGGAAGAAGAAGCGGGATTCCTGTAACCCCTTGGAACATGGTGCTGGTCAGGCAAAGCCCCCTATTACGAAAGACCATAAGTCTCCAGGCCCATCCAGGGACCTTCACGAATCCTCCCACCCAGAAGAAGGAATCCCCCTCCAACTGGACTCTCAGTTGTGTGTTGCTAGCACCCTTCTAGGACCTCAGGTGGAGAAGGATCAGTCCCCCCCAACACACCTCACAGGCAGATTTACCCATACTTCAATACTAGAACCCTTTTAAGTCCCAAATTGTGCTAGAATATTACCTACTGGGAAGGAGGGGTGGCCCCCCCCAAAACACCACTCAGTCAGGTCCACACAGGCTCCAAGACCTGGGCCTTTTTTATTTTAGCCAGTCCTAAACCTTGCTAGAAGATTACCTCCTGGGAAGGAGGGTCGTCAACCAGATCGAACATATGAGCCCTCGAATTACTAGGATCCGAAAGCAAAATGTGGATTATGGAAGTGTGAGGAAGCAAGGCTGACCTCCCAACAAAGACAAAAGAGACAAAGAGACGACATTAGACGTCACGAATGGCACCCAATGTCTACTATTTTTAGATGACTCTGATACTCATACGGGTGATGTGCATGTGCCTAAACCTCCCTTCCAACAGGGAAAGGGAGGCAAGAAGAACCTCAAACTATCCAGATGAATCTGAAGTAGACCCAGGAGCGTCAGAACTCGAAGGATCTGGAGGATTTGGACTAGTTGTGTTATGTCTGAACTCGGAGGATCAGGAGGATCCAAAATAACTGTTTTCCTCATCTGGTGTTTAGCTGGTTTTGCTTCTACTCTCCAATGTTTCCTTTTCTTCGACTGTTACTTTTTGTTATCCTGTTTAAATTTTGTTTTGTTTCCTGGTTAATCAGGCATAAATGCCTTTTCTGTAGCCTCCAGGCAATTATTTTAGGGGTTATGTTTCATTTTCTTCGGTTGTTACTTTTTGTTATCCTATTTAAATTTCATTTTGTTTCCTGGTTAATCAGGCATAAATGTCATTTCTATTGCCTTCGGGAAATTAGTTTAGGGGTTACAATTTCTGTAATAGGCTTATACATAAAGCCAGGAGGCATGATGCAAGGCTTATTTTGTACATAAGGTTTTGGGATCCTCTATAAAAACCCTTTGTTAATCTACTATAATAATTACCAAAAAAAAAATGGAATCTACTTTAAAATGATGTTACTCCATTTCAATACTAAACCGAAAATAAAATGATGAGTGTTACATGGGAAAATAATTATAATGTTTGTCCTAAGGACATTGCAAGACCCAAGACACCATGAAAATATATCTATATAAAAAGGATTCAAAGGGGTCATAGTACAAGAAAAATATTACTTAAAAGTTGGTTACAAAAATTGGGAAAGTGTGATAGTTCCGGTTTTGGTTTTTTGAGAGATCCAAAGGTCAAATCGTGGTGTGGGCGAGTGGGTGTGAGGGGTGAGTGTATGTTTGGCCTTATTGATAAACTTATCTCTTACCTTTATCAAATGCCATGGTTGATGGGGATACCCAACTTTAATCAGAGGTCATGGTTGTATGGGGATACCCAACTCTAAGTGTGGATCATAGATGGTTGGGATGGGATACCCATCCTAAGGGTCATGGTTGGGATGGGGATACCCAACCCTGAGCATCGATCGTGGATGGTTGGGATGGATATACTCAACCCTGAACGTTGGTCGTAGATAGTTGGGATGAGGATACCCAACCTTAAACCTCAATCCTAAATATTTCTCACCCTTCACTAAAAAAAATGTTTCCAAATAAAGCACAATGTACCCAAAAAATAAATAAATAAAGGTATATGTCCACTTTAAATATACAACTCAAAATATGACAATGTTTATGCTAATTCCAAGGGCAATTTCTTTAACTTGAAATTGAATTAAATGTTCCACATCCATGGATTTTTATACTAAAAATTCCCATCCATATGATGTGATATTATTGAACTCTCTTATGTGTTGTTCATATAAATATTTGTTTGTTTTTTTAGTATTATAAACTATGCATTACATATGAATTTACTATAATAGAATAAGCATCATATATGTTGTGACATTGTATGTTGGTAGGAAAATTTTTAATTTTTTTTATATACTATTGGCTTTTTTTTTATGTAAATAATGCACTATGTTTATTTTATGAATATAATGGGTTTCAAAACTTTATCGTGATTTTTTTTTATTTTTTTGGATTTGATTAATGTGAGAAATCCTACGAACAATGTTAAGGGATGGACATCACCATACTACCATGACCTCTCATAAGGAAAGAGTTGACATTATTAATAGGGAATTTAATTTAACGCAGTCACAAGTCGCAATTTAAACTTTGGACCTTTCGAAGAAGAGTTAAAGTCTGTGTTGTGTTGTCCTTCAGGACATCTTTATTAAGAAGTATTGACTATAAACAAAAGTTTTGGATACATATCTTTGTATTTAATGCAGGTTTTTTTACACTGTTTTATTTTGATATTATATTTATTAGATTTCATTTTATTTTGTATTTTATATTTTTATTTTGTAGTTAGAATATAAGTTTATATTTGAAATTGTTAGAATATGTGTTATTAAGTTTCACGTGAGGCAATAAAATTAACTTTTGTATTATATTTATTGTATAATCCTTTGAGCCTTCATACACCTTATATAAGAGGGTTTATTAAAATATTTTATTAATAAACTTTAAGGTCACCTCTTTAACCTTGATCTAAAGGTTACATGTAATTAGGTATTTAAATTCTTTGAAATCAACCATTTCTCCATAGGTTTGAGTGCTTATTTGTTTTTTTAATGATATTATTTTGGTGTCTATGGGCACCCTTCGAATTGCATTATGTGTTTTTGTGAGTTGTTTATTTATGTTGAGTAATTTGTTGATTCTATTTGTTTTTGAAAAGTAATGATAAATCTAAAATTGATATTATAGTGGGTTTGAATCTCCATTACTTGACCTCAAGATTTTGACAACTTCTCTTCTATAACGATTTTAAGAGTAGTGTGATTTTGGGAGTAATCTATGGAATATTTTTTTGTAATATCAATAATCTAACCTTATTGGTCAAATCCAACAATATTTGTGTAAGCCTATGGGCACTCTTGATGTAAGCCTACATCCATATGCATTCTATATGTAAGCCTACAAGGATTCTATATGTATACCTACATGTATTCTATAAGTAAACCTATGGGCAAAAATAATAGTTTCACCCTTATTGATATTAGTTAAACCACTTGTATGGTTAACCTCAATTAAGGGTTTAATATATTTAATATATTATAATTTACATATAAGCCAAGTAAATACCTTTTTCAAGGTTTACAAGGGTCCAAAGGGCTAATGTGACCAATACAATGTAAAAGTTGATCATGGCCTCAAGAGAAGCTTGACTACCACATATCCTAATATCCTCCCTTAAGTTGAATTGGGGATAGATAGAGGCCCTTACCTATCATCTACTGTAAGGGAAACTCTCCTACCCCAAGTAGCTCTTGTATGCATACAAAAGTGATCTTGGTCATGATCTTGGTTAGGATGTCTATTGCCTACTTTGATAAAGGTAAAAAAATTAAATCAAGCATCCCTCATACATGAATACATATTATAAAGTGCATCCAAATATTTGTGTGCTTTGTCTATTGATTAAACATTAGATTATAGATAAGTGTATGGTGCTCTGATTATCACACCAAAGAATGAATTAAAGATTATAAGGAATGTCAATTTCATCCAAAATCATGAGCATCCACCTAATATGCTTTGTTACTTAATTGGCAACAAAATATTTAACTTTTGTACAAGACTAAATTGTATTGGATTGGTGTCTAGAACACCAAGAAATAGGAACAAATTCCAAATAGAATACAAAGCCTGTGGTGGACCGTTGCTCATCCAAATCATCATCCTAATTAGCTTTTTAAAATCTTATCAAAATCAAAGAAAAGTCAATAGTGTAGTGAATACCCATATAATAATACCCTTAAATATATTGAAGAATTATCTTAGTCATTATTCAACAACACTCTCAAGGTTCTTACATATACCTGGAACAATAATTGATAGTAAAATCTATATCAAGTCTAGTGTGAGTAAGATAGAGAAGACCTCACATATGAGACCAATATATTGTAGCATCTACCAAAGGAGTGGTACAATTATCTCTATGCATCAAGCCTAAAGCAAAAGGATTATAAGCTCCATATTGAATCACTGAAGAAGATTTAAAGCATACTTGGCATGTTAAATATTAATGTTAGAATCTATATGATCAAAATTTGAATCCCCAAAAACTAATACAAAAGTTCCAAATCTATCATCTCAAAGGTAGAACGAGTCCATGGCTTCATATCCTGGATCAAAGTAGGAGAACTACCAATAAGGATAAGATCATCATTGTTTCCTTATCCTAATATTTGATGTAAACATCATGCTTAACTTTACATTGCTAAAACCAACAACTAAGAAATAAATAAATGAATCTTCTCATTCCATGCATTGGGTGCCTACTTTAGTCCATACAAGGACCTAGTCAAATGATAAACCAATGAAGTAGGGCCCTCAATCTCAAAGCCATGGGGATACTATATGTAGACCTTATCTTAAAGCTCTCCATATAAGAAGTCACTCTTCACATCCATCTGGTGAACCTTCCATCCATATGAGGTAGCAATATAGAGGATTATCCTGACTAAGCCCTTAAAGTAAGACAACATAATAGTTAATTAATAGTAAAGAGCTAAAAACTATCTCATTCAAAGCATAGATAAATTGAAGGATTCAAAAATAAAATACACTAATATTATCCATAAAATACAAATGTAAGGGATAATCCTAATGTAGTGTTGGATTTTGTAAAAATTCAAAACCCCTATTTTCTAGCTCACACACAACCCCATTAGTCCATTGGTCTATTTTTAAATTTAATTTATTTATCGCATATTCTATTTACAAAATTCTTTACATGGTCTCATTGGTCATTCCATATTCCTCTTTAATATTCCTATCCAATAAGAATGTCACGTCATCCCCTAAGTTTAATTGGTCCATTTGACTTTTCATACATAAATTCAAATTTACCCCTTTGTCCTTTTTAATGTGCGCATGTTTCAACTTCATGCATATTTTCAAATCATACACCACTCGCATTAATCCACTACCTAAATTTAATCTAAGAAATTTGTAATTATTCATCTCCATATCTATAAGTCAAGCACTTTTTCATATCATCCATGATTCACATCAGTCCATGTGTCATAAATTGATCAGAGCCATAAATAATCCCCAGTGAATCTTTTCTCTTTGACTTGTCAAAGTGCATCATTGTTTATAAAGCACTCGTATTCCATCATGATCCATGGTTCGCATTCATCCTAGCATCACTAATTAATATTAGCCATTAAATAATTCCTGCCTAAAATATCCACTGCTCCATAGTCTCCATAACAAGGAAGATCAATGCTTTACATTTATCTTGAGGATAGATCTATGGCCCAAAATCCAATCAAAGTCATATCTCATACATCAGATTTTATCACATTATCCAGGCAGTTTGTAGTGTTCCACGTGTTCTCCATCCAGTGAATCCGCTAGCAGCTCTTATTACGTGTAGTGTGCAGGTGAAGATCAATAGCTTACCTTAATCCAAAAAGGAGATCTATGACCCGTAGAATCAGACTTGGTGCTCCATTAACTGTTAACAACAGTCTGTCTGACCTACAATGCTCCATATGTCCTCAAAAAAATCTAAGTCATCGAAGATCAATAGCTTACCCTAATCCAAAAAGGAGATCTATGTCCCGTAGAATCAGACGACTGATTTTTAATTTCCTAGGTACCATTAATCTGGATCAGGACTGAAGCAGAGCACAGGATACTGAAGCAAGATTGAAGCAGAGCACGAGGATACTGAAGCAGAACCGATATAATGAAGAATATTTGAACTATACAGTGAACCAGACAAAAAATATTAGCACAAAAAAATTAAAGCGTTTGCGGAAAAGGGTTTTTTCAGAGCAAGGAGGGTTTGCGGTGGAGTATTGTATTAAACATCTATTTCATCGGAGAAGCAGAGCACGGGGATATTGAAGCAGAGCCGATAGAACGGAGAAGATTCAAACTGTACACTGAACCAGACAAGAAATATCAACATAAAAAATTAAAGGGTTTGCGGCAAAGGGTTTTTGCAGAGCAAAGAGGGTTTGCGACGGAGTATTGTATTAAACATATATTTCATCAGGTTTACGGCAAGATACTGAAGCAGGACTGAAGCAGAGCATGGGGATACTGAAGCAGAGTCGATAGAACGAAGAATATTTGAACTGTACACTCCAGACAAGAAATATCAGCACAAAAAAAATTAAAGGGTTTGCGGCAAAGGGTTTTTGCAGAGCAAGGAGGGTTTGCGGCGGAGTATTGTATTAAACATCTATTTCATCGGGTAAGCATATTTTTTTGTCCTCTTTCGATTTATAAAACAATTTAAGTAGGTAGGAGAAATACATTCGTTATAGGGGTTTGGGGCAGAAGGTTTTATTATCAGCAAGGGTTTGCAGCAGAGGGTTTGCAGAGCAAGAGGTTTTTATTACACATTTATTTCAACGGATCAATAGTACAGAGGGTTCGGCTATAAAGGGTTTGAAAATGGAAGAAGGGAAGCAACAATTGCAAGAACCAATATATGTCAATGAGAAACAGTATTGGAGGATATTAAGGCGTCGACAAGCTCGAGCAAGCAAGGGCAACAACAATGAAAATGGCATATCAAAAAATAAAAATAAAAAATATTATACCACATAAACAGGTGGAGAATAAGGAACAATCAAAGACAAATCACCAAAATGAGTTTTCAGATGAGGAAAAAACTTACAATCCCACAACTACACCACTCATGTGGGCACCAAGACTTTATGTGCAAGAGCTAATGAATATGAAAGAGAAACTTGAAAGTATGGAAAGGAGGGAGAAATTAAAAGAAACTAAATCAGATGAGGTTATAAACACCATTCGGAGGCTGGAAAAAGAAAACAACCAACTCAAGGAGCAAGTGTCAAAGCTACAAAACCTTGCAAACATGGGTCAACGTGAATGGCATGTCCTCAAACAAGCCATCCATCCCCCAATCAATGATGTAATAGAGGTGGAAAAAACAAATGCAAATCAAATAAAAGAGGTACAGAAAACACTCCAAAACATTGAAACAAGAGAAAATGATCTACTAAATGAATTAGCAAAGACAAAGACATGGTCTCAAGTAGTAAAAGAACCAATCAATCAACAAAAAGAGTTGATAGAGAAGCAAGTAAAAATTCAAATAACGAAGAGAAAGAAAGACATGAGAAGTTAACAAATATAATCATCAAAGGGTTGAAAGATTATGGGGACGGGGAAGACACAAATCGTTTAACCAGGGACTTCTTGTCGGATCGATTACAATGGAAGGGTCAGATAAAAAAAGTAAGCAGAATTGGCAGGCTGAGAGAAGGAGGCAGAGATAGACATATTCGGGTCACATTGATGAGCTACGAGGATAAAATAAGGTTACTTAAAAATAGAGGCATGCTGAGAGGGTCACAATTTTATTTAGATGATGACCTAACATTTTTACAAGCGAGGAAGAAAGAAATAAGGAATGGGAAAAGGTGAGGGCAGAAAGGAATGAAGGGAAACAGGCATATTTAAGAAATGGAAAGGCATACATCACATCTAAACAAATCCAAAATAAATAGGGAGTATGGCCTACCCGAGAACATCTTACAATGGTAAGTTGGAACTGTAGAGGTTTCCCTTGGAGAAGAGGACCCGAGTTAGGGCCCATTGCTAGAGACAAAGATATAATCATATTGATAGAAACACATGAACACGATGGATGTAGGACTCCAGAATTTGTGGGATACAAAAAAATAGCAATATGGAATAAAGCAACGAAAAAATGGCAAAGGGCATGGGGGTATTATGGTTTTAATAAAAGAGGAATGGGATAGGGTCATTAAAATTGAAAAACAAGATGAAAACAAACAATACATATGGATAAAGATCCTAGAAAATAAGTCAGTTATTAGCATAGTAGCATGTTATTTTGCTCCCAAGAATTCTAAATTCTATAAGAACATGACCTTAACAGAGAAGACCCATACTCCTCCCTAAAAAGAGACATTTCAATATACATTAAGTTGGGGGATATTATATTAATTGGAGATTTCAATGCAAGGAAAGCAAATAAGCAAGCTAACATTCTAGAAGGTAACAAATATATTGAGATTAATCCTCTTTGGATGCCAGAAGAGGAAAATCAATAGTGGACTAGGACTTCAGAAGATGAGCATGGGGCTATCACGCAATATGGAGAAGAGTTGTTAGGTCTTTGCAGCATATACAATTTGATTATTTGCAATGGGATGAACAAATGGAAAAATTCAGGAAAGTATACATGCAAAAAATATAAGGGACAAAGTAATAGACTATGTAATATGCTCATAGAATGACATACCAAAAATAGAGGAGCTAGAAGTGGAAGATTCTCCAGTGGAACTTAAGTCAGATCACAACCCAATTGTTATGAAACTTCGAATGCATGGAGACAAACCAAGGGAAAAACACTTGCAAGGCAATCAAAATAAATATCTTCACAAGGGAAACATTCTCTTAACAGATGAAAATCGACATAATTTTAGAGCAATATTAAATAATAAGTTACAGGAAAGGGAAGAACTACATCACAATAGTAGAGATTACAGTAAGAATGAATGGTTAATGCAAGTTATTCAAGAAGCTCTAAACAAATGCAAGAGAGCTAAACATAAAAAGAAAGAAAGGCATAGCTTCCCAACCAACCCATGGTTTGATGAAGATTGCAAAAAAATGCGAAGATTACTAAAGGAACCAACGGATAAAACAAGAGCAAACAAAAAAGCATATGAGAAACTGGTAAGGGCAAAAAAAGAAGAATACACTAAAACAAGGAGGGAAGAATTGATTTATTTAGGGAAGCATGAACCAAAGAAATTTTGGAAGGAACTAAGCCTGAAAAGGATGCAAACTGAAAATAACATAACAGTTAATCAGTGGTTTGAGTATTCAAAACAACTGTATTAGTGTAGTAACCAGCAGGAGACACCCCCTACTATCATTGTCAAGAAAGAACTTTTCACAATTGAAGACATTATTCAAGGGATAAAAAAGTTAGCAACTGGAAAATCCCATGACATAGACAATCTTCAAGCAGAGCATATAAAATGGGGGTAGATATCTTGGCATCGCAAATCAAAGAAATTTTCAATGAGGTCATACAAAATGGCTTCCCTACTGAGTGGACAACTAGCTTGACCATTCCTTTGTTTAAAAGTGGAGATGTAAATAATCCCTCAAACTATCGAACTATCATGATCAACCCTCTCTTTGCAAAGTTGTTTGGGAGTATGATAGAGCATAGGATCAGCATATGGGCAGAAGAAAAGGGAAAGAGAGCAAAGGGGCAAGCGGGTTTTAGGCCCAAGCACTCAGCTATTGATCACTGTATCACGCTCAGACACATAGTGGAAAAAATATGGGACAAAAAAGAGGAGGCTTTTTGTTGTTTTGTAGACTTCAAAAAGGCATTTGACACAATGCCTAGGAAAAAATTATGGAGCATAATGGAAGAGCTAGAGGTTCCAATTCACTACAGGGCAGCAGTTCATAGACTATATGAGCATGTAAAAGCTAGAATCAGAACACAGGAAGGGTTATCTGAATTTTTTGGTAGTGACATAGGTGTCAAACAAGGTTTTCCTTTATCTCCGACCTTATTTGGGCTATACATTGACAAGTTGGAAGAATGGATAAACGAATTTGGGGGAGAGGGTGTGCATTTAGCCAAATATGTGGTAAAACTCCTCATGTATGCAGATGATGTAATTCTTGTGGCAAAAACAGCCAAAGATCTAGAAGATCACCTTCAAGCTCTAGAACTCTTTTGTAAAGAAGTTGGGATGCAGGTGAACATGAGCAAAACAAAAATTATGATTTTTTTAGCAAAAAAGAAGCAACAACTCAAATTTTAGTTTGCAGGAGAACCACTTGATGTAGTAGTAGAATACAAATACCTGGGCATAGACTTTCATGACAAAATTAATTGGAATACATGTAGGATGAAAAGAACTCAAAGTGTCTGGAGAGCACTATATGCACTTCAAAATAGGTGTAGGAATGCTGAGTTGTGGGACTGCAAGACCACCAAGGTATTATTTGGCCTACTTGTTACATCGGTTCTGTTGTATGGTTGCGAGGTGTGGGCTAGTGGCACAACAAATGCAAAATGGAGGCAAATAGAAAGGATTCAAAAATATCTAATCACAAACTTTCTCAAAATTAATGCCACAACCCCTTATGAAATTATTATAGCTGAAACTGGAATGTTCCCTTTAGAAGCAATTGCTATGACCAAGCCGTTATGTTACTTGAAAAAAACAGAAAACATGACAAATGATAGATGGCCTAGAGCAGTTAGGGACGAAGAGTTGCATAGGCGAAAGAATACGTGGATGAAACAAAATAAAAAATGGATGAAACGTTGGGAAATCAACATAAATGAATGCCCAAATGTCAACAAAGACATTAAAAATTATGTGAATGAAAAGTTCAGAAGTGGAATGTGGAAAAATGTAAGCGAGGAAAAGACAATATTATATTGCAAATTTTAACCCAACGTATGACCACAAGGAAAAAAGCGTATATAGGCGCTGAAATCAAGTGGAAGGAAAAAATACTTATTGCTCGGATAAGGACTAGCTCTCATAGGCTTAGATGTGAAACAGGGAGATGGACAACGCCCAAAGAATAATGGGAAGAAAGGATATGTACTCTATGCAGCACAAGGGCAGTAGAGACAGAGGAACACTTCATCTATAAATGCCCGAGTTTTTTAGATATTCGTGACAAATACAAAGAAACACTTGGGAACGAGTTTATTACAAATTTATTTGAAGACAGTAAAATAAAAAAAGTTGGAGAATTGCTAACACAAATCAGTAGGAGAAGGAACAACCTTCTCAAAGATATTAAAGATCATATGATATGATTTGAGTAATTGTACTTCCATATTTGAGGTCCCATAAACCATATTTGGGTCTTGCGGACGTAATTAAAATCTTTCATTCATTCATTCAAAGGAGATTGATAACTCACATCCATCGAAAGGTCTTCATCAATTATCGTATTTCATCGGTCAAAGCACCTCTTATGGTCTATATTGGATTATGAAAAGACGTGAATAACTGAGATCAAATAACAAAAAATATTGGTCTAGATTTAATTGCAAGGAAGCATCAATAGACAGGATTATACATAATTATATGACCAAATAAATGGACGGTCAAGATTAAATCACATATCAATGTGGACAGTATGGATTAAAATATTATTGCAGGTAAGGACTAAGACTAATCAAAGGTTAAGAGTTATTTTGAAGTAAAATTTATGGCTCATAATAAATAGGTCACAACTTCATCTATGGTTCACAACAACCCACGTGCCAGTCGCCGAAGTAAATTAGTGGTTTGCATTTCTCAAGGAATAAAAATCCATGGTTCATGGTAAGCCATGCATTAGTATATAATCTAGGCCCACCAAATAGAATCAACAGTCCGTGTTAGAAAGGATTTTATGGAATCGATGACACATAATAATTGAAGTGTGATCAATCTATGGACCACAATGCTTCATTAGCCTAATCTGAGGAACGATATCTATGGTTCACCTTAGTCCAAAATCCAGATCTATGATCCACATCCAATGGAGGTTTTTTTAAACATACTTTTAAAATATTGAACCAAATTGAATCAATGGTCCTCAATGCTCAATGCTCAAGGGAAATATTATCAATGGATTCCATTCAATTTAAGGAATAAGCAAATGACACAGATATTAATAACAATAGAGTTAAAATTTATGGCCTAGATTTGATCCCAAAGCATGATGAATGGTATAGAGCTGACCTAAAAAATAAAAGCTAAAAACTTCAATCAACAGATTCACATTTAAGTAAATAATTCACACAAATCCTAGATTTTTTAAAAAATATGCCTAGTCAAAAGGCACGAATGTGTTATTAATATAAAGAGGTCTAGCTAGAATGATCTCAAGCTCTATATAAAGCATAACATACTTTAGAATTTAGAATTCGGTAAGAAGAAGCTCTCTAGTGCATATATGGGTTTGAGGATAGAACTAAAGTGTTGTGTTGCTACAAGTGATGTACAAAAGAGGTTCCTACTCAACCATGTGAAGAAAAGACAGAAGAAGGGCAAAATTTGGCCCACAAGCACCTGGAATATTTTCTTAAGGTGTCTTACCTATACCTAAAGCAGTTTTTGACTATAGCGGAATATGCTCATGGAGGTACAATTTTATGGGGGTATCCCATGTTTTAGGTATCCCCTTGCACCATATCTCCCTCTTTTCTTCTTCTTTCATTTATAATAGTTTTTCTTCTACCATTTACTCGTCTATCACTTCATCTACCCTACCTTTCATATTTTTGCTAATTCATACTTCTTCCTCTTCCTACAAGTATTATTGTATATAATACCATGTCCTCCTCCTTTTATTTAGTAATTCCTCTTTGTACCACTATTTTACCCTCTTTTTGCATGAATATCCCTTCATTTCCTTTTATCTCTCACTTTTTAATCCCCATAACCGCTCTTTCCCTTATGGTAGTCTTTGAATGTATTTTATTTTCTCCTTCTCACTCATCAAATTATTTTGTAGCTCCCTTCAAATCCTCCTCTTCTGCATAAGTCTATAATTTTGAAAGAAGGCTATCTGGGGGAGATAGTCAAGTGTGGGCCCCGAATTGAAAATAACTATAATCCACTAGTAAATCTGATGGTTGAAAAGTAGCCAAGTATCAATTTCAAGGTGAGACAACTCAGGACAATTATAATATAACTATAAACCATAATAGAATCAATGATGCAGAAGCAACCAGATGGAGGCAGTTGTAGTAGAAAGGATCATTTTCAAATTATAAATAGGAGTTGCATCAACTGAAGAAAATATCAAGTCTTGCATTGCCATTTTTGCCAAAGGTATTATTGAGTGTCCTTGTCCTATTAGTGTTATTCCCTTTGCGTCTTGTCCCCCATAGCCATCTCTTATTCTTATTTGTAATTTTGCAGGTCTTTCTTAGGAAGCATTCAGTTTGCTAAGATTATTTCTAGTTACTGAATTGAAAGCTAGGAGGCTCTTTGTTAGTATATTAGAATGAAGAGTGAAGGTTCTATGTTACATCATTTGAATTGAGAATCCCTTTGTATTGGGTTAATGAGATCTGGGTCATTTAACTAGGCTCAAATTGTAATAACATTTTGATACTAATATAAATCCTACTTTCATCTTTGAGCAATTTGCTTGTTCAGTTATGTGTGTTTCACATTTGCATATTACATTATTTGAATATGTGAATGGCATTTTCTCTCACTAGTGAATTTCAATTATTTTTTTGGTAGCTTAAATTTAAAAGTGGGTTTTTATCAAGGGATCCAAAACCTGATTACAACAAGTCATCAGAATTCAACAGGAAAATCCATAGGAAATGTTGTAGGAAAGCCCAAGGAAGGACATTAGGAAAGGCTTAAGGAAAGCCGTCGGGAACAACTTCAGGAAGGCAAAAGGAAAGCCTTCAGGAAGGAAAGTGGGAAACTTGAAATTTGAAACGCCCACCTAGCGGGAAACAAAAAGGATGGAAAAAAAGAATAGACAAACCCACCTAAAGCTAAATTTGAAAAACTCCAAAGGTGGGAAAAGGAAACGGGTATTGGGGAAACCAGAAACCATAAGAGTTCAACATCCCATGCAAGGGAAAACTAGAAATTACAAAAAAACCACCCAACACCAGGAGTTGGAGTAGATAAGATGCAAATATAGTAAGTCCTACCCAAGAAAGAATAGGAAACAAACCAACACCAGCATTTACAACATCCTACATAGGGGAAAACCAACAATTATAGAAAACCACCCAACACCAGGGAGTGGAGTAGAGAAGCTACAAATACATTAAGTCACACCCAAGAAAGGATGGGAAATAAACTAGCACTAGAAAATACACCAAACCACCCTTAACAGCAGGGTGGAGCATAGAAACCACCCTAGTGAATATGGGAAACCATCAGGGATGCCAGAAGAAAACATATAAATGAAATAGAACCATATCCCGCACAGGACTAGAATGTGGAACATCAAATAGAGGATCCCCTTAGGCCACAAAATCCTCTTGCAGTAAGGAGAACTACTTAGCAAATAGAGGAAATAGAGGAAGCAGCAAATGTAGAATCACAACCACAAGAACGAGACAGGATGGTTACGGGGAACCCCAATAGAAGCATCCTCAAGGTATCGAACTACAACCATTAAGAACAGGTCCCCACCAGACCAAAAAATGTAGCCATAATCCCAAATATAGCCTCCAATCCCACCAACGAAGAGCTTCAAGGATCCAAAAAAGGAAACACAACGGGGTTTTAGCAGCATGAAAACTAGAGGTCCCTCAACAAGCCATGAAATAAACTAAAAGTCCACCATGAATCCCACAACCAAAAATGCAAAGAGAAGCACCACAATAATAAGCACGTGGCCAAACAAGCCATTAAGAAATTATAAAGAGCTGCTCCCAAAGCCACACACCCAAGTTACAACAAACCACACCAGAAGAACCCTTGAACTCCAGCTCCAAGAAGAATCCTGTAAAAACCTGGGAAAGAGCTGAGAGATCCAAGGAAAATATCCTTGAAAAAACCCAAAAATCCCAAGGAAGGTCTAGGGAGGATCCCAATAGAAATCCTAGATCCAAGGCACATGAAGGGACCCTTCAAACAGGTAAGGAAAGGTGCAGACAAGAGGAACAGTGATCTCCTAGCCCAAGGAGATCGTCTGCAAAGCCATCCAACCCAAAAGGAAAGGTCAAGGAAGTGCCAGGGACCAGGGATAGGACCAAGGAGGGGGAATCAGGGAAGTGGAGTAGGACTTCCCAAGGAAGTCACCTGTAGTTTCCCCTCAGCCTTCCTCTAGTGAATTTCAATTATGTTTGTTACATTAATTGAATGAATAAAATTGACCTAGTTATTTTTTTTTTCTTTCTATCTCATTTACTTGTTTAAACCCTTGCTAAAATTGCACAATGGATAAGGCACCAGTCTACTGATATGGTATAATTAATGGATTTTTGGATCTTGATCAAACCTTGAATGTATTACATTTATTTTATTATCATGTTGAGCGTAATTGAATATAGCATAGCTCAATTTAGGGTTTTCTTATCTAACTCAATCTTTAAGAGGTTTATTTCTATTTTCCTAAGTTGAAGAGGTGGATCCACCAAAGTCCATAGTGTTTATTGGAATTAGAAAATTATATGACCTGACAATCTTTAAGAGATGCAAAAAAATTCTCTAACATGTAGTAATAGTAATTGCTTGACACCTAGGGCATTAAGGACCAATCTATTCAAAAAATAAACATGATAAAAAACTCATGAAACATTTTGTGTGCTTTATCTATTGATAAAACATTAGATTATAGACATGTGTATGGTGCTCTGATTATCACACCAAAGGGTGACTAAAATATTATAAGGAATGTCAATTTCCCCTAGAATCATGAGCATTCACCAAAGATGCTTTGCTACATAATTGGAAACACAATATTTAACTTTTGTACAAGACTAAAATGTATTGTATTTGTAGGGGCATCCCATGTTTTAGATACCCCCTTGCACCATCTCTCCATATTTTCTTCTTTTTTCATTTATAATAGTTTTCTTCTACCATTTATTCGTCTATCACTTCATCTACCTTGTCTTTCATATTTTTTCTAATTCATACTTCTTCCTCTTCCTGCAAGTATTATTGTATATAATACCATGTCCTCCTCCTTTTCTTTAGTATTTCCTCTTTGTACCACTATTTTACCCCCTTTTTGTGTGAATATCTCTTCATCACCTTCTATCTCCCACTTTCTATGACCCATAACCGCTATTTCCCCTATGGCAGTCTTCGAACGTACTTTCTTTTTCTCCTTCTTCTCACTCATCAAATTATTTTCTATCTCCCTTCCAATCCTCCTCTTCTGCATAAGTCTATAATTTTTAAAGAAGGCTATCTAGGGGATACAATCAAGTGTGGGCCCCGAATTGAGCATAACTATAATCTACTAGTAAATCTGATGGTTGAAAAGCAGCCAAGTATCAATTTCAAGGTGAGACAACTCAAGACAATTGTAATCTAACTGTAAACCATAATAGAATCAATGATGCAGAAGCAGCCAAATAGAGGCAGTTGTAGTAGAATGGATCATTTTCAAATTATAAATAGGAGTTGCATCAACTGAAGAAGATATAAAGTCTTGCATTGCCATTTTTGCCAAAGGTATTCTTGAGTGTCCTTGTCCTGTTAGTTGTATTCTCTTTGTGTCTTGTCCCCCATAGCCATCTCTTATTCTTATTTGTAATTGTGTAGGTCTTTCTTAGGAAGCATTCAATTTGCTAAGATTATTTCTAGTGATTGGATCGAAAGCTAGGAGGCTCTTTATTACTATATTAGAATGAAGAGTGGAGGTTCTCTGTTACATCATTTGAATTGAGAATCCCTTTGTATTGGTTTAATGAGATATGGGTCATTTAACTAGGCTCAAATTGTAATAATATTTTGATATTAATACAAATCCTACTTTTATCTTTGAGCAATTTATTTGTTCCGTTATGTGTGTTTCACATTTGCATATTACATTATTTGAATATGTGAATGGCATATTCTCTCACTAGTGAATTTCAATTATGTTTGTTACATTATTTGAATGAATAAAATTGACCTAGTTCTTTATTTATTTTTCTTTCTATCTCATTTACTTGTTTAAACCCTTGCTAAAATTGCACAATGGATAAGGCACTGGTCTATTGATAGGGTATAATTAATGGTTTTTTGGATCTTGATCAAATCTTGAATGTATTACATTTCTTTTATTATCTAGTTGAGCGTAATTGAATATAGCATAGCTCTATTTAGGGTTTTCTTATCTAACTCAATCTTTAAGAGGCTTTTTTATATTTTCCTAAGTTGAAGAGGTGGATCCACCAAAGTTCATAGTGTTGATTGGAATTAAAAAATTATGTGACCTGACAATATTTAAGGGATGCAAAAAAATTCTCTAACATGTAGTAATAGTAATTACTTGACACCTAGGGCATTAAGGACCAATCTATTCAAAAAATAAACATGATAAACAACTCATGAAACATTTTGTGTGCTTTATCTATTGATAAAACATTATATTATAGACAAGTGTATGGTGCTCTGATTATCACACCAAAGGGTGACTAAAATATTATAAGGAATGTCAATTTCCTCCATAATCATGAGCATTCACCTAATATGCTTTGCTACGTAATTGGAAACACAATATTTAACTTTTGTAAAAGACTAAAATGTATTGTATTGGTGTCTAGAACACAAAGAAATAGGAATGAATTTCAAATAGAATACAAAACCTGTGGTGGACCGTTGCTCATCCAAATCATCATCCCAACTAGTATCTAAAAATCCTATCAAAATTAGAGGAGAGCAAATAGTGTAGCTAATGCCCATAATAATACCCTCATATTTATTGAATAATTATCTCTGTCATTATCTAGTGACTCTCTCAAGGTGCTTATATGTGCTTGGAAAAATAACTAACAACAAAAGCTACATCAAGTATAGTGTGAGTAAGATAGAGAAAACCTCACATGTGAGACCAATACAATGTAGCATCCACCTAAGGAGTGGTAAAATTATCTCTACATGCTTAAAAAAATATAACATAATATTCAATTAATAGTAAAGAGCTAAAAAATCGTTTGAAGCATAAATAAAATGAAGCATTCAAAAACAAACTACACTAATATTATCCATAAAATGCAAATGTAAGGGATAATCCTAATCTAGTAATAGTAATTGCTTGAAACCAAGGGCATTAAGGACCATTCTATTCAAAAAATAAATGAATCTTCTCATATCATGTATTGGGTGTCTACTTTAGTCTATACAAGGACCTAGTCAGATGATTAACCAATGAAGTAGGGCCCTCAATCTCAAAGACATGGGGATACTAGATGTAAATATTTTCTTAAAGCTTTCCATGTAGGGAGGCACTCTTCACATCCATATGGTGAACCTTCCATCCATATGAGGTAACAATAGAGAGGATTATCCTAAGTCCTTAAACTGAGACAACACAAGATTTGATTAATAGTAAAGAGCTAAAAACTATCTCATTCCAAGCATAAATAAAATGAAAGATTCAAAAATAAACTACACTAATATTATCCATAAAATACAAATGTAAGGGATAATCCTAATGTAGTAATAGTAATTACTTGACACCTAAGGCATTAAGGATTATTCTATTCAAAAATTAAACATGATAAACAACGCATTCCTACCTTATTCTCCTTATAATATCACCATAGTAATAAGGAGAGATCACACCTAGGATGTTCATAGAGGATTTGATTTACCTTGGTAACCGATCCTTGAACAACATTCAATGAGCTTTGGATAAAATAATTGGTAGAGCATCTCATCATCCTTCAAGTAAGGCAATGAACCAATGGTCGATGGATTTGGTTAGACCTACAAGGATAAGAGAGAGAGAGAGAGAGAGCAAAAGAGTTCTATTATATGATAGCAACAAAGACAAAAGGCTTGGAAGCATTGTTATAGTAATAATCATCAACTAAATGCTTGATTTTTGATGGTTCAAAGAGTTGTAATGTTGGACATTTTGAGTCCATGGAGTTGGCATTGATGTCAAGGCATGAAGTTGTCATTGATGCCAAGATGTGAACCACCGGTGATGTCAAAAGGTCAAAATAAGTAATATCATAGGTTGATGAAAAAGGGCTTCATAATATTATTTTTAATATTATATGAAGCAAAACAAAGGTTCTTATTAAAACCATGGTGGTCAAAATAAAATATTTTTTATTAAAAACATGGTGGACAAAATAAAGGTTTTTTATTAAAACCATAGTGGGAAAATAAGAAGTTTTATTAAAAACCATAATGGGCAAAAATAAAAGGTTTTATTAAAACCTAAGAAGGCTTTTTATAAAGCTAAGAGATTTAAATATTAATTTATAAAATTTAAATTCTAAATAATTTAAATGATTTATAAATTAAATATTTAAATGCAAAAACCTTAGCGTCGACCTCCATAAACTCACCTCCGTCAATGTGCATGGAATGATGGCACAAGGTATTTATACGTTAGCCAAATCATTGGAAAATTGATTTGAAACATCCTTCGCAATATTCGATGCAAGACTCATACAAATTCTATTTTGAGAAGCGCCTTTGAAGCGCTACATGGAGCAAGAAGACATGATGGAGAAAGGAGCCAAAAGGCTTTAAAGGGCAACGAAGGCATAAGGCGTATAAGGTGTAAATAAATTATTTTATTTACCTAAGTGGTAAATAGTGAATGTTGCTAGGGTAACATTGTTTGTACCTTAGAAAATAAAATTTGACTTATTGCATTTAGTAATAAAATAAATTATTTAATTTAAATGCAATATTGAGAAAGGAGTTATAAGTAGAAGTTGTGTTATATTTTAAAGGGGATTTTTGATGAAATTTATTGTTGAGATGGAGCAATAAGGTGTATTTGGATTTTAATTTATCTTTGTGATTAAGGTAAATTGTGAAAAGTGTTAGGGTGATAATTCTTATCATCTAACCCTTGTACTTGGCAAATAAAGTATTGATATTTGAGACAGGTGTTGAAGATCATTCTCCATAAAAGAAAAATGTATGGGCATATTCTTCCTTGGTTGAATTGATTGATTGGTTTTCTGGAAAACAACTTTGGAGTGAAAAGGACTTGATTAGGTTTCCTTATTGAGTTATTGTGCTATATGTGAAGATTGTTTTATAAGCATTGTTGAGTGTGTTTTGAATTAATGCTTCAAGGTTTTCTGGAATGAAGAGTTGTTGATAAAACCTTGTTTGATAAGCATTGTTGTTGAAGCTATTGATTGAGTGAAGAACTTGAACTAGGGTTTGCAAATATCATAAGTATCATTGTTATGTGAGATTGATTTATAAGAATTTTTTTTGAATCCATTGGTTGAGGGAAGAACTTGAACTAGGGTTTGGAAAAAACATGAGTATCATTGTTATGTGAGATTGGTTGATAAAGCATTATTGGAAACATTTTGAGTGAGTGTTCATATGCTTGTACTAGGGTTTGTGAGAAAGGATTATTTCATTGAGTGATTGGTTGAATAGATTTGGTTGAGCCTAGTCAAGTGGATGTGTGAAGTGATAGCTCACATTCTATAAAACAAATTATTCTATATTCTGAATTGATTTGAAAATTAGGTTGAGTATTGATGAGTGTGAAACATATTGAGTCTCTAACAATTCTCTATATGTTTTTATGATAAAAGAGAGATTGGAAGTGATTGAAATTTTGTGAATGTGAAGAATATTGAGTCTTTAACAATTCTTTGTATATTTCAAAAGAGTGATTGAAAGTGATTGAGCATTGAGGTGAATGTGAAGCATATTGAGTCTCTAAAAATTCTCTATATGTTTCTAAAAAGGTGATTGAAAGTAATTAAGTACTATGATGAGTGAGAAGCACATTGAGTCTCTAACAATTATCTTTATGTTTCTATGAGATTGGACAAGTTGTAGTGTGGACTTGTTGAGCAGATTTAGGGTAAGTCTTAGAGAAGACTTGTGAACAAAAATGTGTGAGCTTTTGTGGAATCTTAATGTAGCATCCAAAAAGGCTTGCACCTAATATTGCAATTGTTGAAAACGATACAAATAGGCATGCACAAATTGACAAGAATGAAAAGAACAAAATACAAATATCTTTTATTAATTTTGAATCAAGTCAAGTTACAAATCCATCCCTCTTAGGGATACCCATTTGATACAACAATTACAATAGTTTGAAATCCCCCTCAAGGGTAGGTGCATTCCAAATGCCTTTTAAAATGACACGAACTGCTCCAAGGTGTCGATGACCTTCTTCTCCATGATTAGAGGTATTTGTTGCCTTGCATCCCAAAACCCTATTGATCCTGCATGCAATAAACAAAAAGAAGCATTAGTAATAAAGGATACCTCTCTTGATGAGGCTTTTTGAGGAAATTATATGAACACATGACATAACTAGAATATAATCAAGAAGTTGCAAGAAAGCTAGTAAACCTATGAAAAACATGAAAAGATGCTATGAATCATGTAAAGGAAAAGCATATGTATCTATCTAATGGTCTAATTATGAATTTGAAAGCATGGAAGCATGAAAAATATCCATTAGTATCCTAGTTACAATATTGAAAGCAAGACAACTAAACAAGCTAATTCTATCGATCAAAAGTCTCTAATAATGCAATTAAACCTAAATTATGCTTAATCTAATGCCATTAATAAATCCTATGATGAGAAAGCAAGGAAAATAGGGATGAAACCCTAACCACGGCTCTGTGGCATGGTGAGCACTGTTAGCCATGGCTGACAGCCGTGATGGAGCTTGAAGTGTGCTTGTCCTCCAATTCAAGGGCTAAATATCTGAATCCTCTTGCCAAATTGATGGTCAAGGGTCACCTCTATGTCCTCTGATAGATTTGGCGGTTGAATTTCTTTGATTGCACGTGGAATTGGTGTAATTGTGTTTCTTGGATCTCCTAGCCTCCTAGGACCTCCATGGCTTGAATTGCCATTTCAATCTCTCAATTACAATGATAAAGCTTTCTCTCAAGGAACACAAGTGAGTGTCTATCTCGATAGGGCTTCATCGCATACAATTGAAAGCTTCTCTAGAATTTTCCCCAATTTGGATGGGGTTCTTATAGCACCTAGGAGGGCTATGTCCTAGCTTCATGAGGAAGCCAAGATCAATATTGGGCAGTTAGAGTTTGTTGGATGGAAAGATCTAGAACCTTCCTCGCTCAAATCGCTCCAATCCACAACCAATTGGCCATTTGGAACCAAATTTGACTTGGTCAAAGGCCAACTGATTCTGAGGCCTGACCACGACTGACAAGCGTGGTCAGCTCTGCTAACCATGGGTGTCAGCAATGGCTAGCACTGACTAGGCAAAGGTGCCCAAATGAGTGGTTAAAACCACTGCTATACCTTGGTATTTGTCCAAGGTCTTCCATATGGTCTTCTAGCATGTCCCATATGAGTAGTCGCCTTGACATGATGTATTTTAGGTGTCTACAGATGCCCCTTTTGAGATGCGTTGTGAGATTGAACAACATTGAGAAAAAATAGACCTCCTAAAATGATGTCATAGGTTGGATGATGATCATTAGTCTGATCAACATTAGATGCTCAAGGTCCAAAAAAAGGATACGCATCCTAGAATCATTGCTTCCAACTGGATGGAAGGCTTAAATTTGCAAGAGCTTGCACTCGTCATCAGACATTCGAGTAGCTTTGGTGCTACAATAGGAGTTTGAGCCTATATAATTGAAAGGAAGAGAGCTACAAACTAAATTGTCATATTTGCTTTTTTCCCCAACAAAGGGTAAGCTTATGATAGTCATTGGCAATGATTCGTAAGACGAATGTAATTTTGACAAGATCAAGAGATCTACGATCAAGGGATCTTCTGTTGAATTTGATTATGATTATGATATTATGACTACCCCCTCAAGCGATGAGTCGATGAGGGTAGGATAATTAAATGAAGCGATGAGTCACTTGACCACTATGAATGACTTTGAACAAAATAATATTTAGCATTTGATAATTGATTAGGCCTAATCAACTATGATTGCAACTATTAAAAGTAATTGTACATCTCTATCCCATGGAGCGGTCCAGCCTCGATGGCCTTCTTAGGGAATCAAGATGATAGCAATTCCAATTAGGCATGTGTTGAATCATATTGTTCGATGATCTGCTGAAAATGTCATAGAAGAAGTGATATGAATATCTCATTCCCATGGAGCAGTCCGGCCGTCTAGGCCTTCTTAGGGATTGAAATGAAGCATATCAATTCAACGATGATTAATTTACCCCAAATGTCCTTATGGTAATATACTCATCCTGTCGGATTGCATGGAGCGCAAGTCGCTGCAACCGCCAAGTGTATAGGGTAAATTACTAGATACGAGGTGCATTTGGATTTGATTTTATTTGATTTTTTTGTTATTTTGTGAATTTTTTTACAATTCTGGTCAGGTGGGTATTTTTAATTTGGCATTTTACAACTCCTCACGGTGGGATTTTTTAGCATTTATTACGGTTTGCTAGCCGCGCTTGGCAACAATAGCTAGGTTTTCAAATTTTGCTAGCCGCGGGTGACAACCACGGTCGACAAACCCTAGTTCTACGCCCACGGGTGTCAGCCATGGTCAAGTGAAAAATAAGAGATATTTAAAAAATTTCCTGTCATTTTTGACGTCATTTTCAGTTTGATAGCTAGCAAATTCTGAGCGCTCTGAGAGGTGAGTCAACATTTTTGACGCGAAGTGCTACTGAAAACTCGACCTCACTACCACCTAGACCGATGGCAGCCCAACCTGGAGGAGCCGATGCGACTAAGGTAGAAGCACACAAAACCCTTGACCATTTTATTTTACTGGTTTTAAAATTAACCTCACTAATTAATGGGTTAAATGAATCTCATTAAATCATCGGTAACGAACCTCACCCTAGTTAGGTTTAGCTTAGGTTAGCTTAAGGGGAGGGATTTAATTTATTATTATTTTATTATTATTATTATTTTCTAGGGACTGTAGGGATGGGAAATGACCTGAAAAGGTCTTCCCGCCTAGCCGTGACTGGTAGGCGTGGTCCCCAATTGGCAAATTGGGGGCCGCGGTTGTTAGCCACGATGGGATTCAAAATCCAACGGTCAAAAATTTGATCGCCTCCCTGACCGCGGGTCTGAGCCATGGTTCACAACTTTAGAAAAAATATTAATTTTTTTTATTTTTATCAGATTTAATTAATTTTTTTGATTTTTTAAAGTGTGTTTTTCCATTGTTTTTGGTGTTTTGATTTTTTTTATTTTGTTTGATGTTTTCAAGCTTATTTTTTGATGTTTATGGTTGATTTTTATTTATTTTTGCCTTATTATTCTGCTTTCTATCAGACCCTGACTGCTAGGGCGAGGGAATCAGAGATCCTTTACAACCTGCACGATGCCCTTTCTCAGGTGGATCAGGCATGGTTTGGGGCTATAGGATTTGGCTATGTCCTATGCCTCCCCACCATCAGGGTCGATCAGGCCTATATGACTGCATTGGCCCGATGCTGGGATGTGCGGACCAACACCTTTCACCTACCTACAGGTGAGATGACCATCACTTTGGAGGATGTTTACCACATATTTTGACTCCCGCTAGATGGTGAGGCCATCACATCTTCGTTGACCGATGCGAAGAGTGCAGTATTTGATCCTATTTTTGGTCGCCATAGTGAGGCAGCATAGTAGCACTCGGACCATGGAGGGGTCCATATTGAGCACTGGTTCAGACAATGGGTTTTCATTGAGCGAGCGACCATCTTCATGCACCTGATTGTGCAGATCATCCTACCTAACACATCTGGAGTGAGGTTCCCATGGAACCTCCTAGCTAGGACGATGGAGGTCCTAGCGAGTCCTGATTGATCATCCCCTAATCCTGTCCTAGGGGAGTGCCTTATTAGCGTAGCTCTATAATGAGTTGTACCAGATTACCTAGAGGAGTAGAGTTGGCATCGACTGCAGCTTACTACTATAGATCTAGGGGTGGTAGCACATCAAGATCGAGCATCCCATTGGCCTACCCCTCGAGATTGGTACCATTGAGGAGGTGCATTCCAGTGTTATGCGACATGTTGGCCTCAAGATCAGGAGAGCTTTCAGAGCAGGTCTCACGTAGGGGATCTAGCTCACTACATTGTATAGTTTGCAGGACTCTAGGTGGATCATATTGACTAGCACCCATACTTAGACTACCCTCCATGGACGGAGGCTGATGACTAGCTATGTTGAACATGCAGAGATAGATGGCTCCTCGGATGCAAGTCTGAGGTACGAGAGTTCTTTTACTTCTCTCATGTCACCCGATAGTTTGGAATTAGGTAGGACATTCCAGAGCTGCCTACCATCTACCGTCACCTCACCTTAGAGAGGGACTTGACCTAGCCCAGGGTGACTCCACTAGGGGATGAGGATGATGACTTTCAGGAGTCGAGTTTGATAGATGTAGGGACCACTCCTAATTATGACACTTGGTGGACCCTCAGGGTATGGTGGGGCTTTGAGGGCCCCTTAGGTAGGGTAGATGATGATGTTGCAGAGGGTGCATAGGGTGTAGAGGTCGATCCTCATGATCACCAAGTTTATCAGAGGACTGAGGGTGGATGGGGTGAGGGAGCTGCAGAGGAGGCACCTCTAGTTGAGGAGGAGGGTGACCCTGCCGAGGAGGGTGAGGCCACACCTGACAGTGAGATTGGGTAGCTCATCTTGACTGACAGCAAGGCAGGCATAGTGGTGCAACTACGAGGAGGAGAAGACCGCTATGTAGGCTAGGATCACTACAAAAGATATAGAGATACAGTGGGTTATAGGCTAGCGCATCCTCCTATAGTCATAGATAGATGCTATGACGACATAGATTGCCACACTCCAGGGTGGGAGGGCAGATCCCTCATCATCATAGGTTGCTCTAGCACCTCTAGCTGCTCTAGTAGTACTAGTAGTACCAGCAACATAGGGATTAGCAAGGTTGGACCAAGGGTAGAGATCAGGAGACTTCGGGCCCTGGTATAGTAGCACATCGATGATGGAGCACGGAGTGCTACCTACATCTCTACTTTGAGAGGATCGATTGGACTACTCGGGGGTGAGATTCTGAAGATACCCACAACTTCAGGGTCTCAAAGGACCTATGGTGCTAGCTCTATGGGGACTCGTAGAGATGGTGGAGGTGATGTGGAGCCTCACATACTGGGGGTGTAGGTCCTGCTACTTAGTACAGATCTTATAGATGCCATTGTACCATTTTTGTGTGTAAGGTTGAGGACCTACATAGATGTAGCCTATAGATATTTTTGACACATGTCGGTGTACTGCTCATTATATACATTTTTTGATACACACACACACACACACACACATATATATATATGATCTGACTTTGAGACTCATTATATGTGCAATTTATTATTTTTATTGTTTTATGTTTAGATTTTATGAGATGCATATGGATGCAATGTTTAGATGTGATATTTATTTTACGCTATATGATGTGATGTATGGATGACATGCACTAGCTAGATGATGGATGTATGATTTTAGATGCAATGATATACATGTGTAGATGGACTACTTATGATGAATGTATATGAATGCAATATATGTTGTTTAAAATGCATGTTTGATTTATTGTACTTGTATGCATTTAATTTATGTTGTTATGACATAATTTATGCCATGTATGTATTGCACAAATTTTTCTATGATGAATGCTATGTAAATGAACATGTATGTTTTAATCACTTAAAACATAATGTATGAATGCAATATGGGTTTAACAATCTAATGGATGACACCACAAAATGTATAACAATCATGAGATGTAATTGCTATATCTTTTTATGAAAATTGATAAATTGTACACCCCTATGTGAGATGCAATGATGAATGGTTTCTATTCATGAGCTTTTGTAAATTAAAATAATATGAATAACATAGTCAGTGGTCATTTAAATATCATTTTTGACATCCATCTGGTATCTAACCTATATTACAAATATCTCTTAATAAACAAAATCTCATAAAAGAAAATTGATTTTTGATGATTGCATTGAAAATTGATTGTTGCTATTGGGAATTTTTGAGGTTTTCCATGAGACTCAAACACCCTAGTTGACTTATCAAAAGTTGTATACTAACCATACTAGACTTCTGAAACATAAGGCTTTCGCTAGGATAGACCCTAACTATTCATTATCCCTGTGTGTGTAAATGAGTATATTTGATAAGGCATAAGCATACCCCAATGTCAAGTGGGATTCTTTCAGCCCATTGCTAAGATTGGGGATCCTAAAATGTCTATCCAATCCTAGGTTTAGATTTCAGTTGGACTAGACTACTAGGCGATACAAGACACCTAAAACTAGCTCTTCCACATTCAAATATTGATTTGCACAAAAGTGAAATGCTAATGTATCAGACATATCGTCATGCGTAAGGTACAGTAGTGTTGATTCGGGCCCCCCCCTTATTTTCTTCAATTTATTGGGATACTTGCTCATGTAAAGTGATAAAAATCACTATTTATTTTGTACTATAGTGATAAAAACCACTATTTATTTTGTACTTTCTTTTCTTTTCTTGAGCAAGGGATTTGATACCAATTTGATTTCATTTTGAATTTGATCTTGATTTGACTTGATTTCAGGATTTTTCTCCTTCATTTTTAAGCAAGGGATTTATTTGGGTAAGGGGTAAGCTTGTCCTTTTTCCAATTGCCACCATTTCTTAGATCGTGCACATAAGGGGATAAACAAGAATAAATTTTTCACTTCAGGATACCTGGTCCTGCTTCATAGCATTCATATTTCCCTAGTCCTAATTAGGATTGTTTAGTCTATTGATATTAGTGATAGGATTCTGATATGCTAAGGGCTATCAAAACTAGACCTCATCTACAAAAGCAAAGCAAGATTTCTACCAAACTCCTAAGAAGATCACTAGGTATGGTTGAATGACCAAAAACCCTAGTATATTCTTCATAGCAACAGGAAGGGTTGTGTTGAAAAACACAATTATTCACAAGGGTGATGAATGATGATGATAGTGCAAAGATGCATGATTGAAATACAAACGTGGTGTCATTTGTAAGATTGCAAACATAAACTATCCTAATGCAAGTGCGATGGATGGATATGCCTAATGCAATGCAATTAAATGAAATGCAAATGCAAAATGAAATGCATGATGCAAATGAAATGCAATGTGCAATTATTTTTGAATTTTGATATTTTCCAATTTTTTTATGGATTTTATAACTTTTTGATTTGACCAAAGGGCTTACAGACGCCTTTGGATACTTTTTATGATTGACCAAAGGGCTTACAGATGCCTTTGGGGTATTTTTCTAAATGACCAAAGGGATTACATATGCCTTTGGGGCCTTTTTATGGTTTTAGGCATAAAACGCTTTAAGATGAAGGATGTTGAGAGGTTTAGGCTCTTCAACCCCTTCCAGCGATGTCAAGCGATATGTCCTAGGTCCAATATTCTCAGAGATGATATAAGGACCTAACCAATTAGCCACAAATTTATCTCGCATTTCTGGTGGTAAATTTGAGTTTTGTTGGTTCTCTTTCAGCACGATATCACCAACCTCAAAGTCTCTCAGATGGACTTTGTCATTGTAAGCTTATTTTAAGTGCTCCTGATAAACGTAGAAGATGCTCAAGGGCATTCACACGATGTTCATCAAGTAGCATCAATTGATCTAGGTGAGCTTGCCATGCAGTGTCATCATCGATGAACTCTTTCAATGTGACGCGCAGCATTGGAATTTCCAACTCTAAGGGCATAATGGCATCAGCACCATATACTAGTGAAAATGGAGTTGCCCTAGTGGGTGTCCGAATGCTAGTCCTGTAAGCCCATAATGCAAGGGGTAGCTGGATGTGCCAATCTTTATGATGTTCTTGTACCATATTTTTCAAGATGGATACCACTATCTTGTTTGAGGCCTCAGCCTACCCATTTGCTTGCGGATAATATGGAGTCACAAAACTGTGTTTGATTTTGTACTTGAACGTCAAAGCTCTCACAGTTTTGTTTTTGAATGACATTCCATTATCCAAAATTATCTTGGATGGTATCCCAAAATGACTTATGATATTGGTGAGTATGAACTCAGCAATATGTGCTCTAGTTGTCATTGTTAACGGGATTGCTTCCACCCACTTAGTAAAGTACTCAGTAGCCGTAATAATGAATGTATGTCATCTCGATGATGGAGGAGAGATCTTACCTATGAGATCCAAATCCCACTGAGCAAATGGCCAAGCCACTTGAATGGGTTGTAAGGCCTGTGATGGCAGGTGCACAAGATTAGCATGATGTTGACATTTAACACATTTCCTGACATACACATTGCAATCCTTCTCCATAGTGGGCCAATAATAACCCATGCAAAGGATGCGCTTGATGATAGCCATGTCGCTAAAATGGCCACCGCATGTACCATCATGAGCTTGCAAAATTACCCAAGATGATTCTTGGGGCTCAAGACAATGAAGGAGAACTCCATTGTAGCTTCGACGATACAAAATGTCTCCTAACAAGACATACTTTATCACTTTCTATTTAAATATGCGCTTCGTGGCACATGCAATAATCCCTGAGGGATTACACCAAGCTTAAGGAAGTCATATATCTGTGACATCTAGTTCTGATAGCTCTCAGCCTCAACTGACAAGACAGCATGCTCCCCCTATGGTTTAACATTTGCAAATGCAGACTGGGAAACAACCTTATGGTGAATGGTGGTACCATTCCCCATAGGACCTTGCGAGATCAATGACCCCCAAGGTGCTCTCTTGAGAAAGTATTTAGCTCTATAGAACCATTCATGGTTTGGTTCTACCTAAATCATGTTGATTGACTCTTTGTTATCCAAAGCTTTACGTTGCACAGCAGAGTGTGACAACATTTTTACATAGATGGTAGTAAAATTAGTAAATGTATTCTAAGGGATTAAGGATCCCAAAGATGCCATAGTGTCCATAAATATATTCGATGAACGAGGGATTGCCTCGATGTCGTACCATTCCAACTGAGCTAAATATGTGTCAACAAGATCTTTGTAAGACTTCAGAATGGGACATCGACATTAAAAAAGTCCCTTCACTTGGTTAACAATGAGAAGGGAATCGCCAAAGATATTTAACCTTTTAATATTCATGGCAATAGTTATTTGGAGGCCCAAAATTAGGGCTTCGTATTCAACATTATTATTAGTGCAAGGAAATTCTAACTTGAATGACAAGGGCATAGGAGCACCTTGCGATGTGAACAACACTATTCCTGCACCACCCCCTTGCTCACACTTTGAACCATCAAAGAACAAGGTCATGTCGGCTTTATTATCCGGTTCTTCTAGTTTGGGTGCTTCTGATAAGGTAAACACTACGTCATCAGGAAGCTCAATGGTGAGGGGCCTGCTATTTTCAAGAGGCACCTCAACCAATTGATCAGCTATGACCTGTCCCTTAATGGACTTATGTCTAATGAATTCCAGATTGAATTCTATCAATAGCATGATCCACTTTGTAGTACGTGTATTATGATATGTCTTGCTCATCATATACTACAAAGGATTTTGTTTTGATATGACATATGTCGTATGACTTAACATATAATATCGTAGGTCCGGGGGGCCATGCCCCCCCTAGGGGGGGGGGGGCCCCCCCCCACCCCCCCCCCCGGCGGGGGGGTAAGGGGGGGGCGGGGGGGGGGGGGGGGGGGGGGGGGGGGGGGGCGGGGGGGGGCGGCGCCGGGGGGGCGCGGGCCCGGGGCCCCCCAAACATAATTTCTTTGTAGTGAACACTACTGCTAAACATAGTTTTTCCACATATGCATATCCTAGCTCATAACTCACCAAGGTTCGGCTAATGTAATATATGGCTTGTTCTTTATTTTACATGTTCTTTTGGGCTAACATGGTCCCTAATGCAAAGTTAGTCATCGATATATAGTAGAAAGGGCTCATCTGGTCTTGGTGGAGCTAGTATTAGCGGCATCGCTAGGTATTGCTTAATATTAGCAAAGGCTGCTTGACAGTCCTCGTCCTAATTGAATGGGACCCCCTTGTGTAGCAATCAATTCATGGGTTGATATTTATTCGATAATTGTGTGATAAATCACTTTATGGATGCTACTTTGCCTTGTAGGCTTCTTAATTCCTTGATATTCGTGGGAGGACGCATTTCTAAAATTACCTTTACCTTTGTTGGATCAACTTCGATGCCTCACTTTGAAATGATGAATCCCAAGAGTTTTCCTGAAGTTACACCAAATACACACTTCTTAGGATTCAACCTGACATTATGCTCTATCAGGCGATCGAAGACTTTTCTCAAGACCTCAGTATGCTCTGAACGCAACAATGACTTTTCCAATAAGTCATCGATGTAATCTTCTAAAATCTTATGCATGTAGTCATGAAAGATATATGTCATAGCCTGCTGATATGTGGCACCAATATTTTTAAGACCGAATGGCATAACCTTATAGCAAAATGTCCCCCATGGCATTATGAACAGGGTTTTATGCTAGTCTTCAGGCTTAATCCAAATTTGGTTGTAACCAGAAAAACCATCCATTAGGGAGAGCATTTCATGACCCGTAGTTGCATCTACGAGAGCATCTATGTTCGACAATGAGAATGAATCCTTTGGTGTTGCCTTATTGAGGTCTCTGAAATCCATACAAATATGGATCCTTCCATCAGGTTTTCCTACAGGTACCATGTTTGATACCCATTTCAGATAGTCGATGGAAATGATAAACTCTACATCCAATAGCTTCTGCAATTCATATTTGACCATTAAGGCTACTGTCGGATGCATCTTCCTAAGTTTTTGCTTGACTGGCTTCTTTGATAGATCTAGTGAAAGGTTATGAGTAACTAATTTTGGATCTAGACCTGGCATGTCTTTATAAGTCCAAGCAAAGAGAGCAGGTCTCTCTCTCAGTAGAGGTGATGAGGTTGGCATGCTCATCAAGAGATAAAATTTCTCCAAATTTAACCTTCCTTATATTGGTGGGATCATTACTAATATCCACTTTGAATGTTTCCTCTACTGACATGTGGGATCCCTCCTCAATATGATGAGGTGTAGGGATCAAGTGGATGTCATCTACTGGGTTTATGGGTTTCATATTGGAAGCATCTTTAGCATGATAAACATCATGTGCACAACTTGGTATAAAGTGAAAAGGTTGCAGCATTTCTTTGTTAGGGAAGAAATATTTAGGCTCTAGTGGTGAGTTAGCACGATCCCAATCAATAGCATCTACATTCAGACACAATGGCTTGGAAGGATTAGTTGGGTTATGAAGTGGAGTGGTCAAATAAATGGAGATCATATTGATGGAATGGATCATGTCTCCAGGACCACATGCATGTGACTCTATATTGATAAAAATTCCATCTCTAAGATGTGGTTCTGGGGATATGGGGATATTTGGATCCAGTCTATGGACAGACTCAAGAGCTAGGCTCGAGGAGCTCTCTGAATGTCGACATATCAAGAAATACCATATGATATATCATATCTAACCTAGGTGGTCTTTCTCTAAGGCACAGATGAATATTGACATTCCTACGCATATTCTCTATAGTGTACAATGCATTACGATGACGTAAGTAAGGAGGCCCTAGATAGGCTCTCTCTATTTCATCTTTGTCATCACTGTCATAATGGAGACCTTCACCGCTATCGACTGGAATCGGGCGATTAGGAAGGTGGGGCCCCATGAAAGCCCACTCTTGATAACTACTATAGTTTGTGAAGGATTGATTATTCACAACAACTATATCTGAAGGTAACATATGACATAAATTAAGAGCCCTAGATAAGCTAACTCAGTATCATCCTCATATCATTCATCATTTGAGGACTCACCATCATCATCACTCTCATATATGCAACTTGGTTTGCCTATCTCAAATATGGAATCTGCACTCTCTTCCTCAAAGTGATCCTCTGACTCTAAATCTATCACTGTGCTAGTGATCTGAATTTGTAGTTCTATGTCATCGATCGTTGTACGAATTTATTCACCCAATTTTTCTCTTGGTATATGCTCTGGATTGGTCTCCACCGAGATAGCTTCATGATATGTGTCGAGTGGTCCTATAGTAATATAAGACACTATCTAGTTATCCCTTCAAAAAGATATGGGATTAGGGTGATAATAATTAAAGTTGAATTCACCCCCCAGACTGAGGTATAGGAGGTCTAAATATGTCACGAGGAGTTCAACTTGTCCTCCAATATGATACCCTAACTTGAACCTGTCAGTAGGTAACTGATACTAAGGTTCATACGGCCTCTTACACACCTTCTCAAATAATCTGAGCTTGTAACCATGCCAATAGTAACGCTCAAAATATCACAAGGCATACTCCAGGTTAGAAAGATAATGAACATTCACGATGAATGGTTCATCATTATCTTCATCCATGGAAGTGCGAGATGCAAGTTGGTCGAGCCCTCCATAGATAAAATTAGTTTGGTTAGGAGGTACCCCTAGTGGTACCACTATCCCTATAGGAAAATTATGGGCTTGTGGTCAGCCCATGTCTTGTGCAGTCTCAATGATCAAAGTAAATGTCATATTTTACACAATATATTCCCCCAATCTGGGATTAACCAAGTGAATGGTCACATGTGATGTAGTTGACCCTGCTGAAGACACAGGAGAAGTAGGTTGAGGTGCCTCTTCGACTCCTATTTGAGCATTCTCTACTTCCATGGGAGTAGGAACCTTGATCACATATGGTTTGGGTGCCAACTTCTTCTCTTTTTTGCCCATTTTAAATTTTTAGCTTATCGTCATCTCAACGCATCATGGATGTCGACGGTCTGGTAGAAGCAATATTGTGTGCTCCAATCATTGGGATGCAGACGTTGTTGGTTTAGCACACACTTCTCTTATTTTACCCCATGGCTCTTTGATCAGTGATGTCGATCATATGTCTAGGTGCATTAAGGGGAGCACAAAATCCCTTGGCAAGTCTGCTAGATTCACATATTTAAATGGTTCTTCATCGAAAGGCACCACGTGAACCTGCCCCTCATGCATGTATTTGATACACTGATGGATAATAGATGGAATACAATACATTTCTTGTATCCAAGGCCTCCCTAAAAGGATGTTGTATTCCATGGCACCTTCAATCACATGACACATCACAGGGATGGTCTTGAGTCCAACCTAAATTGGAAGAACTATGGTACCTACCATTGAGCACAATGCATCATTAAATGCTCTCAAGGTAAAAGTGGAAGGTACAATATATGATTTCAACAAATTAAAATATGTCAAAGCCTTTGTCATGATAATTTTGATCGATGATCTTGTATCAATCAATACCCACTTGAATGGTTTGTGGTTTACACATGCTATGATATGGGGTGGCAGGTCTGCTATGACAGTGGAGACTGTCTTGATTTCATGATCATAAAATTGTATGATCGGTTCCTAACATTATTTCACATGTCCCACGAAGTGTGTAGATGCTTCTAGATCTTGGGATTGTACTTATATGGACCTTAAAATATCCATAAGCATCTTCCTGTGCTTGGGAGACTACTGAATCATCTCATAAATCAATAATTTCGCTAGAGTTGTTTGTAGGTTTTGGACTAACCTACTCTTGATTGTCACCATCGGTCTAGTTGGTGGGTCTAGCATATTTTAGGCTGGCCTTGGAGGAGGTGCAGCTTGTACTCTAATGGGAGCTGGAGGTTGATTTAGTCTCTCATACCTTGCATGTCTCATAAAAATATTGACCATTTTGACGAACCCATGGGTTGGTGGTTTGATTCATACTTGATTGACCTGGCCAATATTGTTCCTCGATGCCTCATGGTTAGGTAGAGGATTTTTGTAAATTTCCATATTTTGATTATCTGGTGCCTGAGGGTTATCCATAGTTAGCTCACCTCTTTTTATCATGTTTTCTACTAAATTTTTGAAACTCCAACATACTTCAATGTCGTGTCCCTTTGCTCTCTAAAAAATGTAGTACAACTCATCCTTATACCCCTTTGGTTTGGATTGATTACGGTCTAACAGTTTGATCTCTGGCAAACATATGGCCTTGGCCTCGCACAGTTGATTGAATATCAAAGTCATTGATTCTAACAATGGTGTGTGTAGCACCCTAAAATTGGTGCAGTAAACCTTAGCAAATAATCAAAATTACCTTAGTAATAATTCAAATTCAAATTCAACCCCCAAAACCGCTCCCAAACCGTCGTTTAACCCGTTTCCTCGTTTCTCATGCCATTTTTAGGATTTGTTGTGACCGTTGGACGATATCGTCGCCGATCAGACGATATCGCCTCAGATCGGACGATTTCGTCTGGACTAGGACGTCCAGACGATCTTGTCCCAAAACTGATTTTTCATAATTAGCTTCTGTTCAACGGCGTCTCTAAGTCGGGCAGAAGCGCGTCTGCACCGTTAGAGACCTCCCCCATTGGAGATCTTCCAAATTAGGATGATCTCCAACCTCCCAACTTCCCTCCTAAATCTATTTAAACCTTAGGACCCCCCCTTGACTTTCCCCTGGCTGGATTTTCTGTAACTTGACCTTTACACGCATTAGAACACCTTGGATTACCATCTGCACTTGTCCTATCCAAATTTTGTTGCAGGAACCTTGTTATTCTTCAGTCGGAGCAAGCTCAGGTCGTCGCAGATGATCCTGTCCAATTCGAGATGATTTCGTATCAATCCGAGACGATTTCGACTACAGTCTGCATTGGGGCAATCAGTGCCCAGAGTTTGCGCTTTTCCTATACTTTGCTGCTACTTTATTCTGCATTTAGTCAATTTTATTAGTATTTCCTGTTATCTTGCATCTTGGAGTTCACCCATGTAGTTTAATTGCATAATAAGATCATGATTAGTCATTAAAGAATCGTAATTTACTTGTATTTCCATTTGGGATTATCTTGTTAACATTCTTATTGTTATTTCACATCATTTGCCTCTATCAGAATAGTTGTATTTCTGGCATTTTGTATCTATTTCTCTGTTTGTAGGTCTCTAATGAATTCGTCAGATCTCGAACGATCCTGTCAGATCGGAGACGATCCTATCAAATTCCAGACGATCTGGACTGCTTCAAAAATTAGAATCTCCATCAGACATCCGGGACCAGGTATGGATTTCTTCACTTAAGTTTGCTCTCTATGTTTTTTGTTAAATCTATTTTCTGTATTTAAATTTGCATTTTCATATAGAATAACTTAGATTCATCTGGCCAAACCTAGGACTTGGATGTTTAAAGCTAAAACTGAACACATTAAACTCATTCCCAACCTAGGCATGGAAACTGCCACTAAACGTTTCCTGGTGAACCCCACCATCCGTCAAAAAATCACCTTAATACCCCTCCCCCGAGAGGCGGGACCTTCAAAGGGCCTCTCAGTCCGAGGTATTGTCCCATCCTTTTCCCATCCTCCTTTCGGGCGTGGATCCTTTAGCCTGAAGGTAAGGATGCGAAAAATTTGGAGCGATACATTTTGGTGAACCCGACGTGAAACTAAAACCTTTTGAAAACAAAAAAAAACAAAAAAACAAAAACATAGATGCATTTAAAATCATTAGAAAAATACTAAGTTGCATATCATGTCTAGATGGTAGCTCCTAAGAAAATATTAGCAGTTACTATAAATGTTGAAAACCAATTAGCAGCCATAGAAGTTAATTATGTGCTTAGTGTGCCTGAAATAGATAGAAACCAACTTCTGTGGAAAGAACTTGATAGGAGGCTAGGTGTCATTTCATCTAGATCAACCGAACTTAGACAAATCAAGAGGTTTGCCCTAGATAGGATCCTGGATCCTCATCAACTCATTGTTTATCATGAACTTCAGAGAGCCTGCCATAGGTGGTTAGCTTATAGGAGAGCTCTTGTGTCTTCAAAATTGTTCACCTTCGAGGAATACCTCAAGAACGCAGCTGTGGTACGCCAATTTCTAGTTCATATAGAATCCCAAGAAGTCGATCTTATGAATAGAGAAATATGGAATAGAGTTCCTAGAGCTATGTTGTATCGTGAGTATTGTCATGAGAATTATTATTATCAACCAGAATCTGACATACATGGTATTTCTATAGCACTTTTCATTAAATTCTTGAAAGAAAATTTTCAATTTGAAGAAGAACACTTCATGACTCCTGAAGAACTTGAGCCCATTAATGATATTTATAAATTGTTTATAGAAAACTAGATCATTGCTTTCATTATTATTATTGCTTGCATTTAGTGTGTTGTTTGTTATCTTTATAATATTGTTACAAAAACAAGAAAAAAACCAAAACATAACAAAAACCAAAAACATTTTATTTCAAATACTATAGTAGGTATATAATTAAAATATATACCTCTTAAGCTTGTTGCACAAATATATATATATATATATATATATATATATATATATACAAGTATATATATATTTGCTGAAATCTAAATTTAAGCACAATGCCTAAACTTAGGAATGGAAAACAAACTGAACAAGAAGAAGAAGATTGGTTAGAAGACAAAACAAAAAACCCAAATGTCCTTCCTGAGGAATCAATTCCGGAAGGAGAAACTCTAGAACAGCCAGAAGATGACCTGGCTGAAGAAAATGAACAACAAGAAAACCTTAAAGAGGAAGGATCCTCATCCCCTAGAATAGCTTCAGATGGAACTATTGCTTTTGATAACTTAGATCATTTCTAGAAATTTTTCAATAATAACATTGGTGCTCTTAATATGGCGGTTCGTATTGATAAAGGGCAAATTAGTGACACTCAAGCAGCCATGGAACATATGTTTGACATACACACTAATCCCTTGTCTTTCATTGATCAAGAAAGTGATAAAGTCTGGACCATCCAATAGAGATATGGTCACTATGATTCAAAACATGCCAAAACAACAGGTTACCCAACCCCCTAAGGAACCTGTTATTGAGCCTAAAATCATTCCCACACAAAAGAAACCTTCCTTCACTGCCTTACTTCGCCAAACTATTGATCAATATGCTTCAAGTAGACAAAAACCTAAAATGAAGCCAAACACCAATTTTCAACAATCGGGCATACAACATAATACAACTTCAAAATTTCTTCATAACACCCTTCCTACCAACAATTTACACAATAGCAATATAGCATCTAATCTCCATGTCCCTCCATCATATGCTCACAAATCCCATATTAATGCCCTACCGAACCAATATGGTGGGCAAACCAGAAATCTGGAAGCCATGGTGAAACAGTTAGCTTCGCGCATGGACCGAGATAGATCCCTACCGTCCCTCGTACAATTATCGAGAGATATGTAGTCAACCTCTGGATCCCATAGTTGTAGCACAACCATACCCTAAACACTTTCCCATGCCCGTCCTGCCTATATATAAAGGAACTGAAGATCCCATAGAGCATCTTCGCATGTTTAGGATAGCATGTCATGATATATCGCATGATGACTTGCTATTACTAAAAATGTTCCCAAAAAGTTTAGGAGGAATGGCATTAGAGTGGTACTATCAATTGCCCACTCATTCTTTGAGAAATTTTGAAGAAACAACTGAATCGTTTGTCCATCAATTTAGTGCCTACATCGAGAGGCATGTCACCATTAAAGATTTGTACAACTTAAAACAAGACAAAGATGAATGTTTTGCTGATTTCTTAGCTAGATGGAGGCAGTTGACAGGAAAACTGCACTTTGTGCTACCTTATAGGGAAATGTTGGACATTTTTATTAATAATTTACAAGAACAAATATCTTATGAGTTATCAACTGCCACCTTAACTACCTTCGATCAAGCTATAGACTTAGCTCGAAGGGTAGAAGATGCTCTCATTAGAAGAGGTCAGCTCAAAAAGAAAGATGATGAGAAAACATCTAGAAATCAGTATAAAAACAAACAAGTTGTGGGTGACGGAGTCACTGATAGTAGAAACGTTGCTAACATCAATACAACGAAGACAACAAAAAAATTTATATTAAAACCTCCTGATAAACCTCCTCGAGAATTTACTAGATTGAATCAACCTTTATCAACCATTCTTCCTCAATTATTAGCACGAGGCTTGATTCAATTACCAACTATCCGGGAACCTGATCCAACTATACCCGGATACAGAGCTGATTTACATTGTGATTTTCATAGAGGACCTGGACATGCTACAAATTCTTGTAAAATATTGAAACATAAAATACAAGATCTGATTGATAATAATGAAATGGAGGTGCAAGCATTCCAACCTAAACAAAATGCTCCTAATAATGCTCAAAAGACCATTCCCCAAAATCAGAATCAAAATGCTAATCAATCATTGGATATATTTCAACATCCTTTACCAAACCATGGTAAAGAAGTGGCCAATCAAATCGAACATCATAATGTTCCCCCTCCTACCCGATATGTAGGGACTATTAGCGGACAATTATCTATTCGGGATCCTCAAATATTTGGCACAACCTTATCCCTGGTCACGACCAGACCCCTACATAATATTCACACTCCTGATCCTAGTGATGTAGAATCGGATATTGAAAGTGAAATAGACATCACCTCAAACCAATCGAATAGTTCTAAAAATGAATCAGATCCTATTCAACCCATCACAGATGCTATGGTTCCAGAAGAACCATTTCCTAGAAGAGTTACTACTCGACCCTCTTCTAATCAGTTCCTTCCTAATGAACAAGCCATAAACGCTCGACCAAGACCAGTTCAACGTCTTCAATATAACATTGTGGGTACCATCGGAGCCGTTACTAGACAACAGGCTCAAAACTCTCAACAAGATCAAACTCAGAATGATGGATCAGCTCCATTTATTTTGAAAAATCCCAATAAAGGGAATCATATGTCTAATGTTCAACCAAAACCTCCTTACAATATTAATGAACAATTATCCAATACTACAACCAGAATTTCCCTTTTGGACTTGTTAAGATCTTCTCCTACCCATAGGGATGAGTTAATGCTTACATTAAGCCAAATGATGGTACCTCAAAATATTCAACCCGAAGCCATGTCCAATACTATCATCACTCGAGAAGTTGATTGTATTGACTTTCGGGATAAAGATATCCCACAACATAGTTTACATAAGGATAACCCCTTATATATTACTGCTCTAATTGGAGATGTAGCTGTTAAAAGAGTCTTGATTGATAATGGTTCATCTCTAAACATTTGCACTTTTGACTTCTACCAACGTTTTGGCTTTCGAAGTGATGAAATGAAGAAAACTGACATGATTATCAAAGCTTTCAATGACGAGACACAAGAAACGTGTGGAGTCATTACCTTACCCTTGCAAGTTGGTCCTAGAACCCTAGATACAACCGTGTTTATTGTACATTGCCCAACATCGTACAATATACTTTTGGGTCGCCCTTGGATCAATGCGATGCGAGCGGTTCCCTCCACTTTACATCAGTGTGTTAAGTTTGAATTTAAAAATCAGTTGGTCACTATCCATGGTGACCCTAGACCCTTTGATATGTGTGCTTTGGCAGAACCTTTTGGAGTGCAATTTTGCCCCGCTCTGTCATCCACACATCCTAATTCTTATTTTTCATCTAAACATGTGAAAAACACACACATAACATCATCTACTCCATCAACTACACCCATACATTTAACTCAACCATCTTCTGAACAAACCACACTAAAACCTCAAAAAGATCTTCAATCCACAACCAATCCTTCATGTTCTATCCCTATAATTTCAAAACCTATAGACCCATTTATTGACACTTCCACATTATCAACATCTATCATACCTTCCACATCTAAAGATATAGGGAATGATCCTTCTACATCTTATGCTCTTTTTGATGAACTTTTACCGGATTTATCCACAATCTTAATATCAGAAAAAACAAATGCTTTTATGCAAGATTCAATTCTTTTAAATAACTTGCCACCATCTCCTCGTACTTTGGGCCTCCCACAACCTATGGGAAGTACTTACCAAGTCGGGAGTTGTGCTTTTATTTATAAAGGATATGATTGGGGAAGAATACCCCGAAATATCAAAACTCATCATGAGGGATATGCCCGATGTTATTTTGCTAATGAATATATTAAAGCTAAGCCCATAATGCTTAAAATGGGCTATAAAGGGAAAGGCTTGGGACCTTTCCAAAATGGTATGAAAGAACCTATTGAGGTAGAGCCATGGCCCGCCCGATGTGGTGTGGGCCTATTTCCTAGTAAGGGTCAACCCTTCCCTTTTGAAGATGATGATCAACTCATATGTTACCAAGATTATCTAGATAAACAAGATTCTTTGTGTTCAAAGAATAATCCCTTTACCTGCAACATGCTATCCATAGCTTACCCTGAATTGATTGTTGAATCCGATGAGGAGTTGGAAGGAGATATTTTCCATGATGTCTCCGTTGAAGAGTTGTTACACAATGGTTTTTATTTTGATGGTTCTATACCAACTATAGCCCAACTTGAGGCCACCACTCATCAAGACGAATTATCCAACTTAACCTTAAAATAATTACAAGAATTGGGCGTTTCACCCGCCCCACCTAATTTTGAAAGAGATCTACACATGGAAGTAGAAAACGTCATTAAAGTTAACATTGGAACCGAGGATAATCCTCACATAATCAATATTGGATCAGCATTAAGTCAAGAAAAACAAGATGAATACATTGCATTCCTTAAAGAATATGAAGATGTCTTCGCTTGGACATATGAAGATATGCCAGGTCTGGACCCTTCTGTCGTCATGCATCACTTAGTAGTCCATCCGGATGCTAAACCTGTTAAACAAAAACTTAGAAAAATGCATCCCAAAGTGGCCTTGCTAGTCAAAGGGGAGTTAGAAAAACTCCTAAATGTTATTTTCATACAAGCTATTGATTATGCTGAATGGATCTCGAATGTAGTTCCAGTCACCAAGAAAGAAGCTACTAAAGTTAGGGTTTGCATGGACTTTAGAGATATTAACGTTGCATGCCCTAAAGATGATTTTCCTCTTCCAAACATGGACCAAATCATTGACTTTACCGTCGGGAGTGGAATGATGTCCCTAATGGATGGATTTTTTGGCTATAATCAGATCAGGATAGCTCCTGAAGATCAGGCTAAAATAGCCTTTATTACCCCTTGGGGTACCTTTTGTTGGAAAGTGATGCCATTTGGTTTAAAGAATGCAGGCGCAACATATCAACGAGCTATGACTTATATCTTTCATGATATGATGCATGATATCCTACATGATTACGTAGATGATATTATAGCTCGCTCTATTAAAGAAGATGATCATTTAGATGATTTGAGAAAAGTATTTAATCGGTTAAGAGAATATCTTATTCGATTAAATCTAGCCAAATGCATATTCGGAGTTAAGTCCGATAAACTATTAGGGGTTTTAGTTTCTTTACGTGGTATCGAAATTGACCCTCTCAAGATTGCGGCTATCACTGATATGCCCGCACCTACCAATATATCTGAGTTACGAAGTTTACAAGGTAAGCTTCAAGCCATCCGTCGCTTCATCGATAAGCTGGCGGACAAAACCACTCCCTTTCTTAAGCTCCTTAAGAAGGATGTCCCTTTTAACTGGGACGACGAATGTACAGAAGCTTTTGAACTTCTCAAACAATACCTCCTTAATCCACCTGTGCTTTCACCGCCTAGACCTGATCGCCCGTTTCTCCTGTATATTTCAGCTTTAGATTTTGCTTTAGGAGCTATGTTAGCTCAGCTTGATGATGAGAAGAAAGAACGTGCTAATTATTATATTAGCCAAACTTTAATCAGTTATGAAACTCGTTATACCTCATTAGAAAAACTATGTCTAGCAGTCGTATTTTCTACGCAAAAATTATGCCATTATATGCTTAGTCAAAAAACATATGTCATTGCTAAATATGATCCCTTGCGGTATCTTATGAGTCGACCTTATTTATCGGGTCGCACAGCCAAGTGGGTTCTTGCTCTCAGCGAGTTTGAACTCACATTCATAGGACAAAAATCTGTTAAGGGTCAAATCATAGCAGATCAGTTAGTTGTTGCACCCTTAGAGTCTACCCATCCCCTCATCATTGAGTTTCTTGATGAATGCCTTCAATTAGAGGCAGACCATATTGAACAATGGTCTTTATACTTTGATGGAGCCCGATGCATGAGTGGGGCTGGTGCGGGTATTATTTTAATATCCCCGCAAAAACACATTATACCTTTGTCTTTTAAATTAACATTTGCTTGCACCAATAATATTGCCGAATATGAGGCTCTAATCCTTGGATTACGAGCTGCCTTGGCATTAAAAATCAAACATCTGCTAGTTTTTGGTGATTCTCAACTTGTCATAAATCAAATTAATGAAGTTTATCAGACCAGAGATGATAAATTGCGCCCATATAAAGCATATGTTTTGCAATTGTTATCCTTGTTTGATAAAGTTACTTTGGAAGCTATTTCGTGAACTAGCAACCGTGCGGCTGACGCTATGGCCGTAGTTGCATCTCTTCTGCCCTTGGAGTTAGATGACGAATATGCCACCATCATTATTCATCGACTCCAGGAACCCACTTCAAATAAGTCATATTTAGAACCTTTGGATGTGTTTCTAATCAATGAAACTACTCCTGAACCTTGGTATACAGATATAGTTGATTTTCTTCAAAATGGGACTTTCCCTGCCAATTCTAATAGAAACCAACGTCGGTTATTACGTAGACGAGCAAGTCGATTTGTAATAATTGGCAATACTTTATATAGGAGATCTTTTGAAGGTATCCTATTGAGATGTTTGAATCTAGAAGAATCCAAATCAGCTTTAAGTGAAGTCCACGATGGATCTTGTGGAGGACACTTCAGTGGTAGTGTCATTGCTAAAAAGCTCCTTAGGATAGGCTACTTTTGGCCTACCATGGAAAAGGATGCACATGATTATGTGCGCCATTGTGACAAGTGCCAGAAACATGCTGACCTTGTCCATGCGCCTGCACAAGAGCTACAGGCTATTTCATCTCCTTGGCCCTTTTCAAAATGGGGCTTAGACATTATTGGCAAAATTAATCCTGTGTCATCTGATGGACACAAATTCATCATAACCGCCACTGAGTATTTCACGAAGTGGGTTGAAGCTATGCCTTTAGCTTCCTGCACTGGAACACAAGTCTCTAAATTTATTTTTAATCAAATCATTTGTAGGTTCGGAATTCCTGCAAATCTCATCTCAGACAATGGAACTTGTTTCAAAAATAAAGATGTCAAGAAATTATGCCAAAAATATAAGATTCAACATCGCTGGTCCACTCCCTATTATCCTCAGGGTAATGGCCAAGCAGAAGCATCTAACAAAACCTTAATCAAAATTCTTAAAAGATTGGTCAATAAATCTGGCCACGACTGGCACATTCAATTATATCCAGCTTTGTGGGCCTATCGAACTAGTGTTCGAACTCCCACTGGAACTTCACCTTTTGTCTTGGTTTATGGCAGTTGAAGCCATTTTTCCTTTTGAATTAGAAGTTCCTTCTTTGGCTCTACTACTTCAAGATACCGAAGTAGGAGATGAATATCGAGCTGGCAGACTCAGTCAGTTGGAACTTCTAGATGAAAAGTGCATCAATGCTTTGGAGCATCTTCGTGCTTACCAAAACAAGCTTAAAAGATCATATGCCAAGAAAGTTCGTCATCGATCCTTTGAGGTCGGCGACCTTGTTTTAAAAGAAAATCAAAAAAATACTAATGCAACTAAAGACCTTAAAGGTAAATTTGAGCCCAATTGGCTTGGACCATATATTATTACTTGCTAAATTTGAATCAAGAGCATACAAATTAGCTACCTTAGATGGTAAATATTTAAAAGAACCTCTGAATATTATGCATCTTAAGCGATATTACGCATAACATTTGGTCATTTCATCATTTGTACATATTTTGCATGTTGTCTCATTTTAAAAATATATATAAAACTGTTTAAACAAAAACAAATAAAAATAAAATAAAATAAAAGTCAAAAACAACAATATTATTGACTCTTTTCAAACCCAAAAAAATAAAGAAGAAAGAGAGAGTCAAAATTATCAAACTCTTCACAAATATTTGTTGTATATATTTCTTCTTCAAGTATTGCAGTTATATTTTCAAGTTATTTTGGATAAATTAGCATTTATTTGGAATCCCCCACTATCACAAACACACAAAAATAAATATCTTGATTTTATCTGGCATGATTACTAATCTCTCTTATATCAAAGTCCACAAAATTCAATTAAATAAATTTTGAGCATAGAGAATTGATCTTGTTATTTACTTAAACCAAGCATATCTTTTCACAATAAAATGATTATATTTGTAATTTCCATGCTATGCTACATAGTAGCAGTGGTTCTTGAGCGAAAAGTTTCCCCTGCTATCCTATCATGCACATGGTCTAGAATCTTTGAGAATTGGCAAAAGGACAAGTTCACCCCTACCCAGAATAAAAATCCCTTGCTCTACAGCTAATCCGAGCAAGTATCCCTAGTATAGGAAGAAAAGAAAAGTTCAAGAAAAAGAGAAAAAGAAACAAGTTATTTCAGCATTATCTCAAATATCAAGCCAAAATACAAAAATACAAAAAAAAAAAAAAGCAAAAGCAAAGAAAAAGAAAAAAGCAAAAGCAAAAGCAATAAAATCCCTTTCCCTACCCATTGAAAAGAAAAGAAGGGTTGATGAGCTTGAATCCTTGGAATTCTCAATTATTCGAAAAGCTGTGAGGTAAGCCCCATAACAGGTGGTTTGTGCCCAACCCGCTTGGCCTTGGGTAATCCCTAGCGTGGTGATATGTCTGTCACATTAGCGACCTTCTTTTGTACAGACCTATGTCTGCTTATGGATTAGCTAGCTCTTGATAACCCGACCTACATAGTAGTCTGGTATGGTTATATGCATCTAAATCATGGTTAACGAACACTTATTTGGTTCATTCAAATCACTTGTATCATAGTATCTTGCTCAAACTGGTAAATGAACAATGCAATTGCACACACATTTTGTATTTGAGAGATTTTGTGTATCATTATGATAAATCAAGATTGGTAATGAACTCACCTACGCACATGGGATTCCTTATAAATCTAACTTTTGTCTTTAAGATACTTTGAAATATTTCTGCAAATTGTTTGGAATAAATTCATTTTCTTCTTTGAAAGTACAGTTGTTTAGTATAAAGACAACTACATGCATTATCAAAAATCAAAATCATTTTCAAAAACATGCAATCAAGTTACATTTATATATAACTTTTGACTTTCACGACGATGGTATAGTTCCAAAACCATAATTGGAATTTTATGCCTAGCGCAAGTCCTCATCTTCATATTTTCAGTTTATTTTCAAAAATTAAAAAAATCAACCATGCAATAAATCTATTATTTTCTTCTTTGGATTTCGCGATGATGGTATAAGTCTATACCTAAATATTCTATGCCTAGCGCAAACCATTGTACCAATTTTATTTTCCATTTATTCAAAATCATAAAAACATATGACTTAAATCATTATGTTACACAATTATGCTTTAAAACAAAACAAACACTTACTCTATTTTTCATGTCATTATGTCAAACTTCAATTTTGCAATGATGGTATAATTCCTAGGGAATTATCCAAAAAATTTATCACACTTAGGAATTTATGCCTAGCAAAAGTCATTTTAAAATATTTCATGCATAATTTTTTCATGAACATCTGAAAACAAATCATCATCATCATCATCATCATCATTTGCATCATCACAACAAAGTCTTAAGACAGTCTCTTAAGCACTCTTTTACTTTTAACAATATTTCTATACTGGGATTAGCTTGACGACCGAGTGAGCGACGACTCCATGAAATGGTCTATAATAGCGACAATGTCCTTTGAAATTATTGTTAGAAGTCCCTTTTCTTTTTTATCAAATCACATCACAAAAAAACCAATTTGTTTACATCAGATTATTTCATTTAAATTTTAAAAGCATGCCATTCAAACCATAATATTTCCAAATGACATAATTACATGAATCATCCAATCAATCACACCAAAACAATAAAGCATCATACAAACACATAAGACAAGTCATATGATCAAAAATATCATATATATATATATATATATATATCTCAACAATATATGTACATCATATCAAAACTGGATTGGTATGCCACAATCTACATCTTGGCATACTCAATCCTCTCAAATCATATAATCAATGCAGTAGCCTAGCCTCGAGAACCCCTCGAGCTCTCAGCCTCATCTCCTCCCCAGCCCTGAGGTGGACGAGGTGGCCCCATCGTAGTATGTGTGGTACTACGAGTCCTAGTCGTCGATCGGGATGAAGTCCTCGATGACCCAACCCTGATCGGATCCGCAATGTCGGTTGGCAGTTGTACCCTCTGGCCCTCTGGCACCATCTGGAAGTAGATACCCTGGTAGAACGTGGTCTGAGCAATCGACCGTGCTAGCTCCTGAGCGCTCGCTCCTCCGCTCCGTGCTCTGAGGCGTGCAACCTCATCTCTGAGCTATGTAGCCTCGGCTCGATGGCGTGCAGCCTCATCCTGTAAAGTCTGCACTTGTGCCTGGAGACGGACAGTCTTCGCCCGGAGAGTAGCCATCTCACTACTCTCTCCTGTGTCCACACCCTTGCCCTTATCGGGCGATGGTGGTCTCTCTCTCCATGGAGAAGGGGGTCTCTCCTCCCTCCTCTCCCACTGTCGTGGCCTCTGCTGAGCCCGTGGTCTCCTCTGCTCTCTCCCTCCGTGACCCTGTGCTGCCTCAATGGCCGCCTGGCATCGCCTCCCCATCCGACGCACAACTACGTGAATCGGACCCTGAGCCCTCGTCATCCGAGGAGGGCGGATGCCTACGTACCAGGCATCATAGCCATCGGCTACCCCTACGTCGTCCCCATCCACTGGCTGAATGGGGGCATCATCTCGCATCCTCGACTCTAGAAGCGCTGCATATCCGGAGCCCCGCTAACTGTAGTGTTATCCCGGATAGTCCAGGAAAACTCGTAGTCTCTGAGAGATGGGATCCCCTGTTGTAGACCGAACTGCCTCAAAACTCGGTCGTAGCGGTGGAGCTCCACCTCTCCCCTCTCCATCCTCAGCCAGCAGACTCGCCTGACGCGAGCCAGCTCCTGTCCATCCTCGGCCCACCCTGGATGATCTCTCCAAGGCCTCCGGGTGATCGCGGTCGGAGACAAGGTCGTCAAGTAGTCTCCGGGACATTGGCAGATCTATCCGTCGCTGTGACCCTCTTCGGAGCCACCAGTAGAAAGCTCGGGGCCTCTCCCCATCAATCCCTATCAGTGGGAGCCCTATCGGCCTCCCCACCGCAATGTGCTCCCAGCACCAAACCTGTAGTAGTGATGTCATAACCAGACATCGGCCGCCCTTGTATACGACCCCATGCAGGATCCTATACAATCGGCATAGTACATAACTCCCCCAAGCAAACCTGTATCCGTGGTCTCTCATGTCGTAGACCACATCTATCAGTAGCCATGGTACTCTGCATCCACTCTGATGGCATAGCAGCAGACCACCTACAACCCCAACCAAAACCTCGTGTTAGTCTAGATGCCCCAGGCATCTGGCGTAGCGACTCGATATTCACTCCGCCCTTCTCCAGGGCGAAGCTCGGATCTTCGCACAGTCGCATCATCGCGTGGCCCTGATTGGCCATGGGAGTTATCAACCGTCCTTGTATGGGGACCCTCAAAATCCTCCATACATCCTCTAGTGTGGGAGTCATCTCCCCTGTCGGTAACCGAAAATAGGAAGAACCCGGATACCACCTCTCTGCTAGGGCTGTCAATAGCCCCATGTCTGTAGACACCTGTGGCATCTCCGCCACATGCTGCAAGCCGACTTGTGCCAACTGATCTCGCTCTGCCTGAGATAGAGTGGCCAAGTCATCCCTCAACCCATCGTATTTCCATTCTCTACTCTTTAGTAATCCTCTCTGCAACATAAACAACAAAACAATAAAAATCATTAATCCAAATCATTAATAAAACAGTGATTAAAAATACAAGTAAAGTAAGTTCAATTTCATCAATGATGATATCGTCCACTATTGGACGATATCGTCCCCAATTTGAGCAATTTCGTCTCCGATTTTGCAAGCCGAAATCGTCCCCTTTTTGACGAAATCGTCCCCATTTCTTCGATTTCGCCCTTGGACGAAATCGGCGATATCGAGACGATTTCGTCCCGACGACGTCGACGGCCCAAAAATGGCCGCGATGCTCAAAAATCATCAAAATTTAATCTACAAAGCATAAAAAATCAAATTACAGCATTCTAAACTAAGTTTAGACCCTTACCCGTAGCCCGCGTCGGACCTCTGTCGATCTGTGCGCTGTTTCGACCATCTTATCTGCAGAGCTCTAGAAAATAGTAAAAATGAACAGTAACAATGAATTAGGGTTTTTCCCTATTTTTCTTAATTTTATTCAAAAAACAATTAAAAACATTTTAATCTTGCTTTTTCGCGTTTTTACCTCAAACGTTCGATTTGGGTAAAAACACGGAGGGGGCACCATAGTAAGCTGTCGTACGATTCGACCAAGAATCGTCGCCTAAAAATGGGAATAATTTTTGCTTTCTCGTAGATCGAGAAGAACTCATCTTTAACGCATTTTCTTCAAAAAATTTGCTAAAGAGGGGGCAAAATGTAGCACCCTAAAATTGGCGCAATAAACCTTAGCAAATAATCAAAATTACCTTAGTAATAATTCAAATTCAAATTCAACCCCCAAAATCGCTCCCAAACCGCCGTTTAACCCGTTTCCTCATTTCTCGTACCATTTTTAGGATTTGTTGTGACCGTTGGACGATATCGTCGCCGATCAGATGATATCGCCTCAGATCGGACGATTTCGTCTGGACTAGGACGTCCAGACGATCTTGTCCCAAAACTGATTTTTCATAATTAGCTTCTGTTTCAACGACGTCTCTAAGTCGGGCAGAAGCGCGTCTGCACCGTTAGAGACCTCCCCCATTGGAGATCTTCCAAATTAGGATGATCTCCAACCTCCCAACTTCCCTCCTAAATCTATTTAAACCTTAGGACCCCCCCTTGACTTTCCCCTGGCTGGATTTTTTGTAACTTGACCTTTACACGCATTAGAACACCTTGGATTACCATCTGCACTTGTCCTATCCAAATTTTGTTGCAAGAACCTTGTTATTCTTCAGCCGGAGCAAGCTCAGGTCATCGCAGATGATCCTGTCCAATTCGAGACGATTTCGTATCAATCCGAGATGATTTCGACTACAGTCTGCATTGGGGCAATCAGTGCCCAGAGTTTGTGCTTTTCCTATACTTTGCTGCTACTTTATTCTGCATTTAGTCAGTTTTATTAGTATTTCCTGTTATCTTGCATCTTGGAGTTCACCCATGTAGTTTAATTGCATAATAAGATCATGATTAGTCATTAAAGAATCGTAATTTACTTGTATTTCCATTTGGGATTATCTTGTTAACATTCTTATTGTTATTTCACATCATTTGCCTCTATCAGAATAGTTGTATTTCTGGCATTTTGTATCTATTTCTCTGTTTGCAGGTCTCTGACGAATTCGTCAGATCTCAGATGATCCTGTCAAATCAGAGATGATCCTGTCAAATTCCAGACGATCTGGACTGCTTCAAAAATTAGAATCTCCATCAGACATCCGGGACCAGGTATGGATTTCTTCACTTAAGTTTGCTCTCTGTGTTTTCTGTTAAATCTATTTTCTGTATTTAAATTTGCATTTTCATATAGAATAACTTAGATTCATCTGGCCAAACCTAGGACTTGGATGTTTAAAGCTAAAACTGAACACATTAAACTCATTCCCAACCTAGGCATGGAAACTGCCACTAAACGTTTCCTGGTGAACCCCACCATCCGTCAAAAAATCACCTTAATACCCCTCCCCGAGAGGCGGGACCTTCAAAGGGCCTCTTAGTCCGAGGTATTGTCCCATCCTTTTCCCATCCTCCTTTTGAGCGTGGATCCTGTAGCCTGAAGGTAAGGATGCGAAAAATTTGGAGCAATACAGTGTGAATTGGCAATGTGGATATTGTTCCTTATTCTTACCCTTTTGATAGTTGTTACGCTGCTCATACTATGAAGGAGAAGGTTGGGCCTTATAATTTCATTGATGTTGTCCCTTATTCCCTTTTTTAAGGTTCAAATCCACCTGATTTACGTGGGTTGGCATGGCCTGTTGTTTCTCAGTGCTTATCTTATTTCATTCCTTCTTGTTCTTGAGCTTCAAGTTGCCCTTCTATAACTTGATATCCTCAATCACTTTGGCTTGCGCTAAAGCCTCTTTGAAGGTCTGATATTGTTGCAACTGCAATAATAACAAAATGTGCTTATCGCAACTTTTTGTAAACATACGAGTTAATTCGGTAGTAGGGAGGGAGAATGGTAGTTTTACCATCATCTTTCTCCATCATTTCCTATAATCCATAACTGGCTCATCATCATGTTGCATTAAAGTAGCCAACTCAGATAAGTTCACATTTTTCTTGATTCCAAAGGAGAAGCATTCAAGAAATGCATCAGCCAATTACTCAAAATTGGTGATATTGTACCTCTTGAGTTGATTAAACCACTCTTGGGTTGGGCCTGAGAGGGTCGTGATGAAGGTCCGTAGGAGCAAGGCATAATTGCTTCCAATATTAAAGCATACATCCAAAAATCTCATGATGTGCTCCTGAGCATCTTCCTCTCCTCTAAAATTTTCTAGTTTAGGCATTTCAAAATTCTCAGGATAGGGCGAAGTAGGCACTGACGGAAATAAAGGTTCATTATGAATTTTATTTAAGGTTGGCTTTTGATAAGTTGTTCCTTGCTTTTCTATAGCTTTGACCTTTTCTACCAGGACTTTATAAGCCTATGAATATAATAACTCCTCTTCTATGGACTACCTTGGAGGCACCCTCGAAGGTATATTTCTCTTTGATCAAGATGAAGGAATAGGCTCATCGTCCTCCTCGACTTGGGATATTTTTAGATATTCTTGATATAGTTTCTCCCCCACTTCTTCATACTGCCTATGCCCATAATGTTTGGACATGGGGCACCGGTCTCTGTGTTGGGCTACAAGGCAAGTACGAGTGTCTATGTGCTCAGGATGCAAATTGGGCTGTGAAGCAACTCATGTATCAATGGGATCCCTATTCTCACTGTGGGGATGTAAAATGGCATTGGCCAATCGATCCTTCCTCTCAATATACTCCTTTTTATCAAGGATGCATTATTCATTCATGCGTTGTTCATATAAGCATTGTCTTATCAACCTTTGCCTCTAAGTGTTCTCATTTTTTAGGCATTCCCACTCTGTGTGAATATCCTCCAATTTGTCTTGGAGGATTTGACATCTCTACTTGAACATCATCTTATGATATCTATCCATGTGATTGGTTGTTTGAGGCCTCTGGTGTGTGCGCTCTATTTGAGCGGATTTGTGGATGTGTCCCCTAATGGACCAATTTGCCATGCTCTTGCCCTTGTCTGTGAAGATGGCATTCGCATCTATTTGTTGCTCATATCATGTGCCTGCATGGAATGTAGGGGCACGCATATCTTGAGAATGTTTGGAGCACTCTCTAGGTTCTCTGATAGTCCTAATGGTACTACCGCTATGCATGCTCTCTAGATGAGAAGGCACAGGAGTAGGCTTGTAACCTAACTATCCGAAGACTTTGTCTAGACCATCTAACTATTGACTACGCCATGGCTCATGAGGTGGAATACCATTAGCTCCCACTTTAGAAATGTCTATGGTGATCCTACAAGGCTCACTTCTATTGGGAGTTTGATCAGGTCTATGCTCAAAAGCGGCCCTCTCATTTTGCCCCTGGATGGGCAGATCCTGAGCTCATCTATACTCAAATGTTGGGGGCCTCACACCTCCCTTAACTACAGGATGAAGGGGTACCAATTTGGATCCCTCAATGACAAACTCTTCAATAGATCTTGTGGATGCACGTGGAGTGCATTCAGGGTAAATTCTGACATGTTTGGAACCCCCATGTTGGGAAGCTCCATGCTTTGATATATGTCTTGAGGAGTGTCTAGTAGCTACTCGTATTGGGGTATTCTCAACAGGATCCCCACGTGTAGAATTTTCCCCTCTAATACTAATTGAATGGCATTCAGGAGGATTCTTTGAATGAGGAGATTCGGCATCAACCTTGGATCTACACCCATGTTGGCCTCTCCATGTACACACCATGGTATTATATTATCTCTTATGTAATTTTTAAGGCAAACAAAGTAAAAAATGGTGATTATCTATTTTAAAGTTTAAAGTGAACCTTAAACTATTTGATGTGTTTTGCAATTTTTTGTATCAATAAGTAACTATCATCGTGTTTTCAAAATGTTGATAATATACTCAGTTTTTAAAGGGCTTTCACCTGTATTCTCAGAGCTCAACAACATGGCTATGAACTCCAGGTCACGTAACCCCCTGAAAGTGCGACAATGAAAGTCCACACCCGGGCAGGGAGCATAGGTACTGCCAGACCCTCACCCAATCTCACCCGATCAGCATTATACCCTCTGAAGAGAAGTACATGCAAATTTTATGGGCTACGAATGGTTCTTGGATCCGGTATTGGTCTAGTAACAAAGGGTTCAAAGGATTTGGACCAATGGATGGAAATAACTACCACCGTCGTTGAACCCAACTAGTGGTTGGATGTGACTTCCAACTCACTAGAGTTTAAGTGTGTCATGGTGTGTGTGGTTCCTTTTATTTTGCATATAAATTAAATGCATAAAACAACACTCATGAATCTTCTATATGCTATGCAAATTAAAAATAACGTTTAACTTTCAAATGTATGTATGATTAAGCTATATGACTTTCAAAGCAAATGAACACTAATGACAATGACAAAGTTGCCACTAGATGGACCTCATGCAAGCAAACTAGCATACAAAAGGGCCTAGACCACTGGATACTAGGGAGAACTGCACTCAGAGGTCCATTGTTCCTAGCAACGACTAGTAGAACTTACGAACAGAACTAGGGACTTAATGCATTTTATCTTTTTTGTCGCATTCCCTAATTATGCTAGTATTTTGATCATTCTGGAAAAAACACAGATAGAGAATAGGTAAAATCAGAGAAAAATGGATCCTACCTTAGATCCTCATCTGATTCAGCTTTGTCTCCCTATTGTACGACCTGTTAGATGTTGACCAGGGTATGTGGTGCGGCTAAGACTGTTGTCCGTGGGTGTCAATCGCAGTGACAATTTTTGAATGTGGTTGTTAATCGTGGTTAGCACCTGTCATCACAAAACATAAAAATGTGGTTTGTGGCATTTAATGCGGGGGTCCCACCGTGATTGCCTTCTGTAGAATCAAAAAAGGCTTGCACCTAATATTGTAATTGCTAAAAATGATATAAATAGGCATGCACAAATTGACAAGAATGAAAAGAATAAAATATAAAGATCTTTTATTAATTCTGAATCAAGTCAAGTTACAAATTCATCCCTCTTAGGGATACCCATTTGATACAACAATTACAATAATTTGAAATCCCCCTCAAGGGTAGGTGCATTCCAAATGCCTTTTAAAATGACACAAACTGCTCCAAGGTGCCAATGACCTTCTTCTCCACGATTAGAGGTATTTTTTCCCTTGCATGTCAAAACCCTGTTGATCCTATATGTAATAAAAAACAAGAAGCATTAGTAATAAAGGATGTGTCTCTTGATGAGGCTTTTTGAGGAAATTGTATGAACACATGACACAACTAGCATATAATCAAGAAGTTGAAAGAAAGATAGTAAACCTATGTAGAACATAAAAATATGTTATAAATCATGTAAAGGAAAAGCATATGTATCTATCTAATGGTCTAATTATAAATTTAAAAACATGAAAGCATGAAAAATATCCATTAGTATCCTAGCTACAATATTGAAAGCAAGACAACTAAAAAAGCTAATTATACTGGTCAAAAGTATCTAATAATGTAATTAAACCTAAATTATGCTTAATCTAATTCCTTTATTAAATCCTACAATGAGAAAGCAAGTAAAATAAGGATGAAACCCTAACCATAGCTCTGTGGCACAATGAGCACTATTAGCTGTGGTTGACAGTCATGAAATATATTGAAGTGTGTTTGTCCTCTAATTCGAGGGCTAAATCTCTAAATCCTCTTTCCAAATTGGTGGTCAAGGGTCGCGTCTATGTCCTCTGATAGATTTGGTGGTTGAATTGCTTCGATTGCATGTTTAATTGGTGTAATTGTGTTTCTTGGCTCTCCTAGCCTCCGAGGACCTCCATGGCTTGAATTTCCACTTCAATCTCTCAATTAAGATGACAAATATTTCTCTCAAGGAACACAAGTGAGTATTTGTCTCAACATGGCTTCACCACATACAATTGAAAACTTCTCTCTCTATGCTCTCATATTCAATAGGGTTTCACTGCATTCATATGAAAGCTTCTTCCCCCTATGCTCTCAGATTCGGTAGGGCTTCACTACGTTCATATGAAAGCTTCTTCTAGCTATGCTCTCATATTCGGTAGGGCTTCGCTATGTTCATATGAAAGCTTATTCTATAATTTCCCCAATTTGGACGGGGTCTTATAGCACCTAGGAGGGCTATGTCCTAGATTCATCAGGAAGCCAAGATCAAGATTGGGTAGTTAGAGTTTGTTGGATGGAAATATCTAGAACCTTCCTTACTCAAACCGCTCCAATCCACAACCAATTGGTTGTTTGAAACCAAATTTTACTTGGTCAAAGGCCAACTAATTTTGAGGCCTGACTGCAGCTAAAAAGCGTGGCCAGCTCTGCTAACCACGGGTGTCAACAGCGGCTAGCACTGATAAGGAAAAGGTGCCCAAATGAGTGGTTAAAACCACTTCTATACCTTGGTATTTTTCCAAGGTCTTCCATATGGTCTTCTAGTATGTCCCATATGAGTATTTGCCTCGACATGGCATATTTTAGGTGTCTACACTTACAATACATATTGAGAGCAGATTTGGATAAAGTCCTAGTGAGGACTTATTGAGCAGATTTGGACAAGTTCTAGTGAGGACTTGTAGAGAAATTTTGGACAAGTTCTAGTGAGGACTTGTAGAGAAGATTTGGACAAGTTCTAAAGAGGACTTGTGGACAAATTAGTGTGAGCTTTTGTGGAAGCTTACAAGGCAGAATTGAGATAAGTCTTTGAGAAGAATTGAGAGCTGAGTTGATTTATTGATTTGTTCAAACCTTGAGTTAAGGTTTGGGGCAGATCTAGTAGATTTAATTTGAGATTGAGTAAAATTTTTGTTAATACTTGAGGACATATAATGAGGATAGATTTGTGCTAGACCGAAGGACTATGTTTAGTACAGATCAGAGGACAGAGATTGAGGATATATTTATGCTAGACCAAAGGACTGTGTTTAGTACATATCAAAGGATAGATTTGTGCTAGACTGAGAATATATTTTCTCTAGATCGAAGTACTATGTTTAGTACAAATTCAAGGACAAAATTTGGTGCAGATTTGAGAACAAGTTTATGCCAGACCAAAGATAGAGATTGAGCAGATTTGTGCTAGATCGAAGGACTATGTTTAGTAAATATTTGAGATAGAGCTTTGGAGGTGATAGATTATAAAGTATGACAGTCTCCAGTGGATAGAGATCCATTAGCCAGGGCAGTGAGGATAGGTGTATTCAGTGGATAGAGATCCATTAGCCAGAGCAGTGGGGGCAATAGTTCTTCTAGAATATCACCAGTCAAATCTAAGGAGAAAGAAGTTCTCCTATGGATAGAGATCCTTGAACTTGACTAGGGGATTGGTGTCTCCTTTGGATAGAGATCCGTAAACATTATAATAGGGAAAGTATTCCCAAGATATTGATTGAGAAAATTTTAGTGAAAATTTTTCTCTGTGGAGTAGCCCACATTGGGTGAACCACGTTAAATTGGTGTCTCTATTGTGTGTAATTATTTATGCATTGCTTTGGTTATTGCTATTGATATTGTCATTTATTATATTGAATAATGATATTTGGTAAAGAAAAGTAAAAAAGTGATCTTATACTGTTCACCCCTCTCTTAGTATAAGCTTGTATTCTTCAGGTAATAGAATGGTGAGGTGAAGTGGGTATTTATTTCTCCTTTGGAGCCAATGATTGAGTTTATCCTTTTTTGAGGTTATAAAATCATAATTGTTGATCCAAACAATGAGTCATTTAAATCCTATGTGTAAAAACATGCTAGAATGGTGATCATGCATCAAAAATCCTATTGATTAGATGACCAAGCTCTCCACTTAAAGTGATGTCATCGGTGTCATCAATTTTAGGACATGATTTGGGAAAAACATGTCAAAACATCCCTTAATCATGATCTACCCATATTTTTGAGTTTTAAAAAAATTAGGAGGTCAAACATCATGAAATATGACAAAACAGTGATAACTTAGTGAATAAAGGGAACCAAAACCATGGGTCAAGATGGCTCATAGTCATCCTTGTTAGGACCTCCATGTAATGTTGTATCTTGGGTGACTATTATAAATAGACCCAATATGATGTAACTGCTACTATAGAAATTAGTAATGATGTAAGTAGGAGAATGATGTAGTAGTTATTTTATATAAGTAAAAGTTATTTTAATGATGTAACAATTACTTATTTGCAAATACGAGTCTTTGGATGGAAAGGAATGCATCATCTCATATTTTTAAATTTTAAGGAATTTTTGCTTCCAAGGAGGTTGTATCCTCGAAGAGACCTATGATAATATAAGTTTATTCTATTCTCCTTTAGTATTTTCTTAGCACTTGTGTTATTTATTTTTGCATTTCCATTAATTTCTACTTTTTTATCGTGCATTTTTCTTATTCTGATTTGAAGGTTCCTAACAAGTGGTATTAGATATCTTTCCATGGTTGTATTCCATAGAAATAAAAATATTTCATATCCTTCCATGTATATATTCTATTCTATAAATTTCCATTCTACTCTTTTTAATTTAAAATATTATGAGAAAAAAGGGTAATTTTTTTGTTATTAGTGTGTTAGGGTAGAAACCTTGTGTTGAGGGTTTTGAAATATCACAAAGGACTTGTCATTTTTTGGCTAAGCTATATTGTCCATAAAGCTTCTAGTGAAGTGAAGTGTGATTCGACTCCAATATCCAAGCCTCATAAAACACCCATATATGACTATGAACTCGCATGTACCACCAAGTATATAAGGAGATCCCCTTAGGAGTAGAAGAAGTTTTTATCCATAGGAATATATTGACCATTTGAGTTTTGTGGTGCATTGGTGAGCGAGCCCTAGGAAGTTACTCTCATAGTACACTAAAAAATAGATAGTGCAGCTATGAGTATGGTGGAACCTATAGTTAGAGCTATGAGATATTTGGTCATCTACTAATCATGGCTAAAATTTGTATATTAAAGAGCCCACAAAACCATACACACCTTGGCTTGTAATGTCCCTATTGAATTATTTTCAGTCCCTCCCAACCAAAAAAAAAATAGAATTAAGCATACTATAAAGAAGACTTCACATCACAAATTGATGGGTCTTGAACACTAAGTGTGCTAGAACAAATAATATACAATTTAAAGTACAAGGAATATAATATAGTAAGTTGTTAGTTTCAAGGAATATATCAATACAAGGAATATATCAAAGCAGTCAGTTGATAGTTGCAGGAGCAGTGATTTGTCAAAGTAATTATTGTCAATGCCACTTTGATAGTGCAAAAAATACCTAGTCTAAAAATTAGAGTTGGTTGGTAGTTCCCAAAAAAATGGTCCAAAATAGCCAAAAATCATTATTTTGTGGATAGTCCATTTCAATCCTCTCTTTAAGTTGATCATTTTTGTATAACACCCATACACTTTTTTGGGGACCCCAAATTTATCATTTTGAGGTATAATCCATTTCAATCCTCTTTTCAAGTTGATAATTTTGGTATATAACCCCCATATACATTTTGGAAGATCCCAAAGTGATTTAAAATGGTTAAGGTACTATATTTACCTAAGAAATCAAGATATTGGGTGAACAAGAGAGATGCTTGGAAGACCAACAACATGTATTCCAAATGCTAACATTCAAACTAGACAAGTTGAATAGATTAGATGATATTGAGAGTAAGTAGAAGGATTAAATATTGTATACAAAAAGATAGTGGTCATATCAATAAGAAATCAAGAAGGCAATTCCAAACAAAGAGCACAAAATACCTTGGCCAACAATACAAATCATAAAATACCAAAGCTATATTTTCCTAAATTTTATGGTGAGGATCCAACTAGTTGGTTGTATAGGGTTGAACAATATTTTACTCTTCATGCCATTCCCCATGATCGAAGGCTTGCAATAGCATCCTTCAACCTTAAGCATGAAACAATTCAATGGTACCAATCATTGGAAAATATGCACCACATCTTACTTAGAATTAATTTAAAATAGAATTATTCATCAAATTTAGACCCAGTGAGTATGAGGACTCCACTAGATCACTCACAAAATTAAAATAGATAATCATTTTCTATGAATATCAAATCCATTTTGAAAAGTTGTCAAACTGCATAAGGGGATTAAATACAAAATTATTTCAAAGTTGTTTTATTAGTGGGTTAAATGAATACATTAGCATAGAAGTCAAAATTTTCAAGCCAAATATCATGATGGCAACAGTAGGTTTAGCTAGGTTGGTTGAAGATAAATTTGCAGTATACCCTCAAACCTTCTCAAGCTTGAATATCACTTCCATTTGGGGGTCCATCAAACCCGATAAATAACTCATATCCAATCAAATATGTGGCCTAATATAAAATTGATGCATGGAATACATTAGGGTTTTGTTAAATTTTATGATGATAATTATTCCCCAAGCCACAAGTGCGTACAACAAAAACTCTATTTCCTCAATGTGGATGAGCCCTCCACTATGAAATCATATCATGAAGAGGACCCTAGAGATGTGGATAAACAAAAATAATATGAATCAATAAAGTATCAACCATCAAATATCTCAATACATGTTGTAGAAACTATTACTACTCCACACATCATGAAAATGATGGGGTACTTCAATGGTCAATGACTCATAATACTCATTGATATTTGTAGTACACAATTTTACAGATCCTCGGGTGGTTAAAAGAGCATATTATTACATTTACTTAAGCAATTATTTTAAAATCATGATAGACAATAGGGGTACCCTTCCATGTAAGGGTAAATATAGAAATTTTAAGGTGTAAATGGGTGAATACAACCTTAAGCACAACATGTTTACCCTTCTTTTAGAAAGATGTAACATTGTGTTGGGAACACACTAGATTTATATATTGGATCCAATAGTCTAGTACATTTCTAAACTCTAGATGCAACTCACTCAATAGGGGAAGCAATACACTCTCCCTGTAATGGTTGTCGGTTCCACCAAACTTATCAATTTCCATTGCATGGAGAAACATTTGAAGAAATCATCTCAAGGACTAGTGGTAAAACTATTTGCAATAAAAGCCCTGACTGCTAATGAAACAATTTAGTAATTTAAATTGCAAGAAATTATGGATAAGTATACATCTATGTTTGTGTAACCCCATGGTTTACCACCATGGTGCACCCTTGATCATGCTATCTAGCTCATCCCATGAATCTTACCACCCAACATCCTCCCCTATAGATACCCATATGTATACAAGACAAACATTGAAAATGGTGTAGGAATTGTTAGTAGCAGGGGTCATATAGCCAAGCATCAACCCATATTCATCACATGTACTATTGGTACATAAGAAAGATGGGTCTTAGTATTTATGCATGTATTTTTACAAACTCAACAAAATTACCATCAAGGATAAATTCCCCATTCTAGTCAATGATGAGTTGTTGTATAAGCTCCATGGTGTTCATTTTTTATCCAAGTTGGATCTTTATTTAGGATATCATCAGATAATATTAAGGGAAGAATATATTCCCGAGACAACATTTAGGACTTAGGAAGACCACTATGAATTCCTTGTCATACCCTTCGGTCTTACTAACATACCTTCAAATTTTTTGAGTCTCGTGAATGCAATCTTTCAGCCCTTATTGCACAAATTATTTTGGTCTTCTTAGATAATATCCTAATTTATAGTTGCACATGGGAAGAACATTTGCAATAATTGGATCAAACCTTGCAAATCTTAGCCTATAATCAGTTATGTATGAAATAGTCCAAATGTTCTTTTGGAATGCAATAAGTGGAGTACCTTGGCCATATAGTTTTAGGGGATGGAGCCAAGGTGGATCTAAAGAAAATTGAGGTCATTCATGAATGGCCCAAATTGCACATCGTAAGGGTATTCAAGGTTTTGTAGGCCTCACCATATACTACAAGAAAATTGTCCATGATTATGGTAAGATTGCATCCCCTCTAATAGCGATGTTGAGGAAAACTCATTTATATGGTCAAAACCAGTTGAGCATCCTTCCTTTGCCTCAAACAAGCCATGTTATTGACTCTCATATTATCAATGCTCAATTTTATTAAGCATTTTATGGTGGAAAGTGATGCTTCAATAAGTGGACTTGGCACCATTCTTAGACAAGAAGGATGGTCAGTGTTTTTACTAGCAAGGTACTATCAAGCAAAAATCTAGGCAATTCAATCTATGAGAATGAAATAATAGCACTATTACTTACTATCAACCACTAGAGGCCTTACTTTATTGCGTGATATTTTTCAACCAAGATAAACCACCATAATTTAAAATATTTTCTTCATAAGTGTGTCTCCACACCAGAACAAAAAAAATGGGTCTCCAAAGTTCTTGAGTATGACTATGAATAATTTATAAGAAGGGCAAGAACAATGTTATTGTCGATGCATTATCATGCCAATATGAATACCAGGGTTTGTTGTGTGCAATCTCAACTCCACTTTATCAATGGATCTATCAACTACAAAATGAGGTGATCCAAGACTCTACCTTGCAAGCATTAATTCAACAACTCCAATATGATCCTAACTCTCAGCCAAGATATACATGGGATGGGTAACATTTGAGATATCGAGGTTGTCTTATTATTCTAATAAATTTACCAATTCGAAAATCTATCCTACAAGGACTACATGCTTCCCCAACTATAGGATATTCTAGGTTTCTAAAGACGTATGTGCAGGCTAAGCACACATTTTCATGGACTAGGGTGAAAAAGTATATTCAAAATTTTGTATCAGAATGTGATACTTGTCAATGTATGAAAGGGAAAACTATATGCACACCAAGCACACTATAACATCTTCCCATTCTAGATATGGTTTAAGACAAACATTTCCATGGATTTTATTGAAAGGATTCCCAAGCCAAGAAGTAAAATAGTTATACTTGTGGTGGTAGATAATATCTCAAAATATGCTCATTTATGTCCTCTAGCCCACCCCTACAAAGCTTCCATATCTGCCCAACTATTCTTTGATATTGTTTTCACCTTCATGGCATGCCATAATCCATCAATCTTGACCGTGATCCCACTTTCACTAGTCGTTTTTGTAGGAACTATTCAAGTTGCAATTTACACAACTCAAGATGAGCTCGTTATACCACCCTCAAATAAATGGGTAAATAAAAATAGTTAAGAAGTACTTAGAAACATATCTCCATTGCTTTGCATCTGAGAAACCAACTCAATGGGTCAAATGGCTTCTATTGGTTGAGTGGTGGTATAATACTTTATACCATTTCACCACCAAAATGATACCATATGAAGCAATCTATGGACACCCTCCACCATCCCTCCTATCATACATTCTAGGAACTACTATGATGTACCTTGGGTTCTTATTGTGAATGAGCATGTTATGATGTAATTGCTAATACAAGGATTACTAATAATGTAAGTATGATAATGATATAACAATTGCTTTGTGTAAGTAGGATTTATTTTAATGATGTAACAATTACTTATTTGTAAATATGAGTCTTTATAAAGGTAAGGGTGGTAAAGGAGTGTATCATCTCATTTTTTCAAATTGTAACAAAGCTATACTTATAAGAAGGTTGGTATCTCAAAGAGGCTCGCAATAATATAAGTTAGTTGTATTCTACTTTATTATTTTCTTAGCACTTGTGTTATTTTATTTTTGCATTTCCATTAAGTTTTGCATTGTTATTGTGGATTTTGCTTATTTTGATCTAAAGGTTCCTAATAGTTATACCTAAGGAATAACAAAGTTAGTTCATTTATGTCCCATATATAGGAATATGGGACTGGCCATCACCTATAAAGTTAGTTGTTAGTGCTCTTTTTACAAATATATTCTCCCTAAGGACCATGAGTGAAACCACAAAAGATAGCCACCCATGAGTCCTTAGGTAAAATAACAAAGAAAAAGAAAAATATATGATGGACAAAGCAACAAACATGAAAGTACTATGCTAAGAAACAAAAATAAAAATTTATAATTTTTGATAATTTTGTCTATGCAAAATGTAAAAAACTTGGAAATAAAGAGTAGAAGAAATGCAAAAACATATCAAAAAATATTGAAGTAGAGAAACACATACCTGATATGCCTTGTGATTTTCCCATGTTTGTACCTAGATACTTGTTCAATCTTAAGTATGTGCAATAAACATATTATAACGACTAGACATACTTGAAGGAGTATAATAATACCACCTTCTATGAGGTAGAGAAACAAATCATGGCCATCACATCCAAATTGAAGAGATATTTCCATTTCATTGATGAAAGAATTGTGAGTTTTGGGTTGAAATTTCTTGAATACTTGATTATATGACCCAAAAGAGCTTTTAGTAAATGAATTGGAAGCTCAAGATCTCAATACCTTTTATTCCCATTGAAAATATATAATATTAAGAAAGAAGTAAATTCAGACAAGAACACTAGACTAGCAAAACTAGAGTGTTGTATGGTTACAACTATGATATCGAGAAGTGATATGAATATCCCCCACATTTGTATGCCTTTTATGCTAGCATGAAGAAGAGAAATTATTTTGACCTGGATAATAAAATCAATAATCAAACAAGAAGAGCTTGATAATATCATAGTATTCAACAAGAAAGATATTAGCATGATAAAAAATGAGGTATTAAGTGGAGACTCTAAAATTTCTTTTATATCAAGGGCCCTTTGATGCCAAATTATCGAGTGCATGGGATAGAAGAAAAAGAGAGATGGAAAAGAGACAATGAATAAAATCCAATTCATAATAACAACTTAATATCACTCTCACAATGGCTTCCTCAACATTGATACTCGTCAATAGTATAGTACAAGAAATGTCTATGTATATTAGGTTAAGAAGAAATGGAACCTAATAGGGTCAATCCTAGAGAAAATAGGAATAGAAGGAAGTTTGATCTTTGTTGAAGGCACACCAACTCTAGAAGAATAAGAGACACCCTAGGATGGTGAACGATAATAAATAATATCTCCAACCAAGTATAGAGCCATAACAATAGAGGCCATGTCTTCAAAGGTTGTAATAACATTTGCCCCTCCTTCCTCTCCTCCTCATGTCACTTCATAATTATATAGACACCTAAAACATGTCATGTTTAGGAGAACTACTTGTGTGGGCACATTCATAGACCATGTGACTGAACCTTGGGATATTCCAAGTGCTAGAAGTGGTTTTCACCACTCATCTGGGGCAGTCTTAGCCCATCCAAGCCTAGCCGCTATGAACCAGAGTGGCTATATCTTGGCTACTGAAGCTCAGAGCAACCAGCCCTAGCCATTGCAGACAACAGTGGCTAAGCCCTAAATAGCAACTTGCCATCAAACCAGCCTAATCTCGAGCGAAAGTGATAGTTTATGTGTAATAAAGCCAAGCAAGTATAACTTTGCATTTCTCCTCATGGCCAGTCTGCATGCAAACTTTAGTCCTAGGGTTTAGACATTAACCTAACTCTTCAAACACATTATAAGGTGCAAAACTAAGAGCACCGGGGGGATATTTTTTGCAGAGATACGAACGGGAGATCTTTTGAAGACTTGGAGAGCTTCTCTTGGAGAATATTTTTGCAGCAAAGCCCTATTGGATCGAAGAGCAAATTGGAGCACATTTTAGGAGCAACGAAGTGCTGGTCGATTGAGAGGTTATCACCTGCAGGATATTCAATACATCGGTCATAAACGACAACCATTTCAACTTTAGCAACAATCCTAAATCCATAGTCTTTGAGCAATAGAAATAGGTTTTCATCTTAGTAACCACTATCTCGAACAGTGGCCCACAGGCCTAGTCTAGGGTTCTTAGCATTATTTTCTTTCATTTAATCTTGTTACATGTTTTCACGTCGTTAGAATAGATCTAATTTATTGCATTTTCTTGCATTCATAGCATTAGTTTCTATTGTCACTAAGCATATTTCTATTTATTATTAGGATTATTGCTAACAACCTCATTCGGTGAGGCAATCTCAAACAACTGAGTGTTTGCTATTGTTTCATGCTTGCAAGACTACAGGTTCACTAGACATATTATCAACATTTGAAAGCAAAAGGATCCCTCTAGGAGCCAGACCTAGAGAATGAGGCATCTGTAAGCCCTCATAAAGTTCTGTGTGCATCACTAGGAAACTTGTGAGAGTGCATCACCCCTTGCAAGGGGATATTATACATCTGCTGCCCTACTTTATAAAATTTGTATCAAATGAAGGGTATCCCTTAGAGGGATTCATATGTAACCAAATCTTGGAAAATAAATAAAGAGCATTATTCATTCATTTCTTTGTATTTCGGTTGTATCTGCTTTCACATATTTCATTGAATGCATGATTAAGTATAAATAGATCAAATAATAATTGCAAATAGAGTAGTGGATAGTGTGTTGCTTCCCTAGGTGATGAGGATTGATGTCATATCTTTCATATGACCCCTCTAGTAGTTCCTAGCTTAGGTTTGCTTAGTTTATTTTCTAGCAAATTGATATTGTAAGTGAGTCTCTTTCTCACATGCACTTGTGGGCACTAGTTGTCTTCTAGTTGTCTTTTAGAGTGTTAGTTAGCAAGTGTGAACTCAAAGTAGGAAGTGTGTGCTTCAAGTTAGCTAAAATGGATCTTCTAGTTAGCAATCTTAACTTAGAAGTTTACGTGCATTCTTCTTTGCACCTTTGTAGCTTTTGGGTTAAGCGTGTGAATCAAATCCATGATTTCATGGGTTGGTTATGTATTTTGGGCCATTAGTGCCTATATAATGATTTGTAAATAATAGAACTCTTAGTTGGATTTTCATCCTTTTCATTGGTATCAGAGCCTAGTTCATGTTAGCACTAGGGCTTGTGAGGTGAGAGGATAGGAGATAGGATTAGTATGAGAAACGTATTCTCATTGAGGACTCGGTTTAAGCCCAAAGGAAGCTTGAAAACCATTCGGAGAAGGAAGTTCCTTCGCCGACAAACCCCTCGTTCCAACTTCTTGCTTATGCTTAAAAAGTATAGGAAGAGTTTGCCCCAGAGTTCTTCGTATACCGATCCTTGGAAGGGATTGGATCGTAGCTACGGTCCAATTAGGATTAGGGAGCCATTTGACCCTGCTGCCCCCCCCATTTTTGAGTACTGAAGAGCTCCAGGAGGACTTCAAGCTAGGTCGTGTGTCGACTTAGATCTGGGTGCCTTTCAAACGCTGGTCGTGTGTCGACCGGATCTTGAAAGGAGAGCTACTGGTGGGAGCTGGTTGCTCGAATTTTGACAATTTAAAGTTTTTCAAATTTTAGATTAACCCCCCTGGTTAATTTATAATTTTTTTCAAATTGTTGTAGAAAAGCTTTCAAAAATTGTTCTATATATTATTTTTATAATATATTATATAGATCTGCTGCATTTATATTTAAATTGTAAAAAAAAAAAATATATATATTTTATTTTATTTTTTGCAATTTGCAGCAGATCTGCTGTGTTCGGCCTTTTCGACAGCGAACGGCAGCCTTCGACACTGTTTCCGGGCGTGCCATCGCTTGCCGGTCGACGAACCGTCGGGCACAGCCGCGGCAGATCGCTGTCCGCAAGACAGCGACCATGACTGGCGCTACGCGGCCCTCGACTCGCTATCGGGCTCGACGACAACTTGCTACCAGTGACGAGCGCCAGCGCTATCGTCGCGATGTTGTCGTTGCCCGACGTCGACGCAGCGCCCGGAGCGAGCCGACGGCAGCTGAACTGCCGGCCGGCCAACCTGACGGTCTATCAGGCGTCGGCTCCGGTGCCGCGCGGGCCAGCGTCGCAGCGCCTGACATTTCTGTCAGGCGTCTGCAGGCTTGCGGCCTGCGACGCAGCGCTGACGATCGATCGAGGCAGCTGCTGTCTGCTGCGACCGCATCGCCTTAGAGGCAGCGTCGACATTCTTGTCGAGACAGTTGCCGGACTCGACGAGCGACACAGAGCAGCACCAGCCAAGCCAGGGGCGGCTGCGTGCGTGGACCCCAGGGGTGATGTGCACGAACTTCTGTGCATGAATTTTTGTGCAGAGCAGGCAAAGGAAATTGCCTAGCAAATTGTAAATTTTTTTAATTTTTTCTGCACATCTGCCTCTGCCTTGGGAATTGTGCCTCGGGAAGCGTGCAGAGGAAAAATTTTCATGCACTGTAGTTGTTGTCCAGTTAAACAGCAGATTGAAGGGTAAATTATTGTAAAATTTTAAATTTTTACTATTTTAGAGTGCAAGTTCAAATTTCATTTTATTAATTTAATTTTTAATAACTTAATTAAATTTTTTTAATATTTTGATTAATTAAAATTTAATATTTGATTAAGTTATTTTTAAATTAATTAATGTTAATTTTGCACTTTATAGTAGTTTAAGAATTTCAAAATTTATGCCTTAGGAGTAAATTTTCAATTTTAAGCAGCACTCCATTGTAACAAGGAAATTTGCATTTTTGCTTCCTTGATTTAGTGCTTTCTTAAACTTTACTTCTGGCTTATACCCGAGAACACATGGCCTCTGACTTGGCTGCCCAAGTGGCAGAATTGGCCCATGTTGTAAACACTTTGGCAGATAAGGCAAATGACACTACAATGGCAGAAGTTCTTGGCAACCTTGCCATGAAGGTAAATGACATTTCTTTGCATAATACCTCCACTTCTGCTCATGATTCACGTTTGAGAGTTCGTTGTGAAGTTCCATTGTATGATGGATCCGGGAACCCTGATGTCTTGAATAGTTGGATTCTTGACATGAGTTCTTGGTTTGCTTTTTCTCAACTTTCAGAAGATGATGTAGTGCCTTATGCTAAGCTTAAACTTTCTGGCTTAGCCAAAGTACTTGTGGAACGAAAACGAGGGCAGGAACTCTCTACTTGGGAGGAGCTTGTACAATGTCTTAAGACCAATTTCTATCCTTCAAATTATTCTAGGGAATTGGTTATTAAATGGTTTCATTTTTGTCAAGGTACTAATATGTCTGTACAAGAATATATTTTCCAGTTTAACAGATTCAGAATACTTGTAAATGTGGAAGATGATATTTCAGGTTTGATTCTCAAGTTTCAAAGTGGCTTGTTAGAACATTTGTACAGGGAACTAATGTTTGTTTCTATGGAAACATTGGATCAAGTTTTCAATCAGGCGCAGCTTGCGGAGGACAAGTTCAAGGTGCAATCGCAGGCATTCCGCACACCTGTTACTCAAGTGGTTGGAAACTCATCAAAAGGGAATAATTCTTTCTCTCAAAAGAAGAATTTTGCTCAAAAGAAGAATGTGTCTTCTCCATCTCCTTCTTCTCCTTCCCCTTCCGCTTCTACTCCTTCTTCTTCTTCTTCTAAATCTTCATCTTCTTCTTCTAAGAAATTCTGCAATTATTGTAAGAAGAAAGGGCATGAGAAAGCTTATTGCTTTAAGCTCAAAAAGAAGAGTTTAGTGATTACTACTCAAGAGGAGGATGCTTCCAAGGGTCCCCTTGAGTCTGTAGGAGAGAGTAGAGTATATACGAAATTACGAGGTAAGCTTAATGAAGTTACCTTAGTAAATGTAAGTTCTTCAGATGGAGCTCGTGATGCTTTGTTCATCACTCGAGCCCACTTACTTCACAACTTTGCAACTGATTGTATAGTGGACAATGGCTCGCAGAAAAATCTAATTGCGAGGTCCATTGTCGAGCGTTTGAAGTTACCTATGGAGCCTCATCCTCAACCTTATTCTTTGGGTTGGAAGGATAGTGGAAGAGGCTCAGAAATCACTCACACTTGCACTTTAAAATTTGCACTTGGCCCACGTTTCATAGATCAAGTCACTTGTGATGTGACTCCTATGGATTGTTGTGGGATTTTGCTTGGACAACCTTTTCAGTATGATAGGAGAGCTATTTATGATGCTTTTAAAAGAACCTACACACTTCAAAAATATGGTAAGGTCTTTCTCATTAAAAGCACCAACACTCCTAATATCATTCTAAGTTCCAAACAAACGAAAAGAGTAATTAAGAAAGGTGGTGATGTTGCTCTAATTTTCATTCGCTCTCAAAACACTTCTACATCTACATCCATTACAAAGCAACACTCTTCAATGGATAAAATATTGCAAAGTTATTCACACATATTTCAGGAGCCAAAGTCTCTTCCTCCAATTTGCACAATTAATCACAACATTGAAATAATTCCAGGTTCTTCTCTTCCTAATGCTCCCATGTATAGACAATCTATTTTGCAAAATGAAGAAATAAAAAAGCAAATAGAAGATTTGTTGTCTAAGGGTTTCATTAAGGAAAGTACTGCTTGTGCATCACCTATTTTGTTAGTTCTTAAGAAAGATGGCACTTGGAGATTATGCATTGATTTTCGTGCATTGAACAGAATTTCTGTGAAGAATAGATATCCCTTACCCCGCATTGATGATTTATTAGATCAGCTTCAAGGAGCTAAGTTCTTTTCAAAAATAGATCTCAAAAGTGGATATCATCAAGTGCGTATCCAAGCTGAGGATACATGGAAGACTGCTTTCAAGACGAAGATGGGCCTCTTTGAATGGTTGGTCATGCCCTTCGGTCTTACTAATGCTCCTGCAACCTTCATGAGGTTGATGAATGATGTATTTCATGAAGTCCTTGACAAATTTGTCATTATATATCTTGATGATATATTGATTTTCTCAAAAACTTGGGAGGAACACCTTAGGCATATCCAGCAAACCCTTGATCTTCTTGCGAAGAATCAATTATATGCCAACTCTTCCAAGTGTTCTTTTGGCAATACTTCAGTTTCTTACCTTGGCTATGTGATTAGTGAGACTGGAATTCAGGTAGATCCCCTTAAAGTTGATGTTTTGCTTAAGTGGTTCCCTCCTACAACTCTCACTGAGTTAAGGAGTTTCCTAGGACTTGCGAACTTTTATCGCAAGTTCATTCCTCAATATTCCACCCTTGCAACTCCATTGCATTATCTCACTAAGTCCAAAACTCCATTTCATTGGGAGAAAAGCCAAGAAGTTGCCTTTGAGAAACTCAAAAAGAAATTGTGTACAACATCGGTGTTAACTTTACCTGACCTTTCTCAACCTTTTGAGATTGAAACAGATGCCTCTAAAGTTGCCTTAGGAGCTGTGCTCAAACAGAATGGTCATCCAGTTGCTTATCATTCAGAAACCTTTTCTGCTGCTAAGTTGAACTATTCTACATATGACAAGGAGTTGTATGCTTTAGTTCAAGCCATTAAGTACTGGAGACACTATCTTTTGGGAAAATATACAGTAGTACACACTGATCATATGCCTCTCAAGTTTTTACAATCTCAAAGTAAAATTGAAGAATCAAGACATATGAAGTGGGCCTCTTACCTCCAACAATTTCACTTGGTGATCAAGTACAAAAAGGGGAAGAGTAATACAGTTGCTGATTGTTTGAGTAGGCCTCCAGCCGCTCTTGCCTTAACAGTCATGTCCACTTCACACTTGGGATTTCAAACTTGGCCTAATCAGTATTCTCAGGATCCTAATTTTGGAAAAATATTTGAGCAAGTGAGTAAGCCTTCTTCTTCCAATTTGCGTCCTTTCCAAGATTTCTACATCAAAGAAGGACTTCTCTACAAATTGGACAAGGTTTGTGTTCCTTGTGAACCTCGAGTGTCGCTTCTTAAGGAAGCTCATTCTACACTTTATGGTGGTCACTTTGGGAAGCATAAAACACTTCATCATTTGCAACGATTTTTCTATTGGCCAAAAATGCAGAGGGATGTGTTGAGATTTCTCAAGCAGTGTGCAGTTTGTTGTCGCTCAAAACCAGCTAATAGAAAGTTTGGCTTGGGCATGCCTTTGCCCATTCCTTCTCATCCTTGGGAAAGCATTTCCATGGACTTGGTTAGTGGTTTTCCTATGACAGTGTGCCAACATGATTGTGTGTTCGTGGTGGTTGACAGATTCAACAAAATGGCTAAGTTCATTCCATGCCGCAAGACAAGTTCTGCATCAGACTTAGCTCAATTTTTCTTTGATAGCATTTGGCGTTCCTTTGGTCTACCTACCAGCATTATCTCGGATCATGATTCATGCTTTGTGGGTCACTTTTGGCGTTCTTTGTGGAAGATTTTGGGAGTTTCCCTTAACTTTTCTACCGCCTATCATCCGTGAGTCCGATGGGCAGACTGAAGTGGTAAACCGTACACTTGTGCAAAGTTTGCGAATCTATCATCACGCTTCACCAGCAAAGTGGGACTTGAGTCTCACGCATATTGAACATGCCTATAATAGGGCCTTACACTCTTCTACAGGTCATTCACCCTTTGAAGTTTGTATGGGATTTTAGCCCTTGGCACCTTATGAGTTACCTTTATCTTTGCCTTCTCCTGTCACTTCACATCTTCAGAAGGAGCAAGACAAGGCACACTCATTTGTTCAACACTTGCACAATATTCAATCAAAGGTGGTTGAGATTTTGCAAAAGACACAGCAGCAATAGAAAAAGGCCATGGATCGACATCGAATTCCTCATCCTTTTCAGGTTGGTGATAAAGTTTGGTTGCATCTTGACAAGCGGCGTTTCACTGATAAGACTCATAGCAAAATCAAACCAATTCACTATGGGCCTTACACTATTCTTCAGCAGGTGTTCGAGAATGATTTTCGCCTTGATCTTCCCGCACACTTGGGAATTCATGACGTCGTCAATGTGGATCTCTTGAAGTTGTACTTTGACTCTACATTGGAGACTGCACCAGCTATCAGTCATCCTGTGGACGTGGTTCCTGAAGCACAGTTACCATTGGATGCAGATCAGATCTATGACACGAAGACTCGGCAGACTCATCAGGGGTCTACCACCTCATATCTTGTGGCTCGGCGAGGACAGCTACCGCATCAGGCTCGTTGGATTTCTTTTCATCAGATGTCCCGTGACTTTCCTATTCTTTTGAAAGCATTGGAGTCCAATGCTTCTATTGTGGGGAGGCATGATGAGGATTGATGTCGGATCTTTCATATGACCCCTCTAGTAGTTCCTAGCTTAGGTTTGCTTAGTTTATTTTCTAGCAAATTGATATTGTAAGTGAGTCTCTTTCTCACATGCACTTGTGGGCACTAGTTGTCTTCTAGTTGTCTTTTAGAGTGTTAGTTAGCAAGTGTGAACTCAAAGTAGGAAGTGTGTGCTTCAAGTTAGCTAAAATGGATCTTCTAGTTAGCAATCTTAACTTAGAAGTTTACGTGCATTCTTCTTTGCACCTTTGTAGCTTTTGGGTTAAGCGTGTGAATCAAATCCATGATTTCATGGGTTGGTTATGTATTTTGGGCCATTAGTGCCTATATAATGATTGTAAATAATAGAACTCTTAGTTGGATTTTCATCCTTTTCACTAGGGTCACTACAGATGGCGATCATGGTGGGACCCCCACCAAGTTTTTAGTTTCTACCAAATGACTAACTCAAGTTTTTTTTTTGTACAGGTTTAGCCACTCTGGTCTACAGTGGCCCATAGTCTTAGCTGGTCCTACTAACAGCAGTCAAAAATCAACCACTCTGGTCAACAACATCCAGAACTAGAGTGCAGCAGAGGAAAAAATCTCTGTTCTCTGAGCTGGATTAGAGGTTGGTATAATTTTTTTATGTTTTCTTATTTTTTGTCTGCTTCTGGTTCCTAAACCAATGAACATTAAGACACATTTTAATTTGGAAACTAAAGAATGGAAAGGAAAGAACTTGCATCTTGCACATATTAGGGTTTTTTTTTATATTTCCACTAGGCGTTGCTAGGAACAGTAGCTTATGCTTGTAAAGTCTGCCCTAGAATCCAACGTGCTAGAAATCATGTGTTGGTTTGCTTGCTTTGAGGCCCTGCTAGAGGTTATATCTACACAAAATAGAGTGCATCCATGAAACTCATATTAGTTTATGCATCTTTCTAAAAAGTGAAACGTCATTTATTAAGCATATAGGAAAGAGGCATTCCTGCTATATGATGCATTATATTTTATGAAATTTTAAAATGAACCCCACACATGCACACATTTTATAAACATTCAGGAGTTGGATTTCATCACCGACCCCCAATTTAGTCTGGTGACGTTGGCATTCATCTCCTTCCACCAGCTTGCCCCTAGATTTTCCTAGAACAAAATATGGAACTTCTTTATAGTGGTACTAGTTACTTGTGTTCAAACTATCTCCCACTATTGGAACAGTCATTGGTTCAGAGTGGAAGACCTAGGCGAACCCCCTATTGGGATTTAAGCGATGTACCCTGGTCTCTTTTGAGAAAATCATGTTTGGCACTGGTGTTCTTTATTGCCACTATGGATGAGTCCCCTCATTCTAATTCCAAAAATAAGAGCAAGAAAGTAAAAGCAACAACAAATTTAAACACACTGAAATCAATTTTAGGACACACATTTAATCCTTAAAAGAGATAATCATATTGTTTACTTTGTGTGTTTCTTTGTTATTTGGGACCAAACCCTAACCTTAATTTTTAGGGAAATTTATTGAAAAAAATTAGGTAAAAATCTACTTTTTGAGTCTGCATCCCACGGATCAAGAATCATGTAAACCAGAGATATAATGAAAATTTTATTTTGGTTTTATTTTTACTCTATTTTTGAAGCTGAAAATAGGAAAAAAATACACTAAAACAATCATAAAATGGGCTAGACACCTCCAAAAAGTACCAAATTTGTTTTTTTGTCTTATTTAGCCCCTTGTGCACCTCTCCCAAAAATTTTGAGTCCTAAATATTCACGATTCAAAATTTCTTAAAAATTCCTAAAAGTGGGCATTTCCCCATGAGCCCCGGTTAGCCAATTATTTCAAAAATACAAATTTTTGACCCAAAAGTCAAATTTTGGAGTTATATATCATTGTTATTAGTGCATCCCACTAATCGTTTTGATATATGACACCCACAACCTTTTTTGAAAGTAACAAAAAAATTATAACAAAAATTATGGTCGGGAGACCTCCCATGGTTAGCAAGATCTCCCATATAGAGAGGAAATCAGATTCCATTACCACTTAACATATCCAAATCATTCCAAATTACATAGCCCTATCTAAAGGGCATCCCAAGTTTTATCATAACATCAATACCAGGCCTAGGGAGTCAAGCCTTCGAGGTATCCCTACTAGGAAAGCACCCATAGGCCCTCCAGGAAACTAGCCAGACTAGAACACCTTGATGGAATTCTATATAAAGAACAACCCACCCATTGAGGGGCCTAGTAGGTCAATGTCGTAGGTTCACATACCAACTTGCTCCATACATCAGTCAAAAAATGAAAATTATGGCACACCATGGCCTATATTGGATGAGCAAACCACTGCGGTTGATCGAGAAAGTTGATCCCCTACTCCTCACAGAGAGCATTCTACATGTGCACATTCTGCTTCTATGTAGTCTGAATATGCAGAGCTTACATATAAGTCTGAATATGTTTCCTTCCTCACATATGAGGAAGAGGACCCGATTCATTATCCTACTCCTCATGAAGAGCACGTGGGGTAGTCACATTGCATGTCTGCATTGTCAGACTATACAGAGTCTATTCATAGACCATAGTATCAAGCTAATGCAACCTTTAAAGAACATGAAAAACAACTAATAGATCCTACTAGGGGAAAAATATATGACAAAACCATTTGTATTTCTAATACGAGGGTACATAGCCCCTATACAAATGAACAACAGAATCATACACATCAGGCACTAAGGCCAAAACTTTACCAACAACAATGCATGGATCAACAACAATTAAATCAACAATGTGTGGACTCACAACAAACACACCAACAAAGGGTGTATCAAAAAAATACACATGAACAACAAAGGATGCAACAATGCATAAGGCATCCAGTGCAATCTCAGAATATGCCCCCTCTGCCATGCAAAAATAGTGTTCAACATCAAAGGTCATTATCTGGTTATCACCAAGAACCTTATACTCCTCAACAATACCAAGATCAATATGATGACGAATTATATGAAGAGTCTCAATGGGAACAACAAGAAGAAGTTGATACTTACTCTAAATCTAGTTATGATGAGGTATATAATGATTATAATTATCGTCCAACTCAACATAAAAAGCAGCCTCCTCAACCTAATCAAGGGCAGCAACTAGAATATTAGATCATTTAATCGAGGCCATACAAAGTGCTAGTTGATCAAATGAACAAATTTGAAAAGAAAATAAAAGGTTGGTTTATTAGAAACCTACATTAAAGAATCTTAGCAATCAGCCTTTGCATCCATCAGTATCATCACCAACATACCCATTGAATTTCAGGATTCCTCAACTTGAAAATTTTAAATATGACGAATATGCACAAGAGTACATGACAATATTCATCAATTCATGCTTCCAATTTCAAGATAATTACCCTTTGATGCTGAGAGTTTTTCTTACAATGCTATTTGGGGATGCTTTGGAATGGTATAATCATCTACCCCATCATAGCATAAACACCTTTGAGCAACTCGCTGAGTTTTTTCTAGAACACTTTGCCTCTAGTGCTGAGAAAATAATAAACTTTACTGACTTGGCAATCCTTCGTCAACTTGATGATGAGCTAGTCATGGAGTATGGCAAGACATGGATAAATATGGTCAAAATTACCTTTTACCATACCAACGACAGAGTTCATTTGGATGTTTACTAGAAACTGCTCAAAACAAATCTTACTTCTCTTGCAATTACAATAGTATCAAACATTTAAGGAGGCCTTGATGCAATCCAAGGTCATTGAAGACATAAATATAGAGGAGACTGAACTCCACAAGGGGAAATGGTAAAACAAGAATATCAAATGTGACAACAACCAACAAAAGGTAGCCCCAGTTAATCAAGTTATTTTGAGTAGCTCAGAATCCTCAAGTCAGGTGGCACCACCTCTAACAGTGGGGTATAATTACCAATCTTAGCCTCCTTTGGCCCAAGATCATATGCAACAAAATCAGATACAATACCAACAACATAGGCCACAATGATAATATACTAATTTTCTAGAGACATTAGCATCGCTCTTTGATCGATTGTATGAGGTGCAAAGAATCAAGATTCCAAAAATCCATCCACTGAAGCCTAATAAGCATAGATCAAAGGCACACAGAGAAGAGCTATTTTGTGTGTACCGTCAACAAAAGGGTCATGACATCCAACCATGTCATCCCTTTAGAGATTTAGTGTAGAATATGATCGAGAGGCAAGAGCTTCAAATAAGATTCCTCCAAGACCCCTTGCATACACATGAAGCAAATATAGCACCTAAAAATCAAGCTGAGCAGGTCAATAAGGTGCACATAGCCCCACTTGAGTAGGGTTTTATCGGTATGATCAATACTACACCAAGAAGAAAAATATACCTTGATCAACTCAACATACCATTATATTCAATTAAAGATAATAATCTATTACGATCTGCACCAACAATGAATTCAATTCACTTATAAAAGGACCCTATGATTACCTTTCACAAATAGGAGATTAGGATAATCTCTAAGGATGAACCTGATCCTCCGCTACACATCATAGCAAGCATCAACCAAATTCCATACAAGAGAGTATTGATTGATACTGGATCAAGAATCAACAACATCACAGTTATAGATTTGAAGCATTTAAATCTACCACCTTCGCACATTAAGGACTCAATATTCATATTGAGAGCCTTCAATGATTCCACTTCCTTAATAATTGGTATAGTAATATTATCCATACAGTTTGGGATGAAGATGATACCTACATTATGCCATATCTTGGGAGGTGAGAAGCAATATAACATATTGATAGGCAGACCATGGATGAGGGATATGAAATATGTGTCTTCCATAGTGCACCATAATCTAAAATTCATACACCAAGGACAAGTGTACGTGGTCCCCCAAGATCATGATCCATGTAAGTATTACAAGAATTTTTATAAGCCACAAGAAGCTCTAGTGATATGCAGGCCTCCACACACTCATTCATATAAAATCATCAAACATTCGATGGAGGCTTGCATCGAGAAGTCGCTACCTTCTCCCATCACTAGAAATCATGATATCATATTACTAGATGAGGAGAAGAGAACATTAGTTAACATGACTAAGCACCTTCAACTAGTCCAAAATATGAAGAACCTTCTCAAGAGTTTGTGGCAATGGTTAACATTAAGTCAGAAGACCAAATAACTTAAAAGCAATTAATACAAGATATGGTGCAATCAAAGGTTGCTTCCATGGTAAAGGGGTCAAAACCATTGGCTTTAGTTACCCCAAAATCATTCTTCATAGTGCCTCCTCAAGAGCAAGAGTAGGCATTTTTCCCACATCATATTGAGGGTATTCAAGCTGGCAAGCAAAAGCTTGTGGATGCCACTAGCAAAGTGCATCATCATGAAGCATCCACATCAGCTCAAATGAATGAAAGGGATAATTTACATTCATATTATGAATCGTTAACATCAACTCTTTCACCTAAGTCACCCTGTGATGATATTCCAATATCATTGCTAGAGGTGTACATTAAATCTTTGCCAGTCATGCATTACATCCTGGATCATCTAGATAGAATGGAGTACCAAGTGAATGAGCAAAATGAGGTATTGCAATATATCATGAACAAGTTCAAGAACCAAGAGCTACAAGAGCAACCCTCATCTAAATTCAAACTGTCCCTTATGTAGCCACAGGAAAAGTTGTAGCTAGAGCAAACACCAATTTGGCCATCTTAAAAGTTGAACAAGCATCCCTCATTGCCTGAGCCCATGGTATTAATTTTTAATCGATTATGTGCTGCAAATGCTATCATATTACCTGAGGTTGGATAGTTAGATCCAAATCGCCCAAAATCTCGAGGGTATGAGGAAGAGCTACACTTTCTATATCATAGACAAAATGGTCATGATATTCAATCATGTCAGGGTTTCAGAGCCATACTATACAACATGCTTGGAAAGAAGTAGCTTTGGGTTGTTGACCAACAGATGATTTTAGTCAGCAATCCATGTTAGGCATAAAAAATATAAGAAGAGACCCCTAAGCTAGTAAATGACATACCTAGGGCTCAACCTAGTCCTCATACCAAGCCAAAGCATGCTAAATGCTCAAAATGTTAGCAATGCATTTGGACTCCTTTAAATAAGCCTATGTCTATCATCTTGCAAAAGCTACCGAATGCTAAGGTCATCACCTTACCAGACATCAACCCTGTAGACCCAAATAGAGCTAAACCCAAAGGTTACAGGGAGAGCTATCACTATCTCTATCATCGAATAGAGGGCCATGACACTTGCAATTGCCATGGATTCAAAATTTTGGTCCAAGACCTATTAGAACGAAATAAGCTCCATCCAGAAGGTTCACTCATTCTTCCCCATATAGATAGGGGCACCTCACAGATATCAGTGCCCCAATTGAGATAGTTGATTTCCATCACTCTTCCTAAGCAGGTTGGTTACATTGTAGAGGACAACATGTGCACTAGGGGTCTTAAAGGTAATGTACCTTCCCCATCAAGTTCAATAAGAAAAAGTGAGGATTTTGATGGTATCACACCTTCCTCACTTCCATTAAGTGTTACACACATAAGGGGTATCTAAGGTGCCATACCTTCCCCTTAAAAATAAAAAAATTCAAAAACATTCAAATATTACAAAATCACAAAAGCAATAGAATATCAAAATACAAAAACAATATAAAACATAGAAATACAAACAAATCAAAAAGCAGTAAAATAAAAAAACAAAAGATACCAAGGGCATCTCTAAGCCGCTTGGTCAAAACTCATCAATAGGCACCAGGGGCATCTCTAAGTCGCTTGGTCAAAACTCATCAAAAAGCACCAGGGACATCTCTAAGTCGATTGGTCAAAACTCATCAAAAGGCATCAGGGGCATCTCTAAGCCACTTGGTCAAAACTCATCAAAAGGCGCCAGGGGCATCTCTAAGCCACTTGGTCAAAACTCATTAAAAGGCACCAGGGGCATCTCTAAGTTGCTTGGTTAAAATCTCATCAAAAGGCTCCAAGGTCACCTCCAAGCCGCTTGGTCAAATCTCACAAAAAGCTTCAAAGGTGTTTTAAAAGCCGTTTGGTCACACATAAAAACAAAAACACAAAACATTCAAAATAATAAAAAGCATAAAAATAATGCAAAAATCAAAAATACAAAAACATTTGCATCTTACATTTGCATCCATATAGTTGCATTGCATTAAACATCCCCATCCATTTCATTTGTATTATGATCGGTTATGTTCACAATCTTACAGATGATGCCATGGTTTGTATCCTAATCACACATCTTCAAGTCCATCTTCATCCATTGCCCATGTGTGTAATTGTGTTTTTCAACACAATCCCTCCCTGTTGCTATAAGGAATATACTGAGGTTTTTCAGTTATTCAACCATACCTAGTGTTTTTATCAGCTTTTGTAGAAGGCGATCTTGATTAGCATAGGGTGAGGTCTAGTAATGATAATGCCTAGCATACTTCAAGATACCATCACTAATTAAAAACACTAAAATCCTAGTTGGTACAAGGGAAAGATGAAAGCTGCAAAAGTGGTCTAGGTTACCTTAATAGAAAAGGGTCTTCCTTGCTTATCCCCCTATGCGACCAATTTAAAGGTGCTAAGAATTGGCAAAAGGACAAGTTTCACCCTACCTAGTTACATCCCTTGCTTTTACCAAAATAAGCAAAAATTCTAGAATCAAGCAAAAGTCAAAAGCAAAACAAACAAGTGATTATCATCACTACATAGATCCCTTGCTCAAAAGAAAAACAACAATTCAAAAAAAAATCAATCAAAAATAAACAGTGATTTTCATCACTAAGCATGAGCAAGTATCCCAAATGAAATGAACAAAAGAGGGAAATGGAGCTTGAATCCTTGGAATTCTCAGCATTGTACAAACCGAAAGGCGATCCTCAGTATAGGTTTGGTGGACAACCATCTTGGCAATGGCGGTATCCTTACGCATAACGATGTCTATCACATTAGCATATTGCATTTGTGTAGACCAATGTTTGCATGTGGATGAGCTATATTTGGGTAACCCAATACTGCCTAGTGGTATAATCCAACTAAGTCCAACATAGGGTCAGATGAACATTTGAGGATGATCGATCTTAGCAATGGGCTAAAATAATCCCGTCTATCATCTAAGGAAATGCTTGAGTTATATCTAAATATATTCATTTGCACACATAGGGATAATGAATAGCTAGGTCTTCATGATGAAAGCCTTGTCTTTCAGGAGTCTTGTATGATCAGTATACAACCTTTGATGAGGTAACTAGGGTGTTTGAGTCTCGTGGAAAACCTCAAAGATTCCTACATAGCAACAAATTATATCGTCGATCATATCATAAATTTTATTTATGAAGTTTTATGAATTTAAGGGTGTTAACAAAGTAGGTTAGATATCGGATAGATGTTATAAATGGTATTTAGACGACCACTGACTATTTTGTATCTTTTAAATTACAGAAGCTTATCAAGAAACTACATACATTTCATGCCTTTACATTTCACATATGGACGCTTAAATAATTAATTATTATGATAAGAGTAATTATTTACATTCATGATTGTTATACGTTTTGTGGTGTCACCCATTAGATTGTTAAACTCGTATCATATGCATTCCTTATGATTTAAGTGATTAAAGCATATAGGTTCATTTACATTATATCAACATCATTTTAATAATGCATTACACACATTGCATTTACCATATCATAACATAAGTTAGATGCATACAATTAAATCAAATCAAACATGCATTTAACAATAAGCACTGCATGAATGTTTTTAAAAATAATTAAGGCAAAAAAAAAAAAAATTCTGAGCTCTGGCGTTTTGGCGGGAAACATTCTGTGCAGGCTCCAGGCGAAGCTCCAGGGTCTCTGGTTGGAAGTCTCTTTTAGATACTCCTGTGGATTGATTCTTCACCTCATTGAAGGATTGCTCGTTGCCTTGGGAGGGCCCAATGGGGTCTCCTCCAGGATCTTTCGACGGGCAGAAAAGCTCATATGCAGACAAATTAAAATAAAACCCTGCATCTTCTTCCGATGAAGCTCAACGCAGTGCTTATCAAATGCTATTTAAGAATGCTGGAAAGGTTTTACCTGCAAATAGAGTTAACGGCTGCCTTCCACAATCTGCGTCCAGGCCAAAGATTGTCATAGAGCCAAAACTGGTTGAGGATACGATTATATACCATGCTACCCATGATATGATCTGCAAATTCATGGGTATTCGGCCCACTCTGAACTTCCTTCACACCTGGGTGAGACAGATTTAATTGCAAAGGCCTCAGCTTCATTATTTGTGGCACATCCCAGACCCTGCAGTTCCCAATAGAGCAAAGACCCAGCATGATCGCGGCACACAACTCCAATTCTAGCACTTCCCGGATTGCCTTCAGCCGCTCCATCAGTATTGATTTTGATCCATCCTTCAGGAGGAGGTTTCCAACTACCACTCACCTGCCTTTGTTGAAGAACAACTCCCTCGTCCAAAGGCTCAGAAGCAGACTGAAATTCCCCCTCGGTGTGAATGGCAACCATTTCCGCCACTTTGCTCCAAATGACTTGCCATATTCCTTCTAGAGAGGAGAAGGTTTCATGAAAAATACGGGCATTTCTCTCCAACCAAACCTGCCACCAGATAAAAAATAAACCAAGCTCCCAGCCAATTCGAAGAGCATTGGATTTAAATCTACCTTTCTTCCAGCTTTCCCATATGTTGTTTCGAGACAAGACCCCATTAGCCTGAAGTTTAAAGTGGGAGAACCAGCGCTTCCAGATCTGTCGTGTGAAAGAACATTCAAACATTAGATGATCCGTCGTTTCCTCCTGCTTATGGCATAACACACATTGGGAAGGGCCAATGATTCCTCTGAGTCTGAGATTTTCATAGGTGAGAATTCCATTATGCAAAAACTTCCAGGCAAAGAAGTTCACTTTCGGCCAGCCCTGGGGATGCCATATCTTTCTCTAGTCAATAACCAAAAAAAAGGGTGGAGGGGGCTCTGGGAGGATCTCACCATATCCATCTTTCACAGTATAAACCCCAAGGCTTCCATAGCCCTAGGCCAGTTCATCCTCCTCATCTCTCCCAGTAAGAAATCGTTCTGCCAAGATTTTTCCCAAAGTAGGTACCAACTCCGGAGGGATAGGTATTGGCCACTCATCCAGCCACTTAAACTTTATGAACTTGTAGTCCCCCAAATGACTAGTGTTAAAGTAGCTCTCAATTTGAATCCATCCCTTATCTTCTAAAGCAGATTTTATCGGTTGCAATTCAGGAAATACGACAATAATGGGAGGATTCCGGTCCCGAGAATCGATCCAGAACCGAGCCTTATCCCCTCGCCCCACTTTCCAAAAAAGTTGGTCTTTGATGAGTTGAGCTCCAAGCTTGAGCGCCTGCCACACTGGTGATCCAAAACCTTCCAGAGGAAAACGGCCCACATCATTAGGATGAACAGAACCCAGGTATTTGCTAGAGAGAATTCTGCTGAAGAGGGATGTTGGCTGAGAAATCCACCTCCAGTACAGTTTGCCAGCCAAAGCCTTGTTGTTAAACTTGGAGCTTCTTAGTCCCAAACCCCCTTTTTCCTTGGGTTGGGTAACCTTGTCCCAACCAACCAAGGCCCATTTCCTCTCTCCCTTGGCACCTTCCCATAGAAATCGTCTAGCCATTTTATCCAGCTCTTTCCAAATAGACTGGGGAGCAGCCAGGACGGAGAATTTATAAATTGGCATGGCCTGAATAATTGACTGCAAAAGTTAGATGACCCCCATAACTTAACCATCTATTAGACCAATGGTTCATTCTATCTTTGATGCCATCCAAAAGGTCCTTCCAAACATCAATTTTTAGTTTTTTGAAATGGAGAGGGACCCCCAGATAGACTACTGGGAGAGAGGTCCGAGTGAAACCTAAAATCTCAATAACTCAGTCCTGTAACCGTTGATCAATATTGAAGAAGATCACTTTGGATTTATTGTCATTGATGACTTGATTAGAGGCCCGAAGGTAGACATTTAGAGTATCTCTGATTCTTCTTGCTTCCCTAAGGCTGGCCACTCCCACCAATCCAGTATCATCTACAAACTGTAAATGTGTCAAAACTTCAGCCCCGACCTTAAAACCTATTATCTGACCTTGAAGTCTTCTTTTCAAAAAGAGTCTGCCCAATCCTTCAGCCAAGATGAGGAAGAGATAAGGAGAGCAAGGGTCTCCTTGCCGCAATCCTCGAGAGGCACCAAAAGGAGGCGAGGGAAGTCCCTTGATAAGAACAGAGTATGAAGGCGTAGAAATATAGCTCATGACCCAGTCTGTCCAGTCCTGAGAGAAACCAAAGGCAGTCAACATCTTTGCCAAGAAGCCCCACTCCACCCTGTCATAAGCCTTGGACATATCTAGTTTAATGAACATTCCTTTGTTCCCAGTTTGGTGCATTGTATGGATAGCCTCCTGAGCAAGAATCACTCCATCCAAAATTTGCCTCCCTTCAACAAAACCCCCTTTCTCCGGGGAAATTATATTATGCAGAATAGGTTTTAACCTTTCAGCCATAATCTTCGTAATTATTTTATAGATCACATTGCATAATGCAATAGGTCTAAAATCAGATAAATGAACCCCCCCTTCTCCTTTTGGAATTAAAGTAATGAATGTATGATTTAGAGCCTTGAGCATTCTTTTATTGGTTCTGGACTCCTCAAGTGATGACCGGAACATATTCCTCCAGGGAATCCCAAAAGGCCTGGAAGAACTCAATAGGGAAGCCATCAGGACCAGGCGATTTACCAGTACTCATCCCAAAGACCACCTTCTTAAGTTCATCTTTATCTATAGGTCTAAGTAAATCCTGGTTTTCTTCAGGAGAGATTAAAGAAGGAATGACAGCAATAACTTCATCTTGGGCTGCCCCATCTTGCTCCATGCTTTCCTTAAAGAGTTTTGAGAAATACTCCATTGAGTGGAAGTGCATACCAGGAAGAGTGTCAAAAGAGTATCCATTCTCATCTTGAAGGAAATCCATAGTATTCATTTGTCTCCTAGCACAGGCAGAGCGCTGAAAAAATTTTGTATTTCTGTCTCCTTCTAATAACCAAGTATTTCTTGCTCTCTGTTTCCAGTAAATCTCTTCTTGGTTATCAATATCCTCAACCACTTTGCGCAAAGCATCATCCTCGGATTTAAGGTGCTCGAAAATGTTTCCTTCCCTGAAATGTTTTTGCACCTCATCCCATCTAGCCAACAAGGGGGCCCGTTGGAGCTGGAAGTCTGATTTGTTAGTTTGCCTCCACTGTTTCAATTTACACTTGACAAATTGAAGTCTGTTTGTGAAATTTGAACATTGCAGTCCCAGTTGCTATAAGGAATATACTGAGGTTTTTCAGTTATTCAACCATACCTAGTGTTTTTATCAGCTTTTGTAGAAGGCGATCTTGATTAGCATAGGGTGAGGTCTAGTAATGATAATGCCTAGCATACTTCAAGATACCATCACTAATTAAAAACACTAAAATCCTAGTTGGTACAAGGGAAAGATGAAAGCTGCAAAAGTGGTCTAGGTTACCTTAATAGAAAATGGTATTCCTTGCTTATCCCCCTATGCGACCAATTTAAAGGTGCTAAGAATTGGCAAAAGGACAAGTTTCACCCTACCTAGTTACATCCCTTGCTTTTACCAAAATAAGCAAAAATTCTAGAATCAAGCAAAAGTCAAAAGCAAAACAAACAAGTGATTATCATCACTACATAGATCCCTTGCTCAAAAGAAAAACAACAATTCAAAAAAAAATCAATCAAAAATAAACAGTGATTTTCATCACTAAGCATGAGCAAGTATCCCAAATGAAATGAACAAAAGAGGGAAATGGAGCTTGAATCCTTGGAATTCTCAGCATTGTACAAACCGAAAGGTGATCCTCAGTATAGGTTTGGTGGACAACCATCTTGGCAATGGCGGTATCCTTACGCATAACGATGTCTATCACATTAGCATATTGCATTTGTGTAGACCAATGTTTGCATGTGGATGAGCTATATTTGGGTAACCCAATACTGCCTAGTGGTATAATCCAACTAAGTCCAACATAGGGTCAGATGAACATTTGAGGATGATCGATCTTAGCAATGGGCTAAAATAATCCCGTCTATCATCTAAGGAAATGCTTGAGTTATATCTAAATATATTCATTTGCACACATAGGGATAATGAATAGCTAGGTCTTCATGATGAAAGCCTTGTCTTTCAGGAGTCTTGTATGATCAGTATACAACCTTTGATGAGGTAACTAGGGTGTTTGAGTCTCATGGAAAACCTCAAAGATTCCTACATAGCAACAAATTATATCGTCGATCATATCATAAATTTTATTTATGAAGTTTTGTGAATTTAAGGGTGTTAACAAAGTAGGTTAGATATCGGATAGATGTTATAAATGGTATTTAGACGACCACTGACTATTTTGTATCTTTTAAATTACAGAAGCTTATCAAGAAACTACATACATTTCATGCCTTTACATTTCACATATGGACGCTTAAATAATTAATTATTATGATAAGAGTAATTATTTACATTCATGATTGTTATACGTTTTGTGGTGTCACCCATTAGATTGTTAAACTCGTATCATATGCATTCCTTATGATTTAAGTGATTAAAGCATATAGGTTCATTTACATTATATCAACATCATTTTAATAATGCATTACACACATTGCATTTACCATATCATAACATAAGTTAGATGCATACAATTAAATCAAATCAAACATGCATTTAACAATAAGCACTGCATGAATGTTTTTAAAAATAATTAAGGCAAAAAAAAAAAAATTCTGAGCTCTGGCGTTTTGGCGGGAAACATTCTGTGCAGGCTCCAGGCGAAGCTCCAGGGTCTCTGGTTGGAAGTCTCTTCCAGATACTCCTGTGGATTGATTCTTCACCTCATTGAAGGATTGCTCGTTGCCTTGGGAGGGCCCAATGGGGTCTCCTCCAGGATCTTTCGATGGGCAGAAAATCTCATATGCAGACAAATTAAAATAAAACCCTGCATCTTCTTCCGATGAAGCTCAACGCAGTGCTTATCAAATGCTATTTAAGAATGCTGGAAAGGGTTTACCTGCAAACAGAGTTAACGGCTGCCTTCCACAATCTGTGTCCAGGCCAAAGATTGTCATAGAGCCAAAACTGGTTGAGGATACGATTATATACCGTGCTACCCATGATCTGATCTGCAAATTCATGGGTATTCGGCCCACTCTGAACTTCCTTCACACCTGGGTGAGACAGAACTGGGAGCCCATTGGTGAGTACTCTCTATGGCCTATAAGCAATGGGTATTTTATTATTAGTTTCTCTTCTCTAGCAGATAGAAACAGAGCATTTGAATCAGAGAAGAGGAGCCACGGCCCGAGCAGGATTATTTGTCCAATCGTGGAGAGTGGGTTTTGACCCTCGCATTGAGCCCACGGCTGTCCCGGTCTGGATACGGCCGTATGCTCTCCCAATGGAGTTTTGGGGTGAGCAAATCCTTGAGTTGATTGGTAATTCTCTAGGTAGATTTTTGGGAGTTTCAAGAGATACCATGGAAGGAAATACTGCTGTCTTTACTAGAATATGTGTAGAAATGGACATTAGTCAGCCACTTCCTGCCGAGGTGGAATTGGAGTTGGCAGGACTAACCTGGATACAGCAGCTAGACTATGAAGCCTTACCTTTTAGATGCAGATTCTGCCATAAGCATGGCCATTTGGCTAGGTTCTGTCCAAATAGCCTGACCACAAAATCGAAAGCTCCGTCGGGAGCGTCAAATCGCCCCAGAGAGGGTAAGTTCACTTCGATCAAAGATCCCCTCAATATCCCCTAGGGTTCTGATGCCCAGAAATATGGCTTTGAACAGCAGAAGTGGAGGAAAAACAAAAAGAGAAATGGCAAAGAGCAGACCCAATCCAAGCCAACCAATCGATATGAAATCTTCAAATCCCTTGTAGACCAAGAAGACCAAGTCATGGAAGGAGTGGTTGGGAATGATGGGGATACTAACACCCACTCTCATGATCCTCTATCACCTACTCCTGTCTTAGAACAGGTGATTGAAACCCCTGAGACTCTGCAGACCGGAGAACCTAGGGGCTATGGTAATTCATTCCCCAGCACAACCAGTTATTAAGGATGTCCACATGGGAAGTGCAGAAAAGAACAGAGAAAGACCAGCGTTGGGGATCACCCAGGTGGAAAAGAGGTCTAAGAATAGTAATTCCCAAGGAGTTGGTAGAAAATCCAATAAGGATCTAATAGTAGCGCAAGGGGACAAGCTGATCAATGGAGGATCGGTGAGAACAATTGACTCGTATTGCTCCCAAGGTTTCCAATGATTATTCAATCCTGGAATGTAAGGGGTTTAAACAATAGAACCCATCAATCTGTTGTTCAAAGACTTTTAGGAAGACACAAAAAAAGACTTTTTGCTCCTTCAGGAAACAAAAATGTCTTCAGATCTTATGTGTAAAATTGCTAGTAGAATATGGAGGGGCGCTGGATATATGGATGTGGCGGCCCAAGGAGCTTCGGGGGGAATTGTTACTCTGTGGAATCCTCTGGTGTGGATAGCAATAGAACATACAGCTTGGAGGGGGGTTCTCACATCTCTTTAAGAATATTGTTACAGCTTAATAGGTTCTAATTACAAACTTCTATGGGGCTCAAAGCATTGATGGCCAACGGCTTCAATGGAATGCTGTTCATTCAATGCGATCCTCCCGAGAAGATTGCGATTGGATTGTTGTTGGGGATTTTAATGCCAAATTATCTGCCAGTGATCAGGAAGGTGGTTTCCCAGTTTTGGATCCAGGGGATAGGCTTCTGATTGCTCAAGTCCAGGCCTTTCACCTTGTTGATATCAAAGGTCCTGGTACTTATTTTACGTGGACTAATAAGAGAAGAGAGCCACACAGTAGGAAGGTAAAACTAGACCGGTTTCTGGTCTCGGAGGAAGCATTTGTGAAATGGAATATTAAATTTCAGATTTTGGAAGGACCAGTTTCAGACCACTTTCCCATTGTACTGGAGGGAGGGGCTAGGACAGGGCAGTACCATAAACCTTTTAAATTTGAAAATTTTTGGCTGCAAAAAGAAGATCTTCGAAGAAAAATTCCTCAGTGGTGGGAAGATGGCCGCCCACCTTTTGGGACTGCAATGTTCAAATTTCACAAACGACTTCAATTTGTCAAGTGTAAATTGAAACAGTGGAGGCAAACTAACAAATCAGACTTCCAGATCCAACGGGCCCCCTTGTTGGCTAGATGGGATGAGGTGCAAAAACATTTCAGGGAAGGAAACATTTTCGAGCACCTTAAATTCGAGGATGATGCTTTGCGCAAAGCGGTTGAGGATATTGATAACCAAGAAGAGATTTACTGGAAACAGAGAGCAAGAAATACTTGGTTATTAGAAGGAGACAGAAATACAAAAAATTTTCAGCGCTCTGCCTGTGCTAGGAGACAAATGAATACTATGGATTTCCTTCAAGATGAGAATGGATACTCTTTTGACACTCTTCTTGGTATGCACTTCCACTCAATGGAGTATTTCTCAAAACTCTTTAAGGAAAGCATGGAGCAAGATGGGGCAGCCCAAGATGAAGTTATTGTTGTCATTCCTTCTTTAATCTCTCCTAAAGAAAACCAGGCTCTACTTAGACCTATAGATAAAGATGAACTTAAGAAGGTGGTCTTTGGGATGAGTACTGGTAAATCGCCTGGTCCTGATGGCTTCCCTATTGAGTTCTTCCAGGCCTTTTGGGATTCCCTGGAGGAAGATGTTCTGGCTGTCACTGAGGAGTCCAGAACCAATAAAAGAATGCTCAAGGCTCTAAATCATACATTCATTACTTTAATTCCAAAAGGAGCAGGGGGGGTTCATTTATCTGATTTTAGACCTATTGCCTTATGTAATGTGATCTATAAAATAATTACGAAGATTATGGCTGAAAGGTTAAAACCTATTATGCATAATATAATTTCCCCGGAGCAAGGGGGTTTTGTTGAAGGGAGGCAAATTTTGGATGGAGTGATTCTTTCTCAGGAGGCTATCCATACAATGCACCAAACTGGGAACAAAGGAATGTTCATTAAACTGGATATGTCCAAGGCTTATGACAGGGTGGAGTGGGGCTTCTTGGCAAAGATGTTGACTGCCTTTGGTTTCTCTCAGGACTGGACAGACTGGGTCATGAGCTGTATTTCTACGCCTTCATACTCTGTTCTTATCAAGGGACTTCCCTCGCCTCCTTTTGGTGCCTCTCGAGGATTGCGGCAAGGAGACCCTTGCTCTCCTTATCTCTTCCTCATCTTGGCTAAAGGATTGGGCAGACTCTTTTTGAAAAGAAGACTTCAAGGTCAGATAACAGGTTTTAAGGTCGGGGTTGAAGTTTTGACACATTTACAGTTTGTAGATGATACTGGATTGGTGGGAGTGGCCAGCCTTAGGGAAGCAAGAAGAATCAGAGATACTCTAAATGTCTACCTTCGAGCCTCTAATCAAGTCATCAATGACAATAAATCCAAAGTGATCTTCTTCAATATTGATCAACGGTTACAGTGACGAGTTATTGAGATTTTAGGTTTCACTCGGACCTCTCTCCCAGTAGTCTATCTGGGGGTCCCTCTCCATTTCAAAAAACTAAAAATTGATGTTTGGAAGTACCTTTTGGATGGCATCAAATATAGAATGAACCATTGGTCTAATAGATGGTTAAGTTATGGGGGTCATCTAACTTTTCTGCAGTCAATTATTCAGGCCATGCCAATTTATAAATTCTCTGTCCTGGCTACTCCCCAGTCTATTTGGAAAGAGCTGGATAAAATGGCTAGATGATTTCTATGGGAAGGTGCCAAGGGAGAGAGGAAATGGGCCTTGGTTGGCTGGTACAAGGTTACCCAACCCAAGGAAAAAGGGGGTTTGGGACTAAGAAGCTCCAAGTTTAACAACAAGGCTTTGGCTGGCAAACTGTACTGGAGGTGGATTTCTCAGCCAACATCCCTCTTCAGCAGAATTCTCTCTAGCAAATACCTGGGTTCTATTCATCCTAATGATGTGGGCCATTTTCCTCTGGAAGGTTTTGGATCACCAGTGTGGCAGGCGCTCAAGCTTGGAGCTCAACTCATCAAAGACCAACTTTTTTGGAAAGTGGGGCGAGGGGATAAGGCTCGGTTCTGGACTGATTCCTGGGACCAGAATCCTCCCATTATTGTTGTCTTTCCTGAATTGCAACCGATAAAATCTGCTTTAGAAGATAAGGGATGGATTCAAATTGAGAGCTACTTTAACACTAGTCATTTGGGGGACTACAAATTCATAAAGTTTAAGCGGCTGGATGAGTGGCCAATACCTATCCCTCCGGAGTTGGTACCTACTTTGGGAAAAATCTTGGCGTAACGGTTTCATCGGGAGAGATGAGGAGGATGAAGCGGCCTGGGGCTATGGAAGCCTTGGGGTTTATACTGTGAAAGATGGATATGGTGAGATCCTCCCAGAGCCCCCTCCACCCTTTTTTTTGGTTATTTACTGGAGAAAGATATGGCATCCCCAGGGCTGGCCGAAAGTGAACTTCTTCGCCTGGCAGTTTTTGCATAATGGAATTCTCACCTATGACAATCTCAGACTCAGAGGCATCATTGGCCCTTCCCAATGTGTGTTATGCCATAAGCAGGAGGAAACGACGGATCATCTAATGTTTGAATGTTCTTTCACACGACAGATCCGGAAGCGCCTGGTTCTCCCACTTTAAACTTCAGAGCTAATGGGGTCTTGTCTCGAAACAACCTATGGGAAAGCTGGAAGAAAGGTAGATTTAAATCCAATGCTCTTCGAATTGGCTGGGAGCTTGGTTTATTTTTTATCTGGTGGCAGGTTTGGTTGGAGAGAAATGCCCGTATTTTTTGTGAAACCTTCTCCTCTCTAGAAGGAATATGGCAAGTCATTTGGAGCAAAGTGGTGGAAACGGTTGCCATTCACACCGAGGGGGAATTTCAGTCTGCTTCTGAGCCTTTGGACGAGGGAGTTGTTCTTCAACAAAGGCAGGTGAGTGGTAGTTGGAAACCTCCTCCTGAAGGATGGATCAAAATCAATACTGATGGAGCGGCTAAAGGCAATCCGAGAAGTGTTGGAATTGGAGTTGTGTGCCGCGATCATGCTGGGTCTTTGCTCTATTGGGAACTGCAGGGTCTCGGATGTGCCACAAACAATGAAGCCGATGCCTTTGCCATTAAATCTGCCTCCTTCTGGGTGAGACAGAACTGGGAGTCTGACTCCCAAATTTTGGTGGGTGCTCTTGACTGTATGAGAAACTTTGTCTCGAAATCTTGGAGGTTGCGGATCTTAGTTTCCCAAATCAAAGAGCTCTGGAGGGAATTAGATGATGTGATACCTGTCTATGTGAATCGTGATCTCAATAAGGCGGCCAATTTCCTTGCTAAGATGGGTGCTAAAAGGGAGGTTGGGATGCAGTGCACGATGACATGCTCGTGGAGGATGCGAGAGATTCGACAAGGCCTTGAACGTTTTCTGAAATGATGTGCAGTGTTTTTTTGCTAAGGAAGGTTTCTGTCGCGATATCGCGACATGTCGCGATATCGCGACAGGTTGCGCCCTTTCGGCCTCTACCGGGTTTTTGTCACGATATCACGACAGGTTGCGCTTTCTCGGCCTTTGACAAGTTTTTGTCGCGATTTTGTGACATGTCGCGCCATCGTGACATGTCGCGCCATCGCGGCCCTTGGGGAAGGCGCTTGGTTAAGTGGTCGCGATTTCGTGACAGTTTTGGCAATTTGGTGCTAACTGGTAAAATTGTCGCGATATCGCGACACTTTTGTAGATGGAGAGCAAAGTGGAAAATTCATCGCGATATCGTGACAGTTTTGAGAACTTGGTGCCGTGAGGATATTTCGTCACGATTTCACGACAGTTTTGAGAACTGGGAGCCGAAAGGAAAAACCGTCGCGATATCGCGACACTTTTGGCGGTCTGGTGTCATAAGGAAAACCCGTCGCAAAATCGCGACAATTTTGGCTTTCCAGCGGGTTGGCAAAAACTGTCGCGATATCGCGACGCTTTTGCGATCTGGTTGCCATTTGGTGAATTCGTCATGATTTCGTGACACTTTTGTCGAAGGGTTGTAGGTGGGTGCTGTCGTCGCGACTTTGCGACATGTCGCGATTTCGCAACATGTCGCTTTTTCGCGACTGTTGGCATCGCAGTGGGGGAGCCGGGGTTGACTGCCGCGATCTCGTGACATGTCGCGATTTCGCGACATGTCATTTTTTCGTGCCCAGTTGACTTCTTTGCTCTGTGTTGTGCTGGGTTGCCTTTGTGCTCTTCTCTTGTTGTGTTGCTTGCTGTTCTTGGTTGGGATGTGTTCTCTCCCGCTTGTAATTGTTCTTTATATTAATACAAGTTTTTCATTTTTTTCAAAAAAAAACAATAAGCACTGCATCCATATACGCATACATCATAATCCATCTACGCATCTCGATCATAACACATAATCATACATTCATCATCTAGCTAATGCATGTCATTCATGCATCACATCATCAAAGCATGTACAAGCATTGCATCCATCTATGCATACATGATAAACCATCTAATCACCTAACCACCTAACCACACAACATCACATCCATATAATCATCTAACCATCTAAGCATCGCATCATCATCATTACATCATCAACATCATATATCATAAAATCATAATTGCATCCAAAAATATATATTTCTAAACATCAACTAGGGCATTGTTGGTACCATACCTCCCTTAATCAGTAATCAAATAGTTAAGCAATCAATTTCAAAAAGGCCCAAAGGCATCATAAGCACTTTGGTAAAAATCACTAGAATAATCCAAGCGCATCTCCAAGCCACTTTGGTCAACTCACAAAAGGCCCCAAAGGCGAAATAAGCCTTTTGGTTAAAAACATTCAAATACATCAAAAATACAAAAATAGATAAACATCAAAAATCTTAACAAATAATAAAACATTAAAATTCAAAATACAAAATGCTCCAAGGGTATATTTATGTCGCTTGGTCAAATTCAAAATAAATAAATAAATGCTCCAAGGGTATCTTCATGTTGTTTGGTCAAATTAATCAAAATGCTCCAAGGGTATCTTCGTGTCGCTTGGTCAAATTAATCAAAATGCTCCAAGGGCATCTTCATGACACTTGGTCAAATTCAAAATAAAAAAAATGCTCCAAGGGCATATTCATATCGCTTGGTCAAATTAATCAAAATGCTCCAAGGATATCTTCGTGTCACTTGGTCAAATTAATCAAAAATTCTCCAAGGGCATCTTCATGATGCTTGGTCAGATTCAAAATCAAAAATGTTCCAAAGGCATTCCAAGCCGCTTTGGTCAACTATTAAAATGCTTTGGCGGCATCCATAAACTCTTTGGCCACCAAAAATGCCCCAATGGCATTTGCTAAGTCCATTGGTCATAATAACAACATGCACAATCAAAATCAACAAGTAAATGCTAAATCATTTCTAAGTGTGCTTATTCAAAAGTCATTAGTGAAGATAATCATGCACCCCCTTGTGTGGGGCAAATAAGCAAAAGATCAAAAGAAAATTCAAGCAACCTAGGCTAGGATTTGACTTAAACTAAGTCTCCTAATTGCCACCAAGGCTAGGATTTGACTTAAACTAAGTCTCCTAATTGCCACCAAGGCTAGGATTTGACTTAAACTAAGTCTCCTAATTGCAACCTAGGCTAGGATTTGACTTAAACTAAGTCTCCTAATTGCTGCCTAGGCTAGGATTTGACTTAAATTAAGTCTCCTAATTGCCACCAAGGCTAGGATTGGACATATCTTATCTCCTAAGCACCACAAAGGCTAGGATTTGACTTAAACTAAGTCTCCTAATTGTTGCCTAGGCTAGGATTTGACTTAAACTAAGTCTCCTAATTACTGCCTAGGCTAGGATTTGACTTTAAAAAAGTCTCCTAATTGCCACCAAGGCTAGGATTGGACATAGCTTATCTCCTAAGCACCACAAAGGCTAGTATTTGACTTAAGCTCATCTCCTAATCACTTCACAAAAGGCTCCAAAGGTACCTAAATACCTTTGGTCAAATCACAAAAGGCTCCAATGGCACCTTAATACCTTTGGTCATAGGATGTGCGTCGTCTTGCATGACTGGAGCATCCAATGTTGATCAGATCAATGATCATCATACACCCTACAACAAAACATAGCAGTCTATGTTTTTGCTTCATGCTATGTTTTTCCTACACAACACATCACAAAAAGGGGCATCTATAGACACCTAAAACAATCATGTTTAGGAGAACTATTCGTGTGGGCACATTCGTAGACCATGTGACTGAACCTTGGGACCTTCCAAGTGCCAAAAGTGATTTTCACCACTCATCTGGGGTAGTCTTAGCCCATCCAAGCCTGGACTATATGAACTAGAGTGGCTAGATCTTGGCCACTGAAGCTCAGAGCGGCCATCCCTAGTCATTGCAGATGACAGAGACTAAGCCCTAAATAGCAACTTGTCGTCAAACCAGCCTAATATCGTGTGAAAGTGGTAATTTGCATGTAATAAAATCGAGTAGGTATAACTTTGCATTTCTCCTCATGGTCAGTCTACATGAAATACTCAAGTCTATATTTAGACATTAATTTAACTGGACCTCAAGGGTAGACAAAGACTAAACTTCTCATGCTAACATCTAGTCTGCATGCAGAATTCAGTCCTAGGGTTTAGACATTAACCTAAGCCTTCAAACACATTATGAGGTGAAAAACTAAGAGCACCAGGGGGACCTTTTTTGTAGATATACGAATGAGGAGATATTTTGGAGACTTGGAGAGCTTCTCTTGGAGAACATTTTTGCAGCAAAGCCCTATCGAATCAAATAGCAAATTGGAGTGCCTTTTAGGAGCAACAAAGTGTTGGCCGATTGAGAGGTTATAACCTGCAGGATATTCAACACATTGGGCATAAATGATAATCATTTCAACTTTAACAACAATCCTATATCCATAGCCTTGGAGCAATAGAAATAGGTTTTCATCTTATCGACCACTATCTCGGATAGTAGCCCACAAGCCTAGTCTAAGGTTCTTAGCATTAATTTATTTTATTTAAGCTTGTTACATGTTTTCATGTCATTAGCATAGATCTGATTTATTGCATTTATAGCATTAGTTTCTATTATCATTAAGCATATTTATGTTTATTATTAGGGTTATTGCTAACAACCTCATCCAGGGAGGAAATCTCAGATAGTTGAGCGTTTGTTGTTGTTTTCATGCTTGTAGGACTATAGGTTCACTATACAAGTTATCAACATTCGAAAGCAAAAGGATCCCTCTAGGAGCCAAACCTGGAGAAGGAGGTATCTATAAGCCCTCATACAGTTCCATGTGCATCACCGAGAAGCCTGTGAGAGTGCATCACCTCTTACAAGGGGATATCATACATCTTCTACCCTATTTTGTAAAATTTGTATCAAATGAAGGGTATCCCTTATAGGGATTCATATGTAGCCGAAGCAATAAAGAGCACTATTCATTCATTTCTTTGTATTTAGGTTGTATATGCTTTCACATATTTTATTGAATGTATGATTAAGTATAAATAGATCAAATAATAATTACAAATAGAGTAGTGGACGGTGCACCGCTTCCCTAGGGTCACTACACATTCCCTTATTTTATCACTACTTCTCTATACCTTCTACTTATTCTATTCCCACTTGTAAATTCTCCTTACTTCTATTTCACTCACATTCCCATAAATAAGCACAACCATCAAATCTCCTAGGGGTATACCACCTCTAATATTATATCAAGCAATCATCATTCAAATATCTCCAATCATCTCATTCTCCTCACCAACATTTACCAATGAGGTCATAAATACTCAAACGCTCATGTCATACTCCATGATTCCCCCTCCATCTCCACTTGCATCACCATTATCCACTACACTAACACAAATCCCCACTCAAATGCAAATGTCCACAATTCCATCAACCACCATCACTACTCAATTTATTCCATATCTCTCATCCCATCCATCTAGACCATCGAGTGTCTTGGCATAGCAATTTCTTAGGATGATGATGCCATCAACATATGCTTTCCTATAGATAATCAAGTTAGTCTACACCATCCAAAATTAATAGGCTATGAAAATAATAAGTTAGACATTTGTTTAGAAAATGACAAATGCCTTAGAGAGAAAATATATAATCAACTTGGTGAAAGAGACCAAAAGAAATACCAAGGATGAATTTGTGAAGATGAAGAATTTTACTCCTAAGGCACCGGTGATCCTATGCTCTCAACTAGGAAAGGGCAGGAAGATTATCATGACTATTAAAGCCCTGTGGAGAGACCCAATTGATCCCTTCAAAGACATTGACCAATTACGTTATCAAGATGTCCAAATTGGCTCTAACCAACATTTATCCTCATAAGATGTTATGATTAGCTAGTCAATTAAAGCAAGGGGGAACTATGTGTAGATATCTAAAAAGTGTTAAACTTATATTACCCTAAAACCATTTTAATTACATAAGCTAATTTCCCAATTAATTCCCAAATAATCCCAAAATCCCATCTTTGCACCATAAAACCTTACAAAAAATTTAAATAATTATCCCTAGCCCCCTTTTCCTCACTTAGCACTCTCCCACACTACATTCCTAGTCACCATGTGACTTCCCAGTCCCCCTATCCTAGGTGTACATCTCACCCTCACCTAACTTGCCACATCTCCCTTGATCACTCTAACACCTTACTTGCCACATCTCCCTTGATCACTCCAACACCTCATCCTAATCGTACCCAACCTCACTTACCACATCTTCAACACTTAAGACTCTCCATACCACCTACCTAGACCACTTGGCTACCACACCATGCCAAGTCATCTTCATCTCACCAACCCTCTCTACCTTCCAATAAGTATATAAAAACACCCTTCACTTCTTCATTAAAAAGGGGATGAATCTAAACCATACCAAAACCCTATCAAAATATTGATGAAACCTATCTATGCATACTCATTCCCTATTTTTGTCACCTCCTTTTTGCATACAAAATCAGTTTTGGCAAACATCGAAAGGTTCCACATGCATTCACTATATTTTTGATACTACTCATTATTGAAGAATTGGATCAACTCCAAACTATTACCAAAAACCATTCACACCCAATCTGACACCTCTAGTAAGTTTCACTTATATTTGAGTAGCAAATATCAATCATAAGCCCTCTAACGACTTGTAGTCAAGGTCATTAGCCCTCTGGTGATTTCATCTTAAACCTAACTTATTGTATTTTTATATCATAGATCCATATTCCAATCACCACAAAATTTAGAGGGTGGCTTCTTGATAGCATAAAGAATATCTCCATAAAATTTCATTGCATTATGAGTAGCAAAAGTTCTGTTTATTAGTCCTCTGATGACTTGTAATCTAGTTTGTCACTCCCCTAACAGTTTTATTTTAGACTCAACTTGAATTATTTTTAGATAATAGATACGGACTCCAATAACCACCAAATTTGGAGGGTGGATTTTTGAAATAATAAAGATCTCCATAAAATTTCATTACATTCTAAGTAGTATAAGTCTTGGTCATTAGCTCCCTAATGACTTGCATTCAAGGCTGTCACCCCCTAGTAGTTTCATTCCAGAGCCTAAATCAAACTAGAATATATGTAGCCGATAGTTATATAAGGTAAGAAAGGTAAATGATATTTATGTTTTATAGTATTTTGTGAGATATTATTGCTTCAATTAAGTTTTGTAACTTTTGTATTTTCTTGCATATTTCCTAGGTTTGGGCCTGACCAAGGTAGGCTCATTTGATGCTACTGATTCCTTTTTATTTGATTGTGTGTAGGTCTCGTAGGAGTGCATGCAATCAAGGTGGTCAAGCCTTCAAGAAAGATACAAACCCACCCACACTTCAATATGGCTTGGAAGAAGTTTTGGTGCCATTAATTGTATTTTTGTGAAAATGGCTCCTTTTGCTTTAGAAATCCCCAATTGTAAGCCCATAGTGGCAATTTTGTAAAAGATTGTAATCATTTATAACATCTTTTTATGAGCAATGCAAATGGCACATTTTCTTTAAATTTTGGCAACCATGATGGGACCTTGAACCTTGATCACACTTGATATTCTAGTTTTTATAGGTTGTAGAATTATTATTTTCTTGTTGTATTTCACTTTATAGCATGCCTTGTGTGTTCTTTTAATGCTTTTGCATAATTTTGCTTAATTTTTTATATTTTGTTTGATTTCTAGGTCTAAAATCACACAAAAGATATCCAAAATCAACTAGACCGAGGCCCACCTGAGTTGGCCTCTTATCATCTATAGTATAGATCCTAATCGCCACACGCTTGGCCATTTATAGTCATAGTCACTAGGGCCCTAACAACTTCTAGATCATGACTACCACACCCCTATCAATTTTTAGTTGTAATCATTAGGGGCTTGATGACCTCCATATTTAATTGTCTTTGAATAGATGGTTGACAATCTAACCCACTATCGCTTCGATTCAGACCCAACAGTCAAGTATAGATCTCACACAACACATCATAGTGGCATCTAGGTGTGCATGAGTCCTTACCACCTTGTCATTAATTGAATTCAATGGTGTCCAAGGTATATCACATTCCCCTTTTAGTTGCTTTTATTTTATTTGTTTGAATTTCTTCTAAGTCAATGAACTTAACTTCACACTTCATATTAAGAGAAGGAAGACCTCGTATGCTCTCTCCTCACACCTTAGGATGATCTTGGAGATCAAAAGAGTGTCTTTATTTCTATATTAAATAATGTCACTTTCTTGCACAACATGTTGCATTAAAAAGGGCCATATTCCATGTATGCTCTTCCCTCATGCTTTGTGCAAACTTGGAAATCAAAAGTGGGTAGGTCACCTAGGATCAATGCATCACCATCATCAACATAATTTTTCTTGCTTTCATAGGTTAGATTTGATTTCATTTTTTTCATGCTTTCATAAATTAGGTCTAATTTCATGTTCCTTTCTTGCTTTGATAAAGTAGGTTTAATTTCATGTTCTTTCTTGCTTTCATAGTGTAGGTTTAATTTCAAGTTCTTTCTTGCTTTCATAGAGTAGGTTTAATTTCATGTTCTTTCTTACTTTCATAAAGTAGATTCAATTTCATGTCCTTATCATATATTTTAATTTCATGCTTTTTCCATGATTTCATAAAGTAGATTTAATTTCATGTTCTCTATTGTTCTCCTAGAGTAGATTTTAATTTCATGCTTTCCTATAGTAGAGTTTCTTTCAAGTCCTTTATCACTTTCCCAGATTAGTTTTATTTCATGATTTTATTTACTTCCTTAGCTTAGATTTTATTTTCTACATTTACATACTTTTATAGATTAGACTTTCTTTTACGCAATTTCCCACTTTCTTAGAATAGATTTTCATTTCATGTCATTTTATTGCTTTCCTAGAGTAGAATTTCATTTCATGTTCTTCCTGTTTTCCTAGATTAGTTTCACTTTAAGTCCTTTACTGCTTTCCTAGATTAGTTTTGTTTCATGCTTTTACTCACTTTCCTAGCTTAGATTTTATTTTTTGCATTTACATACTTTCTTAGATTAGACTTTCTTTCATGCAATTTCTCGCTTTCCTAGATTAGATTTAATTTCATGTATTTTCAAGTTTTCATAGATTAAATTTCATTTCATGTCCTTTTCATGCTTTCCTAGATTATATTTCATTTCATGTCCTTTTCTTGCTTTCCTATATTAGTTTCATTTCATGCTTTTATTTGCTTTCTTAGCTTAGATTTTGTTTTTCCTCATTTACATGTTTTCATAGATTAGATTTTCTTTTATAAAATTGTCTGCTTTCCTAGGTTATATTTACCTTTAGGTATCCTTCTTACTTTCCTAGATTAGATTTCATTTCATATATTTTCTCACTTTTTAGATTATATTTTATTTCATGTCCTTTTTATGCTTGCCTAAGACTAGCTTTATTTTTATGCAATTTCTTGCTTTTATAGATTAGATTTATTTCCATGTATTCTCTTGCTTTCTTAGATTAGGTTTGGTCTTGTTCTTTGTTTTCTTAGAATAGTTTTATTTTCATGTCTTGTTCTTTAATTTCTTAGTTTAGCTTTTTTTTCATGCCTTGTCCTTTGCTTTCTTAGATTAGGTTTTGTTTCATGTCTTGTTTTTAATTTCTTAGATTAGTTTTATTTCATGTCTTGCCCTTTGTTTTATTAGATTAATTTTAATTTTGTGTTTTACCTTCATTTCCTAGGTTAGAATGCTTTCCATGCATTTCTATGATTTTTTAGTTTAGGGTTCCTTTCATGTCTTGTCTTTGCTTTTCTAGTTTAGGTTTCTTTTCATGTATTGTCTTTAGTTTCTTAGTTTAATTCTCATTTCATGTTTTGCATTTTATTTCTTAGTTTAGTTTTTTGTTCATGTCTTACAATTGCTTTCTTAGGCTAGTTTTGATTTCATGCCTTGCTTTACTTTGTTAGCATAGTTTTCATTTCATGCACTTTTCTTAGCTTTCCTTAGGTTAGATTTACTTTCATGTTTTACAATTTTTTTTTAGCCTAGAATTTGCTTTCAAAAAGTCATTTGCTCTTAAATTTTACATTGCATCATATATAATCAAAGAGAATTTTAGATTACTGTTTGCTTATAAGCATAGGCAAAAGTTGCATCCTACATCCTTAGAATCACATTGTTTAAACATCCTAGTTAGGCATAATAAAAAAACACTAAAATTCTAAATCACACACACATTACACAACATTTTCCACACCAATTAGTGACATTGGACTTCATCCCCAACCATCGGTTGATCCCCTAGATACCTTAGTTAGATCACTAATTTCATCACTAGAAGACCGATTACCCTTGGGACTAGCTCAGGGTAGTCTAAGGTTAGAATGTCCTTGCTCATGAGGCTAAATAATTAATGGGTGCACAACTATCATTCTTGACTAAGCTCAATTGAGGGTGAAGTGAAATCTAATTGGGCCACCATAGGTATTAGATAGTGATGCCTCTTATACCCCCTAAAAAGGGTATTGGAGGTCTTTTTGTCCCCATATGATACCTTGAGTCAACCCTAGCCTAGGAAGCTCTTTTGGTCATTTGTGCGTTGCTTCTCCCCATATAATTTTAGGTATATCAAGGAGTGTGTATAAACACACCTTGTAGATACACACCATCCACCCTTTGTAGATCCTAGGAATAGACTACATAAAAACTCACCCACAAAAAGACCAAAAAAAAGTTATTCCACCATTTTCTAACCTATCTTCACCTCTGCCTTCCTTGTCATCTATATTTTGTTTCAATCATCTAATCCCATATGGTCCACAATAATCATCGTTTGATCCTTGATAGTTAACAGTCATAATAATCTAACCCTAGATGATCACATTCAAAGTCATCTTCTAATATCCTCTTTTGTTTTGTTTGTCCCTCCACCTTATATTTTACCTTCAATCGTTTATGATCCTAAACAAAAATCCAACCTGAGCCCAAGAGCACATCATTTTGGATCACTTTGAGCAAATCCTTAATCCTTCGATGGCTTCTCCAACCCATTTGGCCACTCTAACCAAAATCCCTCCTAAGAGGATCACTTCATCTTCCTCACACCATTCCACTTCATCTCTTCCACCTCTTCCTCCAACACTGCACCTTCCCCCTCTTATTTTGATACCTTATACTTCATCCTATATGGCTCATGTGGTTGGCTTCCTACAGCCTCACCACTAATCCTATCCTTCTCCTCCAACCCATTCGACCACTCTACCCAAGATCCCTCATGTGAGGATCGCTTCATCCTCCATGCACCAATCCACCTATTCTCTACCACCTCTCCTTCCTACACCATCTCTTCCCCCTCTTCTCCCAATTCCATATCCTCTATCCCATACCCCTCCCATGGCCAAATGCCCATAACTTTATCTCTCATTCTATCCTCTTCCTCCATATTTTCCTACTATTCTTATACCTCACACCTTAAGCCTAAATACATCATCAACCCATTCAAACCTATCTTGATCACTCCAACTTCATCTCCAATTAACTTGTAGGAAATTATATATTGAGTAATTCATTTGGAGCTACAGTTTGATGGTTGTAGGTATTACAAACCCACCAATCATCGAGTGGTGTTGACTACCATGATAGCCCCCCATCAGTATAGTGTTGAACCTCAATAGTAACCTTTTCAACTCCAACTAGCTCTTGATGAGCCTTCCAATACATCTTCCTCTTCCCAACCATCAAGTCATCCTCCATTCCCTCCTCATTCACCTCATAATTGGACTCCCTTATCTAAGCCATTATCCTTAATCTTCCAAAATATTTATGCTGCACAAGCCATTTCCTTATTAAAAATCAAGTCAAATAGCCCTATCAGATCTCAACCTAGTTAGTATTAGGAGCACTGATTTTGTGTCTATCATCGTCAAAAGGGTCATAAAATTGACCATTACCGATAATTCAAACATCTAGTACAATATATGCTAGATTATGAGGAACTTACCATCTCATCGATGTGACCCCCTTTCCAATGGCTCCATTCTTCTACAAGTTTTTCCTTCTAGTCTACCATCCCCTTTCATCTGTCCACCTTCTCTCAATCGCTACCATCACATCCACATAACCCCAATTTCACACCATCATAAATAATTTTATTACTTGAGTTAGACAACATTAGTCTATCAATATTATCATGAAATTGATCAATACTCAACACCCATTATTGGAATCTATGTTTGTCCAAGAGCCTTGCCTATGACTATCATTATCCCTCCTTTGTTGAGGGTCACACAAGAAAACTTTCTCTTATCCACACAAACTATAATTTAATTCTAATTTAGTACGTCCCACACCAATGTTTGTACAGTTACCCATGCCTACGTTGCATTGAGGTGGCAATATAAGACCACTTAAAATTGATTCATAGCATCTTGAGGTAACCTACCATCTGGTTGGTCAGTGTGCTAAATCAAATGAACTCATCAATCCATCCATAGCAAGGTTCAAATATATTCATCCCTTCCATGACTGAGGCATCTCACATTGACATAATTTGAGACAATCTGCAATCTCCTCCTTAAGTGTTGTTGAGCAAAAACATTGGTTAGTTTTCCACGTTTAAATTCATTGCCTCATTTAATTTGTTAACTCGGGATAGCTCGTAGACTTGTGAGCAACCTTGCACAATATATGCTTGTAATTCCCTCCAATGAGATGGGTCCCTTAGATTTATGGTTTGGGGGGTGTTGGTGTTTCATTGGAGATCTGATTTAGTTTCCAAACCACTAATCTATTCTACACTATCAAAGACATGACTAATTTATATTCAGAAACTAAAACTGCACATTTGCTAGAAATTACAGAAAATAGGTGAAATAACAGAAATTAAATTTAAGCTACAAGAAATAAAACAAAATTGAAAAGAACAAAAAATAGAAAAAAAAGTAAGGGAAGAACACTGTTGAGAGTGGGCCCACGCTTCCAGCAGGTTTTGCCCATATTAATTATTCATCGGACGCAAGTCTATTTAATCAGAAATGACTCAAAAATATTTTATTGAAATTGTAGCAAGATAAGTACAGGAGAAATTTGGGATCACATTTTCAAGGGTGGCCTGCATATTTATAAGATATGTGGCCATCCCTATTACATATTGGAAATAAATCACATGTTTGATTCTAGTTTACAATAATATGAATGAAGAAAGGGAATCGGGTAAAATATCACGCTTTTAGACTATTTCAGCGTATTCTATTTTATCAGAATACGTCTGATATTTGCTTTACTCAATTTACATAGATATTTTACATAACATCTGAAAAATAGATAGCTAATCATCTTTGACATTGTCCCTAGTCCGGATTCAACGTTGAGACTCCATCCGCATCTTTTGTTGAAATCATGTTTTGTTTTACTAACAAAAGAGTCATTCTAGAATTTGGCTTCAATGGGAATCAGGTGCCTTATATGTAGAAGTTGGGAAGCAAGCACCAAGATAGGAGTCAGGTGCCTAACGAGAATCAAGCACCCATCAATCAAGCACCAAATGGGAATCAGGTGCTTCAAAGAGAATCGAGTACTTGACTTAGCACTTCACACCGGTGTACTATAGACGTTTTGCCTTTACTTTTGCCATCATGAAATTGAAAGTGCCAGGTCCGAGTGAGACCTCGACGTAAATATGCTAATACACAGCAAATTCTATGAAATCTACACAAAAATACACTAAAAAATAAATATTAAATATCATGCAAAATAAATTGTTAAACGTATATAAAATTCTCATAAAACATATATATCTACATAAATAAGTGCCACAGTTCATAGGGAAAGTAGTACAAAAATGAGCATTTTTAGGGCTCATCATCCTCCCATGCTTAAGGGTTGGCACATCCTTGTACCACTTGATGCTTGTAATTACCAGTTTTATTTACAACCTTCCAGTAAGCCTTTACTATTTCTTTCCTCTTCTTTGTAACAGCCTTAGCTTTTTCCTTATCTCTAAGCTTTTGCCCCTTTGGTGCTTTGGGAGTGATTGCCTCCTATTTCTATTATCTATAGTGCTTGCTGCACCAAAATAGCTAACTTGGACATGTTCTTTTACTTGGTTGTTCCCTTGTCCAGGTTACCTTACCTTTCTCAATTTTTAAATAGTAACCAGTAAAATTGGTGGTATCCTTCTAGAATACGGGCTCATCCATCTTCCAGTATTCGTGGTGAAGGGATAAATGTTCTCCCGCAGGTACTATAGATTCATATCCAAATGGTATGTTGGACTTCTTAGCAATATTGGCTATGGGTAGATTGGCCACTATTGGATCAAGTTCAGAATTACCCTTAAACTCTATTTCTTCCATCGAAGGGATTTTGTTGCTTGTTGTCTAATTTGCAGGTGGTATAGGATCTAAAAATCCCATCTTCATGAAATATTCCTTCATTTTAGAATAATATTTACCATCAAATCCATACAGGCCCCATAACTAATGAGGTTGGGAAAATGGAATTTTCTTGGGAGGCTTCTTGGCCTTCTTTTTGGCCTCTTTTTCAGATTCCTTGAGTGCCCTCTTAGAAGCCTTTTTCTAGTTCTTTTTGTCTACTTCTATATCTTCCTTAAGCTTTTCAAATTTCTCTTTTTGTGCAACAAATAAATTTTTTGATGCCTCCCATTCCTCATCGAAATTCATGCCGGACTCCTCATCGAAATCCATGCCCGATTCCTCATCGAAATTCATACCTTATTCCTTCAATTGTGCAGTCCTTTGCTCTGGTTTTGGGTCTTCGTTGAGATGCCCTTATAGTATTTCTCTTTGATCTTAGCTTTTTGGGTTGTATTTCAGGGTATGTTGGCATTGTTGTAGTTTCCTATTTTTTCAGCATATATAGGCTGCTGAGTCTCTTCTACCTATCTTGAAGGTATGGGTTCGGGTGACTTATGATTTTTTGTTTGTATAGTAGATTACCGCTCTACTAGAATTGCCTTTTCCTCCTAAGGTTGTTCAGCCCCTACATCTGCTTGAGAATATTCTGATTCAACCCCTGTATTTTGGTTAGGTTTCTAATATATCGAATGGGTAGACTCTTAAGGCTTTTCAGCCTCAAAATTAACTTCTTCACCCTTGTTTGAAATCTTAGGCTCTTAAACCTCCACGTCATCTTTCTTTTCATCTTCTTTTTCTACAAACTTTTCTAAATTTTGAGTTTTTTCAACCTCAAATTTATCTTCCCAAATTATCTATTTTGTAGAGTGAGATGATGAACAGGGTTGTTCCACTTCCATTGTAGCACCCATCCCTTGCTCATTTTCTATGTGAGAGTGTAGGGAAGAAATTTAAATTATAATTGTGAGGGACCTCTTCTAAGATTGAGGGCTCCCCTATTTAGATAAGTTTTGACCAAAAGCCATAGAGTGGTCTCTTGCCTCAGCCTCTTGGCTAGAATTTTTGGCATGTAACTTCCAAATGCCAAATGATACCACCTTCTCTTCAAAATCTATAGAGGTAGTGCACACATCCATCACCCAATTAGTCTGAATCCCTGCATCCACTTTAGCTTACTATTGGGTTTTTGTTGGCTTTCCCTACAGCCATAATTCTGCTATTTTCCCTTGCAGCTACCGAATCGTTTGATACAATTTGTGCATTTTCAGTACAACTACTTTCCTTGACTCTTGAAATAGAGTCTTTTCTTCCTTATATTTGGATTTCCAAGTGGAAGTCTATTCTTTTAATAAATGTAGTTATTTTTGCAAATCCTCTGTTTGGTCCTCCTATTGTAAATATTTTGTCTACACCTCCTCTTGAGGAGTATGCCCCTTGGAAATTTCTACTAAAATTTGGGCCAGATACTCTTCCCTATTTACTTGTTCAATTTTCTCCTCATCATCAAACGATCTAAGAACTACCTTGGACATATTTGTCCTTCTACTTCTGGTTCTGGTGGAAACTGGCATGAAAGGAGGGCTTGGTGGATCCTGCCTTGCCTCATCATCAAATTGGGGGCCAATTGGAGATAAAGCCTATCATGTTTCCTCATAAAATTAGGGAAAAATAGGGGATGAGGATTTTATTCCTTCCTGTGTATTTTCCTCAGGTGGGGAGGCATGCATCGTCTCTGCTTGCTCCATATCCATCGACTATTCATTCTATTCTGGCACTCCACTTCTTTTGCCCCTGGAATTGTATTATTACCCTTACCCTAACTATCATATTTCTATGTGACTCTACATATCGCACCATGGCCAAAATTAGGCCATGGTGAGCCAAGGCAGATGTTGTATCTACCTCGTATCATTTGACCTCATCTCTAAGTGCACACATAAGGTAATGGGGGACATTGATATTGTCCCCATGCAGTATATGGTTTAGAAATAAAAAAAAATTGATTCAGCTTGGAGTACCTACCAGAACAAGTGAAGAACTGTGAGATCTACTCAAAAATTGCCCTTGAGAGCTCGGGGATGTGCTTCTTGGGTAAACCAATGTGCTTTAGGTGCTCTGTCAAACTTTTGAAGAATATTTGTGCACAGAGAGCTATATTATCTTCTTTGTATGTGTGCTCCCCTATTGATGTTGCAAACTTGTTAGCCACCCCTACATCTTGTGAAGAACACAAGCTTATACTAAGAGGGGGGGGTGAACAGTATAAGACCTCTTTTTACTTTTTCCTTTATACTTCAAAACAGTAAAGCAATATACCCAAAGCAATATCAAAGCAATGCACAATATCATCCACAAAGTGACACCAATTTTAACGTGGTTCACCCGGAATGGTTGGGCTACGTCCACAAAACTTTTCTCTAAAAGTTATCTCAAAGTTCTTTGGGAATCCTTCCCAATTACAATGTTTATGAGCCTCGGCCCAAAGGAGATACCTTCCCCCAATCAGAATTTATGAGCCTCTTGCTCAAGGGATATACCTTCCCCCAATAAGAATTTATGAGCCTCTCGCTCAAAGGAGATACCTTCCCCTCTCGCTCTGGAAATGATACCTCAAAAGATCAACCGCCTCTACCTCTTGCCAAAGCACGTGGAACTCCTTTCCACCGAAGACCTCCTATCCTCAATGCTTAGCCTAAGAGACCTCTGCCTTCTATGATCACGTCCATAGCAGCTCAAGCAACCTGTACCAAACATAGTCAATCGGTCTAGTACAAGTCTTCCTCTGTCTGTCAGATCTGTCCAACTCTTGAACAAATCAATCCTCTGCATACAAGCCTTCTCAAAGACTTGCCAACTGTCCTCAGGTTCTTCTCATAGAACCAATGCACCTTTGTCCTCAAGTTCTCTGATAGAACTATCAAACTCAGCTCACAAGTCCTCTGCTAGGACCTGTCCAAATCTGCTCACAAGTCCCCACCGAAACCTGTCCAAAATTGCTCACAAGTCCCCACCGAACTTGTCCAAAACTCGCTCACAAGTCCCCACCGGAACTTGTCCAAAAACTCAACAAGCTCACCAAGAAAAACTTTCTTAGTAGGAAATCACAAAGTGAATTGTTAGAGACCCAATGTGATTTGTCAAACTCATAGAAGCATAAAGAGAATTGTTAGAGACTCAATATGTTCTATACTCAAATCCCAATCTCAAAACTCAACTCAAATCAACTCAACTCAATCTCAATCTCAAATCTGAAAACTCAACTCAATATCTGAAATGGATAGGATAGAATGTTTTCTTTCAAGAACATGAAACCCCAACAATTGCCAACTATGCAAAGAATCACATAACAATGATACTCATGTTCTTTTCACCATCAATTAGGGTTTCAACAACAATGCTCATCAAACAAGGTTTAGTCAACCAACACCATTCAACTCAACATCAACCTTGAAGCATTCAACCAATCATCACAAGAAAAGGAAACAAGTAGAAATCCTTTTCCCTCCAAAGATATTTGAACAAAACAGCCACCAACACAATATCACCAAATGTAAAGAATAACTTGCTCAAATCAACTCAATGGAGTAAGCCCAATATCATGAATCAAGTAAAGCAATAACTTGATCAAACAACCTCTATGGAAGCAACTCAACCATCAAACTCAAAACAGCCAACCAAGGGTTCCACCAACTCAATGCAAGTAGCAAGACTCACAAACATAAACCCTAGTGCACAATGCTTCCACTACCTCAAACCAGAATTATGCATTCACCAAAACTCTCATCAAGGATAACAATGCATAAGAAGTCTTCAACAAACCAGAAAATAGGATTTACACCCAACCAAAGGAAACCTAGTTGAAAACCTTTTCACTCCAACCTTATTTCAGAAAACATACACCAATCATACTCATAAGGAAAATGTGCCCATACCTTTTTGGAGTAGAAGAAAATTGATCCTTAAAGTCGTCACCACACACAACCCTCAAACTTCCAACCAAGTTAGGGTTAGAACCAAGATAAATGAGCATATATAAAAACTTTCCTTAATACACCTTTTAGCTTCTCTTCTTTAAAAACAACCACCAAAGAAGCCAAAAACACAACAACCAAAACTTACACCTTATATCTCCATTTTTAAATTTAGCATAGCAAAAGACTAATCTCAAAAATACAACCAAAGAAATATCCCCTTATTTCTCCTATGTCTTTTAAACAATGCTAAACAATGCCAAAAATCATATCAAGAAAATAATCACACCTTATAATGGCTGCCCTTGAAGAATCCGAAATTCATGACACAAAACACGTTTTAATAAAAACGTGACTAATCCATGCACAGATCCCTCCGCGGGGATCGAAACATAGACCTCCGCCTACGCAAGGCCCAAACGCAGCCTTCATCGCCACTAGCCCACAAGGGGCTTACGAAGTCCAAGACAGGCTTCCTTCCACATAAACGGTCAAGCTTTCCGAAAGCTTTTCAAACCACGAGCTCTCCTCTTTCGCAGCAGTAAACATAACATTCGATCGTAGCCAAACCAATTAATTGCCTTCGATTTTCCAAGAGGGTTTAACCTTAGGAACCTTCTCATATTTATAGTCCATACGTGGACTTTAGAACACGTCGGCTGCAAAGAAAAGTAATTTCGAATTTAATCGAAATTTGCTTTCTAAAGGGTTTAAAAACCCTTAAAGTATTTTTAATAAATTAAAAATAATTTCTCCCTTAATTAATTAAATAATTAATTAATTAAAACCTTGAAGGGTTTTAAATAATAATTAAATAAATAATAAAGAGAACCTCCATTGGTTTTAATAAAAACCATTGCCAATGGAATCTCTTCGGATTCTCTTAAAAATATTCTCTTGGAATCTTCCACCTTTGAAGCCAACACATCCTCTTAACATTAATGTCATTTCCTTTTGACATCAATGACAACTCATAGACAAGAAGCTAGGATCTCAAACCCAAAATTGCCAACAATCTCCCCCTTTGTCATTGATGGCAAACCATGCTTCTCAACAACACAGAAACTCAACATAAACAGCTCCCCCTGTCTTGAGGCTCTCCCCCTTACTCATATCTCTCCCCCTTTGTCATCAATGGCAAAGGGTCACCTTTGGGGCTTGGGACTAAGAATGAGCCTCTTAGCTTAGTCCCTCCCCCACCTCCTGTTGAGGTGTTTAATTCTGGGGTGGGAGTAAAACTCCCAACAGGCACTGATCATCATCAGTGTCTATAGCTGCCTTACCATGTCTTCTCTTGTTCTCCTTGTCCATATTCCTGTTCCTGTTCCTGTCACTGTTCCTGTTCCTGTTATCATTCCCGTTCTTATCCATGCCTTGATCCTTGGACCTGTTCATACCACTGTTCCTGTTCCTGTACCTTGGAAGTTCAGCTCTACACTGTCTAGCTGTGTGACCTTCATTGTTGCACTTATAACAAGTAACAATGTTATTTCTTTTAGGCATACCTGTTCTTTGAATCCACCTGTTCTGACTAACCCTGTTCCTGTTATTAGCCTTGCAAAAAATTGCCTTATGCCCAAACTGTTTACAAGAGTAGCAATACCCTTGAAAGAAATTACCACCTCTGAAACTGTCATTTACCTTCCTTACTTGAGTCATGCAATGTGAAGCCATGTGACCAAACCCGTGACAAGCAAAACATCTGCCATTAAACTTTTCCTGTAAATGACCTTCTAGGTCCTGTAAACTTTCTCCCTTTTTCTGTTTCCTATTTTCTGTTTCTGTGCATCTATCACTCAAGGACTCTTTCTCTGAAATACTCTCCTCATCGGAACTCTCTTCTTTTTGGAATCTCTTACTAGATTCCCCAACCTGTTCCTTGTGTTTCTTACCAAAACCAAGACCTGTTTTATCTGTTGCCCTTCTTTGATCTTTGATGATGGACTTTACCTTTTTGGAGCTATCTTGAAACCTGTAAAGCTTATCCTTGTACTCTTTAGTTTCCTCTTTCAAAGAAGCCATTTTTTGTTCTAACTCATTATACTCAAGAACCTTAGACTCTAACTCATCCTTGAGTTCTTGTGTCTTAGCTATAGAGAAGTCAAGACTTTCTATAAGATCATCTCTCTCCATACAACATTCATCTAACTTATCCTTGAGTCTAGCATTCTTCTTTCTTTCCTTTTCCAAAACACTAAGAGCACTAATAAGTTCACTTTCAAGATCCTTTATTTGTTTGCTTTTTGAATCATCAAAGCCTTTTTCAGATTTCTTATCACTAGAGGTGCTACCCTTTTCAAAGACCATACATGCATCTTCCTTATAGTTTTCTGAAGCATCCTCATACATACTAGAAACCAAATCATTATTTGTGCAATCATCCTCAAGGTGACCAAAATTTCCACATCTAAGACATTTCATGATAATGAATCTATGTTTCGGTTCTTCCTCTTTTTCTGATATGAACAACATCTCATTTTCATTATCACTTGAAGAACTTTCACTATCACTACTAGAACACTTACTTGCTTTGTCTAGGTAGAAACTCTTCTTGTGCTTGTGAGAATACCTCTTTCCTTGATTGTTGTGCTCATATTTGTTTTTCCTGTGATGCTTGTGCTTTTCAGAATCCTTGCTCTTAGAATCCTGTTTATCTTCATCACTTTCATTCTTGGGAACAATACAATCAGTAGCATAATGACCAAACTTTCCACAATTGAAACATCTTATATTTTTCATACTTTTGTGCTTTCTAGAGAACTTGCCTTTCTTGTTGTAATATGCCTCTTCATCACTAGAAGACTCATCACTATCTTGAATCTGTTTACCCTTGGATTCCTTGGTAGCCTTGAAAGTCGCCTCTTTCTTGACATCAACCTTCACTTGAGTTCTCAACTCAAATGTTGCAAGTATACTATGGAGCTCATCCTTTTTCAACTTATCCAAATCTTTAGCTTCCTCAATAGCAAAAATATTTTCACTAAATCTATTAGGAAGAGATCTTAAAATCTTATCACAAACATCATTTTCAGCAAGCTCAAGACCTAAGTCTTTCATGGAGTTAACAACCTCATCCATACGAAGCATGTAGTCACTAATATTTTCATCATCATTCATCTTGAGTTGTTCAAACATACCTTTGAAGTGTCTCAACTTGGCCTTTCTGACATTTGTATCACCTGTGTGAACCACCTTCAACTGATTCCACATTTCACTAGCTGTCTTGCAGTGAATCACTTTGGTGAGATCTGCTTTCTGTAAGCCTTTCAGGATTGCATTCATTGCTTTTGAATTGTTGTGATGTAGGAGCCTTTCTTCTTTAGTATTAGGACCATGTTCAAGAATAGTGTACTCATCTTCAATCACTTCCCATACCTCATTACCAAGTGCCATTAGATGAACCTTCATCCTTGCACTCCAAAGACCAAAATCTGACCCATCAAGAATAGGTGTTGCATTGCCACTTGAATAATCCATTGTGTTCTTTACTAGCTTTTCCTTCAAGCTGTTAAACTTTTCGAAGGCACCTGCTCTGATACCAATTGAAGAACACAAGCTTATACTGAGAGGGGGGTGAACAAGTATAAGACCTCTTTTTACTTTTTCCTTTATACTTCAAAATAGTAAAGCAATATACCCAAAGCAATATCAAAGCAATGCACAATATCATCCACAAAGTGACACCAATTTTAACGTGGTTCACCCGGAATGGCCGAGCTACGTCCACAAAACTTTTCTCTAAAAGTTATCTCAAAGTTCTTTGGGAATCCTTCCCAATTACAATGTTTATGAGCCTCGGCCCAAAGGAGATACCTTCCCCCAATCAGAATTTATGAGCCTCTACTCAAAGGAGATACCTTCCCCCAATCAGAATTTATGAGCCTCTGCTCAAAGGAGATACCTTCCCCTCTCCTCTGGAAATGATCCCTCAGAAGATCAACCGCCTCTACCTCTTGCCAAGCACGTGGAACTCCTTTCCACCGAAGACCTCCTGTCCTCAATGCTTAGCCTAAGAGACCTCTACCTTCTATGATCACGTCCACAGTAGCTCAGTAACCTGTACCAAACATAATCAATCGGTCTAGTACAAGTCTTCCTCTGTCTGTCAGATCTGTCCAACTCTTGAACAAATCAATCCTCTACATACAAGCCTTCTCAAAGACTTGCCAACTGTCCTCGGGTTCTTCTCATAGAACCAATGCACCTCTGTCCTCAAGTTCTCTGATAGAACTATCAAACTCAGCTCACAAGTCCTCTGCTAGGACTTGTCCAAATCTGCTCACAAGTCCCCATCGAAACCTCGTCCAAAACTGCTCACAAGTCCCCACCGGAACCTGTCCAAAACTGCTCACAAGTCCCCACCGGAACCTATCCAAAAACTCAAGCAAGCTCACCAAGAAAAACTTTCTTAGTAGGAAATCACAAAGTGAATTGTTAGAGACCCAATGTGATTTGTCAAACTCATAGAAGCATAAAGAGAATTGTTAGAGACTCAATATGTTCTATACTCAAATCCCAATCTCAAAACTCAACTCAAATCAACTCAGCTCAATCTCAATCTCAAATCTGAAAACTCAACTCAATATCTGAAATGGATAGGATAGAATGTTTTCTTTCAAGAACATGAAACCCCAACAATTGCCAACTATGCAAAGAATCACATAACAATGATACTCATGTTCTTTTCATCATCAATTAGGGTTTCAACAACAATGCTCATCAAACAAGGTTTAGTCAACCAACACCATTCAACTCAACATCAACCTTGAAGCATTCAACCAATCATCACAAGAAAAGGAAACAAGTAGAAATCCTTTTCCCTCCAAAGATATTTGAACAAAACAACCACCAACACAATATCACCAAATGCAAAGAATAACTTGCTCAAATCAACTCAATGGAGTAAGCCCAATATCATGAATCAAGTAAAGCAATAACTTGATCAAACAACCTCTATGGAAGCAACTCAACCATCAAACTCAAAACAGCCAACCAAGGGTTCCACCAACTCAATGCAAGTAGCAAGACTCACAAACATAAACCCTAGTGCACAATGCTTCCACTACCTCAAACCAGAATTATGCATTCACCAAAACTCTCATCAAGGATAACAATGCATAAGAAGTCTTCAACAAACCAGAAAATAGGATTTACACCCAACCAAAGGAAACCTAGTTGAAAACCTTTTCACTCCAACCTTATTTCAGAAAACATACACCAATCATACTCATAAGGAAAATGTGCCCATACCTTTTTGGAGTAGAAGAAAATTGATCCTTAAAGCTGTCACCACACACAACCCTCAAACTTCCAACCAAGTTAGGGTTAGAACCAAGATAAATGAGCATATATAAAAACTTTCCTTAATACACCTTTTAGCTTCTCTTCTTTAAAAACAACCACCAAAGAAGCCAAAAACACAACAACCAAAACTTACACCTTATATCTCCATTTTTAAATTTAGCATAGCAAAAGACTAATCTCAAAAATACAACCAAAGAAATATCCCCTTATTTCTCCTATGTCTTTTAAACAATGCTAAACAATGCCAAAAATCATATCAAGAAAATAATCACACCTTATAATGGCTGCCCTTGAAGAATCCGAAATTTGTAGCACAAAACACGTTTTAATAAAAACGTGACTAATCCATGCACAACTCCCTCCATGGGGATCGAAATGCAGACCTCCGCCTACGCAAGGCCCAAACGCAGCCTTCATTGCCACTAGCCCACAAGGGGCTTACGAAGTCCAAGACGGACTTCCTTCCACATAAACGGTCAAGCTTTTCGAAAGCTTTTCAAACCACGAGCTCTCCTCTTTCGCAGCGTAAACAGAACATTCGATCGCAGCCAAACCAATTAATTGCCTTCGATTTTCCAAGAGGGTTTAACCTTAGGAACCTTCTCATATTTATAGTCCATACGTGGACTTTAGAACACGTCAGCTGCAAAGAAAAGTAATTTCAAATTTAATCGAAATTTGCTTTCTAAAGGGTTTAAAAACCCTTAAAGTATTTTTATAATTAAAAATAATTTCTCCCTTAATTAATTAATAATTAATTAATTAAAACCTTGAAGGGTTTTAAATAATAATTAAATAAATAATAAAGAGAACCTCCATTGGTTTTAATAAAAACCATTGCCAATGGAATCTCTTCGGATTCTCTTAAAAATATTCTCTTGGAATCTTCCACCTTTGAAGCCAACACATCCTCTTAACATTAATGTCATTTCCTTTTGACATCAATGACAACTCATAGACAAGAAGCTAGGATCTCAAACCCAAAATTGCCAACATCTTGGCCCTGACTAACCAATCGACAATACTCCATCCAACCTACAACATCAAATTGTGCTTGGACATTCGTAGAAATACCTGAGCAGTCGATAGGTTCACTTTTCTTTAAATCATGGTTCTTAGATTTTCCCCCATAGCTTTGAGCGCAAATTTCCCTTCGACTCAAGATTCACTCTGCAATTATTTCACACTCTAGTTCTTTTGGGTTACGACACTCTGTAATTTCCCTCCTTACATGGTAATTGTTTGGTAAGTAGTTTCTAAAACTAGTTGCTTCCTTGGATGCAGGTGGTTAACTACCATAATCAGTAGTAATTACGTTTATCCATGTAAAATTTCCTTAGAACGTGTGTCGGATCTTGCGTAGGTGATAACCATGAGTATTTTACCAATCAGAGTTATGACACGTGGAAAAGTGCCAAGTGGAACAATACAGGTGGCTAGGACTACAATGGGGGTTGTGTCGACACTTTTCCATAGACACACATGCATATGAAAATAATATATACATAAAACAAAAAATTTAATCATGTACCTAAATTTTTTCGTGGGTGTACCATGCGTAGATATCCATGGTGCATTATTATTGGTTGGTAGATGATGATTAGGCAAACCATAACGAAAAATGATGGTCATATTTCCCATGTGGAAAATTCCTCTCCATGTGACTGGTTCTTGATAACTGCAATATGATACATTCGAGACATCCTACAAGGTTTCAAAACAAAGGTTAGAAAAAACATATCTTCATGGGATGACAAACATCCCCTCCTCAAAAGTTATTTGCTGATAACTTTTAATTTCATCCATAACAAATTTGACTTTGCGCGTGAGTGGGGTGTTGACGTGGCTTAGGCCACTTCCCAATGCTAAAGTTTATTTTTATGAGGCACAAATGCCCATGAAAATAGAAAGTAGGCACCTTTTTTTGTGTGGAAATCAGGCACCTTCTTTTGAATCAAGGTACGCAAGTGCCTAAAATAGAAAGTAAGCGCCTTAGCAATCGAGCACCATGCTTAACATGGAAAGCAGACACCTTTTGCTAGCAATCGGGCACCGTACTTAAAGCAAACTTTATACAAAACTCAAACTTTATATACAACTTTTTTTTAATATTTTTAGGAGATTAGGTGTCACTTTCCAAAAAATGGGAGTCGAATGCCATATCCTTGGAAAAACCAAGAATCAAGCATCGGTCTACTAGAAAATGGGATGCAAGTACCATCTCCTTGACATACTAGGAATCAGGTGCACCTTGTACCATACAAATGGGAATCAGGCACCACCTTCCTCAAAATATAGGAATCAGGCACCTTCTTTCATAAAACAAGAATCAAGTGCCATTTTCTCTAAAAATCAAGAATCAAGTACCTTCTTCATAAAAAAATGGAAAATAGATGCTTCTTCCTTATTTCAATGTCTGCTTGATATGCCCACTTATATACGCTTAAGGTTGATCAAGCCTTTAGCACTCTAGTTGAAGAATAGGGACAAAATCAACATCCGCTACCTGAACTAGCAGTTGGGTGTTTTATTGTCCATAAAGACCAATCCAAACACTCATGTACAGATTCAGGTATAGTATTCCCCTTTCTAAGTGGGGATAAACTACTCCTACTACAAACAATTCTTCTAGAAATTTGGGAAGGCACAAGTTCATGGATCCTATGCTTGTTAGGCCTAGGTTTCCTAAGCTACCTAACAACTACACTCAGGGCATCATTCCTGCAAAATAGAAATACAACTAAAAAAAGAATAATTTGAAAGAATAATTATTTTTGGGACTATGTGGACTACGTCCACATATTACTGACTCAATTTGAAATTAGAATCAATTGGGGTCTCCCCCATGCCTAATCTGGACTTCATCATGTATGTTTCAGACACATGATATGGATGCAGGTGGTGACCATTGACTATTAATGTAATGTTGCTATCATCAATTATTATGATCCTAACAACTCCATTGTTGATGACTTCAATCACTTCATATGGCCCCATCCAATGTTGCATGAGCTTACATTTCCTTTCTTGGAACCGAGAGTCATATAGTAATGCCCATTCTCCCACTTTGAGCTACTTTGGCCTGGTGTGGTGGTCATGCCACTTGGCCCTTTATTTTTGGATGACCTCTATTCTTTGCAGAGCAACAAGGAGGTATTCATCCAACTAGTTAAGCTTATGAATTCATTCTTTCTATGCATCATCCAGGTTTATATTCAACTCTACTATAGTTCTAAGTGTTTTCACTTCAAACTCTATAGGCATCATAGCATTCTTCCCATATACTAGTTGGAATGGTGTGAAACCAGTAGTAGTCTTCCAGGTGGTCCTGTAGGTCCACACTACTTTTGGTAATCTAGTGGTCCAGTCCTTCCTATGTTGTTGTACTATCTTTGTCAAGATATTTTCCAACTCTTGGTTGGTTACCTCAACTTGCCCATTCGCCTGTGGGTGGTAGGGAGTGGTTTTGTTATGCCTGATTTTATATTGCTGCATGAGTTCCTGAATCATATTTGAAGTAAATTGAGGTCCTTGATCAGTTGTGATCTCCCTTGGAACCCCAAACCTTGTGAAAATAGATGAATACAAGAAGTCTACTACAGTCTTCTCTTTTGAATCATGCAAAGCCTGCACTTCAACCCACTTGGTCACATAGTCAATACAAACTAAGATATACCTCTTACCTGTTGACTATGGATTAATGGGTCCTACGAAGTCCATCCCCCATTTATCAAATGGCTCAATGTGAACATGTGGTTGGAGTGGCATTTCATCTCTGAGAGTAGGTCTACCCATCCTCTAACATTGATCACACTGGCTCACATGCTTGGCTGCATCTTTGAATAGTGTAGGCCAGTAATAACCAACCTGCAACACTTTGTATGCAGTCATTTTTCCTACAAAATGGCCACCACAAGGTTCATCATGGCAAGCCTTCAATATTTCTATTATCTCATTCTCAACAACACACCTTCTCATGATCTGATCAGGCCCTATTTTAAATAGGCACCCATCAATCCATGAGAAGTCTACACTTTTCTCAATTAAAGTTTATTTTTCATGTGGTGAAAGTGTAGGGGATACTTTACCAATGGCTAAATAATTAGCCATATCTACGTACCATGGTATCTATTCATTCAGAGCAAACAAATGCTCATCTAGAAATTTGTCATCTGTAGTTGCATGATCTGGAGGTGTCAACCTGGACAAGAAATCAACTACCACATTATCTTTACCTGGCTTGTCTACTATTGTCACATCAAACTCCTACAAAAGCAACAACCATCTAATAATTCTACCACTAATCCCAGGTTTGTTTGTCAGGTATCTGATAGCTGAGTGATCAGTATGTACAAAAACCTGATATCCTATGATATAATGATGAAATTTGTTAAGAGCATGTATAACTACAAGAAATTCCTTTTCTATGATAGTATAATTGAATTCAACACCTGTGAGGTGTTTAATGACATAATAGATGGCATAGAAATCATCACCATCCTTCTATCCTAGCACTGACCCTATTGCATTGTTAGATGCATCAACATATATGTGAAAAGGTATGGTCCAATTTGGACCTCTCAATACTGGGGCAGTAATCAGTTTTTCCTTTAAGGTGTTAAATGCTTGTTCATGTTCCTCTATCCAGACAAACTCTATGTCCTTTGATAACAATGTGCTCAGGGGTTTAGCAATTTTGCTAAAATCTACTATAAACCTCCTATAGTAACCAGTTGATCCCAGGAAACTATGGATATCCTTCTGTGTTTTGGGAGTAGGCAGGTTTTGGATAACTTCTATCTTCTTCCTATCTACTTTGATCCCATCTATAGAAATGTGATGTCCTAAAACTATCCCTTCCTGCATTAGCATATAACATTTCTCATTGCTTAGGGACAGGTTAGTTTCCTCACACCGCTTAAGTGTTTTCTCCAAATTTTCTATGGTTATTTCAAAAGTTTCACCATATACAGTGAAATCATCCATGTATACCTCCACAGTTTCTCCAATCATGTCAGAGAAGATGCTCAAAACTACCCTCTAAAATGTGGTAGGTGCATTGCATAGACCAAAAGGTAAAACTTGGTAAGCAAAAGTCCCCCAAGGGCAAGTAAATGTGGTTTTATCTTGATCTTCTTCCCCTATTTGAATCTGATTATATCCACTGAACCCATCCAGGAAAGAAAAATACTTCTTACCTGATAAGGTGTCAAGGACCTGATCTATGAAGGGTAAAGGGAAGTGGTCTTTCTTAGTTGCTTTGTTCAGCAACCTATAATCCACACAAATTTGCCACTTGCCATTTTTCTTGGGCACCACCACCAAAGGTGATACCCATTCACTATCTGAAATGGGGTAAATGAACCCAACTATGAGGAGTTTCTGCAATTCAGTCTTGATAATTTCCTTCATTGTTGGATTCATTCTTCTCTGTGGTTGTCTTACTGGTTTAACTTGGTCTTCCAGATATATCCTATGAGTACAGGTTTTAGGAGCTATTCCTCTCATGTTCGAATACTCCCAAGCAAAGGCATCTTGATGTTTTACCAATGTTTCTTTTAGTTTGATTTGTTGTTCAACTTTCAACTTGTCATCTATGTTCAACACTCTACCAGGTGCAACCTCTATTTGCTGAATATGGTGGTCTTTTCCTCCCACTAATGGCAACTCAGGAGGAGGACAAGAGGGTTCTCCTTGGAAAAAGTTTGATATTACCCTATCCTCATCACTCTCATCTTCCAATTCATCAAGTGTCATGACAGATTGGATCATTGATAGACCACCAATGTTTTGATTTTTATTTTTAGGTTCTCCCAACAATTTTGTAGATTGTGCAGGTGGATGGATGATCAATTTTTTTATGTTCTGACCATCAAAAATGGTCATTTGGCCATCTCTACAGCTTATGTAAGCATCAACTATTTCCAGCCAAGGTCTACCTAAGATTAATGGATATCCACCCAACCCAAACTTGGATTGTAACACTAAGAAATCTGTTGGATACTCCCATGCATCCATTGTAATAGTGATATCCTCCAGTATTCCCTCTAGGAGCACTGTAGACCTATCTGCCAACTGTAAAATAGTCTTGGTTGGCTTCAGGTTAGATAGTTTAAGCTTTTGCATGGTTTCTTTGGGCATGACATTAATGGCAGCCCCCAAATCTACTAATGTATTGGGTAAAACACAGCCCTCTATTTGTACAGTTAGGATAGGGCTTCCTGGATCTGAGTATTTTTGGCTGTAGGTGTTCCCTAACATAAGATCAGCTAACTGACCCACCAAACTGATTGAATTTGTAGGTTTTCTTCCTGGTTTCTTCAGGCACAATTCTCTTATGGCCTTGCCATAGATAGGAATATCTCTGATGGCCTGAAAGAGAGGGATTGTGATTGTCAAGTTCTTTAGACTAGAGAGAATATCAAATTTTGATTGTACTGGATTTTTGGGTTCCTGCAACCTTTGTGGAAAAGGTGGAACCTCTTCTCTGTTATTTACAGGTGTTGATTCTTCTTCTACTTCTACTATAAGAGGTGATTCCTCTTTTCCTAATTCTATGTTTTCCTCCTCTTCTACTAGAGGAGTGACTTCTACACCTACTTGTTTCCCTGACCTTAATTCTATTGGACTACAATCTACTTTAATATTGTACATGGGGTACATCTCATTCTCCATTTGATAAGTTGGTTGTTGTTTGTTATTTGGATTGGTTGTAGGTTGTGCTGGTAGTTGAGCAGGCCTAAAAGTAGGAGGAGCTGGTAGGGTTGGCTGTAGTGGAACTGGAGCAGCCTATTGTGGGTTTTGATTCCAAGCATTCTGGTTCCTCCACTACTACCCAAGCTACTGGTATTGCATCCATGGATAGGGGTTGTAAGGATTTTCTCCTTGGGGATACTGATTCCAAGGTTGTTGTCCCCACCAGCCCATGTTGGGTGGTTGAGCTTGACCTTGGTTCTGAAAATTGTTGCCCCCATAAGATGGCATTCCTGCTGGCATGTTGTTTCCCATAGGAGACTACTTCCAATTTCTCCTATTACCCATGAAGTATGCTTCTGCTACCTCAGGTTCCTCTCTAGGTTTTGATAACTATGGACACAACTTTATTTTGTGATCCTTTGAACATACAACACACACTCAAACTTTGTTTTTAGGACATTCATTTCTAGGGTGTTTTCCCCTGCATTTGGGACAAAAGTAGGCCAATGTTGCCTCATTCTCCTGCTTCTTTTTTGAAGTAGAAGGGTGTCCATTTGAAGAGCCAGAGATGATAACATCTCGCTCTTGAGGTCTTCAAGCATATTGCCTATTTCTATTTTAGTGATAGTGGTTGATTGTTTGATATTTCTAGGGGTCAACTTACCTTTCCTTCTTGAAAATTTTTGACACAAACATCGAATATCATCCATCTGATGTTGATAAATATCCCCTCCAAAAATCATGTTTAAGGCTTCCAGAGATTCATTTGTAAGTCCCTTTAAGAAAATGCTTCTTAAGGACCTATCTCCTAGTTTCGAATGGGGTGATCTTTGCAAATTAAAGTTGAACCTATCCCAATATTCCTCCATAGATTCCCCTTCCTTTTGTGTCATGTCTAGGACTTCTTCCCTTGCATCACGTGCTCTACCAAAATCTTGGTACTGATCTAGGAAAAGTTTCTTCAATTCTTCCCAGGTAGTTATCTGTTTATCCCCCAAACTGATGAACCAACGTAAAGCTGAATCATCAAGAGTGGAAGGGAATAATTTTAGTTTTTGAGCATCAATCGTATAATCCATAGATCTGCATAGGACATAAAATTTAAATAGAAATAGATCTGGATCTTCTATTGGTAGTCCTCTAAATATTGGAAGGTGGGTAGGGGAGATATATTTCATCTTGTGGTCTCCTCCTGCCTCTCCTATGGGAAAATTAAAACTAGTGGATGCTTCCTCTGCATCAACCATCTTGTCTGTGAACAGGGTATCTACACCAGCTACATTCAAAGCAACTTTCAAGGCTTCTAGTTCATTTCTCTTATCCTGCAGAAGGATTACTAAATATGTGTTTGATATAGTTCCTTCTCTAACTACTTGCCAACATTGAAAGTTCAATAAGTCTTCCTCAGACTGAACTCTACTTATCTTTGATCCTTCTCTAAGATGTTGTTGATTTGTTTCAGAAGGATCTTATGCAAATAATGGATGTTCAAGCCAATGCATAGGTGGAGATTGTGGAGAAGAGGTTTCAATCTCAGGATCAGGTATAGCTGAAGCAGAAGACTTTTGAGAAACATCTTTATTTTTAACAAAATGATCATTCGATCCTCTATTCTTAGGTGGACTCATACAAAGCTTTAGAAATGGAGGTTCTATAGGTAGCAACCTAAACTACAACTAACATGCTTCCTTCAGAACAAGAAATTACAATAGGCTACTCCTCGAAAATGATGCCAAAATGTTGGGCAAAAATATTGGTTAGTTTTCTACGTTCAGATTCATTGCCTCATTTAATTTGTCAACCCGGGGTAGCTCGTAGACTTGTGAGCAACCTTGCACAATATATGCTTGTAATTCCCTCCAATGAGATGAGTCCCTCAGATTTATGGTTTGGGGGTGTTGGTGTTTCGTTGGAGTTTTGATTTAGTTTCCAAACCACTAATCTATCCTACACTATCAAAGACATGACTAAATTATATTCAAAAACTGAAACTGCACATTTGCTAGAAATTACAGAAAATAGAGGAAATAATAAAAATTAAAATTAAGCTATAGGAAATAAAATAGAATTGAAAAAGATAGAAAAATAGGGGAAAGGTAAGGGAAGAACATTGTTGAGAGTGGGCCCATGCTTCCAGCAAGTTCTGCCCGCATTAATCATTCACCGGATGCAAGTTGATTTAATCAGAAATGACTCAGAAATATTTTATTGAAATTGCAGTAGGATAAGTACAAGAGAAATTTGGGATCACATTTTTAGGGGTGGCCTGCATATTTATAAGATATATGGCCATCCCTATTACATATTGGAAATAAATCAAATGTTTGATTCTATTTTACAATAATATGCATGAATAAAGGGAATCGAGTAAAATATCAAGCTTTTAGACTATTTCAATGTATTCTATTTTATCAGAATACGTCTGATATTTGCTTTACTCGATTTACATAGATATTTTACATAACAACTAAAAAATAGATAGCTAATCATCTTTGACATTGTCCCTGGTCTGGATTCAATGTTGAGACTCCATCCACATCCTTTGCTGAAATCATGTTCTATTTACCAACAACAGAGTCATGCTAGAATTCGACTTCAATGGGAATCAGGCACCTTATCTATAGAAGTCGGGAAGTAGGCACCAAGATGGGAGTTACGCGTCTAATGGGAATTAGGTGCCCACCAGTCAAGCACCAAATGGGAATCGGGCGCTTCAAAGGGAATCGAGTGCCTGACTTAGCGCTTCACACCGATGTACTATAGATGTTTTGCCATCATGAAATTGAAAGTGCCAGGTTCGAGTGGGACCTCGATGTAAACATGCTAAAACACAACAAATTCTATGAAATCTACACAAAAATACACTCAAAAACAAATATTAAATATCATGCAAAATAAACTATTAAACATATATAAAATTCTCATAAAACATATATATCTACAGAAATAAGTGTCGCAGTTCATAGGGAAAGTAGTACAAAAAATGAGCATTTTCAAGGCTCATCAAGTGTTACTTCAATCCACTTGCATCCATTATTAACCATCATCATTGTCCATTTGCTCTACATCACTCCCTCCATCCTCCTTTACTCAATATTCCTCTCTCTCCCTCTTCTTCTTCCTAGTCAACAATCCTGCTTTGCTTATCCTCCATCATCAACACCCTCCACAACCTCTTGTTAACCTTCAAAAACCACTCCATCCACCTCTTATCACTTGTCATCTACGCACTCGCACATCCACAATCAAACCCTTTCATCACATCGTTTGAGGGAATGACATTACTTGTCAATGCTATCAAAAACCTTATCAATATAACACTCACTTTTGAAATATGTGTATATCCATGCACCTTTCCTATGACTATCATTACACCTCCTCTATTAGGGGTTGCAGAAGCATAATATTTATTCTACACTCAAAAACTCTAATCCAATCTAATTTAGTATACCCTACACCAATATCTATATAGTTACCCATACCTATATTGCATCGAGGTGGCAACATAAGACCACTTACAATTGATTCATAATATCCTAAAGTAACCAACCATTTGGTTGGTCAGTATGCTAAATCAAATAAGATCATCAATCCATCAATGGCAAGGTTCAAAGATATATGTCCCTTCCATAACTAGGGCATATCACATTGATCATGATTTGAAATAATCTAATGTCTCCTCCTCAAGTGTCACTTCAGCTCCCTTGCATTCGTTATCAACCACCACCATCGTCCATTCGCTCATCCATCCCACTAGTCCTCTTTCTTCCTCACCTATTCAACCTTCTCATCTTCTTTTTTAATAGGTTTCATTCTAAATTTTCTCTTTCACTTCATTTCTCTCTTCCTATTTTGCTCGACTCTATAACTGATGGGAGTTTATCCTCTTTCAAAACCATCCCCTAGGCTAGGGGGAGTTGACACTCCTTCCAACCAATTTTGTGTCTAGGGGGATTTGTCCCTCCCCCCTCAAATTTTATCATGTCACATCTCTCCACCTCATTCACCCTTTACATTTATGCATAAGGCTCATAGCATGTTAATTTGATATTCTTTTGGATCCATGAATATGCATTTCCTCATCTTGATTAGCTCAATTAATCAATGAAAAATACATGGTTGTACATATTATGCCCATTTTTACACCTCATGCTTTATTCATTTCATGTCCGTTTGTTCATCGTATATTGTGGTGTAGCACATCATATCACCTTGTTTACCGTCTTTGTTGTATTTTGTATTGTTACATCCATTAGTCATCATAACCATTAGGATGTCTTGTTCATTTGTCGTCTTGGGTTGCTTGGAAGTAGAGTTTGTTTTGGTCATTTAACTATACCTATTATTCCACTCAACCTTTATCAAATGTAATCATGTTCTAAGGATATTTTAGCCTCCTCTTACTAACTAGATATCTCTCTTGGACCACACACATCACATATTAATTAAATATTGAGTCTAGGGAATACAATGCCATCAGTAGTCTTACCACAAAGTGAATGGTTTCCCCTGCTCATCCTATCATTCACATAATTCGAACCTAAGGATCCAAACTACATGTTTCACAAAAAAAGAACAAAAAAATCCATCATATTGGTTCCTCAAGCATTTTAGATGCCTTCATTGAGGCTATAGATGCCCAACTAGCAGTGGAGCTATATCAAAGGATTATGGGGATAACCTTCATCGGGGCTATAGATATCTGATTGGCAATGGATTATACCCTCTATGTGGTGACATGTTTGTCACATTAGCAACTTTTTTTGTATAAACCTTTAAATGCTTGCAGATGAGCTAGCTTATATTGGCTTGTACTACTAGTGGTTAGTCCAACCTTTCTCAAATTTTGAAAATGAATATCACTACACATGCATTAGTTCATGAATGGCTTAACCTTTTCTAGGATGGTCTAGGTCTATAAAGGATATTTATTGTCTAGTTGATGAGCTTGATTGGTCTTATGAGGGTGTTTGAATTTCTCAAAAAACTTCTAACCTCTAACAATCCTACGGTATTGGGGCAACAAACATCTTGATGCATCACCATTCATTATACCTATGTCATAGTATTCCTATTTCTATCACAAGTTATTTCTCATTATCTATTAAGTTAACATGTTATTGTCCATATCCTATGCTTTATCTCCATTGTGATTTTCGTGTCTCATGTTGTCTTCATGTGTCATCGTGACTACTAATTTGTCATTGATTAATTAAACTAATTTTGATTATGATAGGTCTATACAAATATCCAAAAATGTAATCAAACAAACACATATGATTCTAACCCATGTAAATAAGTAGACACGTCACCATCCATCACATCTACATATCACATCCATCTCATCTAACATGTCATATCTATCCAACCACATGCCTCCATCAAGCACCAAAATCTAAATACCCTAAACACATGCATAACACCATCCATACATCACATCATATCATATCAACTATCCACTCATCATCATATCCCTCTCATGAATAAATAAATATAGTCCATCACATATCTATATACATACAACATACTCATATTATCTACAAAAAAAACAAAAAAAAAATGATATCAAAATCATGGTCAATCTGACACACCAAATGAAGACCCCATGTTGCTACCTACCTATGGTCTCTTCAATCTCCTCCTATCCACCATCTCTATAAGCACTAAACATTGACACACTTTTCATTAATTTTCATCAAGTTGTCCTCATACATCACTCCTCTAACTAACCCAACCACATTTGCCTTTCCAACACCTAAAATTGAGCTTTTATTGCTTCAAAAAGTAAGGTCATCTTTGAGCCAAATTTTCCCCTATAATCTTGTCCAAATTTTCCAAAACCACCACCATAGGATCGGGCTCAAAAAGAGTTTTTTGATAAATATAGATTTGCCTATATTCTGACATCATTTTGTCCTCCACAATGTTGAAAAAGTACACATGGGTCTCAATCACCAGACCCTTGATGACTTGTAGTCAAGACCATCAGACCCCTAACGGTTTACAGTTAAGGTCATCAACATCCTATAGTTAAAAAAGGTAAAAACTATATATTTTCTCCCATCACTCTGTCAATTTTATCAAGCATCTCATCACTATCGTTTATTTCTTCCTCCATCAATTCACTGCTTGAGGGGGTAGACATTACCCATAACATGTTATCCCAAATAAGTCCAATACCCAATGATCCAATCTTGGAATTGTATTTGTCCAAGAACCTTTGTTGGAAGCTATCATTAACCCCACCTCTACTAGGAAAAAAAGCAAAACTTCTCTTTTCAACTCAAACTCCAACCTAATCAACTCAATACACCCCATGCTAGTGATCACATGGTTACTCACACATCACGCTTTGACATGTCAATCAAAGTGTCATGAGGATACCTACAAATTGGCTTATTTGCCTACCATATAAAATGATCTCATTAATTTGCTAACGATAAAAACTTTCAAGGGTATTTTATCCATTCCATGATTAGGGCATTCTACATTTTCCCTAATTTGAGGAAATTCTACATCTCCCTCCTCAAGTTTTCATTGTGGCACACCAAAAGCCATGGTCATCCATGAACAATCATCATCCTCCATCACCAATCCAACCAATCGATGCCATTTATTTTTGCACCACATTGTGTTCACACATAACGTGGTACAAAAAGAGGTAAATGTAGACACCTAAAAAGTATCAATTTTATGTTGCCCTAAAACTATTTTAATTACATTTTCTAATTTTCCAATTAATTCCTAAATAATCCCAAAATCCCATTTTTACACCATAAAACCTTACAAAAATTTAAAATAATTATCCCTAGTCTCCTTTCGCCCACTTAGCACTCTCCTACACTAAGTCCTAGTCACCATGTGACTTTCCATTCCCCTCTATCGTAGGTGCACATTTCACCCTCACCTAACTTGCCACATATCCCTTGATCACTCTAACACCTCACTTGCCACATCTCCCTTGATCACTTCAACATCTCATCCTAATCACACCCACCCTCACTTGCCACATCTCCAACATTGTAAACTCCATCCCACCTACCCAAGTCACTTGGCTACCACACCATACCAAGTCATCTTCATCTCACCAACCCTCTCTACCTTCCAATAAGTCTATAAAAACACCCTTCACTTAATTAAAAAATGAGATAAATCTAAACCATACCAAAAATATATCAAAATATCAATTAAACATATCTATGCATACTCATTCCCTATTGTTGTCACCTCTTTTTTACATACGAAATCAACTATGGCAAACATCGATAGCTTCCACATGCATTCACTTTATTTTTGAGACTACTCATGATTGAATAATCAGATCAACTCCAAACTACTACCAAAAATTATTCACACCCTATCAGGCACCTCTAGTAAGTTTCACTTAGATCTGAGCAATAGAGGTCCTAGTCATTAGCCCCTTGACTTACAATTGAGGTCGCCAGCCCTCTGGAGATTTCATATTAGACTTGACTTATTTTGTTTGTATATCATATATACGGACTCCAATAACCACCAAATTTGGAGGGTGGTTTCCTGATAGTATAAAGAATATCTCCATAAAATTTAATTGCATTCTGAGTAGTATAAGTCCTATTCATAAACCTCCTGACGACTTGCAGTCCAAGTTGTCACCCCGTTGGCAGTTTCATCTCAGACCCAGATTCATTTGCTTGTAGATTGTATATCCATTCTCAAATTTCCACCAAATTTTGAGAGTGGATTCTTGACAGCATAAATAAGATCTCCATAAAATTTTATTATATTCTAAGTAGTAGAAATCTTGGTCATCAACCCCCTAATGGCTTGCATTCAAAGTCGTCACCCCCTAGCAGTTTCATCCCAAAGCCTGAATCAAACAGAAAATCTGAAGTAGAAAATTATAGAAGGTAGGTAAGATAAATGATATTTGTATTTTACAACATTTTATGAGATATTATTGCTTCAAGTAAGTTTTGTAACTTTTGCATTTGCTTGCATCTTTCCTAGATTTGGGCCTAACCAAGGTAGGTCCATTTGATGTTATTGATCCATTTGATTTGATTGTCTATAGGGTCTAGGAGATCACATACAATTAGGATGGTCAAGACTTCCAATAAGCTATAAAACCCACCCACACTTTGAGATGGTTTGGAAGACGTTTTGGTGCCATTAACTGTATTTTTATGAAAAAGGGCTCTTTCTACCTTGGCAATCCCTAATTGTAAGTCCATAGCAGTAATTTGTAAAAGATTGTAATCATTTATAACATATTTTTGTGAGTAATGTGAATGAAATTTTTCCTATCTACATTATGATATATGTTGAAGTGATAATAAAGGTTAAATCATGTAAGAATGCAAGATAATGTTCAAGTAGTAGTTTAGGTCACCAATAACTCTAGCAAGAAGTAGAGGCCTTAAAGGGAGACATGACTAATAAGGAATAGCTAAAAAAAAAAATTAAATAATTGAAGGGGAAAGTAACATAAATTTAAAAGAAAATAAAACAACTTAATGATCTTTCAATGCAACTCACATAAGAGTAAAGTCGGCTCCAATAGTAGCTAGAACAAGAAAATAAAATCTATAGCTACAATTAGAACAAGTGCAAGCAATGTCATAATAAAAGGACAAAGAAATTTCCCAATCAAAAAATGGGAATGAGAATCTAAATAAAGGGGAAGAAGTAGAAAAGTAAACCTAAAGTGCCAAATAGATCAAAGACCCTATGGGAAAATATTAGAACTGAGGTCACAAGGCCTACTTTGAATTTATTGCTATAGTAAAACCATCCTCAACCAAACAACCAAGTCAATCAAGCAAGAAAAGGATGAGCTATTTGCAAAGGGTAGATATCAAGAGGTGTTACAATAGTTGGCTCATCTGTTGGTAAAACATGCACAACAACTTGGGATGGGAGATAGAAAGAAGATGGTTAAACAATTGAAGGCAATTCCTAAATTCCAACAAAGGCTATAGGAACGCAAAAACATCCATACCATATTGAAGATGTCAATATAGAAAATGGCATATGAAATCCAAGAGTTAGTGAGTGCTAGTTTGGCCAATATTTTTGATGACCAGAAGAAAATCCTCACTAATGAACACATGCAAAATATATTCAAGGAAGATAAAACTAGACCAAAAAGTGACATATCACCTGATCAAGTTAACAAGTTGGAGTTACTGATAGAAAATCTTAAGAGGATATTAAGGTAAAAGGAAGGGCTATCTAAAAACTAATAAAAATATATTGTGAGAAAAACCAAGATGTTGACCAACCTCGAGGTACCAGATAATGTCATATTGCAAGTTTTGCTAAAAAATTTACCATATACCAAGGAGATTTGACCAATTTTAGAATTTTAAAATAGGAGAATCCCAATTTTGTAGACTTCATGACCAAGGCTAGAGGTAGGACCTGGGATCTCTTGCTAATCAATCTTGGTACCCTATATAGTCACCAAAAATGTAGTAACCTAGCTACTACCTTCGAATTATCAATATAAGGGGCCTCAAATAATAAAGGGATTGAACAACTAAAGCCTCCAAAACATCTTTTCCAAGTTTTAGACCCTTAGAATGTAAAAAAATATATTCAACTAATCTTATTCAAGATGTCATTTACTCTGAATGAGCGAATCACTATTTTATATAGTAACAAATTACTCCTTCCAAATGAGTTATTCGCTAGTTCTTAGGGCAAGTGGAATAAGGAAGCACAAAATTTAAGGAAATCAATTCAATAGATACCATCATGTAGCTAGGGAAAATATTATAGTTATGGAAAAAAAATTAATAATTATTACGTTGAGAGGCGTTCCTACGATGGCAGACAAGGGGGTGAGAGGCAAAGAGGTCATACATGTTACGCCGTAAACAATTTTTTTTATTAAAAAAGCCGACATTAACAAAAACATTTAAAATATTTAAACTAAAACAACCGACTAACCAACCGTTGCAACTGTTTTAGGCCCCTCGGGATTGATATCTCTCAACATTTTTAGATATATATCCTTTATATCTAAACTAGTTACTTTATATTTTCCATCTAATTCTTTAATCCATTGAAGTAGGAACTGAGTATTATTGATGCTTAAAAGAGAAAAGATTGCATTAAATAGGCTGATGCAAATATTTAATTTTAAATTAAAATATCCATTTAAAGTCGAGGGTTATGCATGTCATTGTTTTTCTTAAGGGTTATGCATGTCATTGTTTTTCTTAAGAAGTAGGTTCCAAAGGGACACGTGATGTCCTTATTAAACTAATTAATATATAAGCTAATTTTGAAAGGATATGGGACATTGTTCCATTTTGGTAAAGAAAGAGATATATAATCAAAGAGAATAAGAAAAATAAGGAGAAAAAATATAAGAAGAATCTACAGAAATTAGTTTACTTTAACTGAAAGTGTTTTAAGGTAAGTACCTTTGTAGTGCCCTTACTGAAATCTTAATTTTCCATTATATCAATTCCTTTCAAATATTTTTAAAAATATTTATACATGATAGGTTTTTAGATTTTACCATGTTACTCCAGTTTACTATAATTGAAAGTGTTTTAAGGTAAGTACCTTTGTAGTGCCCTTCCCAAACACTACTAATGAAATTTTAATTTTCCATTGTATCCATTATTTTCAAATATTTTTAACAAAATTTATACATGATAGGTTTTTAGATTTTACCATGTTATTCTACCTATGTTTTCTCGAAAAATGGAACTAGTGAAACCTAAATTTGGGTGTAAGGCCTATCTCTTTATGGGCATAATATGTTAGGATAAAGCATGTGTTTTTATGAGGGGTCTTGGTCCCCTCATACCAAGGTTTGAACTTGGATCTCCTAGATGAAAACCCAAAAACTTACCACTATGATATCCTTGCAAGACCAAAATTTTAGGATAAAACACGGGTTTTAAAAAGGGGACGTAGTCCCCTTTACCAAAATTTAAACTTGGATCTCCTAAATGAAAACCAAAGACATATTACAGTATCTCTCACTGAGGCATCATTAAATCTTAAATTAAATAAAATGTAAAAATAATAATTATTAAAAAAATTTAAAAATTCAAAATTAAATGCCTAATTAAGGCGAGCCTAAATGAAAGTGATGATTAAAAAAATAAAATATGTAATCTTAGTTTATGTGTTTCTTAAAGTTAAATTTTGTAAATAAGAAAAATATAAAGTTCACACTTAAAAATACTACTTGCAAGACTCAGGTTCAATCCCCATGGTGAATGTGCATAAGAAGTATTATTTAAAAAAAAAATATATATATATATATATATATATATATATATATATATATAATTTTAAAATTTGCAAAACTGAAGTTTAACCAAGAGTATTAAAATCTAAACCTTACAAATATTGTAAATTGTGTTTGGCCTCATTTGACCTAGAGTTCCTTATAGGGAGTGCCGCCATAAAGAACCGCCTATAGTAGGAGTCTACTGGTAAGCAGCATCTTAGTCGATCTTTGTAGGGGTGCCTCTTCAAAAGATAACTATAAGCTTGCAATAGCAAAAGAGCCTAACGCAAGTAGAGTTTATTATTGTTCTTAAATTGGTATGAGTAATACTTTTGCTCTTAAATTGGTGTTTTTTAAGTGTGAACTTTACGGTTATTCTTTATATTTATTAAATATTTTATTAACGATAGTAAAGTATGACTTCAGGTAATTAAAAAAGTTTGTATAATATAATTTAATTTTTTACTTTATTTGGTAATTTAAAAAGTTTGTATAATATAATTTAATTTTTTACTTTATTTAGCAATAATGATGAGATTAATGAATATGAAATGAAATGAAAGATTTTAATTACGTCCAGACCCAAATATGGTCTATAGGACCTTAAATATGGAAGTACAACTACTCAAATCATATCATATGATCTTTAATATCTTTGAGAAGGTTGTTCCTTCTCCTGCTAATTTGGGTTAGCAATTCCCCAACTTTTTTTATTTTACTGTTTTCAAATAACTCTGTCATAGACCCGTTTCCAAGTGTTTCTTTGTATTTGCTACGGATGTCTGAAAAACTCCTTTCTTCCCATTGTTCTTTGGGTGTTGTTCATCTCCCTGTTTCACATCTAAGCCTATGAGAGCTAGTCCCTATCTGAGCAATGAGGATTTTTTCCTTCCACTTGATTTCAGCGCCTATATATGCTTTTTTCTTGTGATCATATGTTGGGTTAAACTTTGCAATATAATATTGTCTTTTCCTGCTTGCATTTTTCTACATTTCACTTCTAAACTTTTCATTCACATAGCTTTTGATGTCTTTGTTGAAATTTGGGCATTCATTTATGTTGATTTCTCAATGTTTCATCCATTTTTTATTTTGTTTCATCCATGTGTTCTTCCGCCTATGCAACTCTTCGTCCTTAGCTGCCCTTGGCCATCTGTCGTTTTTCATGTTTTTTTGTTTTTTTCAAGTAACATAACAACTTGGTCATAGTAATTGCTTCTAAAGGAAACATTCCAGTTTCAGCTAGAATAATTTCGTAAAGGGTTGTGGCCTTAATTTTGAGAAAATTTGTGATTAGATATTTTTGAATCCTTTCTATTTGCCTCCATTTTTCCTTTGTTGTGCCACTAGCCCACACCTCGCAACCATAAAACAAAATCGGTGTAACAAGTAGGCCAAATAAAACCCTGGTGGTCTTCCAGTCCCACAGCTTGACATTCCTACATCTATTTTGAAGTGCATACAGTGCTCTCCAACAGCTTTGAGTTCTTTTCATCCTACATGTATTCCAATTGAGTTTGTCATGAAAGTCTATGCCCAGGTATTTGTATTCTACTACTACCTCAAGTGGTTCTCCTACAAACTGAAATTTGAGTTGTTGCTTCTTCTTTTTTGCTAAAAAAATCATAAATTTTGTTTTGCTTGTGTTTTGGCCACAAGAATTACATCGTCTACATACATGAGGAGTTTTACCACATATTTGGCTAAGTGCACACCCTCTCCCCCAAATTTGTTAATCCATTCTTCTAACTTGTCAAAGTACAACCCAAATAAGATAGGAGATAGAGGGCAACCTTGTTTGACACCTATGTCACTACCAAAACATTCGGATAACCCTTCATGTGTTCTAATTCTTGCTTTTACGTGCTCAAATAATCTGTGAACTGCTGCCCTGTAGTGAATTGGAACCTCTAGCTCTTCCATTCTACTCCATAATTTTTCCTTGACACTGTATCAAATACCTTTTTGAAGTCTACAAAACAACAAAAAGCCTCCTCTTTTTTGTCCCATATTTTTTCCACTGTGTCTGAGTGTGATATAGTGATCAATAGTTGATTGGTTGGGCCTAAAACCTGCTTGTCCCTTTGCTCTCTTTCCATTTTATTTTGCCCATATACTGATCCTATGCTCTATCATACTCCCAAACAACTTTGCAAAGAGAGGGTTGATCATGATAGTTCGATAGTTTGAGGGATTATTTACATCTCCACTTTTAAACAAATGAATGGTCAAGCTAGTTGTCCACTCGGTAGGGAAACCATTTTGTATGACCTCATTGAAAATTTCTTTGATCTGTGGTGCCAGAATATCTACCCCCCATTTTATATGCTCTGCTTGAATATTTTCTATGTCACGGGCTTTACTAGTTGCTAACTTTTTTATCCCTTGAATAATGTCTTCATTTGTGAAAAGTTATTTCTTGATAGTGATAATAGGGGGTGTCTCCTTCTGGTTACTATGCTGATACAATTGTTTTGAATACTCCAACCACTGATTAACTATTATACTATTTTTAGCTTGCATCATTTTTATGCTTAGCTCCTTCCAAAATTTCTTTGGTTCACGCTTCCCTAAGTAAATCAGTTCTTTCCTCCTTATTCTAGTGTAATCTTCTTTTTTTGCCCTTACCAGTTTCTCATATGCGTTTTTGTTTTCTCTTGTTTTACCCGTTGGTTCTTTTAGTAATCTTTGCACTTATTTGCAATTTTCATCGAACCATGGGTTGGTTGGGAAGCTATTCCTTTCTTTCTTTTGAGGTTTAGCTCTCTTGCATTTATTTAGGGCTTATTGGATAATGTGCATTTACCATTCACTCTTATTGTAATCCCTGCTACTATGAGGTAGTTTCTCCCTTTCCTGTAACTTGTTATTTAATACTGCCCTAAAATTCTATCGATTTTCATCTGTTAAGAGAATGTTTCCCTTGTGAGGATATTTGTTTTGATTGCTTTGCAAGTGTTTTCCCCTTGGTTTGTCTCCTTGCATTCGAAGTTTCATAACAATTGGGTTGTGATCTGACTTAAGTTCCACTGAAGAATCTTCCACTTCTAGCTCCTCTATTTTTGGTATGTAATTTTGTGAGCATATTACATAGTCTATTACACTTTGTCCCTTATATTTTTTGCATGTATACCTTCCTAAATTTTTTCATTTGTTCATCCCATTGCAAATAATCAAGTTGTGTATGTTGTAGAGGCCTAACAACTCTCCATATTGCGTGATAGCCCCATGCTCATCTTCTAACTTGTCCACTGCTGATTTTTCTCTTCTGGCATCCAAAGAGGATTCATCTCAATATCTTCACTTCCTTCTAGAATGTTAGCTTGCTTATTTGATGTCCTTGCATTGAAATCTCCAATTAATATAATCTCCCCCAGCTTATTGTATATTGAAATATCTCTTTTTAGGGAGGATTATGGATCTTCTTTGTTAAGGTCATGTTTCTTATAGAATTTAGAATTCTTGGGAGCAAAATAACATGTTGCTATGCTAATAACTAACTTATTTTGTAGGATATTTATCCAGATGTACTGTTTGTTTTCATCCTGTTTTTCAATTTTAATGACCCTATCCCATTCCTCTTTTATTAAAACCATAATACCGCCATGCCCTTTGCCATTTTTTGCTGCTTTATTCCATACTGCTATTTTTTTGTATCCCACAAATTCTAGAATCCTACATCCATCATGTTCATGTGTTTTCATCAGGATAATTATATCTTTGTCTCTAGCAATGGGCTCTAACCTGGGTCCTCTTCTCCAAGGGTAACCTCTATAGTTCTAGCTTACCATCGTAAGATGTTCCCGGGCGGGCCATACTCCCTATTTGTTTTGTTTAGATGTGATGTATGCCTTTCCATTTCTTAAATATGCATGTTTCCCTTCATTCCTTGCTGCCCTCAGATTTTCTCATTCCTTGTTTCTTTCTTCCTACTGTAAAAATGTTAGGTCATCATCTAAATAGAATTGTGACCCTCTCAGCATGCTTCTATTTTTTAGTAACCTTATTTTATCCTTGTAGCTCATCAATGTGACCTGGATATGCCTATCTTTATCGCCTTCTCTCAGCCTGCCAATTCTGCTTGTTTTTTTTATTTGACCTTTCCATTGTAATCGATCTGACAAGAAGTCCTTGGTTAAACGGTTTGTGTCTTCCCTATCCTCATAATATTTCAACCCTTTGATGATTATATTTGATAACTTCTCATGTCTTTCTTTCTCTTCTGTTATTTGAATTTTTACTTGCTTCTCTATCAATTCTTTTTGTTGATTGACTGGTTCTTTTACTACTTGAGACCATGTCTTTGTCTTTGCTAATTCATTTCGTAGCTCATTTTCTCTTGTTTCCATGTTTCGGAGTGTTTTTCGTACCTCTTTTATTTGACTTGCATTTGTTTTTCCCACCTCTATTGCATCATTGTTTGGGGGTGGATGGCTTGTTTGAGGACATGCCATTCACGTTGACCCATGTTCACAAGGTTTTGTAGCTTTGACACTTGCTCCTTGAGTTGGTTGTTTTCCTTTTCCAACCTCTGAATGGTGTTTGTAATCTCATGTAATTTAGTATCTCTTAATTTCTCCCTCCTTTCCATGCTTTCAAGTTTCTCTTTCATCTTCATGAATTTAAATTTTTTTAACATTAAATTTTATAAATATTATTTTAAAATTTAAATTTTTATTTAAAAAAATATTTTGATAACAAGCAATTTATTAACTAAATAATTATTTTAATTAGTTTATAAATATTTTTTTAAAAGAAAAATTTTATAGTATTTAATATAATACAAAGATTACAAATTGGTTAGGTGTTACAAGCATCACAAGCAAACCAAGGATGTATATAGCTGGAATCCCACAAGGACAAGAATATCTGTAAAAAACAAAATTTCTTCTCTAGTATATTCGGAATAACCATAACAAAAGAGTCTTTTGTCCACAGTAGTCCACAAAATAAATAGAGTTAATATGCTTAGTCTGTGTGGTCTCTTAAATTCTTAGAACTCTTGGTTTTAAACTTTCTTATGCTGAGTTGAAGAAGGATGCAAAAGAAAGCCTTCATTGGTCTTTTTATTTGCCAAATGGTTCCACTTCCTAAGAATGTGATGTCAATTAATCTATTCAGATTTTTCTAGAAACTTATAGACTTGAATCAGCAACAACTGGAGCATAGTAGTTGTGACCTCTTGTTTGCCAGAAATAAACTGCATTATTAGCTTAGAGTCCTCATAAACTAAAAGGGATTTGACATTTTCTCTTATCGCTAGGGTGAGACTAAATCTACAACCCATCAACTCAACTACATTATTGGTGGTTTATCTTAAATTTAAGTAAAATTCAAGAATCCTGGAATGTGGTCTTGATCATAAAACTCCTCCAACAATAACTATTCCAAAGTTAGACTTTGAAGCCCCATCAAAGAATAGAGCTGGAAAACTAAAACACGATTGAGAAGTCACATTGTTGGCAATAGAGGTGCTAATCAGATCTTGAAGATTCCAATTTTTGAGGATGCATAACTCAACTCTAGAAAGAGCACTTTGATATTGCTTAGATTTAAAGTGGGCTCTGGCATTTTCCATGATAGCAGGTTTTATCTTGTGTATCAACATTGCCCTGTGAGTTGATTTTCCTTCAAATATTCTACAGTCCATCCATATATACCACATGCAATAATAGGGAATTGAAGACCATAATTTTTTTTGAGAGGCTTACCTTGAAAGGGGCTGAAGTACTTTTTGTTCCAGCTTTAAGTATAAGACTCAAGATTTGATATGCTGCTAATGCAGACTCCAAAGTTGAAAGTAAACAAGATCCAGATTTTTGTAGCGTCCTCACATTTAAAAAATAGATAGGATTGAGTTTCATAGTCTTTAAAGCATCTAGAACAAATATGGGGGCCCAAAATACCTCTTTTAGAGAGGTTTTTCCCATTTAGAATTTTGTTTTGCTGACCTAGCCATTGAATATTTTTTGGGGGGTGATATTTTGACCCTATATGTGTTTCAAATTTTTATCTAGAGGTTCACTTCTCTGAAGATATGCACCAGCATTGACTGAATAGTTTCCTAAATAGTTAATTTACCCTAAATAAAGTAGTCTTCATTGTTTAGGTCTGTGGGAAGAATGTCAGCAAATTGCCTTTGGATCTGAGACCACTCCCTTTGTTGTTTTGTGTCCAACCCATGAAGTTGAATCCATTTTAGTTGATTGCCTTCCCAAGTGATGAGATGGGAAGTTTGTCTATCTTGAGCTAACTCATGAATTGAAAAACTCATAAATAAAAAAAATTAAGGGCCTGTTATCAAGAATATAATCCTCCCAACACCTAATACTATTACCATTTCTTAGGTACCAAGAGATGTTTTTCTTAATTATCTAGACCAATTTAACAATCAATACCTAAATTTTAGAGATGCCTGGTTTTTTATGGATATCTTTGAGTAGTAGCATGCCATGATTACCTTCACCATACTTGCATATAAGAACCTCCTTCTAAAGCATCATTGGAGGGCTTATTAAGTTCCAAACAAGTATGGTCCTAAAAGTGTTGCTCATAATAAAAGAAGATCAGATACCCAAGCCCCCTTGACATTTTCCTTTTATCACTTGACTCTAGTTTGTTAGTTTTTGAAGTTATAAACTAAATAGAAATGTAGCCACAAGTAAGGAAATAATAATGCAATGATATAACTATGATAATGGAAGCTTAGCAAGCATGAAACTAAGACAAGAGACTTCAGAAATAACTCATATAACAACCATTAATGAAATCTTGATACATCATATGGAACTTACACTACTAAAACATACTATGTGGAATACATGCTTCACTACAATGAACCATATATATAAGAAGATAAGTTACTTGGCCCTTACTCTACCTAACTACCTTGAGGACACATGTGCTTCTGCATGATAGACACTTATCCTTTTACATCTTGCACATTCTAACACTTGTGCATTTATTCCTTCTTCCCAAAGTAACTCCTAATTTACTAATCTACCTAAGGTGGTATGTAGACATGTACCTAAATAATGTAATAAATTCTAACTCTAACATAGTTGACAAGATGAAATTTTTTCCTAATAGTTTGCCTTCCTCCTTGCCAAATAAAGTTCCTAATTTTTTTATCAAGTTCTTGGAGGATTGAGATAGGAGCATGATAAATCATAAGCTAGTAGATAGATAAGCTTACAATAATAGATTTAATCAAAACCAGTCTACCAGCAAGACTAAGACACCCATTGCTATAAGTTAATATTCTCCTGTCAATCTTTTCCATCAAATTAAACCAATAATCAGAACTCTTTAGCTTCAAACTTGTAGGTATCCCTAAATATTTAAAGGGGCTAATTCCACCATGAGCAAACTTAATAATTTGAGCAAAGTTCCTATTTTCAAATGGGGAAGTGTTGATAGTGTAATTTTTACACTTGTTGACATTAAGAGCAGCTCTAGAGGCATTTAGAAAGAGGTCTAGGCAACCTCTTATCCTTTTGACATTCATCTTGGAGGCTTCTCCCATCAATATAGTATCATCAAAAAATTGTGCATGAGTAATTTCCTTGACCCCAGCAGCTATCTTAATTCCAATTATTTTGTTAGACCTTCTTTCTGCAGAGAAAGATCTACCCAAAGCTTCAACTAAAATAATATAAATATAATGAGATAAGGGACAACCTTGATGTAAACCTTTAAAAGCTCTAAAAAATATAGTCGAAGAGCCATTGACAATAGGAGCAACCCACGGGTCTTTGATGCAACCAAAAATCCACTTGGAAAGAGACAAAGGAAATCCAAAAGAACTAAGCATCTAAACCAAAAAAAACTAGGTCCACTAATTATAAATGGATCTTATAATATGTAGAGGGTTTGATTTTTGTAATCAATATTTAAGGAATTAATATTGGTAAAATCTTCAATGCCAAACCTTACACTATTATGTGGATTTTCTTTGTCATGTGTATAGATAGATTTGACTAACATTAATTATATTGATGTATGTTCTAAGACTTTATCATTTATTAACTTGCAGAATCTAAAAATCATATTGTTCTAGAGTTTCATAATTTGTTAACTTACAAAATCAAAACTCCATAAATTATGAACCATGTGCAATAAGGTATTGTGAATTGCAACTCAAAATTTAGCACTTCCATTAGTGTTTCTAATATTTTTAATTGATTATACAAGATTAAAGTGGCCTTATATGACACCATGAAATCATATAATAATATTTTATAGTAACATTTTGACAATTATATATTGAAGCCTTGTCTTGAATTCCAAATTTAGTCCCTTCAGCTCATGATGTTTTTAGAATTTTATAGGAATCATTCCATATAATTTCAAAATACAGTAATTTTTTAATAAGCTATATGTGGTTTCTTGGGGCCACTCCTATTACAAAAACAAAATATTACATTACTCGCATTACATTTCTATCAAATTAATTAAATCGTATCCAACCTGCCTTTCTATCAAAAATATTCATCTACATTTCTTATCAAATAGATTTTTCATATTCCTCACTACTAAGTTTCTGCAATCAATTCCTTTTTATCATTTCATATAGATGCCTTCAAAAATTGAAAATTTGTCAAGATAAAATTCAACACCATAAATGGTTAAAATATTTGCTATCCATTTTTCATATCTATAAATATAAATATATTGTCTATAACAATCTAAGAGTTTCTTAATACCTTTTTAGGGTTCTTATCCATGCCCCTAATATTCCAAGATATTATTTTCATTTTTTTTTTGTGGGTTTAGCCCCACTCCTTGTTAACACTTACAATATTGCTTTTGTTTTCCCATATCAAAATCCCTATGGGTTTCTTTTTTTCTTTGCTTTTGCTTCTTGGATCTTCTCTTTTTTTCATTTCCACCAATACTTTCATCTTCATCCATCTTTTTAGTATTCTCACATTGCTCAAAGTAAGACTTATCATCTATAGGTTTGTCTTGTTGTGCAGGATTTGCAGAGCAAGGAATAACCTCAAAAGCACATTCTTCTTTATATTGCCTTGGAAACCCTAAAGTGCAAAGATGCTCTTCTAAAGCAATTACCTTTTTATTCTACCCTAAAAACCCTAAATTGTTATATACTTCCTCCATCCTCATTTCTTTATTATATTGCTCTTGAAACCCTAAAGTGCAAGGGATAACCTCTATACCACTTTCACTTTTATTACCAAGAGAGGATTCTATATTACTTGAGGAAAATAAAGATGATTTACCTAGAAAGATCTTGACCTCTTATGTCATCTTTGTGTTTAGATTTTCCTCCATATTTATCTTTGCACCTTTAATTCCTTTTGAACTTGAACTTACATATTGTACTTTCTCATCCCTTATATCCTTCTTTGTTTCTTCTAACTATTGATCCAAGTGAATTATGGTGGCCTTTTCCATAAGATGTTGTAGATAGAATTTCTTTGCCCCTTCTTTAGAAGCCAAATATCCTTGATATGATCTACCTTCTATTAATATATGATTTTCTTTCTTCGTCTTGAAGTTTTTTTTATGACCAACATTTTCTCTCCTTCTTCATAGTTTTCACTTTGTAAAATCTTGCCAAGTGGTCAATCTCATAACAATTGTAGCAACGAAATGCAATGTTTTCATAATCCACTTGTTGATCCCATTCTCTTGATTTAGATTTAATCTTAATGGATTATGGCAAAGGTTTTAAAATATCCATAGCAACACATATTCTGGTATATATAATATGCTTCCACTCCTTAATAGTTAGTCCTTTCTTGATGAATTCTCCTAGGGTATTTCCAATATTCTTCAAAACATCTATTGGAAATTTTGAGTATATTGTTGTCATTGATGTCAAAGAATTAATGGCATAGGTTAATGACATTGGTTGTCATTTATGTCAAGGAAAATAAAGGTTTAATGGTTTTACCATGGTGGCATTTGCAAAAGAAAAAGGAAGAGGTTTTTGATGGAAAGGACGTTTTCCAAAGAAAAGGTCCAAGAAGAAAAAAATATTATAATATTTAAATCTATGAAGATTTAAATAATTATAATAATTAAAAATTAAAAGGACCCAAAGGTTAAAATATAGATTATAATATTTAAATCTACCTTAGATTTAAATTATTATAATATTTTTGAAAAGGTTTAGATGGCGCCAAAATTCGAAATTGCATGGAGGCAATTTTTCCAAGTTGAGCCGACGTCCAAAGTCAAAGGGCAAAGTGTATAAAAAGGTTAATGTTTTGCAAGCCAAGGTGTTTGATCAGCCCACGAAAATTAATATCCGATATTGCTATTCGTTCGGCAAGTGGTGGAGGCAGAGAGAGGGTTTTTACGAATTTTGAGGCAGTGCAGAGATTAAGATGGAGGGTGCCCAAACACCATCCGACGTAGGATGGTAGCCTAGCTGGCAAGCTCGGCTTGTGGAGCGCGTTGTAGGTAGTAGGTTCGGCGTTCGATTTGCACGGAGGCTTTTTGCATGATCAAAATATTTTGCATCGATGGTAGAGGAGAAGAAGGAGCACGTGCTCCTTGGGCTTGTGTGGGTGGCTAGCCCACATGGTGTTTGCCCTTGTGCTAGGGCGCGGGGGCCAGCGAGGTCGTGGGTTCGAGCAGCGATGGCAGCGCTTGAGGGCAAAATTAAAATTTTTAAAAGGTATGCATTTTGTGCTTGGTTAGGGAGTTATAAGGGTTAGTTAATTTTTATCATGTTGATGTAAATTGGTTAGGGAGTTATAAGGGTTAGTCAATTTTTATCATTGTGATGTGAAATGGTTAGGGAGCTATAAGGATAGTAAAGTGATTTGATTTTTGTTTTAGAAAGGGATGAAAGGTGAAATTTCAGATTGCTAGTGCTTGGTTGATGCATGAGATGAAGTGATAATTTCTTTGGTCTTATTGAAATTTGAAGTGCATTATTTTTGTTTTCATAAGAAGGAGGTATAAGGTGTATATGTGAAATTCATGTGTGTAATTTCTGGTTTGTTTTGTTGAGCATTATTTTACATGAAAGAATAGGAGTAATAAGGTGTTATAGTGGTTTGATATTTTATTGTAATTTTTGTATGGTGAAATATCTTTTGAGGTGAAAATTCATGTGGATGTTTTGAGAAAGTATCTTGCAATCTAACCCTTGAAGTGGCATTAGAAAAATCAGTTATTTGTGAGACAGGTTTTGAAGATATATCTCCATAAGAGAAAATTAAGAGGTATGGGCACATCATCCCTTGTTTAAAGTGTTTGTTGGAGTGAATGTTTTGGAACATAAGGTGGAGTGAAAAGGATTGTTTGATAAGCATTGTTGGAAATATTTGAGTGAGGATCTTGTGCTTCATTGTTGAATGTTTTGGAAATATTTGGGATAGAATTTGAGAACAATCTATGCTTCTATTGTTGAAAGGGTTTGAGACATTTGAGCTAGAGATTGTGAACTACTTGTGCTAGGGTTGAAGACAAGTTAGTGCATCTTTGTGAAATATTTTGAACATTGATTTGAGAGATATTGATAGCAATTGTGAAAGTGTTTGAGATCAATTTTATAAGGGAAATTATGCATTAGTGTGATTGATCTTTGAGAGAAAATTTGCAAGAAGAATAGATCAGTTTTGTGAAATCATACATTATTTTGATTTGATTTGAAAGGGATTTTGCAAGAGAAAGAGATTGGTTAATTGAGTACAAGATTTGTGAGTGTGAAACATATTGAGTTTTTGATAGAGCATATCATTCTCTATATGTTCCAGAGGTTAAACGAATTCTAAGTAGAATTTTTTAGTGTGAAGAAAGCTTTTCTGAAAGAGATTTAAGTTGTGTTGTGTATGCAAGATTTGGAAATATTTAAAGTAGGTTTTATGAGTAGCATTGAAGGCAGATTTGAGCAAGTCTTTGAGAAGGCTTGAAGGCAGATTTGAGCAAGTCTTTTGAGAAGACTTGAAGGTAGATTTGAGCAAGTCTTGTGAAGACTTGAAATAGAATTGAGAGTAGGTTTGATTGTTGATTTGTTCAAGCTTTGTGTTAAGGCTTGGGGTAGATTTGAGATAGAATTAAGAGCAGATTTATGAGAATTAGAGTAGATTTATGCTAGACTTGGGATAAATTTTGGTACAGATTTTGAGTAGAGTTAGAGCATATTTATGCTAGATTTGAATAATTTGTTAGATTTGTGAGTAGATTTAGAGAAGATTTATGCTAGACTTGGGATAGAGTTTGGTGTAGATTTGAGATAGAGTTGAGAGCAAGATTTGGAGGTGACAGAGCAAAGAGGACAGAGGTCTCTAGTGGATAGAGATCCATCAACTAGAAGTAATGGGGATAGAGGTCTCCTATGGAGAGAGATCCACAAGCCAGAGTAGTGGGGGTAGAAGTCTTCTAGAAGATCACCAACCAGAGCAGAGGGGATAGATTTCTCCTATGGAGAGAGATCCATGAACTAGAGCAAGGGGAAAGAGTTCTCCTATGGAGAGAGATCCATGAACCAGAGCAAGGGGAAAGAGTTCTCCTATGGAGTGAGATCCATGAACCAGCTGGGGAGATAGATTTCTTCTATGGAGAGAGATCCATGAACCAATTGAGGAGATAGAGTTCTCCTAGATCAAGTTCCATGAACCAGAGCAAGGGGATAGAGTTCTCCTATGGAGAGAGATCCATGAACCAGAGAAAGGGGATAGAGTTCTCCTATGGAGAGAGATCCACAAATCAGAGCATAGGGGATTGGTGTCTCCTTTGGACAGAGGTCCATAAACATTGTAATAGGGAATTGATTCCCAAGATATTTATTGAGAAAATTTAGAAGAAATATTTTCTCCATGGAGTAGCCCACATTGGGTGAACCACATTAAATTTGTGTCTCTCTTGTGTGTGATGATTTGTGCATTACTTTGATTACTGCTATTGATATTGCCATTGATAATATTGGATAATATTATTTGGGAAAGAAAAGTAAAATTTGATCTTATATTGTTCACCCCCTCTCAGTATAAGCCTGTGTTCTTCAATTGGTATCAGAGCGGGTTCCTTCAAAAAATTCTAACAACTTGAAGGAAGATAGTATAGGAACACATATGGCATCTCAGAATGGATCTTCATAAAATAAGGCACCATTGTTTGATGGGAACAATTATGCTTTCTGGAGCATAAGAATGAAGACTTACTTGATGGCACAAGGATATGAGACATGGCAATCCATTGAGGATGGGTTCACACCTACAACTACTCCTCCCATAGATAAATATGGTAAGATGTTACATGTGAATAATGCCAAGGCTATGAATGGAATCTTAAGTGGATTACGTGAAGCAAAATTTGTGAAAGTTATGCATTGCAAATCAGAAAAAGAGATATGGGAAAAATTGAAGTAAACATATGAGGGAGATAAAAAGGTCAAGATGGAAAAACTACAAAACCACAAGAAAAGGTTTGAAGATTTGAAGATGGAAGATGAGGAAGATATTGCTACATACTTGCTTCATGTGGATGAAATTGTTAATACCATGCATGGACTTGGATTCGAAATTGAAGACTCCAGTGTTGCTCAAAAAGTATTAAGGTCACTTCCTATGAGGTATGATGGAAAAGTTTCAGCTATAGAAGAGATGAGAGATATTGAAAAATTGACTATGGATGAGTTACATGGAATTCTCACAGCTTATGAGATGAGAATAGTAAAGGATCCCAACTCCAAGAAAGAGGTAACTTTCAAAGCATCAAAGAAGACAAAAGATAAGAAACCAGAATCAAGTGGTGAGTCAAGCAGTGATGAAGAAGCTAACTATGGTAGAAGAAACAAGAAGGACTCAAGAAAGCACAAAGGTATGAAAATAGTGAAATGTTTTAATTGTGGTAATTTTGGTCACTATGCATCTAATTGTCTAGAATATGGAAGCAGTAGCAGTGAAGAGAAACAGGATCATAAGAAAAAGGAAGGAGGAAAATCTAGGTATGAAAAGAAAAATAGGTATGGTCAAGGCAAGCATGAAAATAAGTTCTTTCAAAGGCACAAGAAGAGTTTCTATGTTAATAAGGGAAGCAAGGCTTCAAGTGACAGTGATGAAAGACCCTCAGATAGTGAAGAAGAAGAGATTCTATTTTTAGCAATAGAAGAGGAAGAAAATGCTCCTATTGAAGATAAAGTAAAAAAATTGAAAAGATATGAAGATGCTCTTGAAAACCAAGAAGTAGAAAAGATTCAGAAAATGAAGAGGAAGGCATAGTAGATCTAGAAGAAGAACTTATTGTTGCTCTTAAAGAATTGAAAAAGGTTAGAAAGTAGAATTCAAGACTAAAGGCTCAAGTTCAAGAATGTGAGAAAGAAAAAGAAAAGCTTATACAAGACTTGACAAACTCAATAGCTAAGGCAAGGAGACTTAAAGAGGTCATGAGTGAAAAGTTAGAGGCAAAAGAGTTAGAATGTGAAAGATTAGAACATGAGGTAGTTTCACTAAGGATGGAAGTGAAATATTCTAAGGACAAGCTACACAAGTTTGGGAAAAGTTCAAAAACTTTGGATAAGATTATCAATGCACAAAGATCTTCATCTATCAAAATAGGACTTGGTTTTGAAGAAGGACAAGGGAAACAAGAAGAAGGGTCAAGCTCAAGCTCAAAAGAAGAAGAAGTTTCAGAGGAAGAGAGTGAAGGAGAAATTGAGACTTATGAGGATAAGTTGAAGAATAGAAGCTTCACTAAGAAAGGAAACAATGCACAAACAAGGAACATGGATCATCACAAAGAAGAAAGGACTAAGAGACCAATGGGCTCAAGACAAGATTTCTTCAAAGGACATTGTTTTTCATGTAATCGGTTTGGTCACAAGGCTATGCATTGCAAGACTCATGGAAAGAAGGAGTATGGTTTTACTAAGAGGAACTTCAAATATGGACATCTCTTTCAAGGGTATTGCTACTCTTGTAATCGATTTGGTCATAAAGCAATCCACTGTAAGGTTCATGATAGAAATGAGTATGGCTTCACCAAGAGGAACTTCAAGATATTTGCACCTTCTAAGAACTACAACATTAAGTGTTATAAGTGTAATAATCTTGGGCATAAGGCCAAGTGGTGTAGAACAGAGTTTCTAGAGCTTCCAGAGACAAGCAAGAACAGGGACACTCAAAAGGATAAAAAGGGTATGTTGAGAAAGAAGGTTGACAAAGAAAAAGAGCATTGTATGCTGGGAGTAGAGATACTCCCACCCCAAAATTAATCACCTCAAGGAGAGGAGGTGGGGAGGGGGCTGAGCTAAGAGTCTTATCTTTAGCCCCAAAGGAGTCCCTTTGCCATTGATGTCAAAGGGGGAGATATTTGAGTAAGGGGGAGAGCATTCAGTTAGGGGGAGCAGTTTCTCAGGGGGAGCAGATTTGGAATCAAGTGGTTTTTTAGAAAAGGGTTGCCATCAATGACAAAGGGGGAGATTGTTGGAAATTTTGAGTATATTGTTGTCATTGATGTCAAAGAATTAATGGCATAGGTTAATGACATTGGTTGTCATTTATGTCAAGAAAAATAAAGGTTTAATGGTTTTACCATGGTGGCATTTGCAAAAGAAAAAGGAAGAGGTTTTTCCAAAGAAAAGGTCCAAGAAGAAAAAAATATTATAATATTTAAATCTATGAAGATTTAAATAATTATAATAATTAAAAATTAAAAGGGCCCAAAGGTTAAAATAAAAATTATAATATTTAAATCTACCTTAGATTTAAATTATTATAATATTTTTGAAAAGGTTTAGATGGCGCCAAAATTCGAAATTGCATGGAGGCATTTTTTCAAAGTAAAGCCGACGTCCAAAGTCAAAAGGCAAAAATGTATAAAAAGGCTAATGTTTTGCAAGCCAAGGTGTTCGATTAGCCCACGAAAATTAATACTTCCATATTGCATTTTCGTTCGACAAGTGGTGGAGGCAGAGAGAGGGTTTCTACGAATTTCGAGGTAGTGTAGAGATTAAGATGGAGGGTGCCCAAACACCATCCGACGTAGGATGGTAGCCTAGCTGGCAAGCTCGGCTTGTGGAGCGCATTGTAGGTGGCAGGTTCGATGTTCGATTCGCATGGAGGCTTTTTGCATGATCGAAATATTTTGCATCGATGGTAGAGGAGAAGAAGGAGCATGTGCTCCTTGGGCTTGTGTGGGTGGCTAGCCCACATGGTGTTTGCCCTTGTGCTAGGGCACGGGGGCCAGCGAGGTCGTGGGTTCGAGCAGCGATGGCAACGCTTGAGGGTAGAATTAAAACTTTTAAAAGGTATGCATTTTGTGCTTGGTTAGGGAGTTATAAGGGTTAGTTAATTTTTATCATTGTGATGTGAAATGGTTAGGGAGCTATAAGGATAGTAAAGTGATTTGATTTTTGTTTTAGAAAGGGATGAAAGGTGAAATTTCAGATTGCTAGTGCTTGGTTGATGCATGAGATGAAGTGATAATTTCTTTGGTCTTATTGAAATTTGAAGTGCATTATTTTTGTTTTCATAAGGAGGTATAAGGTGTATATGTGAAATTCATGTGTGTAATTTCTGGTTTGTTTTGTTGAGCATTATTTTACATGAAAGAATAGGAGTAATAAGGTGTTATAGTGGTTTGATATTTTATTGTAATTTTTGTATGGTGAAATATCTTTTGAGGTGAAAATTCATGTGGATGTTTTGAGAAAGTATCTTGCAATCTAACCCTTGAAGTGGCATTAGAAAAATCAGTTATTTGTGAGATAAGTTTTGAAGACATATCTCCATAAGAGCAAATTAAGAGGTATGGGCACATCATCCCTTGTTTAAAGTGTTTTGTTGAAGTGAATGTTTTGGAACATAAGGTGGAGTGAAAAGGATTGTTTGATAAGCATTGTTGGAAATATTTGAGTGAGGATCTTGTGCTTCATTGTTGAATGTTTTGGAAACATTTGGGATAGAATTTGAGAATAATCTATGCTTCTATTATTGAAAGGGTTTGAGACATTTGAGCTAGAGATTGTGAACTACTTGTGCTAGGGTTGAAGACAAGTTAGTGCATCTTTATGAAATCTTTTGAACATTGATTTGAGAGATATTGATAGCAATTGTGAAAGTGTTTGAGATCAATTTTATAAAGGGAAATTGTGCATTAGTGTGATTGATATTTGAGAGAAAATTTGCAAGAAAGATAAATCAGTTTTGTTATACATTATTTTGATTTGATTTGAAAGGGATTTTGCAAGAGAAAGAGAGTGGTTGATTGAGTACAAGATTTGTGAGTGTGAAACATATTGAGTTTTTGATAGAGCATATCATTCTCTATATGTTCCAGAGGTTAAACGAATTCTAAGTAGAATTTGTTTGTGTGAAGAAATATTTTTGAAAGAGATTTAAGTTGTGTTTGTATGCAAGTATTTGAAAATATTTAAGCAGGTTTTGTGAGAAGGATTGAAGGCAGATTTGAGCAAGTCTTTTGAGAAGGCTTGAGGGCAGATTTGAGCAAGTCTTTTGAGAAGGCTTGAAGGCATATTTGAGCAAGTCTTGTGAAGACTTGAAATAGAATTGAGAGTAGGTTTGATTGTTGATTTGTTCAAGCTTTGTGTTAAGGCTTGGGGTAGATTTAAGATAGAATAAAAAGCAGATCTATGAGCAGAGTTAGAGCATATTTATGCTAGACTTGGGACAAAATTTGGTGTAGATTTGTGAGCAGAGTTAGAGAAAATTTGTGCTAGACTTGAGATAGAGTTTGGTGCAGATTTGTGAGTAGAGTTAGAAATTTGTGCTAGACTTGGGATAGAGTTTGGTGCAGATTTGAGATAGAGTTGAGAGCAGGATTTGGAGGTGATAGAGCAAAGAGGACAGAGGTCTCCAGTGGATAGAGATCCATCAGCCATAGTAGTGGGGACAGAGGTCTCCTATGGAGAGAGATCCACAAGCCAGAGCAGTGGGGGTAGAAGTCTTCTAGAAGATCACCAGCCAGAGCAGAGGGGATAGAGTTCTCCTATGGAGAGAGATCCATGAACCATAGCAAGGGGATAGAGTTCTCCTGTGGAGAGAGATCCACGAACCAGAGCAAGGGGAAAGAGTTCTCCTATGGAGTGAGATCCATGAACCAACTAGGGAGATAGAGTTCTTCTATGGAGAGAGATCCATGAACTAGTTGAGGAGATAGAGTTCTCCTGGATCAAGTTCCACGAACCAGAGCAAGGGGATAGAGTTCTCCTATGGAGAGAGATCCACGAACCATAAAAGGGGAAAGAGTTCTCCTATGGAGAGAGATCCACAAATCAGAGCATAGGGGATTGGTGTCTCCTTTGGACAGAGGTCCATAAACATTGTAATAGGGAATTGATTCCCAAGAGATTTGTTGAGAAAATTTAGAAGAAATATTTTCTCCATGGAGTAGCCCACATTGGGTGAACTGTGGTTTGTGAGAGAAAAATTAGGAGCGAATAGAAAATAATATATATTTAACCTTAGAAAATTGAGATTACAATGGTATTTATAATGGTAACTCCAAACGACTTTAGGGAATATAGGGAAGTTAGTAAAAAGAAATAGGGAGGAAAATATAAAGGGAAATAGAATTGGTTCACCTTGTCGCCCTTGTCGTCCAATCCGCCCAGTCAATTGTCATCCAAGTCAACCTACCTACCCAGTCAACTATCGTCCAAGGAGGTAAAAGGGGTAAGATCCAAAGCTTACAGTTGAAACACATTTTTACTCCTTTTACTAGCTTTATTTCCAACATTCTCCCCCTTAAAGTTGAGAGGACTGACTATACAGTCTCTCAAATTTATATATTGAGCTTTAGCTATACCTTTGGTGAAGATATCTGCAATATTATCCAAAGTGTTACAATATTGAAGCTCAACTATCTATTGTTCCACCATATCTTGAATGAAGTGATACTTCATATCGAAATGCTTTGATCTGCTATGGTGGACTGGATTATATGCCAACTGAATGGCACTTATGTTATCACAATACAGTCGAGTTGGACCACTTTGAATTTCTCCAATCTCTTCAAGAACTTTTATTAACCATAGGGCCTGAGTACTAGCATGAGTGATGGCTATATACTCAACCTCAATTGATGACAATGCTACAACAGTTTGTTTCTTGGAACTCCATGTAATTAGTCCTGATCCTAGACTAAAACAATTCCCTGATGTAGATTTCCTGTCATCTATGTTGCTGCCCAAATCACTGTCACTAAAGCCAAATAATTTCACAGAATTAAATTTTTGGTAATGGATTCCAAAATCCAATGTACCTTTTACATATCTTACAATTATTTTAGTTTTTTGTAAATGCAGCTCAGATGGACTAGTCATAAACCTTGAAACTAGAGAAACTGCATATTGAATATCGGGTCTTGTGTTGGTGAGAAACATCAGACTCCCAACCATGCTTATGTAAGTGGTCATGTCAACCTTTGATGCTCCATTGTCCTTGCTCAATTGAATCCCATGTCCAGTTGGAGTTGCAACTGATTTGCACTGCTCCATGGCAAATTTCTTGAACATGTCTCGAGCATACTTGTGTTGACATATGAAGATCCCTTTATTTGATTGATGCACTTCCATGCCTAGGAAGTATCACATTAAACCAAGATATTTCATCTCAAACTGTTTCATCATGGAGTTTTTGAACTCCATATTCATTTTATTGTTACTACCCATAAATATTAGATCATCCACATACAAACAAACTATGAGAATATCTACTCCTTGCTTTAGGTAGTACAGAGTTGGTTCACTTTTGCTTATAGTGAATCCATACTTGCTGAAATAGCCATCAATGCATGAGTACCAGGCTCTTGGTGCTTGCTTGAGGCCATAAAGTGCTTTCTTCAATTTGTAAACAAGGTTCTATTTTCCTTGTTCTTGAAAACATTGAGGTTGTTGAACATAAACCTCTTCTGTCAAGTATCCGTTTAGAAAAGCACTCTTCACATCCATGTGTTGTACATTCCATCCTTTATGGGCTACTAAGGAAAGAACTGATTTGTTTGTCTCTAGTTGTACAATAGGAGCAAAGGTTTCCTCATAGTCAATGCCAAATTTCTGAGTAAAACCCTTTGCTACTAGTCTTGCCTTATGCCTTTCAATGCTTCCATCAGCATTGTACTTGGTCTTATAGACTCATTTACACCCAACACATTTTTTTCCTTTGGGTAGCTTTACTAGCTCCCATGTATCATTATTTTTTATAGAGGTTATTTCCTCTTTCATGTCTTCTTGCCATACATTTTGAGTACATGCCTTCTCATAGCTAGCTAGTTCTAGTTGTGTACTAGCCAATAAAGCATAATTGACTACATCTCCCATAGGATCATGGGAGTCATCATCTCCATACAATTGTAAATTTTCAAGTTGTTGCAAAACTATATTCATCTCACTAGCTTGACTTCTAGTGAATCTTCTCTAGAAATTCTGATCCAACATTTGAAAGGATGGATGATTTTGTAATATTCTTCTGCCTCTTGATGGAGAGTCTCTGTCGATGTCCATCGATGAAGAACTTACTGATCTCTGTGGAGAAGGACTTGGAGTGTTTGTTGAAGTACTTGATGTAGTACTCCTGTATGGGCTTGGAGGGGGTAGTGTGCCTTTGATTTTCTTTGGAGACACCTGTTGTACCCATGAAGAACTTACATCTTGAGACTCATCATCAACAATAATTATTTGATGATCCTATTCTCCCCCTTCATCAAAAATTACATCCCTAGAGATTACAACTTTATGAATCTTGGGATTGTAGAGTCTATATCCTTTTGTAGACCCTCAATACCCTACAAATATACAAGCTTGACTTTTTGGATCAAGCTTCTTCCTTTTCTCGTCAAGAATGTGTACATATGCTAAAGAACAAAACACTTTTAAATGCTTCACATTAGGTTTCTTTCTGTACCACGCCTCATAAGAAGTGACACCATATAAACTAGAAGTTGGACTTTTGTTTAGAATATATATACTAGTTCCTACAACCTCTACCCAATACATATGAGTTAGATACTTAGACTGTAGCATCGATCTCGCCATCTCAACTATGGTGCAGTTTTTCCTTTCTACCACATCCTTCTGCTATGGGGTATAGGCAGTGGTAAATTGCCTTTTGATCCCACTTGCTTTACAATATTTCAAAAAAGCTTTTGAGGAGTATTCACCTCCTCGATCTGTCCTAAGACATTTTACATAATTCCCACTTTGATTCTCTACATTGTTTCTAAAATCTATGAAGCAATCAAAAGCTTCATATTTGTGTTTTAGAAAGTAAATCCAGCACATTCTAGATAAGTCATCTATGAAATTGAGAAAATAAGAACAGTTTTTGAGACTCTATGTTTACATTGGACCACAGATGTCCGAATGTACTAACTGCAGTGGATAGTTGGCTCTCCACATTTGTCCTATCAGAAACTTTGACCTTGAATGCTTTCCCAAAGCACATCCTTCACAGACCTCCTTTTGTTCATTGATTTTGGGAAGTCCTGTCACCATAGCTTGAGAAGTTAGAAGTTTCAAGCTAGTGGAATTAAGGTGACTATATCGCAAGTGCCAAAGGACGCTTGGATTTGTTATAACCACATTTGCAATTTGATCTCCCCCTGGCTCATCAAACTTGAGAGGGAATAACCTGTTATTGGTCATGGGGACCTGTGTGATGACACGATTACAATTATTCTTATAAAAAAAAATACGTTGTCCTTCATCAAATACAAGCTTGTAATTGTTCTCCATCATTTGTCCAACGCTTAGCAAATTGTGTTGGAGCTTTGGAGTGTAATAGATGTCATGCACTTTCTTTAGTCCTTATTTGGTTGGAACCTCCATGGCTTCAATACCCTCTACTTGCAATGTCTTATCATCCCCTAATTTGATTTGGGATTTATAAGTGGAATTGAGAGTAGCAAATAAATGTTCTTTACCACTCATATGGTTGGAACAACCAGTATCCAGAATCCATGTGTCATTTAGATTTTGTTCTGATTGGCCATATGAAAAAAATATTAGAAATATCATCTTATTCTCCATAATTACCATATTGACTGCTGCTGCCTTGTAAAGATTTCGACCAGCAGTCACGAGCGAAGTGACCCGGCTTGCCACAGTTGAAACATGTTGATTTGGACTTGTCACTTCCTCGCCCTTGATTGCCACTTTGTCCTTGATTTCCACCTCTTTGTTGGTTGCCTCCTCTGTATGAGTTGCCTCCTCTATTGGAATTGCCTCCTTTGTTCTGGTTGCCTCCTCTGTTGGAATTGCCTCCTCTGTAGTTGCCTCTGCCTCTACCTCTTTGCTTGCCTCTACCTTGACCTCTTCCCCGTCCTCTTCCATTATTTTCATTGAAAGTGAAGGCCTTATCATCGCCTCCGTAGCTTGTGCAGTCGTACAAGCAGCGATTCTAGAAAATATGCTTTTCTCCAATGCAACTTGGAGATGAGAAAGAGCAGATGAGTTGCTATTTTTCTCTTCTTTTCGTGTTTTCTTGTCTGCATCACTAAGTGTTATCCAGTCTGAGGGTTATGTGTAGCCCTCTTCTATGATGTCCCACAAACCTCTACCTATGAGCAAGGTCTTCATATTTATAGACCAATACTCATAGTCGTAATCATTAAATTTTGGTATAGGTAAGCTATTGTGTGAGGCCATAGTTACCAAAAACTCTCTTTATTTCACGGTTACAATAAAGTACTTTTGCTATTTGAAAGAAGGAAAGAAGAAGAAGAAAGAAGGAAGAGCTTACAAATTTAAGTCAAATCCGACTTGTTCTACTCTATCATTGATCGCTTGTTCCTCTTGATGTGGGGATGCTATCTCTTGATTTACAAAGTTATCTGCCACTTCTTCTTCATCGTCACTTATCTATATGATTTTTGGTGATTTTGGTTCTAGGATTTCTACTGAAAAACTGTAGTGTGTGTACTGTGATTCTTGTGGTGCAGCTTGTATGGATTATGATTGTTCAAATTGACTCCTGAATGAGTTATCTTCAAAATTCGCTTCGCATCCTAAGTTAGGATGCCTTTGATGTGCGATTACTGCGTTTTGGAGTTGACTAAACACAATGTTGAGTCTATAACCTATTACCTTTTCATCAAACCTTTCTGCACCTTCTCTTGCTAGAATTGCACATAAGGCATGATAACAACCATTCGGTCTTGTCATCAATACCCTTTAAAAAAAAACTAAGCCTCTTAGGCTTATTACACACTCTTTCCTCTTAGGAAAGTTTTAACCTCTTTTAAAATCTCTGAAATTTTCACAAAATGTGAAATTGACAAGGCTCCAATAATTGACAATATCAATCCTCTAGGGCTTTTACAATAAAATTTTTAAAATTTAAACTTAATAAAAAAATTAAATATTCATATTTAATAAAAAATTAACTTTATAATTATTAAAAACCTAAGTTTTAAAATAATTATAAATTAGTTTTAATTTTATTAAATTAATATTTAGTAATTTTAAATATTCTAAAGTTTAAATGATAATTTTTTTTTAATAAAATTTATCCTCTAGCCCATTCGAACCCGTGACCTCTTGACTGTCACAAAAATTTTGACAAATGCGCCACGGTGTCTATTTGAAACATAAAGGATCCACGATCATTTTTTAGCTTGTGCTTCCCGGAGATTAAAAAAAAATAAAGTAAAAACGTGCCTGGCAGGATTCAAACTCGAGACACCCTACTCAAAAGCGCTCCTCCTTAGCCGCTCAAGCTACACCCACGACTGGGTATGAAGGAGGAATATTTTATATTTGAAATGCAGTGGACGACGATTTTAATAAAAAAAATGAAATTCTTTTATCCCACATTAAGCAAGACGGGGGCAAAAACAAGGTTTATAACCCTGGGCGGGCAAATAATGAAGCGATTGCCTTCGGGCAATCAACGATCACCCCTTTTGCCTCCTTTAGACCCATGGATCCTTGCCATGTTGCTCCCTTTGTTGCCACGTTGCTCCTCCTCCTCGTGCCACGTGTCTGTCCACGTCAGCTCCTGAGTCATCCTCCTCTCGCCATGTGTTGCTCTATGATAGGTCCTCCTACGTCGCTCCTATCTTTGCGTGCTTGTTGTGCTGGCCTGCTCCAAACTTCACCTCGATCCACATGTTTCGAGATTCTCTCACCTTGACCTACGTGCTACGGGCCCCACCTCGACCTCACTTCGGGCTTCTCTCACCTTGATCCTCGGGCCTCCCTTGCCTCGATCCTCGTGCCCTCTCGGCTTCGACTCTGATACCAGATGTGGTTTGTGAGAGAAAAATTAGGAGCGAATAGAAAATAATATATATTGAACCTTAGAAAATTGAGATTACAATGGTATTTGTAATGATAACTCCAAACGAATTTAGGGAATATATGGAAGTTAGGAAAATAGGAGAAATAGGGAGGAAAAGAGAAAGAGAAATAGAATTGGTTTTCCTTGCCGCCCTTGTCGTCCAATCCGCCCAGTCAGCTGTCGTCCAAGTCAACCTACCTGCCCAGTCAACTGCCGTCCAAGGAGGTAAAAGGGTAAGATCCAAAGCTTACAGTTGAAACAAATTTTTATACTTTTTTACTCCTTTTTACTCATTTTACTAGCTTTATTTCCAACATGAACCACGTTAAATATGTCTCTCTCTTGTGTGTGATGATTTGTGCATTGCTTTGATTACTAATATTGATATTGTCATTGATAATATTGGATAATATTGTTTGGGAAAGAAAAATAAAAGTTGATCTTATACTATTCATCCTCCTCTCAGTATAAGACTGTGTTATTCAACATCCTTATTAATAAATAGTTAGTTCTTTTTTGATGAATTCTCCTAGGGTATGTTCAATATTCCTCAAAAAATTCTTATTGATAAGCTGATATGGAAGTCCAAAAAGTCTAACCCAAATTAGAAGCTTCTTAATAGTTTTTGTCTCAATAGAAAAAATTTCATTCCATGGTCTTAAATAAAGGGTATCTCTCCCTCTAAACCATGGGCCACCACTCAATATTTTATCCTTGATTTCTAAATTAGAAAATATGACAAGGAAAAAACCTTTAGGAAGAAAACTCACAGAGTAATTTGAATTCAATCCCCACTTCCACTTGATCCAATCTTGAATCTCTAAAAACCCTGGCTAGGATCTATAGAACTTACATATTAATCCTTTGCTTTTCAAAACCATTATATGATGCTCAATCATCTCATACTTGATGGTCACTTTCGATGCAACATCTACCACTTGGATTGAACTTTCCATATATTTGCTCTTCCACTTATCTTCAGCTTGGACATCCACACTTTCGATTAGGGCATCCTCATTTCCCATTAGGGCTTTCAAATATGACTTCCCTTACAAACTAACTAGTGGGGTTGGGATTAGGGATCGCTCCTGGCTTTCACTCCCTCCTAGTTCACACTCTCTCTCAGCTCGCACTCACTCCCAGCTCGCACTTCCTCCTAGTTCGCACTCCCTCTTGGCTCACACTTGCTTATGTCTCTTCTTTCTCCTGATGTTCCTTTGCTTCAACAATTTTTTGGAAACAATATTCATCACATTCATGGTAAGGGTTTGAAGCATTGATACACTCCGAACAAATCCGCTACTCTTCCACCATATTTGAAGATCTCAAGATTGGCTCGCACTTGCTCTTGCACTTCCTCCTAGCTCACACTCCCTCCTAGCTTACACTCCCTCTTGGCTCACACTTGCTCTTATCTCTTCTTTCTGCTGTGTTTCTTTGCTTCGACAATTTTTCGAAAACAATGTTTGCAACATTCATGGTAAGGGTTTGAAGTATTGATACACTCCGAACTAATCTACTACTCTTCCGCCATATATGAAGATCTCAAGATTAACTCACATTCTCTCTCGGCTTGTACTTCTTCCATTTCAAAATATAATCATTATGTTACAATGTAATAGCATTTAAAAAAAACATATTTGAATAATGATTATTGAGAAATATTTTGGAATATTAATAATAAAATATGATAGTGTCCATGGGACGTAGTGATTGGATGCTTGCAAATGAGCAACCTTGGTTCCATTCTCTTAGGGATTGATGGTCTACTACTTAAAAACGAGTACTTAAAAGTGAGTAATCATCGTAATTTTTAATTTTTAATTTTTTTGAGTAATACTTCTTATACACATACAAATAAAATAGAAGATTATTAAGATTGTGGCTTATAGGATAAAAACTTTACTAAGAATTATAACTTTTAACCTCAAATTTTCATTCAATTATTTTTCTTTAACTAACATTGATTTTTTCTATGGATGATATATTTTCCACTTTTCCTACTGTTTTCTTAAATATATTTTTTAATATTTTAATTTTTAATTTTTTTAGTTATTATTTTTAAAATTTTACTTATAAATATTAAAATAATATACTTTTTATTTCAAATATCCTATATATATTATTTTTTAAATTAAAATCTCTTCCATTTGTATATTACTATTTCATTTCATTTATCAAGCATAATTTTAAAAGACAACAATTTTTTATTAAACATAAAACTTTTTATGACAAAACTCCTCATGTATGCAGATGATGTAATTCTTGTGGTCAAAACAACCAAAGATCTAGAAGATCACCTTCAAGCTTTAGAACTCTTTTGTAAAGAAGTTGGGATGCAGGTGAACACGAGCAAAACAAAAATTATGATTTTTCAGCAAAAAAGAAGTAACAACTCAAATTTCGACTTGCAGGAGAACCGCTTGATGTAGTAGTAGAATACAAATACCTGGGCATAGACTTTCATGACAAACTTAATTGGAATACATGTAGGATGAAAAGAACTCAAAGTGGCTGGAGAGCACTATATGCACTTCAAAACAAGTGTAGGAATGCCGAGTTGTGGGACTGGAAGACCACCAAGGTCTTATTTGGCCTACTTGTTACACCGGTTTTGTTGTATGGTTGCGAGGTGTGGGCTAGTGGCACAACAAATGCAAAATGGAGGCAAATAGAAAGGATTCAAAAATATCTAATCACAAACTTTCTCAAAATTAAGGCCACAACCCCTTATGAAATTATTCTAGTCGAACTGGAATGTTTCCTTTAGAAGCAATTGCTATGACCAAGCTGTTATGTTACTTGAAAAAACAGAAAACATGACAAATGATAGATGGCCTAGAGCAACTAGGGACGAAGAGTTGCATAGGCGAAAGAATACGTGGATGAAACAAAATCAGAAATGGATGAAACGATGGGAAATCAACATAAATGAATGCCCAAATGTCAACAAAGACAAAAAATTATGTGAATGAAAAGTTAAGAAGTGGAATGTGGAAAAATGCAAGCAGGAAAAGACAATATTATAGTGCAAATTTTAACCCAACGTATGACCACAAGGAAAAAGCGTATATAAGCGCTGAAATCAAGTGGAAGGAAAAAATACTCATTGCTCAGATAAGGACTAGATCTCATGGGCTTAGATGTGAAACAGGGAGATGGACAATGCCCAAAGAACAATGGGAAGAAATGATATGTACTCTATGCAACACAGGGGTAGTAGAGACAGAGAAACACTTCATCTATAAATGCTTGAGTTTTTCAGATATCCATGACAAATACAAAGAAACACTTGGGAACGAGTTTATTACAGATTTATTTGAAGATAGTAAAATAAAAAAATTTGGAGAATTACTAACACAAATCAGCAGGAGAAGGAACAACCTTCTCAAAGATATTAAAGATCATATGATATGATTTGAGTAATTGTACTTCCATATTTGAGGTCCCATAGACCATATTTGAGTATCGGGAATGTAATTAAAATCATTTAATTTCATTTTACGCTTAGTTCCCCATTAAAAAAAAAAATCAAAATTTTCTTGTTTTATAACTAAGAGCCTTCCATTCTATTCTTGCATGACCCGCGTACAGGCAGGGTAAGTCACTCGTGCATGACACGTGGTATGATGAAGGCCAAAAACCATTGGATAAGAAGAAGACGACATGGCATAACAAGAGCCAACGTCCCGTGAGCACTACCCAATCTCAACAGAGGTCCAACTGAACCAATAGAGATTTTTCAAAATTAAATCGTAAGTACAGAGACAAAACAGTACACAACTGAGCACAGCAAAGGGCAACCAGTCATCCATGTCAATGGCAACGCGCTGTGCTCTCCTCGGCAACACATTTTTAAACAAAAGTAGCCTTGACAGAAACAATTCATTTTCAGCGGCTTTAAATAACAGCAACAATTTATTTGCCGTGGCCTTAAAGCCTTCCATTTTATTGTCCGGAGGGCGGGGAAGAATCAGCAGAAATTCCTTTACAGTTTCCAGAACCTTCGTCTCCGCTGCTTCCAAGGACGGCGAAGGGGGAGCCACTGTAACTTCTGAGAAGTCCGTCATGTCTGCTGCGGAGGTCGATAAAGTGAGCGCGGTTCTATTTGACATGGACGGCGTTCTGTGCAACAGCGAAGAGGCGTCCCGTCTGGCTGCCGTCGATATGTTCGCGGAAATGGGAGTGCAGGTCACCCCGGATGATTTTATTCCGTTTATGGGAACAGGTATTAATCAGTTATGGTTAACGAGAAAATATAATATTGATTGCCGATGATAAAAATCGTCACGCTGAATAATGAGAGCATAAGTCTTGGCAGGGCACTAAGTCTATCTATCAGCGGTCATTTGAAAATAAATATTTGCGACAATTTCTAATTTCTATATAAACATTTCATTTTTTTTCAAGGACTCTCCCGAATTTTATGTGCACAGCATACGAAATTTCAAGAAAAGTATACACCACACACAATCTCAAGAAAATTGAAAAATATGTTGATAGATTTTTAGTAACTTATAAAGCTGGGAAATAACTACCGAAAAGTTTTCAGCAATAATTCAAAGTTACATACTTGTTACAATTTTGGTTTTCATGAGCAAATTTTGCCTCCTATATGTGAAAATCTCCAAAAGCTTCCGAGCTTGCTGCATCTGAACTGATTTCAGGTCAAATTTATAATTGAAGTTACTTTGAATTGGAAAGCAAGGAGATTTATAGTGGCTAATGTTTTTCCTTTTTGTATTGTCTTACAATTTCTCCCCAAAAAAGTTGGAACCAAGCAGAATGTCTACATTTCATCGAATCACATAAAGCCTTTTCAGGCTCTGTGGATGCACATTATTTGAGCTATCCTAAAAATGTACTGTCCCCAGTCCATTGTGTGCATTGATTGGTTCTCAATGACGAAATACCTTTGCACTTTGAAAGTCTCATTACGAAAAATCTGGTAACCTGATTAATCTGTGAACAATAATCTTGGACTTTGTCAACTGATGGTGCCCTTTTGACGCTTAATGGAACCAATATTGTACTGCTAAATTTTGCACATGGCTTTCTCAGTGCATTTCTTTTCTGTTATCAATCATCTCTGTTTTTTTCGCCAAAGATCTGACAGCAACGTCTCTTACCTGTTCTAGACCGCTTCATTCTCGCATCAAATTCTTTAAATGTATCTTGATCATATATTGGACTGCCACGTACATCACAGGCTCTCCTAACTTCATTCTTATAATCAATTCTGTTTTTTTTTCAAATAAATTATATGAGCCTTTTATTGGGGCCATTCCCATCAAAATATCAAAACATTATACTTGCTATTAGGTCAATTATACCATATCGTGCTTTCCTTTCTATCAAAGGTATTCTTCATCTCCCTCAAACTGTATCTTCTATCAACTCTTTGATATCATTTTCATTAAGAGATTAATCCTCCCTCAGCCAATTACCTTCTAAAATTAATTTTCACTTAGACAAAGATCAACACCACAATTTAAACAAATCTTTTTGAGTGCATCTTTACATTCCTTGCTACCTATTTTTGTTTCCTGCATTATAACAAAGTCGGACTATAACAACCTACAAATTCCTTGATAGTTCTTTTTTTTGGGCCTTATTCATATCCTAAATTTTCTAGGTCCTGGAATATTTGTAATCTAATCTTATTAGGCCAAGGCGACAGTGATGAAGTGCCTATGGGTGCTCTTGATGTAGCCTGCAGGCAACTGCCATATAAGCCTTTGGATGTCCTCTATGTAAGCCTACGGGTGCCTTCTATGTAAGCCTTTGGGCGTCTTTCTATGCAAGCCTACGGGCATCTTTCTATGCAAGCCTATGTGCAGTTTTGATGTATTCACCTTTAGCGACGTTGGTTAAACCACCTCTATGGTTAACACTTATTATATTGTAATTTAACTTTCATGTCATGTCATGTTAGCTTGAGGTTAGCATTTAATTGGGGATTAGGTATCACTATAAAAACCCCCACTGGCTAGATAGGAACAAACCTGCACTAATGGTTCTTGAGTTTTTACCCTCTTTCCTCTTGAACAACTAGAATAAATAACTAATGAAGATACCTTACTTAAACTAGAATAAGTCATGACAGTTTACATTTGAAAATCAGAGACAACTGTTCACCTATATACTTGCATAATGATTAATTAAACATAGCATCTAATATTATACATTGCCATTACAAGAATATTCTGGATGACCTCTATCAGATAGCTTGTCGTCTACGCATTGATCAAAAAGGTCACCTCAGATAGTTGGTCTTGTACATATTGACCTAAAGGCCACTTTACCGTGAGCCTCAAATAGATTTACCAAGTTACTTTCTTATACATGACAAAGACTACAATAGGAAGCAAAAACTCATAAACACCTGAGCTGATACTTATTTATACTTCATTTTGCCCAATGACATGCTGGTGATGCAAGGTGTTTCTCTGTGTTTGCTCCTTGGATGATCCACTCACTTTTTTATTCATTAACTTGGTGTTTTCATGAGTTTGGTTTCATTAACAGAGCAATTCAGAATCCTGTATACAAAACTACAAATTCACTCGTATGACTTTATTTCATATGGAAAAACAAACCAACTACAAAGCAGTCTATTTCAAATTTTTAACACCAAAACAAAACTGAGAAATTATATATAGGGGCAAACACTATTTTGGTGCATGCTGGTACATATAACCAGTAAACTATGTCTTCACAAGGCTGTTTAAATTAAATCTTAAGATTGTAATGAGTCTATCATATCATGGTGTGATACATCTTTGAAGTAATTGAAGAATAAGAAGCATAATGATCTTTTTGGCCTTCTCAATGAACCAAACAGGTGAAGCAAACTTTTTGGGAGGAGTTGCCAAAGTAAAGGGTGTAAAAGACTTTGATCCTAGGGCGGCAAAGGAACTTTTTTATGAGATTTACCTTATGAAAGTAATGTTATCATTCCCTTTTAATTTTATAAAGATGTAATTTGATTGAACTAAAACCTCAAAACATTGAAGTCACATGACTTAGTCATGGATTACTCTGTTTGCTACCTTTTGACCTCCTACTGATATTCCATAATGTATGCTTTGTAGTATGCCAGGCCAAATTCTGGTCTAGGATATCCAGGGGCTTTGGATTTAATTATGCAGGTATGTTTCCCAAGCTATACACACGCCTCATGAAAATCGAATTGTTGGCAGGAAGTTAAATCATGTGCACATCTCTTTGAATCCATTGCAAATCTAAAATTTAAAATTATTGTGATTGGACTTTCTCATTTTTAGTACTGAATAGGCCTAGAAGTATATATGCAGTGTAAAAAAGAGGGTCTCAAGGTGGCAGTTGCATCAAGTGCAGATCGAAAAAAGATTGATGCAAACATGGCAGCAGCAGGAATTCCCCTGTCAAAGTAAGTTTATGGGAAACTTTTGATATAGGTATTAAATATCTAACTAAACCAGAGTATTTGAATATCGCGTTTTGAATTTGGAATTGCTATTGTTTAACAGTTAACTTCAATTTATAAATGATTGGAATAACTACTTCCTCGTAGACATCTGTATGCTTTTTTTTTTTTTTTAGAGTAATACTTCTTATACACATCCACCATGGGGATTGAACCCGGGTCATATCACCGATAATGCAAGTGGTGTCCTTGCCGGTAGACCACACGAGGTTATTCACACAAGGTTTTGCAAACTGTTCAAATAAACATCAACTTGTTTGCAGGAGCCCACTTCATCCTTATTCAGACATAAAAATTTTGATCTGCCACTATGACTTCCTGTACATAGTTTTCAAGATGGATAAATTGATCTGGATGTTGTTTAATCTTATTGGGTTTACTAAAAGTGGAGAAAGATATCTTCTACTAGTGTAGATACAATAAGGTCACAAAAGAATAAAGGATAATTTGAAAACTTGACACTGTTTTAAAAAGAAAAGAACATTTGTTGCTTCCTTGGAACCTGATAGTTTATCATACATTTTATTTTCCCTTTTTTCTGTTGGTATTTTTGAGAATGTATGCTTATAAAGAGAGGAAAATGCTAGTGCAATCCTGTTCTATTGATTCCATGTTACCATCATTTATGCATGAATTTAAAAGCTTTTTACCACAACTTTAAATTGGTATAATCTACTTGATATTACTCGAATTAACCTACTGTGGATCTTTGCAAAGCTTTACTAAGCAGGTTCTTTGTGAATGTGGTGATAACTAACAAATCAACTCTTATATAAACTAATTGTCCCTTAGTTTGACAAGCTTTTTTTATTTTTTATTTTTAATTTTCCTTTTTGGAATTTTTATTTTAAAGTTTATTGAGTAAATAATAATCTGTTTTTACTTTTTACTACACTTGTAAGGAAAAAACATTTTCTGCTAAGGTTTCCTTGGAAGTCCATATAATCTAGTGGAGCTATATCATAGCTTCTGCGTTGAACCCAAAAGAGACAGATACACAGAGATGATTTGATAAACACTATCATCTTCTAAATAGAGGCAGTTATTGACATTATCCAATGGTCCCCCAAAACCAACTGTTAGGGAAAATGTCGTGGTCATTAGCAAACCTCCGATAAAGCAGAACCTCTACAGTCAACAATGTTTGACTAACATTGATACTCTACAAGGTAGTAGCTCACTTTGTGATTCCACACACGTTATCATAAAACCTCAAGCACATGGCACAAATCATTCCTCACCTGTCAAGGATTAAGACTGCATGCCTAAGGGGACAAGGCCAATTTCTCTTTCTTTAAGTGGAATTTTATGCTAGGTAAGCTCCTTACGACTCCATTACATTACTGCCTACATTCAAGGGAAAAAAGACCACCCCTTATGATGGCCCAATAGCCTTGATAACTTAAGATGAAGCGAACATCAGAGCAACATACATTCATAAACTTTCCATTGTTATATGGCAAGTCCATGCTTAATGCGAAATGCAATGTGGGCCAAATGACCCACTCTACAGACGCAGAGAGGATGCCCAAGCTCCATGAAATTTTAGGGTAAAGCTGGAATTGAAAGTAGAATTATCAAACTATTTATACTATCAGAATGTTTTGCAGAGGACATTATTTAATATGTCAAGAGTTGGTTGAAATATGGAAGGATAATGCTAACTACAAAAAAGTAACCAGAAACCCAAATTATAAGGCCAACTTAAAAGGTCTCGAAAAAATTAGATTAATTTTGGCAATGAAATTCCATTAATTTTTTTTTTTCAACGAGTTTACACAGGCTTTTATGAGGGGTCCCAGTCCCCTCATACTGAGTGGGGTTTGAATATTGGATCTCTCGAAGAGAGGCCAAAGCCTTTACCACTGCAGTAAGCTTGCAGCTGAAAATTGCATTAACTTTGATTACGTTGTTTTTTAAATTTATAAAATTGTAAATATATGCCTTTCTTTGGGAGAAGAAGGGTGAGAAATCCCTTTTGAGGAGACCCACGCTCTCCTTCTAAAGGAAAAGGGTGCCCCAAGGATACATCATAATTGCCGGTGGATGGATGAAATATTTCACTGCCTTCCCTCAAAAAGTTAAAAAAAAAAACGTTATTTTTTTTTTGAAATATTTGCCACCAACATCACTAGAGGAAGCATAACTTTGACCTCAAATTTGATTACTGAGTCAAGCAAACCAAAGAAAAGCACATATTAAGTGTTGTGTTGGGAGCTGAAGGAACCTGGAATCAATTTCTCTAAGAAAAGCACATATTAAGTGTCCAAATCCTGGAGCAATATGAGTAAGGAGATCCCCCCCAAAAATATCATGTGACACTGAAGAGAGCCTTCCATTGTTTGCACTGCTTTCAAACCCTTGGGTGTTGTAAATTTAGTTCCGATTGCTTGCTTTGCTACCATGCCCAAGATGGAGTGAAAGAAGATGGGCATCCTAATGGAAAAAAATAAAAAAATTCTACTTGAGGGCAAAGATCTGGAATTAGAAAAATCTTGACAAGCTGAAGAACAGAAATCCTTCTTTCTACTTTCCACTAAGATGAGGCCCTCTCGTTCTGCAGCCTCTAAGAAATCCAATGCCAGGGAAAGAAGTTGTGGAGATTCATATCTGCTCTAATACGATGAAGAATTTCATAGTATAGTCATGAAAGAAACAAGGAATCAACACATCACATATATTCACTTGAAGAAAAGTTACCACAAAAATGCACAAAAGAGAATACAAGACACCAACACTTTACTAGAGATTAAAAAAAGGAATGATGATCCAATGGCATGTAAGTGGAAGTATTTATGCTTCTCATGATACATTTCACAGATCTCGATAACACCGTATGCCAATATATCATTGGTCTGTTAATTGTTACAAATTACAATGATTAATGTACAAAGTGATGAGGGGCCCGTAGGCCTTATACAAAATATGATAAAATATCACAAATGTCTTCCATGGTTGAAGTGAATATTAAACAGATTTTAACATTTATAGTCTGGTATGGTCCTGAATAAACTATGACTGAATATATTAGAGATAGCTCTACTATGTTGCAAATGTAGAAAGAATACGATTCTATCAATTTTGAAGACTATAAGCCATCTGATTTGAAAAGTATTTTATTTAACATATCAATTTTGGAATGCTTCAGCTCAACTAAAGCTGAACGTGGAGTTTTGGAAAGTCTTGACCTCAACTAGGCTTCAACGTCGATAAAATTTAGCCTAATTCTGGTTGATATAAGATTCAAGCTTTATAATTGCAAATTCTGACGTCCAAAGCTAGTCAGAAATATGTCAAAAGAGAATGTAATGCTTTATGACAAGATTCGGCCTTATGTAAGAAGTGAAATCCAAATTAGTGAACAAATTGAATGCAATCTAAAATGATTTAAGAATTGATATTAATGACAACATGACAATAATTATTTGTCTTTATGTTTGATATGCTTGTCAATCATATTAGCCTCATTGTGCTATTCTACAAAAGCGACCTTGGGATATAGAGAAATGTCATATGAGAAAGCTATGGCAAGTTCAATGTCTGGAAGTTATCAAGCCAGTTTGCTTATAAGTTTAGTCCTTTTGGCTGCATACACAATAATATGGTCTCAGTTATAATGAGAAATGCAAAGATTATAATAGCCCTTGGTAGAAAGACGAATTTGTTATGTTGGACTTGATTATTTTCACATTAAATTCCACCCCTAGCAAAATGGCAGGCACCACATAATGCAAGCAAAAAAGTGTGAAGATTTTGTTTGGGCATAAGGTGACTTGTTTTAGCTAACTTCAGGATGACACCACTTGCTAACCATCAAAGTAGATAATAACATTTTTTTTCAAAAGAAAAGTAGATAACTACCACGGCAGAAAGAATAAATATTTAGGTTCTAGCAACATGTTTGCAGATTGCACAGGTAGTGTTTGACCAGGATGCACACAACACTGAATTTCAAGGCCATCACAATTTGCCTCAAAGCACATTGGAAGGAGGACCACCATGACTGACAATAACATCTTTCATGCAACAATGAATCTCTAAAAAACACTCAATATGTGGGTCCCATGACAATACTTTTCCTATCCACTTTTAACTCACCAGCCTACTGTTAGAGTGTTCTTTGAATTTGACAGTCTTTACCCAATCATCAATCTGTACTGAAGGTTTTGTTTACATTTATGCCTGCACCAAAATTTTCAGGCTTTAAAATCCTAATTGTACCTTTGATATCATAACAGTGGTTTCATTTATCCAGTGCAGCCTTTGACGACTACATCACAGTTACTGTATTTGCGTACCTGCAATCATATATGTTTCTGCATGTAGTTTAAACTTGGCAGTCTCCCACAAAGACTTAAACATGGACTTTAAATTCTAGTATGCCAGCTAATAAATAATAAATAAAGAGAATAAAGGAAAAGATAGTAAGGAAATCCAATTTCTGGTGGTAAAGATGGTCCACAATGTCAAAATAATGATTCCAAACTTGGTTGAACACATCTTGGGCTTTCTTAAAGCAGAAATGAAGATCTATGAAATATCTTCCAGGATATGCATAAAAAAAACAAAACAACAGTAGTATAACAAGTTGGCAACATGGGTAGACGGTAGAAGGCAAGTTATTTTGATCATAGTTAGAAACATTGCTGGTTTCACTCGATTTCTTGCAAAACTTGCAAGAAATTGCAGGCGGCGAGTTTTTTTTTTTTTTTTCTTTTTCTTTTTCTTGGCATCGAGGAAATTGCTAACTCGCGGCAATAATTCTTGAGATTTCTTGTCTTTTTCTTCCAAGAAACTCGGCAAGCCTTAAGAAGTTAGCAAAAAATGGTGGGAAAAATAAATTTTTAGAAGGCTATTTGGCCTTACTTTTGTGTTTTTTCTTCTCTTTGACTATGGACAATTTTTTATAGAGTTTCAATAATTATAATTTTGAAAATAATGTGTTTTCTACACCTAGAGGAGTTTCAAAATTTCAACTACATCCACATAAATATCTAAGAAAGTGATTATGGTATTTATGGCAAGCTTAAGTTCTTAAATGCAATAGAAATATAGAGATCTCTTAATAGTTTTATGTACCCTTGGGGAAAAAGACTAATTGATGAAATAGGCAAAATATTTGTAACTGCATTTGATTAAAAATCTAGTATGTTGAATGTTGATCATCATTCTTTTATTATTATACCAAACAAATTCTACTTGTCACGTCTTCCTAATATAATACTATTAGAATTGGAAAATTGAAAGAAAATGAACAATAACAAAGAAAGGGAATGACAAAGCTAAGAGTGGTAGTAAGCTTTAATTTTCGAGGCACTTGAGGAGGAAGTAAAACATTTGAGAGGATTGGAGGAGATATACCATGATGATCCTACACTTGAGGAGCCTCCAATTCGACCACCTATTCAGAGCCAAGGCCAACCATCTAGTTCAAGGGGGAGGAGGGGAAAACAAAAAACAGTTTAAAATCTGCTTTATATTTTGGAAAATTTGCATTTGATGATACTATGATGTATTTGGTTGGATTTGATGATCATGAATTGTAATTGTGCTCTTTTTTATGAATATCTAATATAAAATTAGCTTTATGGCTCTCCAATTGTTGTTCAAAAGTTTTTTTTGGCCAAGTTTTTCCCAAGCTTTCCGGAGTTACCAATAAAATCTCCAAAATTGGGGTGTCAAGTTTAGTGCGAGTTGCGAGTTTTCCAACTATTATCTTGATAATGGACATAAATGGCATTGGGTAGTTTTCTAATATGCATTTGTAGGCTGCTTTATTGGAGGTGGATCGAAAAAATATTGAGGGTGGAATTCAAGGGTTGAGCGAAGCTTTAGTTTGTAGCAAGATAAGGGTTCGCGCACTCGGCAGGCCAAGTGCGCGAACCCATACCTCCAACCACACCGGGTTCTTGGGTGCGAGGTCAGCCGAACCCCGACGGGCTGTGGGGTTTGGCTGGCTGCACCCAACCCAAAAAACAAAAAATGTTTTTTTATTTTATTTAAGTGGGCCTTGTTGGTCACGGATCTGCCACAGGAAAGGATTTGTTTTGGATACGCGCCCTAGACCCGGACCAACCTTGAAAGGCCGAGAGGAAGAGATGCCTCCCGTGCCAATCTACGGAGAAGGCCGGCTCCTATACTACACTACTTGGGGGGTTGAGATAAGAGAACTGGAAAGAGATTGAAAATTACAGAAAGAAATGTAAAATGCATAGTGGTAACAGTGGGGAAGAACAAGCAGCACAATCACCCATCTATATTTTAACCAACAGCTATCAACACGGAGAATGTAACAGATTCTAACACTGCATGAATTTTCCCTATGTATCCCCTCAAAGGATTCCAGGTTCATCTATCCTCCAATGCCTAAATCCAAATAGCAGAATTACAGCAATCAGAAAAATAAATGAAATGTACAGAAATACTTGCCAGAGGCGTCATACAAAGAAAACACAGAATTGAAGCCAAGATTCCTCAGTATTGATGCAAGAGTTTCAAATACAGCAGTTGTCTAGCAATATGTTCCCCCCCTTTTTTCATGACAATGCATGGGTTTTTATAGAGGACCCTCCCTCTGTGCCATTAATGAACTAGACGCACAAGGACGTTAGAGCGACTCAAAATTGACGCTCGGACGCTTTTTTCAAACGAAACCTCCCATCTGATTACTACAATTGGTTACAGGGCCACCTTAGGCGAAAAATTTACATTTATGCGCCGCGAAAGTGTCTTGGATTCATACCCCGTTTTTGAATGCATGCCCTCGAAAATAACATCGGTGTCAGAAAAAGTTCCGGAGAAGCTTCGCTGAGAAATTGGCCCGAACTGGCAGTTCGCTGGATTTTTGGCTGAAGTGGAGCTTTTTGGCCGACATGGAGCTTCGTTGGCCGACTGGAACTTTTTGGCCGAAGTTGAGGTTCGCGGCCGACATAGGCATTTTGGCCGACTTGAGGTTCACGGCCGACATTGAACTTTAGGGCCGACATTGCACTTTGGGGGCCGACATGGAGCTTCGGGGGCGAAGTGGAGAATTCTGGCCGAAGTGGGGCTTTTTGGCCGAAGTGAAGCTTTCTGGGCCGTGCCTTAGCCAATTTTTCAAGCCCGAAGTGGGCTTTCGCTGGCTCTGCTTCTAGGGGCCATAACTTTTGATCCGCTGACCCGATCGCCTATTATAATATATCATTAGAAAGCTTAAGAGAAGATCTACAATAGTAAAACATCAAAAGATCATTTCATCCACTTTATCATCCTCTTTTAGGGCCCGCGAAAATGCCAACGCTTTTGCATGTGCTTTGCCGATTTAAAGCTCCATACTTAGGCAAAATTTTGTCAAAAAATTTAATGTGGCAAAAATGCCAACATTCCTGGCGGCTTGCCGGGCATTTAGCTTGTCTGAATGTAGAGATCCCAGGCCTTTATCCATTGGGCAACAAAGTCATCCTCGCTGTCCTCCTCTGACCGCTCACTAGTGGCGGTAAACTCCTCCTCCAACTTCTTTGGGGCCCTGTCCCTTTTCGGGGCCTTCTCAAGATTAGCCTCCTGATGAGACGTGCTTATGGGGTTTTGGTTGAATACTTGCATGATATGCCCCGGGACACAAAAAGGGTGCAAAAATGTGCCCTCTTTGCTCTCAGAATCTGCCACTTGAGCTTGTTCCCCTTCTAGCAATACGAGGAGCACGCTTCCAGAGGAAAAGTAGGTGGGGTATAAATCCAAGGTGTCTTCATGGTGCACTAACGCAAATTTTCCGCCTAAGGTGGCCCCGTAACCAATTGTAGTAATTAGATGGGAGGTTTCGTTTGCAAAAAGCGGCCGAGCGTCAATTTTGAGCCGCTCTAACATCCTTGTGCGTCTAGTTCATTAATGGCTCAGAGGGAGGGTCCTCTATAAAAACCCATGCATTGTAATGAAAAAAGGGGGGAACATATTGCTAGACAATTGCTGTATTTAAAAATTTTACATCAATATTGAGGAATCTTGGCTTCAATTCTGTGTTTTCTTTGTATGACGCCTCTGGCAGGTATTTCTGTACATTTCATTTATTTTTCTGATTGCTGTAATTCTGCTATTTGGATTTAGGCATTGGAGGATAGATGAACCTGGAATCCTTTTAGGGGATACATAGGGAAAATTAATGCAGTATTGATTTCTGTTCATTTTCTGTATTGATAGCTGCTGGGTTAAATATAGTGGGTTATTGTGCTGCTTGTTCTTTCCCACTGCACTATTAAGCTATTTGCATTTCTTTCTATACTATTTTAATCTCTTTCTAGTTCTCTTATCTCAACCCCCCAAGTAGTTAGTATAGGATCCGGCCTTCCGACATTGGGATTCTGGCCGACGTTGGGATTTTGGCCGATGTTGGGATTCTGGCTGACATTGGGGTTCGCGGTCGACGTTGCACTTCGAGGCCGACATTGCACTTCGGGGCCGAAGTTAAGCTTCGCGGCCGACTTAAGCATTTTTGGCCGACTTGAGGTTCGCGGCCGACATTGAACTTCGGGGCCAACATTGCACTTCGGGGCCGAAGTTAAGCTTTGCGGCCGACTTAAAGCACTTTGGCCGACGTTGAACACTTTGGCCGAAATTGAACTTCGGGGCCGACATGGCACTTCGGGGCCGACATGGAGCTTCGGGGGCGAAGTGGAGTTTTTTGGCCGACTTAAAGCACTTTGGCCGACATTGAACTTCGGGGCCGACATGGCACTTCGGGGCCGATATGGCACTTCGGGGCCGAAGTTAAGCTTCGTGGCCGACTTAGGCATTTTGGCCGACTTGAGGTTCGCGGCCGACATTGAACTTCGGGGCCGACATTGCACTTCGGGGCCGAAGTTAAGCTTCGCGGCCGACTTAGGCATTTTTGGCCGACTTGAGGTTTGCGGCCAACATTGAACGTTTTGGCTGACATTGAACTTCGCAGAAGTGGAGGCCCGAAGTGGACGTTCGGCAACATTTTGGGCGAAGCGGATTGCCTGCCTTAAGAGTTTTCTTCATCATCTAGGTGGGAGTTCGCCAGAAATGCACACGAAGTGCAACTTTGCTGGGAACCTAGGCCTAACTGGCAGTTTGAAAGGGATGGTTCGCTAAAAATATTGGCCAAAGTGTAACTTCGGCAACTTCCTGGGCGAAGTGAGCCAACTGCCTTAGAATTTTTTCAAGCCCAAAGTGGACTTTCTGCCTATTTTCTTCAGCGCAGCTGCCCATTAACCCTTCTTTGAGCGAAGCTGTCCCTTTCTGCCCTCTTTTGTTGCTGTCTCAACGTCTAAAAAATGCCTTTGCTGGAGTTCGCCCAATTCTGCTGGAGTTCGCCCGAACTGGGTCCGAGGATGAAGTTCGTTGAACAAATGGCCCAAAACTAGGGTTTGGCAGGAGTGGAGGCCGAACTTGGAGGTAAACCTGCTTTAGTGTTTTTTGGGAGCATGCTAAAACCGGAGTTCGCTGCAGTCCGCCCTCGGAGTTGAGGTTCGCAGGTGATTCGGACGAATTTGAGCATTTGTGGCCGACGTTGGGATTCTGGCCGACGTTGGGATTCTAGCCGACATTGGGATTCTGGCTGACGTTGGACTGCTGGCCGACATTGAGCTTCGGGGCCAAAGTGGAGCTTTTTGGCCGAAGTGGGCACTTTTTGGCCGAAGTGAAGCTTTTTGGGCCGTGCCTTAGCCAATTTTCCTCTTAAAGTTTTCCTCCGTCTTTTGGGTGGAAGTTTGCCGAAATGGGCCCTGAAGTGGATGCTTCGCTAAGCTTAAGCCCGAACTGGCGCTTTTCTTGGAGATGGTTCGCTGAAGACACTGGCCAAAGTGCCACTTCGGCAACCTTTTGCGCGAAGTAAGCTAGCAGCCTTAGATTTTTTCGCTACTTGGGACGGGGAGGTTCGCTGGAGTTGAAGCTGAAATGCAGCTTCGCTGGGCATTTTGGCCGAGCCTCTCCCCCTGCCTTAGCCGATTTTCAAGCCCGAAGTGGGCTTTCCCTGGCTCTGCTTCCCGGGGCCATAACTTTTGATCCGCTGACCCAATCACCTATTGTAATATATCGCCGAAAAGCTTGCGAAAAGATTTGCAATGACGAAATATCCAAAGATCGTTTCGTCCACTTTATCATCCCCGTTTTAGGGCCTGCGAAAATGCCAACACTTCTGCGTGTGCTTTGCCGATTTAAAGCTCCATACTTAGGCAAAATTTTGTCAAAAAATTTAATGTGGCAAAAATGCCAACATTCCTGGCGGCTCGAGGGGCATTTAGCTTTTCTGAATGCAGATATCCCAGGCCTTTATCCATTGGGCAATAGAGTCATCCTCGCTGTCCTCTTCTGAGTGCTCACTGGTGGCGGTAAACTCCTCCAACTTCCTTGTTGCGATAGCAAGACTTTTTTGGCGATAGGCCTTCTGTCGGGGTCTCCTCAGGATCATCGGTGGGACGAAGTTGGCAAAAAGTTTTTGAGCCTGTTCCCCTTCTTGGCCCATTTTTGGCCGACATTGCACTTTTGCTCCTCGTGAATATCACCGGTGTCAGAAAGCACTTAGAGGATACTTCGCTGAAATGGTCTGAATCGCTTCTAGGATGGAAATTTGCCAGAAATGCACCCGAAGTGCAGCTTCGCTGGGAACCTAAGCCGAACTGGCAGTCTGAAAGGGATGGTTCGCTGAAAATATTGGCCGAAGTGTAACTTCGGCAACTTCCTGGGCGAAGTGAGCCAACTGCCTTAGAATTTTTTCAAGCCCAAAGTGGACTTTCTGCCTATTTTCTTCAGCGCAGCTGCCCATTAACCCTTCTTTGAGCGAAGCTGTCCCTTTTGGCCCTCTTCTATTGCTGTCTCAACGTCTAAAAAATGCCTTTGTTGGAGTTCGCCTGAATTGGGTCCGAGGATGAAGTTCGTTGAACAAATGGCTCGAAACTAGGGTTTTGCAGGAGTGGAGGCCGAAATTGGAGGTAAACCTGCTTTAGTGTTTTTTGGGAGCATGCTAAAACCAGAGTTCGCTGTAGTCCGCCCCTGGAGCTGAGGTTCGCAGGTGATTCGGATGAATTTGAGCATTTCTGGCCGACATAAAAGGTTTTGGCCGACGTTGGGACTAAAGGGAAATACAATGGCACTAAAGGGAATGGCCCGAGAATACCTTGAAGATGTTGCTGCGCTAGCGAACCTCCATGGCATAGCCCACGAAGATGTCATGATCAGACTTCTGGTCCTGTCCCTGGAAGGAAGGGCGCTGCAGTGGTACAAAATACTCGGGCGGACTTGGCAGGAGCATTAGTCAACACATTTGACGTCTCCCAAGATCCCTTCCAACTCTTGATGCACCTCTCCACCATCACGAGAGCACTTCAGAAGAGAATCACAGAATTCAACGTCCGATTTTGCAGGAGTTGGAGGAGAATCCTAGGGGAAATCCAGCCGACACTCGCCCAAGCCCACCTCTTCTATGTTAGGGATTTCCACCCAGACATCAGCCTCCTCCTACTGCAATCTGGGGAACAAAGATTCCCTCAAATATTTGAGGAAGCAGTACAAGCGGAGCGACTTCTACTCCTATCAGGAAAAATACCGTGGGGAGAAACTCCATCACTTTCTCCGGTAGTTGCTGCTCCTGCTCCTGTCTATCCCGCGCAGTATTCACCATGGCAGATCCCTCATACTGTGCAGAGATCTTGAATGCGGTTGTGTGGAGCTCAAGAGGTGGATCTCGTCCAAGGCCAATGATGGGAATGTGCAAGCACTGCCCCAGCAATGGATAATATGGTTGCTTGCAGTTTCCATCAGGAAATGGGCCAAGAAGGGGAACAGGCTCAAGTGGCGGATTCTGAGAGCAAAGAGGGCACATTTTTGCACCCTTTTTGTGTCCCGGGGCATAGCACGCAAGTATTTAGCCAAAACCCAACAAGCATGCCTCATCAGGAGGCTGACCCTGAGGATATCCTGATTCTCGACAGAAGGCCTATCGTCGGGAAAATCCTGCTACCTCATCAAGGAGTTCGAGGAGCACATACCCGAGATCCCGCAACCGGTACCCGAAGAAGGCCCCCATGTGGCAAATTTCTCTGCCGCATTATTCATCAACTGTATGGGTACTGGCATGCATGATAACTTGCCACGTTGCACCCTGTTCGCAACCTGGCAAACTTTGGGAGGCCGACCTGACTTCAAAGATCAACTGAAGTACAATCAGATCTGGTCCGGACACTGCAGATTCACTGGGTAGGCGTCCAACGCTAATTTTGTGGTGGCGGCATGCCAATCATGTCGCAAGCTTTTGTGTAAATAATGTAAATAGCCCAGCTGGTAAATAAAGTGCCGAGGGCACTAAGTGGTGCTTAGGAGCTTAAGTAAAGTTTTCTGTTTTTTTGTTTAGTCTGTGTGTGTTTCTTTTTAGCAGCTTTTAGGTATCGTTTTTAGCCTCACCTGACACAGCAGTTCAGTGCCATATAAGGCGCTGTCATTTTCAGATCAAGCGCTTGGGCAATTGTACAGCCAGAATGGGCAAGAGGAGCGCTGAGAAGAAAGAAAAGGCCCCAAAGAAGTTGGAGGAGTTTACCGCCACCAGTGAGCACTCAGAAGAGGACAGCGAGGATGACTCTGTTGCCCAATGGATAAAGGCCTGGGATATTTGCATTCAGACAAGCTAAATGCCCCGTGAGCCGCCAGGAATGTTGGCATTTTTGCCACATTAATTTTTTTGACAAAATTTTGCCTAAGTATGGAGCTTTAAATCGACAAAGCACATGCAGAAGCGTTGGCATTTTCGCGGGCCCTAAAAGAGGATGATAAAGTGGACGAAATGATATTTTGATGTTTCATTATTGTAGATCTTCTCTTAAGCTTTCCAACGATATATTATAATAGGTGATCGGGTCAGCGGATCAAAAGTTATGGCCCTCGGAAGCAGAGCCAGCGAAAGTCCACTTCGGGCTTGAAAAATTGGCTAAGGCATGGCCCAGAAAGCTTCACTTCGGCCAAAAAGCTCCACTTCGGCCAGAAAACTCCACTTCGCCCCGAAGCTCCATGTCGGCTCCCGAAGTGCAATGTTGGCCGCGAACCTCAAGTCGGCCAAAATGCCTATGTCGGCCGCGAACCTCAACTTCGGCCAAAAAGTTCCATGTCGGCCAAAAAGCTCCACTTCGGCCAAAAATACAGTGAACTGCCAGTTCGGGCCAATTTCTCAGCGAAGCTTCTCCGGAACTTTTTTTGACACCAGTGCTGTTTTCGAGGGGCACGCATTAAAAAACGGGGTATGAATCCAACTTCCAAGACACTTTCGCGGCGCATAAATATAAATTTTTCGCCTAAGGTGGCCCTGTAACCAATTGTAGTAATCAGATGGGAGGTTTCGTTTGCAAAAAGCGGCCGAGCGCCAATTTTGAGCCGCTCTAACGTCCTTGTGCGTCTAGTTCATTAATGGCTCAGAGGGAGGGTCCTCTATAAAAACCCATGCATTGTAATGAAAAAAGGGGGGGAACATATTGCTAGACAACTGCTGTATTTGAAACTTTTGCATCAATACTGAGGAATCTTGGCTTCAATTATGTGTTTTCTTTGTATGACGCCTCTGGCAGGTATTTCTATACATTTCATTTATTTTTCTGATTACTGTAATTCTGCTATGTGGATTTAGGCATTGGAGGATAGATGAACCTGGAATCCTTTGAGGGGATACATAGGGAAAATTCATGCAGTGTTAGAATCTGTTACATTCTCCATGTTGACAGCTGCTGGTTAAAATATAGATGGGTGATTGTGCTGCTTGTTCTTCCCCACTGTTACCACTATGCATTTTACATTTCTTTCTGTAATTTTTCAATCTCTTTCCAGTTCTCTTATCTCAACACCCCAAGTAGTTAGTATAGGAGCCGACCTTCTCCGGAGATTGGCACGGGAGGCATCTCTTCCTCTCGGCCTTTCAAGGTTGGTCCGGGTCTAGGGCGCATGTACAAACCAAAACCCTTTCCTGTGGCAGATCCGTGACCAACAGGCCCCAACAACACCTAGCCTATATGGGCCAAAAAAAGAAAAAAAACATTTTAATTTTTTTTAAGTTTAAAGTTTTTCTACACAAATATCATATATACTTTTATAATGCCATATTTAAATATTTTGCAATGTGTATGATTTATTTTATTTCACAATGTGTGTGATTTATTTAATTATTTCGCAATGTGTATGATTTATTTTATTTTTAATTTTTTTTTTGATAAAAAAATACATATATGTTTTTTTAATTAAAAAATAGGTGCACCCGCACCTGCACTTTGTGAACCCTGTTTTTGGCGGGGGCCGTACCCGCACCTGCACCCATGATTCCCGTCGAACCCGCACCTGTGCACCTAGTAACCTTTGTAGCAATAGTACTCAATGTCACAGTTGCTGGATTTTTAACAGATTTTCAACTAGCCATGATTGATTGATCAATTTCCTTAACACTTCGACACCCATTTCATGGCTTCAGCAACATAACTATACATTTTTCAATACTTTGTCTGTGTAAAATTTAAAAGCATTCTGGATGTTGTTAAATAACAAATGTTTTGGAGTCGTCAGTTGGTTTTCAATTCCTAGGGTCCTATTTCACCCTAGTACTTTCTATTGTAACAGAATGTACTTTCAAGTCTCATTGACCTAGTTAGGTTATCTGTGGACAGTAATATACTCTGTTTATTCGTTTGTTTCTTATTCTTTATAGATGCATGGTTGCATAGATTGCATTGCACCAGAAGCAATTTGACTAGCAAGAATGCCATCAACCAAACCCAAGAGAAGGAATAATAAATCCATAACACTCCTTACTCATTAAGCATTTCCCATTAAAGGTATTTTCACTTGTCTTTTGTTACATATCTAGCTGTGTTGATGATGGCTTTGAATGATGGAAACATGGTTGTTCTGTAAATTCATAATTTATATTAATATACTTTGTGGGGTTGAAATTATATGATTGTAGAAACTGGTTGATAGAACATAATTTGTGAGTTAAGCACACTGGTGTCTTGGTTCACTTTTATTTATGTGAATGTAAATTAGTTCTCTCTAGTTTGTTGAAAGAACAATTTGTATTACCTTTTCATTTTTTTTTTCCCAATAGATTGTTTTTCTTTTTTCCCTTCTTTTTTGGTGTGTGTCTCTTATCTTTGTTACTGTGTTTTATTCCATTATCATGAGTAATAACTTCAGAGAAAGCTTAATGCAAAAGAAGATATGGGAAAGGAAGAACTACTCCTTACTTAGCATTTAAATTGTCAGTGTTTGAAGGTGAGATGAAAAATTAGATATCTTGGCATTTGTGCAGCTTTGATGCGATTATTGGAGCGGATTCATTCATGAACCTGAAACCTGCTCCAGATATATTCTTAGCAGCAGCCAAAGCACTGAATGTTCCTCCCAGTGAGGTATATTTATTAATAATTTATTATACCAAAGCAATGTCATAAGTTACAAAATTGGAGAGACTATACATGGGAAATTAAAACTTAGCAGTCAGCAATATCTCATATGCATAAAAGTTTCAGAGAACATGTAAATATAGATATTTTTAAATGATGATGAATGTAACTGTACCTGCTTGAGTCATGAAACGTGTATTTTTACAATTTATTATAAAGATCCTATGAAGAATTATGAATCTTAAAGAGGAACCTATTATTGAGCTTTGCAACGCCCTAAACCAGATATTTCTTAATCAAGATAATGTTTTTAATGTATAAACACATCAGGATCATATAACATTAGGAGTCTACTATTTTGGGTATCTATAATGGAACATGCATTTGTTTATTAGGAACACTGGGTTTAAAGAGTTCTAATTTCCTTGAAGAGTTACATTATAGTTAAGCTCAATATGGTTTAAAGGTAATGATTGCTTTAAATCAATCAGTTCACACTTTAATGTTTGGGAAGATTACAGTTTTGATTTGGCTCTTATAGTTTCTGCTTTGTTTATTCTCTTTTATCAGACTAAGAGAAAGGTTAATTGGTTAGATAATTAGCTATTTATAAGATGTTATTTTTTGTATAGTGGGATGTTAATGATTTATTCACTGCCCTTTTCTTTGCATGGGCACAGTGTGTGGTGATCGAAGATGCTGTTGCAGGTATTCAAGCTGCTAATGCAGCCAAAATGAGGCAAGTTTACTAACCGCATGAGTTTGCTTGTTTTCAGCAAGTGGTTTTATTGCATCTAGAATCATTGTATTGGTTCATCTGTCACCAAAATAATGGAATTTCTCTGAACTTGACATTTGCTTAAATTTGTAGTCTATTTCCAATGACTTATTTAATTTTCTATGGTGATTTACAACATAGTGGGATGAGCTCATAATGGAAACCTAGGTAAAGTTCAGGGATGATAGTTATGTTGATAATATTCCACATGGTAAATGGTTGTTGATGTACAGTCTATGGGGGTGTGTTTAAGTCAAAATAATCATGACAATGTTCATTTACAGACAGGCAAGACGGGTTTATGCAGAACTACAGATGGGCCTATCTCTCATACATAGCTAGATTTACTTGTTAAGCATGCACAATAATAACAATGAATTGACTTTGCATAAAAACATGCATATACTATGTATTATATGTATGTGTCCAGTCCAATGTAAGAAATCTTTATGTGTATAGTATCCATGATATATCCATGGGTAGTATGGTCATAAGATTTTGTAGTAGGAAGTGTCTATGTCATTAGCAAGCAGGGTCATAAAATATGAAAGGGAAGTATCATGTGGCTAGCATGAGCTATTAAAGTCCTATGACACATACAATTCCTTATTTCATCCACTTCACCCCATTCCACAATGCATCCTTTTAAGAGTTACCTTAGAGTAGGTCCTCTATATCTTAGTGCCCTTACATGATGAGTAAAAATAAATTTTAATATCAGTCATAATTGATCTGTGATACTTGGGAAATATTCCATGAATTCAAGGATAAATATTTATGAAAACAAGATGACATGGTGGGTGGAACCTTCTAAGATTATTTACAGCCTTGAGAGGGCTACTTACAATTGCTTATGACACCAACAAATCATTAACACACAACAATAGCAAACACTCGGCTAGATTACCTTGAAGATAGAGTTCATTGCATCTTGGTGAAGTGTAGGCTTAGTCTGGGCCATAAAGGTACCCTTGTGAAAGACTCACTTCCTCTATGAGTCCCAATCTTGTTGGAATTTTTTTTTTACCTTGAAGATAGAGTTCATCGCATCTTGGTGAAGTGTAGGCTTAGTCTGGGCCATAAAGGTACCCTTGTGAAAGACTCACTTCCTCTATGAGTCCCAATCTTGTTGAAAAAAAATGATTACCAAGTGGCCTCTTGAGTTATCATTACACTCAATTAGGTATCCTCTTATAATTTTATTTCTTAGCTTTTTTGTTTGCTCTGATATTATTAGGAGATTAAGATATCACTGTTCATTTGATTCAATGTCTACATATAGAGGGAGAATATTATCATATGCAGATAAAGTTTTTCTTTAAGAATCTAATGTACAATACCGGATAATTTTTGACACAAAGTTGTAATTCAAGTGTGTGGGGCTATATATATATATATATATATATATATATAGAGAGAGAGAGAGAGAGAGAGAGAGAGAGATTTTTGACACAAAGTTGTAATCGATATGTGTGTAGACATATTGCAGTCCATAGGGATAGTTTCATATTTTTTTGATTTAAAATTAATTATTGGGTTTGACTCTCGAGTAATCTTTAGCTCTTACTTCAAAAGATCTAGGAGTTTTATGTGAATTCTAGTGTAATGTATCTCTTTCTTCAGTCATCAGTATATTTTTATACACTCGTTTATACATTTCATGCAACATTTGAAGCAAATCATAGTTTTGCCCTAAAAAATATAGATGTCTAATATTATTGGTGTAAGAAGTTCAAATCCATGTGTCACCTTAAGAGGACTCATAATAGAGGCTTAATGAATACTATTATTATAAGTAAACTCTACAAAAGGTGAGTTTTCCTTCCAAAAATTGATCTCTTTCCAAGTGGTCTCTTCTATGGAGTTATCGTTCCACTCAATTAGGTATCCTCTTATCATTTTATTTCTTAGTTTTTTTACTGGTTCTAATATTATTACTAGATCAAGAGATGGTTGTGCAATTTATTCAACATCTACATATAGAGGGAGAATATTATCATGCCTAGATAAAGTTTTTTTTGAGAATCCAATGTACAATATAGGGACAGTTTCAAATTCTTTTTTATTCAAAAATAATTATTGGGTTTGACTCTTAAAATAATCTTCAAAAATAATTATTGGGTTTGACTCTTAAAATAATCTTTCTTTCTCTTTTAGTTTAAAAGATATTGGTATTTTATGCGAATTCTAGCGTAACTTATCTCTTTCTTGGGTCAGTTTTATTTTTTTATACTCATTTACTTGTTTATACCTTTCAAGCAATATTTGAAGCAAATTTTAGTTTTGTCTTAAACATTACAAAGGTCTAATATTACTGGTGTAAGGGGTTCAAATCCATGCGTTGCCTTAAGAGGACTCATAAGCAAACTCTACAAAAGGTACGTTTCTTTTCAAAAATTAACTCTTTCCAAATGTCTAGCTGTTTGAGGGTGGCCTTTGCTATCAAAATTTAGTTGGCTTTAGTCCTATCAATTTGGGGTCTTTGGCTTTTACAATATTTTTTGGTTGTCTGCATTTGGAAAAGATTTTCATTTTTAAAAATTAAGTATGAGATCTGATCCTTGTAGGCACCAATTCTGGACAGTCACCAAAGCAGCTGAAGTAGACATTGTACATAGGAGTCTAAGTGCAAAATATGCACTAAGTTTTGTAATGAAATTGAAATATAAATGTAAATTCAAATGAGAGTCAAATGTTAGTAAAATGTAATGTAAATGCAAGTGAAATGTGAATGTAATGCAATTTGGTCATAAGATTGATAAATTGCAATATAATATAATGTGCAATAAGGGTGTCAAGTGTACGTCCGAAGGGGGAGACAGTTAAGTGGTGAGGTGTCCTGGAAGCCGTTGTTGGCAACGGCCAGGACCAAATGATAAATAGGAACCCCCTTCATTGTTCATTATTATGAGCATGAGCATTGTATGTACGAGAGAGAGCATAGTGCAGGAGATAGTACAAGGATTCCATATTGTCCTGTGAGAGAGAGCATTCTGTGTATTGCAAGTGCAGTCATATGTGTATTGCTAGTGCTGTACAGGCAATGAGATAATGCAAATGACATTCTATTTCCATCTCTGTGTATGCTGTGTGATACATTGTTGCTATAGGATTGTAGGTTGTGTATGCCAAGTTTTGTGAGTGTAAGTTGCAGGTTGCAGACAGGAGTTGCAGGTAGTTACAGTCTAGCGTAATTGTATGAGAGTTGCCGTACAAATAGTGTAGTTGGACTTGCCGTACAAAGGACGTCATCAGTGCCATACTAGAGAGGTTGTCATACGAGGAAAGGGATATAGTTGTTGTACAAGAATATTGTTGACTGGAGTGAAATTGTAGGAATATTGCCATCATCCAAGATTGCAACTGTGCTATACAAGTGATTGTGTCGTACAAGTGAAGTATTGTACAAGTCTAGAGTATGTTCAAAGTTGAACTAGCAATGATTGCAATATTAGTCGGCTCCTAGGATCTATCATTCTAATTGTTCCTCTAACCATCAGAATACTCACCGCTGTGCTACATTTGGCACCATTGCCATTTAAAGTTCGAATCCAACACATGTGAAGATTGGAGAGGTGGATGGCAGATTCCTTGTCACGAGGACATGGGAGATGTAACCGTGGACGAAGTGATTAGCCAGTAAGACGAAATCAAATAATTGCAATCAAGAAGAACAAAACTTGAGTAACCAGAGGTGGGATGAGTGTGGAATCCTCAGGAGGAGGATACTTCTAGTAACAAAGACGAAAGGTGGCAAACGTTGTTGTTAACAACAAAAGACGAGGTGCAACGTGAAGTACAACAAACAAACAAAGGGCGGACCGAGGAAAACGTTCGTATAAGTCAAGACACCAATGCGGAGATTTCATAGAGAGACAAGATTGAACAATTGGTAACACCGACGCAAGAGTAGGGGAGTTTGCCAAGAGATGCAGAGGACAGGAGTCAGGCACAAAGGCAACCGTAGGATAGTGCATGGGTAACGAGAACAGAACCAGTGCTCCTGTATTCACGAAGGAGGTCACAAAGTATTGATGAATCAGAAGTCAGTTGTAGATTGTTTGCTTGAGAAGAGTTGTTTCATGAAGAAGCACCAAGAGTAGAAGTGCCAATAGCAGAAGCACCAAGAGAAGAAGTGTTGATTGAGCCATCACTGAGTGGGGAAGAATTAGGTGAAGAAAATCAACCTTCGATGGCAAATATTGCTGCTGTGGCAGGAAAACAAGTTTCCACCTTTTCTGGGTGATGGAAAGGAAGACCTAGAATGTCACATCAGAATCTGTACTAATATATGGCATGCCAATGGGGTGGATGACCCAGACACTTGGTTGAGATTGTTTCCAGCTACATTACGAGGAATCTCAATCGACTAGCATTCGAAAAGGGAAAGGATGAACACCTTCACAACTTGGCAAGACTTATTGGAAGAATTCGAAAAGGATTTCAGACTATTGAGAGGTGAAACAAAAATTATAGGAGAAATATATTCCACTAAGCAGAAGAAAGATGTGATCGATGGTGGGCTAAAACATAAAACACTTTATTTAATTAATGTCAAAAATTACACCACACACAACGCTATGTAGACATTGAAGGATAGGGTATTTATAGGGACGTGGAGGTGGAGGAATAAGGAGGGATAAGGGAAAAGGAGAGACGTGGAGGGATAAGGGGAGAGGGAGGAGGTGGAGGGATGAGGAGCGGAGGTTACGGAGGAAATAAGGAGGAAATGGTGGCGGAAGAATAGGGAGGAAAGGCGGTGAGAGAGAGAGAGAGAATATAGGAAGGGGGTTTAAAAAATTAAAAAAATCTTGCCGACATGTTGCCGACAAATTTGGATGCATGTTCACATTGTGGCCATAAATCAGGATATTTCTGAGCCACTTAGACAATAACCCTCTTCACACTTGCAACATTCTCCCCCTTAAAGTTGAGAGGACTGACTACACAGTCTCTCAGCTTTATAAATTGAGCTTTAGCCATCGCTTTGGTGAAAATATCTGCAACGTTCTCCAAAGTGCGGCAAAATTTAAGCTCAACAATTTCATGCTCCACCATGTCTCGGATGAAGTGGTACTTCATATCAAAATGTTTCGTTCTGCTATGGTGGATCGGATTGTATGCCAACTGAATGGCACTGATGTTGTCACAGTAGATTCTGGTTGGACCACTTTGCTGTTCTCCAATCTCTTCCAACACTTTTCTTAGCCATAGGGCTTGAGTACTAGCATAGGTGACTGCTATATATTCAGCTTCTGTAGAAGACAAAGCTACAATAGTTTGCTTTTTGGAACTCCATGTTATTAGCCTTGATCCTAGACTAAAACAGTTCCTTGAAGTTGATTTTATGTCATCAATATTGCTGCCCCAATCACTATCACTGAAGCCTACAAGCTTGACAGTGTTACATTTATGGTATTGGATTCCAAAATCCAATGTACCCTTCACATATCTGAGAATTCTCTTAGCTTCCTGCAAATGCAACTCAGATGGGCTAGCCATAAATCGAGAGACAAGAGAAACAACATATTGAATATCGGGTCTGGTGTTGGCGAGAAACATCAAACTCCCAACAATGCTTCTGAAAGTGGTCACGTCAACTTTTGATGCTCCATCATCTTTGCTCAATTGGATCCCATGTCCAACAGGAGTTGCAACTGGTTTGCATTGCTCCATAGCAAACTTCTTGATCATGTCCCGAGCATATTTAAGTTGACAGATGAAGATCCCTGTATCTGACTGATGGACTTCCATTCCAAGGAAGTAGTGCATTAAGCCGAGATCCTTCATCTCAAACTGCTTCATCATGGAGCGCTTGAACTCCATATTCACTTTTTCATTACTACCCATGAAAATGAGATCATCCACATACAAGCAAACTATGAGGATGTCGTTACCTTGCTTCAGGTAGTAAAGTGTGGGTTCATTTCTGCTTTTGGTGAACCCAAAATCTTTGAAGTACCCATCAATGCGTGAGTACCAAGCTCGCGGTGCCTGCTTGAGACCATAGAGTGCCTTTTTCAATCTGTAAACAAGGTGCTCCTTACCTTGTTCTTGAAATCCTTGAGGTTGCTCAACATACACTTCCTCTGTTAAGTACCCATTGAGAAAGGCACTTTTCACATCCATGTGTTGGACTTTCCATCCCTTGTGTGTAGCTAAAGCAAGAACTGTTCTGATGGTCTCCTGTCGAGCTACAGGAGCAAATGTCTCTTCATAATCAATACCATATTTCTGTGTAAATCCTTTTGCAACCAATCTTGCTTTGTGCCTTTCAATGCTTCCATCAGCATTGAATTTGGTCTTGAAGACCCATTTACATCCAACACACTTCTTTCCTTTAGGAAGCTCTACCAGCTCCCAAGTGTCGTTGTTTTTTATAGAGGTTATCTCCTCTTTCATGGCATCATGCCAAATTTTCTGAGTACAAGCCTTCTCATAACTAGAAGGTTCAAGTTGTGCACTAGTTAACAAGGCATAGTTAACTACATCTCCCCGAGGTTCAAGCTGGGAGTCATCATCACCATACAAATGCATATTTTCAAGTCTTTGTAAAACAGAACTCATCTCACTAGCTTGACTTCTAGTATACCTTCTTTGAAAATTTTTATCCAACATCTGATAAGATGGATGATGCTAGAGAGTTCTCTTACCTCTCGATGGAGAATCAATATCCATTGGTGAGGAACTGACTGACCTTTGTGGAGAAGGACTTGGTGATGATGATGATGAACTGGAAGTCGAATGTCTACTTGGGCTTGGAGGAGGAGGAGTATTCTTGCCTTTCTTTGGTGCTATCTGTTGCACCTGTGTAGAACCTGCATCATGAGATTCAACATCACTATAAATTTGGGGATGTCCCCATTCTCCCCCTTCATCAAAAATCACATCCCTAGAAAGTATTATCTTTCGAGTCCTGGGATTGTAGAGTCTGTAAGCTTTTGTGGTCTCACAATACCCTACAAAAATGCATGCTTGACTCTTAGGATCGAGCTTCTTTCTCTGTTCATCAAGAATGTGTGAGTAAGCCAATGAACCAAACACTCTGAAATGCTTGACATTCGGTTTCTTACCATACCATGCTTGGTAAGGAGTTTTCCCTTTCAAACTTGAAGTAGGACTCCTATTCAAAATATACACACCGGTCCTGGCTGCATCTGCCCAATACATATTGCTCAAATGCTTCGTTTGAAGCATAGATCTTGCCATCTCTACAATGGTGCGGTTCTTTCTCTCAGCCACACCATTCTGTTGTGGAGTATAGGCAGCAGTGAACTGCCTCTTTATTCCATGTTTTTTACAAAAATTCAAAAATTCATTAGAGGAGTATTCTCCTCCTTTATCTGATCTGAGACACTTAACAGAATATCCACTCTCATTTTCAACTCTTGCTTTAAAATCTACGAAGCAATCAAATGCTTCATCTTTATGCTTCAAGAAATATATCCAACACATTCTTGAAAAATCATCAATGAAAAGAAGAAAGTAAGAGTTGTTACCAATGCTCTTGGTCTGCATCGGACCACAGATGTCCGAGTGCACTAGCTGGAGTGGATAACTGGCCCGCCATGCTTGTCCATGAGGAAATTTGGTTCTAGCGTGCTTGCCCAAGGCACAACCTTCACAGACTTCCTTATTGTCCTGAACTTTAGGAAGTCCGGTCACCATCGCTTGAGAAGTTAACATCTTCAAACTGGCTGAATTCAAATGACCGTATCTCAAGTGCCACAACACACTTGGATTTGCAATAGCAACATTTACTAATTGATCTCCTCCTGGCTGGCCAAAATTTAAAGGAAATAACCTGTTCTTTGTCATTGGCACTTGAGTAATGATTCTATCACTATTACTTTTATAAAAAATGGTACATTTACCCTCATCAAATAGTAATTTATAGTTTTTCTCTAACATTTGACCAACACTTAAAATATTGTGTTGGAGATGAGGTGTGTAATAGATATCACTTACTTGTTTCATGCCCTCTTTTGTTGGAACCTCCATGGCTCCAATGCCTTCAACTGCCAATGACTTGTCGTCTCCCAATTTGATGCTGGATTTGTAGGAAGAATCCAGAGTAGCAAAGAGTTCTTCTTTGCCACTCATATGATTTGAACACCCAGTGTCCAAGATCTAGGTATCATTCAGGTTCTGATCTGACTTGCCATATGAGAGAAAGAGATTTGAGGTCCCTTCCTCTTCTCCAAAATTGCCATACTGACTGCTCTGACTGCTGCTCCCTTGAGAAGATTTTGACCAACAGTCACGAGCAAAGTGGCCAAGTTTGCCACAATTGTAGCAAGCTTGTTTGGACTTGTCACTTCCTTTTCCTCATCCTGGATGCTTCCCTCTGTTCTGTTGTCCACCTCTATTCTGACCTCCACCTCTGTTTGAAGATCCTCCTCTATTAGGAGTTCCACCTCGTGGACTATTCCTACCTCTTCCTCTGTGCTGACCTCTGCCTCGACTTCTACCTTGTCCTTTTCCTTCTTGTGAAGCGAAGGCTTTGTCATCGCCTCCGTGGCTAGTGGAAGGAGATTCCTGCAATCTCTCTTCATGTGAAAGAAGAGAACCAATTAGTGCATCAAAGGAAAGTGCAGTCAAATCTTTTGACTCTTCAATAATGATTGCTACATGATTCCACTTAGGAAGAAGCGTTCGCAACACTTTCTTCACCACAACTTCTGGTTTAATCTCTTCACCTAGAGTGACCATTTTATCTACTACGGCTTTGACTCGCACGCAGTAGTCTCCTACTTTCTCATTCTCTTGCATTCTGAGATTTTCAAAATCTCTTTTCAGAGTTTGAAGCCTGACTTGCTTCACTTGATCACTCCCTTGAAAAATTTCCTTTAAAGCATTCCAAGCATCTTGAGCTGTTACACAGGATGCTATTCTAGGAAAGATGCTTTTATCTAGGGCTGCTTGCAAATGATACAGGGCAGAGGAATTATTTTTCTATGCTTCTTTCCTAGCTTTTCTATCAGCAGCACTTAAAGCAGTCCAGTCAGTAGGAGAGGGTTCTGTGTAACCCTCTTCAACTACATCCCACAAACCTTTACCTATCAACAAGGTTTTCATCTTTATTGACCAGTATTCATAATCACTACCATTGAATTCTGGAATTGGAAGATTTGAATTTGAAGCCATTTCTACTACTTGAAAGCAAACTTTGATTTGACTAAAAATAGGAAGTACAAAGCAATTACAAGTTCAAATCAAATCTAGATTTCTTAACTCTCTCACTGATTTCTTCTTCTTCTTGTGGATTGTCTAGTACTGGAGGTCCAAAATTGTCTGCAATGGAATCCTCATCGTCACTGATGACAACTATTTCAGGAGCTGCCGCTGGCTCGGCCTGTGTTAGCTCAGCCTCTGCTGGCTCAGGCTCTGGAGAGCGTGGGGTATAACTTTCACTAGATTGTTGCTCCGGCTCAGCTGGAGAGTAGCTATCACTGGCTTGATCTACAGGTGCGACTTCAATTGTATCGGACTCCTCCACTCGTTGTCCAAAAATATTGTCTTCTGAGTCAGCCTCGTAACCAGAATCTGGATTCCTTTGGTGGGCTATAACAGAATTCTGCAACTGATTGAATACGACATGCAGTCCGTCTCGTCGAACTCGTTCATCAAAAGCTTCGGTAGTTTCTCTCCGTAGTAGAGAGCACAAAGCATGGTAACATCCGGTAGATCTGATCATCTACTCATCAAGGCAAAAAGAAAAAATTCGTTAGAGCTTCTGAGGTTACAATTTTCGCTCTTTTACAGCCGTTGAGGCTATTACATAAAATTTTTAAAATTTTTTGGAAGCGCTAAACGGGCGCTTTAGAAGGCTTCTCGTCACCTTTTTTTCCTTTGGGTGATTTTCCAATGTACCATAAAAGGTTCACAATTTCTCTTATAAAACTTTCTTATAAAGTTTTTCCTAGTTTATAATTTAATAATAAAATATGCTTTTCCAATTTAAAAAAAAACTTTTTTTAAATAATTAAAAAAGCATTGTTAAATTATTAAATTAATACTAAAAAAACTTTAATAAAAAACTTTGAAAATAATTAAAAAAACCTTTTTGTAGAGAATCGAACTCGAGCCTTCGCGCTTCCAAGCGGAAAGCTTTGGCCGCTACACCCGCGGTCCCCTTTGAAATAGCTTTGGTGCCCACGCACCTTTATCCTTTGCTCACGCAGCAAAAAAAAAACAAACTTATTAATTTTCAGCCTGGCGGGATTCGAACCCGACACTTCTCCACTGCAATGCTGCCGACTTTGCCACACAGGCTACGCGCTCCGACGCGATTAAAAGGCAACAATACAATATTTAAATTAATCACGACAACAGTAGTTTAAAAAAAATAAAATCCCACATGCACTGTGAGATGGATGTCGGAGGGTTTAATAACGCAAAATCACGCATTATTAATCGATTGCCTTCGGGCAATCGTGTATGTATCCTTTTGCCACGTCACAAAGACACCTCGCCGCCACGTCAACTCCTGCCTCGCCGCCACGTGTCAACTCGCCACCTCAACATGCCACGTCGACACGTCACTGCCAGCTCACCGTCCAGTCGTGCCACGTCACCTCTGCCAGCTCAGCTCCTCGAGCTGTGTGCCCAAGCAACACCTGCCACTTGGTGTCTCTAACTACGTGCCTAGCTCCTGCCTCGAAAACTGCCTCTGCCTCGATTTTCGTGCCCCTTGCGCAACGCCCAACTCTGATACCAATGATCGATGGTGGGCTAAAACATAAAACACTTTATTTAATTAACGTCAAAAATTACACCACACACAACGCTATGTAGACATTGAAGGATAGGGTATTTATAGGGACGTGGAGGTGGAGGAATAAGGAGGGATAAGGGAAAAGGAGAGACGTGGAGGGATAAGGGGAGAGGGAGGAGAGACGTGGAGGGATAAGGGGAGAGGGAGGAGGTGGAGGGATGAGGAGCGGAGGTTACGGAGGAAATAAGGAGGAAATGGTGGCGGAAGAATAGGGAGGAAAGGCGGTGAGAGAGAGAGAGAGAATATAGGAAGGGGGTTTAAAAAAAAAAAAAAAATCTTGTCGACATGCTGCCGACAAATTTGGATGCATGTTCACATTGTGGTCATAAATCAGGATATTTCTGAGCCACTTAGACAATAACCCTCTTCACACTTGCAACAAGATGAAGACAAAGTCCTATAATAGACGACTCGAGGATCTTTGTATATGATTGATACCAGGACCTTGTTCGTTGTCTCTGCCTGCCCATTTCCTTTAGTGTAATATGAATTAGACACAGAATGAAAGATCCTAAAATCCATAGTTAGATTATGGATGATCCCATTGACAAATTGTCCACCCCTATCACTTGTTAACTGTAAGGGAATTCCGAATCTCATAATTACTTGCTCATATCAGAAACCAATTGTTCTCCTTGCATATTTTTTTAATAGAGCCCTTGCCTCTACCCACTTTGTCAAGTACTCGGTTGCTACAACAATATATCGACATCTTCTCCCCTTGCTTGTCTTTAGTGGTCCCACAAAATCTAGACCCCATCTCTTAAATAATTCTTGCGGTTGAGAAGGATGTAACGACATAAAATCCCTCTATAGCGGCTTCCCTGTCCGTTGGTAGGTATCACATGCTTTCACGTATTCCTTGGCATTGTGATATAAGGTAGGCCACCATAGCCCTGCCAATAGCACTTTTCTTGTTGTCGCATTTGGCCCCATGTGTCCTCTAGCCAGTCCTTCATGCACTTCCTTTAATGCCATATGAACTTCCTCCTCCATCACGCATCTTCGCAAGATCCCATTGGGTCCAATCTTATATAACAAGCCTGCAATTAATGAAAATGGTGTCGATTTCATAATATTTTTTTCTTTTTCTGTTGTCGTCATCTCCTTTGATAGCTCTTCTTTTGATAGATATTCCCCAATGTATTTGTACCATGCTGATACCCGTTCACCATGAACAATTGTGCATCAGGGAATTCATTTGGTATGCCTCCTCTGGCAGGTTCTCCTGAGCAAATCCTCAACAATTGATTTGTTATCATGTGCTTCTTCTCGAGTCTTACTACCAAAACACAAATTCCTTCAATGTAACGAGCCACCTGCTCGCTCGTCCATATATTGTCGGCTTATTAATAAAATACAATAACACTTGATGGTCAACACAGAAAGCAAAGGGATTGGCCAACAAGTAGTGTCTAAAGTTTTGCATAGCATATATCAACCCCAAGGCTTCCCTCTCCATCATGCTATAATTATTCTCTGCTCTTGACAACAACCGACTCACAAAATAGATGGGCTGATCAAGCCCAAATTGCCCCTCCTGGGCCAATGCACATCCAATTGCAAAGTTCAATGTGTCTCCAAGGACGTGAAATTCTTTATCCCAATCTAGAAACACCAGAATGGGCATGTACCCCAACATTGTCTTTAGTCCCTCAAGGCCTTCTGATGTTCCTCCATCCACTTGAAAGGAACATTCTTGCGCGTAAGTGCATCCAATGGATAAGACACTTGCAAATAATTTCTTATGAACCTCCTATAATAGCTGACTATACCTAGAAAGGTCTTCATAGAGCTCACGTCGTATGGCTCCTCCGTGCTCAATACGACTCTTATTTTATCAGGGTCGGTCTTCAGTTCTTCTTTATAGACAATATGTCATAACAACTTGTCGTAAGGTACCAACAACATACATTTCCTAGGATTCAACTCTAAGCAAGTAGACATAGCTTCCTCCTATGCTTGCAAATGTTCGTTGTCTTCCCATATAAGGACCAATCATCTAGGAAAGCCTTGAACTTCCTCATGGACATTCGATTGAAGATATATGTGATGATCCTTTGAAAAGTAGCGGGTGCATTGCATAAACCCAAAGGCATTTGGTTATATGTATAAATGTCATTCTCTACTACAAAGGTCATCTTCAACTTATCCTCCTCGACGATGCTAATATAATTGCAGCCCGAGAATCCATCCAAAAGAGAATAGGTTTCATGTCTAGCTACCTCTTCCAATATGGAGTCTGTGAATGGAATGGGAAAAGGATCTTTTATTGTCATGGCATTCAGGCTTCGGAAATCTACACAGGTTTGAATTTGGTTAGCTTCTTTCTTCAAAGTGATCACTATTGGTGACACCCACTTACTGACTATCACTTTGAAGATAATTCCAACATCCAACATCTTTTCGATCTCCGCATTCACCAAGGTTGCATACTTTGGATTCATCCTGTATGGTTGTCTTCTCACTGGCTGCGCACTCGGAATTAGTGGAATTCAGTGTATACAACTCAGGTGGTATTCTCTTCAAATCCTTATAAGTCCATGCAAATTCATCCTTGTATTGCACGAAGATTTTGATAACCATTGCTTTCAGCACTAGATCCTATTTGTCTACACAATGGATGATCTTCTCTTCCCCCTCCTTGTCGAGATTCACCTGCACCATCTTTGGTCCTTCGTACTTTATGGCTTCAGGCTCCTCCGTTGCCTTTAGTACATCTATCGGGTGGGATGGTTTCTCATCAATTTCTGCATCTCCCATCGTGTACTCCACAAATTTCTTTAGAAATGTCTACTTCTCCTTCTCTTTGTCCTTCGGTGCAGATTTTCTTTTTGACTACTTTTGTCTACCTCCTGCATAACGTTCTTTTCCTCATGGCTCTTTTCCTCCGTGTGGATGCAAAAACAATGGGGTGTGAACACTTCATAGTCTTCCATTTGCCAATAGAAGAGTCCTTTGTCAGAGTCCTTGTCCTCTATACAGTCTTCAAGCTCCAACAGACCTCCTTCATTTGGCTCATATCTTCTTTCCTCATCTGATGATGAACTTCCCGACTTGTCAGATGTTGCAATATCTTGACTTATGGATTGATTTTTCAAATTTATCATATATTTGTGTTGGCATTTCTTGAATGTGAGGCGCTCGTTTTCCCAATTGTGATTCACTTTGGCCATCCTTAGCCATCCACGTCCTAGCAACTCGTTGTATGCTGGTTTTTGCATTGCTATTACCACAAAGTCCATGGTGAAGTTTTGGTTAGTGATCTTTACTTTTTGGTTTGTTAGTACGCCCTTCATCTCTATGCTATATTGGTTTGCACCATACAATCCAAAATTTGGAGACCACAAGAACGATGCTCCAATGTCTTTCCATGTTTTCTCTAGCATGACATTTATGCTAGACCCTCCATCAACAATAACCTGTGTTAGCTTATGATCCAATAGCTCCATATGGATCAAAGATGGCTTCTTGCCTGCTTCAATCATCAACATAGTAGGGTCGATATATTGATCCTTTTTGATTGCCACTACTCTTGGTTCCATCGCCGTTTTTGCGCGTGCAATCTCTCCTACCCTGGCATATAGCTTAGGTATTGCACCAAGTAGACTGGACACCTCGACCTTGATTGTTGTGTTCAGCACTTGCGCTATTAACTACTCCATTGATGATTGTCTCTCCAAAACTTCCTTAGGTTTCTTCAACGTCTTTTCTAGTAGTCTATCTTGTTTCGTTTTCTCCACATGTCTATCATGTCGTGTGATGCCTGCCATCGCTCCTCTTTGGCAGGGTTCAGGTACTGCTTAGTCTTCTTTGCTTGAGCTTCTTGTTACTGCCAGCTTATGCTTCTCTTGCTGGTTTGTTAGAGGTTCCCCAATGTCAATTAAATTGACATTTTGAGTTCCACTGTAACTTGCTTTCTTCAGGCAATTGACCTCCATGTGATTGCCTGGGCCGCACCATATACACATGTGTGTCATGTTGTTTCTAATTGTGCCTCCTACTTGTAAGTTTGGACATTTTTTCACAAAATGCCCCCACTCTTGGTAATTTTGGCACTGGATGATTGACCTTCCATCCGAGACCCATCCAATTCCTTAGTCGTTCTAACGACGTCTTCGGTTTTGTCGTGGCCCTCGAGGTGGTCCTGATGGCCCAACCTGATGGTCACACACAAGTTGATTGTTTCATGCCGGATCAATGAATGGTCCTTGCAGCCCACTTCGTTGATCTTGCGGCCTAAGGGTAGCAAGAGGGAAATTTCTTCCCCTCGAGCCACCGGGAGGGAGACCAACCAAACTCCTCCCTTGGCTAGGTAGCCTTAGACCACCGAGAAGACTTGATTGTCTCCCCGCGTTGCTAAGTTACCTCTTTGTTCCTGTTCTTGAGGTCTACTAGGTTCTCCTTTTGCTTGGATCCTTAGAGGTGTATCCATTAAATGCCTCCTCTATCTTCTGACTTTGTCCATTTGTCTTCTAAGTTGCCTATTTGCATCTAAATAGCTCTATACCTTAGGATGAATTTGCCTCTCTATATCTTCTTAAGAGATCAGATTCAGAACTTGAACTATCATTTTCAATATTAACTGGAGGAAGGCTATCGCTACTTGTATCAATCACCCAATTCCTTCATCTTTCGAAGATGTTGGTGCTTCCATCACATCTCTCCATAATATCTCGGCAACTTCTTCCCTACTTAGTCGATATTGTGTCGGATCGTCAGATTCCTCCTGTTGCCTTTCTTCTTGCCTTGTTCTCTCTTCAACTATTCTTTGTCGTTCAAGTTCCACCTCTTGTTCTTGCCGCCTTCTAGTTGCTCGTTCATCTATTCTTTGTATTGTGTCATCCAACTCTTGGATAATTTGCACTCTCATTCTTGCGTTATTCCTACGCAAAGTTTCATACTCCTCTTGCAACCATTGCGTTTCTTCCCACATTCTTTGTTGTACGAGCCCAATTTGAGCTAACAAGCTTAACCCTACCAACTCCTCGTTCCCAATTCTTCCTCCATTCTCGGGAATCGGCATATCCTGCTCGTATACCTCTGTTCTGTCTAGGAATCGTACGTGCACCCATACTCTTCTTCGTTCATTTGGTTGAGGTACTAATTCCTGCTGTACTATTATGGGTTGCACTTCTCTATCTTCCGTAAATAATCCTCTTAATCCCATATCATCTTCTCGATCTTGGCGATTCTCATTCTCTTCCAGGTTTTGGCATTCTTCATTATTCTCCAAATCTTGATGCTCCTCGTTTTCTTCTTGGTGGTCCTCATCATCTTCCATGTCTTGGTGCTCCTCATTGTTTTGACCTTGTTCATCAATTGGGCATGCCTGTATACAAAGGCAAGTGGGCGGAAATATCTCATACTCCATTTGCCAATGAAGGAGCCCACTATCCGATCGGTTCTCATCTTCACTACATTCCTCTAGGTACAACATTCCTTCCTCATTTGGCTCATGTGTACTATCTTCCTTCGAAGAACTGCCCGACTCATCCGTCATCGCAAGATCTTCGCTCATAGTCTGATTTTTCAGATTAATCATATATTTATGTTGTCCTTTCTTGAATGTAAGCCGATCCTTTTCCCAGTTGTGATTAACTTTGGCCATCCTTAGCCATCCTCTTCCCAACAATGCATCATATGCTGGTTTTTGCATTGTTATCACAACAAAATCCATGATGAACTCTTGATCTGCAATCTTCACCTTTTGAGCCGTTAAGACTCCCTTCATCTCAATACCATACTGGTTTGTGCCATATAACCTGAAATTCAGCGACCACAAAAATGGAGCCCCAATCTCCTTCCATGTCTTTTTTGGGAGCACATTCACACTTGAACCTCCATCTACAATAACCTGCGTCAACTTATGATCCAATATTTCAATATGAATCAATGCTGGCTTTTTCCCAACATCAATCATTAATACAATTGGATCAATAAACTGATCCTTCCTCTTCACTTCTTCTTTTGACTGGCTTTGCAGTTCCATCACCCTTTGTGGCTGTAGTTCTCCTATAACTGCATGTAGTGTTGGTATGGCACTAAACAAACTTGCCACCTTCACTTCTACTGTTGTATTCAAAACTTGTGCTGCCAGTTCGTGAGTTGATGCCTTTCCCTCTAAGCCTAATGGCTTCTTCAACTTCTTTTGTTTTGCTAGCCTCTCTTGCTTAGCCTTCTCTATCTCTTCTTCTATTGCTTTTTGCGCTTCCTGCCATCTTCCTTTTTCTATGGCAGGATCGGGGTACTGATCCTTCTTTGCTTGTCCCCTTGTGACCACAAGTACATCCTCCTTTTCCTGTTTCTTCTCCATAGGAGGCTCCCCAATGTCAAGAAAATTGACATTCTGCGAGTTACTCATACTCGCCTTCTTCGGACAATTCACCTCCTTATGATTGCTTGGACCACACCATCGACACATTTGTGGCACATTATTTCCTGCTGCTCCTGCTTGAGGAGTGGGACAATTCTTCGCAAAATGTCCCCATTCCTAACAATTTCGGCACTGAATGATCGGTCTTCCATCCGAATCATACTGCAATCGACTTTGGCCACCTTGCCGATTGCCTTGTTGGTATTGCTTGCCTCCTTGGCGATTATTCCTGTAACCACCGTTGGTCGCGCCTTGCCCATTCCTAGAGGTATTTGGTTTTTCTTCCTCTTCGCCTTGCACCACCATCGTTTGGTGCCTTGCGCCTCTTAAATTGAATGGACATTTGCTGATCGCATGTCCTAGTACCTCGCATATATTACAATATGCGCTCTTTGGATAATTTGCATTTGTGTGGCCTTCAGACTTACAATCTGAGCACCATATATCCTTTTTCTCTTTTCTCACTTCACCCTTAACCTCCTTGATCATTCTATCAATTTCCTTTTTCATAGATTGAATTGCATTCTGCCATTCATCCTTATCACTATCAGAGTCATCACTTCTGATATGACCTCCAATTCCAGCCATTGTTTGCTTAGCCTCACTTTCAAAGTTCCTTGCCCTTTCATAGGCTTCCACATACGTCAAACTTGGTATGATCTTCATCTTCTTCTTATATCGAGGTAACAATCCATCGATAAACCATCTTTTAACCATTCCATTGGCTGGCGACAACTCCATCTTATCCGTGAGTTGCTTTATAAGTCTTAATATCTTCATCCTTATGTTTAGTAGAATAAATTTCAGTTATAATCTTTGTGGCATCCCTTAGAGGTCTACGGTTCCTCGCAATGTGGCAGGAAATAACTATAACCACTCTTCAGGTCGTCTACCTGCATTTGCTTTCCAAATGGTTGTGCAAGTGCCTATGTGCCTTGCAAGATCTTCTTTCCCTTCTCTTGTGAAGGGTGGGCATTTTTGCTTGCCCGCTCTATTTGCAACATTCGCCATTGGTAAGTGGTTATCCTCTCCCACTTCCTCGTCACTCGACGATGGCTCTAATGGTATTTCAGCCCAATGTTCTTCCATCCTAGGTGGCTCTATTGGCTGTTCTATTTCAGGTACTTCGGTCCTAGGCACCTCGTCCACTCGTGGTGTCTCTTGACCCTCCGTGTTTCCTTCAAATAGCCTCCTTCCAAACTCTGGTGCACCTTCACTTCACGAATATACGAACTGTGGATTTGGTCAACTCGCCCAAACACTCATGTGGGGTTGCTCTGGTGCTTGACTCCCATCCTTTGCACTCCTCGACAAACTCCTCCCCTCTTGCTCAAGTGGTACCATCCTGCTCAAGTGGTACCATCCATGCTTCATCATTCTGTGCACTTTCCACATTGGTGTCTTCACTTACGCGAACATTTTCTTGAGTTATTTGAGGTACTTCATCCTCTGTCATTAACAACTGTGCTTTCTTGTCCCCTTGTGGACTCCAAACTCTTTCGAGTATTGGTTCTTCCATTTCCTGCAATTGCAGTGCTTGATTAGTCGGATTCCTCCTTTGAGCGATCCTTGTGCTTCTCCTCACGGGCACTTGATCCTCTCCGCGACCTCGTCTTCCATGTCCTCGCGGAAATGTATTTGTCATCCACCTTCCTCTCATCACATGTACTAATCCTTACTTGACCCTCCTTGCTCCAACAATGGCAACGATGCCAAATGTAGCACGAGTGGTGAGATTCCCAACAATGGAATGGTGGAATGATAGGTTTAGGGACTAATCAAGACTGCAGTCATAAGACTATTTTCACAATTCGTACGACATCCTAACTGTATGGCTCACCCTTTGTACGATTCGATGCATCGTACGGTTCAATTAGTTATATGACACAATCTTCGTACAACATAATCTTTCGTATGGTCAATATCTCGTACGATTCAGTCTCTCGTACAACACAATACGAGATTCTTACTGGCAAATCCTCAAACTTTTGTATGGCAACGACTTGTACGGTATCGCATGTACAAGATCACAATCAACGTTCCAATCCTAATCGGAAACACTCCTATGTGTTTGCCCTTGTACGATCTAGCCGTTGTACGGCCTGCCATCGTATGGCTTGTAACTTAACTGTTGCAACCCTCATATAGCCTGTATGCGTACTGTATATTGGAACTTGCAGTCTTCCTTGCAAATACCTGCAATGCTATGGCCATACAAATGCTAATAGACCTGCAACTAAGATTATGATCATACAATCTGCAATACAAAGAAACAATGCATGCAATATCTTAACAATTGTACTTATGGGCAATAACACAAACTGCAATCAATTGCAAGGTCATATATATTGAATGATCAATAGCTTCTCTAACCAACAGTAACAATGATAGTACAAGGGTGATGCAAACAACTTAGGCCCTGCACAATAGCATCAATAGTTTATCATAGCAACAACAATAATAGGCAAATCTCCCTATGCTCTCTCGTCGGCATACGTCCTAGGCATCCATCTACAATACATGTAAAATGGAGGAGGGGGGTCTTTAAATGCCTGCTTGGATTGTTCCAAGTGGTTCCTAGGACAATGCATCAATTACAACTGCCACCCCGAACTGAACGTGCATGAAATTATCAACTTTTCCTAAGGTTCTAAGTGCCACTTTATTAAATTACATTACATTATAATTTCACTCTAATTTCACTTAATTCCACTTTACATTTCATTTCACTCCATTTACACTAATTTCATGTGCATTTCATCTCATTTTCACTTTACAAAAATTCTAAGCAAAACTTTGTACATTTTTCATTTTTTCTTCTTTTGGGAAGCAGTTTTGCCGCCTACATCATACCATTGTGTTGGTAGAAGAGCGTGTGCATGGAGAGCATAGTGTAGGAGACAAGATCCAAACTATCCTTTGAGCAGAAATATTCCATGTACTGTAGTTGCAGTCACGTATGTAATGACAATGTCGTACAAGCCATGAGATAATGCTAGTGACATCTCTTTTCCATTTCCATCTTTGAGTGTGCGTATGCATTGCTATTGTAGAGTTGTAGGATCTGTTTTGTGTAAGTTGCAGGTTGCAAGCAGAAGACAGAGCTTGCAGGTTGTAGATGGAAGTTAGCGTAGCTGTACGAGAATCGTCTTGAAATTGGACTTGTCGTACGAGGATGTCATCTAGTGTTGTAGCACTGCAGTGAGGATTCCCAAGAATGAGAGAATGACAAGTTAAACCAATGGAATGCAATCAATAGAAAGGTGATCAATCCTAAATGGCAACATCTCAAAGACAACAAGGTATTCTTGTACAATTTCCAAGTGGTAGGTCTAACTCAAATGATACACTTAGCTAGACGACACTTTCTCTAGTCGGCACGCTAGCCTGACAGTGCACTCTAGACGACAATGCCTAGATGGCAGTTCCAAGTTGCAGTCTCAGATGACACTCCTCATGATGGCATGACGACATGACATGGACGGTAATCCTTGACAGTGATTGCTCATAGGATGATTTCTCCACTTCTCATCAACTTCCTCCAATGGTGGCCTTTGTCTGACGACATTTGCGACTCTAACAACGACTGCAACCCTTGACGGCATCTATGTTGCGATTGTCTAAATTCTTAAACCTGCAGCCAATTCACCTTGCACTAGAATCTAACAATATAATCACACAAGCATCAACACAACCATACACATAATGAGAGCATAAGATGTTTCTTCCATTAACATATTACCCTCAATGGCATACAATGCAAAGATCTCAAATATCTTTGTAACTCTAGCATACAACAATATGTCACGCTCTTTCTATTAGCCAAGCATACATCCATACACCATACTTGCAAAATGAAGGGGCCCTATTTATAGCACAGTCCTGGCCGTTGGCAAAAACGGTATCCAGGACACATTACATAATTGTTTTCCCTCCCTACGTAGAACTTTGGCCAACCTTACAATTAATCAAATATTAAGGTCTAACAAACTAATGCTACATTTCATTGCATTTCCTTACTATTCATTATATTCAAATTATTTCCTTACTGCTTGTTCCTTGGACATTTCCACAAACACTTCACTTTTGCTTCTGCTTGGAACTGTTGCCTAAATCTATCCTCCTCTTTAAATTGGTCGACGTCCTCGTCAACTTCCTTCTCTGTTCTGGCAGAGTCGAACTTGGCTTTTGAGTTTGTTGTGATTGAGGATCAGGTACTCCTAATTCAGTAACTTGTAGCTTTAAGGCCTCCTTTTCCTTGAGTCTTTTGTCATAGTTGAAGTACTTGGCCCATTCAAGACCAAAATGGTTGGCCTTCTCCATTTTTGTCAACTTTATCAAGATCTCCTCCCTCTTTGCAAAGGCCTCATTTGCAGTCCCCTACATCAGTCCTGCAATCTGCTCATCTCGTTCTGCAATTAGCAGATCCTTGTGCTCCAACTCCTTCGACTTTGCTTCCTCCAGTTGTCTAATTGAGCATTCGGATCTCAGGTGTCTAATATTTTCTTCCCGATCCTCAATGATCCTATCTTTCTCCTTTAATTCCTCATTTTCTGCTTCCAGTTCTCGCTGCTTCTCTTGGATCTCCTCAAGCTGCTTTCTCAGCTTGTTCTTTTCTATTTCCATTATCGGACTTGCTTGCTGGAATTTCTCTTTGGTGGTTTGCAATAGGTTAGCCTTTTCTTGTCCCACACCATGCAGTTTCTTGACTCCTGCAACTAACCATTGCACTAAATATGCCAAAAAATTAATCTGAGCATACATTGGAAATAATTCCGGTACTACTTCTATGTACTGTACATTATCATCGCTAACTGGGCAAGATAAGTTGTTGTTGGCATTGATATAAACACAGGCTGGTTCTGTGTACAGTGTTTCTGTTCCTTTTGGCAATTCCTTCATCTCGACCATGGTTTTAATATTGCCTGTTTCTAACTCCCACGGCTGTTCTTGATAGATGTTGATAATTTCAGTCCTCCATTGTCCCTCCTAGGCCCACTTTACCAACTTTTCAAGTTCATTCTCTGCCATCAATTGCCATTGCTTCCACTGTCCAACACAACCTATCTCAAATTCCAGCTTCAATCTGTCTATTACTCCAGAAAGCTTAGTGAGACAGGTATTAACTTGTGCATTAATGTGCTCCCCTAGCTTCGATGGTTGCCTGAAGTTTGACACTTCAATCAGCACATGCTCACTAAGATCATCCTCCGTCTCATTATTTGTTGCAGCTTCTGTCACATGCTCTTCTCCCTTTGTTGACAGATCGATTTGCTCCTTCGACGCTTTGCCCTTCGTGATTGTTTTCTCAGGTCTCTCAGCCAATCTACCCCATTCTTTCACTCTGTCTCTACTGTTGGAGTCAACAAGTGTTTAACTAGGGCTAAAACTCTCCAAAATCATAATAACAAATATGTGCCTTCTTGCCCACATTCAAGAGTAGCCATCAGGACTTCAGTTTCTTCTTCCTCTTGCATGCGGTTGGGCATGGCTGTGGTTATGGCTCTCCAATGTCAAATATCATCTACCCCTAAATTGTCCTAGAGGTGCAGACCAACCTTCTGATGGTTCCTTGGCCATTGATGCTAGGAGAGTTAGGAGGGGTCAGACTCTATACCCTCCCAAGATTATCCAACCAGGACTCCTTAGCCCTAGCCATTCTTCTGGGAGTATTATTAGATAAAGTGTGGGCTCTTATGGAATGGTTGGCGATGATGACATCTTTGCTTCTCCACCATTGATTAGATTTCGCACCTGGGTTGATCTGTAATTTCCGCTAGGTTAACCTTAAACAAATCCTTTTGAACACTTGTCTTGTTTTCACTTGGACTACTGCTAAACTTGTCACAAGTGAAACCCTCCATTTTGCATCAAATATACTCTTTTATGCCAATGCTCCTATTTGTTAAAACTTAAGAACAGAATATGAACAGCCTATGAAGAGTTTGATGCACTGTTAATGAAGCTTAATATCTACATTGAATTCAATAGTATGCTGTTACGTTGAATTAGTGCTCATACTCAAACTTTCTAGTTTCTGAGGATGAAAACCACATGATAGTATGAAAATCCCTTAGAATGAAATGAAATGCAACTAAATTTATGAAATAATTAGAAAAACACAGTCACAACATTAAAAAGACAGTGATCTAAAGTGGGAAAAACCTTTCTGGGGAAAAAATCCACAAATAAATCAGTCAAATTTCATATTTCTTGCAAAAAGGAGATATTCTGGGGAAAAAATCCACAAATAAATCAGTCAAGTTCCATATTTCTTGCAAAAAGGAGATATTACAATAGTTCTTTTCCATCAACTTGGTTCTTCCTGACATGTACAGCTTCAATGCACTTGTTTGCAGCCTCACATACTGTCTCTTAGTGGTTTCTTGCTCCTCTTTCGCTGAAACCTGCTTGCCCCTCTTATTGGCTATTCAGAACATGTCTTCCTTTTCCTTATCTTGGCCCGAATAAGCCCTCATCTAGTCGCTTCTTCTTCGAAATCTGAGAGTGCAACTAATGTTTCTTGATTCTTAAGGTTCTCCCATGTGTGAAAGTGTTCGAGGTGAGGTGCCATGTTTATCCCTGAATATATTTCTCTTGACACTTGGCTAGTTCAGTCTTAGGTCACCTTGCAGATGCCAACTTAACCCATTCCCAGCCAGCTTATTGACCAGACTGTTTTTTGGCCTTTTTGAGGTCCAAATGGATGATTTTTTAGATAACATTTTGTAGACACTTGTGCCATGATATCAAGAACTTTTTTTTATAAATTTTATATTATTTGGAGCTCATAGGCAAGAGAAATAAGGACTGAAAAGCAGGCTGAATTTTGCCATTTTGAAAGGTCAAATGATCGTATTTTAGAATAAAGTTATACTAAATGTAGTCCTCTGAGTCCTCTTTCACTTAGAAAAATTATCAATAAAATTGGACATCATTTGGTTGACCTATGCCCAAAACACAACTCGCTGGTATTGTTTGTTCTTTCCTCTGTTTCAGGGGTCAAATGATTGATTTTTGATCTCAGAATAATTCTGAGCATTCCTTCTAATGTCAGAAAGATCCCTCTGAAGTTTCATTTGATTATGACACCATTTAAAGGCGTTATGGCCAAAATATGACACTGCCCTCTTGCTGGATCACTGTCACTAGTCCATCCATTTTTGAGATCATTTGTCATGCTTCCAAGTGACTTGCAATGAATCCATTTTGATTGTCAATCCTCTTGAGTTCTTCTCTCTTCCTCTCTTTTCACTTGTTGGTTCTCTCATCTCTTCATTATTACTTATAAGTTATAACATGTTAGGGTTTACCCATTTTTGTGTCCACCCCCTGAGGCTGTGATCAGATGCTGTACAATAGTTTAGCCTTAGTGCAGTTACTTTATTTACTCTAGTTCGGTTTGTTATTATTTTCTTGGTAACTACAGTGCTTTGATAAGAATTTATTTTTCTGTCAAGTCCCTGTTGGTTACGAATCTGCCATTTAGGAAAGGATTTTGATCTTTTGCGCCCTAGATTCGCCCAACAGATTGAAAGGCCGGGAGGAAGGAATACCTTCCATGCCAATCTCCGGAGAAGGCCGGCTCCTATACTAATCTACTATGGTTTAAGATAAGAGAACAGGAAAGAGATTGTAAAATGCAGAAAGAAATGTAAATAGCATGCAAATATGGTGGGAAAGAACAAGCAACACGATTACTAGCTAATACCCAAACCAACAACAATCAAAACAAAACATGTAACAGAAACCAACACCGTTATTCCTTCCTATGTATCCTTCATTCAGCATTCCAGATTCACTTAATTGCCAATGCTTTAATCCAGAGTGCGGAATTACAGCAATAAAAAAAATAAATGAACGCGGAGCAGAAATACTTGCAGAAGGCAGCATAAAAGAAAGAGACAAATGTCAGAGCTTGAGATGCTTTGTATTTGAAGCAAGTGTTTGTTTACAGCAGAGCTTTCTTAGCAATATGTTCCCCCCTTTTACAATGAAAGCCCATTGCTATTTATAGCAGAAATTTCCCCTCAATTACAATGATGCACGGAACCCAAAGACTGCAAAAGCTGTCGAGATTTGATCCCTGCTGGCCGTGAGCATACCTGCAGCAAGATTCACCTGAATATGGTACAGCTCCGGACAGATATGGTGGTTCATGTCCCCTTTCTGAGCTCGTCAGCATTGGCACAGTGCATAGCCTATTCACGCGATCCTGTAGGCTATGGGAGCAGTTTAAGGATCTTGGAAGTCAGTTGGAGCAGTTTCCTATTTTTTAGGGCCGTGCTTTTTTTAGAACAGTTTCTATATTTGGACAGTTAGACCAAAAGGGTATCCAAAAATGCTATCAGATGTTGGCTTGGGTCTTCCGATGCAATTATTTTAATACTCGTAATTATTTAATTATAAAGACGTATTTAATTAAATAGACTTTATATTATGTGTGCACATAAGTCACTTAAGTGAATTATTAATTATTTGATAAAGTGACTTAGGGAGACAAGGATTTATTAAAAAGGGGGTTTTTTATCCCACATTGGTTATGTTATGATACGGCCAGGCCCGAGTCAATAATAAATAAAGTGGTCGGGCTCTCATTCCAGCATCCTGGAACATTGAATATATTGCTTGATGCATTCTGGAGAATTTGCTTGCAGATTCGAGCTTGTTGAGAACGGAAACTCTCGGCAAGGACATCCACTACGGCTGTGAAAGATCAGCTCTATTGGATTTTGATTGTCTTCATTGAGAGGGCAAATTGGAGATCAAAGAGAATTTCTGGTTCGTCACTGATATCTTGTGTGTGTTGGGAGATAGCAGCGATTTAGACCTGTAGACGATACTTATTTGGAAGCTGTAGCAGTTTACTATTCATGCGGCAGTGTAGCAGTTTACTATTCATGCGGCACTGTAGCAGTTTACTATTCATGTGGCACTGTAGTAGTTTACTATTCATGCGGCACTGTAGCAGTTTACTATTCACGCGGCGCTGTAGCAAATTACTATTCACGTGGCGCTGTAGCAAATTACTATTCACGGCACTATTCACAAACTATTTCCAGAACGTGGATTGCTGCGATTTGTTTTCAGACTTGAGGAAAATCGGGTATTTTCGATGCTGTTCATCATTGTAATTTCCCTTGCAATTAAGTTGTTCCAGTTTGTGAAGCTTTCTTTCAGCAGTATACTGTATGTTTAAATCCCATAAAAATACCCAAAAAAAGAGCATATATTTGAATAAAAAGAGCAAACAATTTGTGTTTTTTTTTACTAGTCAAAATAGATAGGAAACAATCCAGAATAGGGTGGGTTGTTACAGTTGAGAAGGCGCGTCTGATTAATGCTGTAGGTGCAGTACAATTTGTCGTTGAATATCTGCTATCAATGCTGACCTACCCTGTCCTTGAAGTACGCCTTCAACTCTGATAAGACTGGTTCAAATCCCGAAATCTGCATGTTTTTGGCCCAAGTCCGAGGTTCGCTGAAATAGGGGTGGTTGACAAGAGTCGCTCAAGAGAAACAGCGACCCCGGGAGTCGCTCCAGAATGGAGCGAACCCGGGACGCACTTTGCCTTAGAAAAATCACGCGACTTGTCCTTTTCTGCTTGCGGTTGATGAATGAGGGGGAAGACGACGGGAGTCGCTAGGAGACAGTAGCGATGATGGGAGTCGCTCAACAATCGAGCGACCGGCGTCGACACCCCAAACCCTGCCTTAGAACTTTTTAGAACCCTTCGCCCGCGGTCGCTGGGAGGAGTGGCGACGATGGAAGTCGCTGCCAAAGTGGAGCGACAACGGGAGTCGCTCCAAAATGGAGCGACCGACGTCAACCGTTCAAAACTGCAGCTGCTGGAGATCGCTGGCAGAGTTGGGCGACGACGGGAGTCGCTGCCAAATGGAGCGACCGACGTCGACCAACACTTAGAAACTTTTTCATCATTTTTTCCCGTTGCCCACGGTCGCTGAAAATAGGAGCGACGACGGGCGTCGCTGAAAAGGAAGGGCGATGACGGGGTTCGCTCCAGAATTGAGCGACCGACGTCAACTGCATCTGCCTTAGGATTTTTTCATGCCTTCGCTTGTTGTTGACGGTCGCCGAAGCCGAGGGTCGCTGGAGGAGGTCGGCGACGACGGGAGTCGCTCCAAAATGGAGCGACTCGCGGGAAGTCCATACTTAGACAAATTTTGACAATTTTTTCCCGCTTGCTCTGCTGTTTGGTGTTGCCGTCGGTCGCCGGAGAGAGGCAAAGCTGGGAATCGCCGAAAAGAGGGAGCGACTCCCGGAATCGCTCAAAAAGAGAGCGACCAAGGGAGTGCCCTTGACTTAGAAAAAATCGGGGCTTTTCCCAAACTTTGCGAGAATCTGCTGAACACTTGGAAACTGAAACTGAAAACCGAAAACCTGAAGATTGCCTGGACAAAGCTGGAAAGGAAGGAGGAAGGGAAGAATCTGATCCGAAAAATTGCAGCAGTATTTTTTCAAAATTTTCAAAAATTTTACCCCTTAGCAAAATGTGGCAACATTCCTGGCGGCTCGCGGGGTATCGAGCTCGCCTCGATGCAAGGACCCATGCCTTCATCCTTTGGGCCCGGAGTCACCCCCGGTTCCTGCTTCTCCTTGCTGCTGCCCTTCTTTTTGTTGCTCTATTTCCTGCTGCTCTTCTTCTTGAGCACTATCATCTTCGGACTCTTCCTCTGATTCTTCTTCTTCCGATTGCTCCTCGCCTTCTTCTTCTTCCTCCTGATCTGGGGGGCAAGGCGGTCGTGGATGCGTTCATAAGTAGCCTGAACCTGAGTCCATGCTCCTTCCTGGAAGGGCTCGAGGTCGCTGATATCTTTCAACATGCACCTGAAGGCTTCGACCTGGAGCATATCGACCGTGCTGACCCTTTCGCTCAACTCGGTGAGGCAAGCGCTAATCTGACAGTGGCGAGAAATCAACTGTGTCACCTGCGCCTCTAGAATCGGGTCTGCCCAGTTATCAATCTTCGTTGTATCTGTCTTGAAGGCTTCCCAGATTGGCTTCAATTCCTCTCTAGGCAAGCAGTTTCCATCTTCGTTCATGAAATTTGGGAACCCAAGCGATGCAAGGGTTTGGAAAGGGACCAGGCAGATGCTTTTCTCTTTCTCCAATGTGTCCAACAGTCTCCTGGCTTTCCGAATCTTTTCTAATTTTTCAAAGTATGAATGCAAGGTTGCCCTTGCAGCGGCCCAATCAAGGGCAATCTGAGACATGGGGACAAATCGGAGGCCCTGGCGCTCATATCCTTCAGTTTTAACAGCCAAGTCGAGCCACCGCTGAGCTTGGCGTTCGGCCTCCTCTACCACAGGCTTGCCCTGGGCAGATACTTCTTTACTTTGGAGATGAACATGAGAACCGAGAGAGATCTGGCGACTCGGGTTCTGAAACCCTTCAGCAGGCCAGCGCGGATTTCCTTGACTCGATCTTTTGAGAAGACCGCAACTTGTGCAACCTTTTCCTCTAGCTGCTGTTGAACTCCCTGAAGCTGGCTCCGTAGTTCAACTATTTGGGCCTGCGCTTCTTCTTTCTCTCTGGCCTGCTGCTCTACCACCTCTTTTTGATCGGTTACCTCCTTTTCCAAGGCTGCTAGTCGCTGCTTCAGCTGCTGGGACTCATCCCTGGAGTCATCTAGTTGAGCTTGCATTTCTCCCTATCTCTCTTCTTCTTTTTTTTTCCTCCTTAGCCCCCTCTTTTTCATGTGGGGGGCTTCTTCACCTTGGGAACTTTCTTTTCTTTATGGAGCACCATGTTCTTCAGGTCGAACCTGGCGCGCTTCTCCACTCCGGCAAGCTCATCGCCTTTTCTCTTTTTCATGTCCTTGAGCCATTTGAGGGAGCTTTGCTTTGCTTGAGCCGCCATGGGTAGGTGCTCCATCATTTCCAACCTGTGGTTCGTCGAGCTCCATTTCCCCGAACATAGGATAGGCCAAAGGTAAATCTTGTTGGGGCATATGTTCGTCTGCGAATAGATGAGGGGAAACGGTGCTTGAGGGCTCAGTATCCTTTGGGGACGTCTCGGCTTGGGTAGCGGCAGGAGGTTCTTCAAGGTGCGAAGATGGGTTCTCGGTTAATGCGCTCGTCGAAGGTGAAGGATGGGGAGAATGCGGTGGGTCTTCAACAACGACACCTGACTGGGTGTGGCCTAGGGTTTCAAATGCGTTGGGATCTGAGGACAATACGTCGAATGCCTGCTGGTCGTGCTGGATAGCAGCGGAAGGCTGGGCTTCTGTGAGGGGAGAGTGAGATTCTGCAAGGGAGACGGTGGCGGCTGATTTGCTACCTAAGGGAACGGCAACGGGGATGGGTTCGGCAGAGGTGGAAGAGGGTGCCGCAGGCAATGATTCAGAAGGTTGAAGTAGGGAAAGGGAATGCGTACCTGCGAGCTCTACTCGAGCTGGCGTGTTGAATACCTGAGTTATCCACGGGTCTACTTCCTCTTCTGGTGGAGGGGTGTCCTCCTTGATAGTGATAACTTCCTTGGCGGCAACCTTCTTCTGCGGCGTCACCACGGTCTGCTGCACAACCTCTTTTTTGGGCGTGGCCTTTTTCTCCTTTGATTTCTCAGCCTCTTCTTTTCTTTTTTTCTTTTTTAGGCGTAGCCGCCTTTTCTTGGACAACGACTGAGGCTGGTGCACTGGGCGTCGGGCCAGTGGCTTCTTGTGAAGATGCCCTGGACTGCTTTATCTTCACCCTCACCTTTTTCCTCAGAGGCGCCAGAGTTTCCTGCGCCGCTTCGGCCAACTGTTCTGATCCTTGTGGCTTTTCAGGGGGTTGTTGCACCATGGGCCCTGTCGCTTGACTCTTCCTCACTTCACTGCTGGACCCTCCTCCTAGTGTGAGTGGTTGCTTGGGTGGGGCCTGTCCCTTTTGTAGGCGATGGATGCCTCGGGGCACGATATCACGGAACACAATAGGCCGCCACGTGGCATGGTGGTCATCGTACAGCTTGGAGAACTGAAGGTCGTTAGCAAGAACCTTTTCTGACCTTTCCTTCTTGGTGTGGGCCCTCGTGATCCACCATTGTGCTATCTTCTCGGGCTCCCAACCCATCTCTTGCAATTTAGGCAGCATCCTTCTGTAGGCCTTGGCGTCTGTTTTGTGAGCCTTGTTATTGACAGGGTCATACTCTGCTTCAACAAAATAGAAATCATGCCATGGCGGGAAAGACTGCATCTCTTCAATGTTCCACTCGAGGTCTCCTCCCGACGGGTTATTTCGCTCTCCCATGATCTCTAGGCGAGGGCAGGCATGAAAACTTTTCATCTCTGTGAACTGCTTTACTATATCGAGGGGGTCGTACCTCCACCGCTGGGGAAGCTCAACCAGGCCGAAGCTTAGGAGTGTAGCCGCTAGGAATTCGTTCTGCCCATTTACGTTGACTTCAACATCGCCCCATGTGATTGGGAATTTGAAAATATGGCCCCATATTCTCCCTTGACCGTATTCCTGGTCTGCATAGTCCATCTGCCGCGCTGCCTCCAAGGCGAACAAGTATTCATGTGGCGAAATATGGCAGGAGGAAGGGTTTGCCTGTGAACCCAAAATTTTTGATAACAAACCCTTGTGTCAGTCTAAAAGTGTCGCCCACATTTTGCCGCACAATTCTGTCTCTCATCTGACGGGGGACACGCGGGCAAGAGTCGTTGAGGATGGATAGGGCAGGGCCCAAGAATGCCAAATTAAATTCGTAGTACGATCCCCTCCTTGACAAGACTTGGGTCCATTGGTACACTGGGAGCTGCGCGCCATCCTTGTCTTTGCACTGAACAGGAAGTGCCTTCATCTTGTTGTGCATATGGAATAGAAAGAGCCAGGCCAGGAATGAACATTGCCTGAAGGATTGGCTCCTTCCCTCTTTCAGCTCTTGCAGGCGCGAATGCAAACCACGCGCTACGCAATCCGCCCAGTCGAAGAACACTGGCTTGGTCTCTGGCTTCATGGCGCTGGGGTCATAGAATTCCCCATGTAAGATGCATTCTGCGATAGCGACCTGGTAGGGATGAACTACCGCGTCTGTACCACAGCCCAAGACCCAGGCCAGCATAGAGTAGAGGGCCTTGCTTTTGAAATTTTCCAGGGGCATTGGCAACTCGGCCAATGTTTGGGCAAGGGCGGCTCGCGCAGCTGGGACTCCATGAAAGATCCTATTTTTGGGTTATCCGCATACCTCCCAGCTTCGCTCACCGAGATTGATGCTTCTGACCGTATAATTCCTGTCCGGCGACTGATTAGGCGCGAAGGCCATTTGGACAGTTTCTTTATAGAGCGAGAACAGAACAGTTCCCTCATGGTCTCGGACCTGCCTGGTGCTCGGCTTGTAATTTCTGGCGACGGCCGCAACCAGCTCTGGACAATGGTGCACCGGTGGGCATAAAAACCAATATAGGCGCGAGTGGTAAGCTGCGGCGAAGGGATGCGAAGCAGGAACTTTCTCTCGCCAATCTTCTATGGTGCGTCGCAGCTGCTCGATACTCTGAGAGTAGAGGCCGTCTCTGAATCTTATCAAATTATCCACAGGCGGCGGAGGGACCTGTCTTGCTGGACCTGATTGGCCTTTTCTCCCTGACGCTGCCTATGATGCCTTTGCTTTCCCCTTGTCTCTCCTTTCTTTTTTCTTCCCACTCTCAGGTGTGCTTGAAGCTGCCTGCCCAGCTGCTTTACCCTTCTCTTCAGTCTCCCTTTTACCCATGGCAATGGAAGAATTCAAATTCACTGCTGCTTGCTGGTAAATGATTCTGAGTTTGACCTCTGGTGCAGCTTGGAGTGCGCCTGGGTGTAATTGGCAGAGTGAAATGAGCGACTGAGCTTTTATGGGGATGGGTAAAAAGTTTGTCATTAATGGCGAATGCTCGAGTTAAAGGCAGGGTGCACGAAGTGGGTGGGCGCGTCGTTATTCCTTGGTGGCCGTGCACAAGATCTCCCTTGGAAGCGCAACCCCTCGATTATTGGTCCCGGATTTGTCCTTTTCCTTTAATGAAATCTGCTTAGAAATTCGTGCAAGGATCCTCATTTATAATGTGCACCTTGAAAACATCACCCGCCGCCACTTTGGCACGCATTCCAAGGTTCGTTGGAAACTGAAATTTGCACTGGAGACGACGGTCGCCTTGAAATTGAAGCGATTCCTGGAATCGCTGGAAAATTGAGCGATTTGGGTCTTTTGATGCCTTGGCGAGCGACCGGCGTCATTCAACACTTAGAAAATTTTTAAACTTTTCCTCCCTGAAATCCTCTGTTCCGCCAAGGTTCGCTCGAAAAGGGAGTGACGACGGTCGTCGCTGGGAAAATTGGGCGACCACGGGAGTCGCTCCAGAATGGAGCGACCTCGAGCGCCATCTGGACTTAGCATTTTTTCTGGCGTTTCTTGGACCTTGACGGCGCTCGCTCTGAAATGAAGCGATTCCCGGAATCGCTCAAAAGTACGAGCGATTCTCGGGGTCGCTCAGAAGATGAGCGACTTTGGGCAACTTTTGACACTTAGAATTTTTTCAATTTCTTCCTTTGCCCTTCTTGGCTCTTCGGTTCGCTGGCGCACCTGCGCGATTCCCAGAATTGCTTAAAAGTGTGAGCGACCATCAGCTTTGTGAGGTTTTTTAAGCAACTCGTAGCCCTCTCCGTCCTTGACCCGATTTCGGCGCCTCCCGGGGTCGCTAACTTTTGGGAGCGATTTCGGTCGTCGCCTTGAGTCGGAGCAATTTTCAGCACGGGCTCCTTGCCTTAGCAATAATTTTCTTTTTTTGGAACCCTATGGTTGCTGCCCGTGAACCTGGCGATTCCCTGGATCGCTTGAAATTACGGGCGACTCTCGGAGTCGCTGAAAAATTGAGCGACCCTGGGCGTTTAGGCAGTTAAACACTTTTTATCGCCTCCTTTAGATTGGGCGACCCCTTGAACATGGCTGGAGTTCGCTCGGAACTTGAGCGATAACCGTTGTCGCTGGGAAACTTGGGCGAACCTCGGCAGCTTTACTTACATGGGCACTTAGTGGAATTTTCTCGATTTTTTAAACCCTGATGATTGCCTCCGCCCAAGGAACCGGACGAACCTTGTATTGCTGTTCTGCTAACAGGGACCATCTTCTGCACAAGAAACTTGGCTCTGCGTTTTCTTGGGACAAAAATTTCCAACCCGAAGGCCGGACGCTAAGGCTAAAAGCAGGAAACTACCTTTACTGAAAAGCAATATTTACATTCAGAAAAACAAATTTAAACTGCAGAAATGAAAGTATGTACACAGGAGAACCTTCTGGTATTTTTTAGTGGTGATAGGCTTTCAGATGAAAGCCATTGACTGGTATCGGGAGGATCTGGCCCTCCATATCTCGCAGCACAAAGGAGTTGAACTGGTTCACCCGGGCAACCTGAAAGGGGCCTTCCCAGAAGGCATCAAATTTGTCATGGTTCCCTGGTTTTGCCTTCCACGAATCCCATTTCAGCACTAGGTCCCCGATCTTGAAGACCCTGGTTGTAGTCCCTTTCGCAAACCAGTTTCGGGTGGTCTTGGTGTGCTTCATAAAAGCTTCATAAGCTTTTTCTCTCTCCTCTTCAAGCTGCAATAACTGAGCCAGACGGGCATCAACAGGATCCAGGTTACCCTTTTCATTGTCTAGCAGCCAGAGTGCGGGCATCTCGACATGAGTGGGCAGGATGGCTTCTTTTCCGTAAACAAGCGCGTATGGCGATGTCTTGATGGATTTTTTAACAGATATGCGGTCTGCCCATAGCGCTCGATCCAGGTACAAATGCCAGGATCTTTTGTTCCTCTCCAGAGTCTTCTTTATGATCTTCATCAGATTCTTATTTGTAGACTCGGCTAAGCCATTTCCCTGCGGGTAGTAGTTGGAGGAAGCCTTATGGTAAATCCCATACTTGCAAGTAAACTCTGTGAGTTTAGCCCCTGTGAACCCTGGACCGTTGTCTGTCACTATTGCTTCTGGGATCCCGAAGCGAGTGATTAGGCTTTCAAGGAAGGCAATGACCGTTTCCTGGTCAGCATGCTTGGTAGGTATCGCCTCAGCCCATCGGGTGAAGTAATCCGTGGCGGTCAGAATGAACTTATGCCCTGCCGAGGAATTTGGCGATATTGTCCCGATGAAATCTAGGCCCCATTGCTGGAAGGGAGCCTCAGCCTGAATTGGCTGGAGGGGCATTGGTGCATTCCTATTTCTGCCGGCGAACCTTTGACACTTCTCACATTTTTGGCAGATTGCATACGCATCTGCAAAGATGGTGGGCCAATAGTAGCCCGCCTTGATGATTTTCAAGGCCGTAGGCCTTCTTGAAAGGTGTCCTCCCGACATTCCAGAATGGAATTCGCCTAGGACCTTCCGTTTGTCTGTCTCCTTGACGCATCGCAAGAGGATGCCGTCCACATTTTTGAAATACAGCCCCTCGGGGCGCAGTACATATTTTTGAGCTTGGAGCCTGAATCTTCTCCTCTGACTGGCATTGAAGTGATCTGGGAGCCTCCCGGTGCTGAAATACCAAATTATTTCATCGGTCCAGTCACTGTCCTCTGCTGAGGAATTGGCAAAGTTGCCTTCTAGGACTGGGTCCTCCCACTGACAGGCGGCTACCTCTGCAGCAACACTCCTTGCTAGTTCTTGACAGAGTGCCCGACCTCTGATTAGCTTGGTGGGTCGAACCTCTATATCAAACTCCTGAATCTTGGCGATCCAGCCGGCCCTTTTGTTGCCCAGTTCTCCCTGGATGATAAAACTTCTGACATCTGGGTGGACAACGAACACGGTCGTCCTGCTCTGGGAGACAAAGTGCTTGAACTTCTTTAAGGACCTCATGACTGCATGCACTTGTCGTTCAATGAAGTTGTATCTCTCCTCATGCGGCTGGATCACCTGGCTCAAGAAGGCTATCGGCCGCTCTTCGCCGTCATCTCCTTTCTGTGTTAGCACCGCTGCATAGCTCTCAGGCTCTCCAACTGCATATAGGATGAAATCCTTGGAGTAATCCGGGTTTATCAGCACAGGCGCCTGGGCAATCCTTGCCTTAATCTCTTCGAAGGCTTTTTTCCTCTCCTCAGTCCAGACAAACTCGGCATCCTTCTTTAGGAGTTCGGCCATTGGCTTAATGACTTGGGCGAAATCCGGCATGAACTTCCTTACAAAGTTGATCTGTCCAAAGAAGGACTGCAGCCCTTTCTTGTTCACTGGGATTGGGAGTCGGAGAAGAGCCTCTGCTCTGTCAGGGTCAACTGCCAGGCCCTTTTCAGAAATGACGTGGCCTAGAAGCTTCCCCTCCTTCACTGCAAAGACTGACTTCTTAGGATTAATAGATATGCCGAATTCCCGGCATCTTTCAAACACTTGCCGCAGGTGAGAGGAGTGTTCTTCTCTTTTGTGTGAAAACACAGTCATGTCATCCAAATAGATGACAATGATTTTGTTCAATAGCTCACGGAATGCAATATCCATGGCTCTCTGGAATGTGGCCCCCGCATTGGACAGGCCGAAGGGCATGCGCTGATAGGCGAACGTCCCCCATTTGGTGGTGAACGCCGTCTTGTGTTGATCCTCGTCCTTCACCCATATCTGATTATAGCCAGAGAATCCATCCAAGAGAGAGAACCGTTGGGCTCCTGCGACCACATGGAGAATCTGATCAATCTGTGGGAGCGGATAGTGGTCCTTCAGCGAGGCCTGGTTTAGGTTGCGAAAATCAACACAGAGGCGAATATCCCCGTTCTTCTTTCTGACGGGAACCAGATTTGCGACCCAAGAAGAATGCTTGATGGGATAGATGATTTTCGCTTCCAGCATCTTCAAGAGTTCGGCTCTCATTAGAACCTCGATTTTCGGGTTGATTGGCCTCTGTTTCTGTCTGCAGGGCTTGAACCCTTCTTCCAGTTCTATGGTGTGTTGGATGATCTCTCTGTCATACCCTTTCAAGTCTTGATAACACCAAGCAACGATGTCAGGGTATTCTCTGCACAAGGCCCGAATCTGCTCCAATTCTTCTGGAGTGCAGTCTGTTCCGACTTTGATCACTTTTTCGGGCTCGAGCTCCAGGTCCATGTACTGCTTGGCATCTACCTTGATCCGGTGTGATATTGCTCTATCGTTTTGATCAAAGAGACTCTCCAAAGTAATCAGTCCTTTTGGGACATGATTATTCTTCAATTGTATCAACCCCTCATACTGCTCGTCATCAGGGTCTCTACCTTCAATAGTGCTAGCTTCATGAATAAAAAAATTGACGATCTGCTCGTCACAATCGAACACCTGCCAGTGGGTGTCCTTATCAGGCACAGAAGGCCTGTAGATAGTTCTTACCGCCTTTGGCTTCTGCATCATGTCATCAGCCGGGGAGTATCTGGCTCCAATAGACGCTAAGATATCGGCATGTCTGTTTTTCTCTCGGGGGATGGATTGAACATTAAGGGCCTCAAATGACTCCAACAAATCCCAGACCCGATTGCGGTAAGCTTTGAGATAGTGCTTTTTTGCGGTGCACTTGTCGGTAATCTGCTTGCACACCAGCTCTGAATCTCCAAAGATTTGCAGCTGCTTGATCCCCAACTTTTCTGCCTTCTTCAAACCTAGGCAAAGGGCTTCATATTCGGCCGCATTGTTAGTGCAACTCCAGGCCAGCCTGTAGCAATAATCTTTCTCTTCTCCCGAAGGTGAAACTAGGAGCACCCCTGCTCCAGCGCCGTTCTTGCATCGGGCGCCGTCAAAGTATAGCTTCCATAGCTCATTTGGGGCAGGGCCTATGTCTTCTTTTGCTGTCTCCTTCGGCTTCTCGGGCTGGGTAATAGAGTAGCAGCCTATATCTGATTCGATCATGGCATTAAAATCAAGCAGGGAGAATTCATCCTCCACTTGCAGCTCCTCTATGGCCTCTTTCACCAAGTCCACTTCTTCTAACTCTTCTGTCATCAGGTGAACCGACTCATCCTGCTGCCCCTCCTCGAGCATTTTTTCAACCAGGAAAGTGGAGGGTTTTTCATTGTAGATCTTCACTTTTCTCCCTTTGAAAGGGACCTCCATATGAGAGTAGTCAAGGGACAGGTATCCACCCAGCTTAGCGGTGAACTCCCTCGAGAGGCACATGCCGAAGTAGGGCTCCAGGTCAACGACCACAACCTCTTGAATCACAACGATCTCAGGCGCCTTGTGCAGCTGGATAGGGATATCCTTAATGACGCCCACCGTCTTCATAGGAGTGCCATCTAGTTGCAGGACACCTTGGCTGCTTCGCGTGTACTCCATGCCGATCTCCTCGCAGACTGCCCTTGGCATGACGGTGGTTGATGCGTCGGAATCAATCATGCAGTTATGCACCACACACCCCTCCATCCGCAGAGTCAAAGATTCTTGCAACAGATCCACCTGCCCAGGGAGCTGTAGGGCATCATACATGCTTATCTTGGCCGGGGTCTTCTTGAGTTCATCAACAATATTGTAGGCCGAAGTACCAGACCCTTCTATCTCCTTGGCCGGTTCATACTTGGTGCGATACTGCTGCGTTGCCTCGACCCTTTGCCGCTTTGTCAACGATGGGTACTTGAGCTTTTCCTCGTGCTCCGCTCCTTGGTTTCAACCGGAGGTTGAGTCGTTGGAGCCTTTGCCGGTGGTGGTTTCTCTTTCGCCGGCGGAGGCAAAGGAACCTTGTCAGGAGCTTTCGCGGTAGGCTGCTCCTTTTCTCGTCTGGTATACACCTTCAAAGGCTGCATCTGGGCCGCGTCCACTTCGATTGGCTTCTTACCACCTTTGGTCAGAATTGATACTTGCTCCTCCTCCGAGACCGCGAGATTGCGATCCGCCTCCCTAATCATGTTGACTTGATCGCCCGGGCCACTGCTTGCTAGAGTTTGGGCATAATGCTGATGAAGCATACAACTGTCTTCCCCATGGGGGTCGTTGCAGGTGGAGCACCAGTGTAGGTAATCTGAAGTGCTCGGCTCTTCGTTGATAGCAGCATTCCTCGCGGGAGGTCTATTGGCTTGAGGTACTTGATCTCTTGTCAGCGCCGGAGGAGGGTATGGTCTCCTTGGGATGAACTCTTGTTGAGCCTGCTTCTTCATAATAGCCATGTCATTGGACAACGTTCGGTAGACAGAAGCAAGGGACTGGACTTCTTGCAGAATCTTAGCTTGCACATCAACGGTTGGTGGTGCCGATTGGGCTGGTGGAGGCAATGGGGCCAAAGGTGGAGCTGGGGGCAATGTCGGGTACTGTGGAGGAGCAGGAAGTGTTGGATACTGCGGAGGGGATGATGGATTTTGGTGTGTGGAAGACGTAGCAGGTGATTGGGCCGAAGCACTAGGATACTGTGATTGAGGAAAATCAGGGTAAATCGGCATCGGCATCCTAGGTGGAAGTCTACCAATGGCAATCAAATCCAACTCCGCCTTTTGAGCCAACTCGTACAACTGGGGAAAAGTATTAACATTGGAGAACTTGATGATCATGCTGATGTCCGAGTTGAAGGATCTGAGGTAATAGTAGGCAGCTTGTCCGACGGTCGGTCGCAGTTCGGTGGGTACTCTTTGCCAGGACCTCGCGAACCTTACATTAAAATCCGCTATCTCCTCTTGCGGATGTCGTTGGATGGTTGTGAACTGATGCAGCAAGGATGATGGATCCGCGGACTCATTGAATCCCTTCACCAGTTGTCCCGCCAATTGACCCCATCCGGTGATAGCGCCAGGCGGCAAGGATCTATACCAATACAGGAGCTTTCCGCGCAGAGACAGGGCCAACAACCGGACCATGACACTTTCATCTGTGATGCTGTGAAGCGCGGCCAGGGCCACAATGTCTTGGATGTGCTCGTAGGTTGTCTTCCCAGTACCATCGTACGTGGGTATGGCCTTCAAGGCGGCAGCAGGAACGACGGCTTGTCCGGCTAGATTGAGAGGTCCCGTGGAATTCCAGGCTGGAAATAGCTCAGGAGCAGTTGGAGCAACCGGCGGTTGATTTTGCTGCTGATTCTGCTGTTGGTTCTGATTTGGTGGCACGTTCGCCATATTTGCGTTCGGGTTGGGCTGAACAGGTGTTCCAGAAACAGCTAATTGCAGATCAGGTTGCTCCGGAGCGGCCTGATGGTCTGGAGAGTTCGGAGGATTCGGAGGATAATTGTTTGCAGTACTATCTGAAGCTGGACCTTGCTCGTCAACCACGGCTTCTTGCGAAGATGCTTCGCCTAGAGGGATACTGGATCCAACTAGCCTGGGGCGTTCTCCGAAGGCGGTGATATCAAGCTCGTAATACTCGGGCTCTTCCTCCGTGTGTCTAACTCTCCATCTTGTATGCATGAAGGACTTGAAAGCTTGGACCGGTCTTCGAGACTCAGAAAGTATTCAGGTTCAACAGAGTCGCCAGGTGTTCAAATTCGACAGCACTGAAGCGAACACCATTACTTCAATACCGCTTATGAGGTGGAACACTTCGTGTCCCACCGGGCGTGCCAGAGAAACTGTTGGTTACGAATCTGCCATTTAGGAAAGGATTTTGGTCTTTTGCGCCCTAGATTCGCCCAGCAGATTGAAAGGCCGGAAGGAAGGGATGCCTTCCGTGCCAATCTCCGGAGAAGGCCGGCTCCTATACTAATCTACTATGGTTTAAGATAAGAGAACAGGAAAGAGATTGTAAAATGCAGAAAGAAATGTAAATAGCATGTGGTTATGGTGGGAAAGAACAAGCAACACGATTACTAGCTAATACCCAAACCAACAACAATCAAAACAAAACATGTAACAGAAACCAACACCGTTATTCCTTCCTATGTATCCTTCATTCAGTATTCCAGATTCACTTAATTGCCAATGCTTTAATCCAGAGTGCAGAATTACAGCAATCAGAAAAATAAATGAACGCGGAGCAGAAATACTTGCAGAAGGCAGCATAAAAGAAAGAGACAAATGTCAGAGCCAAGGATGCTTTGTATTTGAAGCAAGTGTTTGTTTACAGCAGAGCTTTCTTAGCAATATGTTCCCCCCCTTTTACAATGAAAGCTCACTGCTATTTATAGCAGAAATTTCCCCCCAATTACAATGATGCACAGAACCCAAAGACTGCAAAAGCTGTCGAGATTTGACCCCTGCTGGCCGTGAGCGTACCTGCAGCAAGATTCACCTGAATTTGGTACGGCTCCGGACAGATATGGTGGTTGAGAAGGCGCGTCTGATTAATGCGGTAGGTGCAGTACAATTTGCCGTTGAATACCTGCTATCAATGCTCACCTACCCTGTCCTTGAAGTACGCCTTCAACTCTGATAAGACTGGTTCAAATCCCGAAATCTGCATGTTTTTGGCCCAAGTCTGAGGTTCGCTGAAATAGGGGTGGTTGACAAGAGTCGCTCAAAAGAAACAGCGACCCCGGGAGTCGCTCCAGAATGGAGCGAACCCGGGACGCACTTTGCCTTAGAAAAATCACGCGACTTGTCCTTTTCTGCTTGCGGTTGATGAATGGGGGGGCGACGACGGGAGTCGCCAGGAGACAGCAGCGACGACGGGAGTCGCTCAACAACCGAGCGACCGGCGTCGACACTCCAAACCGAATGCCTTAGAACTTTTTAGAACCCTTCGCCCGCGGTCGCTGGAAGGAGCGGCGACGACGGAAGTCGCTGCCAAAGCCGGGCGACGACGGGAGTCGCTCCAAAATGGAGCGACCGACGTCAACCGTTCAAAACTGCAGCTGCTGGAGATCGCTGGCAGAGTCGGGCGACGATGGGAGTCGCTGCCAAATGGAGCGACCGACGTCGACCAACACTTAGAAATTTTTTCATCATTTTCTCCCCGTTGCCCACGGTCGCTGAAAATAGGAGCGACGACGGGCGTCGCTGAAAAGGAAGGGCGATGACGGGGTTCGCTCCAGAATTGAGCGACCGACGTCAACTGCATTTGCCTTAGGATTTTTTCATGTCTTCGCTTGTTGCTGACGGTCGCTGACGCCGAGGGTCGCTGGAGGAGGTCGGCGACGACGGGAGTCGCTCCAAAATGGAGCGACTCGCGGGAGATCCATACTTAGACAAATTTTAACAATTTTTTCCCGCTTGCTCTGCTGTTTGGTGTTGCCGTCGGTCGCCGGAGAGAGAGGCAAAGCTGGGAATCGCCGAAAAGAGGGAGCGACTCCCGGAATCGCTCGAAAGGAGAGCGACCAAGGGAGTGCCCCTGACTTAGGAAAATCAGAGCTTTTCCCAAACTTTGCAGAATCTGCTGAACACTTGGAAATCGAAACTGAAAACTGAAAACCTGAAGACTGCCTGGACAAAGCTGGAAAGGAAGGAGGAAGGGAAGAATCTGATCCGAAAAATTGCAGCAGTATTTTTTCAAAATTTTCAAAATTTTTACCCCTTAGCAAAATGTGGCAACAATCCCATTGACTACTTTGGTCATCTGATGTTTGTAGCATTATGTTATCTTATCCTACCTAGGATTGAAATGGCATTGCTTTTTTTAATGCACAACTATGCTATCTTCAAAACTCTGTATTTTTTTTTTAATTTACTTATGTAAAATATCCCATCATATGCATGTCTTTCTTAGCAGTGGAGGTGAAGAAATGGCTTTAGCGTACATGATGTTCTACACAAAGCTTTTTGTCTTGCAATTCTGCTGTTTTAAACTTTTTTGAAGTGCATGCCAAATTAATTTCAATGTTAGGAATATTTCTTTGATTGAAATTATTATTGTTTTAGACAATGCAAAAAGGGCATGCATAAAGTGCTTTTTGTTAATTGTGGTTAATTCTATATTGGATACAGATGCATAGCTGTGACCACCACACTTGCAGAGGAGAAGCTATGGCAGGCAGGGACTTCACTTGTCAGAAGGGACATAGGCAACATTTCTCTTAGTGACATTCTCAACTGTAGAAGAGCTGGTGATTATTGTTATTAACTTGGAGAGCATAACCATTGTAATTTGCAATGTCATAATGGTCTCCTCACAAACACATATATATCAAGTTGTTTATGTTTGCCTCGACATGGATATAAGATTTCGAGAGAACAAAATTAAAAAATGTCCTCATATTGTCAATGCAAACTGCAAAATGTTTGTAATTTGCTACTTATATCAGGAATAAACGTCCCCAAAGTTTTAAACTTGTAGTTGTTATGGCTTGCTGTCTATTATGATGTATCCATTTTTTCATTGAATCAAAAACTCAGTAAGCCAAAATATTAGGCTAAAGTCAGGGAGGCTGTGAAAACAATGTTTTGATTCCATAACCAAGCCTGCAATCTTTTCTGTACAGAAATTGGGATTTCATTGTTCTGTGTGCTGGTTTTGGACGTTTAAAAAACGTCATGCTGAAGACCTTAATGCTTCCAAGGAGAAACATCTAGTATGATATGTTTCATGTACTGTGAAGATTTCTAACTTTAGAAAGTTATTGCAGATGAGAAGATTTCAGTTGGTGGCCAGTTGGATATTGGACAGAAGTCTCCTGTAGAAGCTAGCCAGGGAGGAAGTAGTGTTGTACATTTTCCAGATATTCAATCAATGCTCAATGCAGAAATTTCATTGCCTGGAGGGTAAGATATAAAATCAAATTACAACCATGAAGTGTTACTGAAAAATCAAAGTCATCTGCTTTAAAAGCTGCACGGCCATTACCATGTCTTCTCCATGATCATTGTCCTATAGATATATGAGCAGTGCATCTTATCTGTTGTGAAAAGATGCAACTTATTCCTGTGTTTTTGCTAGCAAGTGAGAAACGAATTCTGCTATTTGGCAGCTAGTTTTTGTTCCCTTGCCCCCCAAACCCAAAAGATCGTTTCTAGGACAGGAAGTACAGTTTCATAGGTTTGGTTCTATCCTCCTTTAAAAAGGACACTTTGAGCTTTAATTCCTAATTCCCTTCAAACTTATTTCTGCCCTAACCTGTTCTGAAACTGGGGCAAAATAAAGCTGAAAGAAGTAACAATTTCAACATTTTCATCCTTAATAGATGTCTCCAAGTTATCTCCTCTTATTACTGCCTGCTTATTCATTCTAAAAGGCCAAAAATAGGAAATTAATTTAGAGGCAGAGTTAAGTCTCAAATCCTCACTAGAAAAGATGGTTGTAGGCATGACAGCAAATAGCAAACTATTGAAATTATCGCTGGGGTATTATGGATGGTCTCACTGGTCTATTTAAGTTTTACTGTTTACGTATGAAATTAAGTTGGAGACAGATTTATGTCAAAAACCCACACTAGACAAGATGGATGGAGGCATGACAGCAAATAGCAAACTATCAAAATTATTGCCGGGGTATTATGCATGGTCTCACTGGTATATTAATTTTTCCCTATATATATATGTGTGTGTGTGTGTGTGTCAATTACAGAAGGCGTACTTGGAAGGATATATAATCCAATTCCCTTGATAAGCACATGCTGTAATAAGGCTTTGTTTGAGACATTGCATTCCATATTGACTATTTTTTATTTTCATTTCTATGTTTTTATAAACTTAGTGTAAAAGCATGACTATTGTATAAGAGAGTTTCATTGATTCCTTATTATGAACTAGCCAACTACAGTGCTTGGTTATTGATTGGCATACCATGACTGGTCAGTATACAAGTACCATGACCATTTTCACTTACCGGTGGGCCTTTCTCACGTCCATACTAAGTATCTTCTCTTTTGGTATATGTATCTTACCGTAGTGTATGTTGTGCATTGGTGTGTGGGTTTTATGCTTTAGAAGTTTAGATCATGGCTTAACTTACCACATGTCAATTGTACTTGCATCCTTTGCATCTTGAGGCTTATGACATTTACGATGATATTTGTGAGGAATAAGTAGAAACAGAGAGCAATAAGATATTCAGTAAGGTGAGGGATAGGCTATGCTATTAGGTAAAGAGGTGTGTTTTAAAATGGTGTTGTTGAAATCCTTTGTACCATTCCTTGGAAGACTCACACAACTTGGGAAGGACAGACTAAAGGCAATACTGTTGGTCAACTTAGTCATTGTTGTCTAGATTGTTTCACAAAGTATGATGGCTGGAAAGGTCCATTTCACATTCCTATAAAATGTGGGCATTCTTATTCTATATCCTTGTGCAGTCTGGCGGTGTTTATATGAATTGAAAACCATGAAATGAATATCCACCAGCTCCATATGTCTTTGTCTTTTCTGTATTTAGTTTTTTTGCACCTTAATATAGGATTTCTTTACTAATGCTCTTGTGGGATCTGTAGAGTCTACCTTTTTAGTGCCCTTAGCACATTGTAGGCCATTATAAGCAACTCTCACACAACAAAATGTATTATGAACCATTCTCAATGTATCTAAAGTTGGCTGAGAGCTTGGTAATAAGAAATGGATGGGCTCAATTATGCCTAGAGGAATGATGAAATTTACAGAGTTGAATGGGTATTTGACAAGGCTTTTTGGAGGGTGGCATATGAGATCTTTTAGGTGTGTTGTCATTTTTTTTCTTTGCAATCACATCATCTTCTGATTTGCTTATACTCTTTTTGGTTCCTAACTTACAAGTTTTCATTTTAATTTCTTATAGGTGGCAGACCTTTGATTAAGGTGCTCCATCTAGTTGATGAGGAGAAGTTGCGTGGGGGCTGTTTATATGAGGTCACAAGTAGGGCCAACAAGGTCATTGCATCTTTAAGTAAGATCCAAGGAAGCAAATATCATCTTAGGCACATAATATACCATAGGTGGTCAAATCAGATCCATAGGTCCTTACATGTAGATAGGTACTACCTCAACCCAAAATACCATTTTGATGAGTCCTTGTCGATGAAGAGGTGCAATTTGGCCTCGGCATTTGCATTGAGAGGACAGTTTCTATGTAATAGATTATTTATTCCCAAGTAATCAAAACAACCAAGAAATGAACAAAACCAATTCATTATGTGCAATTGATATACATTACTTACAACAACATACTTCTCCGTGTCACAACACAACAAGATGTTCTTGTCGTCAACACCAACACAATGACACAATGATGAGTCAATTATATCATTCCACTAGTCATAGATGGAATATATACAGAATGAAAGAGGCCAGGGGGCTGGGGGGGTAGTTACAACTCCCAACTATCACACCCTCACACCTAACTATATATTGAATTGCAAACTAGTCACATAAGACTGTAAGTGCTAGTTTTGACGTGGAACCATCCCAAGTGCCACCCGAACATAAAAGTAGTGCGTAGGAAGTCAAGTACGTGCACATGCAATTTTGAATGTAATAGTTTTGTAATGGGTACAATAAACCGATAGATAATGTACTTATAATTAATGAGTCATGTGGTTAGTAATGAAATGAAATGAAAATGCATGACAATGAATGTAAGAGATGATGAGGTGTCGGTTGGGTAGTTGGAGGTGTAACTACCTCCCAAAAGTATAGAACCCCTCATTCATTCAAGAAGGTACATGGTGGAGAGGATGTACATACATAGATGATCAGGAGTGTACAGAGGATAACTGTGTTGTACCAGACATGTATTCTTATTGATAATAATATTTGCCATTCAGCCATTGTTATGCAAACTCTGTGATCTTTTTGCATGTGGTTGTAGTTGATTGTTAATGTTGTAGATAGATGAGCTGATCTGTTTCCACCTTATTCTGTTTGTTGTAGATGAATACACTGGACTGTTTGGACTGTTGACCTAGGTCATCCCATGCAAAGCCCAGGCTGTCTGATCAAGGGACAAGCCGTTTGAACTAAACCCCAGGTAGTCTGAACTGTAGACAGCAACATCTCATTTGTTGTCTTGTGCAGGGCCATCAAGGATGACATTGATTATGTTGCAGGTCAAGGACGACACTGATTGTGTTGCAGGCTGTCTGGACTGAGACCTGAGACCATCTGAGTGTTACTTAGACTCCATGACTGATGAGTTATTTTGCCAATTCACTTTGTAATTCCTTCTTTGTTCCTTCAACTGCAGAATACCACCGCCGTGCTACATTTGGTGTTGTTGCCATCTAAAGTTCAAACTAGTAACCACGTGGAGCTTGGAGGCAGGGAAGTGGATGATAGACGTTGGACAATGGTTTGTACTCCAGTCTTGGAGGAACAATTTGATATGACAGATTTAGCAATCAGCAATGACTGCAATCAACACTTCAATATGCAAACTTATGACAACTCAATCCAACAACTGTCATTATGGCATGTCACTTGTAGAGAACACTGTTGGTTACGAATCTGCCATGAGGAAAGGATTTTGGGTTAATGCGCCCGTTATTCGCCCACCAGCATGAAAGGCCGGAAGGAAGAGATGCCTTCCGAGCCAATCTCCGGAGAAGGCCGGCTCCTTTTGGGGGGTTTTCTGATTTAAGCTAAGAGTACAGGAAAGAGATAAATGTACAGAAAGAATATACAAATATACTTGGAGGTTGGTGGGGGGGAACTAACAGTACGGCAACCAGCAATCACCAATACTTACTGCATTACAAATATAAAGCACGACTGAGAACTGCAAAATCTAACGTATACTTCCGATACCCAAGCAGTGTACGCACGGCTACAACGGCTCCCTAACAGACATTCCCTACAAGGAACTAACAGTACGGCAACACGTCAATCACCACCTACGGACACTAACATGGGTAGAAAGCAATCATAGAGATATCAGAGCCAGGTATATGTGTCGTGTAGAGAATTTAACCGCACAGCTTCAATGGCTCCCTAACAGACATTCCCTACAAGGAACTAACAGTACGGCAGCGCACCAATCACCAAATACGGACCAGCAACTTAACACACAACTGATGAAACTGCTACTACATCTATTCTATGTATCCTTTTAATTAATGAAGTACATAGGGTGCTTTAAACAAGCAATGCTAGAGGCACCTGCTCACCAAATGCTGAAATGAATCAACGAGCCGTGACAGGTTAGCCTAAGGCATGAATATAAAGAAAGGCAAGATAAAAAACGTAAGCAGATAACGTAACCAGGCATACAAATTATATTTATAAGTAGAAGCACGGTTACATTGGTTCCCTAACAGACATTCCCCATCCACCCCTTACAATGAATTCATGGTGGGCTTTTATAGCCCGAGTCCCTCCCGTTACATTAATGGGCACAAGGTCCCAGTCAAACATAAGCTGACAAAAGCGGCGAAAGAGCTGCAAATGCTGACCTTTTGTCGGACCGGACTGTACCCGCAGCATGGTCTTCCTGGAAGCCGGACGGCTACGTGGCGGTGTGTTGGGTAGAACTTCAATCTGGCAGTGATGCGGGTAGCTGGAGCAGGTAGAACCTCAGATCAGCTTTGAATGAGGCTACTGGCACAGGCAGTGCAGCCCATGCTCGTCCTTTTGCTCGGCACGTCTCGGCTCAAATCCCGAAGCTGGACACTTGTCAGATGATGGGTGATGCTGTTTGACACGTGTCTGCCTTGGAGGGCAGTCTGTCCATCTTCGCTTGGGATCGGAGCGCCTCGGGATGCGCGGGCAGAACGCAGTGCAGTCGGGACGGCCTTCATGCCTTAGATGTTTTTCTGAGTTTGTTTCCCATCGCGCACTCGTCAAGGGCGCACTCCGACTTCGCCGCGAAGTCGGGCCGCGCACTGTGGAAACTGGTGTCTGCCGCCGTACGGACTTTGCTCCGGCACTTTGTCATTTTCTCGTCACCGCCTACCGCGCTGCAAGGTGCGCCAGAAACCGGGGCGAAGTCGACTTCGCACCAAATCGGGCGAAGTGCGCACTTCGCACCAAATCGGGCGAGTGCGAACTCGCACCGATGGGCGAGTGCGCACTTCGCACCAAAACTGGGCGAAGTGCGAACTTCGCACCCGGAATGGGCGAAGTGCGAACTTCGCACTCACACTTAGCCATTTTTCGTGTAACCTTCCGGAAAGTTGAAAAATCAACTGGGGAACTCCGAGAAAAAGGGGGGAAGAAAGAGAATGTGGGAAAGAAAAGGAAAGGGAGAGAAGAAGGGAGGAAAATAGAGGAAGAGGGAAAAGAAGAGCAGCACTGTTACAATACTGAAGACATTGCACCCCGTGCAAAATGTGACAACATTTCTGGCGGCTCGCGGGGTGTCGAGCTCGCCTCGGCGCAAAGAATCCATGCCTTCATCCTTTGGGTGCAGAGGAACTTGCCTCCCCTGCCTTTTGCTGCTCTAGTCGTTCTCCTTGCGGCAACTGTTCTTCAGATTCATCTTTGTCGCTTGCCTCCTCAGAGTTACCTTCCGAAAGCTCTCCATCTCTTGCTTCTGCCTCGCAAATGCGAGTGTATGCGGCCTGGGCTGGGCGCCAAGCTTCTGCTTCAAATGGCCGGCGGTCAGCTACATCTTCTAATGCTGCGTGGAAAGCAGCGACCGCGTGCAGGTCGATGGTGAGGTATCTTTTTTCTAACTCCTGGAAGTAGGAGCTGATCTTGGAATATTTGGACACCATCCGAGTGACTCGATTGTCTTGAATTGGCTCACCCAACTATCAATTTCAGTCAGTATCCGCTTCAAAGGACCGCCAATTCCTTTTCACCCGATCTAGGGTGAGAAGCTCGCCATTCTCAACAAAACCCGGGCACCCTAGTTCGTAAAGAGCGTGAAAAGGGGGCCAGACAGATATCTCTTTCATGTCCGAATGCATCAAGCATTCGTCTGGCAACTCTCACCTCTTCAACTTTTTTGAAATATTTGTGCAAGGTCACCCTTGCACCTGTCCATTCTGCAGCCGAATGAGGACACGGGAGAAAATTGGAGGCCGTTGCGCTCGCGCTCCCGAAGATTTACCGCCGTGTCCAGCCATCGCTTCGCCCGACGTTCGGCCTCCTCTACCACAGGCTTTCCCCGGGCGTAAACTTCTTGAATTCTCGGATGCGAAATCCGTAACTCGCCATCGCCTTATAGGTGTGGGGCTTGCATTCCCGCAACAAACCAGCCCGCATCTCCTTAACCTTTGTCTTTGAAAAGACCGTCGCTTGAGATGCTCTCTCCGCAAGTTGCGATCGCGCTCGCTTCAAAGACTCTTGGAGCCGAGAAATCTGCTCCGAGGCTGCTTGCTTTTCGGTTGCGGCTTGTTGCTGAGAAGCGGCCAGCTGAGCTTTGAGTTCATCTATTTCTTGCCGCGCCGCTTCCAGCTGCTCCGTGGACCTAGACAGGTCCTCTTCAAGCTGCCTTGTTTTATCCTGCAACCCGAAAAGTTCTTCCCTGCTCCTCCGGACTTTTGACAAAGAGATCGTCGCCTTTGCGCATAATCGATCGAACTCGATATTGCTTGTTAATGTCGTCAAAGCTCTTCTCCTTTGTCCGGAGCTCGTAGTCCGCCCCTGGTCATTTCCCGGAGAGGCTTCTTCACTTTTGGGATTATTTTCTCTGTTGTAATCACTCTCCTCTCGAAATTGTACTTTGCGCGTTTTACCGGGGCGGCTATCTCTTCAGGTCTCCTCCGTTTCAGGTTCTGGAGGAAAGAGACAGAATACTCTACAGCTCTCGTTGCCAGGGGCAAGTCGTCTGTATTCTGGAGGTCGTCCATGAAATCTGGTTCCCCCAGCCTAGGGTTCTGCTGAGACGTCTCTCCTGCGGGAATGGGATCAGGAGGAACCGGACAGACCTTGGAAGAATCGGCCGCTTGTGGGGGCGACCGGGAAATGGAGATGGGAGCGGCTGATACTGTGAGGGTTTGAAGCGGCTGAGACGGTGGATGTGACGGTGAATGGGCGGCCTCAGCACTAACTTCAGGCGAAGGGTTTGGAGTTGTGCTCAGAGAAAGAGAAACGTTAGGGTTCTGAGCAAACTGATCAAAAGAATGGGGGCCGCTAGAAGGGCGCGGAGACGGAGAGGGGGATGCGGTCATAACTTGCTCGGATTGAGCGGGAGACGGAGTGGGAGTAGGACTGGGTGAGACCAAAGAGACAGGGGCAGCAAACGTACCTGCGGGCTCCGCCTGAGCCGATGCCGGATGGATGTCTGTGCTTCTGATTTCGGCGGTTGGCTTGGGACTGCCCAGAGGAACCGTCTCTCGCGGCGGCGGGACGCGGCCGCGGCTCGCGATCGGTTGCTGCACTATCAGGCTAGGTCGCCTGATTTTCTCAACTCTCTTCCGCTTCTTCTCTTCTGGAATAACAGTCTGATCAGGGGAAGGAGATGAAGCAGGTGCAGCAGGCGCTGATGCTCCCACGGTAAACTTGTACCGGGGTTTGACTTGCAGAAGGTCTGCCGCAACCGGTCTGCCCTCTGACGGCGCTGGCGCTTTTCGTGCCTGAGGGATTGCCTCGGCGTTGCCTTGACTAATTCTTTCGCCTTCTCAGGCGCCGTCTTGGAAGCCACGGGCTGCATCGGATCGACCTGGACGTCTGCTGGGCCCACGCTGGCAGTTGCCGAAGTGTACAACTGTTGGGAGGAAGACCCTCCTTTATAGTCTTCAAAGGGACCTCGGGGAACGTAACCTTGATATGCGAACGGCCGCCAACCGTCATGATGCTGGTCATAGAGAACCGAAAAGTCGTCATCTACGGCCAGATTTCTTCTCGTTGATTTGTCGTGCTGCGTGCGGCATCTCATCTTCCAGCATTCAGTGATCTTTTCTTTAGACCAATTAAGGCCTGCTATCTTGGATAGGAATTTTCTAAATCCTGGAGATGAGAACTGGTGGTCCGGGTTTCTCTTGGGGTCATATGTCGCCTCCTCGCAATAAAAATCCTGCCAGGGAGGAGAAGCTTCCATCAATTCAATTTCCCTACCAAGGTCCACATGGACCACATCGCATCTATCTTCGACTATGTCCGCCCGGGGGCAGAGATGTGCGAACTTTCCCCTTATTCCATACGGGTCATACTTCCAGCGCTGCGGCAACAAAACCAGGCCAATCCGGGAAAACTCCTGCTCGAGGTAGACATGTTGTCCTACCTCAAAAATCTCAACGTTTGCCCAGGAAAGAGGGTATTGAAAAATCTGTCCTCTCTTCTTTCCTAGGCCGAACTCCTCTTCAACATAGTCCATTTGCCGGGCAACCTCCATCCCGAACAGATGCTCCGAGCACCAGCAAGGCAGCAAATGGGGTTTGCCCTTGAATCCGTAGATTCTCGACCACAATCCCTTGCGTCGGCTCGAAACGTCCCCGAGCTTCTGATTTATCAAAGCGCTCGTCATTTCTCTCGGGGGACGGGGAATTTCGCTTTCGCTGAAGACTGACATGACGAATCCCAGAAAGTTGAAGTTGAACTTGTAGTAGGACCCTTTCCGGTATAAGTCATCCGTCCAGTTATAGACGGGCTGTGGCTCTCCCCTCTCGTTGACCTTCTTCAGGTTCGGGATCGGCATTCGGGGGTGCAAATGGTACAAACAAAGCCAGGCTAGAACAGAACTAAACCGAAAATCGGTGGACGGCTTCTTCTGAATCTTGACCAGGCTGGAGTGGATGGCGTATGCCAGCCAGTCTGCCCAGTCGAAAAAGATGGGACGTTTTCCGCTTCTTTGTGCTGCTGGTTCGTAGGATTCTCCGCATAGGAGACATTCTGCCAGCGCTAGCTGGTACGGCTGTACCAGCTCATCAGAGTCGCAGCCAAGAATTGATGCCAAAATGGTATACAAGTACTTGCTCTGAAATTGTGCCAAGGGCATGGGGCCAGTTGGCCACTGTCCAGCTGCAAGCGGGGCGTTCAACTCTGAATTGAGGAAATCCCTCATCCTTTTTGTTTGCGTGAAACGTCCCGCCTGCTCGCCCAAATTTATCTTTCTGAGGATGGTGCTGGAGTCATACTCCAACCCTGGGGCGAAAGCTGGCTGGACAGTCTCCCTGCGCAGTGTGAACAAGGGTTTACCGCTGGAGCTGCAAATTTGCCGGGTAACTGGTCTGTAGTGTCTGACAATTAGGTCTACCAGCTCCGGGCATTGGTGGACAGGAGGGCACAAGAATTTGAACAGATTGGATTTGTACGCCGCTCCGAAATGGTGGGAGGGCGAAACTTTGTCGGCCCAGCTCTCCACATTTGCCCGCAGCTTCGTCAAGCTCATAGAAAATGAGCCGTCCTTGTATCCCGCTAAGTAATTCAACGGAGGTGGTGGGGCTTGCCCACGCTGTACCTTTTTCGTCCGGGACTTTGACTTTCTTTTTGGCGGGGTTTCGCTTCTGAAAACGCCCGGCCGCGGTAAATCCTTTGGTTCGCCACTTCCACTGGACTGCGCTGACACTGGCATCTTTCCTCGGTCCATCTCTTCGAATCAGCAATAATTACAGGTTCAGGTCGCTTGCAGCAGATTTCGCTGTCACAGGAATAATTAGCACCGTCCGAGGAATAATCTGTGCATCCTGGAATGTTTGAAAACATCTGACCCCCTTTTCTAGATAAAGACAACGCCATAAATGCCGCGCAGGAGGGGGTAGGTCGGCTGAGTTAAGGTTCTTAGATGGCTGCGCAGAAGAATGTTTGGAAAAGGTGCACTCCGGCAGACGTGCCATGTTCTTTTGCTTGCACTTTCGTTGAGGAACGTGCAATCATTAACTCTGTCTTGGACGCTGCGCCATGGCTGACGTCACGGCCGAAATCAGGGCACACTGCTCAAGAAAGAACCATTGGTGCGGAAACCCACTTTGAAACGGTCGCAACGCGCCTTGGGCCCAGCTTGGGACCTTTTTTGGATATTTTATTCATTTTTTAACCTTTGCCCAAACTGGCCCAAAAAACGAGGCGCAGTCGGACTTCGCCCAAAGTTGGGCGCGACCCGACTTCGCCGGCGAAGTCGGACTTCGCCCGAATTTCGGAGCGAAGTTCGAACTTCGCGCGAAGCGCGCGTTGGACTGCTCCGTTTCCTTTGACTGTTCGAACTGCGCAACTTTAGCATTGAAATGAGTCGGACTTCGCCCGAATTTCAGGCGAAGTGCGAGCTTCGCGCGAAGTCTCCACTTCGCGCTGAAGTCGCGCGCAGTTCGGACTTCGCACGCCAGCAGGCCGAAGTCGGACTTCGCCCAAGGTTGGGCGCAGTCCGTCCTCCTTTGCTTTGCAGTCTTTTTCCTTGAACAAGCTTCGCACTTGGCTGGCCCGAAGCCCGACTTCGCTGCGAAGTCGGACTTCGGCCAACACTTAGCCAAATTTTTTCCTTTTTCTTTTTCTCTTTTTTCTTGTTTGCTTCCTCCTTTGCACAGCCGAACTTCGCCCCTCCTGAGGGGCGACGACAGACTTCGCTGCGAAGTCTGTCTTTCTCTCCCGTGCCGCAGTTAAGCTCAAATAATAAAAAAAAAATTAAAAGCTGAAATCGGAAACTGTACATGCTGGGAAATGAAAAAGCATAAGGGAAATTTTTTACAAGGAAGGGCCACTTGGGCACCTTCAGCAGCGGTAAATTTTTAAGTGGAACCCGTTGACAGGGATAGGCAGGAGCTGACCCTCCATATCCCGAAGCACATAGGCATTGAACTGGTTCACCCGGCAATCTGATAAGGGCCCTCCCGCAGAGCATCAAACTTCCCGTGATTACCCGGCTTTGCTTTATATGAGTCCCACTTCAGCACTAGGTCCCCGATTTCGAAAACTCGGGCAGTGGTGCCTTTTGCAAACCAGCCTTGAGTTGCAGCAATATGATCAGTGAAGGCCTCGTATGCACTTTCTCTGTCTTCTTCCAACTGCAGGAGTTGGCACAGTCTGTCGTCCACCGGGTCTCCGCTGCCTCTGTCTTCGTCAATCATCCACAGGGCAGGGATCTCAATGTGTGATGGCATGACAGCCTCTTTGCCGTAGACGAGCGCGTAGGGGGACGTTCTGAGGGATTTCTTAAATGCAACTCTGTCCGCCCACAGTGCCCGGTTCAGGAGCAAGTGCCAAGTCCGCTTGTTCCTTTCAATGGTCCTCCGGATGATTTTCAGGAGGTTCTTGTTAGTGGACTCGGCAAGGCCATTCCCCTGCGGGTAGTAATTAGAAGACATCTTGTGATAGATGCCAAGTCTGCCAGTGTACTCCGTGAGTACAGCGCCTACAAATCCCGGACCGTTGTCGGTCACAATCGACTCTGGAACCCCGAAGCGGGTAATCAGGCTCTCAATGAACCTGATGACCGTCTCTTGGTCTGCGTTCTTGGTCGGGATTGCCTCCGTCCACCGTGTAAAATAGCCGTGAGTCGTAAGAATAAACTTGTGTCCGGCGGAGGAGTTAGGAGAAATCACCCCAATGAAGTCTAGACCCCATTGCCGGAACGGAGTCTCGGCCCGAATCGGCTGAAGGGGCAGGGGTGCTTTTCTGCTTCGGCCAACGAAACCTCCGGCATTGATCACATTTTGAGCAGACCGCATGCGCGTCTCAGAAACAGAGTGGGCCAATAGTACCCAGCCCTTATTATTTTTAAGGCCGTTGGCCTTGAAGAATGGTGACCCCCGGGCATCCCGGAATGAAAATCTCCGAGGACCCTAGGCTGGTCTGATTTTCTGACGCACCGCAACAGGATGCCGTCGATGTTTTTGAAGTAAAGCCCCTCGGGGCGAAGAGTGTACCTAAGTGCACCTAGCCGAAATCTCCTTCGTTGTGAGGCGTTCAGTGATCGGGACATCTTCCGTGCGTAAGAATCTCACCAGTTCATCTGTCCAATCACTCCCCTCCGATAAGGAGTCGGCTAGGTAGATGCGTGTCGCTGTGTCCTCCCACTTACAAGCGGAGATGCCGGCTACAGCGCTTCGGGCCAATTCCTGACACAAGGCTCGGCCTCTGATAAGCTTGGTGGGCCGCACTTCAATGTCAAACTCCTGGATCTTGGCAATCCATCCCGCTCTCTTGTGACCCGGTTCTCCTTGTAAGATGAAGCTTCGAACATCCGGGTGAATCACAAAGACAGTGGTCTTGCTCTGGGAGACAAAATGCCTGAACTTTCGAAGGGACTTCATGACAGCATGAACCTGCCGCTCTATAAAATTGTACTTTTCTTCATGCGGCGTAATCACTTGGCTCGAGGAACGCTATGGGGCGCTCCTCACCATCGTCTCCCTTCGAGTCGGGACCGCAGCAGTAACTTTCGGGTTCTCCCACCGCATACAGGATGAAGTCCTTGGAGTAGTCCGGGTTTGTCAACACCGGAGCTTGCGCAACTCGAGCCTTGATTTCCTCGAAGGCTTGCTCTCTCTCATCACTCCATTCGTAAGGTGTATCTTTCTTCAGCAGCTCGGCCATAGGCTTGATCACTCGTGCGAAGTCGGGAATGAACTTCCGCACGAAGTTAATCCGACCGAAGAAGGACCGCAGCCCTTTTTATCAATGGGGGCCGGCAAGCGAACGAGGGCTTCGCTCTCGTCGGGTCAATGGCGAGGCCTTCCTCGGAGATGACATGTCCCAACAGCCTTCCTTCCTTTACCGCGAAGACATACTTCTTCGGGTTTATAGAAATGCCGAATTCTCGACAACTCTCAAATATTTGCCGTAGGTGCGAAACATGATCTCCTCGTTGGTGAGAGAAAACAGTCATGTCATCAAGGTAGATGACAATAATCTTATTGAGCAGCTTCTCTAAGGCCAAGTCCATGGCCCTTTGGAACGTGGCACCAGCATTGGATAAGCCAAACGGCATGCGCCGATAGGCGAACGTCCCCACTTCGTGGTAAACGCCGTCTTATGCTCGGTCTTCGTCTTTGACCCAAATCTGGTTGTAGCCGGAAAATCCATCTAAAAGTGAAAATCTCTCGGGCTCCAAAGAACGATATGTAGAATCCGGTCGATTTGGGGAAGCGGATAGTGGTCCCTGAGGGAAGCCCGATTTAGGTTTTCGAAGTCGACATACGAGACGAATGTCGCCATTCTTTTTCCTCACGGCACCAAATTCGCGACCCAAGATGAATGTTTGATGGGGTAGATGATCTTGGCCTCCAAAGATCTTCAAGAGCTCGGTCTTCATCATGGCCTCAATCTTTGGATTCACGGCCCTCTCGCTTCGTCGGAATGGCTTGGCGCCATCCTCTAGCTCAATGGTATGCTCGGATGACAGCTTCGTCATACCCCTCAAATCCTCGTAGCACCAGGCCACGATGTCGGGGAACTCCCGGCACGTTGATCTGATCTCGCCCAAGTTCCTCCGACGTGCGACTGCTCCGACCTTGATAGTTTTACCTGTGTTCAAGTTCCAGTGTCAGCATACCGCCTCGGGTCTACTTTGATTCTCGTGAGATATTGCTCTGTCATTCTGATCAAAGAGACTTTCTAATGTAATCAGTCCTTTTGGGACATGATTATTCCGTAACTGTATCAACCCCTCATATTGCTCGTCATCAGGGTCTCTACCTTCGATTACACACACTTCGTTAACCAGGAATGTGACGATCTCCTCGTCACAACTGAACACCTGCCAGTGGGTGTCCTTATCAGGCACAGAAGGCTCGTAGATAGTACGAACCGGCTTCGGTTTCTGGACAACGTCTTCAGCCGAAACATACCTGGCTCCAACGGACGCCGTAATATCGGCGTGCTTGTTTTTCTCACGCGATATTGCTTTGACATTCAACGAGTCGAATGACTCCATCAGGTCCCACACCCGGTTACGGTACGCTCTAAGAAAATGCTGTTTGGATGCGCACTTCTCCGTAACTTGGTGACACACCAGCTCTGAATCTCCGAAGATCTGCAGGTGTTTGATTCTGAGCCTCTCCGCCTTTCGCAAACCCAAGCATAGGGCTTCGTATTCCGCCGAGTTGTTAGTGCAGCTCCGAGCCACCTCGTAGGCATAGTCCTTCCGGATTCCGGCTGGAGAAACCAGAAGTACCCCTGCACCGGCGCCATTCTTGCATCGCGCGCCGTCAAAGAAAAGCTTCCACAACTCTTCGGGTGCGGATCCCACTTTTTTCGCAGCTGACACGTCAAGCCTCTCGGGCTGTACAATGGAGTAATGACCTCGTTCCGTCCCGATTACGGCATTAAAGTCCCGCAACGAGAACTCATCTTCAAGCCGTAGCACTTCGAAGGCTTGCTCGGTCGACTCCACTCGTCACCAGCTTCTTCCTTCCGACAACCGGACCATGCAGCCCAACTCTCCTCCGGTATCTTGTCTACTAGGAAGGGGGAAGGCTTCTCATTAAAAATTTTCAGCCTCCTTCCTTTGAAGGGCACTTCCATGTGTGAGTAGTCTAGAGACAGGTACCCGCCCAACTTCGCAGTGAACTCCCGAGAGAGACACATGCCGAAGTAAGGCTCCAAGTCAACAATCACGACCTCTTGGATGACTACGATGTCGAGAGCTTTGTGCAGCCGGATAGGGATGTCCTTTATGACACCAACTGTCTTAACAAGGGTGTCGTCTAATTGCAGCACGCCTTGGCTGCTCCGTGTGTATTCCATCCCGATCTCATCGCAGACGGCCTTCGGCATCACAGTCGAGGAAGCACCGTAATCCACCATGCAGCTGTGAACTATGTGCCCTTGCATCCGTAAAGACGGATAAAAGGGTGGCGGTCTGTTCTTCCCAGTGGCAGGAGACTGTCAAAGGTTGAACCAGGACAGCGGGCTGCATCTGCTTGCCGCTCTTCATGTTCTTCAGTGATTCTTGCAGCAGATCCACCTGGCCTGGGAGCAGAAGAGCATCATACATGCTGATTCTAGCAGGCGTTCTTTTCAACTCGTCTACAATGCTGTAGCCCGAGGTACTAGCTCCTCTTGCTTGTTTTGCCGGCTCATACTTTGTCCGGCATCGCTGGGTGGCCTCAACTCGCCGTCTCTTGGTCGAGACGGGTACTTCAGCCTTCTCCTGGGCTTGTTCTTTGGTTTCAGCTGGAGGCTGAGGTACGGGAGCCTTAGCCGGAGTTGGGGCCTTTGCTGGAGGTTTGGCCGGAACAGCGGCAGCCTTTGCCGGAGAAGGCTTGGCTGGAGCTTTATCTTTGGATGCCTTCTCCTGGGCCGTGTAAGGCCACGCCCGCTAGGATGGCGGCAGCCCACCGGGCTGCGGTTTTTCTCTTCTTGCGTAGACTTGCAAAGGCTTGGCCGCATCCGCAGCTTTCTTTTCTTCCTTGGCGGGTGGCGCTAGATTCTCTTCCGGGAGGGCAAAGTTGGCCTCGCCGTCCAAGATCATGTACAGCTCATCGTCTTCTATAGCGCTGCCGGCCAAGGTCTGGATGTAGTGCTGGTGCAGAGTGCACTCTTCCTCCGAATGCGGGTCGTTGCACGTAGTGCACCAGTTGACTTGGTCGGGAGGACCAGGCGGGTCTTCTATAGCAGCATTTCTCGGAGGCGGACGCCTCTGCGGCTGATGTTCCGGGGCTTTGTCTTTTGTCAGCGCGGGTGGCGCATACGGCCTCCTAGGAGCAAGGTCCATCTGGGCCTGCTTCTTCTTCATAGCGGTCATGTCATTGGACATGGCATGGTATCCGGAGGCCAAAGCCCGCACCTCTTGTAGAATCGTGTTCTGGATGCTGCTGTCGGGAGGCGGCAACTGTGCCGGTGGAGGCAATGCGGCCAATGGAGGAGGGTTAGAATAAGATGCGTACTGTGGGGGAGCAGGAAGTGCTGGAAAATGCGGAGCGGGAGGAGGCGGATGAGGGTAATGCAACTGAGGCGGGCCGTAAGGAGTTACGACCGGCGCCGGATTCCACTGCTGCTGGGGTTGCTGTCCTGATGTGGACGGCGCACCACCATGGCGTGAAGGATACCGTGATCCGGGGAAGTCGGGATGAATGGGTTCCCGCACCTCGGACGGAAGCCTCGCCGATGGAGATAATGTCGCCTTCAGCTTGCCGGGCAGCTTCGTACAGCATGCAGAAACTCGTCTACTCCGGCGATCTTCAGCAAGAGTGCATATGTCCGAGTTGAAGGATCTCGGATAGTAGTGAGCAGCCATGCCGGCCGAAGGCCGAAGTTCGCGAGGTACCCGTTTCCAGGATCTCGCAAACCCGATGTTAAAATCGGACACCTCCTCTTGAGGATGTCTCTCGGATAGCTTGGAACCGATGCAAGAGAGAAGTAGGGTCAGCGGACTCGTTGCATCCTTTTACGAGCCTTCTGGCAAGTCAGGGCCACCCTGTGATGGATCCCTCTGGCAGCGATCTCCACCAAGAGAGAAGCTTTCCCCTCGTGGAAAGGGCCAGCAGACGGGTCTTCACACTTTCATCGGTGATAGTATGCAATGCGGCCAGGGCAAGGATGTCCTGGATGTGCTCGTACGCCGTCTTACCGTAGCCGTCGTATGTGGGAATAGACTTTAAAGCAGCAGGGGGCACAGCTTGCTGTCCGACCAGGGCCAAGGGCCCCGTAGAGTCCACCGCCGGGAAGAGATCATCGTCATTCGGCTGTTGAGCAGCCATTTCTTCTTCTTCTTCTCCGCCGTCGGTTGTGTACTCAGTGTCGGTACTTTCCGAGGATGCAGGATCTTCTTCTTCCTCGGCCTCTTCTATTTCGTACTCGGCTCCTCCGACTTCGGCTTCGGCTTCTTCTTGTATCTCAGCCTCGGCTTCGTCGACACGAGCTCGCGGGTCAGCCAGCCTGGGAATCTCGCCTCGAGCGTTGATATCCAGTTCGTAGAACTCAGGCGGGCTTCTTGGATCCCTTGCTTGCCACCTTCTTGTGTGCATGAAGGTGCTGGGACCGGTCTTTCGGACTCAGAGGATTTGTTCGTGCAGAGTCGCCAGGTGTTCGGATTTGGAACAGCAATGAAGCGAACACCGGTGCTTCAATTCTGTCGGGGGTGAGAAACTTCCTTGTCTCACCAGGTGCTCAGAAACCACTGTCAGCGCCAGGTGGAGACTGATCAGAAAATCTCTCTTCAAACGTGGGACCATGGTCCCACCGGGCGTGCCAGAGAAACTGTTGGTTACGAATCTGCCATGAGGAAAGGATTTTGGGTTAATGCGCCCGCATTCGCCCACCAAAGATGAAAGGCCGGAAGGAAGAGATGCCTTCCGAGCCAATCTCCGGAGAAGGCCGGCTCCTTTTGGGGGGGTTTTCTGATTTAAGCTAAGAGTACAGGAAAGAGATAAATGTACAGAAAGAATATACAAATATACTTGGAGGTTGGTGGGGGGAACTAACAGTACGGCAACCAAGCAATCACCAATACTTACTGCATTATAAATATAAAGCACGACTGAGAACTGCAAAATCTAACGTATACTTCCGATACCCAAGCAATGTACGCACGGCTACAACGGCTCCCTAACGGACATTCCCTACAAGGAACTAACAGTACGGCAACACGTCAATCACCACCTACGGACACTAACATGGGTAGAAAGCAATCATAGAGATATCAGAGCCAGGTATATGTGTCGTGTAGAGAATTTAACCGCACAGCTTCAATGGCTCCCTAACGTACATTCCCTACAAGGAACTAACAAGGACGGCAACGCACCAATCACCAGATACGGACCAAAGAACTTAACACACAACCGATGAAACTGCTACTACATCTATTCTATGTATCCTTTTAATTAATGAAGTACGGAGGGTGCTTTAAACAAGCAATGCTAGAGGCACTTGCTCACCAAATGCTGAAATGAATCAACGAGCCGTGACAAGTTAGCCTAAGGCATGAATATAAAGAAAGGCAGCATAAAAAACAGAAGCAGCAGAACAGAACCAGGCATACAAATTATAGTTATAAGCAGAAGCACGGTTACATTGGTTCCCTAACAGACATTCCCCATCCACCCCTTTACAATGAATTCACGTTGGGCTTTTATAGCCCGAGTCCCTCCCGTTACATTAATGGGCACAAGGTCCCGACCAAACATAAGCCGACAAAAGCGGCGAAAGAGCCGCAAATGCCGACCTTTTGTCGGACCGGACCGTACCCGCAGCATGGTCTTCCTGGAAGCTGGACGGCTACGTGGCGGTGTGTTGGGCAGAACTTCAACTCGGCAGGGATGCGGGTAGCTGGAGCAGGTAGAACCTCAGATCAGCTTTGAATGAGGCTACTGGCACAGGCAGTGCAGCCCATGCTCGTCCTTTTGCTCGGCACGTCTCGGCTCAAATCCCGAAGCTGGACACTTGTCAGATGATGGGTGATGCTGTTTGACACGTGTCTGCCTTGGAGGGCAGTCTATCCATCTTCGCTTGGGATCGGAGCGCCTCGGGATGCGCGGGCAGATCGCAGTGCAGTCGGGAAGGCCTTCATGCCTTAGATGTTTTTCTGAGTTTGTTTCCCTACTGCGCACCTGTCAAGGGCGCACTCCGACTTCGCCGCGAAGTCGGGCTGCGCACAGGTGGAAACTGGTGTCTGCCGCCGTACGGACTTTGCTCCGGCACTTTGTCATTTTCTGTCAGCCTGCCGACTGCCAGTTGCAAGGTGCGCCCAGAAACTGGGGCGAAGTCAGACTTCGCACCAAAACTGGGCGAAGTGCGCACTTCGCACCAGAACTGGGCGAAGTGCGAACTTCGCACCCAGACTGGGCGAAGTGCGCACTTCGCACCAAAACTGGGCGAAGTGCGAACTTCGCACCCAGAATGGGCGAAGTGCGAACTTCGCACTCACACTTAGCCATTTTTCAGGTAACCTTCTGGAAAGTTGAAAAATCAACTGGGGAACTCCGAGAAAAAGGGGGGAAGAAAGAGAATGTGGGAAAGAAAAGGAAAGGGAGAGAAGAAGGGAGGAAAATAGAGGAAGAGGGAAAAGAAGAGCAGCACTGTTACAATACTGAAGACATTGCACCCCGTGCAAAATGTGACAACAAAAACCACTTGTACGACAATGCACTTGTATGAAATTTACTTGTATGACAACACACTTGAATGGCAACACACTTTAATGGCAACACACTTGAATGACAAGCACTTCTATGGTATCACACGTTAGCAACTCCTCATACGACACTCCCTCGACTAATACTTCAAAGTTGCGTACAAAAATTAAGAGGAACAATCTACAAATATATCTTGCTATAGCAATCTACAATGGCATTACACACGATGCATACACAATCATAATAGATGAAGAATAGAATGAGTAGATATTGACTTTGTTCCTGCGTGTGTGACACTTGCATTACATCACAATCTGTGCAAACGTATCTACTCTCTACTTGACATAGTAAAAATTTCCACTGTTACTCGTATAGTATGATACTCCTACTATGTACTGATGCCTCTGGATTCCTACTCCTCGCCCGAATGAATGGGGGGTCCTATTTATTCTTGAGGGTTGGTAGTTAACAACAACTACCACTTGGGACACATCACCTCTAATTACCTTATGTTCGCACATACTTAATTACATGTATTATGTTGTACACGTTATAAACTTTGAATTATCAAAATTGCTTACATCATCACTTGTGACATCATACAAACATTACAAAATTACATTTCATTTTTATTTACATTTACATTTACATTTGTGTACATTGCACTTATCCTATTTCTTTGGTTGAGGCTAGTCAGAACTAGCTCCTACATCTACCCTCCCCTTTAAATTGGTTGACGTCCTCGTCAACGATTGTCTCTACTCCTAGGGACTTGGGTTTTGTTGAGGTTGAGGCGTGGGAACAGGTACACCTCCTAGCTCCTAGATTTGCAGTTTTAAGGCCTCTATCTCTCCCTTAATTTGTTTCGTGTAGGCCTGGTATCAAGCCCAGTGTAAGCTGTAATGATTCGACTTCTTCTCGAATTCTGCTAGCCTAGCCTTCAACTTAGTCTCTCTCTTGGCTGCTTCAACCTCTTTTCTTGCTACAATCGCCAACTGCTCATCCCTCTCTGCTATTAGTTGATCTTGGTGAGTGACTTCATGGTTCTTAGCTTCCAACAACTGCTCTCTCACCGTGCATTCAGACTTCAATTGCCTGATCAACCGATCATGCTCGTCTTGTGCCTTCTTTTCTTCTACCTCCTTCCTTAGCATTGTTAGTTCTGCTTCGACATCCTCCTGCACCTACCAAAGTCATGCCTCTACCATCTGAATCTGGTTAGCTAACTCTTCTTCCTTCAGCTTCTAGTTGCAACTATCTACCAAAATTTCTCTAACCCTGTAGCTAATCATTGAATCAAATATGCCTAAAAATTCATCCTGGCATGTCTTCACCTATTCAAGTGTAAGTTTAACATACTTGACACTTGACTCCTCGAGGAGGGGCTACCAAACGTCCTTCATCTACATACACATGCGTTGGATGTCAGTAGAGTACTTGAGTACCTTTTGGCAAGTTCTTCACTCCTTGCTTTGACTTAACATTGCCAGTCTCTAGCTCCCATGGCTGTGTCTGGTGAATCTTGGCAAGCTTCTTCATTCGCTCATCATCACAATCCTAATGCACCGATTTGCCTATTTCATTTTTCGCCTTCAACTGCCACAGTCTCAAGTCTCCTACACAACCAACTCTGAACTCATTATACACTCTCTCTAATACTCTAGTCAACTTATCAAAGAATTTATCAACCTACTCGTTTATATTTTCTCCTAGAATTGGTGGTCTCATCAAATTTGGCACTTTAAGAATGAAACGCTCACTAGTCCCCTTTGCCAGTTCCATATTGGTATCATCTTTGATGGTAGTTTCCTCCTTGTGCTGCCCACCATGACCTGTCAGGTTAATTGGGCATTTGGCTGCCTTGCCCTCCTGCATTTGGCCCGCATCAGTAGTCCTTCCAGTTTCTACCATCATCTCTTGTCCTCTTTCTAGTTCTTCCCCTGATGGCTGACTACTTTCACCTCTCTACCAAACTCTGAAATTTGATGCATCCTGTTTACCCTTATTATTCCTTTTCTTCAACACAACTGCACTTGGTGCTGTGTCCTGTGTTGTAGATGTGATTTCAATATGAGCTTCTACATCAAATGGAGGTGATCCACATGGATCCACCTGCTACACAAACTACATGGGTGTAGCCTCAAAACTATCAAGTGAGTTGACATTCTCCACCTGCACTGGAGGCTCTTCATCAAAATCTCCTCTCTCCATTGGTGATGATGCTCACACTGCATCCATTGCAGTCTAAACCTCTTCATCCACATCTACAACAATTACTATTTCCTGCATCTGTTGTTGCGCAGTCCTCTCTTCTGGCTGTTGTGATCTCCTCTCCTTTGCCTGTACTTTTTGTGCAAAAATTTCTTTCGGTTGTTGTCTGGTCACTGTAGCCCTTTTTGAAGTCAATATTTTGGTACCCGAATTGGTACCTATAGTGCCTTCTTGCACAGCCTGACTCCCTGGCTGTGCAAGAGCTTCCTTCTGCATTGCCTGTTGTAGCATTCCACATGTTTCATTCCAACCATTCATTGTCTGTTGTGGCCTACTGTGGGTGTTCTCTCTATGACTGCTGTTGCCCTTCCTGTTGATGCCTAGGCTGCGGTTGGGATCCCATCTAGCGCTGCTGCAACCTATTATGTGTCTTCTCCTTCCGCATCAACTCCTCAGCATGTGATTGCTCCTCAGTTTCTTTCAACTCCTCACTCCCCTCATCTCCTAAGGCTTCCTATACCTTCCTCTTCCTCAAGATGCTCTTCTTCCTCTTAACCGAAGTGCTTGGCTTCGCTAGTGGCATCACATGAATCCACCTAAATATGGTTGGCATCACATGAATCCATTTAAATATGGTTGGTGCATGCTCCGGAATCACTCTAGGGGTGCTTAGTCCTGGAAACTAAAGCTTCTCCTGAGTCACAATGTTCATGATTAGTGCAATGGCGAGGAATGCCATGGAAAATTTTCTTGTATACCGCAACAATTTTTTTTTAATGTGGTTCAACAAATATGATGCCTGATCATATGGTACTCTTGCCATTATTCCTTTCATCTATGGTATAAGTCAGGTGGGCATCTCCAAGGCTCGTTCACTAGACAACTTTGACATTATCACGTTCATTTCGTACATTGTAGCTCCCTTGACTTCAACTGCTGCATTTTCAGTTAGTGGCTCCTATGCTTCATCAAATTTTCTGCCTCTTCTAGACTGAGATTGGTAACCTTATCTACTAGATTCTTCCACTGATGTTGATAAAATGCTTCTTTCTTCACTGGTATGTCTAAATTCAGCAATTCGAAAGTTCTTCAAAAATTGTCGGGGAAAAATACTACATGAATCTCCCTATTACCAATCATTATTTTGCTCACGTTATGCTCAGCATCGTACATTTGTAGCATTTGCAATAAAAATGGCTTGAAAAACTCCCTCTCAAAATTTGCTATTTGCAAATTATGATGCACTCTTGCATTTTTGAATGCAATCTTCAGCAGATTCTGGTGGACTCTCCTACCACCGGTTTTTGCAAAACTCTCTAGTTGGTTGTAACCATGACATCTCTTACAAGGGTATCTACATCCTTTCTCTTCCCTTGCCTTTCTCCCTCTCCTAAGGCAAAGCTTTTGCTTCTCTTTCCTCTGGTGTGCTGGTTCTAGGCCTTCCACTTGAATCTCCCCTGTGTTGCCTCATCCCGTCTCGCTTAGCATCCATACCACGTTCCCTCTCGCTGACTTAGCTAGGCCTCTTCTAAATCCGGATTTGTCACTTCCCTCATGAACAAGGTTCTAACTGCAACACTGCTTTAGGTCAAACCCTCCTTTGTTGTTGTTCCACCTGTTGGATTCTGTCTATGATCCTTGGCCTTCTCTGCATCACATTTGCAGTCTACTTCTAGTAACTCCACTTGTATAGCTTCAACTCCTCTGCCTTGTAAGGCTTTCGACCGTACAACCCTTCTACTTGTATGTTGCTTCCGTTACACATTGTTTGTACAACGGTTTGGCTTGTATGGTGTTGTTTTCCGTACACACCACTACTTGTACAGTGTATGAATTGTACGACGCTTCTCACAATTGTTACTTGTACGATGCGTACTTGCTGTCTCCCAATTTATATGGCAACTTTGTCGTCTATTCCCTCCTTGTACGACTTGATCAAATGGAATAGTCTGCGGAAAGGAAAGCCTATCCTATTCCAGACTGCTACCACCCACTGGATGACACTTACTGGTATGACGTTTGTTGTAACACCCCACCATATGACCTCTTCGAAAACCAACTTCTACACAATGCATCCGTATGGTGACTTGCAACTTGCAAATTTTCCCGCATCCAAACAGTTTAGTACAACTTGTACAGTTTGTACACTTCAACAATTTTTGTAGCAATCATTCACTTCTTTAGGGTTTTGCATTGCCTGAATTCCCCTCTATGTCACAACATACACAACTTAATGGGCATTGTTCCAATTCTCTTGAAAGATTGACATGTACTTTGAATATACGTTAGCCAAGATAAGTCGGTTCTAGCTTCTCTTGTTCAACCATTGGATTGAGTGTCGATAGTTAGACTTCCTCATGCTCTTCCCTTGCTACATTGTCAACTTCTTCACTTCCGTCAATTGGTGATGTCCCTTCCTCTAGGCAACTATTTTTTCCAACCTCAAAAATTGTCAATCCCTCAAATGAGTCCTCGGACTAACTCGACACCTTTAGTAGTCCATTCGAACTCCCAGCTTCAGTCTCATAATCTAGGAGGTTCACTTGTGCGCTTAATTTTTATGAATCCTTGCTCACCTTTGTATCCAAAGATAGAATTCTCGGCTAAACAATTTCGTAGTCACCCATTTGCCAATGGTAAAGACTATTGCCAGGCCCTTTGTCCTTTGTGCACTCCCCCTTGTTGATCAATTCTTTCAAGTGACGGTTGTGGTACTTGACATCTTCATCCTTCTTTTGTTTTGTGTTATAGAGTTCCATGATGATATCAGTATCATTGCATAAGAGGCAAAATTCTTTCTCAAAGGCTTCTTTCAACTCATTCCACGTGTTGAAGGAATATGTCTATTGCAAATTCTAGTCCATGCCCACACCCCTTAAAGTTGCTGAGAACAATTTTATCCATGTTGCCTTGTCAGACACCCAAATTGTGATGCAAGCCCCTTTATGATGTAAGGGATCCTCCTTCCCGTTGCCATGAAATTCTAGGCACTTTTGCTTGCGTGCAATAGTAGCCTTGATTGTGTCAACTTACCATTGGTTGACTTGATCCATGTGACAATGTTGAAGATTCTTCCATGCTGACCTCTTTGACTTCAAATGTTCTTCCAAAATCAATACTCAACTGTCTCCCAATTGGAATGCTTGTGTTGATGGTTCGTGATGGTCTTTGTGGCTAAACTCTTTTAGGTTCAGGTCAATTCCCAAAAGTTTACCCGCTTGTAGACACACTCGCTATAGTCTTTGCGACAGATTCCCATCTTGTATGCTTCCAAACTCTCTTTCCTGCACTTGTGCCTGTCTTGGGGTCCCTTGTAAATATCCTACTTCGTCTTCTTCATGAATTCTATCATCTTCACCATCTCCCTCAACAACTCCTTTGTTGACATGAGCTTTGTCATGAGGTTCGTCATTGTCAACACCTTCGTTGTTAGCACTTTCATCACCTTTATTGACAACACCACCTTTGGTGTCATGACCTTCGTCGTCTTTAGCAGTTTTGTCATCAACACTCCAACTCTCTCTATCTACACGAACTTCTGCTACATGATCTTTTGTTGCAAGACCTTTGACATTGACTCTTTCTTCCTTAGCCATCAACAATAGATTCTCGAACAAATTTTCTCTTCCCTCCAAGGGAACCACTCACATTGAATCTATGATGCTAAGACTTCTCTCACCCAAAGACTGTCATATTTGCTCATATTCAAGTGTCTTTGTCTAAGGGTGATATCTATAGAAGTTTTGCCTTATACATTTCCTTCTACTTGTGAAACGGGCTTTTGATGTTGTTGTGCCTCTATGCACATTTTGTCATGTTCATTGTCTTCACATCCAATGTCTACACATCTTCCGTCTTCATGATATGCAATATGTTGGGACTTGCGTGTTGGTTCCTATCCTCACTATGTGCGTCTTCCTCATTCATGCACACGTCCTGATGCTTCGTTCATTCACCCAGTGGAGTTCGCTCTTGTCATGTTTTCCTTCCCCATCTAGGGTCATTACAACAACGATGCCAAATGTAGTATAGATTATTTATTCCCAAGCAATCGAAGCAAACATATCAAAAGAACATGCAACAAGGAATGAACATAAAATGTATGAATAACAAAATTAATTCGTTATGTGTAATTGATATACATTACTCACAATAACATATTTTTTTGTGTAACAACACAACACGTTCTAGTCTTCAATATCAACAACACAATGACACAATGATGAGTCAACAATACTATTCCATTGTTCATCGATGGAATATATACAAAATGAAAGAGGGGGGGTGGATGGTTACAACTCCCAACCATCACACCCTCATACCTAACTACGTACCAAATTGCAAATCAATAACATAAGACATTACACACTTTGTCTTATTATGTTTGGGTGTACTGCACATGCAACATCTCGTGAACTGTACAAATGACAAAACCTAACAACACCTTGATCAACACTTACGTACAAACAAAGTGAACATCATTAATTCACTAGGGTGGCGCCTAAGATGGCACCACATCTGTGTACGTGGTCTGATGTGTTTAGTTTCCTACAATTCCCAATGGAGAGATTAGGGATAAAATTCAACATGAGTTGCAAATTCATTAGTGCAGAGCAAACAAACAAGTCAAGTAAAAGGTTTTTAGTAAATTGCTTTATGTCAAATTCTATTTTTCATGGTTGCATGGTTGTTAAGATGGCAAGTTCGACCTTTCTTAAGACCATAGTTGCGAAACTCGACAAGTTTTTGAAAATCTTGTCGAGTCCACGCTCGAGTAAGCTCTCCCAAGATTTTTTGACTCGGTTCAGCAAGTTTTTTTTTTTTGACTCATGAGTTTTTTTGGACTCGCAAGTTTGAGAAAAAACTCAGTTGTGGCATCAGAATGACTGCCTTTTTTTTTCCAAATTGGCCTCATTTTTGCTGTTCCCACTTGTAGAGAGAGCAGAGATAAGTTGAAATCTGACCCACAAGAACACTCATTTGCATCCTAAACCCAAAATTTTCCTAGTTTCCAAGAATCTAACAAGCACCCAACAGTTACATGAGGTAAAAAAAAAAATTAGCCATCAATCCTTAACCCTAGGGATTTTTTTTCTTTTTTACAGTTTCTTTTTTATTTCAATGTGATTTTCCATTTGCGATCACATTGAAATAAAATGATGGGAAAAAGAGACCCAACTTAGAAGTATAGGGAGGATATTTCGAAGAAAGGGAGGTCTATTGTAACTTTTGTGGTGAAAAAAATTTATGGAGGCATAAACCGCCTCAAATACCACTTGGCGAAGATAGCTGGCCATGACGTCAAGCTATGTGATAACGTGGAACCTGAAGTACAGAGGGAATGTGATGCCCTCCTAGCACATTATGAAGAGAAGAAAGAACTAAAAAGAAAAACAAGCAAAGCTATGGCTACTCCTCCTTCTCGGCCTCCTACACAGGGTAGCGGCAGCACCTTTAGCCATTTTCAACAGCGCTGTAGTGGATCAGTTCATCTGTGGAAAATTCAGAGAGTGGGATAGAGGAGTCATTTTTTGTGGAACATTCCATGTGAGGGTCACAACCCACACTTTAGGGCATGACTTCATGGAACCAGGAGAAGCATAAGGCCAAATTTATTACAAAATTCATTTACAACCATATGTGGGCTCTTCAGCTATTGAGGCAGTTCACTAATGGAAGGGAGCTTGTGTGAGCTGGAGTTACACAATTCGCCACAAACTTCATTACATTGCAGAGCCTTTTTGATGCAAAAGGGACATTGAAGAGGATGTTTGTGAGCGAGGAGTGGAATGGAGATGTTGCTACTAGATATCGGTTCTCTAGTGAGGGCCAAAAGGTGTACGATTATGTGTTTGAGGAGCCCTTTTGGACAACTATGAATGAGGCAATCAAGGTACAAGACTAAGTGGGTTTTATTTTATTTTTTAATTATTTGTCCATTTGCAAATTTTGAATTGTAATCCAAATTTGACATAGCTAAGTTGCTAACAATAACTAAAATCTCTCATTTGACTTTAGTTGTCAATGCCTTGGGTGAGGGTTCTCCATCTTGTTGATGGAGAAAATTCACTAATGGGATACATATATAAGGCCATGGATAAGGCCAAAGAGGCAATTGCCTCATTTTATAATTATTCCAAGCCCAAATACAAAACCATTTGGGAACTGATTGATTGGAGATGGACTTTTTAGCTCCATAGCCCACTACATGCAGCAGGGTACTACCTCAACCCCTAATTCATTTATGATGATGAATTCAAGGCTGACTATGAGGTGATGTCAAACCTTCAACAATGCCTTACTTGGATGGTACCAGATGAGAACACTCACAATAGAATATAAGATGAGTTGCAAGATTACAAGAGATATGAGGGCTACATTTCCTCAACCCCATAGAGCATTTGAGGAAGGGCAACTTTGAGTGGATCGAATTATTATTGATTTTTTTTTAAAAAATAATTTCAATTTTCAATTTTACATAAATTATTGTCTTTTTTCTTGGCATTTTCTAGATTTATACTGGGAGGACTTTGGTGCGTATACGCCCAATCCTTAGCACTTTGCCATGAAAATCTTATGTCAACCATGTAGCACTTTAGGTTGTCAACGCAATTGGAGTATGTTTGAGCACATTCATTCCAAGAAGCACAATACACTCACACAACAAAAGTTGAATGATCTTGTATTTGTTCATTATAACCTTTGCCTCTACCACATGTGGGATCAAATTATGAAGTCATTGATTTAGATGCGATTGATCCATCATCTGAATGGGTACAAAGCTAGAGGAGGAGCAACAAGAGCCTCTCTTTTGAATGGATGGTTTTGAAAGTATGGCGGAGGAGTTAGCGACAAAGGCAGAGGAAGAGGCACGAGCACAAGCACAAAGAGAGAGGACTAGAGCTTTAGCTAGGGCAAAGGGCAAAGGCATTGCTAGATGCTAGATAGATGAGTTGACTATTGTAGTGGGCCTATTGAGGCATTTTGACACATTTTGTTACTTGTTATATCATAAATAATACAAAAGTATTTGGAGGCATTAAAATATCTTTAATTGAAGAGTGTTTTGTCACTTTCATGGGTAGTTTAAGGTTGTATCACTTACAGTATTAATTTTGGATTTGTATAATGTTAATTAATAGTGATATGCATGCAAAAAACTTTTTCCAAAGAAAATTGCGTTTTCTTTGTTTTCTTTTTTTTGGCCAAGTTTTTTTTGCGAGTCTGACTCAAAAATTGGCCTTGCTGAGTCTGAGTTTCTCTACTATGCTTCAGATTGTGCTAACTTCCAATCACAAGTACAACTGCCTTGTCAAATGGGTAGCGGAGGTGCAGTGTGTTGAGATAGAGCTTTGGAGGCAAATTTCACATTCCAAAACCAGATACCTGTGATGGATGCTACCATTGTCGCCCTACAACACCAACTTCAAGCACAAGATGAATGAATTGCAGTATTGGAACAGCTAGAACAATCTTGTAAACCTCTAACACCTTTAATGGGCAATCTCCTTCATCTTCGTGAGGCTGTTCTTAATCTTCAACAGAAGCAGGCAGAGATTCTTAGCGAACATGAGAGCCTTTAAATGGGAAAAAATGCTCAGCAAAAATCAGTCCAAAAGCAAGTTGAAAAGTTCATTCATGGGTTCAAGTGGTCAAGGGCAAAAAGATTCCTCCCATAGTGGAATTAGCGGTTCAATCCAAATTTGATGAGGAGATGGCATGTCAGGCCAAAGAACTCAACCTTCGGGTTCAAGGTCTTCCAAAGTTTGTAGAAACCAAATATGAATTCTTGTCTAGCACTTAATGGGAAGCAACCCTTGACTCCTTTCCACAAAATGTTTTTGGACCAAAGTCAGGTTGTCATGCTCGTTTTTGTTCCATGAATGATTGGTGTGTTTGAAGAATGCAATTCTACACATCCATTGCTTCTCTTTGCTCCTATCCTTGAGCCTTCTGTTGTATCATCCACATGGAGGTCATACAAAACTTCGTTCAACTTAAGAAACGTGAGTTCCTTGCTCCTAGGCATCATGAGCTTCTAGATGCCCTTTATCACTGTGCAAAACCTTCTTGCCCACTTTTTTTCCTTGAGAATCTCCTCCTACGGGCATCGATTTTCAGATTTGGGTCACCCATGTTAGTTACTTATATGACATGCCTGTGCAGCCCATCATTAATATCTCTTCATCCCTCACATCATGTCATCTGCTTTGTTCAGGGGACATTAAAAAAGCTATACAAAGAATATGCATCATCAAGGCTGCTGATTTTGAGGGATTTCAGTCTGAGTTTTTAAAATATGGCACTGAGTCCATTGCCTATCCCATTTTAGAATTATTCAATGAGGTGGTTTGTTTTGCCTTTCCATCTTTTCTGTCATAAGACATTATCAACCCCATCCACAAATTTGGGGACAAATCAAATATTAAACTACTAAACTATAATGATTGGGCACACATTTGCTAAGCATTATGCCATAATTGTGAACACAAAATTCCCAAAATACCTGGAGCAATGCAAACTTAGAGCAAGAGGGCAGGCTGGCTTCAGAGGTGATCATTAGACTATTGACCATATCTCTACTCTCTTGGATATTATTGGGAGGCTTGTCAACAGTTTTCTAAAGTCTTTTGATACTTTGTGGACTTTAGGAAGGTCTTTGACACGGTTCCCAAACATTTTTTGTTATAGAGGCTATACGATATTGGCATTTCAAAGCTCTTTATCCCTGATATTAGGAAATTTTAATGAGGTGTTTGTGGGTCGTTTTTGGACAGCCTCAAGTTTTTTTTATAATGTTAGAGCACTACTGGTTTCAAACAAGGAGTCCTCTTTCCCCCACACTCTTTGTGATCTACATTGACTAGCTCGAGGAATTTATTTGCCAAAACACACATGTTGATAATGCCTGCCTTCTACATTGACTTGATAGCTTTATTGCTTTTTTTAATGGATGATGTTCTCTTTCCCATACTCTTGAGTGGCTGCAGAGACCATTGGATGCTTTGCTGGCTTTAGAGATTCAAGACAACTGGTAGTCAACATTAGCAAGAGTAAAGTGCTGATCTTAAAGACATCAAAGAATACCCTCTTTGAGTTTCAATTCTTCTATAAGGGAAAACCAATTGAGATCACCACTACATACATGCACGTAGGGATTTAGTTTGCTGGTCCTCTTAATCTTCACCTAGCTTGATAGTCACAACTTTACAAGGGATACACATCCCTCTTAGCCCTAGAGTGCTAGTGTTTCTAGGTATACCTCTAGGAAACACGTAACAAGTTTGACTGCATTATTAAACCCATAGTCCTTTATGGAACTGAGATTTGGGATTGCTTCTAGGGTGTGCTAATTGGGCTTGTGTTGAGAGGGTTCCGACTATTTTGATTCAACAGTTTATTCAATGTACAAGAATAGCTCCATAGTGTATTGTCAAAGCTGAGTTTGGCACTCATCTTTTTCTATTGAAAGCATCTTCAAAATTATTTTTCATCTTCACCATCTTAGATCCATCGGTGACAACACATGAGGCCAAGAGAGATATCCGAGTTCAATATTTTTCTTTTTTGAATGGGTTTCCTCTAGGAGTGCCTCCAGATGTCATCAGGATTGATATTTAGAAGCTACTTGTAGGAAGGCAAATTGATGTCTGCATTTAGTTTTGGTATTTTGTGTTATTTTGTAGTTGTACACAAAGTGTTTGACGAAATGTGTGTACATATAATAATAATGTTATAAAGTGGCAATATAATAATATGTGATAAAGTGAAATATTAACATGTACGGAAAAGTCATAAAGTGACTTATGAAATGAAATGTAAATGTAAGCTAATGCAAGTCAAATGTAATTTGGGAGAATGATGAGGTGTCAAGTAGTTAGAGGGTGCAACTAATTTCTAGTTGTATAAATATGACCCTTGCCTCATTCATTCATATGTAAGGTTGATGGAGGTATGCAGATGGTGGTAGAGTTGGCCAACGCATATGCTTGTATTGAAAGTTGTGGTGGCTGGTTGCTGTTGGCTGTAAATGGTTGATTGCACCGAAAGGAGAGTGCATTGCTGTAACCAATTAAGTCTGTGTAATGCTGTATTTGCAGAAAACCCTGTAATGCTATAGCCGTACAAATTGCAGATTGTATGCAAGTGCTGTACAATTGCTGTTAATATAAAATCTGCATATATTATTTATCATCTGCTGTTGTTATTGGATGTTTCCTGTGTGTATTGTTATTATTAATTACTGTAGGTAGATCTGTGGATTTATTAAGTAGAAATGGAATTGAGTTTCAGTACATTAAATTTCATTTCTACACTACTTACCTTCTTTAGGCAGTTGGCACCTCTATAGATTGAATACCTCCATATAGATAACTCGGATGCTCCTTCCTGCTTCTCCCTGATTAAAGTGATTGAGATCAATTAAATCGTTTCACCTCAGCCTCTTAGTCCTATGCTAGCCTTTTACATTGAGCATTTCTTGAGGATTGAGGATGGCATTATTGATCACTATGATTATGGAGACATAGGACACACAACCTCAAGATCCCTCTTGGTCATGTCAAAGTCTGTTCAAATCAATTGTGGGTGGAGATAGATCACCATATTCCTCCAGAGGATAGGGTATGTTGTCTTTGCCCTCCTCTCTCCAGGAAGTGGAGATTGAAGAGCAATTAATCTTCAGGTGTGCTTTTTATACAATATTTGAGGGAGGTACCATTACTTATATAGAGACTTAGGAAGAACACTTGCCACCTTTTTCTGCTATCCTGACTAGAGATGCTTGGCATTGTACCTTTGGGAAGCTATAACTGTTTGACGTCAGGTGTTATAGGGAAACCATCCACCACTTGATTAATCACCTCTTTCATTTCACGTTGTCTCGGTCATAGGAGCAATAAGTGCCCTTTTAAGTCTATGACTCTCCAAGATGATAATGACAGATGTATGTGTCCTTGCCTACATACAAGAGCAGCTACTAGGGATTCAACACCCTCTTCTTGCATGTGGATTATCATGCTAGAACTTTTAAAAAATAATTTTTTTATTCTAGATTTATGGACTGCATGCTAGAACACCAAACCTTAAAAAGCTTTCCGCTTGTATTTTGTCAGCCATGCAATGCTTCTCGGTGTGAGTGCAATTGGAGTATGTAAACACACTCCAAAATATGAAAGAGATTGACCCGAAAGAATTTCAATGACATGGTCTTTGTCAACTACAACCTTTGTCTTCAACATAAGCAAATTATGGGCAAGGATCATTAGGAGATTAAGTTGGACATGAACAGTCAGCAATGCAAGTGAATCTTTGGGCAGAACAGTACCTCTCTTTGCCTTGCAATATTTTGAAGACATGGAGGCAAAGGCAGAGTAAGAGCCATGGGCATAATCATAGAGAGAAGTAGTGGCTTGTACTATGAGAGGGAAGGAGAAAGGGAAGACACTCATAAGTGCTGTTGAACCATTTAGCTGATTGTGGTTTTATGTTACAAATCCATACGACACATTTTTATTTGACATTTCTGATATATGTATTCTGTAATCAAGGTTTGACTTTTAATATAAAATAGAGATTTAATCCTTCTTTCCTTCATGAGTGATCAAATTTCTTTAACTTTAACTGATTAAATTTGCATGCTATTAAAGATATTTTTGTGTAAGATGGGGAAAAAATATATATTTATTTGTGTGACGTTTTCATATACTGTGTTATATTTTTCTTTTCAAGTTTAAGTACATCAATTTGTTGAATGAATGTGTCTCAACAGCATGATTCAGCAGGGCATAGTTGTTGGGGCACTGGGATGGAGGAGGTAGATGCTAGCAAGTATTTTAGACAACATTTTCTACATTATATGGTTGAAATGTAATTAAAATGGCCTAATTTAAAATCTTATTAGTTATTGATTATGAGGTGAAGTGGACAAATTTTCAAGTGGAGGGTCACTGTCAACTGTTGCCACCTTCCAAGTATTAGCGCTTCTATTCATTTTTGCCCTAAAAATGTGATGATCGATTAAGGATAATTAAGGTGATTGTTCTGGCATGTGGAAACAAATTATGGGTACAATTCAAATATTGTTCCAAACTAAAAGTATGAAACATATTTACTTGCAGTTTCATTTTAGATGTAGAGTTAGATGCTTGTTACTTTGTGTGCAGGAATGAAGTCTGCATTTTGGTCTCAATGCCTCAGCGATGTGACAAATCATTCCTACGATCTCCACTTAGTCAACTTTAAAGTTAAGGAACTAATCACTTAGAAGAGCATGAATTTACATCCTTTGCTTACAAGATGCCCATATTGCAATTGTGTAGGCCTTTTTTATTTATTTATTTTAAATTTTCTTTTATTATCATGGTTTATACTATATAGAACCTGTGAATGTTCTGAAGTGTTCTGTGTTGCAGATACAAATATATAGTTTTATTGAAAAATTGTTAATATATGGATAAGGGCATAAGACCTAGAATTGTAAAGGTCATTGTTAGAAGATGAACCGTGTGAGAAGAAAGATAATCAGAGTTTCTTCAGTTAGCCATTATTGACTAAAGGGTTTACTTTGTTTTCCTAAACCATAGTGTTTTCTGGGAAAATGAATTATGTAAAATTATTGTTATTAATTGTTGATAAGCATCTAACACAATACCGCTTGCAATAGATGCTGGAGAATTTCGTATTTGAATGTTTAAAAGCTTGCATATCGAAGACAGTTCCAGAACAAGTCACATCATATTGTTGTTGGAAATAACATATCAAGCAAATAAATTGACCCTTTTTCAGTTCACATGGCATATTAAAATAAAATTAGCTGAATATCTATTTTATTGAAAGAACAGATACATCTTTGAGATATTTAAGAGAAAAAATTAAAAAACCATAAATTTTTGGAAAATTTCAGCAAATGATTGTTGAGCAGGTTGCATTGATTACGTCTTAATACATAAATAAGCTAGTTGACAACCCTTCAAAACGTTGCTATAACATATTAGTATGATGTTTCCACAATGAAAGAAACTATTGAGAAATTGCAGAACATAATGCTTTTCAGGATGCAGGCTTCACGACGTGATCTTTTGAGAATAGGAAGTTTGGGAGCTGCTGTCTCTTGTTCATTGGTTGCTGTCACCCATTGGAAGGTAATTTTCTGAGATACATGAAAGAATGTTTTTAAGTGGAATTTCTTCTTTAGGATATTAAAGAGTAACATGTCAGAATGAATTGAAAATTATGTCCAAAATTTGCTTCTTCTTTTTGTTAAAATAAAGAAGGTACATAACCAACAGCATTTCATACATAATCAAAATTTAAAATGTGAACAATAACTGCAGGCAATGTCATATGTGTCCCTCAAAGCAATACTGAATGCATTGGTCGGAAGGGGTCAATCACTGTTTGCACAGAGCGATGGTAAGGCGAAGGATGCTCTGGTGACTTTCATTCTATCTTTCTGCAGTTCTAGATTTGCTTTGGTCCATGCTGTCTAGTTATATTATTTTTATTTACAGAAAACTATTATTTTTATTTACAAAAAACTAAGTTCAATTGCCTGGATAGAAATCATTTTTTTTGAGGTAAATCACAAATAACTTGTTATTCTAACAGTTTTATGGTCACACTCAATTGTAATGGTACATGAAAATATTAAATGCTTTTATCGGAGTGATACTCACATTGAGTTAGAGTGAAATTGCACCACAGAGCTCTGTGAGAGGTGTACAGGAGGTCAAAGGGGAGACAAAAATAGGCTTTTGAGGTGTGTCAGGTGTCACATGATCCGTCCATTCTTTGAGGGATGCTCATAGGACAAGTGCAGAGACTCAAGAGTATCTTTCCACCAATTTCATGACTTCACATGGTTCAATCCTTTGGAGTTCTAACGTTAAGGACCCATATCCACAAGTACAATGTATTGTGTTCGATTACGGTGAAAGATGCATCCTTTCTTAGTTCTTTGCTCTTGCAAGATCCTTGCTTCTCAAGCCAACAGGCAATGTTGGTAAGTTGAGGCCCCCTACCTTCTACCTTTTGCATATATCAATGAACCATCTCACTTTGTACTGTTGGCATTTTTGCCACATTAAATTTTTTGACAAAATTTTGCCTAAGTATGGAGCTTTAAATCGGCAAATCACACGCAGAAGCGTTGGCATTTTCGCGGGCCATAAAAGAGGGATGATAAAGTGGACGAATTGATCTTTTGATGTCTCATTATTACAGATCTTTTCGCAAGCTTCCCGGCGATATATTACAATAGGTGATTGGGTCAGCGGATCAAAAGTTATGGCCCCGGGAAGTACATCCAGCAAAAGTCCACTTCGGGCTCGAAAAAAATTCTAAGGCATGAGGGGCACTTCGCCCAAAACGCTGCCGAAGTTGCCACTTCGGGCTTGAGCCTGGCGAAGCATCCACTTTGGCCCCAACTCCGGCGAACCTCCTCGTCCCAACGATGAAAAAAGTTTAAGGCTGGCAGGTCACTTCGCCAGCAAAACAGGGTAAGATAAGAAGCTTCGCTAAAAAAAAAGAAGGAAAGGGGCAGCTTCGCAAAGAAGGGACAGGAAAGCCTAAGTTCGAGCCCGAAAAATTTAAGGCATGGAAGGAGCTTCGCTTGCGAAGCTGCCAAAGCAATTACTTCGGGCAGAAAAGTTGCGAAGTTGTGATTGTAATTTGCCAGGATTTTCTAAGTCAGCGGGGCCACTTCGCTAGAATTTTAGCGAAGCATTCACTTCGGCCACAGTTTTAGCGAACCTCCAGTTGGCAGAAAAAATTTTAAGGCAAGAGGGGCACTTCGCCCAGAATTTGGCCAAACTGCCACTTCGGGCCTCCACTTTAGCGAAGCTCCATGTCGGCCCCGAAGTGCAACGTCGGCTGCGAACCTCACGTCGGCCAAAATAGCTAATGTCGGCTGCGAACCTTCATGTCGGCCCCCGAAGCTCAAGTCGGCCGCGAACCTCACGTCGGCCAAAATAGCTAATGTCGGCTGCGAACCTCCATGTCGGCCCCCAAAGCTCAAGTCGACCGCGAACCTCACGTCGGCCAAAATAGCTAAGGTCGGCTGCGAACCTCCATGTCGGCCCCGAAGTGCAACGTTGGCCAAAATGCCTACGTCGGCTAGAAAACTCCACTTCGCCAGCGAAGCTTCATGTCGGCCCCGAAGCTCATGTCGGCCAAAGCATCCAACGTCGGCCAAAAATGCAAAGTCGGCCGCGAAGCTCACGTCGGCCAGAATCCCAATGTCGGCCGCGAATCCCAACGTCGGCCAAAGTCGGCCAAGTCGGCCAAAAATCCAGCGAACTGCCAGTTCGGGCCAATTTCTCAACGAGGCTACTCCGGAACCTTTTCTGACGACGGTGCTTCTCCCGAAAAGCACACATTCCAAGGCCGGGTATTTATCCAAGGCAATTGAGTGTTTCATAAATGCATTTTTTCTGGCCCGAAAGACCCGGTGCCCATTTGTAGCAATAGGATACGAGTTATCAGCCGCAGAGAAGGGCAAGGGCAACTTGTGCATCCACTCGAGCACCTCACCCCGGGGCAGCCCAGGACAGTTCAACGGCTCATAAATGCAGGTTTCCCCGATTGACGCGGCCATGGTAGCTTATTAGGGAAATAGATGTGAAACCTCAGTGGCATAAAAGGGCGAGCGCGCATTTTCCAGCTCCCAAGGGCGTACTTCTGAATCCGGCGCATTAATGGCTAAGAGGGTCGGGTCCTCTATAAAAACCCTAGCATTGTAATGAAAAAAGGGGGAACTTTTGCTAGAAAGCTGTTGTAACTTGATTCTTGCAATTGATATTAAAGACTTTGGGCTCATTTCTCTCTTGTATGCTGCCTTCTATGATTATTTTTGCTATTCTGTCTTTGTTTGTATACTGTAATTCTGAATCCTGAATTTAGGTGTGTAATTGGGGACAAAACCCTGGAATTCTTCTGACGGATACATAGGGGAGACAATATTGTGTTAAAATCCTTTTATGCTGCCTATGGTTAGTGGTTTTTGTTACATTCACATATTTTCCTAATTGCTATAATTCTGAAATCTGGATTTAGGCGTGGGAGAATAGTTGAATCCTGGAACTCTTCCCAGAGGATACATAAGGAACTTTGCGTGGTGTTTATTTATGCATTATTCTTGGTATTTATTGCTGCTACTTCAAGCTTTCAGTTAGTGATCGTGCTGCTGGTTCTTTCCCACCACAATACCCAGCTATCTAATTTCTTTCCTGCACCCTTACTCTCTTTTTATATCTTTCCAACACCTTTACTCTTTTTATCTCTTTCCTGCACCCTTTCTCTTTTTATCTCTTTCCTGCACTCTTAGCTTAAAACCCTAAATAGTTTAGTACAGGAGTTGGCCTTCTCCGGAGATTGGCACGGAGGGCATCTCTTCCCTCCGGCCTTTCAATGTTGGTCCAGGTCTAGGGCGCGTATATATATACAAAATCCTTTCCTGTGGCAGATTTGTGACCAACATGTACAAATGCTCATTAGATGCTACTCATTTGTAACTTCAAAGGACGAGATCTATAGGGCAATTAAGGTTGATATTTATTGATAATCTGCCTAGATGACTTGGTTCCAAAATTACTTATGTGTTGAGGCGTTATGGCAGGAAATTTCTAAATATGGGTGTAACGTATATAGAGTGCATATGTACTACATGCAAAAAATTTAAGTATCCAAGATTTATGTAAATTATTAATAAAAAATATCGAAGATTCGAAGTAATAATATAGTTATTAGTAAGCGTTAGGTTTGAAAAAATATCAGGTGCATCCATTCTAAGGCTCTCTCTTCCTTAGCATTTGGCTTCCTATGCAAAACTTTTTTTTTATAATTTTGATCATAGTTACAAAAATCCCAATTTAATCCCAATTCGATCTGATATTTTCCAATTCAGCGGGGTTGTCGATTCAAATTGCATCAGAATTGCAATTTTGGCCGATTTTTTCCAAATAATTGTAATACGCATGAAAAAACTTTTTTTTTTTCAATGAAAAATTGCATTTTTTTTTGGTTTTTTTTGCCGATTTTTCCGGATTTTTTTGTCGATTCTAAATTTTTCCTGAATCCTTTTCCATGCCAATTCCGATCCAGTTCCAATTTTCTCAACCATGATTTTGATAGATTTTTGTTTAAAAGTTTGAAATTTTAACAGCATTGATGTTTCTTATAAAAGTCTGTGTTACTGTGTCTCAATTTCCCAAATAAGAATTCACTTACAGTAGCATTGTGTAGAGACCGACCATCATATCCATCAGGCAGATAGGATTGGCAGGCTTTACACTCTTCAAGCAGAGGTGACTGGATAGTCCTTCAATTTGAAAGGGCTGATTTCTTATGAAATTTGATGGAGGCACTATTGCTTATATAGAGATTTGTGGGAACCTCTATATCCTTTCAATAGTTCTAACAGAGATACTTGGCATTGTTCCTTCCGGCATTTATGACCTTTAAGCACTAAACATCATGAGGTTGTTATAAAGCTACCAGATTGATACTAGTATTCTTCCATGCAATCTCAACTAACGAGTCAAGTGTCTAATAACTTCTCTGACGTAGACACATAACCAAATATCGGTCAGAAAATGTGTTTTATGCAGCATTTCAGCTTCTGTCCACATTATTAGACCTAAAATTCTGGAAAGACCAACTGTTATTCCTCATACTCAAACCAAACCTCATAGTTACATCGATATCACCTGTTTTGTTTACCTCCTTTTGCACATCTGTCAAGAGTTGATATTAGCAGAATAAAGGATTCATTATTGCCTCTGAGGGTAGTTCCTCCAATGCCTATCCATCCAAGCCACTATTCCTGATAACGTTATTGGACTCAGTATTGGCAAATGGAGTGGTTGATGACTGTATAACCCTTTTTCAGCAACATATGCTGTTTCTGCTTTGCATGAAGATCATGGAGTTTACCTGTTACACCTCATTAGAATTATTGTTCATAAATACTGATATATATAATTGTAACTTCTTTGGGATGCCACATACATTGTATGTGAACCTGCTTTTTAGTTCTTTTTGTTTGTTTACTTGTTCTCTGTTGTAGATGGTCCATCGTCCTCTTCTTCAATCTATGTTGTTTGTATGTTCTAGTCCTGTTGACCTATTTTTGGTCTCCCATTGATATCAATATTATCTGATTTTATTTTAGTAAAGGTGTCAAGTTACTGATTAAGGCTTACAATGTTCAGAAATGTCCCCATCTTCACGTATTCAACAGTTGAAGAGCTATATATCAGAATTTGAAGCCAGGTATACATCCATTCAATTGTGATTTGGTCAAACAAAAATTATAAGTTGCTATGGAGATACAAGGGCATTTAAAGTAAGCAAAGAGCCAAAGACATCTTATTTGTAACTGGATTAAGAAAATGGAAGTTTGTCAATTCTAGATTTTTACTTTCAATTCTAACTTTTGATAACTGTTTGGTGATTGACATTGTTTGTAATAGGAGAACTGGGCAAGAGGTGCCAGAATTCCCAGCAAAACTTAATTGGCTGAATACCACACCACTTCAACTTCATCGGGTAATAACATATCATAGTAAGATTTATTGATTTGTTGAAAGTAGGTGGCTATATGATTTACATGCAACTGCTAATTATTTATCTATTTTAATACTGCATCTGAGAGGCACACAATAGTTTGGGGTTTATCATGTTTTCAGTAAAAGTGGATATGAATTATTATTATCATGGAACGTAACATGCTCTTTATGATGTTGATAGAACTATAGATTGACCATATTACATGGAAACAATAATCTCTTCTTTATGATGACAGCCTGAGTGTGTATTGCCTCATATTGGCAAGGTCCGATTTACATGAGGTTGTCAGAAGGCCAATGTCGCATGATGGTGGTATTCCCAGTAATCAGATGGTGACAGATTTAGGAATTGAATGGTACTGCAGTCATGAGACTGTTGACACAATTATACGACATATCTTATGACTGTATGACAGTCTGTTGTACAACCCAATTCGTTGTACAACACAAATTGTTGTACAATAGAGTCCTTCGTACAATCCAGTCCTTTGTACAGTCGTGCAATCCACTCTATCGTACAACACTATCTCTTGTACGACACAGTACGAGATGGTCCTAGCAATCCTCAATCTTAGCATACGGTAGTGATTTGTACGGTAGTCACACGTACAAAATCACAATACAACAGTTAATTTCCTAAGTGGCAATACTCCTATGTTTGCCTTCATACGATCTAGTTGTCATATGGTTTGTTGGTCGTATGGCCTGCAACTGTTTATGCCAACTGCCAACTGCCAAGACTGCATTATAAATAGACCCCCCCTTTTTCATTATGAGAGAGTGATCAGGAAGCATAATTGTAGGGAGAAGCATAGAGGTATAGATGTGCATGGAGAGATACGCCTGAGTGCATGTAGCAGATTCATCATAGAGATAGATAGTTCTCTGAGTTGTATGCCATTGTGGCAGATCTATTAATGCAAGATACATTCTCCATTCTTGCTATGTATGGTTGTGTATTGATGCTTGATTTATGATTAGATTGTTAGGTTTGTATTGCAAGGTGATTGGTTGCAGGTTGGAGGACTCAGATAGAGAAGTGTAGTGGCAATCAGGGAGTGTAGACGACGTTAGATGAAGCCGAAGGTCGTGGAAGTGGAATCTGCCGTTTGGAAGATATTGCCATCTAGACTCATGCTGTCATGCTGATTGCTGATGCTGTCTGGGACATGCCGTCAAGAGGATGCATCTAGGAATACCCATCCAGTTGATGTCGTCTGAGTCATTGCCAATCTGGCTGTCGAGAGTTTGTGCAAACTAGAAGACTTTGTTGGTTGAGACCTTGCCGTCTGATAATCATTTTCGTCTATGATGAGTCTTTGTACTTCCATTAACTGCAGTTGTTGGCCTTTAAACCTGTCATTCCCTTGTTGGGAAACCCCACCGCTGTGCCACAAGGCCTTTGATTTGCTTCACAATGGATGCAATTGCCATTAGGGAATTAGCTTGGGATCCTAATCAGGGTGATGCTGAAAGTAAAAAAATAGCTGTTATTGGTGGTCATGGTCACAGTCTTCGATTTTGGGATTTGCGGGATGCTTTCCTACCCCTATGGGATCTTCATTTGTCAAGAGGAATATTTCCAAGACTTAATCGGTTTCATGAGCCAAGATGTATCATTTTGTCGATAGATGATGGAACACTACGATTTCTTAGGTTATGCAAAGCTGCATTAGATACTCCTGCTATAGGAAGACCATTTTGTGGAAAGCAGTTTCAGGGGCTCCAAAGTTACTATTGCTCATCACATAGTAGCGAAACTCGATGAGTTTTTGAAAAACTTGCCAAGTCCAGGTCCAAGTCGGCTTTGTTAAGTCACTCAAGCCTGGATTCACGAGTTTTCCAAGCTCAGCCGAGTTTTCCGAAAAATCGATGAGTACTTGGGACTTGTGAATTATTGAAAAACTCGCTGCATCCTGAGCAAAAACTTGGCCAACATCGCACAAGTTGAGGAAACACAATAAAAACCTTTTTTTTTCCACTTTGTCTCATTCTTCTTGTTGAGAGAGAGAGAGCACTACCTACCTGCTTCTAGACCAAAGAAAACACAAAAGTGCATCCTAAGAGCAGATTTTTTGCAGTTTGAAGGAATCTAGCAGCCACCAATAGCCGCCCAACTAATTCATCTGAGGTAAGAAAAACTCTTTTCAACTGTTTTTTTTTTCTCTCTTTTTCAGTTTCAAGCATTTTTTTGTTCTTTTTTTAAGATTCAAACCAAATGCAACAACCACCCAACTGTTGCATTTGAGCTAGAAAAACTCTTTCAGCTGTCTCTTTTTTCTCTTTCTAAGTTGCAGGTTTTGTTTCTTTTTTTAATACTCAAATTAATTGCAACAACCAAGCTAGAGAAACTCTTTTTATTCTCTTTGAAGATGCACTGTTATTAGACCGAAGCAGGTGCACTTTTCTATTCTCTTGTTTTAGAATTGACTAATATATGTTCTGACAATGCATACCACAGTAACAATAATGTGACCCATTTTTTAATGTCAGTGATACATGATGTTTGGTATCATTGTTCAATAATAAGGTACCCAGCCACTTTTAGAAATAAGTAGGTGTTTATATGATGGTTGCTTCTCTGTGCTATGTGCAGGATCTGCAAGGAAAAGTAGTTATACTAGATTTCTGGACATACTGTTGCATCAATTGCATGCATGTTCTGCCAGATTTGGACTACTTAGAGAAAAAGTACAAAGGAAAACCGGTAATCATATTTACCTTCTGAAATATTGGAACTTATTTCTTTTGGGATTTTTTCATGTTGTAAATTATATGATTATCGTTGAAATTGACTGGTCTATTTCTATGAATGCCTATTGTGACTGACATGTATAAATCTCATAAATGTCAGAAGAGTTGATATTTTTATTTTTTATTTTTAATTGGTTATATCGGATTGAAATGGGCTCCACCTGTATTACATTATGACCATGTAGTGGTATTACAACAGCTTGGCTATTATGCATGTATCACTTGGCAAGATTCGAACTTGGGTCTCCTCCTTGAAAGTCGAGGAATTTAACCAGTTGAGCTAATGCCATTTGATACCAGAGCTGATGTTTCTGAGCATTTAAGAGAGAGAACATTTTAAGGATATTTGGACCACAAAATTCCACCCCTGTATATCATTCTGTTTATTATTTTCTTTTGCAGAAATGAACATAATTTGCAAATAAGAACCTTCTTTTTTCCAAATTTTGATGAGTATATACTCTAGAGAGTTGTTACTAAACTTTCTCCATTCAAACCTTAACCACTGCCATATTCTCTGAAAACTCACTGGCAGTTTTTAGCATAGAAGAGAAATTATCAAGCAAAATCTATTTGTTTTGTCTAAGCTTGTCAATGCAGACTTACGACAAAGCTATCCATTTGCAGCATGCGTAGAAACGAAACAAGCAAAAATTCATCAAACATCCCCAAACATGTATTGCTGTGCTTATGAAAAATTGACACCAGGAGGGCCCAAGAGAAATAAACCCAACTTGCATTGCACGGTCCTTGTTCATGCCATTGTAACCACCTCACAGAGGCCAAAAATGACAACGAAGCAGCAAAATTTCAACAAAAATCAGGCCCAAAAAACTCTGCCATTGGAATCTCCTAGACAAATTATTTCTTTTATGAACTCAAGGAGAAAAAAACATCATTCATATTTCTATCTTTTATTACTAGGAAAGCTTCAAAAGTCCATCTATATCTTACAAATGCAAGAATTACACAAACTGAAAGGTAACCATTAGGTTTGTGGTGCTGGTTCAAAAATTCCCTTAAACACTGACTTCTATGCAGGAAAAGGAATTGGAATTTATAGAGAAAAAATTAAAAATGCAGTGGCATCATCTTGCTGAACTATGATGAAAATATCAAAAGAAATACCTATATTTCTAAACGAAGCAGAACACAAATTTCCTTTGCATTCAAATAAACATTTTCTCACACTGCTTAGATATCCTTCACCTTCAATTCAAAGAGAGACCCCTAAAGAACTAGAGAATCTTAGGCAGATAACAAGAATGGCAAAATAACTCTAATATTTTTCACGGTGGTCCCAGAAAAGCAAAATGTCCTTTTTATGCTGTGCATGCAATTTTTTATTGACATGCATATGCCACAATCACCATTTTGAAAGGACAAATGGTAATACATAGCTTTCAGAGAGCTTAAACAGAAAAGCATGCACAGTAAAGACATGTTAAACTCCATATTGACAAACTAAATAGGAAAGCAACCACAGAATTAAGTTCTGCATTGGCACATTGATGGTAGAAATGCAGAAAAAAGGCAAAAATAATAGAATATGCCTCTTAGACCTGCAAGCGAAATCCTAAGAACAAAGATTTGGTAAGTAAAAAAAGCAGAGAGAATGAGAGGAAAATGAGGGTCCAGACAAAATGAGGGCAGAGCATGTAAGTCCTCATTTCAGTCTGATGCTGCAGCTGTTGAGTCATGGTTTGCAAAAGAAAATATTTGTAATGGCAAGGGCTGGGGCTCTAATATATTCCCCCAACTAAACAGTCATATGTTTAAAAAGAAAAGAAAGGCAAATAACCTTTTTATTATTTTGTCTGCCTTAGAATTCTTCTAGAAGTGACAATCTTTAATATGGAAATGACAGTTTTTTATGTGTAATTCTGCAGTTTGCTGTTGTGGGGGTACATTCTGCAAAATTTGACAATGAGAAGGATCTAGATGCAATTCGGAATGCTGTGCTTCGGTATGGGATCACTCACCCGGTATGCTTGTCTTCCCATTCATTTGGATTTCTAAAATTCATAACCATTCAGCTGTTTCTGGACTTGGACCTGAGAAAAGACATTGGATCTCGTTGTCGTGACTTTTGATGTTGTATCTTATTTAGCCAGTGTCTTGAGTGTTTGGAAAAAGGAAATGAAACTGACTTACCCTTGGTATTGGTCTAAATTTGCAGTAATACTAAGCATCAAGTAGTTGAAGAAAGCATCTATACTATGTTTATTAGTTTGGTATCATGATACAGAATCACAGATATGTTATTTGTCTATATTGTTATTTCTATATGTCCATTGTAATCAATCACCATACTCCGAGGAATGAAATGTATTTTAAAACATAAACAAATGGATTTTTTTAATAAAATACAATTTTTCATTGTACTCAAGTACAATAAAAGTGAATATACCATACTGTTGATCATTTAGTAATTCAATGTAAATATCTCTGTGGGGTATTTTTGAAAGGTCTATTCACTCTTATTATTAGATTCTTAAGGATGGAAATATCTCTGTGGGGTATTTTTGAAAGGTCTATTCACTCTTATTGTTAGGTTCTTTAGGAAACAATTTTTTCATCTTCTGGCAAAGATACAAAGGGCACATTATAGACTACATTGTTAGAATTTTTCTGAGATTGTTTTATGAAAGAACAATTCAATGCCTTTTCATCTGATTGCAAAAAAGTTTTGTAGATCATATGTTTTTGTTATTGTGCTACTCTCTATGATGTTTTCTTCTCAAACAGCATGACATTTTTTTTTTCAAAGTAGGACTCTTTAAATACAGCATGTCTAATCCATTAACCAAATTCTACACTGATCATTACAGTCAATAACTCCTATATATTGTATATATAGAAGGTTATAATCATTAATGTAAAAGACTTATATGTGACATATGGGTAAAAGAAAAAGATATGTTAGATTTATTTATCTATTTTTTGCATCTATTCTCTTATGTCTACTTGTACAACCCAAAACTCAAATTCACCACTATTTTGAAATAGGTGGTCAACGATGGGGATATGGTTTTATGGCACCAAATTGGGGTGAATTCATGGCCTACTTTTGTAATAGTGAGTCCAAATGGAAAGCTTTTAGCACAACTTGCAGGCGAGGGTCATCGTCAAGTAAGATACCTCATTTATTGTAGTGTAAATTATTCTTATTTAGAAAGTAATTTATTATGCAGTTCCCTCTTATATTTCATATGGTTTTATCTTAGAAAATATGTCTTGAAAAGGTGTGTCTTAGCATACATGCTTTTATATAAATCACTATGGGCAAATCAAATTAATGTCCATGTTATCATTTCATGCATATGAATAGCATTTATGCCTGATGAGAATTGTTTATCACCTGATTCTTCTTATAGATCCCAAGTTGTTCCAGTTTTTTATTCACAATATGTATATAGGGCTTTCTTGCAAAGAACCTCAATAATGTCCTTTTTCCAAACATAAAGCTCAATTTTAAGCCTTTGTTTTAATTTGCATAGTTATTGATTTAAAACGTGCATATAGAGTTGGAATAGGTTGGCAAGAACTCCTATCAATGTCCTTTGTTTCAAAGATAAAGCTTGATTTCAACTCTTCAAATTAGTTTGAATGTTGTTGGAACTTGAAATTGTTTAAACTATTATTTTCTAACATAAGCACCTATTAAAAAACAAGCTTTAGAATCTTGGCAACACTTTTTCTGATTCGTCTTTCTTGTCTGTAGTGAATGAAGATTGATTGTTCAAGATGGAGGAATCACTTTATCAGAAGGCAAAATACAGTATTAAATCCTATGAAGAGTTGATAACTACTTCAAAGTTTGAAAGATTGGATTTAAAATCTAGGATTTAAACAAAAAAAAATCAACTCAATGCACAAGCAAGTCCAAAAGAAAAATGAGATTGATGAAGGAACGCCAATAAACACTCCACAAGGGCATACTTCACATGTTTTTCCAATTGTAGGATGAAAACATAGTGAAATGGTTCTTGAATTCAAAATTGAGGGAAACACCCACATAACAAACAAAGAAGGAATTTTGTGCTGTTTGTGATGTGGAAGGACACTGAACGAAGGAACACCCTTTTGATTTGAAGAACAATCAATAAGTGTATGCAGTGCAAATGGAGAATAGTTTAAACAATCCAAGGGAGGTTCCACAAGTGGCAGGTTTCATAACAACCCCCATGGCAATAGAAATTATAAGAATTAGGAAGGAGGTGGTGGCCAAATAAAATATAATGAAAAAAGGAGTTTGATCATTCAATGTTATCCATGCAACAAGTGGAGATTCCACTAGAGATTGCTGAGACAATATGTCAGAATGGACAAATAATGTGTAAAGGGCCTAAGAATCACCATGAGAGTTGATGCCCCACATAGATGGTAGTGGATGATGTAGACATGATTGAAGTGGAAAAAGAGGAGATGGAATGAGCCATGGAGGATGAGTTTAATGCAAAAGAGATTTGTGCAAAAGCTGATGAAGATTGCAAGACAACTGTCATGGACCTTGGAAAACTATGAAATGTTTGCTCTGATGTATCTCTTCAACCTCTAGATTGACGACACTCATAATAGAAAAAAGAGCTGAACTAGTAGTCCACTCTCAATTTCAGGCGAAGACAAATGACCAAAAGAGTGAAATTTGGACGAGGAAGAATGTTGTTTAGATGAGAAAGTGTGTTGTCTAGTTGAGGATGCAAACTACCTAGTTGAGGAGGAATGCAGTCCAAGGAGGGATCCCAAAGAATGAATGTAGTTTGAGAGGCATCTTGAAGGATGAATATAGTTCAAGAGGGCTGTCAAAGGCTGAATAATGTTTGGGAGGCAAACTAGAAGATGAATGCAATCAAGAAGGAACCTTGAATGACAAATGTTGTTAGGGGAGGAGCCTCGAAGGATGGAGCCATCTTGGGAGATGTTGATAAGGTGGAATGCAGTTTGGGATGCATGGGCTGCCTACTACCATGCTTTTCGGTGAATGATACAACTTCAAGGCACTAAGGGATGAAGATATTTGAATGGAATATACAATAGCCTTCAACATTCATAATGTATTGGATGATAGCATTCAAAATGGAATGGAGTCATGGATGGTCACATTCTACTCTTCCTCCATACTTGGAATGGCCTTGTTGATTACTAGACGACTTTATCCATTCACAACTTTCAAACAACCTTGAGAACAAAGATCTTGATATTCACATAGGCAGAGTTTCTGATGGGAAGGTTGTGACACCCTTGATGACATGATCACTATACAACTTTTCCTCTGTAAGTGTTAGTGATAGAAATGATCAAAACAAAGGCACCTTTGTCTTTCTCTATTAGTTGGATGACCTTCAAAATAACTTTTCCTTTTTTAGAATGACGTTTGTTCTTGGGAAGATGACATAAATGCTCCTTCAAATAATTTGAACTTGATTGTGTTGAAGGCTTTCCAAAGGGCATTATTGGGCTATATTGAGGGCTTTCCTTTGTTCCTCCAAGCCCCTCATTCAATGGCATTTCCTATCTGATCATTCCTTTATCACATTACCCAGATAATGTTTAGTAGAGATCTTGTCATGACAACTTTCATGTCTATTAGAGATTCACTGTCTAATAGAGATCCTTTCATGACAACTTTCATAGTGGGTTCCCCTTTCCAAACAACATTTGCCATGACTCGATCAACACCGGTGAAAAGACAACTCCCAAATGATATTTTCCTAGATGGCCTTCTCACGTCTTTCTCTTAGTTTGACCCAAGTGGTGTAGGAGCTAGTTATGATCAGCCTCAAACAAAGTAGTGTAAATAGTAAAATAAGTGCAAATGTGCACAAATGTATATGAAATGTAAATGTAAATGCAAATGAAACACAATTTTGTAATGAATGTTGTTTGACGTCAAGGGTGATGGCGTATATATGTAATTAGTATGTGCAAATTGAGGGTGGTTAGATGAGGTGTCTTGGGCAGCAATTGCTGTTAATTGCCATCCCTCAAGGATAAATAGGACCCCCCCATTCATTTGTACGGTTATTGGAGGGATCCATCGAGTATCACCCATGATTGTGTAATACAATTGTCGTACAGGCATGAGTAAATTCAATACTATTCATCCTTCATCTGTGTGATTATGTATATGTTTTGTGTGATGTTATGTTGTAGCAAGCAGATTGTAGGTTGTTTTCCCAAGTTCTATGTGTAGGTTGCATTTGAGTTGCAGTCTAGAGCTATCGTACAAGGAGTGCCATACAAGAGTTGTCGTACGAGGAGTGCCATACAAGTCTTTCCGACAAAGGTTGTTGTACAAGTGGAGTCATTGCCATACAAGTGACTGCCATTTAACTGGATTGAGTGGACTGCCATACAAGTCACTTGTACAAGTGGAAGCAACTGCCGTACAAGTAAATTGTCATACAATCAAATTGTTGTACAAGTGGGAGATGATTGTAGTTTGGGTTGATTACGAAATCTATCATATCAAATTGTTCCTCCAAACATTGGAGTACTCACCACCATGCTATATTTGGAGTCGTCGTCGTTTTAAGTTAGAACTAGCACCACATAAGTTTTGGAGAGGTGAATGACAAATAACTTGTCGTGAGGACGTGAGACGTAGCCATGGAAGAATTGAAAGTCAACTCGTAAGGAGTTGGAGGATTGTTCAACAAATTCGAGTTGCGCAAGACAAAGATTTAAATGTTGATTATGAAAGATTGACAAAACTTGAAAGACTAGAGGTAGAATGCCTATGGAGTCCTCAAGCAGACAGTTTAAGCGAAGAAAGTGAATAGTGGAAAATGTTGTTTTTAACAATGGAAGAGGAAGTGCAAGTTGAATCGCGATTAGCGAACGAAGATCGGACCAGGGAGAATGTTTGCGTAAGTGGAGGCACCAATGTGGAGAGTGCAAAAGGAGACGAGGCGGAACGATTGGTAACACTAGCACAAGTGCGGGGTGGACTGCCTAAAGGTGCAGAGGACAGGAGTCAAGCACAAGGGCAATCACAAGAGAGTGAGTGGGTGTGGAAACTAGAGCCAACGCTCATGTATTCACTGAAAAGGTCGCGAAGCATAAGTGCACTAGGGAGTGGTCGATGATTGTTTGCAGGAAAGGAGTCATCAAGTGAAGATCAACCACCAATGGCGAATATAGCTACAACAATGGGTAAGTAGAAGTGCCCACCATTTTTGGAAGATGGGAAGGACCTTGAACGCCATGTTGGCACGTACAAGACCATATCGCGAGTGAAGGACGTTGATGACTATAGGCAGGCAAATTGATATGTCTGTTTTTAGTAAATAAATTGTCGTTTTGGTGTTATTTTGTAGCTGTACGCAAAGTGTTTGAAAAAATTTGCATACACATTTTTAATTAATGTTATAAAGTTATAAAGTCATAATTTAATATTATATGTGATAAAGTGAAATATTAGCATGTACGACAAAGTCATAAAGTGACTTATGAAATAAAATGCAAATGTAAGCTAATGCAAGTCAAATGTAATTTGGAGAATGATGAGGTGTCAAGTAGTTAAAGGGTGCAACTAATTTCTAGTTGTATAAATATGACCCTTGCCTCATTCATTCAAGAAAAAAGGTTGATGAAGGTATGCCGATGGTCGTGGAGTTGGCCGACGCATATGCTTGTTGTTGGCTGTAAATGTACGATTGCAACAAAGGGAGAGTGCATTGTTGTAACCAATTAAATCTCCGTAATATTGTATGTGTAGGAAACCTTGGAATGCTATTGCCGCACAAACGACAGATTGTATGTGATTGCTGTACAATTGTTGTTAATATAAAATCTGTGTATTTTATTTATCATCTGTTGTTATTGTACATTGCTTTTATGTATTGTTATTTTTAGAATGCTATAGATCTGAAAATGCATTTAAGTAGAAATGAAATTGAGTTTTAGTACATTAAAAACCATTTCTACAATGACAAAGGATCATGGCTTAGACTGTTTCTAGCTACATTGCGAGGGATCGCAATGGACTGACATTTAAAGAGAGAATCCTTCACTACGTGGGATGAATTGAAGACCGAATTCACAAAGCAATTTAGGCTACTCTGAGATGACATAGAAATCATTAGAGAGATTTATGTCACAAAGTAGAAGAAATATGAAGACATCAAGTCGTATAACAAAAAACTAAAGTAACTAATTGACAATATGGAGGTGAAACCAGTAGATGGTTTACAAAATCGATTGTCCCTAGACAGATTGCTTCCTAGATATAAGAATATGAAGGTAGTACCACCTACTACCTATCAAGAAGCTTTTGAAAGAGCTCTCAGTTTGGAGAGCAAAATGAAGCAAACAACAACAAAAGTAGGTCACTATATAGATGACAATTTAGATAGTGACCATGATGATTTACATGTTGCCATCTACGCCATGCGAAAGGACCTGGAAAGGATGATCAATGATGTGAAGGGAGACAAAAAGAAGGAAAAGAAAGACATTTAGTGTTCTAATTACAAGACAAAAGGACACAAATGTAAAGTGTCCGAAAAATGCCTTTTGTAATATTTGTGAAGTTGTTGGACATGCGGTTACCGATTGCCCTTTTAACCTTAGAAGCACAAGACATCAAACTTTAACGGTGCAAAAGGAGGAAGAGAAACCCAACACTTTCAAAAATGGGCAAGGAGCAACAAGCGGGGGTTACGAAAACAATCTCCGAGGACGCTAGTTGTAGTAAGGAAATTGACCACAAGATGGCCAAGGTGGATTACAGTACGATTTGGACGAGAGACCGATTATTCAATACCGAAGATGCCAAGAGTGGGGGCATTTTGCAATGAACTGCCAAAATGTGCCAGTTGGCGGAAATGCTGGAAACAACAACAATGGATTGATGTCTAGATGATGTAGATCTGGCAATCACAAGGAGGCCAATTGCCCAAAAAAGGCGAGTTCAAGTAACTTGCAGAATGTCAATTTTATTAACATCAAAGAGCCTCCAAGGGACCAACAAAACAAAGAGAAACATGTGCTAGTCGTAATGTAATATCACACAAGGAAAGCTGAGCAATAGCCAAACCCTATCATGAAGGAAGGATGGCAGGAAGCACATGTTAGAGTCGAGGAAGAAACAGGAAAGACCAATCAAGAGAGACTCCTCCAAGAGAAGAAGTTGAAGAAGCCGATTGAAAGTGAAGTAGAGACGTCAACACAACAATTGGCAATGCAAGTATTGAACACAAGCATAGACTTGAAACTGCCCAGCTTAGTTTGCGCAATACCAAAGCTTTATGCAATAGTAGGAGAAATGACACGAACAAGGAAAGTGGTGGAACCGTGATCCCAGCAAGAGGCAACCAGAATAAGAAGGGATCATTTCATTAATCCAATGGTGTTGATGATTGATGCTAGAAAGAAGCCAACATTGATCTATATTGAGTTGCTGAATCATAAGTTGACGCAAGTAATTATAGACTAAGGACCAAGCATGACTGTATTACCAAAGAACACTTGGAGAGAACTAGGGGTGCCATTCTTATGGTCCCCAAATTTCCAATTATATGGTGCAGATCACTATGGCATTAAGATGAAAGGAGTCTTGACTACCCAAAAAGTGAAGATCCTCGACTAGGAATTCATCATGGATTTTGTGGTTATCACCATGTAGAAAACAACATACGATGTGTTGTTAGGATGACGATGGCTGCACATGGTGAAAGTCAACCAAAATTGGAAGGACCAGCATAAGTACATGATAAACTTGAAGAATCAATCCGCTAGTGAGGATCTCGCAACATCCAATGAATCGGGCAACTCATCATAAGAAGATGATAACGGACAAGAATCGAACAAGGAAGGTGTGCTAGAATTAGAAGAGTGCACAATAGACGAAGAGCACTTAGACAATGGACTTGCCCATTGGCAGATGGAGGACTATGAAATTTTCCTTGCAAAATGCTTGTGCATTTAGGCAGAAGAGGAGAACCATAACGAACAAAGAAAAAGTGTGTATGAGGTTGGCAAGTGTAGCAAAAATGTTAAATCTGCATAAAAAGAGGAAAAAGAAAAGTGGACATTTTTGAATTTTTTTGTAGAATATACTATTGGTGATGCTGTGATTGATGAAAAGCTAGCACACTCGATTGATGTGGCAAAAGCAGCAAATGAACCTGGTGGCTGATACCATAAAATATTGAGCAAGGATCGTTCAAGTTAACCTTGGCTAAAGGAATGAAGAGAAAATAATCCATTGCGGGGACGATTGGGATCTAGTGTTGAAGTGACAAATTTAAAAATATTCATGCAGTACAAGGATGTCTTTTCATGGACGTATAGGTATTTGAAAGGGATTCCACTAGAAAAATGCGTGCATCAAATTTAGTTGATACCAAGTGCACAACCAGTAAGAAGAAAGCCATACAGGATGAACCCAAAGTAAGCAACTTTGGTCAATGTGGAGATACAGAAAATGTTGGATGTGGGAATCATCTTCAAGGTTACGATGAGTGAATAGGTGTCACCAATTATGATTACCTTGAAGAAGGAAGAAAACCACATTTGCATATGTTTAGATTTCAAAAGTTTGAATGCAATAACTATAAAAAATCCCTTTCCCATACCCATTACCATAGTTGAGGAAATCAAAATTGGCATGGAAAAAGAATCAGGAAAAATTAGGAATAGGCAAAAAAATGAGAAAAATTGACAAAAAACTGGCCAAAAAAAACCTAAAGAAAAAACAAATTTTCATTGAAAAAAAACTTTTTTCATGCATATCAATTTTTTTTTGAAAAAATCGGCAAAAATTGTGATTTTGATGAGATTTGAATTAACAACCTTGTTGAATCAAAAAAATTGAATCGAATTGGGATTTTCGTAACCAAAAAATTTGCAAAAAATCCCGATTCGAGTCGATTTTTCCCAATTCACAGCCTGATCGATTTTTGGCTGATTTTCCCGATTTTTTTCCAAAAAATTGTGATATGCATGAATTTTTTTTTTTCAATGAAAAACTGCATTTTCTTTGGGGTTTTCAATGAAAAATTGTCGATTTTTCCCCTTTTTTTTTGCCTATTCTCGATTTTCCTGATTCTTTTTCCATGCAGATTTTGATCCGATTCCAATTTTATCAACTATGTTTGTAACTATGCCCTTTACTGATTCGATTTTGGAGGAGGTTTCCGGACACAAAATCTATTGATTTTTGAATGGATCCTCTGGCTATAATCAAATCAGTATAGCCGAGGAGGGTTGAAGACAATGTTCCTAGTAGAAAATGATATTATGCATATAATTGAATGCCATTTGGTTTATGCAATGCCCCAACCATGTTTCAAAGCATCATTTTGTATATTTTTGAGCAAATGTTTGCGGGAAAGTTCAAAGTCTTCTTGGATGAATGGTATTTGTATGTCAGAAAGGGCAAGCATTTGAAAGCACTGGAAGAATGCATGAAGTTGTGCATGAATGCTCAATTTTATTTAAATCCAAAGAAGTGCAAATTGTTGGTTCCATAAGGGAAGTTGTTGGGGCACGTGGTGTGTAAAGAAGGGTTCAAGACGGATCTTGACAAGATCAGAGTCGTGATGAGCATGGAAGAGCCATATGATGTCAGCTCATTGAAGTCCTTTCTAGGACATTCGGGTATTGTAGGAGGTTTATCAAGAATTTTGCACATTTGTCCCACCCATTGGATGAATTGACTCACAAAAATGTTCCTTTTTGATGTACAAAGGGGCATTAGAAGGCCTTCAAGAAGCTAAAGGCAATATTAGTTTGTGCACCCATTTTGGTGTTTCCGAATTGGGACAAAGAAGTTCATGTCCATGTTGATGTGTCCAATTTCACGTTTGGATGTGGATTGGCCTAGGAGGGGTAGTTTGGGCGAGATCAGCCCATTTATTTTTCCATTTAATTGCTGTCAAGAGCGGAGAAAAATTACTGCCCAACGGAGTGAGAAGCTTTGGGGATGGTATATGTGGTTTAAAATTTCAGAAATTTCCTACTTACCAACCCTTTTGCCTATTATGTAGATCATCAAGAGTTGTATTTAATCAATAAACCAACTATCCATGGACAAGTTATTAGGTGGCTCGTCACATCACAAGAGTTTGTGTTTCGGGTAATGGTGAGACTAGGGAAGAAACAAGTAATAGCGGATCAATTGTCACGGATTTGCTTGGGAGATCTTGCAAAGGGAGGAGTGTTGGATGAATTTTCGGACGCTCGTTTGTTTGCAATCTGTGCGCTACTGTCGTGGTACAAATTAATTAAAGAATACATGTCAATGGGAAGGGAAATGATGACAGTAGAAAGAAAAGAATTCAAAATCTTTTCAGTTAATTTCTAGCTTGTTGTACAAGATCGGACTTGATGGATTTTTACAAAGATGTGTAATGGACGAGGAACTAAACATAGCGCTAATGGAAGCTCATGAAGGACTAGTAGGAGGGCATATGGGCCCAGATGTGACGAGGAAGAAAGTGCTTTTGGCAGGGCTATGGTGGCCCACCCTCAATCATGATGGAAAGTTCGTGACGACATGCGATACGTGCTAGAAAACCACTGAGGAGGGACTTCGTGCCATTGGACCTGTCTCAACTGCAAGAGTTGTTCGAAAGATCGGGTCTCGATTTTTTTGGACTATTGAAGACCAGCGAGAGGAAGTGTAGATATATTGTGGTGGTGACAAAGTACTTGACAAAGTGGGTCGAGGCAAGAGCATTGCCCAACAATTTGCAAAGAGTATGCCACGATGCATCGCAACAGGATGCCGTCAATGTTTTTAGAATAAAGCCCCTCGGGGCGAAGTACATATCTCAAGGCGTTTAGCCTAAACCTCCTTCTTTGTGAGGCATTGAGGTGATCTGGACATCTCCCGGTGCTAAAATACTGCACCAGGTCATTTGTCCAATCACTTTCCTCTGATAAGGAGTTGGCTAGGTTGGTTTCTGCTATCGGATCTTCCCACTTGCAGGCAGAGATTTCGGCTGCAGCGCTTCGGGCCAGCTGGAGGCACAAGGCTCGGCCTTTGATCAGATTTGTTGGCCGTACCTCGATGTCAAATTCTTGGATCTTGGCTATCCATCCTGCCCTCTTGTGACCAGGCTCCCCTTGTATGATGAAATTCCTGACGTCCGGGTGTATCACGAAGACAGTTATCCGGCTCTGGGAGACGAAGTGCCTGAACTTCTTGAGAGATTTCATGACTGCGTGAACCTGCCGCTCAATAAAATTGTACTTCTCTTCATGCGGCTGAATCACTTGGCTTAAGAACGCTATGGGGCGTTCTTCGCCATCGTCTCCCTTCTGAGTCAGGACTGCGGCGTAACTCTTGGGTTATCCCACCGCGTACAGGATGAAATCCTTGGAATAGTCTGGATTGATCAACACCGGAGATTGCGCAATTCTAGCTTTGATCTCCTCGAAGGCCTGCTTTCTTTCGTCAGTCCATAAGAATTCGACATCCTTCTTTAACAGTTCGGCCATGGGCTTAATTACTTGTGCGAAGTCCGGTATGAACTTTCTCACGAAGTTGATTTGGCCGAAGAATGATTGTAACCCTTTCTTGTCGACTGGGATGGGCAAGCGGAGGAGGGCTTCTGCTCTGTCAGGATCCACTGCAAGGCCTTTCTCGGAGATGACATGTCCCAACAGCTTACCTTCTTTTACCGCGAAGACTGACTTCTTCGGGTTGATGGAAATGCCGAATTCATGACATCTCTCAAATATTTGCCGCAGCTGGGAAGCATGGTCCTCTCTCCTGTGAGAAAATATAGTCATATCATCCAAGTAGATGACAATGACCTTGTTGAGCAGCTCTCGGAAGGCCAGGTCCATGGCTCTTTGAAACGTAGCGCCGACATTAGACAGGCCGAAGGGCATGCGCTGATATGCAAACGTTCCCCATTTGGTGGTGAACGCTGTCTTGTGCTGATCTTCGTCCTTTACCCATATCTGGTTGTATCCAGAGAATCCGTCCAAGAGAGAGAACCTCTGCGCTCCAGCAACTATGTGGAGGACCTGATCGATTTGGGGAAGTGGGTAATGGTCCTTCAGCGATGCTTGATTAAGATTTCTGAAATCGACGCAGAGACGGATGTCTCCATTCTTCTTCCTCACAGGAACCAAATTCGCGACCCAAGATGAATGCTTGATGGGGTAGATGATTTTGGCCTCCAGCATCTTCAAGAGCTCAGCTTTCATCATGGCTTCAATTTTCGGGTTTACTGCCCTTTGCTTCTGCCGGAAAGGTTTTGCATTATCTTCCAGCTCTATGGTATGTTGGATCATCTGTCTATCATACCCCTTCAGGTCCTGGTAGCATGAGGCTATGATATCGGGGAACTCTCTGCATAATGATCTGATCTGCTTGAGTTCCTCTTTAGTGCAGTCCGTCCCGACCTTGATTGTTTTTCCAGGTTCCAGCTCCAGGTCTACGTACTGCTTGGGGTTTACTTTGATCCTGTGTGGTATTGCTCTATCGTTCTGGTCAAAGAGACTCTCTAAGGTAATCAGTCCTTTCGAGACATGATTGTTTTTCAACTGTATCAACCCCTCGTACTGCTCGTCATCAGGGTCTCTACCTTCTATTGTACATGCTTCGGTAATAAAAAAAGTGACGATATCCTCGTCACAATCAAACACCTGCCGATGGGTGTCTTTATCAGGCACAGAATGCCTGTAGATGGTACGAACCGACTTCGGCTTACGGACAGTGTCATCAGCCGGAACGTACATGGCTCCAACAGACGCCAGAATGTCAGCGTGTTTGTTCTTCTCACGTGATATGGTTTTGACATTCAACGAGTCAAAAGACTCCATCAGGTCCCAGACACGGTTACGATACGCCTTGAGGTAATGCTTCTTGGAGGCGCACTTATTCGTAATCTGGTTGCACACCAGCTCTGAGTCGCCAAAGATATGCAAATGCTTCACCCCCAGTCTCTCTGCTTTTTTCAAACCCAAGCACAGGGCTTCATACTCCGCCGTGTTGTTAGTACAGCTCCAAGCCAGCCTGTAAGTATAGTCCTTCTGGATCCCGGACGGGGAAACCAGGAGTACCCCTGCACCGACGCCATTTTTGCATCGGGCACCATCAAAGAAGAGCTGCCATAGCTTTTCTGGTGCAGGTCCTACCTCTTTCCTTGCTGACTGGTCAAGTCTCTCAGGCTGAGTGACGGAGTAGCAGCCTTGCTCAGTCTCGATCATGGCATTGAAGTCCAACAAGGAGAACTCATCCTCCACTTGTAACAACTCAAGGGCTTGTTCTGTCATGTCTACCACCACCAGTTCCTCAGTCGTCAGCTGCACCATGCCGTTCTGTGACTCTTCTTCGGGTATCTTCTCTACTAGAAATGTGGAAGGCTTTTCATTGTAGATCTTCAGTCTCCTTCCTTTGAAGGGCACTTCCATATGTGAGTAATCCAGAGACAGATACCCACCCAGCTTTGCAGTGAACTCCCTGGAGAGGCACATGCCGAAGTAGGGTTCCAAGTTGACCACAACGACTTCCTGTATGACCACTATGTTGAGGGCTTTATGCAGTCGGATCGGGATATCCTTGATGACACCGTCTTGACAGGGGTGCCGTCTAGCTGCAGCACACCTTGGCTGCTCCTTGTATATTCCATACCGATCTCGTCGCAGATGGGTCTCGGCATAACAATCGTGGAGACACCAGAATCCACCATGCAGTTGTGTACTATATAGCCTTCCATCCGTAATGACAGATAGAAAGGAGGTGGCCTGTTTTTTCCGGTGGCGGAGACTGTAAGGGGTTGAGCTAACACAGCAGGTTGCGTTGACTTCCCGTCTTTTATGTTCTTCAAAGATTCCTGTAGCAGATCAACTTGCCTTGGGAGCAGAAGAGCCTCGTACATACTTATCTTTGTGGGGGTCCTCTTTAAATCGTCAACTATGCTGTAACTTGAAGTGCTGGCTCCCTCCGTTTCTTTCGTAGGCTCATACTTAGTCCGGTATTGCTGTGTGGCTTCGACTCTCTGTCTCTTTGTCAGCGACGGATATCTCAGCTTCTCCTGAGCTTGTTCTTTTGTTTCAGCTGGAGACTGAGCTGCGGGGGCTTTCACTGCGGGAGCCTTTTCTTTGGCTGCAGGAGGCCATAGTGACTTGTCAGGTGGTAGCCCAGCAGGTTGCGCCTTTTCTCTTCTGGCGTATACCTTTAATGGCTTTGCTTGGGCCGCGGCAGCTTCAACGGGCTTTCTGCCTTCCTTGGTCAGGAGCAACACGGGATCTTCTTTTGGGACGACAAAGTTGCCTTCATCGTCCAGGATCATGTATAATTCATCCTCTATGGCGCTGCTCGCCAGGGTCTGGAGATAATGCTGATGTAGCGTGCACCCTTCTTCTGAGTGTGGATCGTTGGACGTGGAGCACCAGTTGACCTGGTCAAAAGTGCCAGGTTGATCCTCAATGGCAGCATTCCTTGCAGGGGGTTGCCTTTGAGCTTGTGCGGCTTGATCTTTCGTTGGCGCCGGAGGAGGATACGATCTCCTTGGAAGGAACTCCATTTGGGCTTGCTTCTTCATTATTGTCATGTCGTTTGACATGGTATGATACCCAGAGGCCAGAGCTCGTACCTCTTGGAGGATTTTATTTTGAATATCATTGTCTGCAGGTGCCAACCGAGCCGGCGGAGGTAATGCAGCCAATGGCGGGGGCGCAGAATACGCCGCGTACTGAGGGGGAGCTGGGAGTGCGGGATATTGCGGAGGCGGAGGTGGTGGGTTAGGATAATGTATTTGAGGCGGGCCGTAGGGGTTTATAACTGGTGCCGGATTCCATGGCTGTTGGGGGTGCTGGCTTGAGGATGATGGCATCACCCCAGAGGCCGATGGATATTGGGACTGAGGAAAATCAGGGTAAATAGGGGGCTGCACTCTATGCGGGAGTCTGCCTATGGAGATTATATCTAATTCTGCTTGTTGGGAAGCTTCGTATAGGGCAGGGAAGGAGTCGCCTCGAGCTATCTTCAGAAGTAGGCAAATATCTGAGTTGAAAGACCTCAAGTAGTAGTGTGCAGCCTGACCTGCTGAAGGTCGCAGTTCGCGAGGTACTCTTTTCCAAGACCTCGCAAACCTTATGTTGAAGTCTGATACCTCCTCTTGTGGGTGTCGTTGGATGCTTTGGAACTGATGCAACAGCGAAGAGAGATCGGCAGACTCGTTGCATCCTTTTACAAGCCTGCCTGCCAGCTGAGGCCACCCCGTGATAGATCCTTCTGCAAAAGATCTCCACCAATAGATAAGCTTCCCCTTTAGGGAAAGAGCCAGTAGATGGGTCTTGACACTCTCATCAGTAATAGAGTGTAGCGCAGCCAAGGCCAGAATGTCTTGGATGTGTTCATACGCCGTTTTGCCGTAGCCATCATAAGTAGGGATGGCCTTCAGGGTAGCGGGGGGTACAACCTCTTGTCCGACTAGGGCCAAGGGCCCCGTGGAGTCGATCGCCGGGAAGAGATCGTCATCATTCTGCTGAGCAACCATTTCTTCCTCTCCTCCGGTCGTATACTCGGTATCGGTACCGTCCGAAGATGTAGATTGCTCTTCAACTTCGGCCTCTTCGATTTCGGTTTCGGATTCGTCTATGCGAGCTTGGTAGTCAGCCAACCTGACGCGCTCTCCCGGAGTGTTGATGTCAATTTCGTAAAGATCAGGCTGGTTTCCCGGGTTCCTTGCTCTCCACCTTCTTGTATGCATGAAGGCGCTTGGACCGGTCTCACGGACTTAGAGAATATTCGGGTACTTGCAGAGTCGCCAGGTGTTCTGATTTTAACAGCAATGAAGCGAACACCGATGCTTCGATTCTGTTTTGGGTGGGAAACTTTCGAGTCCCACCGAGCGTGCCAAAGAAACTGTTGGTTACGAATCTGCCACTAGGAGAGGATTTAGTGAAATGCACCCTAGATTCGCCCACCAGATTGAAATGCCGGAAGGAAGGGATGCCTTCCGTGCCAATCTCCGGAGAAAGCCGGCTTCCTATGTGTTTTCTCGGATGTTTTAAGCTCAGAGTGCAAGAAAGGAATTAAAAATGTGGAAAGAAATACAAATATGATTTGAGTTGGGTGGGGAAGATAAGCAGCACGACAACGATCAATCACCACTACTAACAACAATTAAATACAGAATACACTACAGAAACTACAACTGTCACACATCCTATGTATCCTCTATCTATGCATTCCAGGAATACTTAATCATCAAATACCGATATCCAGATAGCAGAATAACAGTAAGCAATAAAATAAGCAACATGAGGCAAAAATGCTAAGTAAAGGCAGCATAAAGAATGATAACAGCAAATAGAGCCAAGTGTATCTTGCATTCAGAAGCAAACGTATAGCTACAATGGTTCCCTAGCAGGATATCCCCCTTCCACCCTTTACAATGATGTGGTGCTGCTATTTATAGCGCAATTTCCCCCCGATTACAACTATGGGCACAAAGTCCCAGACCCGACAATAGCTGACAAAAGCTGACAAAAGCGGCAAAAGAGCTGCTGATGTTGACTCCTGCAGACAGGGACTGTACTGCCAGCAAGGTCCACCTGAAAACTTGGCAGCTACGTGGCAGTGCGGTTGATGAAACTATGCGTCAGCTTGAATGCGGGTAGCTGCGGTAGATGGAACTTTGAGTCAGCTTAAATGAGGGTAGCTGCGGTAGATGATTTGGCCCATGCTTGTCCTTTTTCCCATCACATCTTCGGCTCAAATCCCGAGGCTGGACACTTGTCAAATTCTGATGAGGGACGCATCTGCCTTGAAAGGTAGTCTCTCTTTTGTGTCCTACTTCGCCTGGAATCAGAGCGCAATTGGACAGCGCAAGTGGGGAACAACGCAGTTGGGGAGGCCTCCGTGCCTTAGACTATTTTTGGGCCGCTTGAAAAATCCTGCCCAAGTCCACACAAGCTAGAGGGCGTAGCCCAACTTCGCTGCGAAGTCGGGTTGCGCACTCCGCACTTAGCTTTGCTTGTTGTTCAGACTGCGCACAGGAATCAGGGCGCAGCCCGACTTCGCTGCGAAGTCGGGTTGCGCTCTGGCACTTAGCCGATTTTCTGGATCCGCTGCTTCCCAGGTGCGCACAGGAAAGAGAGCGCACCCCGACTTCGCTGCGAAGTCGGGTTGCGCTCCTGTACTTAGCCAAATTTCGCTCCTTTTCGGTCCTCTTCCGCACTTCGCATTCCCGAGTGCGCTCGAACTTAAGGGCGCACCCCGACTTCGCTGCGAAGTCGGGTTGTGCTCTTAGACTTAGAAATTTTCAGGGTTTGTTCTGTTTTGGGAATCTGACCAGAGAAAGTACGAAGGGGAAAAAAGGGGAAATGAAACTGACAGAAGGGGAGAAAGGGGATAGCGGAGAAAGGGAAAGGAGGAGGAGGGAAGGGAGAGCAACATACTTACAAAAAATGAAAACATGGCACCCCGTGTAAAATCCCCACATTCGATGGAACAGGGAAGACAACTCTGGAACATATCCAAGACATTGTTTCTCTGGCAGCAATTCACGACATCACAGAAGAAAGAGTTATGGTAAAGCTTCTGGTTCTGTCTCTCAGAGGAAAGCTCCTCTACTGGTATAGATCCCTACCACCTGGCACTATAACGGGATGGGACCAGTTAGCCGGACAATTAATGAGGGGTTTCAATGAATCTGCCGATCCATCCTCTCTCTTGCACCAGTTTACGACGATTCGGAGACACCCGCAGGAGGAGATTGCTGATTTCAACGTAAGGTTCGCTCGAACTTGGCAAAGGGTACCAGCTGGACTCCGACCAACCAACGAAGCTGCGGCGTATTATTACCTTAGGGCCTTTAACCCTGACATCAGCGTGATGGTAAGATATTCGAATATTAATACCTTCCCTGAACTGTATGAATTGGCCCAGAAAGCGGAAATGGATTTGATAGCCGTGGGTAAACTTCCTCAAAGGATGCCGATGCCCATACTTCCAGAATTCCCTCAGTCCCAGTATACAAGTGCGGCTACTTCGCAAATCTCCGCAACCCCTGCGTATCCAATCTCATCATGGAACCCGAACCCCATTGTGTCTCAGGTCACTACTCCACAAATACATTTTCCTACATTTTCAGCACCACCGCCCACTGTCCCTTCGGCATTTCCCGTGTTACCAGCACCACCCCAATACCCTGCCCTACCCCCAATACCAACGATGGCCCCATTGCCACCTGCCCCCAAAGCTGAAGATATGCAGGCTAAAATACTACAGGAGGTTCAATCCCTAAACTCCACGGTACAGACCTTGTCTAATGACATGACCATCATGAAGAAGAAGCAGGCACAACAGGAGTTCCTGCCAAGGAGGTCTTATCCCCCACCAGCGCTCACTAAAGACCAAGTGGTACAGCAAGGGAGGTCATCGGCAAGAAATGCCGTGATTGACGAAGTCCCAAGCACTTCTGACTACATACATTGGTGCTCCACGTGTAACGACCCACATGAAGAAAATACCTGCATGCTGCATCAACATTACGTGCAAACGCTGTCGGGTAGTAGCCCTGGTGGTCAAGTCAATATAATCAGGCAAACAGATCAGAACCTAGTAATTGATGAAGAAGAGCAAGTTTCAGTCCTTACTAGGGAAGGAAAAAGACCAATGGAGGTAGATGCGGCTCAAATGGCCCCCCTAAAGGTGTATACTCGCCGCGAGAAGGGACAACAACCTTCCAAGGCCCCGGACGAAGTTTCTCATCCTGCGCTAGCAAAAGAGAAGACCCAACAGGCCTCCGCAACCCCGCCTCAGGCGGAAACCAAAGAACAGGCTAGGGAAAAGCTTAAACTCCCTTCGCTGACCAAACGACAAAGAGTCGAAGCCACGGAGCAGTATCGCACGAAGTATGAGGCTAAAAAAGAACCCGAGATACACAACTCCCTAATATACAACATCGTAGACGAGCTAAAGAAAACACCTGCCAAGATTAGTCTGTACGACGCATTACAGCTACCTGGACAAGTGGACTTGTTGCAGGAATCCTTGAAGACAACTAAGGCAAGAAAGTTAGCACCACTTGCCCTAGTGCAAACCTTATCCACGTCCATTACAGGAAAAAACAGGCCTCCTCCGTTCTACCTGTCCTTACAAATGGAAGGGTATATCGTCCACAATTGTATGATTGATTCCGGGGCCGCAACGACAGTCATGCCTAAGGCGGTTTGCGAGGAAATAGGAATGGAGTACACGCGAAGCAGCCACGGCGTACTCCAACTGGATGGTACTCCTGTAAAGACTGTCGGCGTAATTAAAGATATACCTATTCGACTGCACAAAGTGCCTCAAATTATGGTAATACAGGAGGTGGTAGTCGTTGACCTGGAGCCATATTTTAGTATGTGCCTGTCAAGGGAATTCACAGCAAAGTTAGGAGGATACCTGTCCATGGACTACTCACATTTAGAAGTTCCATTCAAGGGAAAGAAGGTTAAAATCTACAATGAGAAACCTTCTACATTCCTCGTACAGAAGATGTCCGAGGAGGAAAGTGGTGATCTCATACATGCAATAGCGGAGGGGATAGAGCAGGTGGACCTAGTTGAAGAATCCCTTGCGCAGTTGAATTCTGAAGACGAGTTTTCACTGACAGATTTCAATGCCATGATAGAAACAGAAATAGGATGCTATACTATCACCGAACCAGAGAAGCACACTAAGCTGGAGAATAAGATGTGTGCCCAGGGGGAATTATGGAGATTGTTCTTTGATGGCGCCCGATGCAAAAATGGCGCCGGGGCAGGAATACTTTTAGTATCACCGTCTGGCGAGCAAAGAGAATATTGCTACCGGTTGGTTTGGAGCTGCACCAACAACGCAGCAGAGTATGAAGCCTTATGCCTAGGACTGAAGAAAGCAGAGAAATTAGGCATAAAACATCTCCAAGTCTTCGGAGATTCAGAATTGGTATGTAATCAGGTCACCAACAAGTGCATCTCAAAAAAGCATTATCTTAAAGCATACCGTAACAGAGTATGGGACTTGTTTGACCAGTTCGAGTCACTCAATCTGCAGTCCATCCCACGAGAGAAGAATAGACACGCCGATGTCTTGGCTTCCATCGCAGCTAGATATTCTCCAGCTGACGACATGGTACACAAGCCCAAGGCCGTGAGGATGATTTATAGGCCCTCTGTGCCGGATAGAGACATGCATTGGCAAGTTTTCGACAATGATGAACAGATCATCAATTTCTTGGTCCAAGAAGCAGCCACTGTTGAAGAAAGGAGTATGAAGGGCGAGGAGTATGAGGGACTGGTCCAGTTAAAAAACAACCATGTTCCAAAAGGGTTGATTACTCTAGAAAGCCTTTTTGATCAAAATGATCGAGCGGTTTCCCACAGAATCAAAGTCAACGCTAAGCAATATCAGGATCTGGAGCTCGAATCTGGGAAAGTGATAAAAGTCGGGACAGATTGCACCTCAACAGAGCTAGAACAGATCCGATCTTTGTGCAGAAGGTATCCTGACATAGTGGCATGGTCTTATCAAGACCTGAAGGGATATGATCGACAATTGGTTCAACATACAATTGAGTTGCAGGAAGGGGTCAAACCTTTCCGGCAGAGGCAAAGGCCTGTTAACCCAAAGATCGAAGTCATGATGAAAGCTGAACTCCTGAAGATGCTTGAGGCTAAGATAATTTACCCCATAAAGCATTCCTCTTGGGTAGCGAATCTAGTCCCCGTCAGGAAGAAAAATGGAGACATTCGACTATGTGTAGACTTTCGCAATCTAAATCAGGCTTCGCTAAAAGACCATTACCCTCTCCCGCAGATTGATCAAATCTTGCACTCAGTAGCTGGGGCCCAGCGTTTCTCCCTACTTGATGGTTTTTCAGGATATAACCAGATTTGGGTTAGGGATGAGGACCAACACAAAACGGCATTCACTACTAAATGGGGAACATTTGCTTATCAGCGAATGCCATTCGGCCTTTCAAACGCAGGAGCCACTTTCCAGAGGGCTATGGATTTAGCATTCGGCGAACTATTGAATAAGGTCATTGTCATCTATTTGGATGACATGACCGTCTTCTCCCGGAAAAGGGAAGACCATCCTTTGCACTTACAGCAAATATTTGAAAAATGCCGAGAATTTGGCATCTCAATTAACCCGAAGAAGTCCATATTCGCAGTAAATGAAGGAAAATTACTGGGACATGTTATATCAGAGAAGGGCCTCGCCGTAGATCCTGACAGAGCTGAGGCTCTCTTAAAGCTCCCACTCCCGGCGAATAAGAAAGGGCTGCAGTCGTTTTTCGGCCAGATTAATTTCGTAAGGAAGTTTGTTCCAGACTTCGCTCAAGTCATTAAGCCGATGTCTGAGCTCTTGAAGAAGGACGCTGAATTCACCTGGACGGATGAAAGAAGGGAGGCATTTGAAGAAATCAAGGCCCGAATCGCTCAGGCACCCGTCCTGACTAATCCTGACTACAGTAGGGATTTCATCCTATATGCTGTAGGAGAACCCGAGAGTTACGCCGCAATCCTGACACAAAAGGGAGAAGATGGCGAAGAGCGCCCCATTGCGTTTCTAAGCCAGGTAATACACCCCCACGAGGAGAAGTACAACTTCATAGAAAGACAGGTGCATGCTGTTATGAAATCCCTAAGGAAATTCAAACATTTCGTCTCCCAAAGTCGGGTTACGGTATTCGTCATTCATCCTGATGTACGCAACTTCATTATCCAAGGAGAGTTGGGCAGCAAAAGGGCTGGTTGGGTCAACAAAATACAGGAGTTTGACATTGAAATTAGACCTACAAAGTTGGTTCGCGGTCGCACGCTATGCCAGGAACTTGCGAAGAGCGTAGCAGCCGAAGTAACAGCTTGTCAGTGGGATGACTTGGCGGCAGAAGAGTGCTTCGCGAATCAAGAAGAAGATGAAAAAGACTGGGTCAGTGAAATAGTTGAATATTTCAACACTGGGAGATGTCCTCCACATTTGAATGCTTCGCAGCGAAGACACTTCAGGATGCGGTCCCTCCGATACATATTACGTCCCGAAGGCCTATTCTTCAGAAATATTGATGGTGTTCTTCTCAGATGCATAAAAGAAGATGATAAGAAAAGGGTCCTAGGTGAATTCCACTCAGGTTTCTCAGGGGGCCACTTCGCAGGAAGAACAACAACTTTAAAAATAATTAAGGCGGGCTACTATTGGCCTACGCTCTTCGCCGACGCCTTTGCAGTCTGCCGAAAATGTGAACAATGTCAGAAGTTCGCCGGCCGAGGCAAAAATGCTCCCATGCCCCTCCAACCAATACAGGTAGAAGCACCCTTCCAACAGTGGGGATTAGATTTCATAGGAGTTATTTCGCCGAACTCCTCTGCAGGACATAAGTTCATCTTGACTGCAACTGACTATTTCACTAGATGGGCCGAAGCAGTGCCCACAAAAAACGCCGACCAGGAAACAGTCATTACATTCCTAGAGGGCTTGATCACCCGGTTCGGCATCCCGGAAGCAATAGTAACAGATAATGGTCCTGGGTTCACAGGTGCCAAGATCAATGAATTCACCTACAAATATGGGATGTACCGCAAGGTTACCTCCAATTATTATCCACAAGGTAATGGATTGGCAGAATCAACAAATAAGACCCTGTTAAGGATGTTGAGGAAGCTCATAGAGAAGAACAGAAGAACTTGGCACCTTCTCCTGGATCGAGCCTTGTGGGCTGATCGGATATCTGTCAAGAAGTCGATCAAAACTTCGCCTTACGCCCTGGTATACGGCAAGGAGGCTATCTTACCAACCCATATAGAAATTCCTGCGTTACAGTCGTTGAACGACGAAGAAGAAGAATTCAGTCCCATGGAGGATAGACTAGCTCAACTGCTACAATTGGAGGAAGATCGTGATAAGGCCTACCAGAACTTCGCAAAACATGCTCAAATCACCCGAAATTGGTTCAAGAAGAAGTCCTCTGCCCGAACATTCAGAGTAGGAGACCTGGTATGGAAGTGGGACTCTTGGAAGGCCAAGCCTGGCAATCATGATAAACTAGACGCTTTCTGGGATGGGCCATTCGAGATTGCGAAGGTAAATTCAGCTAACTCCTTTATCCTCAAGGACACAGCTGGCCAGACTTTGCCAATTTCTGTAAATGGTTTTCATTTGAAGACCTTCCATCGTTTAAAAAAAAAAAAAAATTATTATTAAAAAATTCCTTAAAGTTTTTACCTTTGTATATAATACCTTGTTATTTGCGCTTGTATATACTTTGTTTTAAGACTTTCAAAAGGTTAAATAGACAGCCAGAAGAAGACCGCAGCTTCATACCGCCATAGCAATGAGCTCCGACTTCACCAAGTCTAGTAGAACCTCCTTCGGGAATTTTTCGCGCGAAGTAGCTGATGCAAGTTGGTTCGCTGCGAAGCACCTTGGCGTTGAAACGTGAAAAGGCTCCTCGAAGGCCAAAACAACATCAAAATAAAGACTGAGACCAGAATACGGCGTGTCGCCGACAACCAATACCAAGGGGTGGCTCATAATGCTCAAGTCCCAAAGGAGAAAGCGAATATAAACAACTTCGCTCAGCAGCAAGCTTCGCTGGAGAAGCAAACGCAAGTACCTCTCCGAAGCCTCCAATTGCCTAAGGCATGAGAAATGCTTCGCGAAAAGGAGACCGAGCGAAGTGGCTTTCAAGAGAAATTCAGCGAACCATTTCCCTGTCTATAAGCGCGATAGAGACAAAGAGACGCACTTCGCTCAAAAGGCAACTCAATCCCCACTTCGGGGTTGATCTTCCGCGAAGCAGGCAATGAGGCAGTAAAGTAGCCCGAATCCCGTGAGTAAAACAACTTCGGGCCCGAAGTATGAAAATTGGTGGATCGCTGGAGGTTTGCCGCGAAGTGTCCTTTGCGCCAAAATCAGCTTCGCCAAGCCGTAGAACGCAAAATGAGAAGCGTTTAAAATGTGCCTTGAGGTGTGTGCCAACGACAATCTAGGAAAGTGCTCAGGACGTGCGGGTTTAATGCAAAGGTGGCGGGGCGCATCCCAAGAGAATGTCGTTATGATTAAAAATTGTGCCCAGGTACGAGGTGGCAGGGGAGTTTGATTTTCAAAGCATGGTCAGGATTTCGAAGTACATAGGCCCGCGTACGCCCGCGCCGCAAAACCAATCCGAGCGCAATGTGATCTCTTCGGCCCGATTTCTAAATTTAATTTTGGCAGGTGCCATAAATGGTGGTAGTATCAATCCACAACTATAAAAGCTGAGCTTCAGAGGCGAAAAGTTGTTCGTCCGCGGATAAATCCAAACGCAAGGAGCCCTGGCCATTACGTTACTCTGCTGCACCCTCATCATTCTGCGTCAAAATTCCGCCGCCTTCTAGAAACCAAGATGGGAAAGAAGAATTCGAAGGAGAAGAGGAAAGAGCCTGAGTCAGCCGGTCCAGAGAAAACCAAAAGGGGAAAGGAAGAGAAAAGGCATAAGACCAAGAGGGTAAACCTCAATCTTCGCCCTGACAAACAGATTGTGGAGGAAGGGGAAGATTCCGAAGAAGAACAGCTTGGAGAACCGCCCATCGACGGGTGGGAGAACATAAGGGACACTAAGCTCACAAAGAGCATAGCCGAACTCCGGTACACTATTGATTACATGAAGAGTCGGCTGTCTGCGGAAAACAAGAGGGCTGCCGCATACTACTCCCAGATATATTGGTACCTGACTCCACCAACGCACCCCTGTCCCGAGTTAATCCATGCCATTGCACAAAATTACCAACCCTCCACCCGGCAGGTTCTGGACGCGGCAGGAAACAAATTATTTGCAATTTTTAAGGAAGATGTGCAGGAGGCTTTCGCTCCTCAGCAAGGGCCACCCAAGGGGTATACTGTCCGCAACGTGGTTCTGAGTGAACAAGTGGATAGGTTCTCCACATCCGAGTATATTATCAAGTTCTTAAAAGAGAATATGAAAGACGGACTTCCTTCGGGTAAGCGACCACAGATGCCTCGTCCTCTCACCGATTTTAAGAATACTGACATCTTCTCTATTATAGCATGGGTTGCGGGATTGTCTACGGATGTGTCTGTGTATCCCTGGCAAGTATCGCTGGCTGAATGTATCTCACGAGGGGAGTTTTATGCCCCCGACTCATCGAGGCCAGGCATTAACCCGGTCTTTTTCGACTGGGCAGAATGGGTGGCCCGGACCCTGCATACGCGGTTGGTCAGCGTGAAGAATTCTGGAACAGGTCAGTATTTTGGGCCTTGCTCCTTCCTAGTGTGGCTCTTTTTCTACCATACTTATAAGTGTTTTCCCCACATCGCCATTACTCCGAGCGGCAAGGATGGAGCTCCTTTGCCAGTATATCAGTGGACTCCTCTCCTGGCAAGGACGGGGTCATACTATGTTTTCAACCAGCAGTTCTCAGGACCTGCTATGCAGCTTGTACAGGGTTCCTGCCCTCGGGTGCCCGTGGCTCTCAGAGATAGGGTTGTTAATGAGAAAATGGGCGATGTTTTTCAACTGACACAGGGGCTTGTTGTTCGCCTGTTTGGGTTTACGGGAAAACCCTTCCTGCTGCCACTCTATCCTTCTGAGTATCAATTCGCTTTGGAGGTTGCTCGACAGAGCGATGTGACGAATGTTGTCTACGGCCATGGCCGGAAGTGGGCACCAACCTGTGATTTCCCTTTCAAAATGGGAGTCATTGAGGTTTTTGCCCTTAAACAAAATATTTATCTGGAGGAAAAGCTTGCTGACTTCGGTTTGCTGCAGATCCCGCAGCGATGGTATTATGATCCCTTGGGGATAAGGAGAGATCATCTCAGGTTCAAAAACTTCCATATTTGCCCCCGCCCGGAGATCGTAGAACAGCGGAACAACCCTACGGGGAGAGACTTGGAATGGCACCTGGAGAGAATGAAGACAATGCCTCCATGGCATGAATTTTACGCTATTGAAGCTGAATATGATCCCATTCGGTATCCCTTCCCAGAGGCGGATTCCCCCTTCTGGAAAAGGATGAAAGATGATCTGAGGGAAGAAATTAAAAAATGGCGCGAAGATCAGCTGAAAGAATGGTGGGTGATGAGAGTCCACCGCCGAAAACAAAGATCGTATGGTCTCTTAGAGATGGATAAAGACTTCGACATTTACTACGAAGCCCATGTCGGGTCCTGGCAACCCATCTCATTCGCTGACTTCATCCCCCCTAGCGCCCCGGGTTCGGGCGAAAGCCCAAGGCGAATCGAGGAAGTTTCTGAACAGGAGGAAGAAGAAGAGATAGCGGTGACACAGCAAGAGATACTAGATAAGCCAGTTGAGGATGTTGAGGCAAAGGTTGAGAAGCCGCTGCAGCAGCAGGAGAAAGGGAAAAGGAAAAGGCTCGAACCAATCCACATGCCCCTTCCTCACCCGAAACGACCTCGCAGCAGAACTTCAAGTGTTCCTAGCGAATCGGTTGCGGCAGGCTCAATTGGTGCAGGTGTTGGAGAGGTAGTGCTCGAACCACCGCTGCAGGGGACGGAAGGAGGTACCGATATGGGGACCATCGATGTGGAGGAATACTTCCAGGAGACCGAAAATATCGAGGAAACAGAAGCTGAAGGCGGACCCAGACCTGAAACGCAAGGCTTCGACACTTCTGCTCTATCACTGGAGCACGCAGGTACGCACCCCTTATCCTCTACTCCCCTAGTCACGTCGATAGCCGTCCCAGCCGAAGGTTCTCCTGGATCCTCTGTCTTAGATAAATCTCCCCATAATATCATCCACGTTAAACGGTCATCCGACTTGTCTCACGACCTCGCCGCCCCCTTTAATGTTTCCATTTCATCCGAGTCACCAGGACGGGACACACACACCCGTACCACATTACCCGCCCACGCCATTAACCCCGCAACACTTGGATCATTCGGGAGCGATGCTTCACTTCCACACCCTGGTCCCTGCTCCCTAGTCCCACGAGTTGTCACTTCACCCGCCCGAACACCCACCACACCTGTCGTTGAGCCCACCGGTGACGTATCGTCTATGCAGTCCATGTATCTGTTTACACCCTTGGCTGGTAGTCCAGCCACATTCGAAAATGAATTGGCTATGATCCAGGAGCGTCCTTTAGCAGAAAGGTTGATCCAGGCCCGTCAGAATACTGATAAAATGCTCAAAGAAGCACGAAGAAGAAGAGGGCGATCTCTGGCAAAGGCTGAAAAATGCGCGGTGTTCGATTTGAAGAATGGGAAGCTTCATAAGGTGAAAAAGATACCTAAGGTCCAGAAGCCCCTAGATGAAATGACCCCGGCTGACTATGAATACCAAGAGAAAATTAAGGACCTAGAGCATCTCGACATAGACAATGAATCTGAGTCTATGCATGTGAGGATAGAAGCATTCCGCACACATGCGAGGATCGCCGATCAGCGCAGATATGAAGCAGAAAATGCCAACCTCAAGCTAGAGGAGGACCTAGCCAGAACACGCTCCCAATTGGAAGATGCCCAAAAGCAATGTGAGCAAATGAGGAAAGAAATGGATGCCTTAAAACAGCAGGTAGATCAGCTGCAGGTCGCAGCAAAAGATCAAAGCAAAACACAGGCTGAGGCCGAGGTAAGAGCCAGAGAATTTGAGAGCCGGATCCTGCAGATGCAGCAGCAGCTGTATGAGAAGGCAAACTTGGAGCTGTTTGACAAAGGCAGAATTAAAGACATCCGTTCCCACTTGCTCAAGAACTTCAGATCCCGGGCCTCCAGCGCCCTTTCTATATTGTCATATATAACAGAAGCCCAAAATGCCGCTACACAAAAGGGGCCTATAGTGGACGAGATAATTCAAAAAATAAGAAGCCGACTTGACCTAGCTTTTGAGGTACAAAGCATCAAGTACCAGGATTTGCAAGTCACTGCTATGAGTCGGACAGCGAGAGATTGGTCCACCGTTCAAGCCACGGTCCGTGCCTTCTTCTCCAAAGTGAGGAAAGCTCAGAAGGCAAAACAACTTATGGACGTGTTTGAGCAAGAGCAGCATGCTTCCCTGGGATATTTCCAGGATCTCTCAACGTTGGGCTTTCCAAGTTTCACAGATGACGATGGGAACCTTTTGACCAAGGAAGAACTGAAACCAACGTGGCTCAGCTTTGAGAGCGATGTTTCAGAAATCGATGAATGGAAGGAGCCAGTCATGGAAGGGCAGGTCACGGATTTCATTTTCAGATATTGTAGGATCGCGGCTCTGTTTGAACGATCTGAGTGTAAGAGCCAAATGTGTCGATAGGGCAGATTGATCGGTTCCATGTTCTGGTTAAAGCACTGCAAGATCGAGAACCATTTCAGAAAGGTGCTTGGGCCCACGTTCGCCGAACTATGGAACGCATCCGTGACCGCCTTCCCCCGCCGCCACCACTTGATCAGGCACCAGAAGACGAAGCAAAAGGAAAAGAAGCAGCTACGGAGGTCCCCTCGGAAGAAGAAGAGCAGATAGGAGAAGGGTCTGGAGGCAACTGTGGCCCAATGGATGAAGGCTGAGGGTCCTCACACCGAGGCGAGCTCGTTGCCCCGCGAGCCGCCAGGAATGTTGACAATTTCGTCACATTGGAGGGGTGGTGAAAATTAATGTCGTGTAAAGGATTTTCTTGTTTTCTTTATTTTTGTTGATAGTGGTATTGCAGCAAGTTTGGTTGTCATTTTTGAATTCCCTTTGTAGATAACTGTGTAAGAGAAAGCTTCGCTTACAGCACTAGCAGGAACAGGCAGCTTCGCAAACAGGAAATAGGGAAAACATAGGCGCAGGCCTGAAATCTCCTAAGGCATAGAAAGAGCTTCGCAAGCGAAGCCCCACGAGACCTGCTTCGGGCCGAAATCCTGCGAAGCGTAAAATGTGAGATGCGAAAGTTTCTAAAGTATGGAGAAACACTTCGCAAAATTTCCAGCGAAGCACCCGCTTCGGCCTTCCTTTTTGGCGAACCTCCCCCAAGAAAAATCTACTTCGCTCAAAACTTTTGCGAAGCACCTGCTTCGGGCGATTTCAGTGCGAAGCTTCCCCATACGAAGGTTGATTGCCCCCGAAAGTTTTCTAAGGCATGGATGAGCTTCGCCCAAACTCCTTCCGAACGGCCATTTTGAAGAAGGTTCGCAGCGAAGCATTTTTGACAGCCCATCAGCGAAGCATCCACTTCGGGCAAGGACTCTTGCGAAGCAGCCTTCAACCCATTTTTCCAGCGAAGCAATGAAAGATTGAGAGCCATGTTTTGAGAAGGAATATCTGCTTCGGCACTAAGTCCTCGCGAAGCTATTTTTGGAAGTCCCTTCGCGCGAAGTACCCATCCAAGGAAGTCAGACCCGCTTCGGCTCACATCCATTGCGAAGTAAGGTCCCGAACTGGAATTTGGCGAAGCTCTTTAAGGGCACACACTCCAAGGCTGGGTATCTTTTCGAGGCAATCGAGTGTTTCATAAATGAATTTTTACTTGCCCGAGAGACCCGGGGCTCATTTTTGGCAATCCGAAAAGAGATATCAATCGCAGGAGGAGAGCCCGACGGACATAGCAGCCACTCGAGCTCCGCACCCGGAGAAATTCAGGACGAGTCAGGCGGCCCATAAATGCAAATTTCCCCGGCTGATGCGGCCGTAGCTGCTAATTGTAGAAAAGGATGTGAGAGCTCGGTCACGGGAGGAGCGAGAACAGATTTCTCAGGTTTTCGAGGGCGTACTTCCAGATTTTGTGCATTGATGGCTCAGAGGGTCGGGTCCTCTATAAAAACCCATGAATTGTAATGAGAAAGGGGGGGGAACTTCTGCTAGAAAGCTGCTGTAACTTGATTTTTTGCAATCGATATAAAAGACTTTGGGCTCAATTTCTCTTTTGTATGCTGCCTTCTGCGATAATTTCTGTTATTCCATTTCTTCATTCGCATACTGTAATTCTGCATCCTGGATTTAGGTGTGTGATTGGGGGGTTGGACCCTGGAATTCTCCTGAAGGATACATAGGGGGGAAAGTACTACGTTAAATTCTTTGTATGCTGCCTCTGGTTAGTGGTTTCTGCTACGTTCATTTATTTTCCTAATTGCTGTAATTCTGAAATCTGGATTTAGGCGTAGGAAAGTGGTTGAATCCTGGAACTCTTCCAAAGGATACATAGGGAAGTTAGCGTGGTATTCATTCATGTTTTATTCTTTGTATTTATTGCTGCTACTTCAAGATATTAGCTAGTGATCGTGCTGCTGGTTCTTTCCCTCTGAAAATCCATTGACATTCTTTCCCTCACTCCCTTTATTTCTTTCCTGCATCCTTACTCTTTTTATCTCTTTCCTGCACTCTTATCTTAAAACCCCAAGTAGTTTAGTAAAGGAGCCGGCCTTTCTCCGGAGATTGGTACGGAGGGCATCTCTTCCCTCCGGCCTTTCAATGTTGGTCCAGGTCTAGGGCGCGTATACATACCAAAATCCTTTCCTGTGGCAGATTTGTGACCAACAGGAGCTAGTTTTGAGCAACCTCAAACAAAGTAGCGCAAATAGTAAAATAAGTGCAAATGTGCAAAAATGTATATGAAATGCAATTTTGCAATGAATGTTGTTTGATGTCAAGGGTGATGATGTAAGCATTTATAAATCAATTTTGTAATGTATGGTATTATGTATATAATTAATATGTGCAAATGAGGGTGGTTAGATGAGGCGTCTTGGGTGGCAGTTGTTAATTGCTAGCCATCAAGGATAAATAGGATCCCCCCATTCGTTTTTGCGGGTATCGAGATCCATCAAGTATCACCCATGATTGTGTAATACAAGTGTCGTACAGGCAAGAGTAAATGCAATACTATTCATCCTTCATCTGTGTGATTGTGTACATGTTCTGTGTGATGTTATGCTATAGCAAGTAGATTGTAGGTTGTTTTCCCAAGTTTTGTGTGCAGGTTGTATCTGAGTTGCAATCCAAAGTTGTTGTACGAAGAGTGTTGTCGAGGAGTACCATACAAGAGGAGTTGCCGCATGAGTGTCAATGAGAAGTATCGTACAAGTCTTGCCAATAGAGGTTGTCATCCAAGTTATTGTTGTTTGAATGGATTGAGTGGACTGTCGTACAAGTGACTCTTGAAGTGGAAGCAACTACCACACAAGCAAATTGCCATACAAGTGAAATGTTGTACAAGTGGGAGATGATTGCAGTTTGGGTTGACTATTGAATTTGTCATATCAAATTGTTCCTCCAAATGTTGGGGTACTCACCGCCATGCTGCAAGTGGGACCCAATTTCGTGGTGACATCTAATTGCTTCATTCACTCGGGCACATGATGTTTGATAGGTTTATTCCTTTTTGCTATGGGTGGTCACCTTGCACTCACAAAATAGGACCCACGTGGTGCTAATTGAATCGAACCTATTTCTTGCTCAAACCATTGTCTGTGCACGTTAGGTGTTAAATTTGGATTGTGTTTTTCCTTAGTGAGACTTCCTCAAGCATCATTCTTTGTGACACTTCTCAAAGAATTGCCTTTTGGATTCTTGGTCTCATGCCTTGGTCGTTCATATCAAATACATGTCTTTGTTATCTTTCAACTTGGTCTTGTTTTCTTTTGGACTGAAACATGATGAGGCAATGATCATTGGACTCTATTAGCCTTTTCATCATTTAGTTTTGAAGAATACAACTATGAAGAGTCCTCGTTGTATGTCTCCGTCTTGCTCGTATTCCTTGTATTTGTTTCTTTCTCTATTTCAATCCTATACAAGTTGCTACACTTGCCTACTTCATATATGGTAACTTCTTGGAAGGAGTTGTTTGAAACTTCATCCAAATGTACATTATTAAAGTTATTAAAATTAACTTTAACATGTAACATATAAGGCTTCAACTTGGACATATTTACCAACTCTTGGATGCTATCTTGTCTAGTTTCTTGAGTTGAACAGACCCATTATCTATCACTTCTCAACTCAAGCTACAAGGTCTTCAATTTCCTAGGCTTGTCTCTCTCTTGTAGTTATATTGAGAACCGATCTCCTTAATTGAATTCCATTCTCCATACGTGCTCGTCATGCTAATATTTCCTTTGTTGCTAGGCTAATTCAATTGTCCATTATTCCACGAGTCGTTGTTTATCTAAGTTGTTAGGTCTAATAGTCGTTCCTCTAGATGATTGTAAACGCCAAATATATTATCTATTGCAACTCTTATATAAGATAATATAATTTGATTAATGTCCATGGATGACCAAACTAGGCCAATGGGACTTGTTGCAAAATGTTGTGACAATGCACTATAATAACCAAAAAGTACTACTAAAATAAGCTAAACTAGAGTAAAGAAACTAGGGTAAACTACACTAAAGTGGAACAACTATATGGCATTAAATTACAACCTTGAGGGTTGGACCTAAAATGGATAAACCCTAACATGCTAAAAGTAATGATGAAGAGAGAGTCAATAGTCAAGGTAAAATAGAGATAGAAAGGAACTCCAATGGATCCAAGTGCCAACACTAACCTATAGTGGGATGTAAAACAGAAGCACTGTAGTCGTCATCACCAACTGTCCCAAGAGGGACAATATGGGATCTAATGGTGCTAGTATGAGAATGGCCAAGACTAAGGGGACCTCTTTGGATACATGGAGTTTGACACCTGAAGATTCTTCTAACCTTCATGATTGTGGAATCAATAAAAGAAAATAAGAAAGTAGTAAGTTGTATCTGTCTGCAACTCCCTAGGACATGAGGGGTGGCCAAAATCCGACACTGGGAAATTGTAGTCCTATCTCGCTACATGCAAGAAAAAGGAAAAAACAGAAAAAACAAAGTTCTAGTAGCCACTCTTCTATGCAGGCATGGGCGCACAAATCGGTCATTAACGTTTTGGAGAGCCATATCTTGAAACAAATGGTTGCTACTCTTGAAAAAAAAGATAGCATGAAAGAATAAGGTGATTAGTTGAGCAGTAATCAATCTCCATTGTAATAACTAACGTCAAGGAATGATTGCTTCCTGAAGGTATAAAGCCAATCTTTGGTCAAGATAGCCGAAAAAAGTGGCAAGCAATCCACCTGAGTCTCCATACAAGGAATAGTACCCCCCTTGAATCTCATAATAAATAGGACGCCTAAATATGAAATGTTCTTGAATCTTCACCTCCCAAAGAGAGCAAAGATGACATACCATATCCTCTTGAGGAATATGGTGGTCTGTCTCTACTTGCGACTGATTTGATCACACTTTGAACTAACCAAGAGGAATCCTAGAGACTATGTGTCCAATGCCATTGGGTTTAATCAAGACAAGTAAGAGCAAAGAGTTACAATAGCAATTGGATGAGGAGATATTAAAGAATGTAGTGCTTGTTTATGAGTAGGAAGATGGAGTCCAACGTATTGAGCAGTTGATAGCACTCTAAGTGCGAGAGATCAATAGATGGAAAATTTGCAGGCATAACTCTTTGCTAAGAAGGATGAGTTGGAGTTTGCTCAAAGATCGTGGAAGAAATGCTGTAGAGCTGCCCGAGACCAAAAATGGGGATATGTATGTAATTTAGGGAGCTTGTAGTGGCAGGCTCTTTAGCTGTAGAATCTCCTACCTCTGCATTAGTTGTCATTGCTATTCCTCCCACCTCTACGCATTCATCAACTCCTACCCCATCGACTGGTTTAATTGACCTATAGATAGGGATGACAACAAGTATTAAAGAGGGGTTAGATGTAGACAGAAATAGTTTGCACCATGAGACTTAATTTGCTATATTTTATTATTTGTATTTAAAAATACAGGAAAAAATATGTACTTTGGATTAGTAACATGTTGTTAGAGGGATACACTTTTGTTTCATGTATGAGAGTTTGGGAACTGGATACAACCGCTGTCTTTGCCACCCTTTCCCTCCATGGCTATATATAATCTATAACATGTATGATATTTGATTGAGAGTCCTTTCTCATGGATTCTCCCTTTTGATATAATTGCACCTGTAACTCTTGGAGAATTAATATGAATAATATCTCATATCTTGATACACTCACTGATTGTGTTCTAGTGTTTTTTTTCCTTTGCTCCAGGGCAGACCACAATCTTAGATATAAGTTCTTGATCATTGTATGACTGTTTCATTGACCAAGTATAACAATGCTTGGTGATCCAAATAGGGCACACATGGATTGGTTAGCAAATATGTTGTGACATCTACATCACTTGGAACATGCCTAGAGCTTCAATTTAACTAGTGTTGTTAATTTGTAATATAGCAATTAGCCTACTGACAAATTAAAAAGGGTGATCTAATCTGTGGTTTCCCTCCTAGGCTAGAGTCAGCCTATAGCATAATTGGAGGCATCAACATGAACATGGAACTCTTTTTTTCTATGGGGGTAAGCAAATATTACTTACGGACTTTATCTTGAGTTCATCAAAAGCCTGTTGTTGCTTTGTCCATACAAATGAGATGCCTTTCTTGGCCATGGCGTCTAAGGGATGTGATAGTTGTACAAAGTTCTTGATAAGTCTTCTCTAGTATCAAACTTGGCCTAACTGCATCAATGTCACCAGCTACTTCCAAGGTTTAAAACCAAACAAGTTTTGTAAAGGATGATTTTTAGGGTGGTGTCATAAACCACTTCCCAGTAATTTTCCATGTAGGACCATGAAAGGGCACTTACTGAGATTGAAGGATATTTTGGCTTTCCCATGTAGCCTCATGTACTACAACAATTTCCAATTTGAAATATTTGGCCCATAAATTGACCAATCATTGAGAAATGTTTTAAGATTACTTGCCATACTCTTGTTGAAAAAGTGTAGGGATATCATTTGGAATGTGTCAGGTTTCTTTTATAGTTTAACGGACATCCTGTTGTGGACATTAATTTCATTTTTAAACAAATAAGTTATTTTCAGCTTATCCTCTTCTGCAAGAACTCTTCAAGGAGAGAATGTACCTCATGACCACAACCTCTTTGAGAATTGAATCAGTTAAAAGAAATGGGAGATAAATCTTTTACAATCACAATGCTCAAGCTCGAAAATCACCACAGCTTTGTGATGATTTATCTTCTTCAACCTGAACTACATTCCATCCACAAATAAGGAAAATGGATTTCAAAAATCAATGAATTCAATGGCGTTTCTTACGACCATTTGCATTGATTTTGTTGTTAATGCTTAGCATGATCACATGGTACAAGAAACATTCCCCATGATCAATCAAGGATACCTTGTGCAGTAAGGAACCATTCTAATATAACACACCAGTCTATTTAGGCATTTTTAAAAAAAATACAAAATCTTGACAAATCAACTTTTGACAAATGTTGCTCAACAACCATGAGCTTCCCTCTGAAAGGGTAATCTGCACAATTGTCACCCACATTATTGTCAGAGGACATATCTACTTCCTTGACCCTGAACAATATGATAGCTGAAATTTCACACCAAATTTGCTTGTTATAGTATTATAGATTTCACATCTATATAATTGTGGCACCTACAGCCTGTAACAATATTCAAGGTATTTTGAATTGTGCCTTACCATTTTGGAGAAACAGAAGCACCTTTATGGATTTTGTGCTCAGCAAAGTGATAGATCCACATTTCCACATTTTACACCTCCACCCTTCATGTTATCTCAAGGAATATATGTTGTAATGAAAACTGCCGTTAAGGACTGGCAACCCAAATAACCTCCATGGTACAAATATTAAATCATCCAACCAAGCCCACTTGGAAACATGGGCCACCTTGAAAAGGAAATCAAGAGAGATTGTAGGTTTTGCACATTGGAATTTGAGAATCTAGGATACTACCAATCCTATCATATGATATAATTTATCATCATGTGATTGGTTGCCGTTGGAGTATGCAAAAATAAGCACATTTGGTAATGAAATTAAATCAGTCATGGAGTTACAATTGAATCCTTTAAAACAGAGGCAGACTATGATTGATCATGCATGTGAGACTCTTGTGAAGTAGCATGAGTGATGATGATCAGATGTGAGGGTTGTGTGTCAAATGGAAAGATATGCCCTTCTTAATAGAACTCCATTGTATAGTAGTTGGTAACTTAACATGATCGCTTTTGCCCTCAATCAGATCATTTGTTTCACAAACCGTCTAGATTCGCAGCTAAAGCCACTTTATGGAAAACATAATTACTTGAAAATTTTAAATATCCCATCTAATCTACCAAGGAAGACCTAGTAATATTCATGACAACATAACATGCAAGGATTAATATTCTATCGGGGAAAATGAGCTCTGGCGATCTTTTTCTCTGAACTAGGGTTTCTGGATTTTCGAAAAATCTCTGGCTTCTGCTGGCTTGCAGAAGTGTCTTTGGGGTACGGTGGATCTGAAGGTTCGATCGGTGCCCCAGGAGGGTCCAATGGGGACTTCTCCGGCTCCTTTTCCAGGAAGTACCAACTCTTACGCTGATTTGTTTAAAGAAGATTCTCCTCCGAAGAATGCCGAAGCCCAAAATATGGCATATAAAAAGCTCTTCACGACTGCTGGGAATAGGTCTTCAGCACGTCGTGTGAATGGTTGTTTGCCGCAGGCCGAATCCAGGCCAAAAATCGTCATTGAGCCCAGCATGGTTGAAGAGTCAGTCCTCTATAGAGCTAACCATGATTTAATCTGCAAGTTCATGGGTATTCGCCCTTCCCTGAGCTTTCTGCATTCTTGGATCCGCCAGAACTGGGAGCCCCACGGTGAGTATTCATTGTGGTTTATTAGTAATGGTTATTTTATTGTCAGCTTCTCGGTTCTGGCCGATAGAAATAAGGCTTTCGAGTCGGAGAAGAAAAACCATGGCCCGACAGGGCTATTTGTTCAACCATGGAGGGTAGGATTCGATCCTCGTGTTGAACCTACTGCTGTCCCAGTGTGGATTCGACTCTATGCTCTTCCAATGGAATTCTGGGGTGAGCAGGTATTGGCAATGATTGGCAACTCGATTGGTAGACATCTGGGTGTTGCCAGAGACACTATTGAAGGGAGCATGGCGGTGTATGCTCGAATATGTGTGGAGATGGATCTCAGCCAGCCTTTTTCGGCAGAGTTGGAAATTGAATTCGCAGGTCTTTCCTGGATTCAACAGCTGGACTATGAGGCCCTACCCTTTAGATGTAGGGTTTGCCACAAGCATGGACATTTGGCCCGTTTCTGTCCTATTAATATGAATGCCAATATGGAGGCCCCTTCAGGAATGCCAAACCTGCCTAAAGAGGATAAGGCTGCACCTAATAAAGATCCTATTAGCACCGATCAGGGCCAGGAAGCTCAGAGAGAGGGTTTTGAACAGCCCAGAAGAAAAAGACGGACAAAGAAAAAGGAGGGAAAGGAGCAATCTCATCTCAGGCCTGCCAATAGGTATGAGATTTTTAAGTCATTGGTTGATGAAGAGGATCAATCTATGGAGGGCTTGGAGGGTTTCAAGGAAACTTCTTTTGTTCCCGGGAAACTCCCCCTCTCATCTTCTCCCGTCATACAACAGGTAGTTGATCCCTCTGAGGTATCACAGCCAGTGTGTTCTGGTGCCTTAGTAGTCCATAACCAGGAGCAGACAGTATCTCAGGATGTTCGCATGGGGATAGCAGAGAAGAGCAGGGAAAGGCCATCTTTGGGGATAACCCAGGTAGAAAAAAGAGCAAAAAATAGCAATTCTCAGGGAGCAGGTAGAAGATCCAATAAGGAGCTGCTAGCAGCCCAGGGAGACAAATTGATCATGGGAGGATCGGTGAGGACAATTGACTCTTATTGCTCCTAGGGTAACCCATGATTATACAATCTTGGAATGTGAGGGGTTTAAACAGCAGAACCCATCAATCTGCTGTTCAAAGATTATTAGAGAATAGCAATACTGATTTTTTGCTTTTACAAGAGACTAAGATGTCTTTGGATCTTATGTCTAAAACAGTCAACAAAATTTGGAGGGGTGCTAGTCATATGGATGTGGTTGCCCAAGGTGCCTCAGGGGGGATTGTTACTCTATGGAACTCTCTGGAATGGTCTGCAATAGAACACCTTGCCTGGAGGGGTGTTCTCACTTCTCTTTTTAGGAATAATGTCTCTGCAGAATTCGTTCTAATCACTAACTTTTATGGATTTCAAAACCTAGAGGGTCAGAGGAGGCAGTGGAAGGCTGTGCATGACATGCGAGCATCAAGGGAAGATCTAGACTGGATTATAGCGGGGGACTTTAACACCAAATTATCTTCTAGAGACCAGGAAGGGGGAACACCTCTTTTGGATCCAGGGGATCGTTTCATGATTGCTCAAATCCAGGCTTTGCACTTAGTGGACATTAAATGTCCTGGCAATAACTTCACTTGGACTAATAAAAGGCAAGAGCCACATAGTAGGAAGGTGAAGATAGATCGCTTTCTGCTTTCAGAGGAGGCATTTGTAAAATGGAATATCAATTTTCAGATTTTAGCAGGCCCTGTTTCTGATCACTGTCCTATTCTGTTGGAAGGCGGGACTAGGATGGGGCACCATCACAAACCTTTTAGATTTGAGAATTTCTGGCTGCAGAAAGAAGAACTTCGGGAGAAAATCCCACAGTGGTGGGAAGAAGGCCGCCCAACTTATGGGAGAGCAATGTTCAGAATCCACAAACAACTTCAATATGTCAAATCTCAGTTGAAGTATTGGCGGCGTTCTAATAAAACTGACTTCCAGGCCCAAAGAGCTCCGTTGGTGGCCCGCTGGGATGAGGTCCAAAAATAGTTCAGAGAAGGAGTAATAACTGACCAGCTCAAAGTTGAGGATGATGCCTTGCGTACAGCGGTTGAGGACATTGACAACCAGGAGGAGATCTATTGGAAGCAGAGAGCAAGAACCTCCTGGTTATTAGAAGGGGATAGAAATACAAAATTCTTTCATCGGATCTGCTTGTGCTCGAAGACAGATGAATAAGATGGAGGTCCTTCAAGATGAGAACGGTCATTCCTTTGATACTCTTCCAGGTATACATTCCCATGCTATGGATTATTTTTCTAAGCTTTTTAAGGAAAGTGTGGTTCAAGATGTAGAGGCCCAAAATGAAGTTATTTCTGTCATACCTGCTATTATTTCGGAGGATGAAAACCAGGCCCTCCTCAAACCCATTGATAGGGATGAATTGAAAACTGTGGTCTTTGGAATGAGCACTGGTAAAACTCCTGGTCCAGATGGCTTCCCAATTGAGTTCTTTTAGGCTTTCTGGGACTGCTTAGAGGAATATGTAAGGGATGTTGTTGAAGAGTCCAGAGAAAATAAGAGAATGCTTAAAGCTATAAACCACACGTTCATTACCTTGATTCCAAAAGGGGAGGAGGGGGTTCATATTTCAGATTATAGGCCTATTGCCTTATGTAATGTGTTGTACAAAATAATCACAAAGGTAATGGCTGAGCGCCTAAAACCTCTTCTTCACAACATTATCTCCTCTGAGCAAGGGGGCTTTGTTGAGGGACGACAGATTTTGGATGGGGTGGTTGTGGCCCAGGAAGCAATCCATTCAATGCACACTTCTGGTAATAAAGGGATGTTCATTAAATTGGACATGTCAAAGGCTTATGACAGGGTTGAATGGAGTCTCCTGGCTAAAATGATGGCAGCCTTCGGCTTCTCTTAGGGCTGGATTGAGTGGATCATGAGCTGTGTCTCTTCCCCGACTTACTCTGTGCTTATCAAGGGCCTTCCTTCGCAACCTTTTGGAGCTTCTCGGGGTCTGCGCCGTGGGGATCCCTGTTCCCCTTATCTTTTTCTCATTCTGGTTGAAGGTCTTGGCAGAATTTTCTTGAGAAGAAGACAGCAAGGCAGATTATTGGGTATTAGGGTGGGGGATGAAGTTTTATCGCACCTGCAGTTTGTGGATGACACTGGTTTGATGGGAGTGGCTAGCATCAGGGAAGCAAGAACGATTAGGGATACTCTTAATGTCTATCTTAGAGCTACCCAACAGGTCATTAATGACAAGAAATCCAAAGTGGTCTTTTTTAATCTGGAGCAAAGGCTTCAGAACAGAATTTTAGAAATCCTGGGATTCACTAGGACTTCTCTCCCTGTGGTTTACTTGGGGATCCCCTTGCACTTCAAGAAGCTGAAATTAGACACTTGGAGGAATTTGCTGGAGTGTATCAAGGACAAAATTAATCACCGGTCTCACAAGTGGTTAAGTTATGGTGACAGATTAACGTTCTTACAGTCAGTCATTCAAGCCATGCCAATCTACAAATTTTCTATCCTGGCTGCCCCGCTTACAATATGGAAAGAGTTGGATAGGATGGCTAGGAAGTTTTTGTGGGAAGGAGCTAAGGGAGAGAGAAAGTGGGCCTTAGTGGGTTGGGATAAAGTCACCCATCCCAAGGTAAAAGGTGGGTTGGGACTGAGAGGATCCAAGTTATATAATCAAGCCTTGGCTGGAAAGTTGTACTGGAGGTGGATTTCCCAACCAACTTCCTTATTCAGTAGAATGGGGAGAGGGGAGAAGGCTCGTTTCTGAACCGATTCATGGGATCAGTACCCACCCATCATTGTTGAATTCCCCGAGTTACTTCCAATAAAATCTGCCATAGAAACCAAGGGTTGGGTCCAAATTGAAAGTTATTTCAACACTACTCAGCTAGGGGAGTATAAGTTTAAGAAGTTTAAGAGGTTGGAGGAGTGGCCAATTCCAATCCCCTCGGAGTTGGCACCCATCTTGACCAAAATCTTGACAGAAAGGTTTCTCACAGGGAGAGACGAGGAGGATGAATTAGCTTGGGGCTATGGGAGCCTTGGTGTTTATACAGTGAAGGACGGATATGACAAGATCCTCCCAGTGCCTCCCCCCCATTCTTTTCCGGTTGAGGATTGGAGAAATATTTGGCACTCCAAGGGCTGGCCGAAAGTAAACTTTTTTGCCTGGCAGTTTATGCACAATGGTATTCTCACTTTTGACAATCTCAGATGTAGAGGAATCATCGGCCCTTCTCAATGTGTTTTATGCCACAAGAACGAGGAAACAACTGATCACCTAATGTTTGAGTGCCCTTTCACGCGTCAGATTTGGAAGCGATGGTTCTCTCACTATAAAATCCAGGTTAATGGTGACATGAATTGGACTAATATTTGGGAAAGATGGAAGCGGGGTAGATTTAAATCCAAAGCTCTTCAAATTGGGTGGGAGCTTGGCTTATACTTCATTTGGTGGCAAGTGTGGTTGGAGAGAAATGCTAGAATTTTTAGAGAAACCTTTTCCTCGTTAGATGGAGTTTGGCAGGTCATCTGGAGCAAAGTCACAGAGACTGTTGCCGTCTACACTAAAGAGAAAACTTAGGTTGGTCCTGGGCCAATGGAAGAGGGAGTTGAAAAGCAAGAGGGACAGGACAGAGCCAGTTGGAAACCACCCCCAGAAGGCTGGATTAAAATCAATACTGATGGTGCTGCAAAGGGCAATCCGGGTAGTGCCGGAATTGGCGTGGTCTGCCGGAATCATGAGGGATCAGTGCTCTATTGGGAACTACAGGGCTTGGGTAGAGCCACAAATAATGAAGCAAAAGCCATTGCTATCAAATATGCTTCTATTTGGGCAGTTACTCAGGGCCACAGGAGGATAATTCTTGAATCTGATTCTCAAATTTTGGTTGGAGCTCTTGACTACATGAGGAACTTTGCGTTGAAAGCTTGGAGGTTGAGGATTCTGGTCTCTCAAATCAAGGAATTATGGAGGGAATTAGATGATGTGATTCCAGTTTATGTGAGCAGAGATTTAAACAAAGCGGCCGATTTCCTGGCTAAGATGGGTGCTGAGAAAGAGGTAGGGGTGCAGCTGCATAGTGACATGCCTATTGAAGATGAGGTGATTAGGTAGGGCCTTGAAAGATCCTTGAGCCAATGATCAAAGAAAAAGCTAAGGGTGGTTTTTGTCACGATTTCGCGACCTGTTGCGCCATCGCGGCCGCTGGAGGAAAGCTGTCGCGATATCGCGACATGTTGCGCCGTCGCGGCCGCTGGAGGAAAGCTGTCGCGATTTCGCGACATGTTGCGCCGTCGCGGCCGCTGGAGGAAAGCTGCGCGATTTCGCGACATGTTGCGCCGTCGCGGCCGCTGGAGGAAAGCTGTCGCGATATCGCGACATGTTGCGCCGTCGCGGCCGCTAGAGGAAAGCTGTCGCGATTTCGCGACATGTTGCACCGTCACGGCCGCTGTGGGAAAGTTTTGCACCGTCACGGCCGCTGGAGGAAAGTTGTCTCGATATCGCGACATGTTGCGTCATCGCGGCCAAGGGAGGAAAGTTGTCTCGATATCGCGACATGTTACGCCGTCGCGGCCGCTGTGGGAAAGTTGTCGCGATATCGCGACATGTTGCGCCGTAGCGGCCGCTAGAGGAATTGGTCGCGATATCGCGACATGTTGCGCCGTCGCGGCCAAGGGAGGAAAGTTGTCGCGATATCGCGACATGTTGCTCCGTCGCGGCCAAGAGAGGAAAGGTGTCGCGATATCGCGACATGTTGCTCCGTCGCGGCCAAAGGTGGCAAGGTGTCGCGATTTTGCGACATGTTGCTCCGTCGCGGCCAAGGGAGGATTGTTGTCCCGATTTCGCGACAGGTTGACTTTTTGCGGTCAGAGGAGTCTTGTGTCGCGATTTCGCGACTTGTAGCTTTTTCGCGGCCAAGGTGAAGTTGGTGTTTGCTGCGCGATTTCGCGACAAGTTGTTGTAATAGACCATTCTCAGCTAGCTTGGTATTGGTTCAAGAGATTTGGCTCCATTGCAAATCTTCCTCTTCTCTTGTAATCATGTACTTTCATTGTTTTCGGCTGGGATGTGTCTACTCCCAATTGTAACTGATCTTGGTTTTAATACAAGTTTTTTTCAATTTTTTCAAAAAAAATATTCATGACAACATAAAAAGTCTTATCTTTTTTGCAAACCATTTTTGGCCTCTAATAAAATACTATGCTCTTATTCTAACTCATAAGCTATCCTACCAATTCCTATCATATGATCCTATAATATGTTGGTCACCACAAATAGCTGAATATATAGATAGATATACATACACAGTAACATATATACATACATATACACACATATATTGTCATTATGCGTTGAAACAAGTCATACATGTACTACATCATGATCACACTATTTGTATATCTCCGCAAACCACATTATTATGACATTACAACAAACTATATTATTGCATCCTGCCTTATGCTGGGAGTGCCTACGACAATATGGTGATTTGAACTCAGGCTGCACTCATATGATTGCATCCCATTCACCATTTGCTCCATAATGCCTTGGACATAAGTAGCTCAACATTACCATTGTTTGTTTTTTAGTTTTAGGTAGGTATGTGTTCTTTTATGCAGGTGTGTTATTGTGAACACTAGCTTCTACAAAAGGTAATACAACTTCATTCCTACTTTTGACTAGAGACCCAAATATTAAGTTATAGAAACAGTCATACACATTAATGATTACCCTGGCATGTGCTGGTGCAGATCTTAATTCTTATCAGTTTATGTAAAAGACATCCAAGAGACTTAACCCCATCTAAAAGGACTACTTAATATCATGAAACATTGTACCATCCTATGACATGCACCACCACCGTTCCACAACTCTGCCCTATCCAGAATGCATCCCATAAGAACCTTCTTAGACCATGTTGTGCATAGATTGTGCTCAATTACTAATGCAAATATTTATAGCGATAAGGATTAAAACAGTCAGATAATTCTATTAATATCCATGGATGGCCAAAATAGGCCAATGGGACTCGTAGAATGACACACATTGATGATATGAAGAAAGTACATATGCAAATTAATTCAAGTATGAATTCATACTTGAATAAGGAGTGTGGGAAGAATAATATAAAGGGCTACTTGTAGCTGATTATACTAGCAGAAAATACTTTAACGATACCAGCAACTGCATGCTCTTTTTCTTGCCAACCACTTGGTAAACCAAGCTTGCATCATTTACAGTAGCTTAATTTAACTGTTTCCATAGTCATACCTTTTGTAACCAAGTGGAACTTATCATTATCTATTTTATTTCATGGTACTGGTGCTACCTTGGGATGTGGGAAAACATTCTTGGACCATATTAAAAACGCTCCTCTCAAAATTGCTACTTCAAATGTGACCATTTGTTTTAACATGGAAGCATGTTATATTTATAATCCATTATGATATTTCAATTTTCAATGGGAAGATCTTAATGCTGGATGTGATGGCCATGGTGAAATATATTCAGGTAACTTGAAATTTTGATATATACTCGTTAAGTTTGATTTCAATGATTTTAATTTTTGTTTTTAAATTGTTATTTGTCAACAATATATTCAATAAAACTAAAAGCATTTACTTCATAATATGTCTATTTGACAGACTTTTTTGATGTTTGTTTTAAGGATTTAGATGACCTGGTGGAGGCTGCCCTTCAATTTTATGGTGAGAAGAAGCTTCTAGATGATCATCCTATTCCAGTAGTTTTGGAGAAGGACAAGGACACTCGACTTCTAGCGTCACCACTAAAATTTCCTGGAAAAATAGCAACAGATATCACTAATAATCGATTGTTTATCTCAGACAGCAATAACCATCGCATTGTTCGTACCTTGCATTTCCTTGATCACAAATTCATATAATATTGATAAGATTTGTTGCCTGGTTATATTATTTACAGTCATGTCTGTTAAGGAATGTTAAGCAAAGGATACTCTCTTTGTGTTCATATCTGCATCTTAGTTTAGGTGGTTCATTTGGGACAATATATTTTATTGTACCATGGCTTGAGGAAATTTCAAATTTAGTTCAATACTATGTGAAAAGTGTAATAAAGACAGTAAAAATGTCATTTTAATTTTCTATGTGAAAAGTTTAGGGTCTTTTGGATTTCATATTAAATTATGAACAATGACAGCTTTGTTTGATGGATACTTAAGGTGGTGACTGATTTGGAAGGGAACTTTATAATGCAAATCGGAGTCAATGATGAAGAAGTTCTTAGAGATGGTACATTTGAATATGCCACCTTCAATCGTCCTCAAGTAAGTAAAGGATGGCATGTAATCTCATTGCCCTTTATTGCTCTAATGTGTAGAACATTCCTATGATCTATCTTTGAGATCAAATTAATATTCTTTCATATGGGTGTACCTAGAAATGCATTTATCTTTTGTTTATTTGATATTATTTGGAATGTACATATATTTATATGTATGCATCTCTCTCTTGCTCTCGTACCTTCCCAGGAGAAACACAGGCTCTTCCACTAACACAAAGCATAGTAGCATACTAGTGTGAACCCATGGCAAATGATTTTCCATAATAACCTAGGGGATTAGTTTAGGCCACACAGGAGTCTCCAAGGATCATGGGGGTAGAGACTATGAGTTGATTCTATTTTCTGTGTCAGGGTTACGTACTGTGTGCAACTGGATATCAAGGTAATGTCGTTCAAGAGTAGCACCATTCATGCTAGGGTCAATACCAGGGATAAAGCATGCAGATAGAGGTTGGTTTCATAGTTTCTAGGATCTAACTTAGACTCAACTTTGGGGAAAATGTCAGAAAATAACTCAGCAGATAAGGGAAAAAAAACATAAATAAATTACTAGAAAACGCTAAAAACAACACATTTTTTAAACTTCTTGGGTCTTGTGCCAAGTCTGAGCCAAGTCTTGCACCCTTTTTCCCTAACAAAGTAGATCAAATTTATTTTTGCATATTCAGATAAGATTTTTTTCACGTTTTAGATAAATTAGATGGGAACTGGCCCAAATCTGGAGGTTGGGAAGAGTAAACTCTTTCGCACTCATTTGTTGAACTGCAGTTATAGGCACAAATCTCACTTGACGATTTTTGTGTTCAACAAGTACACAGTGGAAATAACTTATATATACATATGGGTACTGTTGACAAGTTTTGTCACATTGCTTCTGAAGGGGTAGTGAAATTTGATTATGTTGATTTTCTTGATATAGTTTTCCTTATTTTTGATAGTAGTGTTACAACAATTTTGGCTGTCATTTTCTGAATCCCCCTTGTAAATAACTGAATTTGAAAGAGCTTCGCCCATAGTATAGCAAGAAAAAGGAGCTTCGCAAACAATAGACAGGAAAAACATAGGTGCAAGCCAAATTTTCTAAGGCACAGAAAGAGCTTCGCAAGCGAAGCCCCCACAAGACTAGCTTCGGGCTGAAGTTTTGCGAAGCATACAATGTAAAGTAAAATGCCAAAACAAATTCCTAAGTGTGTAAAAACACTTCGCAGAAATGCTAGCGAAGCACCTGCTTCGGGCGTCCCTTTTGGCGAACCACTCCTCAGGAAAATCTACTTCGCTCAAAATCTTCCCGAAGCACCTGCTTCGAGCGACTCAAGTGCGAAGTTCCCCCTCCGAAGGCTGGTTGTCCCTGAAAATTTTCTAAGGCATGGAGGAGCTCCGCTTGAATTTTCCCCGAAAGGTTGTTTTTGAAACGGTTCGCGGCAAAGCAATTTTGTAAGTCCACTTCGGCTGAATTTTGTGTGAAGTTCCCTCAGTAGAAGCCTAACTGTATGCCCAAAATTTTCTAAGGCAAAATTCTACTTCACTTGAATTTTCCCCGAACGGCCACTTTGAAAGAAGGTTCGCAGCGAAGCTGTTTCTGGATCTCCCTTCGCTGCGAAGCACCAATACAAAGAAGTCTATCCCGCTTCAGCTCTCATCCATAGCGAAGCAGCTCCCCGAACTAAAATTCAGTGAAGTTCTCTAGGGCACACACCCCAAGACTGGGTATTTCTTCGAGGCAATTGAGTGGTTCATAAATGAATCTTTACTTGCCCGAAAGACCCGGGACTCATTTTCAACAATGGAAAAGGAAATGTCAGCCGCAGGAGGAAAACCCGATGGACTCGGCAGCCACTCGAACATTGCACCCAGAGATTGAGGACGAGTCAGGCGGCCCATTAATGAGAGTTTCCCCGGCTAATGCGGTCGTAATTGCTAAATATAGAAACGGATGTGAGAGCTCATTCACGGGAGGAGCGAAGGCAGATTTTCCAGTTTTTCGAGGGCGTACTGCTAGGTTTTGCGCAATGATGGCTCAGAGGGTCGGGTCCTCTATAAAAACCCATGAATTGTAATAAAAAAAAAAAGGGGGGGAACTTTTGCTAGAAATCTGCTGTAACTTGATTTCTGCAATTGATATTAAGAACTTTGGGGCTTATTTCTCTCTTGTATGCTGCCTTTTGTGATTATTTCTGCTATTCTGTCTTTGTTTGTATACTGTAATTTTGAATCCTGAATTTAGGTGTGTAATTAGAGATAGAACCTTGGAATTCTCCTGGAGGATACATAGGGGAGAAAATGCCATGTTAATGTTCTTGTATGCTGCCTGTGGATAGTGTTTCTGCTATATTTACATGTTTCCTGTTCGCTGTAATTCTGAAATCTGGATTTAGGCGTAGGGGAATAGGTGAATCCTGGAACTCGTCCAGAGGATACATAGGAAAGTTAGCATGGTGTTCATTTATGTGTTATCTTTTGTATTTATTGCTGCTACTTCAAGGTATTAGTTAGTGATCGTGCTGCTGGTTCTTCCCCTCATTAAATCAACCAACTGTGTTTCTTCCCTACTCTTTTATTTCTTTCCTGCACTCTTACTCTATTTATCTCTATCCTGCACTCTCATCTTTAAAAAATCAGTAGTTTAGTAAAGGAGCCGACCTTTCTCCGGATATTGGCATGTAGGGCATCTCTTCCCTTCGGCCTTTCAATGTTGGTCCAGGTTTAGGGCACGTATATGTACAAAATCCTTTCCTGTGTTAGATTTGTGACCAACAGTTTCTGGCACGCCCGGTGGGACTCGGTCCGTCTCACCTTGTGACTGGTAGTGAGAGCCGATGCTTATCTCATTACCAAATAGACTATAGCATATGGCGACTCTGCTTAACCTGGAAATCTCAAAGTCGTTGAGATCGATACCAAAGTATCCGTGCCTTCATGCAAACAAGATATCGAGTTAGGAATAGTGGAGAAGAAACTGAGTTTTTTGAACTCGACATTGATGCTTTCGGAGAACACCCTAGGCTGATAACACCCGAACAGCTGTTACGAAGAGCGCCTTCGCAAGAAGCTGTATTTGATGAAGAGGGCCTGACTTCCGACAGCACAACAGCTAATCTTCCCCCTAATCCTCCTAACTCCCCCGATCATCCAAGCGCTTCCGCTTCAGTCAGTCACCCACAAGGGACTTTGGGAATCCCTATCTTTTCGACTCCAAGCGCAGGCATGGCACACCAACAGCAGCAGCAGTTGCCGCCACATCAACAACCCAGGTTGTTCCCGACATGGAACTCTTTCGGACCATTAAACTTGGCGGGACAAGGGCAGGTTCCACCTGCTGCGATGAAGAAAATTCCTACCTTCGATGGTACGGGGAAGACCGCTTTGGAACACATTCAAGACAATGTATCTCTGGCGGCAATACACAACATCACTGAAGGAGTGATGGTGAAGCTTTTGGTTCTATCCCTCCGAGGAAAACTCCTTTATTGGTATAGATCGCTTCCGCCTAGCACCATAACAAGTTGGGACCAGTTAGCTGGACAACTGATGAGAGGTTTCAACGAGTCTGCTGACCCTTCCTCCCTCTTGCATCAATTTACGACAATTCAGAGACACCCGCAAGAGGAAATTGCAGACTTCAATGTGAGGTTTGCTCGGACTTGGCAAAGAGTACCTACTGGACTTCGGCCAACCAGCGAGGCTGCAACATACTACTACCTTAGGGCCTGTTGGTTATGAATCTGCCATGAGGAAAGGATTTTGTGTTAACACGCCCAGATTCTCCCACCAGCTTGAAAGGCCGGAAGGAAGGAATGCCTTCCGTGCCAATCTCCGGAGAAGGCCGGCTACCTGTGGGGTTTTATGGTTTAAGATAAGGGTGCAGGAAAGAGATAACAATGCGGAAAGGATTTACAAATGTGAGTGGAGTTGGGCGGGGGGAACTAACAGTACAACAACACATCAATCACCACTACTTACTGCATCATTAATACAAAGCATAACCAGGAACTGCAAAACCTAAGTATACTTTTTATATAAAGAAGTGTACGCACAGCTACAATGGTCCCCTAGCAAACATTCTCCCTACAAGGAGAACTAACAGCACGACAATGCATCAATCACCACTACGGACAGCAACATAAATACAAAAAGTAACCAAGAAATGTCAGATCCAAGTATGTGTGTTATGCAGAGAATTTGTACGCACAGCTACAATGGTCCCCTAGCAAACATTCTCCCTACAAGGAGAACTAACAGCACGGCAATGCATCAATCACCACTACGGACAGCAACATTAACATAGCACACAAACTGAAGGAACTGCTGCCAAATTTATTCTATGTATCCTCTGATCAATGAAGTCCAAGAGTACTTGGCCACCAAATGCTGAAGCGAATCAACAAGCCATGACACAAGAAATATGACAAAAGAGAGGCAGCATAAAAAATAAAAGAAGTAGAACAGAGCCAGGCATATACTTTATATTGATAAGCAGAAGCACAGCTACAATGGTTCCCTAACAGACATTCCCCTTCCACCACCTTACAATGAAAATGTGGTGGGTATTTATAGCATGAGAACCCTCCCGATTACATTAATGGGCACAAAGTCCCGGTCAAACATTAGCTGACAAAAACAGCCGCGAAACTGCTGATGCTGACCTTTGTCTGGCAGGATTGTACTTGCAGCATGGTCTCCCTGAAGGCTGTACAGATTTGTGGCAGCGCGTTAGGTAGAACTTCTCATCGGCAGGAATGCGGGTAGCTGGAGCAAGTAGAACCTCTAATCAGCTTTAAAGGCAGCAGCTGGCATAAGTAGTGCGTCCCATGCTTGTCCTTGTGCTCGGCACGTTTTGGCTCGGATCCCGGAGTTGGACACTTGTCGGATGCTGCTGCTTGACACGTGTTTGCCTTGAGGGGCAGTTTATCCAACTTCGCCCAGAACCCGAGCGCTGTCGGATTGCGCAGGCAGAAAACAGCGCAGTTGGGGAGGCCTTTCATGCCTTAGTCAAATTCTGAGTTTGTTTCCCTACTGCGCACCTGTCAAAGGGCACACTCCGACTTCGCTGCGAAGTCGGGTTGCGCACAGGTGGAAGCTGATTCCTACCACCGTACGGACTTCGCCCTGGAAAGGGGGCGCAGTCCGACTTCGCTGCGAAGTCGGACTTCGCCCCAGCACTTAGTCATGTTTCCTGCCAGCCTGTTACCAACTTCGCCCAGAAAGCAGGGCGCAGTCTGACTTCGCTGCGAAGTCGGATTGCGCCCTGAACACTTAGAAATTCTGGCTGATCCTGTCACACTGCGCAGTTTGCATTCCTGCTGCGCTCCAACTGGAGGGCGCACTCCGACTTCGCTGCGAAGTCGGATTGCGCCCTGATACTTAGCCATTTTTCAGGGCAACTGCTGTCATTTTGAGATTTTGACTGAGGGGCTCAAGAGAAAGAGGGAAGAATGAGAATGTAGGGAAGAGAGAGAAAGGGAGAGAAGAGAAAGGGGAAAGAGAGGAGGAGGGAAAGGGAAGAGCAGCACTATTACAAAAATTGAAAACATTGCACCCAGTGCAAAATGTGGCAACAGGGCCCTCAATCCATATATCAATGTGATGGTAAGGTATTCGAATGTGAATACTTTTCCTAAGCTCTATGAATTAGCCCAAAAAACGGAAATGGACCTGATAGCCATAGGAAAGCTTCCCCAAAGGATGCCGATGCCTATATTCCCGGAGTTTCCGCAGACACAATGCTTGAATGCAGCTACGTTGCAAGCCTCCATAACCCCTCTATATCCCCTCTCATCATGGAATCCTAACCCCATTGTAACCCAAATCGTTACTCCACAAGTGCATTTCCCCGCATATTCAATGCCACAGCCTACCATTCCTGCGTTACCGGCACCACCTCAATACCCCGCTTTGCCCCCGATACCTACGATGGCTCCATTGCCGCAAGCCCCCAAAGCTGAAGATATGCAGGCTAAAATATTACAAGAAGTTCAGTCTTTGAACTCTACTGTACAGACTTTGTCCAACGATATGATTATCATGAAGAAGAAACAAGCACAACAAGAATTTCTTCCAAGGAGGTCTTACCCACCACCAACGCTCACCAAAGATCAAGTGGTGCAGCCAGGGAAATCTTCAGCAAGAAATGTTGTGATCGACGAAGGAACAAGCACTTCTGACATCGTGCATTGGTGTTCTACATGCAATGACTCACATGAGGAAAACACCTGTATGTTGCATCAACATTTTGTGCAGACGCTGTCAGGAAACAACCCCAGCGGACAAGTCAACATGATAAGACAAACAGATCAGAACCCGGTCATGGACGAAGAAGAGCAAGTTTCGATGCTTACTAGGGAGGGAAAAAGACCAATGGAAGTGGATGCAGCTCAAATGGTTCCCTTGAAGGTATATGCCCATCGCGAAAAGGTAGCAACCTGCTAAAGCCCCAGACAAAGCTTCACATCCAGCACCAGCAAAAGAGAAGATCCAACAAGTCTCCGCAGCCCCGCCTCAGGCTGAAACTAAAGAGTAGGCAAGGGAAAAGCTTAAGTTCCCTTCGCTAACCAAGCGGCAAAGAGTTGAAGCCATGGAGCAATATCACACAAAGTACGAAGCTAAAAAAGGGCCCGAAGTGCATACCCCCATAAGGTGTAATATCGTGGATCAGCTAAAAAAGACCCCTGCCAAGATTAGTTTATATGATGCTTTACAGCTACCAGGACAGGTAGACCTGTTGCAGGAGGCTTTGAAGTCAGCGAAAGCTGGGCAATCAATGCCGCCCGCCATAGTGCAAACTCTGTCTACGTCCATAATAGGAAAGAACAGGCCGCCGCCGTTTTACTTGTCATTACAAATGGAAGGTCACATTGTCCATAACTGCATGATTGATTCAGGGGCAGCAACGAGGGTCATGCCTAAAGCGGTCTGCGAAGAAATAGGGATGGAGTATACAAGAAGCAGCCATGGCATACTCCAACTGGATGGTACTCCTGTAAAGACCGTCGGGGTAATCAAAGATATACGCATCCGACTACACAAAGTGCCCCATGGTGACACAGGAAGTGGTAGTAGTAGATCTAGAACCCTATTTCAGTATGTGTCTTTTGAGGGAATTCACAGCGAAGCTGGGGGTATACCTGTCCATGGACTATTCACATTTGGAGGTTCCATTCAAGGGGAAGAAGGTCAAGATTTCCAACGAGAAACCTTCCACGTTTCTCGTACAAAAAATGACCTAAGAAGAATGCAATGATCTCGTCCATGCAATAACAGAAGAAATTGAACGAGTGGACTTAGTAGAGGAGTCCCTTGCACAACTAAGTTTTGAAGATGAATTTTCATTGACAAACTTTAATGCTATGATAGAGACAGAAATAGGGTGTTACACCATTGCAAAGCTAGAGAAACACATTAAGTAAGAAGATAAAGTACCTGCCCAAGGAGAATTATGGCAATTATTCTTTGATGGTGCCCGGTGCAAAAACGGAGCTGGGGCAGGGATCCTTCTAGTGTCACCATCCGGAGAACAGAAAGAATATTGCTATAGATTAGTTTGGAGCTGCACCAAAAATGCAGCAGAGTATGAAGCCCTATGCCTAGGATTGAAAAAAGCGGAAAAGCTAGGCGTAAAACACCTCAAAATTTTTGGAGATTCAGAACTGGTATGCAATCAAGTCACCAACAAATGCATCTCCAAGAAGCATTACCTTAAAGCCTACCGCAACAGAGTATGGGACTTGCTTGAACAGTTTGAATCACTCAACCTGCAGTCCATCCCGCGAGAGAAAAATAGACACGTTGATGTCTTGGCCTCCATCGCGGCTAGATATTCCCCAACCGACGACATGGTGCACAAGCCGAAGGCCGTAAGGATGATTTATAGGCCCTTTGTACCGGATAGGGACATGCATTGGCAAGTTTTTGACAACGATGAACAGATCATCAATTTTTTGGTACAAGAAGCAGTCACTGTTGAAGGAAGGGACCCAAAAGACGAGGAATATGAAGGACTGGTCCAGTTAAAAAACAACCATGTCCCTAGGGGACTGATCACTCTGGAGAGCCTGTTCGATCAGAATGACAGAGCATTCTCCCGCAGAATCAAAGTTGACGCCCGGCAGTATCAAGATTTAGAACTCGAAACCGGGAAGGTGATAAAAGTTGGAGCGGACTGTACCATGGCTGAGTTAGAACAAATCAAGTCTCTATGCAGGAAGTATCCAGATATAGTAGCTTGGTCTTACCAAGACCTAAAGGGCTATGATCGAAGGTTGGTTCAACACACCATCGAGCTACAAGAAGGGGTAAAACCTTTCAGACAAAGGCAAAGGCCGGTCAACCCAAAGATCGAAGCTCTGATGAAAGCTGAACTTCTGAAAATGCTTGAAGCAAAGATCATCTATCCCATAAAGCATTCTTCTTGGGTGGCGAACTTAGTTCCTGTCAGGAAGAAAAATGGGGATATTCGGCTGTGTGGACTTCCGCAACTTAAATCAGGCTTCACTCAAAGACCACTAGCCCCTCCCGCAGATTTATCAAATCTTGCACTCAGTAGCTGGAGCCCAGCGTTTCTCCCTACTCGATGGTTTTTCAGGGTATAACCAGATTTGGGTTAGAAATGAAGACCAACGACAAAACAACCTTTACTACTAAGTGGGGGACGTTCGCTACCAGCGGATGCCGTTTGGCCTTTCGAACGCAGGCGCTACCTTCCAAAGAGCTATGGACTTAGCATTTGGAGAACTGCTGAACAAGGTTATCGTCATCTAGTTGGATGACATGACCGTCTTTTCCCGAAAAAGAGAGGATCATCCCTCGCACCTGCAGCAAATATTTGAAAAAATGCCGAGAATTTGGCATCTCAATCAATCCTAAGAAGTCCATCTTTGCAGTGAATGAAGGAAAATTGTTGGGGCACCTTATATCAGAAAAGGGGCTCGCGATAGACCCTGACTGGGCTGAGGCTCTCCTAAAACTTCCATTACCAATGAATAAGAAGGGGCTGTAGTCCTTCTTCGGGCAAATTAATTTCGTGAGGAAGTTTGTACCAGACTTCGCCCAAATCATCAAGCCGATGTCCCGACTTTTAAAGAAAGATGCCGAATTTGTCTGGACTGATGAAAGAAGGGAAGCATTTGAAGAAATCAAGACCCGAATCGCTTAGGCACCCGTCTTGACTAACCCTGACTACAGTAGGGATTTCATCCTATATGCTGTAGGAGAACCCGAAAGTTATGCAGCAGTCCTGACGCAAAAGGGAGAAGATGGCGAAGAGGGCCCCATTGCTTTTCTAAGCCAGGTAATACACCCCCACGAGGAGAAATACAACTTAAAAGAAAGACAGGTGCATGCTGTCATGAAGTCCCTAAGGAAATTCAAACATTTCGTCTCCCAAAGTCGGGTTACAGTGTTCGTCATCTATCCTGATGTATGCAACTTCATTATCCAAGGAGAGTTGGGCAGCAAAAGGGCTGGTTGGGTCAACAGAATATAGGAATTTGACATTGAAATCATACCCACAAAGTTGGTTCGCGGTTGCGCGCTATGCCAAGAGCTTGCGAAGAGCGTAGCAGCTGAAGTAACAGCTTGTCAGTGGGATGACTTGGCGGCAGAAGAAAGCTTCGCAAACTGAGACGAGGATGAAAAGGACTGGGTCAATGAAATAGTAGAATATTTCAGCACTGGGATATGTCCTTCGCATTTAAATACTTCGCAGTGAAGACACTTCAGGTTGAAAGCCCTTCGCTTTGTCTTACACCCCGAGGGCCTGTTCTACTGAAATATTGATGGCGTTCTTCTGAAGTGTATAAGGGAGGATGATAAGAAATGGGTCCTTGGTGAATTCCACTCAGGTTTATCAGGGGGCCACTCTACAGGAAGGACAACTGCTTTAAAGATAATCAAGGCGGGCTACTACTGGCCCTCGCTCTTTGTCGATGCCTTCGCGGTTTGCAGAAAGTGTGAACAGTGTCAGAAGTTTGTCGAGCGAAGCAAAAATGCTCCCATGCCCCTCCAACCAATACAAGTGGAAGCACCATTTCAACAGTGGGGATTGAACTTCATAGGGGTCATCTCGCCGAACTCTTCTGCAGGACATAAATTCATCCTGACCGCAACCGATTACTTCACCAGATGGGCCGAAGCAGTGCCCACCAAACAAGCTGATCAAGAAACGGTAGTCACTTTCCTAGAAGGCTTGATCACCCGGTTCGGCATCCACCCGGTTCGGCATCCCCGAAGCAATAGTAACAGATAATGGCCCCGGATTCATAGGCGCCAGAATTAATGAGTTCACTTGCAAATATGGGATATACCGCAAGGTCAGCTCCAATTACTATCCCCGGGGTAATGGTCTAGCATAATCAACCAATAAGACCCCGTTGAGGTTGCTTGAGAAAGCTCATAGACAAAAACAAAAGGACTTGGCATCTTCTCTTAGATCAAGCCTTATGGGCTGATCGAATATCTATTAAGAAGTCGATCAAAACCTCACCGTATGCTTTGGTGTATGGTAAAGAGGCTGTCCTACCAACCCATATAGAAATTCCTGCGTTGAAGATGTTAAGTGATGAAGAAGCAGAATCTGGTCCTATGGAAGTTAGGCTAGCCCAATTATTGCAATTAGAGGAAGAACGGGATAAAGCATATCAGAACTTCGCAAAGCATGCCCAGGTCACCCGAAACTGGTTCAAGAAGAAGTCATCCGTCCGGATATTTAAAGTGGGAGACTTGGTCTGGAAATGGAATTCATGGAAGGTTAAGCTAGGTAATCATGATAAACTGGATGCGTTTTGGGAAGGACCGTTCGAGATTGCCAAAGTAAATCCTTGACCAGTCACATCCTTGCCAGAGCTCTACGATATTCCCATTTTCTGCATTAAAATTCTGCTCCTTGAAAACGAAATTGGGAAGAAGAATTCTAAAGAAAAAAGGAAAGAGCCCGAGGTAGTGACTCTAGAAAAGGGAAAAGGGGGCAAGGAAGAAAAGAAGCATAGGCCCAAGAAGGTTGATTTAAACCTGCGCCCTGAGAAGCAGCCCATAGAAGAAGGGGAGGAATCAGAGGATGATCAACTTCCAGAACCTCCCATTGATGGGTGGGAGAAGATAAGAGACACCGAACTTTCAAAAAGCATCGCAGAACTGCGATACACTATCGACTACATGAAGAGTCGATTTTCTGCAGAACATAAGAGGGCTGCCGCATACAACTCGCAGATATACTGGTATCTGACTCCACCAACTCACCACTGTCCTTAATTAATCTGCGCGATAGCCTAGAATTACCTGCCGTCCACCAGACAAGTTTTGGACGCTACGGGTAATAAGTTATTTTCGATTTTTAAGGATGATGTGCAAGTAGCTTTCGCTCCTTTGCAAGGGCCACCCAAGGGGTATTTAGTGCACAATGTTCTATTGAATGAACAAAGGGATAAATTTAACGCCTCCAGCCATGTGAAATTTTTGAAGGAAAGTCTTAAGGATGGGTTACCTTCAGGCAAGCTACCACAGATGCCTCGCCTTCTGCAAGACTTCAAGAGCACAAATATCTTTTCCATTATTGCCTGGGTCGCGGGTCTGTCTACAGACGCTGACGTTTATCCCTGGCAAGTGTCCCTGGCTGAATGCATCTCCCGAGGAGAGTTCTACTCTCCAGACCCCTCAAGGCCAAACACGAACCCGGTTTTCTTTGACTGAGCAGAATGGGTAGCGCGGACCTTGCACACGCGACTGGTGAGTTTGAAGAATGCCGGGACAGGCCAATATTTTGGGCCGTGCTCTTTCCTAATATGCCTCTTCTTCTGTCACACCCATAGGCATTTTCCTCATATTGCCATTACTCAGAGTGTCAAAGACAGAGCTCCACTGCCAATGTACCAGTGGACCCCCCTCCTAGCCAGGACGAGGTCGTATTATGTGTTTAATCAACAATTTTTAGAACCTGCTCTTCAGCTACTGCAGGGTTCTTGCCCTCGAGTACTCGTGGACCTTAGGGACAAAGTGGTCAATGAGCGGAAAGGAGATGTTTTTCAGTTGACTCAGGGCCTTGTCATCCGTCTGTTTGGATTCACGGGGAAACCCTTCATTTTGCCTATATATCCTTCTGAATACCAATTCGCTTTAGAGGTCGCTCGCCAGAGCGACATGACGAATGTAGTTTACGGCCACGGCCGGAAGTGGGCCCCGACTTGCGATTTCCCTTTCAAAATGGGGGTCGTAGAGGTCTTCGCCATGAAACAATACATATTTTTAGATGATAAACTTGCTGACTTTGGGTTGCTGCAACTTCCGCAGCGGTGGTGCTATGACCCCTTGGGGGTGATGAGAGATCATTTGAGGTTTAAAAATTTTCATATATGTCCTCAACCAGAGATAATAAAGCAAAGGAATAATCCTATCGGCAGAAATTTAGAGTGGCATTTGGAAAGAATGAAGACATTGCCGCCATGGCACGAATTCTACACTATGGAAGTTGAATATGATCCTACTAGACACCCTTTCCCGAGCGCAGACGCTGCTTTTTGGAGAAGAATGAAGGACGATTTGAGAGGGGAGATAAATAATTGGCGCGAGTCACAACTCAAAGAATGGTGGATAATGAGAGTCCATCGACGTTATCAAAAATCATACGGACTCTTGAATATGGACAAAGATTTCGCCATTTATTATGAAGCGAATGTCAGATCATGGCAACCTCTCGCGTTTGCTGATTTTATTCGTCCCATTCCCCTAGGTTTGGGCGACAATCCTAGGAGAGTGACCGATGATTTTGAACAAGAAGAAGAAGATGAAGTTGTAGCAACATCTCAGGAGCCGCTCAAGGAGCCTGTGGGAGGTTCCGAAGTTGAGGTCAAAAGGCCATCGCAGCAACAAGGGAAAGAGGATGCAAAGAAAAGAAAGAGACCTGGATAGGTCCAAATGCCTCCTCCTCACCCGAAGCGGCCCCGCACCAAACCCTCCGACGCTTCTAATGAACAATCTGCAGCAGGATCAGCGGAAGCCAATGCGAAAAAAACAGTATCTCCACAGGCCGAGGGAAGTGTTGAAATAGATGTCATTGATGTGGAGGAATTCCTACAGGAGGCGGGAGACATTGGAGAAAGGGTCGAAAATGCAAGAACCGTGGGAAGCAGCGAACCCAATACGCAGGAATTTGCCACTTCTGCTTTGCCGTTAGAGCACGCAGGTACGCATTCTTGTTCTCCTGCTCCCGTTTCCCAACTTGTGTCAACTCTAGTCCCGACCGAAGGTCCCTATGAGCCTTCTCCAAAAGTTGCTTATCCAGTTGTACAGTCATCCCAACATGAAGTTTCTCTAACTATTACGAATGTGTCGCATGGTTCCGCCGCTCCCGTATGTGTTTCCACCCAGTCCGAGTCATCAGGCCGGGACGTGTTCGTAGCCACTGCTTCGCTCACCCATACCACCATCCCGTTGGTACTTGGCCAGACTAAAGGCAACACTTCGTCCCCAAATCCCGACCCCCACCTCGCATCCACACATACCATAGCTTCACCATCCACTACACCCACCATTGAGCCCACTGGCGACACGTCACCGATTCAGTCTTTGTACCTGCTTACCCCTTCGGCTGTCAACCCAGCCTTATTAGAAAATGAATTAACCATGATCAAGGAGAGCCCTCTAGCGAAGAAGTTGATCCGAGCCCGCCAAAATACTGATAATATGCTCAAGGAGGCGAGGAGAAAGAGGGGGTGTTCATTGGCAAGACAAGAGAAGTGCGCGGAGCAATTAAAGGATTATAGAGATGCCTTAAAACAACAGATAGAACAACTGCAAAGTAAAGTAGGAGATCATAGCAAGACCCAGGCCGAGGCTGAATTGAAGGCTAAGGAGTTTGAGGACCGGATCTTGCAGATGCAACTGTAGTTGTACAAAAAGGAGAGCTTGGAACTGTTCAACAGGAACAGGATTAAGGATATCCGCTCTCATTTGCATAGGAATTTCAGATCTCGGGCCTCTAGTGCCCTCTCAATATTATCATATATTACAGAAGCCTAGAACGTTGCGTCTCAAAAGGGGCCAATAGTGGACGAAATTATCCAGGAGATTAGAAGCCGGCTCGGCTTAGCTTTTGAAGTGCAGAGCATAAAGTACCAAGACTTGCAAGTCGCAACTGTGAGTCGGATGGCCTGAGATTGGTCCACCGCCCAGGCCACAGTCCGCGCCTTCTTCTCCAAGGTGAGAAAGGCACAGAAGGCGAAGCAACTTCGGATATATTTGAACAGGAGCAGCGTACCTCCCTGGGGTATTTTCAAAATCTTTCAGAACTGAGTTTCCCGAGTTTCACTGACGATGACGGGAACCTTTTGACAAAAGAAGAATTGAAACCTGCCTGGCTCAGCTTTGAGAGCGATGTCTCTGAGATTGATCAGTGGAAAGAGCCAGTTACGGAAGGCCAGGTCACAGATTTTATTTTGAGATATTGTAGGATCGCGGCGTGCTTAAATGACTTGAGCACTAGGGCCAAATCTGCTGACATTGGGCAGATTGACAGGTTCCATGTCCTGGTTAAGGCATTGCAAGACCGAGAGCCTTTCCAGAAAGGTGCGTGGGCTCATATTCGCCGAACCATGGAGAGGATCCGTGACCGCCTTCCACCACCGCCGTTGGAGCAGATACCTGGCGAAGGAGATGGAAAAGGAATAGAAGCAGTTGATGAGGTGCCCCCGGAATCAGAAAAAGGAGAAGGGTCTGGAGGTGACTCTGGCCCAATGGATGAAAGCTAGAGGGTTCTCACACCGAGGCGAGCTCGTTGCCCCGCGAGTCGCCAAGAATGTTGACAAGTTTTGTCACATTGCTTTTGAAGGGGTAGTGAAATTTGATTATTTTGATTTTCTTGATATAGTTTTCCTTAGTTTTGATAGTAGTGTTACAGCAATTTTGGCTGTTATTTTTTGAATCCCCCTTGTAAATAACTGAATTTTAAAGAGCTTCACCCATAGTATAGCAAGAAAAAGGAGCTTCGCAAACAACAGACAGGAAAAACATAGGTGCAAGCCAAATTTTCTAAGGCACAGAAAGAGCTTCGCAAGCGAAGCCCCCACAAGACTAGTTGCGGGCCGAAGTTTTGTGAAGCATACAATGTAAAGTAAAATGCCAAAACAAATTCCCAAGTGTGGAAAAACACTTCGCAGAAATGCTAGCGAAGCACATGCTTCGGGCATCCCTTTTGGCGAACCACTCCTCAGGAAAATCTACTTCGCTCAAAATCTTCCCGAAGCACCTGCTTCGAGCGACTCAAGTGCAAAGCTTCCCCCTCCGAAGGTTGGTTGTCCCTGAAAATTTTCTAAGGCATGGAGGAGCTTCACTTGAATTTTCCTCGAAAGGCTGTTTTTGAAACGGTTCACGGCGAAGCAATTTTGTAAGTCCACTTCGGCTGAATTTTGTGTGAAGCTCCCTCAGTAGAAGCCTAACTGTATGCCCAAAATTTTCTAAGGCAAAATTCTACTTCGCTTGAATTTTCCCCGAACGGCCACTTTGAAAGAAGGTTCGCAGCGAAGCTGTTTCTGGATCTCCCTTCGCTGCGAAGCACCAATACAAAGAAGTCTATCCCGCTTCGGCTCTCATCCATGGCGAAGCAGCTCCACGAAGAAGTTCTCCAGGGCACACACCCCAAGACTGGGTATTTCTTCGAGGCAATTGAGTGGTTCATAAATGAATCTTTACTTGCCCGAAAGACCCGGGACTCATTTTCAGCAATGGAAAAGGAAAGGTCAGCCGCAGGAGGAAAACCCGATGGACCCGGCAGCCACTCGAACATTGCACCCAGAGATTGAGGACGAGTCAGGCGGCCCATTAATGAGAGTTTCCCCGGCTAATGCGGTCGTAATTGCTAAATATAGAAACGGATGTGAGAGCTCAGTCACGGGAGGAGCGAAGGCAGATTTTCCAGTTTTTCGAGGGCGTACTGCTAGGTTTTGCGCAATGATGGCTCAGAGGGTCGGGTCCTCTATAAAAACCCATGAATTATAATAAAAAAAAAAGGGGGGGGAAATTTTGCTAGAAAGCTGCTGTAACTTGATTTCTGTAATTGATATTAAGAACTTTGGGGCTCATTTCTCTCTTGTTTTTGTATGCTGCCTTCTGTGATTATTTCTGCTATTCTGTCTTTGTTTGTCTACTGTAATTCTGAATCCTGAATTTAGGTGTGTAATTAGAGACAGAACCTTGGAATTCTCCTGGAGGATACATAGGGGAGAAAATGCAATGTAAATGTTCTTGTATGCTGCCTGTGGATAGTGCTTTTGCTATATTTACATGTTTCCTGTTCGTTGTAATTCTGAAATCTGGATTTAGGCGTAGGGGAATAGGCGAATCCTGGAACTCGTCCAGAGGATACATAGGAAAGTTAGCATGGTGTTCATTTATGTGTTATCTTTTGTATTTATTGCTGCTACTTCAAGGTATTAGTTAGTGATCGTGTTGTTGGTTCTTCCCCTCATTAAATCAACCAACCGCGTTTCTTCCCTACTCTTTTATTTCTTTCCTGCACTCTTACTCTTTTTATCTCTTTCCTACACTCTCATCTTTAAAAAATCAGTAGTTTAGTAAAGGAGTCGGCCTTTCTCCGGAGATTGGCACGGAGGGCATCTCTTCCCTTCGGCCTTTCAATGTTGGTCCAGGTCTAGGGCACGTATACGTACAAAATCCTTTCCTGTGGCAGATTTGTGACCAACAGGTACACTATAACAGGTACACTACACATATAGCATGTATCCTGCACAACAACTATTTGTAATACCTTAAGGTCCGATCAAACATACAACATCCACATAATTGCCTTGACCAACATTGACTAATGTGATACTTCAACGAACTCTACCAACATACACTCTTGGTCAACATCCCTTTACCAAGGTAGATACATACTTATAGGTACGACGGGACTGGTAGGTTGTTGGTAACTACCCAACTACCACCTGTAGCATGATGGTGGTATTCCACAATTGGAGGAACAATTATGAATCACAAGTATCAGACTGCCTGGCACAACAGTTCAAACTTGTTGGAACATCACTTAGTCTGCCTGGAACAACATTCGATCTGAATGGAAAAGCCAACTTCTACTACGTGCAATGCCAACGTACAACAACCACATTCAATACAAACCCTCAATACCATGCCAACCTTTCCTACCAACCTTGATACTCACGTACCATGCCTAACAACACCAACCATACATTTGGCCAACCACACACTTCGGCCTTTGACACAATTACTCCAATGAATGAGGGAAGGGTTGGGCGGAGATAGTAGACCGACAAATTTCCGCTAAGTGTTTGCTAGCTTAAGGTCGAAAATTCCAATCCCGAGCCCCTTCGAGGTTCCCCTCACTTGGAGTAAAAGTTTATCCGACGTGGGGCAGGGGTATAGTGGTAGCTTTCCGGATTCAAACCACGCCCACAGAGACAAAAATATGGAGACGTTGTCGATTCCCCTGTATAACAAAAAAAAAAGAATGAGGGAAGGGTCTTATTTATACAACTAAAAAGTAGTTGCAACCTCCAACTACCCGACACCTCATCATTTTCTTAAATTACATTTGATATGCATTTGACTTACATTTACATTTCATTTGATAACTCACTTTATGACTTGTCTGTACATAACTAATACTTCCGTAAACATTACATATTATTACATATAATATTATATCACAACTTTATACATACACACATTTTGTGAAACACTTTGTGTACGAACTACAAATAACAGAAAATGACAAAACTTGTTAAATATTATGCAGACATGTTAATTTGCCTACCTACATCTATTCCCTCCTCTAGGCTTGTCAGCATCCTTGATGACACAAGCTAAACACTGGGGATAGAAGCACTAAACAACGTACTCAAATATCTTGTTGCGCTCCTTCCGCTTTCTCCTATTCTAAATATCTTTTGCAATTGGCATCACTTCAGACCATAGTCGAGAAAATTGGAATCGGATCAAAATCAGCATGGAAAAATAATAAGGAAAAATTGGCAAAAAAATAATCCGAAGAAAATGCAATCACATTTTTTTGGAAAAAATCATCAAAAATCGCAGGCTTTTTCAAAAATAGGGATTCCGATGCAATTTGAATTAGCAACCCTGCTAAATTGGAAAAAATTGGAGGATCAGGATAAATCGGGATTTTCATAACTATGCTTCAAATTGCTGCCCACAACACATTGTTCTCCGATTTCTCACTCCACTTTCTGCAATCAGTCGTATCATCAACATGTCCAACATGATCAACATGACTAAGGGCAGTGCCCTTCGTGTATACCCTCAACGGTGAAACCAATGAAGCCTTCATTGTCTGAACTGAATTTTTCTCCTCGTATGCATTTTGGTAGCTTTCGCTCCACCTACTTAAACAGCTTCCCCTCAGCTCCAAATTACTTCTCTCTTGTTGTTGATGACTGCTTCTTTGCCTTTGATGACTCTGCCTTAGCCTCTGATAGACATCCCTTGGTCTCAGACGATTAGCTTTTTGGCCTGAATGACCTTTGTACTGCTAACACCAATTAGATAGCTTGCCTTAAGTCTTGATGGTTTGGACTCTCCACCATACGACAACCTCTGTATGACATCCAACAATGACGACACTTTGCTTGTATGGGGCTCTGGTTGTATGGCACTTGCATTACATACATGGTACAATGCATGTACGGAATATCTCCTTCCTTGCCAACAACACCAACCACACACTTTGGCCAACCACACACTTTGGCCTTTGACCACAATTACTCCAATGAATGAGGGAAGGGTCTTATTTATACAACTAAAAAGTAGTTGCAACCTCCAACTACCCGACACCTCATCATTTTCTTAAATTACATTTGACATGCATTTGACTTACATTTACATTTTATTTGATGACTCACTTTATGACTTGTCTGTACATAACTAATACTTCACTAAACATTACACATTATCATATATAATATTACATCACAACTTTATACATACACACATTTTGTCAAACACTTTGCGTACGAACTACAAATAACACAAAATGACAAAACTTGTTCACTAATTATGCAGACATGTCAATTTGCTTGCCTACATCTATTCCCTCCTCTAGGCTTGTCGGCATCCTCACTGACACAAGCTAAACACTTAGAAGCACTGAACAACGTACTCAAATCTCTTGTTGCGCTCCTTCCGCTTTCTCCTCTTCCAGATATCTTTTGTGATTAGCATCACTTCAAACCATAGTCGAGAAAATTGGAATCGGATCATAATCGGCATGGAAAAAGAATTAGGAAAAAATTGGCAAAAAAAACATCTGAAGAAAATGCAAATTTTCATTGGAAAAAAACTTTTTTCATACATATCACAATTTTTTGGAAAAAATCGCAATTTTTTTCAAAAATAGGGATTCTGATGCAATTTGAATTGGAAAAAATCGAAGGATCAAAATAAATTGGGATTTTTATAACTATGCTTCAAATTGCTGCCCACAACACATTGTTCTCCGATTGCTCACTCCACTTTCTGCAATCAGTCGTATCATCAACATGTCCAACATGATCAACATGACTAAGGGGCAGCGCCCTTCGCGTATACCCTCAACGGCGAGACCATTGAAACCTTCACTCTTTAAACTGAATTTTTCTCCTCGTATGCATTTTGGTAGCCTTTGTTCCACCCACATAAACAACTTCCCCTCAGCTCCGAATTACTTCTCTCTTGTTGTTGATGACTGCTTCTTTGCCTTTGATGACACTGCCTTAGCCTCTGACAGACATCCCTTGGTCTCAGACGGTTAATTTTTTTTGGCCTGAATGACCTTTGTATTGCTAACACCAATTAGACAGCCTGCCTTAAGTCTTGATGGTCTGAACTCTCCACTATACGGCAACCTCTGTATGACATCCAACAATGATGACACTTTGCTTGTATGGGACTCCGCTTGTATGGCACTTGCATTACATACATGGTACAATGCATGTAAGGAATATCTCCTTCCTTGCCAACAACACCAACCACACACTTTGGCCTTTGACAACAATTACTCCAATGAATGAGGGAAGGGTCTTATTTATACAACTAAAAAGTAGTTGCAACCTCCAACTACCCGACACCTCATCATTTTCTTAAATTACATTTGACATGCATTTGACTCACATTTTTGATAACTCACTTTATGACTTGTATGTACATAACTAATTCTTCACTAAACATTACACATTATCACATATGATATTACATCACAACTTTATAAAACCTTTATAACTTTATACATATGCACATTTTGTCAAACAATTTGTGTACGAACTACAAATAATACAAAATGACAAAACTTGTTTAGTAATTATGTAGACGTGTCAATTTGCCTGCCTACATAACCAACAATCCATGGACAAAATAATAACTTGGAAGCTTTTAGACAATGGCTAGGCCTAAATTTTAAAACAGTTAAGCAATGTAAAAGACTACAGTAAAACAGTATACAAACATTCAAATTTCCTTCAAGGACATGGATGGAATATTTGCAGCATTTCTCATTGTCTTATATTGCTCTTCAGTCAAAAACAACTAAACATCATTCTCAACTAGTTCCCAACCCCTGGAAAGCTAAGGAAATTCTATGTTCTTCTCAATTCCAATCAGTTCTTAATAAGCTAGAGTTAAAGGTGATGATGATTTTTATGTCACAGCTCAGCCAGCATGTCTCCTGGGTGTACAAGACTTCTTGTGGGAGCAAGAAAGTTTCTCGTTTTAGCATTTATATATTAATCCAATTGTGTACATCTTTTTGTTTCCACCCTTTAATCAAGCCCATAGGAAATCATGTCTCCCCAATCCATTCAAACTGCAGGTACCTTATCAAAATGCTTTGAAAAGATCTCAAAATAGTTGTTTAGGGGCAAAAAGTCTCTCCTCCAATAAGTTTTCAGTTATCCTCTTGGATCCAGCTTTGCCATTGAAAAAAATGAAACAGATGGTTGACATCTTGTTTTCTTTTTGGCTTTATTAATAAATATAGATGTTATTCCTATTCTTCATATAGGACTTGCTAAGTTTTTCTTTTGATTTCCCCAAAAGCCAATGAGTTTGAGTAATAGGGAAATAGGCTCTCTCTGCTTCTTTAGAAGCTGATAGTGCATCAGACTCACAGATTTTGTAATTTAAGGAGAATCATATATATATATATATATTTCAAATTTCCTATATATTTGTGTTTTCACCTTTTGACCAAACTCATAGTTGATTGGGGTGTGTGTGCACATGCATGTATGCATATACACTGATAAATTGGAAGATGTGGTGCATAGCTTCACTTTTTCCTAAATAAGCATATAAAGGCACATATATGCATACATATTACTCACACATGGATATATATATATATATTATTTGGGGTGTGTGTGCTTGCGTGTATGTATATACGTTGATAAATTGAAAGATGTGGTGCATAGCTTCACTTTTCCCTAAACAAGTATATAAAGACACATATATGCATTACATATTACTCACACTCACTCACTGTCTCTCTCTCTCTCTCTCTCTCGCGTGCGCGCACACACACACACACATATATATATATATATATTTGTGTATTTATGTGATTTGGGTGCATGTGTATGCATATGGTTTTTATCAAAGTTGAAAAATTCCTGATTGGCAATTCATCAGCAAGGCATTTAATCGGGAAGTAATTGGCAAAAATTATGATTTTTCCCCTTTTGTTGAAAACATTGGCAATTTTTTGAGATATTGGCTATTCTGGAATAAATCATGGACTAGAAAAAAATAGTGTTATATGCAATAATCGCACTTTTTATGAAGTTTGTTTCAACAATGTTTTTTATATACTATCATTTATTTGATTTTCTAGGGGAAAAGGTTTTCAGTTGTCATTTTTATATTATTTTGCACAAAATTGTCTCCATTTTGGTATGCACTGATATAGAAAAATATACATTGAATGTGATTTGATTCTTTATGTTTGCAGGGCTTAGCATATGATCCCAAGAAAAATGTGTTATATGTTGCAGACACAGAAAACCATGCTTTGAGGTATCTATGCCTTCAACTATGCTTGAATTTTATTGATTGGAGAAGCAATGTTTTTCCTTCTAATCTGGTGGTGTAAATGAATTATTAAATGCATCATTGATGGCCAAACTATGCCATATTTTTCTAATTCTCTGATAAAAGTTGTAAGAAATTTTATGAAACCTAGGAGATAAAGATGAGGATTGCAATCAGAGCCAACGATAAAATCTTGTTAATTTTGGCTTTAGTTTGAGTGCTTCTATAAACTTCATTGTTGCATAAACCTCATGGTGTCAATTAATATCTATTTATTAAAATCCTTGTTTACTAGTATTTGTTTTGAGACAATTTGGATTCTAGTATGATTGGGTAGAATGGGTCAAGGGATATATTTCCTCCGTATCGTATTTGGTTCTAGTAAATGGAGCTCCTACTCAGCTATTTACAGCTTCCAGAGGTATTAGGCAAGGAGACCCCTTATTCCCATACTTGTACATCATATTGACTGAATGTCTGGGCAGAACATTAGCTAAGGATAGGGACACCAGAGCTTTGGAGGGAATAATAATAGCAATTGGAGCTAAACCAATTACTCACCTACAATTTGTTGATGACTACATTATTAGGAAAAGCAACAGCAAGGGAGGCCTCTAGATTTAAAATGATTCTAGGATAGTTTACAAAAGCGATTGGACAACTTATAAATGAAGAAAAGTCCAAGGTCATATTTTTCCATTGCTCACTTAGGCAGGAGATAATGCTGTTGGATAAATTGAAATGCAAGAAGACATCTCTTCCAATCACCTACCTAGGAATTCCACTTACAGTTGGGAGGCAAAAAAGGAGGAATGGGCTTGGTTGTTAGAGAGAGTGAAATTCAACATAGGAAAATGGAATAATAGGTGGCTTTTGATAGGAGGACGGATGACCCTAATAAAAACAATCCTCAACGCCATACCTATTTATGTCTCCTCAGTGCTAGCTATCCCCAAGGTAGTTCTTAAAGAATTGGATCAAATAAGTTATAGATTCCTCTGGAATGGAGTCAAGAAAGAATGGAAATGGGCATTGGTGAAATGGGATACTTTATGTTTATAGAAAAAGGAGGGAGGACTAGGAATCAGATCAATTGTCAAGAATAACAAGCCAATGGTGGCTAAGTTATATTGGAGATTGCTAAAATCCCTTGAGGAATTGTGGGCTCAAATTTTGAGGGCCAAATATGCAGAGAATAAAACCCCGATAGAGCTTATCCAGTTTTCGCTTCCTAGAAGAGGATCTCCCATCTTAATGGGACTTAGAATAGGAGAGGATATGATCAAGGAAAGATTGTTTTGGATTATCCATAATGGACAAAAGGCTAACTTTTGGACAGATTTGTGGGATGATCCTCCTCTAATAACTCAATTCCCAACTTGGAGACCATTGATGGAGAATCTTCATAGACACAATTGGGTTAAGGTAGCCAAATATTGTAAGCCTCAAAGCAGTAGCTAGGAGGTAGGAAGGCAATGGATCCCAATAGAGGAGTGGCCAATCCAAATCCCAAAGGATCAAAGAAAAGAAATCTATAGGACCATCTAGACGAGATCACTCTCATGGTCTCAAGAGGAGGATACTCTTGGTTGGGGTAGGAAAAATCAGAGTGAATATACAATTGCCTCTAGATACTTAGCCCTTTGTCAAAGTACCTTGAGCCCGTTAAGTGATATATTCATGCAGTTGTGGGCACAAAACCTTTGGCCCAAAGTTAGATTTTTCATTTGGCTTCTACTTCATAGAAGGGTGCTAATAGGAGAACAATTGATGAAAAGAGGGATGCATGGGCCTTTCAGATGTGAGATGTATTGGGAGAATGAGGAAACAATCTCTCACCTTTTTATAGAATGCCCCATCACAATCAAACTATGGAAACAGATGGCAACTTTGCTAGGCATCCGCTAGTCTGAGATATCTTCTATAGAACAACTTTGGAGGGAGTGGCCTAAATGAGAGGAAATGGACCAACCCACTTAGCAAATTTTTTGGGTGGGGACGACTCTCCTTTTGTGGAATTTGTGGAAGGAGAGAAATAATTGTATCTTCAACCAGGAATATAGAGACAACCACTTTGTTTAGCAAAGGATCATAGCCAATAGGCAGGAGTCAATCTAATACTTGTTAAAAGAGCCCCAGAATCCTAACCAAAAGTGGATTCAGATAATATCTAGATTACAAGTGTCTCCAACAGTTGTCACATCAAACAAGGTAACCCCAAATCATGCACAAGTAATCAGAACTGGGAATTGGAACTCTCCTCCAGAGGGATTAGGTGGGATAAATATGGATGGAGCCTCAAGGGGAAATCCAAGAAGAGCGAGTATGGGGGGGATAGGCCGCCTTTCGAATGGTGCCCCTGCTTTTATCTTCGCAAAAAACCTTGGTATCTTATCCAATAACTTGGCAGAGGGATATGCCATCTTAAGGGGATTACAAGAGGCTTTGAAGGTGGGGTGGAGGAAAATTCAGGTGGAATCAGACTCCCAAATTATGATTAACCACTTAAAAGGACCAGGCAAGCAAAATAATAAAGATTGGAGAATACAGAGAATACTTGAGCAAATACAGATATCCAACAATACTTTGATGTAGTGGAGTTCATACATATCTTTAGAGATCAGAAATGCAATGTCTAACCGGCATCTTGATTGAGAAGACTTCACTTGCTATGGATATCCTCCCAGATGGTGGCTTCTATGGACCAAGGAAACTCTTTTTTCCATTCTTACCATTGATGTAATCTCCCCTTTCTAGGCAGTTAGTGAGTTAGGGTGGATTAGCCTACTACTGGGTTCCCGTAGGCTAGTGATGGTGATTGGGAATGCTAATTGGGTTGGTTCCTTGTGTTCTGTGCCTCGCTAGCTTTCCTTTGCCTCTTTCTGGAGGTGTTTCGGGGTTGTGGGCCATCACTTACTTTTTATAGTAACTTACTATTTTTAGTAAGTTGGAGTTTGGACAGTCAGTGGTGATGGTGTGTTGGAGATTCTTGCTCAGAGAGATGCTGCTAGCGTGTTTTGGAGGTTCGGCTATCACCTGTTATTTATAGCCGTACTTACAATTTTTAGTAAGTGTGGTCGGTGGACGTTTGATCAAGATTTCAATGAGAGATGTGTTTCTAGCTCTTGGTGTCTGTTTCAGTGCGTTTCGGAGATCGATGTAGTTATTTATTATTTTTGGCAGTACTTACTATATTTAGTAAGTAGGGTTTCTAGGTGTGTTCTTGATCAGGGTTGGCAGTTTGTGATGTTCGAGGTGTTTTGAGACAATATGCTTCACAGTTGGATCGATAATTGGGTCTGGAGTTTATTATTTAATATTTAACGTTATATTGGCGTTATATTAAATAATAATAAACTATTTTTTTTCCTAAGTCAAGGAAATTAAATATTTAATTGATAAAGTGGCTCATTTCTCTAAGTTAAAAGAAATATTATTATTTTTATAAAGTGACTTAGGAAAAGTGCTCTAAGGGGTCGAACTAAAAAGTAATTTTAAAATATTAAAAAGTTCCCTCAAAACCCTAAAAAGGGCGTAGCATTTCTGGGAGATATAAGGAGTTTTAAGAGCTCATTTTCGGGCGTTCTAGTATTTTGATATTTTATCTCTGGTGAGACTTGTAGCTTTGGCAGCAGGAATCCATAGCTTTATGAGGACGAAAACCTTCACAGGGAACATTGCTTGCGGGTGTGAAAATCACTCCTGAGCAATCATCAGCCAGTTTTCATTTAGAAGTTGGGATTTGTGCTTCAACAGAGATTCACAGAGGTATTCAGTTTGATTTGATTGTTGATATTTCTGGGGTTTTATATCATAGTGATTGCAGGAGTTTTTGGAGGGCATTTTGTGTGTTGAATCTATTGCAAGCCTGGCCGTACCAGTTTCCTGTACCAGGCCGTACCACCTTTTGGCATCCTGCATTCAGGAAGGCAATCAGTTCGAGCTGGCCGTACATCTTGAGATCTTCCTAGGTTTTGTGAAAGAGGTTCTAGGTGTTCCACCAAATCGTACATCTAGCTAGGGTGACCCTATTACAGGTGATTTTCAAAGGTTATAAGGCAGAAACAATTTACTCATGGGAGTCGTGCCGTTCCTGGTACAATCCGTACCATCTGAAAGAGAAGCATTTTCAGAGTAGTACTTGCAGATGGGCAGTGCATAGTTCAGATTTAGGTCATTGGACGACTCCTTTCAGACACTGTTTGGGCAGTTGGTGTTGTTCACTACTTCTTCAAGGCTGCCGTACACCTTCTAGCAGCCGTACTACTCCTGCATGGTGAAATAAACATTTTCTGATTTGTGTAACAGACCTGCAATAAAAGTGTAAGCTCTCATTCTAAGGAATTTTATGATAATATATTTGTTTATGCATTGAATGTACTCTCTGGGTCTGGTCTATCCACCCAAGTGTCTATAATCCAATGTATTTGTGAGCTAATAATTCAAATAAAGAACTCTTGCAGCTGAATGTTCTCTATTTTGCAATACATTTTATTTTGTATGAGTCCATTTGGCAAGATTGCAAAACAAAAAAAAGAAAAATTATTGCAAACAAGGGTGGGTCATTTCAATGGTATCAGAGCTCATAGTATCCTGCCATCCGGTCGGGTAGAGTGGAAATTGACATTCAAGTTTGAGTAGCATGGCATCAAACAGTGAAGAAAAGTAGGTCAATAAACTTTCAAATGCAGGAGTTAAGCTTGGACACCTATCTCAGCCAAAGCACTCTGAAGGAAGTGGAGGATTGTTTGCACATGGTAAATCAGTCACCTTCTAAGATAATACAAACAGCTATAATTCCTACAGTGACTTCCTTAAATCAGCATGAATGGTTGAGACACACTTATGGTTACTTCTTGTTTGAGTGAGATCTTGAGAATTTCAGCACCTAAAGCCCCTTATAGCGATGACACATTGAGAAAGATAATGCGGCTGTTGGTAGGGAGTTTCAAAGGGTTAGGGAATGTCACAAGTTCTCATTTTACTAGGAAAGTTACCATATTTGAAACATTTTCAAAAACTGGATTGGGCAACATCATGTTAGATTTCATTTTGGATGAGTTAATTTACAAAATTTTTCAGCATTTCTTTGCTACAGCCAAAAAAGAACATGCTGATAATGTTATTGCAGCCATGCGAAACATTATGGTTTTGACCATTAATGAAAGTGATGATATCTTCTAGCCAATCTTATCTATGTTATTGGCCATTTGGAGGCAAGATCTAGTTGCTTCTACAACTGCACATGAATTGGTTAACGATGTTGTCAAACAGTGTGTGAAGAAGTTGAAACCTTTCTTGCACAATGAGGAGAATAGTGAAGAAGAGGAGCTCATGACAGAAATTTTGCATGAAGAAAATACCACATCACATGAGGTATGTATGGTTGAGTACTGTTGTCACATTTTGCACGGGGTGCAATGTCTTCAATATTGTAACAGTGCTGCTCTTCTTTTCCTCCTCCTTCCGTTTTCCTTCCTTCTCTCCCTTTCCTTTTCTTTCCCGCATTCTCTTTCCTTCCCCCCCTTTCTTGGAGTCCCCCAGTTGATTTTTCAACTTTCCAGCAGGTTACCCTGAAAAATTGGCTAAGTCTGGGTGCGAAGTGCGTACTTCGCCCAGTTTTGGTGCGAAGTTCGCACTTCGCCCAGTTTTGGTGCGAAGTGCGCACTTCGCCCAGTCTGGGTGCGAAGTGCGCACTTCGCCCAGTTTTGGTGCGAAGTCCGACTTCGCCCCATTTTCTGGGCGCACCTTGCACCGGGCAGGTCGACAAAGAAGAATGATAACCGCCGGAGCGGGTCCGTACGATGCGCGGACACCAGTGTTCACTTGTGCGCAGCCCGAATTTTCAGCAGAGCCGGAATGCGCCCTTGACAGGTGTACAGTAGGGGAACAAACCCGGAATTTGACCAAGGCGTGAAGGCCTTCCCAACCGCATCGTTTTCTGCCCACGCATCCCAAGGAGCTCCGATCCCAAGCGAAGATAGATAGATTGCCCTTCAAGGCAGACATGTGTCACACAGCATAACCCATCATACGACAAGTGTCCAGCTTCGGGATTTGAACCAAGACTGCCGACCAAAAGGGATAAGTATGGGCTGCACCGCCTGTGTCAGTAGCCTCATTCAAAGCTGATTTGAGGTTCCACCTGCTCCAGCTACCAGCGTACCTGCCGACTTGAAGTTTTGCCCAGCGCACCGCCATGTGGCTGTCCAGCTTTCAGGATGACCATGCTGCGGGTACAGCCCGGTCCGACAAAAGGTCAGCATTTGCAGCTCTTTCGCCGCTTCTGTCAGCTTATGTTTGACTGGGACTCCGTGCCCATTAATGTAACAGGAGGGACTCGGGCTATAAAAGCCCATCGTGAATTCATTGTAAGGGTGGAAGGGGAATGTTTGTTAGGGAATCACCGTACCCATTGTAACCGTGCTTCTGCTAATGAATACAATCTGTATGCCTGGTTCTGTTCTGCTGTCTTTATTCTTTTATGCTGTCTTTCATTATATGCTTTAGGCCCACCTGTGTCGCAGCTCGTTGATTCACTTCGGCGTTTGGCGATCGAGTTCCTCTAGTATTGCTTGTTTAAGCACTTTTGTACTTCATTAATTTAAAGCATTTATAGAATAGATATGGTAGCAGTTCCATCAGTTATGTGTCTTGTTGCTGGTCCGTATCCGGTGATTGATGCCATCCCGTCTTTGTTAGTTCCTTGTAGGGAATGTTTGTCGGGAGCCATTGAACAGATGCGGTTAAATTCTCTACATAAACACATACCTGGCCCTGATATCTCTAGGCTTGCTTTCTACCTATGTCAGTGTACGTATCCGTTAATCGATGCATTGCCGTGCTGTTAGTTCCTTGTAGGGAATGTTTGCTAGGGGATCATTGAATGGTGCATACACTGCTTATGTATCGGAAGTACGCGTAGGTTTTGCAGTTATTTGTCATACTTTTGTATTTATGATGCAGCAAGTACCGTTGATTGGTGTGTTCCCGTACTGTTAGTTCCCCCCCACCAACCTCTAAATATATTTGTAATCCCTTTCTGTACATTTGTTTCTTTCTGTACATTCATTTCTTTCCTGTACCCTTAGCTCAAATCAGAACCCCCCAAAAGGAGCCGGCCTTCTCCGGAGATTGGCTCGGAAGGCATCTCTTCCTTCCGGCCTTTCATGCTGGTGGGCGAATCTGGGCGCATTAACCCAAAAATCCTTTCCTCATGGCAGATTCGTAACCAACAAGTACCAAATTGACTCCATTGACATGCATGCATCTACACATGTTGAAAATGCACCTAATGAAGATGTTAAATCAGCAACCTTGGATGTAAATGTGGATCAAATCAGTGAAGATTCCAAGACTATCAGTTGCCTTGATGACACTAGTGGAAGGAAAGCCAATGACAAATTTGTTGGGATCACTAACACCATCCCAGAAAAAGAACATGTTGCTGATTTCCAATCAGCATATAGTGATGAATCCTTTCACCATGTCAGTAATGATAGCTCAGAGGAAGAAAGACATGCTCTAATGACAAATGTGTTTCAGTTTGACATGCAGACAGAATCTATGGAGAAGAGTGTTCATGATAGCTTCCATGTTCTTGATTTGGAGAGTGATTTGTTTAGAGAAACAATCACTCATGATGGCACAATGCACATATATTGTCTGAACAAAGCAACCGGCTCATGGTAAGTGAATTATTTAGAGAGACAATCACTCATGATGAGCACAATGCACATATTGTTTCTGAACAAAGCAATGAGCTCATAGTCCCATGGGATCCAGGTGTTTTGGTACCAAAGTATGATGAAGAACCACTTTGGGATGAATTTCCTCTTGACCAAAGTGCTGTCCTAACCTTTGAACAAAAGATGTGCAAAGAGGATATCCTAGTGGGAGTTGATTTTGACAGGCATGATCTTGTAGACAAATCTGAAATTTTAATGAATGAAGCTGATTATGATTGGAGTCCTAGTGATGGTGGTGGGACAACTTTCGAAGGAGAGACACTTGAAGTTTGGGGCAGCCATGGAGACACTGCTGATAGGTATGAGGTTAGTTCTGATTTTTTCATGCATTCTAACAACTGTTTAAATTTGCCTGATCTTGATATCCATGATGAAAAATGGGAGCTTCTGAAAATGAAGTGCACATGTTATCTAAGTTAGATGAGACAAAAAGATTTTTTGAAAATGTCATCCAAAAGACACCAAGAAACCAGTATGAACAAATCATTTCCATTGCTGATTTGAAAAGAATTGAGAGCACAATGAATGAAATGCAATAAGCTTACTTACATATGATCAGAGACAGATGTGGCTACCAGGATTGCAGATGAGGCCTTATCTCATGTCAGGGTAACACAGGTAAAGGTGGATGAGCTCACTCTTGAGCTTAGTACAACTAGAGATTCTTTGACAGGTATTCAAATGGCATTGCACCAAACTGAAAAAGAACTTGCTGCTGTCACAAAATTCAAAGAGCAAGAAAATGAGGAAAGAGCAAAGGAGATTGGGCAAGTGATGGAAGAATTGGATAGCATACAGGAGGTTTATAATCTAGTTCAATATCCCAAGAAATCAGAAAAAGAAAGTTTAGATCAACAGGTTGAGCAAGAGGACAATGAGAGTATTCAGTTGGTTGACAATCCATTGTCTGAGATGGATACTGATTCATCTTTTGACAATCCACTCTTTGAGATGCATGATGACAGTTTGGGAAAGGAACACGGTCCTTATGGCTTGATGATTGACCTTGTGGATTCACCACAAGGAGAGGAGTTCTATTATGATTTAGAGGATGTTGGAGTGGAGAGGCCTTATATTGAATCTTCAAGCATCACCAAATCCTCTAAAGGTAATATTCATATGATGATGGGTGTAATGCAGCTCCAGCATAACAGAGCCCCTTCGGAGGTAAATTTCTATACCCAGGATCATGTACATGGGCTGTTAGACATATCAGATGATGGGAGAGGCATACCTTGGGTGATTTTTGATCAAAAGAATGGAAGATATGCTGCTGTTACCCTTTTGAACAGCCACCTTTTAGATCCATTTGTGTTCATACAAGTGGATTGGAGAGATATTTTGAGCAAAAATTGGAGACTTGCTGAGTTGGTGACTTTTTGGAAGGCCATTTCAGTTGAGGATATGATCAGATTTTGCATTTTGGTCGTCATGTTTCAGCGTTGCAGCAGTTGTGCTTCTTTGAGGATGCTGATTTTTCAAAAATCGGAGTATAAGTTGTTAATTTCAGACTTGGATAGCTGCAAGTTTGTTAAATTTCAGACCATTCAGCTTTATGTTCGGGTTAGTTTTTGGTTTCACATGAAGAAAATAAATATTGCAGCTAACCAGGTTCAGTGTTGGATGGGTATTTGGGCATCAAATCAGAGTTATTGCAACCATTTCATGTGGATAGATTATCTATCTACTGATGTTGTTTTGATGTTCACAGCTGTTTGGGTAAATTGGAATGATGGGGATCGTTTTCTTGACATTGGGAGGTTAAGTGCCAACATATTGTTTTCGGTTTTTGATAGCATATGCATTCCCAGGATGATCATTTTCAGATCTAACATTGCTGTCCTCTTCTATATCAACCACTCATCCGAGGCTAATCGACATCCTTGTTGGGTCACCATGGTGAGAGATGTTGTGTACCATGTTTCCTTGTTGAGCAGATTATATTTTCAGGTGCCCAGGATCATGTTGGACAGTGGGAGTGCAGGAGTAGTCCAAACTGAGATGCTTAGGCATGAGCTTTTTCATGGCATAGAGCTCAATCCTTATAGGTATCCTAGTTCAGGTTTTGAGGATGATGACATTTTGGGGCTACAGGAGAGGAGAGTGCAGTTCTGGCACGATGAGTTCCTAGTTGTGATCAGTGTGGCGCAACGACAACATGGTGGAATTTGTCTGAGGTTGTTATGGGACCGTGGGATCATATGTGATTGCAGCCAGGAGCAAACAAATGATTTGAGTATGATTTGACATTGCTTGAGGACAAGCAATATTTGGGATGGGTGATTGTAATGTCCCCTTTCTAGGCAGTTAGTGAGTTAGGGTGGATTAGTCTACTACTGGGTTCTCGTAGGCTGGTGATGGTGATTGGGAACTGTTGGTTACGAATCTGCCATGAGAAAAGGATTTTGTGTTAATGTGCCCAGATTCGCCCACCAGATTGAAAGGCCGGAAGGAAGGAATGCCTTCCGTGCCAATCTCCGGAGAAGGCTGGCTTCCTGAGGGGGTTTTATGGTTTAGGATGAGAGTGCAGGAAAGAGATAAAAATGCGAAAAGAATTTACAAATGTGATTGGAGTTGGGTGAGGGGAACTAATTGTTGGTCACGAATCTGCCATGAGGAAAGGATTTGTCGTTATTGCGCCCTAGGACCCGCAAACCAACATTGAAAGGCCGGAAGGAAGGAATGCCTTACGTGCCAATCTCCGGAGAAGGCCGGCTTCCTGTGGGGTTTTGAGGTTCAAGATAAGAGTGCAGGGAAAGAGATAAAAAGTACAAAAAGGAATCCAAATTAGATTGGAGTTGGGTGGGGGGAACTAACAGTACGGCAACGCATCAATCACCAGTACTAACACCAATATAACAATAACACACCACTATGGATGCTGTCACTCGCCAGTAGGACAAAGCCAGGTGTACGTTTTGTGTTAAGAGCCAGAAGCACAGCTACAATGGTTCCCTAACAGACATTCCCTCCAAGGAACTAACAGTACGACAACGCATCAATCACCACTACTAACAACACTATAACACAAAACATAACCAGAAAACTGCCGCTAACGTTTGCCCTATATATCCTCTGATTTATGCGCCTTAGGCATACCTGACCACCAAATGCCGAAGTGAATCAACAAGCCATGACACAGGAAAACGTAAGGCAGAAATGCAAAGGAGAGGCAGCATACAGAATAAAAACAGTATAACAGCACCAAGTGTATGTATTATATTAACTGACAGAAGCATAGCTACAATGGTTCCCTAACAGACATTCCCCTTCCACCACTTTACAATGAAAATGTGGTGGGTATTTATAGCATGAGAACCCCCCCGATTACATTAATGGGCACAAAGTCCCAGTCAAACATTAGCTGACAAAAACAGCCGCGGAACTGCTGATGCTGACCTTTGTCTGGCAGGACTGTACTTGCAGCATGGTCTCCCTGAAGGCTGTACAGATACGTGGCAGCGCGTTAGGTAGAACTTCTCATCGGCAGGAATGCGGGTAGCTGAAGCAGGTAGAACCTCCAATCAGCTTTAAAGGCAGCAGCTGGCATAAGTAGTGCATCCCATGCTTGTCCTTGTGCTTGGCACGTCTCGGCTTGGATCCCAAAGTTGGACACTTGTTGGATGATGCTGCTTGACACGTGCTTGCCTTGAAAGGCAATTTATCCAACTTCACCCAGGATCAAAGCGCTGTTGGGTTGCGCAGGTGAAAAACAGCGCAGTTGGGGAGGCCTTTCATGCCTTAGTCAAATTCTGAGTTTGTCTCCCTACTGCGCACCAGTCAAAGGGCGCACTCCGAATTCGCTGCGAAGTCGGGTTGCGCACAGGTGGAAGCTGATTTACACTGCCGTACGGACTTCGCCCTGGAAAGGGGGCGCAGTCCGACTTCGCTGCGAAGTCGGGTTGCGCCCCAGCACTTAGTCATTTTTCCTGCCAGCCTGTTACCTAGTGCGCCCAGAAAGAAGGGCGCACTCCGACTTCGCTGCGAAGTCGGATTGCGCCCTGAACACTTAGAATTTCTGGCTGATTCTGTCACACTGCGCAGTTTGCATTCCTGCTGCGCTCCAACTGGAGGGCGCACTCCGACTTCGCAGCGAAGTCGGATTGCGCCCTGATACTTAGCCATTTTTCAGGGCAACTGCTGTCATTTTGAGATTTGACTGAGGGGCTCAAGAGAAAGAGGGAAGAATGAGAATGTAGGGAAGAGAGAGAAAGGGAGAGAAGAGAAAGGGGAAAGAGAGGAAGAGGGAAAGGGAAGAGCAGCACTCTTACAAAAATTGAAAACATTGCACCCCGTGCAAAATGTGACAACACTAACAGTAAGGCAACACATCAATCACCACTACTTACTGCAACATAAATACAAAGCATAACCAGAAACTGCCAAATCTAAGTATACTTTTTATATAAAGAAGTGTACGCACAGCTACAATGGTCCCCTAGCAGACATTCTCCCTACAAGGAGAACTAACAGCACGACAATGCATCAATCACCACTACGGACAGCAACATAAATACAAAACGTAACCAGGAAATGTCAGACCCAAGTATATGTGTTATGCAGGGAAGTGTACGCACAGCTACAATGGTCCCCTAGCAGACATTCTCCCTACAAGGAGAACTAACAGCACGACAATGCATCAATCACCACTACGGACAACAACATAAACATAACACACAACTGCAGGAACTGCTACCTAATTTATCCTATGTATCCTCTGATCTATGAAGTCCAGGAGTACTTGGCCATCAAATGCTGGAGTTCAGAGTTCAACACAATAGCGAGCAATGACACAAGAAATATGACAAAGAGAGGCAGCATACAAAATAAAAGTAGTAAAACAGAGCCAGGTATATTGGGGTTGCTGCCCTAATGTGGACGACGCATCACCAGAAGCTGATGGATATTGGGATCTGGGAAAGTCCGGACGAATGGGCTCCTGCACTATGGACGGGAGTCTGCCAATGGAAATGATATTTGCTTCAGCTTGCCGGGCAGCATCGTACAGAGCAGGAAACGAGTCTATTCTGGCAATCTTCAGCAGCAGACATATGTCTGAGTTGAAGGATCTCAGGTAGTAGTGGGCAGCCATGCCAGCTGAAGGCCGAAGTTCGCGAGGTACCCGTTTCCAGGATCTCGCAAACCTGATGTTGAAGTCAGACACCTCCTCCTGGGGGTGTCTCTGGATACTTTGGAACTGATGCAGCAAAGAAGTATGATCGGCAGACTCGTTGCATCCTTTCGCGAGTCTACTGGCAAGCTAGCGCCACCCCGTGATTGATCCCTCTGGCAGTGATCTCCACTAGTAGAGAAGCTTTCCCCGTAGGGAAAGGGCTAGCAGACGGGTCTTCACACTTTCATCGGTAATGGAGTGTAATGGAGCCAGGGCAAGGATGTCCTGGATGTGTTCGTACGCCGTCTTGCCGTAGCCGTCATACGTCGGGATGGATTTTAATGCGGCAGGGGGCACAGCTTGCTGTCCGGTCAGGGCCAAGGGCCCCGTAGAGTCTACCGCCGGGAAGAGATCATCATCATCTTGCTGCTGGGCAGCCATGTCTTCTTCTTCTCCTCCGTCGGTTGTATACTCAGTGTCGGAACTTTTCGAGGATGTAGATTCCTCTTCTTCCTCGACCTCTTCTAATTCAGCTTCGGCTTCTTCTTAGATTTCGGCCTCGGCTTCGCGAGCTTGTTGATCAGCCAGCCTGACGATCTCGCCTCGAGCGTTAATATCTAGTTCGTACAGGGCAGGCGGATTTGCCGGATTCCTCGCTCGCCAACTTCTCGTTTGCATGAAGGTCTCGGGACCGGTCTTTTGGACTCAGAGAATATGCTCGTGCAGAGTCGCCAGGTGCTCTGATTTTGAACAGCAATGAAGCGAGCACCAATGCTTCGATTCTGTTTGGTGGTGGGAAACGTCCTTTTCCCACCAAGTGTTCGGAACGAACTGTCAGCCCGAGTGAAGACGAGCTTGAGATTTTTCAAATGTGGGACTCTAGGTCCCACCGGGCGTGCCAAAGAAACTGTTGGTTACGAATCTGCCATGAGGAAAGGATTTTGTGTTAATGCGCCCAGATTTGCCCACCAGATTGAAAGGCCGGAAGGAAGGAATGCCTTCCGTGCCAATCTCCGGAGAAGGCCGGCTTCCTGTGGGGGTTTTATGGTTTAGGATGAGAGTGCAGGAAAGAGATAAAAATGCGGAAAGAATTTACAAATGTGATTGGAGTTGGGTGGGGGGAACTAACAGTACGGCAACGCATCAATCACCACTACTTACTGCAACATAAATACAAAGCATAACCAGAAACTGCCAAATCTAAGTATACTTTTTATATAAAGAAGTGTACGCACAGCTACAATGGTCCCCTAGCAGACATTCTCCCTACAAGGAGAACTAACAGCACGACAATGCATCAATCACCACTACGGACAACAACATAAATACAAAACGTAACCAGGAAATCTCAGACCCAAGTATGTGTTATGCAGGGAAGTGTACGCACAGCTACAATGGTCCCCTAGCAGACATTCTCCCTACAAGGAGAACTAACAACATGACAATGCATCAATCACCACTACGGACAACAACACAAACATAACACACAACTGCAGGAACTGCTACCTAATTTATCCTATGTATCCTCTGATCTATGAAGTCCAGGAGTACTTGGCCATCAAATGCTGGAGTTCAGAGTTCAGCACAACAGCGAGCAATGACACAAGAAATATGACAAAGAGAGGCAGCATACAAAATAAAAGTAGTAAAACAGAGCCAGGTATATACTTTATATTAAGAAGCAGAAGCACAGCTACAATGGTTCCCTAACAGACATTCCCCTTCCACCACCTTACAATGAAAATGTGGTGGGTATTTATAGCCCAAAGTCCCTCCCGTTACAATTTATGGGCACAAAGTCCCAGACAAACATTAGCTGACAAGAGCGGCCATGGAGCTACTGATGCTAACCTTTGTCGGGCAGGACTGTACTCGCAACATGGTCTCCCTGAAGGCTGTACAAATACGTGGCAGCGCGTTAGGTAGAACTTCTCATCGGCAGGAAGGCGGGTAGCTGAAGCAGGTAGAACCTCCAATTAGCTTTAAAGGCGGTAGCTGGCATAAGTAGTGCATCCCATGCTTGTCCTTGTGCTCGGCACGTCTCGGCTCGGACCCCAAAGTTGGACACTTGTCGGATGATGCTGCTTGACACGTGTCTGCCTTGAAAGGCAGTTTATCCAACTTTGCCCAGGATTAGAGCGCCGTCGGGTTGCGTAGGTGAAAAACAGCGCAGTTGGGGAGGCCTTTCATGCCTTAGTCAACTTCTGAGTTTGTGTCCCTACTGTGCACCGGTCAAAGGGCCCACTCCGACTTCGCTGCGAAGTCGGGTTGCACACCGGTGGAAGTTGATTTACACTGCTGTTCAGACTTTGCCCTGGAAAGGGGGCGCACTCCGACTTCGCTGCGAAGTCGGGTTGCGCCCCAGCACTTAATCATTTTCCTGCCAGCCTGCTACCAAGTGCGCCCAGAAAGCGGGGTGCGGTCCGACTTCGCTGCGAAGTCGGGTTGCGCCGCACACTTGCTCTTTCCTCGTCGCTGTCGCATCCGCGCACTTTGCATTCCTGCTGCGCTCCAACTGAAGGGCGCACTCCGACTTCGCTGCGAAGTCGAGTGGCGCCCTGAACACTTAGAATTTTTTCAGGGCAATTGCTGTCATTTTGGAAAACTGACTGAGGGATTCAAAAGGAAGGGGGAAGAATAAAAATGCAGGGAAAAGAGAGAAAGGGAAAGAGAGGAAGGGGGAAAGAGAAGAGCAGCCCTATTACAAAAAATGAAAACATTGCACCTCGTGCAAAATGTGGCAACATGAACCCTAATTGGGTTGGTTCCTTGTGTGCCTCGCTAGCTTTCCTCTGCCTCTTTCTCGAGGCGTTTTGGGGTTGTGGGCCATCACTTACTTTTTATAGTAACTTACTATTTTTAGTAAGTTGGAGTTTGGAAAGTCAATGGTGATGGTGTGTTGGAGGTTCTTGCTTAGAGAGATGCTGCTAGCGTGTTTTGGAGGTTCGGTTATCACTGCTATTTATAGTTGTACTGACTATTTTTAGTAAGTGTGGTCGACAGATGTTGTTTGATCAGGATTTCGATGGGAGATGTGTTTCTGTCTCTTGGAGTCCGTTTTAGTGCGTTTTGGAGATCAGTGTAGTTATTTACCATTTTTGGCAATACTTACTATTTTTAGTAAGTAGGGTTTTCGGGTGTGGTCCTAATCTCTGAAGGCTGTACAGATACGTGGCAGCGCGTTAGGTAGAACTTCTCATCGGCAGGAAGGCGGGTAGCTGAAGCAGGTAGAACCTCCAATCAGCTTTAAAGGCGGTAGCTGGCATAAGTAGTGCATCCCATGCTTGTCCTTGTGCTTGGCACGTCTCGGCTCGGATCCCAAAGTTGGACACTTGTCGGATGATGCTGCTTGACACGTGTCTGCCTTGAAAGGCAGTTTATCCAACTTCGCCCAGGATCAGAGCGCCGTCGGGTTGCGCAGGTGAAAAACAGCGCAGTTGGGGAGGCCTTTCATGCCTTAGTCAACTTCTGAGTTTGTCTCCCTATTGCGCACCGGTCAAAGGGCGCACTCCGACTTCGCTGCGAAGTCGGGTTGCGCACCGGTGGAAGCTGATTTACATTGCTGTTCGGACTTCGCCCTGGAAAGGGGGCGCACTCCGACTTCGCTGCGAAGTCGGGTTGCGCCCAAGCACTTAATCATTTTCCTCCCCGCCTGCTACCAAGTGCGCCCAGAAAGCAGGGCGCAGTCCGACTTCGCTGCGAAGTCGGGTTGCGCCCAGACACTTGCTCTTTCCTGTCTGTCTGTCGCACTGCGCACTTTGCATTCCTGCTGCGCTCCAACTGAAGGGCGCACTCCGACTTCGCTGCGAAGTCGGGTGGCGCCCTGAACACTTAGAATTTTTTCAGGGCAACTGCTGTCATTTTGGAAAACTGACTGAGGGATTCAAGAGGAAGGGGGAAGAATGAAAATGCAGGGAAAAGAGAGAAAGGGAAAGAGAGGAAGGGGGAAAGAGAAGAGCAGCCCTATTACAAAAAATGAAAACATTGCACCCCGTGCAAAATGTGGCAACATTTCTGGCGGCTCGCGGGGTGTCGAGCTCGCCTCGGCGCAAAGAATCCATGCCTTCATCCATTGGGTGCAGAGGAACTTTCTTCCCCTGCCTTCTGCTGCTCTGACTGTTCCCCTTGCGGCAACTGTTCATTTTTAGGTTCGCTTCCGGCAGTTGCCTCCTCGGATTCGCCTTCCGGATCTGAATGCTCTCCATCGTCGGCTTCTGACTTGCAGATGCGCTCATATGTAATTTGGGCCAGATCCCAGACTTCTGCTTGGAAGGGCCGAAGGTCGGTGATTTCTTCTAACGCTGCGTGGAATGCAGCGACAGCGTGCAGGTCGATGGTGAGATATCGTTTTCCCAGCTCCTGGAAGTAGGAGCTGATCTTGCAGCACTTGGACACCATCTGAGCGACCTGAGCTTCCTGAATTGGCTCGGCCCAGCTATCGATTTCTGCTGTATTTGTCTCAAAGGCCAGCCAATTCTCTCTCACCTGCTTAAGGGTGAGAAACTCACCATTCTCGATATAGCTCGGGCACCCTAATTCGGAAAGAGCGCGAAAGGGGGCCAGGCAAATGTCTTTTTCTTGTTCGAATGCATCCAGCATTCGCCTGGCAGCTCTCACCTCTTCTGCTTTCTTGAAATATTTATGCAAGGTTACCCTTGCATCTGCCCATTCTGCAGCGAACGGGGACATAGGAGAAAATTGGAGGCCATTGCGCTCATGTTCTTCAAGTTTTATAGCCAGGTTCAACCACTGCTTCGCCTGGCGTTCGGCCTCCTCTACCACAGGCTTTCCCTGGGCAGAAACTTCTTGGATCCTGGATGCAAAATCCAGGACCGGCATGGCCTTACAAACGTGGGGCGCGCATCCCCTCAACAGATCAGCCCGCATCCCCTTAACTTTGCTCTTTGAAAAGGCCGTCGCTTGTGATGCTTTCTCTGCAAGTTGCGACTGTGCCCGCTTCAAAGATTCTTGGAGCTGAGAAACTTGCTCCAAGACGGCCTGCTTTTCCACTGCGGCCTCTTGCTGAGAAGTGGCCAGCCGGGTTCTTAATTTTTCTATCTCTTGCTGCGCTGATTCCAGCTGCGCAGTGGCCCCAGCCAGGTCCTCCTCAAGCTGCCTTGTCTTGTCCTGCAGCCGAAAAAGCTCTTCTTGGTCCTCGAGATGCTTGACCAGGAGACTATCCGCTTGACGATGGATTCCATGAATCACGTATTGCTGGTTGATATCGTCAAAGCTTTTCTCCTTCCTCTGAAACTCGTAGTCCGCCCTGGTCATCTCTCGGAGAGGCTTCTTCACTTTTGGTGTTATCTTTTCTGACGTGAGCACTCTCCTCTCGAAGTCAAACTTGGTGCGTTTTACCGGGGCGGCAATCTCCTCAGGTCTCCTCCGCTTCAAGTTTTGGAGAAAAGAGGCAGAATACTCTACGGCCCTTGTTGCCAGAGGCAAATCATTTGTGCTTTGGAGGTCATCCATGAAGTCCGGTTCCTCCAGTCTAGGGTTTTGTCGTGGCATTTCCCCTGCGAACAGGGAGACAGGAGAAACAGGAAGGACTTCGGAAGGAGCGGCCGCTTTTGAGGGCGACCAGGGAGCGGACAGCGGAGTGGGTGACGCTGGAAGGGTTTCAAGCGGCTGAGGGGATGAATGTAGGGAAGAATGAGCAGCCTCAGCACTAGCTGCGGGCGAAGGGTTTGGGGTTTGACTCAAGGACAGGAAGGCGTTGGGATCCTGCGCAAACTGGTCGAAAGAGTGGTGGCCGCTAGAAGGTTGCGGAGATTGGGAGGAAGATACGGCCACGGCTTGCTCGGATTGAGCGGGGGATGGAGTTGGAGTAGGGTCGGATGAGATCTGAGGGAGCGGGGCAGCGAACGTACCTGCGGGCTCCACCTGAGCCGACGCTGGATGGATGTCCTCGGTTCTGGTTCCGGCGGCTGGCTCAGGACTATCCAGAGAAACAACCTCTGGAGCGGCTGGACGCGGCTGCGGCTCGGCGACTGACTGCTGCAACGTCAGACTAGGCCGTCTGAACTTCTCAACTCTCCTCTTCTTTTTCTCTTCTGAGGCACTGGCTGGTCCAGAAGAAGGAGATGAAGTGGGCGCGGCAGGCGCTGATGTTCCCACGGTAAACTTGTACCGGGGTTTGACTGACGGAAGATCTGCCGCGGCTGGCCTACTAGCCGGCAGCGCTGGCGCCTTTTCTGCCTGAGGGGTCACCTCAGGGGTTGACCTTGCTGATCTTTGCGCCTTTTCGGGCACCGCCTTGGGAGCCATAGGCTGCGTTGGGCCCTCTTGAAGGACTACTGGAGCTGCGCTGGAAGCTGCAGAAGCGTACAACTGTGGAGGGGAAGACTCCCCTTTATACTCTTCGAAGGGACCTCGGGGAACGTAATCTCGAAAAGCGAAAGGCTGCCAGCCATCAATGTATTGGTCGTATAAGGCCGAGAATTCATCATCAACGGCCAGATTCCTCCTGGCAGACTTGTCGTGCTGCGTGCGACACCTCATCTTCCAGCACTCAATGACTTTGTTCTTCGGCCAATCTAGGCCCGTCAGCTTGGTGATGAGTTTTTTGAAACCCGGAGAAGAGAACTTGTGATCTGGGTTTCGGTCTGGATCGTATGTCACCTCCTCGCAATAGAATTCATGCCATGGAGGCCATGATGTCATTAAATCAACGCTCCAGTCGAGGTCAACATGGATTATGTCGCATCTGTCTTCCTCTATCCCTGCCCGGGGGCAGACATGTGAAAACTTTCCCCTTATCCCATGAGGGTCGTACTTCCAGCGCTGCGGCAGCATTATCAGGCCAATGTCATAGAGCTCCCGCTCGAGATAGACATGCTGGCCTATCTCTGACAGTTCGGTGTTCGCCCAGGAAAGCGGATATTGAAAGATATGCCCCTTTTTCTTTCCCTGGCCGAACTCTTCTTCAACATAATCCATCTGCCGCGCAACCTCCATCCCAAACTGATGATCAGTACACCAGTAGGGCAGCAAATAAGGTTTACCCTTGAATCCGTAGATTCTAACCACAATCCCCTGCGTCAGTCGAAAGACGTCCCCAAGCCTGTGGTTCAGCAGATAGTTAGTCATTGCTTGCGGGGGGCGAGGCATTTCGCCATCATTGAAGACCGCCATGACCATGCCCAGAAAGTTGAAGTTGAACCTGTAATAAGACCCTTTCCGGTATAGGTCATCCGTCCACTTATAGACAGGCTGCGGCTCTCCTTTCTCACTCACCCTTTTCAGATTTGGAATTTGCATACGGGGGTGCAAGTGATACAAACATAGCCAAGCCAAGAAGGAACTGAACCGGAACTCAGTTGTCTGTTTTTTCTGTAGCCTCACCAGGCTGGAGTGAATGGCGTAAGCTAGCCAGTCTGCCCAGTCAAAGAAGATTGGGCGCCTCCCGCTTTTCTGCGCCGCCAGGTCATAAGATTCTCCACATAGGAGACATTCTGCCAGCGCTAGCTGGTACGGCTGTACCAGCTCGTCAGAGTCACGGCCGAGGACCCACGCCAGAATGGCGTATATGTATTTATTTTGAAATCTCTCCAGGGGTATGGGGCCGGTTGGCCAATGTCCAGCTGCGAGCGGGACGATTAGCTCTGAATTGAGGAAATCCCTCGTCCTCTTTGATTGCGTAAAGCGCCCCGCTTGCTCCTTAAGATTTATCTTTCTAACAATCGTGCTGGAGTCATACTGCAACCCTGGGGCGAAGGCCGGCTGGACGGTCTCTTTGCGAAGTGTGAACAAGGGCTTTCCGCTGCAGTCACAGACTTGCCGGGTAGCTGGTCTGTAATGTCTGACAATTAGGTCGACCAGCTCCGGGCATTGATGGACAGGAGGGCACAAGAACCGATAAAGGTTCGACTTGTACGCCGCTCCGAAATGGTGTGAGGGTGAAACCTTATCAGCCCAACTTTCTATGCTTGGCCGCAGTTTAGTAAGACTGACAGAGAACGAGCCGTCTTTGTACCCGGATAAGTGATTAACGGGTGGTGGTAGAGCTTGTCCTCGCTGTACCTTCTTTGTCCGGCCCTTCGCTTTCAGGTCCTGCGGCATTTTACCCTCAAAAGTACTTGACTGCGGTAAATCTCCCAGTTCGCGCCCTTCGCTGGATTGCGCTGGCATTGGCAACTTTCCTTTGTCCATTCCTTCGAAACAACAATAATTATGACCTCTGGACGACTGCACAAGATTTCGCAGTCACAGGAATAATCTGCACGATTTGGCATGTCTGGGTGCACCAGACCTCCTTTTCTAGATAATGACAGCGTCATTAATGGTGCGCAGGAGGGGGTAGGTCGGCCGGCTAGTGAAGACGTTATGTTTTTTGGTGTCTGCGCAGGAGAACGTCTTGAAAGATGTACCCTGGTTACCGCGCCATGCCTCCTTGATTGCGTTTTCCTTGAAGGTTGCGCAATCATTAAATTTGACTTTGATTGCTGCGCCATGGCTGACGTCACTGCCACAATCTGGGCGCACTGCTCAAGGAAAAACCCTTTTGGTTCGGAAACCCAACCTTCACAGCCGTTGCGCGCCCTGGGCCCACACTTGGGAGTATTAAATCTTTTATTTAAAATCATCCAAGCTGCGCCCGGAAAACGGGGCCGCCCCCCCCCTACCCCTCCCTCTTTTTTTTTAATTTTCCTCCCCGGATCCCAAAACGGGCGCACTCGGACTTCGCCCGAGGGTTGGGCGCGCCTTGAACTCTGCGCGAGAGCCGGGTGCATTCGGACTTCGCGCGCGAAGTCGGACTTCGCCCGAAAACCGGGCGCAGTCCGAACTCTTGTTTAACTCCTTTTAATGCTCCTTCTCCAACTGCGCCCTTCGGGTGGTGCGCAGCCCGACTTCGCTGCGAAGTCGGGTTGCGCACCCAGACAGCAGATTTTTACTGTTTTCTTGGGCAGTCCCTTCTACGAACTTCGCTCTTTCTCAGGGGCGATACCTGACTTCGCCGCGAAGTCAGTGTTTTCTCCTTCTGTCCGACTTGGGCTCTTCTAAAACGAAAAAACTGAAAGCAGGAACTGTACATACTGAAAATTAAAAATGCAAAAAGGGAAATTTGTACAAGGAAGGGCCCGATTGGGCACCTTCAACAGCGGTATATTTTCAAATGGAACCCGTTAACGGGAATAGGCAGGAGCTGACCCTCCATATCCCGAAGCATGAAAGCGTTGAACTGGTTCACCCGGGCAATCTGATAGGGGCCCTCCCAGAGAGCATCGAATTTTCCGTGGTTGCCCGGCTTCGCCTTAAATGAGTTCCACTTCAACACCAGGTCCCCGATTTCGAAAACTCGGGCAGTGGTGCCTTTCGCAAACCAGTCTTGAGTAGCTTCGGCGTGCTTGGTGAAGGCCTGGTATGCTTTCTCTCTGTCCTCTTCTAACTGCAGAAGTTGGCACAGTCTGTCATCCACCGGGTCTCCACTGCTCCTGTCTTCGTCCAACATCCATAGGGCAGGGATTTCGATGTGGGCTGGCATGACAGCCTCTTTACCATAGACGAGCGCATAGGGGGACGTTTTAATGGACTTCTTGAACGAAACTCTGTCCGCCCACAGTGCCCGGTTCAGGAGGGAATGCCAAGTTCGCTTGTTCCTTTCAATCATCCTCCTGATGATCTTCAGAAGGTTCTTGTTGGTGGACTCGGCAAGGCCGTTCCCCTGCGGGTAGTAATTTGAGGACATTTTGTGATAAATGCCAAGTTTGCCAGTGTACTCCGTGAGTACAGCGCCTGCGAACCCCGGGCCATTGTCCGTCACGATTGATTCTGGGACCCCGAAGCGGGTAATCAGGCTTTCAAGGAACTTGACGACCGTCTCTTGGTCCGCATTTTTGGTGGGGATCGCCTCTGCCCACCGTGTGAAGTAATCGGTGGCTGTAAGAATAAACTTGTGTCCGGCAGAGGAACTAGGCGAAATCACCCCAATGAAGTCTAGACCCCACTGCTGGAACGGAGTCTCGGCTTGGATCGGTTGAAGGGGCAGGGGTGCTTTTCTGTTTCTACCAGCAAACCTCTGGCATTGATCACACCTGGAACAGACTGCATGAGCGTCTGTAAATAGAGTGGGCCAATAGTACCCAGCTCTGATTATTTTCAAGGCCGTAGGCCTTGCAGAATGATGACCTCCAGGCATCCCGGAATGAAAATCTCCGAGGACCCTGGACTGGTCTGATTTCCTGACGCACCGCAACAGGATGCCGTCAATATTTTTGAAGTAAAGCCCCTCGGGGCGAAGAGTGTACTTGAGTGCACCTAGCCGAAACCTCCTTCTTTGTGAGGCGTTCTGGTGATCTGGACATCTCCCGGTACAGAAGTATCTCACCAGTTCATCTGTCCAATCACTCTCCTCCGATAAGGAGTTGGCTAGGTTGATGCTTGTTGCTGTGTCCTCCCACTTACAGGCGGAGATTGCGGCTGCAGCGCTTCGGGCCAGCTCCTGACACAAGGCTCGGCCTCTGATAAGCTTGGTAGGCCGTACCTCGATGTCGAACTCCTGGATTTTAGCAATCCATCCAGCCCTCTTGTGACCCGGCTCTCCTTGTATGATGAAGCTTCGAACGTCCGGGTGAACCACAAAGACGGTTGTTTTGCTCTGGGAGACAAAGTGCCTGAACTTTCGGAGGGATTTCATGACCGCGTGAACCTGCCGCTCTATAAAGTTGTACTTTTCTTCATGCGGCTGAATCACTTGGCTCAGGAACGCTATGGGGCGCTCCTCGCCATCGTCTCCCTTCTGTGTTAGGACTGCGGCGTAACTTTCCGGTTCTCCCACCGCGTAGAGGATGAAGTCCTTGGAGTAGTCCGGGTTTATCAACACCGGAGCTTGCGCAATTCGGGCCTTGATTTCCTCGAAGGCCTGCTCTCTCTCATCAGTCCATTCGTAAACTGTATCCTTTTTCAGTAATTCGGCCATGGGCTTGATAACTTGTGCGAAGTCCGAGATGAACTTCCGCACGAAGTTAATCTGGCCGAAGAAGGACTGCAGCCCTTTTTTATCGATTGGGGCTGGCAAGCGAAGGAGAGCTTCTGCTCTGTCAGGGTCAATGGCGAGGCCTTTCTCTGAGATGACGTGTCCCAACAGCTTACCTTCTTTTACCGCGAAGACAGATTTCTTCGGGTTTATAGAAATGCCGAATTCCCGACACCTCTCAAATATTTGCCGCAGGTGGGAAACATGGTCCTCTCTTTGGTGAGAGAAAACAGTCATGTCATCAAGGTAGATGACAATGATCTTGTTGAGCAGCTCTGGGAAGGCCAGGTCCATGGCCCTTTGGAATGTGGCACCAGCATTGGATAAGCCGAAAGGCATGCGCTGATAGGCGAACGTCCCCCATTTGGTGGTGAACGCCGTTTTATGCTGGTCCTCATCCCTGACCCAAATCTGGTTGTAGCCGGAAAATCCATCTAGAAGTGAGAATCTCTGGGCTCCAGCAACGATGTGTAGAATTTGATCAATTTGGGGAAGCGGATAGTGGTCCTTGAGGGAGGCCTGATTCAAGTTTCTGAAATCGACACAGAGACGGATGTCGCCATTCTTCTTCCTCACAGGAACCAAATTCGCAACCCAGGATGAATGTTTGATGGGGTAGATGATTTTGGCCTCCAGCATCTTCAGGAGCTCGGCTTTCATCATGGCCTCAATTTTCGGATTTACGGCCCTCTGCTTCTGTCGGAATGGCTTGGCGCCATCCTCTAGCTCAATGGTATGCTGGATTACATCTCTGTCATACCCCTTCAAATCCTCGTAGCACCAGGCCACGATGTCAGGGAACTCTCGGCACAGTGATCTGATCTGCTCAAGTTCCTCCGAAGTGCAGTCTGTCCCGACCTTGATTATTTTACCAGGTTCAAGTTCCATGTCGGTATACTGCTTTGGGTCTACTTTGATCCTGTGTGATATAGCTCTGTCATTTTGATCAAATAGACTCTCCAATGTAATCAGTCCTTTTGGGACATGATTATTTTTTAACTGTATCAACCCCTCATATTGCTCGTCATCAGGGTCTCTACTCTCGATTGAACATGCTTCATTTACCAAAAATGTGACGATCTCCTCGTCACAATCGAACACCTGCCAGTGGGTGTCCTTATCAGGCACAGAAGGCCTGTAGATGGTGCGAACCGGCTTTGGTTTCTGGACAACGTCGTCAGCCGGAACGTACCTGGCTCCAACAGACGCCAGAATGTCAGCGTGTTTGTTTTTCTCACGCGATATCGCCTTGACATTCAATGAGTCAAACGACTCCATCAGGTCCCACACCCGGTTACGGTATGCCCTGAGATAGTGCTTTCTGGAGGCGCACTTGTTCGTAACCTGGTGACACACCAACTACGAATCTCCAAAGATCTGCAGGTGTTTAATCCCCAGCCTCTCCGCCTTTCGCAAACCCAAGCATAGGGCTTCATACTCCGCTGCGTTGTTGGTACAGCTCCAGGCCAGCCTGTAGGTATAGTCTTTCTGGATCCCGGTTGGAGAAACCAGAAGTACTCCTGCACCGGCGCCATTTTTGCATCGCGCGCCGTCAAAGAAAAGCTTCCACAGCTTCTCAGGTGCAGGCCCCACTTCCTTTTCAGCTGACTTGTCAAGCCTCTCGGGCTGTACAATGGTGTAACAGCCCTGCTGTGTCTCGATTACGGCATTGAAATCCCGCAATGAGAACTCATCTTCAAGCTGTAGCACTTCGAGGGCTTGCTCGGTCAGGTCCACAGTCACCAGTTCTTCCTCAGTCAGCTGGACCATGCAGTCTTGCGACTCTTCTCCGGGTATCTTCTCTACTAGGAAGGTGGAAGGCTTCTCATTAAAGATTCTCACTCTTCTTCCTTTGAAGGGCACTTCCATGTGTGAGTAGTCTAGAGATAGGTACCCGCCCAGCTTCGCAGTGAACTCCCTGGAGAGACACATGCCGAAGTAGGGAGCCAAGTCAACAACCACGACTTCTTGAATGACCACGATGTCGAGAGCCTTATGCAGCCGAATAGGGATGTCCTTTATGACACCAACTGTCTTGACAGGAGTGCCGTCTAGTTGCAGCACGCCTTGGCTGCTTCTTGTGTACTCCATCCCGATCTCGTCGCAGACGGCTTTTGGCATAACGGTCGTGGAAGCGCCAGAGTCCACCATACAGTTGTGTACTATGTACCCTTGCATCCGTAATGACAGATAGAAGGGAGGTGGTCTGTTCTTCCCAGTGGCTGAGACTGTTAGAGGTTGGACCAGGACAGCGGGCTGTATCTGCTTGCCGTTCTTCATGCTTTTCAGAGATTCTTGCAGCAGATCCACCTGGCCTGGGAGCAGAAGAGCATCGTACATGCTGATTCTAGCGGGTGTTCTTTTCAACTCGTCTACTATGCTGTAGCCCGAGGTACTAGCTCTTTCTGCTTCTTTTGCCGGCTCATACTTTGTCCGGTACTGCTGGGTGGCCTCGACTCGCTGTCTCTTTGTCAGCGACGGGTACTTCAGCTTCTCCTGAGCTTGTTCTTTGGTTTCAGCTGGAGGCTGAGGTACGGGAGCCTTTGCCGGAGCAGGAGCAGGAGCCGCCCTAGCTATGGGGGGCTTTGCGATCGGGGGTTTGGCTGCGGGAGCCTTTGTTGGAGAAGCTTTCTCCTGAGCTGTGTAAGGCCACAGCCGTTTGTACGGTGGCAGCCCGCCAGGCTGCGGTTTTTCTCTTCTGGTGTATACTTTCAGAGGTTTTTCCGCAGCATCATCGGGCTTCTCGGCTTCCTTGGCAGGTGGCGGCACTGGGTCTTCCTCTGGGAGGGCGAAGTTGCCTTCACCATCCAGGATCATGTAGAGTTCGTCATCTTCAATGGCGCTGCCAGCCAAGGTCTGAAGGTAGTGCTGGTGCAGTGTGCAGTCATCCTCCGAATGCGGGTCATTGCACGTAGTGCACCAGTTAACCTGGTCAGAAGGACCAGGTTGGTCTTCTATAGCAGCATTTCTCGGAGGCGGACGCCTCTGCAGCTGTTGTTCTGGAGGTCTGTCTTTTGTCAGCGCCGGGGGCGGATATGGCCTCCTAGGGGCGAGGTCCATCTGGGCCTGCTTCTTTTTCAGAGCTGTCATGTCATTAGACATAGCGTGATACCCTGAGGCCAAAGCCCGTACCTCCTGGAGGATTGTATTCTGAATGTTATTGTCAGGAGGCGGCAACTGTGCCGGTGGAGGCAATGCAGCTAATGGGGGAGGATTGGAATAAGGTGCATATTGCGGGGGAGCAGGAAGTGTTGGGAAATGCGGAGGAGGAAGGGGCGGGTGAGGATAATGTATTTGCGGCGGGCCGTAAGGGTTTATGACCGGCGCCGGATTCCATTGCTGCTGGGGTTGCTGCCCTGATGTGGACGGCGCATCACCAGAAGCTGATGGATATTGGGATCTGGGAAAGTCGGGACGAATGGGCTCCTGCACTCTGGACGGGAGTCTGCCAATGGAAATGATATCTGCTTCAGCTTGCTGGGCAGCATCGTACAGAGCAGGAAACGAGTCTATTCTGGCAATCTTCAGCAGCAGACATATGTCTGAGTTGAAGGATCTCAGGTAGTAGTGGGCAGCCATGCCAGCTGAAGGCCGAAGTTCGCGAGGTACCCGTTTCCAGGATCTCGCAAACCTGATGTTGAAGTCAGACACCTCCTCCTGGGGGTGTCTCTGGATACTTTGGAACTGATGCAGCAAAGAAGTAGGATCAGCAGACTCGTTGCATCCTTTCGCGAGTCTACTGGCGAGCTGGCGCCACCCCGTGATTGATCCCTCTGGCAGTGATCTCCACCAGTAGAGAAGCTTTCCCCGTAGGGAAAGGGCCAGCAGACGGGTCTTCACACTTTCATCGGTAATGGAGTGTAATGCAGCCAGGGCAAGGATGTCCTGGATGTGTTCGTACGCCGTCTTGCCGTAGCCGTCATACGTCGGGATGGATTTTAATGCGGCAGGGGGCACAACTTGCTGTCCGGTCAGGGCCAAGGGCCCCGTAGAGTCTACCGCCGGGAAGAGATCATCATCATCTTGCTGCTGGGCAGCCATGTCTTCTTCTTCTCCTCCGTCGGTTGTATACTCAGTGTCGGAACTTTCCGAGGATGTAGATTCCTCTTCTTCCTCGACCTCTTCTAATTCAGCTTCGGCTTCTTCTCGGATTTCGGCCTCGGCTTCGCGAGCTTGTTGATCAGCCAGCCTGACGATCTCGCCTCGAGCGTTAATATCTAGTTCGTACAGGGCAGGCGGATTTGCCGGATTCCTCGCTCGCCAACTTCTCGTTTGCATGAAGGTCTCGGGACCGGTCTTTTGGACTCAGAGAATATGCTCGTGCAGAGTCGCCAGGTGCTCTGATTTTGAACAGCAATGAAGCGAGCACCAATGCTTCGATTCTGTTTGGGGGTGGGAAACTTCCTTGTCCCACCAAGTGTTCGGAACGAACTGTCAGCCCGAGTGAAGACGAGCTTGAGATTTTTCAAATGTGGGACTCTAGGTCCCACCGGGCGTGCCAGAGAAACTGTTGGTTACGAATCTGCCATGAGGAAAGGATTTTGTGTTAATGCGCCCAGATTCGCCCACCAGATTGAAAGGCCGGAAGGAAGGAATGCCTTCCGTGCCAATCTCCGGAGAAGGCCGGCTTCCTGTGGGGGTTTTATGGTTTAGGATGAGAGTGCAGGAAAGAGATAAAAATGCGGAAAGAATTTACAAATGTGATTGGAGTTGGGTGGGGGGAACTAACAGTACGGCAACGCATCAATCACCACTACTTACTGCAACATAAATACAAAGCATAACCGGAAACTGCCAAATCTAAGTATACTTTTTATATAAAGAAGTGTACGCACAGCTACAATGGTCCCCTAGCAGACATTCTCCCTACAAGGAGAACTAACAGCACGGCAATGCATCAATCACCACTACGGACAGCAACATAAATACAAAACGTAACCAGGAAATGTCAGATCCAAGTATATGTGTTATGCAGGGAAGTGTACGCACAGCTACAATGGTCCCCTAGCAGACATTCTCCCTACAAGGAGAACTAACAGCACGGCAATGCATCAATCACCACTACGGACAGCAACATAAACATAACACACAACTGCAGGAACTGCTACCTAATTTATCCTATGTATCCTCTGATCTATGAAGTCCAGGAGTACTTGGCCATCAAATGCTGGAGTTCAGAGTTCAGCACAACAGCGAGCAATGACACAAGAAATATGACAAAGAGAGGCAGCATACAAAATAAAAGTAGTAAAACAGAGCCAGGTATATACTTTATATTAAGAAGCAGAAGCACAGCTACAATGGTTCCCTAACAGACATTCCCCTTCCACCACCTTACAATGAAAAAGTGGTGGGTATTTATAGCCCAAAGTCCCTCCCGTTACAATTTATGGGCACAAAGTCCCAAACAAACATTAGCTGACAAGAGCGGCCATGGAGCTGCTGATGCTGACCTTTGTCGGGCAGGACTGTACTCGCAGCATGGTCTCCCTGAAGGCTGTACAGATACGTGGCAGCGCGTTAGGTAGAACTTCTCATCGGCAGGAAGGCGGGTAGCTGAAGCAGGTAGAACCTCCAATCAGCTTTAAAGGCGGTAGCTGGCATAAGTAGTGCATCCCATGCTTGTCCTTGTGCTCGGCACGTCTCGGCTCGGATCCCAAAGTTGGACACTTGTCGGATGATGTTGCTTGACACGTGTCTGCCTTGAAAGGCAGTTTATCCAACTTCGCCCAGGATCAGAGCGCCGTCGGGTTGCGCAGGTGAAAAACAGCGCAGTTGGGGAGGCCTTTCATGCCTTAGTCAACTTCTGAGTTTGTCTCCCTACTGCGCACCGGTCAAAGGGCGCACTCCGACTTCGCTGCGAAGTCGGGTTGCGCACCGGTGGAAGCTGATTTACACTGCTGTTCGGACTTCGCCCTGGAAAGGGGGCGCACTCCGACTTCGCTGCGAAGTCGGGTTGCGCCCCAGCACTTAATCATTTTCCTGCCAGCCTGCTACCAAGTGCGCCCAGAAAGCAGGGCGCAGTCCGACTTCGCTGCGAAGTCGGGTTGCGCCCAGACACTTGCTCTTTCCTGTCTGTCTGTCGCACTGCGCACTTTGCATTCCTGCTGCGCTCCAACTGAAGGGCGCACTCCGACTTCGCTGCGAAGTCGGGTGGCGCCCGAACACTTAGAATTTTTCAGGGCAACTGTTGTCATTTTGGAAAACTGACTGAGGGATTCAAGAGGAAGGGGGAAGAATGAAAATGCAGGGAAAAGAGAGAAAGGGAAAGAGAGGAAGGGGGAAAGAGAAGAGCAGCCCTATTACAAAAAATGAAAACATTGCACCCCGTGCAAAATGTGGCAACATGAACCCTAATTGGGTTGGTTCCTTGTGTGCCTCGCTAGCTTTCCTCTGCCTCTTTCTCGAGGCGTTTTGGGGTTGTGGGCCATCACTTACTTTTTATAGTAACTTACTATTTTTAGTAAGTTGGAGGTTGGATAGTCAGTGGTGATGGTGTGTTGGAGGTTCTTGCTTAGAGAGATGCTGCAAGCGTGTTTTGGAGGTTCAGCTATCACCTGCTATTTATAGTTGTACTGACTATTTTTAGTAAGTGTGGTCGACAGATGTTGTTTGATCAGGATTTCGATGGGAGATGTGTTTCTGTCTCTTGGAGTCCGTTTTAGTGCGTTTTGGAGATCAGTGTAGTTATTTACCATTTTTGGCAATACTTACTATTTTTAGTAAGTAGGGTTTTCGGGTGTGGTCCTAATCAGGGTTGGCAATTTGTGATGTTCGAGGTGTTTTGAGACAATATGCTTCACAGTTGGATCGATAATTGGGTTTGGAGTTTATTATTTAATATTTAATGTTATATTGGCGTTATATTAAATAATAATAGTGTTTTTTTTCCTAAGTCACGGAAATTAAATATTTAATTGATAAAGTGGCTCATTTCCCTAAGTTAAAAAAAATATGATTATTTTTATAAAGTGACTTAGGAAAAGTTCTCTAAGGGGGTCGAACAAAAAGTAATTTTAAAATATTAAAAAGTTCCCTCAAAACCCTAAAAAGGGCGTAGCATTTCTGGGAGATATAGGAGTTTTGAGAGCTCATTTTCGGGCATTCTAGTATTTTGATATTTTCTCTCTGGTGAGACTTGCAGCTTTGGCAGCAGGAATCCATAGCTTTGTGAGGACAAAAACCTTCATAGGGAACATTGCTTGTGGGTGTGAAAGATCACTCCTGAGCAATCATCAGCCAGTCTTCATTCAGAAGCTGGGATTTGTGCTTCAACCGAGATTCACAGAGATATTTAGTTTGATTTGATTGTTGATATTTCTGGGGTTTTATATCATAGTGATTGTAGGAGTTTTTGGAGGGCATTTTGTGTGTTTAATCTATTGCAAGCCTGGCCGTACCAGTTTCCTGTACTAGGCCATACCACCTTTTGGCATCCTGCATTTAGGGTTCAAGGCAATCAGTTCTAGCTGGCCGTACATCTTGAGATCTTCCTAGGGTTTGTGAAAGAGGTTTTGGGTGTTCCACCAAACCATCCATCTGGCTAGGGCGACCCTATTACAGGTGATTTTCAGAGGTTATAAGGCAGAAACAATTTACTTGTGGGAGTCGTGCCATTCCTGGTACAGTCCGTACCACCTGGAAGAGAAGCATTTTCAGAGTTTGGTAAGGTACTTGTAGATGGGCAGTGCATAGTTCAGATTTAGGTCATTGGGCGACTACTTTCAGGCACTGTTTGGGCCGTTGATGTTGTTCACTACTTCTTCAAGGCCGCCGTACACCTTCTAGCAGCCGTACTACTCTTGCATGGTGAAATAAACATTTCTGATTTGTGTAACAGACCTGCAATAATCGTGTAAGCTCTCATTCTAAGGATTTTTATGATAATATATTTGTTTATGCATTGAATGTACTCTCTGGGTCTGGTCTATCCACCCAAGTGTCTGTAATCCAATGTATTTGTGAGCCCACCCAAGTGTCTGTAATCCAATGTATTTGTGAGCTAATGATTCAAATAAAGAACTCTTGCAGCTGAGTGTTCTCTATTTTGCAATACATTTTATTTTGTATGAGTCCATTTGGCAAGATTGCAAAACGGAAAAAAAAAAAAAATTTGCAAACAGGGGTGGGTCATTTCAATTGATGATAGTACTGCTTGTTGTATATAGATTTATATATCCTTGCTTTACATGGTTACTCTTTTTTTGTATAGATAGCTGTAGTAGATTAGATGTGAGGGAGAATAGTCCCACATCCTCTATTAAAACTTGGCTTAAAAGTCTTCAATCCTGGAAAGGTAGGAGATGTAATCTGATTTTCAACTAATTTAATTTTTTAATCCTTTTTAACGGAAAAAAGAAGAAGAAAAGTATTTGTTTATTAACAGGCCAGCAAATTCCCATTAAACATTTTAGCATTGGTACATACGAGAGTAAGGTTATGAGGTACAGTATTGAAACTTTTGTTATATACAGACCTTCGTGTTTCATGCTATTGTTAAATGTTTTTCTAGGAAGATCCTTGCTCTTGCAGTAATTATCGATGTAAAATAAAATGAAAATAAATATTTGTTTAACTTGGAGATAGAATCAGAGGAGTATATAGTCTTGAAATGTCGTTTCTCCTGTAAGCATTACAAACAAAGTTGAGAACTTCATGATTGGCAATTTATCTTATCGGCAAGGCCTGAAAAAAATCCAATTGGCATTTAATCAGGAAAAAGTTAGTAAAAATATGATTTCCCCCTTTTTTTTCCTTCCATTGAAAATATTGGCAACTTTCTTAAAAAGCTGGCTACTTGAAAATAAATCAAGGAGCTGGAAAAAATCGCGACATATGAGGTCATCACAATTTTTTTTGAGTTTTTTTTGACAATGGTAAATATTAATACTTTGCAGATGTTACACCATCAATCAATGAATAATAAGAAGAAATAATCTTCAAATACATAAACCCATGGTGTTTATGTGAATGGGTGAGAGCATGGAATTTGAAAAAATTAATTGACAGTCCTCTAAGGAGGATCTTACCTCAGTTGACCACAGGGATGAAGGAAGACATCATTTGCAATAGGTGAAAGAAACTCTTAAGAGGTTGATAAAAACAAAATTCCAAGCCGGATAAAATCAGAATAATATGCTCTTTTGAACTCTTATAAAGGTAGTTTTCAAATCTCATGCAGTATAAAAATATCTCAGAATTTTGAAAAGGAAAAGCATTTAGGACATTCCATATGAAGCAACCTAGGGGACACTTGAATTGAAGTGTTGGAAATTATCATTACATCCCATCCCCTGAAAGGAATTGAGGAGACCCTTGCAAAGAATGAGAAGGCCATCCTAGAGGACTACAAATGCTGAAGTCTTCTCTTTGAGGTATCCTTGCTATAATGTTAGAGCTTCATTTATTTTCATCTATAAGTGCACACTATGGAGGAGACTTATGGCTATGTTTGATTACTCTCAATTCTAGCCCTAGTGATGGTTGCTAATGATATACTTCCACAATTCAGCTGCATATGAAGAGAAATTTTTAATTCTCTGTCAGGAGATAAGTGGCCTGCAATCATACTCCACACCTTTGTTTGCTAGTACTGCTTTCAGATTGATGGATTAGGAATGAAACAATTGTGTAAGAGAAGTAGTGCTTTTAGCTGTGGTAATAAATGACAGTTAAGGATTTTTTGTAGCTAAAAAATGAGTATGTGATTATTGAAGTTCTGGACGTTTTGTGTGGAAGTTCTGAGGCAAATTCGTGGAATGTCAAAGTGAATCTGGCCTTACTAGGGAAAATGAGTTTTAATAACATAGAGAGATTATGGCCTCAAATATTCAAAGTTTTGAAACGTTAGAGCTTCAAGCCTCAGATATGATGGAGAAAGACCCTTTGAGCATATGTTAATCAGATTGTGGACACTAATCTGACCTTAAGAAAATGTGTCCAAGTAAATTTCAAAGGAGGAGCCCATGTTAGCTACTTGATAAGGGAAAAAAAACTGTAATTTTTTATCCAGTAGACAAACGCACAAGAACTTGATAGAGACAAATTTCAAGGCCCAATAAGAAGAAAAAGAACTACCATTTTCCACTCTAATAGAGACAAAAATAACCAGAAAAAAAAAGTAAGCCTGATAAGGATAAGAATTTAGGATTTTCCTTCTAAGACAATCTAAGGGCCAGTCAATCTTGGATTGAAGGGTTGGAAAATGAAACAATTTGACTTGCCCACAGGAATAAAGGAATGAAGAGATATTCGTGAAGAATCGAAATGCTATTTAAGAAGCTATGGATGTTTTCGAATTGTACCATGTGGAGTATTCCAGTCATGCACAAAGAGATACAATGCAACACAGTGAACACACTATAATACAATCCCATTATATATAAATAAAGAAACACAATGGAAAGCAATCACATATACATATAGATACAGAGTGCACAACATGTATCCTTCATATTCCAATTGTATGCTGTAAACATAAAACAATCTGATCCAATTTGTTAGCTGAGCGCATATAGAATGTATGTGTCTCACACCTGCACATGCCATTTCCCATGGCAAAACTCTGCAGTGATCCCTGTCATCCAAGAAAAGAGGGAAGTATTGACAATATTGATGGTGAAGTCTAGGTTTGAGAAAAGACTGATTGAGGCAGTGGCAGAGAAAACACAAACAGGCCCTCTGCAGGCTTTGGAATGCAATGAGGAAGGCAAATGATGGGCTGTTGAAAAATCTAGTGAACCTTTCATCACCTGTGGTGCAAATACAAATCTTTGGGTCCTCAGATTCATGAGTCTGAAGAATTGAATCCTTATGTTTTTTACTTTTGATGTAGGGATTAGCTGGGAGAGCCCCATTTTGTTTAGCAGATATGTGAGGGGCAGAAAGCGTAATAGCTATTAATGAAGGCATGACTGTTACAATGGACTGCTGGAATGTACTTTGTTTATTACTCTTTGAATATGAAACCTTTGGTTATGTCAAACACTTTCTCCTATTCGAGAGAGGGGTAGGGGCCACTCCAAAATCTCCAACGGTATGGCATTGACAATAAAATTTATTAGAATATCTTAAGTGGGTGCTGCAAAATTTCAGCCTCCCCTCTTCAGCTGCCACTCAAGATGTTATCCTAAACAAATAGCCACTCAGGAATTTTAGCTCAAGGTTCTACTTTTTCAAGTTTCACTATTAAGCAGGATCACCTAGGCATTAAGATAGAGAAGTTGTAGCCCCCTTCATGGACCTTCTGCTAACTCATCTAAAAACCTAGCTGCCAACCATAAAAGAGATTATGCCCATATTCCTAAAACTGCAAATGAACCGGCTTATGGGCTAGCTAAGTTGACTTGCATTTTGGATTATGAAGAGGTCAGAATCAAAGGCATGCTCACTTGTTAGCCATTTTGTTCTATTTCTACTTTTGGCATTTTGATCTTCATTTTCCATCTCATTAGTGCTGAGTTCGGAGGAGTTAAGGTTTTCAGACTCAAGGCAGTCTATCAGGCTGGTGTAGAAGCTTATAATTTTATGGCAATGCACAGTGGTGTGTATTCCTAAATCTGCCTACGAAATTTATCAGGTTGTAAGCTGCCTACACTTTATCAGAAATCCAATATTTGATGTATCTGAAAGTTGAATAACATGGACCAGTTTTCTGTCCATTTAACCTTTAAGCAATTTTCTTTTCTCACTTTTGGAATTTGCTTTCTTATATGTATTTAAAATTTCAAATGGGAGGTCCAAGGTTCGAATCCAAAAGGGGATAGGGTTGGATGCAGCACGTCATAGAAATCTGCCCTACGAAATTTAGCAGGTTGTAAGCTGCCTACACTTATCAGAAAACCAATATTTGATGTATCTGAAAGTTGAATAACATGGACCAGTTTTCTGTCCATTTAACCTTTTAAGCAATTTTATTTTCTCCCTTTAGAATGTGCTTTCTTATATGTATTAACAACTTCAAATAAGAGTTCCAAGGTTCAAATCCAAAAGGGGTTAGGGTTGTACACCATACTTCTGTATGTGTGGATAAACACTTGCATAACTACATCATACCTTATGGCCCATGGCCTTGTGGACGTTAAAAATTACTTTACTTGCATGATAATCAAGAACACATTCTTAACCTATGTGCTTCGAATGGTCTTTTGTGCAGGGAAATTGACTTTGTTAGTGAGACTGTTCGTACTCTTGCTGGCAATGGCAAAAAAGGTTCTGACTATAAAGGGGGAAGACAAGGAATGGCTCAGGCAAGTACTTGCAGCTCCAGACTTTTTTATTTGTATTTTATAGAGATTGTATCGGGCATTCCTTCTGCCAGATACTTGTATCAATGTATCACATATGGATATGGATACGATCCTTCCCGGATACCATATCCAAATCTACCCAAATACATGGATATCATATCCAAATATATCTCCATATATGGTGCATATCTAATACATGCTGATAGCTTGGGCATGTTTAGAGCTGTATCCACAACATGATATCAAAGGAGGCACATACAAATTTAAAAAGATAACAGTTTCAATTTTAAAAAACAATGAAAATCCTCATCTTACTTTATGGGAATATCAGTATCCTATATAGAACTTAAATTTGCATAAATATTTTTCTGTTCTTTGTATTTTCTTTTAATATATAAAATGTATGTGCTTTTTGTAATTCGTTATCCAGATGTATCCATATTAGGGGGTCTTCAATTTATGCGGCATCTGTATTAGTCTTTAGATACTGTGTCCATATCGGATACAGTATCCGTTTCCATGCACCTTAGATATTTTAGGATAGCTTTTGCAATATGCAACTTTCACATATAAAGGTAACATAACAATCTTAGAAGTAGTTCCTTGTGATATGTATGCCAAAGTTATAACCATGGTTTTGAGGCTTACAGGTTCTCAACTCTCCATGGGATGTTTGTGTTGATGCTTCTTCTGGAATTGTCTACATAGCAATGGCAGGACAGCATCAAATCTGGAAGCATAATATTACAGATGGAGTTACAAGAGCTTTCAGTGGGGATGGCTATGAGCGAAATTTAAATGGGTCAAGGTAAGTTTTTTTCTTTTTTCCTTTTCAAGTGATTGCATCCTAGAAGTAGCAATGCAAGAGAAATTATCTTATGGCTGCAAGCATTTGAAAATAATGTATATAGATTTTGGGTAAAAGTTTCAACAAATATTGTCTTAGTGCATAGCTATAAATTTGAACTTTTTTGTTGTATGTTTGATTGACTTAATTGAAATAAAATGTGAGATAAATTCTATTGATGAGGGTGCAGATATTTGCAGCGTGAAAGTTCAATTTGTATGCCAAGGATCCACCTTAACAGCCTTTACCCAAGGAGGCAAGGGTATCTATTCCACCAAAAGATGCCCAGGGCTCGCACCTGGCCTGCCCCCTTCGACACACTCAAAGAGCATGCCTAAAACAACAAAAACACAAACGACAAACAACAATAACAAAACACAAAAAACACACAAAAAAAAACACAAAAACAACAAAACAACACAAAAAACACACCAGAAAAAAAAAAACAGCACGAAAACACAAAACAAAAACAAAACACACACACACCGAAGAAATAAAAGAAAGAAAAAACATATTACATCTAAGGCCAAACCAAACCAACAGGCCTTTTAGCCAAGATTCAATGGAAGAAACAAAAGAAAGATCTATCTGAGCTGGGAACTGAAAAACCCTGACTGAACCAGAGAGAAGCTAATACAAAGAAAAAAGGAACAGGGTAACTTTATAATTGGAGCCATCCAGAGAAAGGATAGAAAGAAGAGCATCCCTGATTTGCAAAGCCCACTAGTCTTTTCATCCCTGATTTGCATTTTCCCCCAATCTTTTCATCCAAAGGCCTATTGAAACCAACTTTTCCCCTTCTTTTTGAATTTGAACCACATTTGTTTTCCTTCCTACCTTCTGGTTTGTATCCAACTTCATTTTTTTACTGGAGGTTTGACTAACTCCTGATGGCTCTAGATTTAAATCTATTTCTGTTGATTGAGAATACAAGACTAAAGCTTGATTCATAGATCCCTAGGATCCTCCTTGAGAACTAAAGCCTTGTTTGACCTTCTCCTCCATTTTGTGTTTTTGTTGGTGAGTTTTTGCTGAGGACTGATCTCAGAAATAATGTTAACCAGATCAGTGGCTTTCTTTAAGGAGTCTTTGACTATTTTTGGGTGGGAAATCTGTGAGCTATCCGAAAACTGGGTTTCCAAAATCTCCATCTCCATAGAATCATCCACATCCTCTAAATCATCTTCCATTGCAAGTTTTGAAAACCTATTATCTGAGGAGGTTGACTTATCTGTAGGCTTCATTTTCTTAGTAACATACTTTTTTTTAGGGACCTGAAATTCCTCCTGACCTTGATCCTCCACCTTAACAGCCTTACCTATCATAACTTCCTAGAATTTATGATTGGTTACATGATCAATAACTACATGTTAGGTGTGATCTCCTCATAGCCTTCTACCCTTTAACATGGATAAATGTCTAACTGCTACCCTGATGAGAATGTGTTGTAGAGATTGAGATTGGAATATGCATTGATTCCATTCCAACTGGGATAACCAGCAGAGGGAACATTTTTAAACAAATTATTTGAGAAATACTATTGGAAATTAGTTACAATCCATTTAGTTATGATATCTGATAAGTGCTGAAAGTTGGAGAAGTAACACTGAACCATGTAGTCTAAATCCGGATAACAAAAGAACATGAAATTTTTTTATGCATGTTTCAGTTGCAGAATACCATAAAGCATTGCAAGTAAGCCCATTGCATAATTTCCAGAAAAGTGCATCTGCAGTGAGTATTTTCTTTGTTGCATCAACAACATGAGAATCTCAATTCTTGGTCAGGACTGGGACCTTCTTAGTGGTGACCATAAGGTAACAGAGGCTACATCTGGATTGTAATGAGTGACTAAATGGTATCCATCATGCACCTTGTCAGCAACACAACTTCCTGTTCCCAAATGTGAAGTACAAATCAATGCAGAAAAATGAAGATGACATTTCAATTCGAAGTCTTTTCTGCTACTTGATATGATAGAATTTAGTGTCATTTTTTGCCATCATCATCTTTCTCATGTAGAAAATCTCTTCTCATGTATAGCTTTACATGTTGTTATATGATTTTCAGTAAATAGTAATTTTTAAATAGGGGAGGAAAGAGTTGATGATTTTTGAATATTTTGATGTTTCTTGACGTAAAAACCTGATTTTTTCTGAATGCTTTTGTAGTCATATATGCATTTTTTATGCAAATTTTATTTTATTTTATTTTAGTTAGTATACACATTATTTTAGTAGTATATTCCTAATTTTATATGAAATATTATTACGGACTCTTTATCAAATGGCATGAGCTCAACCGGTTAAATTCCTCAACTTTCAAGGAGAAGACCTAAGTTCGAATCTTGCCGAGCAATACATGCATAATTGTTAAGCTGTTGAAATACTATTAAGTGGTCACAATGTGATATGAGTGAGACCCATTTCAATCCCACATAACCCATAAAAAAATCTTACGGACTCTTTCCTACCTTTGAGATCATTTGAATCTGAAGTCCTATGTATGGTATATTTATAATAACTTTACATGGATAGATTATGACAGTTACAATTTCATTTTTGTAGGCCCTTTATAAATTATGCTGGAACTTCAGTCTAACACACATTGTACTCTTAGGATTACTGGTCTTACACTTCATAGATGGCCTTCTATAGGATGACAGTGCTTTGAATTGTTTATTGTCTACCTCAGTCCTCACCTATGTTTCTCTGATTTGTTAATTGTCTTCCTCACCCATTTTATTATGCCCTACTACCGCTCTTACCTGTACTCATATCATTTACAGTAGCACCAGTTTGAGTACAATCTATAGTTTTCCTCTACATTTTGAATTATATGAAGAGTAAAAGTTATTATTCAATTGAATAATTTCCAAATGTATTTTTCTCTCTAATTGATTGTCATGAATAAGCTAAATATTAATCTCTGATTGTCTTCCTCTGTAGTTCAACAAGCACATCGTTTGCTCAACCATCTGGTATATCATTATCTCCTGGTAAAGCATAAAAACCCCCATGTATACCTTAATGAAAATTATCATTTTAATTAAGGTTTGGTATGGGTTGTAAAACTCAGAAATTGTTCTTTCTGTTAGATGTGCAAGAGCTTTATGTAGCTGACAGCGAAAGCAGTTCCATAAGAGCAGTAAATCTGAAGACAGGAGGGTCAAGATTATTGGCTGGAGGTGATCCACTATTTGCAGATAATCTATTTCAGGTAATAGTGAATGCATGAGCCTTTTGATATCTGAATTGAAAACTAGAAGTTCAGTAATTGTTGAGATTGAACTCACAATGATATATAAAAGTTAAAAATGATACGATTTTTTATCATAAACACTTTGAATCACTGAAAAATAATAATACTGAATGGTCCTGTCTATTTTTTTTATACAGTTTGGAGACCGTGATGGTACTGGCACAGAGGCACAGTTCCAACATCCTCTAGCTGTCCTTTGTGGTTCTGATGGGCTAGTCTATGTAGCAGATTCGTATAATCACAAGGTAATGAAATCACTATAGGATGTTGTAAGTGAATCTTGTGATGTGCTAAGAAATTCTTAGTATGGTTTCAGGAGTCATTTGAAACATGTTTTGGAATGCCATTCCAAGTTTCTAGCTTCCCAAGTCCCTTTTAATATGAACCCAATAATTTTAAATTAATCAATATCTTGGTGAATAGTCACGACCAATACTAAATGAGTACATCACCTGCTTTCATTTTGAGGAAATATTAAAAAAATTACGATGTAGATATTCTGCATGTAATTATCATGCAAAAATCAATTATTTTTATTTGAAAAAGAATTTGAAAATTTTATATTAAAACAAGATCATTTACAATTTGGGATGAGACTCCTCCCAGCCTTAGCCGACAAAAACACCTGTTTACAACAATAAAAGATCTGCATTGAAGCCAAATCTCCTAAACCATATTTCTACAAGGGCTGTCCACCTGTTTACAACAGTAAAAGAAGATCTGCATTGGAGCCAAATATCCTAAACCATATTTCTACAATGGCTATCCAAATTAGCTAAACACTAGATTTGCTCACCAACATGCCTAATCCTCTCATCCTCAATAGCCATGTCACTGTGCCACTGAACCCCTATCTCCTTCTCGGTACCCATCTTAGCCAAGAAGTCTGCCATTTTATTTAGATCTCTACTCACATAAACGGGAATCACATCATCTAATTCCCTTCACAATTCCTTAATTTGGGTGACAAGAATCCTCAACCTCCATGTCTTCAAAGCAAAGTTCTTCATGCAATCCAAAGCTCCTACCAATATTTGAGAATCTGATTCTAGGATTATCCTCTTGTAACATTGTCTTATCGCCTAGATAGAAGCAGATTTGATAGCTAAGGCTTCTGCTTCATTGTTCGTGGCCCTTCCCAAGCCTTGTAGTTCCCAATAGTGCATTGTCCCAACATGATTCTTGCAGACCACTCCAATTTCAGCTCTACTCGGATTGCCTTTTGCAGCTCCATCAATATTAATTTTAATTCAACCTTCTGGGGGTGGTTTCCAACCAGCTCTGTCCTACCCCTCTTGCACTTCAACTTCCTTCTCCATCATCCCTATCAGCCTGAGTTTACTAATATGCTACTTCCCCAATGTGACGCACAATTTGGTAAGGCCCATAAAATCGTGGAGCCAACTTCTGACTTGATTTTATCTTCAGAGACAATTGTTTATAGGGTTGTAAACGTAAGAACACCATATCACCCACATTGAATGCTCTTTCCGAACGATGCATGTCTTGCTGCTGCTTCATACGATTCTGTGCTTGGACCAAATTGTCTTTTAGAATAGTGAGCATTGATTGTCACTGCTGAAGCCAATAATCTACTTGGGCCACTTTGGAGGAACCTGGTACATAATCTGCTACTATTGGTGGCTTAGTTCCATACAATGCTTCAAAAGGAGACATCTTGATGGAATAATGGTAAGAAGTGTTGTACCACCATTCTGCCAATGATAGCCACTGACTCCATTGATATTGTTTATCTTGTACAAAACATCTCAGGTAAGTACCCAAACATTTGTTAACTACCTCTGTTTGACCATCTGTTTGTGGATGGTATGCAGAAGACATGTTTAATTTGGTACCACTAAGTCGAAATAATTCTTTCCAAAAATTGCTAGTAAAAATGGGATCTCGATCACTTACAATATTTTTGGGCATTCCATGCAATTTAAAAATTGAATCCATAAATACCTTGGCCACTTTGCTTGCTGAAAATGGATGTTGTAAGGCCTGAAAATGAGCATATTTGGAAAGGCGATCAACTACCACAAAAATTACTGTTTTACCTTCCGACTTAGGAAGACCTTCAATAAAATCCATGGAAATATGTTCCCACTGACGATCTGGAATAGGTAACGGTTGAAGCAACCCTGGTGACTTGACTGTTTCTCCCTTATTGCGTTGGCACACTTCACACTCTGCTACCCATTGCTTGACCTCTGCTTTTAACCCTTTCCAACAAAAGGATTGTTTAACCCGCATGTAGGTTTTCAGAAACCCTGAATGTCCTGCTGATGGAGAAGCATGTGACTCCTCTAGAATCCGTGATTTGATTGTTGAATTGTGTGGAATGTAAATGCGATTCTTCTTGCGTAATATTTTGTCATCATATGAGAAAAGAGGGTGCTTAGATGAACCCATAGACAATTCTTGAATTATTTGAGTTGTTTCACCGTTGGACAACCATTCTTCCTGTAACTGAGACACCCATTGAGAACATGGTCCTGAAATGGCATTAATGACTACTTCATCTTCGTATTTTTTGGATAATGCATCAGCTGCCACATTTTCTTTTCCTTTCTTATATTCAATCACAAAATCATATCCCAAAAATTTAGTCAACCACTTATTTTGTTCGGGATAAGAAAACCTTTGTTCTAGAAAATGCTTGAGACTACTGTGATCTATTTTTATAATAAAATGACTATTGATTAAGTAGTGCCTCCATTTCTCCACTGCGTGTAGAATAGCCAACATTTCTTTTTCATATGTGGATCTACCCAAATTCTTCCCTGAAAGTTGTTTACTTTCAAATGCCAAGGGATGACCCTCCTGCATTAATACTGCCCCAATACCTGTTCCTGAGGCATCACATTCAATGACAAATGGTTTTTGAAAATCCGGAGTTTCCAGAATTGGAGTCGTACACATTGCTTCTTTGAGAGCCTCGAAGGCTTGAGTAGCTGCATCGAACCAATGAAAAGCATCCTTCTTGGTGAGCGTTGTGAGAGGACCCACAATTTTACCATAGTTACGCATAAATTTGTGATAATAGCCAGTGAGACCCAAAAAACCATGAAGTTTCTTGATGGTTTTAGGTAAAGGCCAATCCTGAATTACCTTAATCTTATTGGGATCCACTTTAACACCTTCTTGAGATACTATATGACCTAGGTACTCAACTTCTTGAACACCAAAGGAGCATTTAGATCGTTTGACAAACAACTTTTCCTTGTGTAGGATATGAAGAACTCTTCCCACATGTGATAAATGATCCTTCCATGATTTACTATAGATGAGTATGTCATCGAAGAAGACGAGGACAAATTTGTGGAGGAATGGATGAAACACATGGTTCATGAGGCTTTGGAATGTAGATGGGGCATTAGTGAGACCAAAGGGCATGACCAAGAATTCATAATGACCTTCATGAGTTCGAAAAGCTGTTTTGGGAATATCCTCTTCCCTAACTCGGATTTGGTGAAACCCTGAACGTAAGTCTAATTTGGTAAAGAATTTGGCACCATGTAGTTCATCTAGTAAATCATCAATGACAGGAATAGGAAATTTATCTTTGATTGTGATTTTGTTGAGAGGACGAAAATCTGGACACATACGCCAAGAATTGTCTTTTCGACGAGCCAAAACTACTGGTGAGGAATAAGGGCTAGTACTATGACGGATGACACCATGTTCTAATAGTTCTTGGACAATCTTCTCAATTTCTATTTTTTGGGGTTGGGGATATCGATAAGGACGACCATTAGGTGGAAGACTTCCAGGCACAAGGTGTATGGCATGGTCATGAGATCTTTTGGGTGGTAGTCCTTTTGGTTCTTGAAAAACCTCCTCATAGTTAGCAACAATGTTTTGGAGATCTTCTGCTTGGATTTCTGGCATATCTTGTTCTAATTTTTCAATGCAATTGATTCGGGCTATGAATCCCCCACCATATTTTCTTAATATATTTTCCATGCTATGTGAACTTATGATTTTTGATGGAGGTGTGGGCAGTCCTTGAAGACGAATAGTCTTCCCATTGTCTTGCCATTCCACAAAGCGATGTTTGTGATTAAAACCCACTGTGGTTTCCAATTGTTCCATCCATGCAACTCCCAAAATAACTTCTGAATTTCCTAATTCCATAACAAAGAGAGGACCTTGCCAAGTATAAGTACCCATTTGTAATGAAATTGAAGATGTCTTACCTAAGCATTGAGAAATTTCCTTGCTTGTCGTTCTGACTTGAAATCTATCTTGACTAGATGAGTAGACGTGCAAATTTAATGCTCGTGCAAGTTTTGCATCAATAAAATTGTGAGTACTTCCTGAATCAATTAATATTGTTACCTTATTTTTTCGAATGAACCCTGTCACCTTGATTGTATGGTGAGAGGATAACCCCATAAGAGCATGTACTAAAATAGTCATGGTATCTTCTTCAGCTACAACCTCCTCGTGTTCACTTTGGTCATCGACTGTGGGATCCTCAGGTGCGTTGTATTCCTCTATTTCTTCATCTTCCTTGTCTGCATATTCAATTTGAAAGTTTTGTCGTGGTATGCATGCCTGATATTTTGGATGATGATTGCGACATTTGTAGCAGAAGTATCATGATGGTTGATCATTTCTATGGAAAGAGTTGTTGCGGAATTGAGGTCGACCATATGAATCACGTCGTGTGGATGGACCTAGTTGCACCTTCGTCTCTACCAAATTGGCAATCCTTATACACTCATCTAGCTTGGATGGATTTTGTAGGTCCACTTCGACTTTAATATTCGCTTTCAATCCATTTCTAAAAGCCGCTACCACCACCTCTGGTTGTAAGTCTTGTGCATAGTGAAGCATACTGGTAAATTCTGAGATATAGTCCCCTACTGATCCTGTCTGCTTGAGTGACAACAACCGTATTGTGTAGGAACCTGTGGGACCTTTGTCAAATCTGTGAAGAAAGGCATCCCTGAAATTATCCCAAAAGAGAGCCTGGTGGTCATTCTCACGTTTGTACCATGTAAACCATTGATAAGCTTCAGTGCCTAATTTGGTTGCCGCAAAAGGAACTTTTTCCTCCCGGAATTGGTAGAAGTCTAATATGCCTTCCATTTTGGCTATCCACCCACGTGGATCATGACCTTCAAAGGTGGGCATGTCAATGCGTGGATAATTGACTCCAGTAGGACCTCTTGGTTGGTGGTGAACATTGTTCCTATCTTGTTCCTCGTTATTCCTCTGTCGTTGGATGCGATTTTGGTAAGGTCTATTAGAACCCCTTTGTTGCTCAAAAACTTCTTCATTACCCATATCCTCATTATTTTTGTGGTCGTTGAGATTTGGGGACTGACTATTATGACCTCTTTGGTGTGTATAGTCTTCATAGTGAATGTCAGTACTCCAGTGGTTGGGACTAGGAGGATTTGGTTGGGGTTGTTTGTTGAATACTTGGTTGAAGCTGGTAGTCATATTATTAATGCTTTCTACTAATTGGACTAACATCTCATCAGTGACCTTGGGATGACCATTTTCTACTTGAGTGAGGTTCTCTTGGGAGGAGTTTGGAGAGGTATTGGATGCCATTTTGTTGATCAATGGATGACCCGGATTATAGCTACCGATTCTGAAAGGAGAAGGAGAATTTTGTGTACCTTTGCTTCGACGAGGTCTTCTTTGTGATTCCGAGTTCTCTTTGTTGGGAGTCTCCGAGCTTGATAGTCGACCGTTGGATCCTTTGGTCCACTTTTTGTTCATGCACTTTTCAGAATCTCCTGCTTAGGAGCCTTTGAGCTTCAATTTTCTGCAAAAATTTTGTTAAATTGCCAAAAAATTTGGTTTGTATTCCACCTAATTGTCACTCCAACTGTGATGCGGATTTGAATTTTGGAGATCCCCTTGTGACTTTTCGGCTTCTTCGGACCAAAATTGACACCACTTTGGGACACCAATATTGACTTTGACGGATCTTTGACACGAGAGATTTTGACGGATACGTGACACCACTTTTGGACACCAGCGTTGATTTTGACAGCCTTGACACGACAATTTTGACGACCTTTACATGCGATACCTAAGACCACACTCTACGCAACACGCTCTAATTGAGACACCTTTGACAAGACACCTTTAGACAAGATGCTACTGACACAACCGAGTCGAGATGACGTTGAGTGTGAGATGGAACTGCGTGGATCAAAGCTACACGACACGAGAGAGCGGGAACGACACAATTTAGGTGGCGGTGGGACACAAGACACAACAGAGGCTACAAAGGACACGCGCTGGACGTGACAAGAGACCACCTGAGCCGCGTGAAACAGACACGAAGACCACAGCGAAAGGACACGTAGGCGAAGGACAACTGGACTCAGGACGGGACAACTAGACCCTTAAACTCTCGAGAAGCATACACGGAAGCGACAACGAGAGGACACGGAGGTGAGAATGGAGGCGAAGGATAACTCGACAAGGAGGGCTAACACGCACGGGGATCTGTCCGTGTGACCTAAGTCACATTGGTATGGTAGGCCTTTCAACTAATAAACCTTTTATTTGCCCACCCACAATTCGTGTGGGACTATTAGGCGAAAAAGAAAATTGCGAACGAATTTTAAGTGACGTCAGCGATAAATTAATTTAAATGTACCTTGGGTTAACCGATATATCGTGATTATTGACGCGTTGTGATTGGCCTGCGACTTGCGTTCTGTGTTCGCGCTAGGTGGCTTGGCTCTCGGCGATTTTCTCCACTTTTGTGGATGGCTGTTGGTGTGCGTTTGTTAAGAATGAAAACGCATGGATTTGGCATCAGCGTTCCCTGGGTTTGGAGGCCTGTTATGGCTGCCACCGCGTTGCCCCAGTTGTTTGCTCCATCGGTGCGCAGCTTCGGAACCGCCCGTTTGTTTGCCTATCACCCGGTGATCGTCTGTGGCAGCCTAAAGGTTGAATGCGCTCAAAAGTGTTGTTGAGGATTGACTTGTCTCGTGATACCACTTGGAAGCAACCAACTTCACTGCTTCAATACTAACATTCACAGAACTCAATTGCTAATCCAGAAATACACAAGATACAAGCAACAAAAATAATAATGAACAAATAAATCAATATAGCAACGAACAAACGAAATGGTTCGCCTCACTGGGTGGGCACTTCCCCATCGTATAGGCAAATGCGAATAACGCAAATGAATTTAGAAATAAAGATAGATGATTTTAATTAAACCATTGCAAATCAAATATATACTAAATATTAAAGCACTTGGAAAACATAGCCGACGCAGGCTATGTTTGGAATGTAGCAAGCATACACTGCCACAGTTTCTGTGACTTTGCTCCAAATGACTTGCCAAACGCCATCTAAGGATGAAAAGGTTTCTCTAAAAATTCTGTCATTTCTCTCCAACCACACTTGCCACCAAATGAAGTTTAATCCAAGCTTCCAACCGATACAAAGAGCTTTAGATTTAAAATTTACCCCTCTTCCATCTTTCCCAAATATTAATCCGATTCAAATTAGCATTGGCTCGAATTTTATAAGATAAAAACCATCGCTCCCAGATCTGGCGCGTAAATGGGCACTCAAACATCAAGTGGTCAGATGTTTCCTCACTCTTGTAGAATAAAACACATTGAGATGGACCAGCGATTCGCCCACAACCCCGAAACGCCTCCAGAAAGAGGCAGAGGAAAGTTGGTGAGGCACAAAACACAAGGAACCAACCCAATTAGGGTTCCCAATCACCATCACTAGCCTACGGGAATCCAGTAGTAGGCTAATCCACCCTAACTCATTGACTGCCTAGAAAGGGGACATTATAGTCCGCCCTTCCCAAAGATTGCTTGTCCTTAAGCAATGCCAAATCATACTCAAATCATCTATTTGCTCCTGGCTGCAGTCACGTATGATCCCAGGGTCCCATAACAACCTCAGAAAAATTCCACCATGTTGTTGCTGCACCACACTGATCACAATTGGGAACTCATCGTGCTAGAACTGCACTCTCCTCTCATGTAGCTCCAAAACGTCATCATCCTCAAAACCTGAACTAGGATACCTGTAAGAACTGAGCTCTATGCCATGAAAAAGCTCATGCCTAAGCATCTCAGATTGGACCCAGCACTCCCACTGTCCAACATGATCCTCGGCACCTGAAAATATAATCTGCTCAACAAGGAAACATGGTACACAGCATCTCTCACATGGTAACCCAACAAAGATGCCGATTAGCCTCCGATGAGTGGCTGATATAGAAGAGGACAGCAATGTTAGATCTGAAAATGATCATCTTGGGAATGCATATGCTATCAAAAACCGAAAACAATATTTTGGCACTTAACCTCCCAGTGTCAAGAAAACGATCTTCATCATTCCAATTTACCCAAACAGCTGTGAACATCAAAACAACATCAGTAGATAGATAATCTATCCACATGAAATGGCTGCAATAATTCTGATTTGATGCCCAAATACCCATCCAACACTGAACCTGGTTAGCTGCAATATTTATTTTCTTCATGTGAAACCAAAAACTAACCCGAACATAAAGCTGAATGGTCTGAAATTTAACAAACTTGCAGCTATCCAAGTCTGAAATTAACAACTTATAGTCTGATTTTTGAAAAATCAGCATCCTCAAAGAAGCACAACTGCTGCAACGCTGAAACATGATGACCAAAATGCAAAATCTGATCATATCCTCAACTGAAATGGCCTCCCAAAAAGTCACCAACTCAGCAAGTCTCCAATTTTTGCTCAAAATCTCTTTCCAATCCACTTGTATGAACATAAATGGATCTAAAAGGTGGCTGTTCAAAAGGGTAACAGTAGCATATCTTCCATTCTTTTGATAAAAAATCGCCCATGGTATGCCTCTCCCATCATCTGATATGTCTAACAGCCCATGTACATGATCCTGGGTATAGAAACTTACCTCCGAAGGGGCTCTGTTATGCTGGAGCTGCATTACACCCATCATCATATGAATATTACCTTTAGAGGATTTGGTGATGCTTGAAGATTCAATATAAGGCCTCTCCACTCCAACATCCTCTAAATCATAATAGAACTCCTCTCCTTGTGGTGAGTCCACAAGGTCAATCATCAAGCCATAAGGACCGTGTTCCTTTCCCAAAATGTCATCATGCATCTCAAAGAGTGGATTGTCAAAAGATGAATCAGTATCCATCTCAGACAATGGATTGTCAACCAACTGAATACTCTCATTGTCCTCCTGCTCAACCTGCTGATCTAAACTTTCTTTTTCTGATTTCTTGGGATATTGAACTAGATTATAAACCTCCTGTATGCTATCCAGTTCTTCGATCACTTGCCCAATCTCCTTTGCTCTTTCCTCATTTTCTTGCTCTCTGAATTTTGTGACAGCAGCAAGTTCTTCTTCAGTTTGGTGCAATGCCATTTAAATACCTGTGAAAGGATCTCTAGTTGTACTATACTCAAGAGTGAGCTCATCCACCTTTACCTGTGTTTCCCTGACATGAGATAAGGCCTCATCTGCAATCCTGGTAGCCACATCTCTGTCTCTGATCATATGTAAGCTGATTTCATTTCATTCATCCTGCTCTCAATTCTTTGCAAATCAGCAATGGAAATGATTTGTTCATACTGGTTTCTTGGTGTCTTTTGGATGACATTTTCAACAAATCTTTTTGTGTCATCTAACTTAGATAACATGTGCACTTCATTTTCAGCAGACACCAATAGTTGGTTCTTCCATTTTTCATCATGGATATCAAGATCATGCAAATTTAACAAGTTGTTGTTAGAATGCATACAAAAATCAGAACTAACCTCATACCTATCAGCAGTGTCTCCATGGCTGCCCCGAACTTCAAGTGTCTCTCCTTCGAAACTCGTCCCACCACCATCACTAGGATTCCAATCATAATCAGCTTCATGCATTAAAATTTCAGATTTGTCTACAGGATCATGCTTGTCAAAATCAACTCCCACTAGGATATCCTCTTTGCACATCTTTTGTTCAAAGGTTAGGACAACACTTTGGTCAAGAGGTGTTAGAATAATATAGTATATCCTAAGTTGTTACTAGGATAATTTTTGTGGCTGAGATTAACTCAGTTGGTTATGATCCAATGGATCATATTGTACACCTTTGCTATTTAAGCAAGGTCTCTTTCATTGAATAATATCAAATCTTTCATTTTACAATATGGTATGATTGCTCGCCATTTGATTTTGCCTCATGGACGTATTTTCCAGAGAAGGAAACGATTATCGTTCTGAAAATCCTCGTGATGGAACAAATCCAGACCGTTCTGCGGATATCGACGAGGCGTATTTTCCCTTGTGCAGAATGAGGGCCATGAAGTTGGCAAAAGATGGTTTGCAGGTCGAGTTGCTTGGAGAAGCGCAAGAAGTGGAGATGGTGTATGACAAATGTCCTGGTTGCTCGCCATTTGTCGTAAGTGATAACCCCGGCTCATCTGTGGCTGGAAGCACTCTCTAGCTTGCAAAATAATCGATGCACTTGAAAGAGGACGCTCTTCTTATTCGCGCCCCTCGGTAACGGTGGCTCCAGTGGTGTGCTTGGTAACATCCCTGTGCTATTTCGCGTCTGGGCATTCCAGTAATCAGTGCTCTCCAGTTGACGATCATCTGTTGCTCGATGTCGGGCATCTAAATGGCTGCGACATAATTTTATTGAATAATAATTGTTGGTTCCAATTTAAAAAAAAAAAAGGGTCCATACTTAATTTAAGAGGGGCAATAAAACTTTTTTTTAATGTTTCTTTTAACATGAAAAGCATAAGGGGGCCACTTTATTTATTATAATGTAAAAATTCCATAATGGGGGATATATTGCTTTCATAGCATGGGGGCATTTTTTAAAATTGTTCTTTTTTCTTTTCCACTTGGGAAGTAAATTGCCCTGTACATTCTCCTGCGAGAGATTTTTAAACACCATGCTTTATTGCAATTTTTTGGAATATTCCTTTATGAGAGAAGAGAGAAGATGATTATTTTTCCTACAGATGAAGGCCAAATTGATACCCACTCATAGTAGTGTTTATAGTCTTCGGAAAGATTTTTTCGAGACGGACACATTGGTGATGTCCAATTTCCATTTTGAGGCAGTTTAACCTATGTTTTTTGGCCTCAAAAATATTGTATCATGGAGTGCACTCTCGGTTGAACCTGACACTCCCAAAGCTTTGTAAGTGATCCTAGTATCTAGTCATATCTATATCACCTAGCGGTTGCAACGGCTGGTTACCCATGCATTCCGGTAGGATGAGGAGGTCACCATAAGGACACATTCGACAGCTACATTGGTGCCTTAAATTTTTTTGATGTTTTTGCTGTTTGTCCAGAAGTTTTTGGACCTTGTTATCAGCCCATTGTGCTCATATAGGTGGAAACCACATTCTTATGCTTGTGGACTCATTTTGGACTACCCTTGAGATTCTTTATGGTTATTTTTCCACACTATCTTCACACTCTTCTTTTTGTGAGACACTTTGGTTTCAGGGGTTTTCTTTAGTGACCTTTTTTTTCATGGTTCACAGTGTTGATCTTTGTCATAGGAACCAGTATGGGAGTAAGATTTCATTCAGTTCAACGACGAGGCTTCTCTACTTTTTTGAGACATCTGATGGATCCTTTGCAGGCTTCTTGATGGAAGTTGTCCTAGGGGAGGTTGAAGAGGACATCTTCCTCCTTCTTCTATTCTGGCAACGAGGCTTCTCTAATTTTTTGAGACATCTAATGGATCCTTTGTAGGCTTCTTGATGGAAGTTGTCCTAGGGGGTTGAAGAGGACATCTTCCTCTCCATCCTCCTTCCACATCTTCCTTCTTCTTCTTTCTATTCTGGCAGGTGGTTTTCTCCCTTGTGGTTTTTCATCATCTTTCAGCAGAGATTTCTTATGGATATATTGTACATGAGTACCTTATCAGGCCTTGTTGCCGGGACTCATATTTGTGGATATGCCACTTATTTGGTTTGTTGTTTTTCACTACCTCCTAGTACCACTTAAGGGGGGTGTTAGTATATCCTAGTACCACTTAAGGGGGGGTGTTAGAATAATATATTATATCTTAAGTTGTTACTAGGATAATATCTGTGGCTGAGATTAACTCAGTTAGTTATGATCCAATGGATCATATTGTACACCTTTGCTATTTAAACAAGGTCTCTCTCATTGAATAATATCAAGTCTTTCATTTTACAACAAGAAGAAATTCATTCCAAAGGGGTTCTTCATCATACTTTGGTACCAAAACACCTGGATCCTATGGGACTATGAGCTGATTGCTTTGTTTAGAACAAATATGCACATTGTGCTCATCATGAGTGATTGTCTCTCTGAATAAATCACTTTCCATGAGTCGATTGCTTTGTTCAGACAATATATGTGCATTGTGGTCATCATAAGTGATTGTTTCTCTGAACAATCACTCTTCAAATCAAGAACATGGAAGCTATCATGAACACTCTTCTCCATAGATTCTGTCTGCATGTCAAACTGAAACACATTTGTCATTAGAGCATGTCTTTCTTCCTCTGAGCTATCATTACTGACATGGTGAAAGGATTCATCACTATATGCTGATTGGAAATCAGCAACATGTTCTTTTTCTGGGATGGTGTTAGTGATCCCAACAAATTTGTCATTGGCTTTCCTTCCACTAGTGTCATCAAGGCAACTGATAGTCTTGGAATCTTCACTGATTTGATCCACATTTACATCCAAGGTTGCTGATTTAACATCTTCATTAGGTGCATTTTCAACATGTGTAGATGCATGCATGTCAATGGAGTCAATTTGGGACTCAACCATACATACCTCATGTGATGTGGTATTTTCTTCATGCAAAATTTCTGTCATGAGCTCCTCTTCTTCACTATTCTCATTGTGCAAGAAAGGTTTCAACTTCTTCACACACTGTTTGACAACACCATTAACCAATTCATGTGCAATTGTAGAAGCAACTAGATCTTGCCTCCAAACGGCCAATAACATAGATAAGAGTTCTTGGAAGATATCATCACTTTCATTAATGGTCAAAACCATAATGTTTTGCATGGCTGCAATAACATTATCAACATGTTCTTTTTTGGTTGTAGCAATGAAATGCTGAAACATTTTGTAAATTAACTCATCCAAAACCAAATCTAACATGATGTTGCCCAATCCAGTTTTTGCAAATGTTTCAAGTATGGTAACTCTCCTAGTAAAATGAGAACTTGTGACATTCCCTAACCCTTTGAAACTCTCCACCAACAGCCGCATTATCTTTCTCAATGTGTCATCGCTATAAGGGGCTTTAGGTGCTGAAATTCTCAAGATCTCACTCAAACAAGAAGTAACCATAAGTTTGTCTCAACCATTCATGCTGATTTAAGGAAGCCACTGTAGGAATTATAGTTGTCTGTATTATCTTAGAAGGTGACTGATTTACCATGTGCAAACAATCCTCCACTTCCTTCAGAGTGCTGAGAAGATCATCCTTTGGCTGAGATAGGTGTCCAAGCTTAACCCCCACATTTGCAAGTTTATTGACCAACTCTTCTTCATTGTTTGATGCCATGCTACTCAAACTTGAATGTCAATTTCCACTCTCCCCATCAGGATGGCAGGATACTAATTAGCTCTGATACCACTGAAATGACCCACCCCTGTTTGCAATAAATTTTTTTTTTTCGTTTTGCAATCTTGCCAAATGGACTCAGAAAATAAAATGTATTGCAAAATAGAGAACATTCAGCTGCAAGAGTTTTTTATTTGAATTATTAGCTCACAAATACATTGGATTTCAGACACTTGGGTGGATAGACCAAACCCAGAGAGTACATTCAATGCATAAACAAATATTTTATCATAAAAATCCTTAGAATGAGAGCTTACACGATTATTGTAGGTCTGTTACACAAATCAGAAATGTTTATTTCACCATGCAGGAGTAGTACGATTGCTAGAAGGTGTACGACAGCCTTGAAGAAGTAGTGAACAACATCAACTGCCCAAACAGTGCCTGAAAGGAGTCGCCCAATGACATAAGTCTGAACTATGCACTGCCCATCTGCAAGTACCTTACCAAAATCTAAAAATGCTTTTCTTCCAGATGGTACGGACTGTACCAGGAATGGCACGGCTCCCACGAGTAAATTGTTTCTGCCTTATAACCTCTGAAAATCACTTGTACTAGGGTCCCCCTAGTTAGATGGATGGTTTGGTGGAACACCCAGAACCTCTTTCACAAACCCTAGGAAGATCTCAAGATGTACGACCAGCTAAAACTGATTGCCTTGAACCCTAAATGCAGGATGCCAAAAGGTGGTACAACCTGGTATAGGAACTGGTACGGCCAGGCTTGCAATAGATTCAACACACAAAATGCCCTCCAAAAACTCATGCAATCATTGTGATATAAAACCCCAGAAATAGCAACAATCAAATCAAACTGAATACCTCTGTGAATCTCGGTTGAAGCACAAATCCCAGCTTCTAAATGAAAACTGGTTGATGATTGCTCAAGAGTGATCTTTCACACCTGCAAGCAATGTTCCCTGTGAAGGTTTTCGTCCTCACAAAGCTATGGATTCCTGCTGCCAAAGCTGCAAGTCTCACCAGAGAGAAAATATCAAAATACCAGAATGCCCGAAAATGAGCTCTCAAAACTCCTTCTATCTCCTAGAAATGCTACATCCTTTTTAGGGTTTTGAGGGAACTTTTTAATATTTTAAAATTATTTTTTTAGTTCGACCCCCTTAGAGCACTATTCCTAAGTCATTTTATAAAAATAATAATATTTCTTTTATCTTAGGGAAATGAACCACTTTATCAATTAAATATTTAATTTCCCCGACTTAGGAAAAAAAAACACTTTATTATTATTTAATATAACGCCAATATAACGTTAAATATCAAATAATAAACTCCAGATCCAATTATCAATCCAATTGTGAAGCATACTGTCTCAAAACACCTCGAACATCACAAACTGCTAACCCTGATCAGGACCACGCCCGAAAACCCTACTTACTAAAAATAGTAAGTACTGCCAAAAATGGTAAATAACTGCACCGATCTCCGAAACACACTGAAACGGACTCCAAGAGCCAGAAACACATCTCCCATCGAAATCCTGATCAAACAACGTCCACCAACCACACTTACTAAAAATAGTAAGTACGACTATAAATAGCAGGTGACAGCCGAACCTCCAAAACACGCTAGCAGCATCTCCTTAAGCAAGAACCTCCAACACACCATCACCACTGACTGTCCAAACTCTAACTTACTAAAAATAGTAAGTTACTATGAAAAGTAAGTGATGGCCCACAACCCCGAAACGCCTCCAGAAAGAGGCAAGGGAAATCTGGCAAGGCACAGAACACAAGGAACCAACCCAATTAGGGTTCCCAATCACCATCACTGGCCTACAGGAACTCAGTAGTAGGCTAATCCACCCTAAATCACTGACTGCCTAGAAAGGGGACATTACAGAACAACCCTATCTCTGAGTCCAAAATAAATCTAACTCCTGCTTCTAAATAAAATTCAGAAATCCATAATGACAGGTCTGAAGTGTCAGAAATGCTGAAAATGAAAAATATGAAATGCCAGTGTTGACAGGTCTGAACTTGTCACATCTAGTTCCAAGTTGAAACAAAAATGATAAGTCTGAAATTCAGAATGAATTTGCAAATCTGATATGACAGGGATAGCATAGGCTCTAGGATAGAAGAGCCACACTGATACTCTGGAATTAAGGAAAATAAATTCCAAGCATAATCATAACATACACTCAAACTTCTTGAAGACTTGAACGTGCCATATTTCTAGATATTTTTGGATGACCTGATATAAAGGCTACTGATTTTTCGGCATCAAAGCACTGATAGTTGGAGGCTCATATTGATTTGTGAAAAAGGTATATCTGACTGAAGTTTTCATGATTGAAATATTTATTAATCCCGTAAACTTGATTTTTTTAGATATCTTTTCCCTGTTCAAAATTTTTCCACATATTCCTCAATAAATGTATACCTTTTATAAATTTGTAAAGTTTATAGCATACTTTATAGGCTTTGGTATTTATATTGCCACAGCATTTCATGGTTTCCACACTTTAAAATATCATCTTTGAGACCACTTCTTCACATAAATCAGAATTGCAATTCAGATTCTATTTCAAGTGAGGAGATTTTTGTCCATCAATTTTTGAAATTCAGCAGTATAATTATAGGTGAAATATTCTCAAACAAGTTATAAATATTGGGATCCTGTACGGTCATTGAGGCTCTTTATATAATGTTGGAGCATTGTTTCATATTGACGATGCAAGGAATGGCCATCGTTTATATTAATCTTTGGTTTATTGTCTGCCTTTTTTAGCATTTTCTTGCATTTTTGCTACATATTCAGATGAGTATTGCTTCATACATATCAGATATGGGCTTATTTTAGACAAATAATGCTAGTATTTGTCTTGATAGATCAAAGTACTGGATCCAGTTACTAGGAAAGTGAGCACTCTTGCGGGAACAGGAAATGCTGGATTTAAAGATGGAGTTGCTCGGTTGGCTCAGGTATGGGGACTATCACATTCTTTAATTTATACTAAATGCAAGAGTCTATATCATGACACATATTTCCCTCTTAGCGATCGAAGAGAAGTTCTAATATGTCTTCCTCAATAAAAAGATATGCAGATTTTCCACTTGAGTTCCAATGCTTTACATGTAATGATGTGTCTACGAGCCATTTGTGTATTCTTATGAATGTGATTTAAAACCAGTATTTGCATTTAGTGAGCTATTCTTACTTTGGATTGATCTACTGCTTATAGCATATTGGTTTTCTTCATTTGAGGTTGCTTGTCGTTTTTTCCCCCTAAGTAGATGTGGATGTGTATGCAGCTTTCTGAGCCAGCTGGAATTTGTGAAGGAGGAAAAGGTAAATCATTTGTTTTTTTTTTTCAATACCCAAAAAGAAAATTATTTATTCTTTTCATTTATATTTTCTCTTTCTGGTGTTTCTCTATTTTTAGGCAGGGCATAGGACAGATAACTTTGCGAAGTGTTCTCATATAAGCAATCCTGGTCAAGTAAATAGACAGAATGGTTCAAGTAAAACATAGTAACATAAGCATGGAAATGCTAGACCAATGATGTTGTCTTCTATTTTATGTGAAATTATCACTTGATACATCCTTTTCATCATACCTCAAATTTAGATTTAGAGATGTTGAGGAGGAAAGGCCTTGTCTTTCACAATCAGAGTTTCTTGTTTAAGTAGGTCTCATATAACTCCTCTAGATGCTCATTTAATATGATGAACATTCGGTCTTACAGTTTAATGTCTAATAAAGGAAAAGAAACTGAAGTTATGAAGCATGAAGTCACAAAGAGGTCTCAATAAAATCGAGCAATAAACATAACAACGCCAAGTAACAAAGGCATGCACCATCACCTAATAAAAACAAAATAAGAAAGCATAAGAAGACATAAGAGAGTGTGTCGATTGGGGAATGTAAAGGGACAAACAGGGCATTAAAAGGTGAGAAATGAGGCATTCAATTACCTTCTCCAACCCAAGCTTCATTCGGGTTAAAAGATCATTTAGAAGTCTATATGAATTTGCATAAAGTTCAGCACGAACATTGACAGTATGCCATTCATGTCGGAGAACAAACTTCCAGGCTTCCAGCCAATGCATTCAAGGAATACCAACTGATTTAAAGAAACATATACTGCTCACATTCTCAACAACAAACAGGGCATTAAAAGACGAGAAATAAGGCATTCAGTTACCTCCTCCAACCCAAGCTTCATTGGGGTCAAAACACCACTGTGTTGTTTTTTGAAATGCCATGGTAACATGGTCATGATGTAATACAGGTGGAGCCATTTCAATATTGTATAACCAATTAAAAAAATAAAAGTAAAAACAAGCGGTAAAATTTTAAAATGTTATATTAAAAGAATATATTGTAATATTTTTAATTGGTTATATGTGATTGAAAAGGGCCACATCCTAATTACATTGGTACCATGTTACGGTATTTTTGCAGTTATGCATGTATCACCTTGAACATGGGTCTCCTTCTTGAAAATTGAGGTATTTAACCATTTGGAATCATGCCATTTGATAAAAAATTACATTGTAATTACAATCAATATTCCAAAATATTTTGTTTGATATTTATATAGTTACCAAAATTATTTTCAAAAAAATTTAACAAATTTCAATTAAATTATTTGAAAACAATTTATCAAAATGTTATATTAAAACATATTATTATATAATTAAAACTATAAATTATAAATGTTATTGGAGGGAATCAAATAACATTAGCTCAACCAGTTCAATTCCTCATCGTTCAAAGAGGAGACTTAGTTTTGAATTTTTCCGAGATACATGCATAATAGCCAAACTGTTGTAATACCACTATGTGGCCATGATATAATATGGGTGAGGTTTGTTTCAATCCCATCTAACCAATTAAAAAAATGTGAGTAGATGGTAAGGTGTCCACCTGTGTAGTTATGTGGTGAAGCTACTTTTGTATGCAGATGATCTCATTTTGATTGCAAGGGCAACACAAGGGTTAAGAGATTAGATAAGACAATAAGATAACATAATTCTTTTAATGTCCAAACATGAGAAAAATAAGCCAATAGGACTCATTGAAAAGAGCTGCTATAAATTATAATGCATCGTAGTAACCACAAAGTACTACAAAAATAAGCTAAACTAGAGTAAATAATCTAGTGTAAACTACTCTAAAGTGGAACAATTGTATGGCATAAAATTACAGCCTTGAGGGTTACCCAAAATGGATAAACCAAAACATGCTAAAAGAAATGATTAAGAGAGATCTAGAAGTTGAGGTACAACAAAGATAGAAAGGAGCTCCAATGGATCCAAGCACCAACATTAATCTATAATGGGATGTAAAGTAGAAGCATAGTTGTCATCACAAACTATATCGAAAGGGCAAACATATGATCTAATTATGCTCCCAAGAGAATGGCCAGGACTAAGACGACCTGGTTGGATAATCCTGGGAGGACATGGAGTCAATTCCTCAAGGCTTTTCTAGCATTCATGGATGTGAAACCAATAGAAGAGGACACGAAACTAGTAAGCTACGCCTATCTACAACTCGGTATGTGAGGGGTGGCCAACACCCGATGCTGAAGAACTGTAGTCTTGTCTCAAGGAAGAAGAAAGAACTGAAGCCCTAGTATCCACTCTTGTATGCAGACAAAGGCACACAAATATGTCATTAATATTTTGGATAGCTGTAGCTTTGAATGAGCGCTTGGTACTCTTGACTACAAAGATAGGGTGAAAGAATGAGGTGATTAGTCGGCTAGTAGTCTATCTCGCTCATAATAACAAACGTCGAAGAGTCATAGCTTCCCTGAGGTAAAGAGTCAAGCACCTTTGGTCAAGCTAGCTAAAAAATGTGGCAAGCGATCCACCTGAGTCTCTATACAAGCAATAATACCTCTCTCAAATCTCATAACAAATAGGACACCTAAAGATGAAATGTTCTTTAGACTTCACCTCTTAAATAGAGCAAAGATGACATACTCTATCCTCTTGAGGAATATGGTGGTCCATCTCCACCCACAACTGATGTGAGCATATCCTGAGTTGACCAAAATGAATCCTAAGGTTGTGTGTCTAATGTTGCTTGACATAATTAGGACAAGTAATAATGCCATTCTTAATCCTCATGAAATGCTTAGTGTAGAAGGCCAACTTAGGACTAATAGGTTAAGATGTAGTCACCCAAGTAATCTAAATATAATGTCGATAAACATCATTTCTGACTGCTTGATTAATTGCCCTCTTATTAGGAAGAACACAAGGAGTAATTAAGGAGTATTTGGAAGGATTAAATTGATCTATGGAGATGCCAACTGACTAAATAAGAGAAATAGCTTCTGAGTACCATCCACAATGAGGACCAAAAAATCCCCTAGAGGGAATGCAGTCTAAGGAGCAAAGTGCCAAGAAAACATTTAAAAGCCTTAGAACACTTTTGCAAGAAAGTTGACATGCAAGTAAATACTAGCAAAACCAAGATAGTGGCTTTTACCAACCAAAAGAAAAGAAAACAATTAAGCTTCCAATTTGAAGGGAGTCTTCTAGAAGAACTAACAAACTATAAGTTTCTTGGTGTACATATCAATAACAAACTTAGTTGGACAACATGCTATTTGAAAAGAATAATAGGAGGTTGGAGACAACTCTTTGCATTGCAAAACAAGTAGGGAGGCAGAATTGTGGGATTGGAAGACCATCTAGGTTTTATTCGGGTTCTTGGTAGTAAAATTGGTGCTTTTTGGTTGTGAAGTATGGGCCGATAGTATATCGAGCTTGAAATGGAGGAAAATAGAGAGGTTCCAAAAGCATTTGATTACATGCAATTAAAAAAAAAAGCTTTAGTTCTATATGAAATACTCCTAGCAAAAATGGATACTCTTCCTCTAGACACAACCACAATGATTCATCTTCTAGGATATCTAAAAAGAATTGAACAAATGGATATAAATAGGTGTCCTAAGGTTGTGGTAGGAAATGAAATGAAGAAAGGATAAAAAAAAACTTGGATGAAACAAAATGTCAAATGGATGAATAAGTGTGGTATTTGATTTAATAGAATGCCCAAACAACAAGGATATAAAACTCTATGCAAGGAAAAAAATTTAGGGCAACAATATTGACAAAATTGCTAGAAAGAAAGAAGGTGCCACTACCTTGTTGAGTTCAACCCCATATATGAGCATCATTAAAAAAGCATAGAAATGAAAACATCAAATGGAGAGCAAAGATGCTTATAACTAAACTAAGGACAAGCTTACATCAACTCAAATGTGAGATAGGTAGATGGAAGAGACCTAAAGATAAATGGGAAGGGAGAATATGCACCTATTGCACTTCAAGGGCAGTGGAAATAGAGAATTTTTTTATCTTGGAATGCAAAGCTTATAATGATATTCGAGATAGTTATGTTGATACATTAGCAGTGGATTCTATGTCTGAATTGTTTGAAGAAACAAGAATAAAGAAGCTAGAGGAATTTTTCAGCAAGATCAATAGCAACAGATTAGTCCTTCAGAAAGAGAGAATGATGATTCAACTTTGATTTTCCCATAAACCTGCTTCCTTTTAAAGGAGCAAGTAACATAACATATTGTGTTCGGTAACAAACTTTTGTTGTCTTATAGATGATTCTGGCCTCGTGGATGTTGAAAAATTTCTTCATCTTCTATTGCAATATCAAATTTGCAACATTGTCAGGTACTAGCCACCATGTGGCTCTTGTTAAAATGTCATATGCATACTAAGAACTTCGAAAATTTGCCACAAAATGTCAAATGGATGAATAAGTGGGGTATTTGATTTAATAGAATGCCCAAACAACAAGGATATAAAACTTTATGTAAGGGTAAACTTAAGGTCAACAATATTGATAAAATAGCTAGGAAGAAAGGAATTACATCATTAAAAAAACATAGAGATGCAAATATCAAATGGAGAGCAAAGACGCTTTTAGCTCAACTGAGGACAAGCGCACATTGACTCAAATGTGAGATAGGTAAATGGAAGAGACCTAAAGAGAAATGGGAAGAGAGAATATTCACCAATTGCCCTTTAGGGGTAGTGGAAATAGAGAAATTATTTATCTTGGAATGCAAAGCTTATAATGATATTCAGGATAGTTATGTTGATACGTTGGCAGTGATTTCTTTCTGAATTGTTTGAAGAAATAAGAATAATGTAGCTAGAATAATTTATCAGCAAGATCAGTAGCAACAGATTAGTCCTTTAGAAAGAGAGAATGATGATTCAACTTTGATTTTCACATAAACTTGCTTCCTTTTAAAGGAACAAGTAACATAACATATTGTGTTCAATAACAAACCTTTGTTGTCTTATAGATGGTTCTGGCCTCGTGGACATCGAAAACTTTCTTCTTCTTCTATTGCAATATCAAATTTGCAACATTGGCAAGTACTAGCCACGTGGTGGCTCTTGTTAAAATGTTATATGCATACTAAGAACTTCAAAAATTTGCCACAAAATGTCAAATGGATGAATAAGTGGGTTATTTGTTTTATTAGAATGCCCAAACAACAAGGATATAAAACTCTACGTAAGGGGAAAATTCAAGGCAACAATATTGATAAAATAGCAAGGAAGAAAGAAGGTGCCACTTGCTTGTTGAGTTCAACCCCACATATGAGAATCATTAAAAAAGCATAGAGATGCAAATATCAAATGGAGAGCAAAGACGCTTTTAGCACAACTGAGAACAAGCTCACATCAACTCAAATGTGAGATAGGTAGATGGAAGAGACTAAAGAGAAATGGGAAGAGAGAATATTCACCTATTGCCCTCTAGAGGCAATAGAAATAGGGAAATTCTTTATCTTGGAATGCAAAGCTTATAATGATATTCAAGATAGTTATACTGATACATTGGCAGTGAATTCTATGTCTGAATTGTTTGAAGAGACAAGAATAAAGAAGCTAGAAGAATTTATCAGCAAGATCAGTAGCAACAGATTAGTCCTTCAGAAAGAGAGAATGATGATTCAACTTTGATTTTCACATAAACTTGTTTCATTTTAAAGGAACAAGTAACATAACATATTTTGTTCAATAACAAACCTTTGTTGTCTTATAGATGGTTCTGGCCTTGTGGAATTTGAAAATTTTCCTCTTCTTCTATTGCAATATCAAATTTGCAACATTGTCAGGTACTAGCCACCATGTGGCTCTTGTTAAAATATCATATGCATACTAAGAACTTTGAAATTTTTGTTGGAATATATTACTTTATTTGGTACATGCTAATGTACCATCTTGGGTACATCTCTAGATTAGAAGAGTGTCTTAGATTAGGGTTTGAGTATTTACTTAATGCAATGTAATAAATGCACAAGTATTATTAGAATGTGCAATGATGTAAATGTGCATGTTGTCCATGTGTACATGAGTCTAGAATAGGAATATAGTGAGTCATAGGAAGATGGAAGGCCAAGAGTCATACTCCATTATATATTGGCCTTTGTAGTAGAGATGAAAGGGGAGAGAAAGTTAGAGAGAGTGCATGAGCACATTAGAGTAGAGTAGTGCTCAAGTTAGTCACAATGTAGAGCATGAATGAAGAATGGAGCATTTGAGATCTCCATATTTTGTATGAAGATCCCATTTTCATGAGCTTTCATTAATGGCTATTTTATGAGTATTTTCAGAAGTTTCTCATGCTATTTACATGCTTAAGATATTGCCATTATCATATAGTTAATATTGCATGCTCATTTTATACCTTGTGGTTGCATTTCCTTAAATATATAGCATCAAAAGCTAACAGTGGTATCAGAGCACAAGGTAGATTGATAGGAAATAGAGAGAGCCACAAGAAGATTGAGAGGAGATAGGGAGATTTCATTTTCAGAATTTTCAAGATTGCTTCTTGGCTAGAGTCTTTCCACAGAGTTGCAAGAAAACTTGTGAAGACTAGGACTCAACATAGATCTCTTTTCCACTAGATTGAAGGATAACTAGTGATGTTTATTGATTTATAGAGATCTAGATATTTGCATGGATTTGCTTACTACTATCTAAGTTTTTTGTTGCAAAAAATTAGTTCTCAGAAGTTGAGAAGCTTCCTACAATGGATAGAGAAGAATTTCATCTTTGATTGCCTGAAAGTCTATGTGCTTTCCTCATGCAAGGATTAGTTCTTTGTTGCAGAAAAAGTAGAGATTGAAGATAGAGGAGACTCAAGAAGGAGGTCCCCATTAAAGCTTGAAGATTGAAGACTTTAGAGTAAAGAAAGAAGAAAGCAACTCTAGAAGGAGGAGACCCAAGAAAGAGGTCCCATTGAAGAACTTCCAAATTTGGAAGATACAAGATTGAAGATTGAAGATAGAAGAGGACTAAGAAAATTCCTATTGAATATTTGAGAAGCTGCAGAAATTGAAGACCCAAAAGAAGAGGTCTCAAGAAAAGTTGGAAGGAGAAAGAAGAAGGCTAGAGAAGCCCTATTGAAGAAATTGGAGAAGTGGCCATTGGAGAAGATTTGAAGATAGCTCAAGATAGAAGATTGCAAGGAGTAGCTCCTAAAAAGAAGAATTTGGGATAATTATCGCCATTCGACAACAAGCCCAAAAGGAAGAAGGATTTGGCAAGAAGTTTGCCAAATTTTAGAAAGGATTCGTGAAGATCTCAAGACATTCAGATTCTTGAGAAAAAGGCCAACTAAATAGGCCAAGTTTGAAGTCAGAATTCGACAAGAGCTAAGGAGGAGAAAGAAGGTAGAAGAGGCCACCAATTCAAGAAATTTGAAGACTGCCATTGAAGGCTTGAAGGCTGATTTGCAAGGAGGATTAGACAACATTATAGCTGCAAAATTACACACTCTTGGATAGCACAATTGAAGGAGAAATAGGCAGCATTGGAAGCTGCAAAATAGAGGAGTTTAGGACAGCAACTAAAGGAGAAGTATTCAAGCATTTAAAGCAAGAGTGGGGCAGCAAATAGGTGAACCAAATCACCAAGAAATCGAGCTACAAAAGGAGGCCAAAAGGTATGCAATATTGGTGCAAAAAAAGTTCATTATTTGAACATTCATATTAGCTTATTATTAAGTCTTTAAAAGCACCACATTTAAGTTTTTAAAGCTGCAAAAGGAAAGGTCTCAAGTTTATATCTTCAAGGTTGGAGAAGATAGCATACCCAAGGGATTAAAACCTGCAATAAAGAAAGGAGAAGTTAGAAATAATATAAGGAAAGAAATCATATCCTTACTATCCCTTGAAAAGTAAATAAGTTGCAGCAGAAAATAGAAGTATCATTCTACTTGAAAGGCACAGATTTTGGCACAAATTAGAAGCTTGGAGTCATCAAAGAAGAAACCGCCAAGCATAGAGACGAGGAGGAGTCATTATAGAAGAGTAGCCAACAAGGAGAATCTGCCATGGAAGAAAGACCACCGTTACCAAGTCTTGGCAAAGAGACATATTGGATAAGAAAGCCATTGTTTCAATAAAGCTAGTAGGTTTGAAAGTACAGGGGGGCAAGCAATAGGTATTTGTCTATCTAAAGCTACGTACAATAGTTGGCAATACATTATAGCAAAGGAGCACAAAGTTTTGTTCAAGTTAAGCACTCAAAAGTAGTGCCATTTACGTAGCAAAGTGTAAAGCAAGCCAACCTCCAAACAAAGAGGTAAGAGCACCACTAATAAGAAGATATCAATCGGTGTCAAGTTGAGCAACCATCAAACAAGTGGAAGAGCCACCAGGCCAACGTAGAGGAGCTGCCACCATCTTCAAAGAACGTTACCTAGAGGGCCATCATCATTCAACCAAGAACACAGTTGAAGAAGAAGATTCACCACCAAAGAAGCGTTGGTGAGGTTAAGCAAACATCATTAGGGTTGCACAAACTCAATACAATGCAGTTGAAAGGAGGACAACGAAGAGCGAACACCATTAGGGTTGCACAAAACTCAATAACAAACTGTTGAAAGGAGGATAGTGAAGAGGCTATCATCATTGGGTATAATGCTTGCTACATAATCCAAAAAGAAGATAAGACACTTGAGTTGCATCTAGTATAACGATACAGAAGGAAGCGTGATAGAGTTGGTTGAAAATTGCTCATTAAAGAGCGTTACATTGGAAGGAAAGGCGTTAGCAATCATATGATACGTAAGGAGAATAGATAAGGTTACTATTTTCCATTTGGCACGTTAGATATAGAGCACCAACCACCGTGAGGAGAGTTTGAGCACCAAGGAAGCGAAACAGTCATTGCAGAGGGAACAAACAAGACAAGTGCAGTGATAACCCTAACGTTACCTAGGAGGTAGGAAGTTGTAACATGCAACAGGTGTAAAAGACACTTGTCATCAAAGCACCAACCATCAAGGAGTATTTAGGTGCCATAGAAGAAGCACAACTCCAATCATCACGTAAGGAACGTGTTTTAAGCACAACGCCAACTCAAATGCCAAGCATCTTGTTGAAATAAAGAGCCAATATTTACGTAACGTAACGCCTTCTACATGCATTAAAGGGAAGAGTAAGACGCAATTCAAAGAGTCAACAGTGAACACTAAGAGCGCAGAGAGAAGAGAGTGAAGAGGAGAGAGTGAAGCGCAAATATTAGGGCATATGCACTACATTGAAGGGAAGTGAAAGATGCAAGGAGAAGAGTCAAAGCTTTGGAGCTCGAGCGTCAGAGTGCATTGAATGCATCACAGTGGAAGAAGAGTGCAGATTGCAGTATAAAGCAAGCAAGATAAAGCTTTGGAGCACTACATTAAAGGAGGTAATAAATATTTAGTCTTATTTAAACCTTTGCAAAAGATACAAGGCATAATATTGAAGGCAAGTTAATTAATTTATTATACTCAAGGTTTTTTTAATAAAAGGAGAAATAAGGTATAGATTTAAAACCTTAGAAGTATTATTGAATGCCTTAGAAGTTTTTGAAGAAAGAAGTATTTATAAAGGTTTTTGAAATTACCTCATTCAAATTGCATTGAAATATTTTTGCAAATAGTCTAACTTGGAGGAATAAGGATTTATACATTGAAATAGAAATATTATATTTGCAAATACTTAGTTTTCTAAATTTCCAACTAGGGAGTTATAAGGAGTTCAACACCAAATTTAAGCTATTGAAATTTAGAAACTATATCATTGAAAATTGAAAGAAGCAAAACATAGAATTGCTAGAAAGTTGGAAAAATTATTTTTGATATTAGTCTCTTGCTCAAATTAATGAGACATAAGAATTCCAACTTAAAGGTCTTGAAAAACAGAGAATCTCATCAAAATTGAAAGTGCATCAAAATATCTTTAGCTTTCCATTCATAAATAGGGAGAAATAAGGTGAAGAATAGAAGTTGAACATTAGGGAGATAAAAGGGATTCAACTCAAAGGTAACCTAGAAAGCTAAACATTTTATCAAGACCATTCTATATTCAAAACACTTGCAAGATACAAGGTATTCTACAAAACTCAAGAATTGAAAAGATATTATCAAACTTGATCACATACTCTAAACTAGGGAGATATAAGGTAGTTTACAAGTATTATCATGACAACAAATAAATTCTTTCTTTCAGAATCCCAACTTCTTAAAGGACCTAATTACACTTCATGGAAAAACAAAGTGAGGTCAATATTGATAGTTGAAAAGCTTTGGGATATTGTTAAAGGAGAAAAAACTAAACCTACTACAGGGGATAGAGAGATTCAAAAGTTTGAAGAAGATGAAGCAAAAGCACTCATGATAATAACATTTGCAATTACAGATGAAATACAACCATACATTAGTTCAGCAGCAACTTCTACAGAAGCTTGGAAAACTTTAGCCAAGATATTTGAAGGAAAGAATAAAGCCACTATCTTGAACCTTCAAACTCAATTGCATTCTTTAAAAGTTAATAGTGGTGAAAGTATAGAATTATTTCTAAGAAGAGTGGCAGATATAAAAGGAAAATTATTAACCTTAGGAGAAACTATTGAAGACAAGTTTCTTGTTCAAGTAATCCTAAGAGCACTTCCAGAAAGCTACAAGCATCTAGTCACATCTCTACAAATTCTAAGTAAAGATACATCATTTGATGAGTTAGTCAATATCCTACAAGAATATGAGGTGGAAAATTCAGTAAAAGATGAAATGACTAACAATGCCTTAGTCTCAAAAGATAATCCACAAGTAAATGTTGCTTCATTCTCAAAAGGAAGATCAAAATGGAATAATAGATATTGTCAAGTATGCAAAAAGAAAGGACATAGTACCAATTATTGTAGATTCAATCCAAGAAATCAGTATCAAGGAAATCAAACAAATTTTGGAAGCCAATCAAGTAGGCCATTCCAACCAAGACAATATCAGAATCAATATAATCCACATCAGCAACAATTTCAGCGTCCATATACTTCTCAAAATCAATACAATCATCCTCAACTACAATATAGAGAAGGGAAACAAAAAGGACACTTAGTTCAAGAGATTCAAGAAATTCAGGAACTGGAAGAACCTACAAATGAACATGAAGTTAAAGCTCTTTCAACTAAAATAGTATTTCATGAAGATACTAATTATTTACTTGATCAAGATACAGACAGAGAGTACAAAGAAGAAAGCAAAAAAGAAGAGCTCAAGTTCCAGAACCAGGATGAAGACCACATTGAAGACTAAAGTCTTCAATAACCAAATAATGTAATACAAGGGGGTGTTGGAATATATTACATTATTTGGTACATGCTAATGTACCATCTTGGGTACATCTCTAGATTAGGAGAGTGTCTTAGATTAGGGGTTGAGTATTTACTTAATGCAATGTAATAAATGCACAAGTATTATTAGAATGTGCAATGATGTAAATGTGCATGTTGTCCATGTGTACATGAGTCTAGAATAGGAATATAGTGAGTCATAGGAAGATGGAAGGCCAAGAGTCATACTCCATTATATATTGGCCTTTGTAGTAGAGAGAAAGGAGGAGAGAAAGTAAGAGAGAGTGCATGAGCACATTAGAGTAGAGTAGTGCTCAAGTTAGTCACAATGTAGAGCATGAATGAAGAATGGAGCATTTGAGATCTCCATATTTTGTATGAAGATCCCATTTTCGTGAGCTTTCATTAATGGCTATTTTATGAGTATTTTCAGAAGTTTCTCATGCTATTTACATGCTTAAGATATTGCCATTATCATATAGTTAATATTGCATGCTCATTTTATACCTTGTGGTTGCATTTCCTTAAATATATAGCATCAAAAGCTAACAATTTTGCCATATACATACCCCATACCATTTCTGTATTAGATACCATATATGATTTCATGCAATATTGCAGTGAACCCAAAGGGCTGTTTAAAGAAAACCAAGTAAAACTAAAGGTCAAGACAGACTCACAAAAGGTGAGTAATAACATCACAAAGCGCATATTGAAATCTTTTCAAAAATATATAACATGAACTCTTTGGGTAATATCACAAAGACCTCATGAGCCTGCGCTGATCTTCATGCTACTGCTAGGATATACTAAATGATAGTTCATGGCATATGAAAATATTCTTAAAGTTCATATATCTTCTATCATCTTTTGTGCACTTACCTCATCTGAGTTGCAGTAGTTGATAATCTAAGAATTTTGTTTAAGAGTTTTTATGTCCTAACTAGAAGAAGTATTAGTCCTTACATCAGTAGTATGGCATGATGAGATTAAAATATCAAAATATGCAGGCTCCTTGGACCATTTTGTGTTATTTTGTACGGTTACTCTGCTTTGACTTATTATATATCCAGTCATTAGTGTATAAGATGTTATCATTTATCAGTTGTCATCAACACGCAATATTTAATTCTAAAACTTACTCTTTTATTACTCATTACTGCTCATTCAATGCTGCAGTTAATCTGAATTCACTGTCATAAATTTGATGTTATATTTCACATTTTTTTCCATAGAATAGTGCCTGCATTTAATGTTTCAAATAATATTATTACTATTCTTATCTCTTCTCTGCCAGTACTGTAGTAACCTGTTGGCATGATATTATGTTTTTTGTATGGATCTAAATACACCATGGGAAATTATTATGTTATTTCGCAAGGCTGTAGTAATCCATCAGACACATATTATTTTATTATCTTTCAGGTCCATGGTGATATACCTATAGGATGCTATTCTTAAACATAATATCTCACATGTATCAGTTCAAAATTTTCAGATTCAGTTCCCTTTGAGAAATCTTTTTGTTTTTTTGTTTTGTTTTGTTTTGTTTTTTTTTTTTTTTGAATTTACATGGTGGAATCGGTAGCCGCCACAAATTTGGGCAGGCTGTCCAGCTTTTTATGGCCGCCACAGTATTCTACACTATCCATCCCGGAAGCCGCCACACAGTTCTTCGCGCAGTCCACCCCTATAACCTTTTACGCCTCTGAAAGCACCAGGAAAGGGACAAGCATTCAGTCCGGCGAGGCCCGAGATTTGAACCTTGGACCTTCACCTCCCTTACGAGGTTTGGTCAAACCAATTGGTCTACACCTCAGACCTGAGAAATCTTTTTGTTAAGAATACCTTTATTGTAGGATTTCTACAAATGGCTACTTCTACATCTGGTATGCTCAGATAACTGCACTTGCAATTCTTTAAGCTCTTATTTCCTTTAGGTTAGATTTTATTTTGCCTTTGCTTTCTACATGCCTTTTCTTTATGTCCTAGTAATAGTTACTCCTCTACTTATCTAATAGCTCTCATATGGGGTAGAGTCTGGTACTTGGTTTTTAAATGGAAGCTAGTTTTCCATTTAACATCTGAAGCTTGTGTTTTAAGCGTTTGTTTTATCAGTGAAGTATTCTTTGCCTGAGATAGTAAGCTAAGTGATCTGACATTTATGTGTTAATTGATTTTTGAAGTTTTATATTCTGGGAATAAGAACTGAAATTTTGCTTACAATTTACGATGGCTGCTTTTGCAGGAAAGTTACTTGTTGCGGATACAAACAACAATGTTATTAGAGTCATTAACCTGAATACAGAAGGGACTCCTATCATTGAGACGTTAGAACTTAAAGGAGTCCAAGTTCCTTCAGCAATGCCAAAATCCCCGAAGCGACTTCGCAAGCGTCTTTCAAGTGATGCTCAGATTATTAAAATGCAACCAGTTTCAGCTATGAAGGGCGATCTACACGTGGAGATATTGCTTCCCCCAGAATTTCATTTTACAAAGGTTACTTTCTTAAGTATCCTTTCTTTTTCCACAAAAAAAAGAAAAAAATGTTCCTTTTCCTTCCTCCTAAATAGCACACACGTTTAAATTCATTCAAATTATAATCTTTAGGTGGAAACAATAGACAGCTATGTTCCATGCAGATCTTCCTGGGATTTGGGGGCGTCTTGGAGATGCATCCTGACGTCCTGAAAAGATATCCCGCTGTCCTGGAACACATCCTGCCATCTGAAAAAACTGTCCCATTGTCCCTGCCCCAAAATTTCGTGGAACAATAGTTAAACAGCCACTGACACCATGCTGCTGTTGATTATAAATAAAATGTATTTACCTAACGTGCCTCATGGTGCAACTTACAAATTGGAGAGAGACAAAGTGGTTCTATCCATGGCATACATGACAAAAACCTGAAATACTCTAATGTGACATGGTGTTTAAGCTTAGGGGAAATGCATATATAAAGCAGACAAAAACTTAGTAATATGTACGCTTAAACAGGTGACAGTCAGCATTTTAGTATTTTTTTTTGACCTTTGTACATTCTGTTCTTTATGAGATGTAATCTGCTAGTGTGCGTCTGTTGTAGGTCCAAAATGTTTAGGACAATACTCATGCTGAAACTAGTGCCTATAGCATATTGCATCCTTTGCAGTCTAATGTTTGGTCTCTGATGTAAAAACCTTTATCAATCTTAGACAAGTTCAAATGTTCAAGACTTTCTTGTTATATAAAGCTGAAGTCTTTCAAAATGAAGCATTTTGATTGTTTCTACCATAGTTAGAAAAATCGCCGGTTGCTTGCGATTTGAGTTTTTTTAAATTTTCTTGGCATCAAGAAAATCACCAACTCGAGGCATTATTTCTCAAGATTTCTCATCATTTTCTCATGGAAAACTCAGCAAGCCTTGGACAGTTGGCAAAAAAATAATTTTTAAAAGGTCGTTTGGCCTTATTTTTGCATTTTTTCTTCTCTCAACTGTGAACAATTTCTTATAGAGTATCATTATTAATAATTTTGAAAAATAATGTGTTATCTATATTTAGAGGAGTTTCAAAATTTCAACTACATCCATGTAAATCTCCAAGAAAATGACCATGGTGTTTATGGTAAGCTTAAGGTCTTAAATGCAATATAAATATAGAGATCTTTTAATAGTTAATGTACCCTTGGGGAAAGAGACTAATTGATGAAACAGGCAAAATATTTGTAACTGCATTTGATTAAAAATCTAGTATGTTGAATGTTGATCGCCATTCTTTTATTATTATACCAAACAGATTCTACTTGTCACCTCTTCCTAATATAATACTACTAGAATTTAAATTTGGAAAATTTAAAAAAAATGAACGAGGATGAAGAAAGGGAATACAAAGCTAAGAGTGGTAGTAGGTTTCATTGAAAGCTTGTTCATTTTTCGAGGCACTTGAGGAGGAAGCAAAACATTTGAGAGGATTGGAGGAGATATACCATGATGATCCTGTACTTGGGAAGCCTCCAATTCAACCACCTATTCAAAGCGAAGGCCAACCATCTAGTTCAAGAGGGAAGAGGCGAAAACAAAAAACAGTTTAAAAACTGCTTCATATTTTTGAATTTTTGCATTTGTATGATACTAAGATGTATTTGGTTGGATTTGATGATCATGAATTGTAATTATCCTATTTTTTATAAATATCTAATATAAAATTAGCGTTCTGGCTCTCCAATTGTTGTTTAAAATGGTTTTGTTTTATTTTTTAGTTAAAAAAATTTCTTTGGTTTTCTTGGCCGAGTTTTTGCCAAGTTTTCCCAAGTTGCCAATAAAAGCTCCAAAATTGTTCGCAAGTTTCCCAACTATGGTTTCTACTGCTGGTAGAACATCTATTGTGTATGGATATTGGGATGCTTTTTCATGGACAATCATACTGGGAGTCTACTATTGGAAAATGTCACAGAAGCTTATAAAATGTCACTATTATTGGTTGTATATATAAATAGAAAGCGGATAACAAGGATAGAAGAGTTGTTACGATGCTAGATGATATCTATTCTTTTTAGAATTACAGAAGAGTTTACGCCCTTTCATATTAACACTTCATGATTTTACCTCTGTATTGCAATCACTTCTAAGCTATTTGAACTCTGACTAAAATTTCAGGAAGCACGCAGCAAATTTGAGGTTGATGTTGAGCCTGGTGATGGAGTGCTAGTCGAGCCCATAGATGGTACCCTTAACTCTGAAGGCTCTGTATTGCTGCATTTCTCCAGATCTGCACAGACATCAGCCATGGTTAGAGTCAATTGCAAGGTTGCTCTCTGAACATATTCAACCATATTGATGTCTCCTTTGGGAACATTAGCTTCTTTCACAATTTTTGTATGTCTTCAATGCACTGATGTAAAAATGTTATTGGTGTACAGGTTTATTATTGCAAAGAAGATGAGGTTTGTTTGTATCAGAATGTTGCTTTTGAGGTTCCTTTTAGTTCAGACTCATTATCAGCCTCATTTACAGAGATACCACTGTCCTACACTGTGCAGCCCAGAAGAACAGTATAAGCTTTTCAAACTGATTCTTAGTCTCTGAAAATGGAGACCAAAGAGTTCTTTTCCTCCCTGACAATAACTTATTGAGGGGAAATATAAAAACTTATTCTTGATGTTCTTATGAATTACGGTCTTATTTGTAGTTTCTATTCATTCTAGTTCATCTGTTCAGGGAATAAAAGGGCATTCCTAGTACACTTAAATAGACTCAATGCTAATGCTAGGCTTTCTGATTATCTTGATATTGTATACTAGAATGCTGGCAGTATTGGATGTTAAATTATTTTCTAACATATAGTCACAGTAGGTTCAAGCATGCTTTAATGTTCAAATGAAGATTTCATTACGCTGGTCATTAGCACATGGTGGTGCAAGTATAATATAACCAAGTAAACAAGACTCAGGCATCACTAGTCACCTGGTAATCTGCCAGTCTCATCGGTCTCATCACCCTAAGCAAAGAAGGAAAGCTGGCTGCTTCATCACATTTGTAGTGGACCATATTCACAAATCTGAAACATGCTTTCATGTGACATTCATTACAAGCGAAAAGCGAAAGCTATGAGCCATCTCCAACATTATTGGCCATATATCTTTTGAACTTATGATTTGTGATATTGGAGTGGATGTCATAATTTAATATGTGGTATTCAGTTAAATGAATTAAAATTAAAAGATCATGATTATGATCAAATTCATCTATGTTAGATTTTGTTTTTTGGTGTTGGCTTACTTGCCAATCATTCTACAGAATGGGATGTCTAAACTTTTTTTTTTTTGGCAGGGTGGGGGTTTTAAATATCAAATTCATCGTTCAAGCCGAGACATCAGATATTTAAATCCTTGGAATGAATATTTAAATGTGGTGTATATTGGGAAGAGTTAAATTTCAAGAATGCAGTGTCTTGAAGATGCCTAATCTTCAACTTATATTTAGATTAAAATATTATAGGTGAAATAAGATGAACATATAAATGCATTGCAAGAAAGGACATAAGTGTTGATGCAATATGCTCCTAATATTCTTCATCAGCATCAATAAAAAGAGAAAATTACAAGGAAAATAGAATACAAGAGGATCATGCAATTTTACTTGTACAAAATAAGAAAATGAAATATGTGCTATGTTTATGTGCATATAGCTAGGAGCCTTTAAAGATTGCTAAGCCAAGTCTATCATGTCATTAGAAGGTTTCTAATATAAGTTTAGATGTAGATAGAAAGTTGCTAAACAAGTCCATTTTAAGTGCATTGGAGAGATATAATGCCATTTTTTATTATGAACTCTTATCGTTTCTTTCAAGATGAAATTATCCCTGGTGGCTCAAGATAAGATGATTATTATCCCAAAGAAATTGAGATAACCATTTTACATTTGTAGAAATTGTTTTATAATATCTAATGGGATAAGTGTCATTTTTCTTATGTTTAGTAGTTTGGGTTTTGAATATCAAGCAATGTTCCTTGAGTCAAAGTAAGCTAAAAATATAAAATAGCATTTATAACATGCATGATTAGAATCTCGGTTCGAGCTGTTAGGGCTTTTATAGCTTGAGTTGATTGGCATTGATTACATTATGTATCTCGAATTGAGCTAGTAGATTTGAGTTGAAGGCATGGAGAAAACTACATGGTTTATAGTGTAAGATCTATTTTAGATGGATATGGGCTTTTGATACTCTTTGGAAACAGTGCCTATCTAAATAAAGCCAAACTGTATCACTAACTTGGAATTGAGGAGGTATTTGACCTTGTTCATGGAAGACTTTTGTGAGTGTTCTTTGTTTGAATGCAGCCAAACTTGATCATCAACCTACAATTGATGCGGTACTCAACCTCAATCATGTCAAGCATATAAAATTTACCCTCTTTGGAAAGCCATAAGTCTTGTGGTACCCATAAAAAAATGTTAATGTGATTATATTGGGGAGAATTGTGAAGAATACAATCATAAGAGTTAATGGGTGTGACATCACATTCAGCAATATATCAATGTTTAATGATAAAGTGATTCGGTCATCAACCTAGAATTGATGAGGTACTCAACCTCGATCATGTTAAGCATATAAAATTTACCCTCTTTAGAAAGTAATGTCTTATGGTACCCATTAAAAAATGTTATTGGGGAAGAGTGCGAAGAACAAGATCATAATAGTCAATGCGTGTGCTGTCACATTCAATTATATTTCAATATTTTAATGGTATAGGAACGTGTCATTACATATGAGAATTATGGATTATATGTTCCTCTCGATTTGTTGAAGGTAATAAGTTTTGTGGGTAGTAGATTCGATGGCATGGTGCCAATGCAAGTGCCACAAGACCATGAGTTGCTATTGAGCTACATGTGTACATATTTTTCATATGTAAGCATTCTCACATGTGTGAGGGGCAATCTGTGTTCATGTTAATGTATGTCATATGTGGTACTTAAAATTTTGTATGTGTATACCCTAAAGTCAAGTGGTTGGGTAGTTAGGCAATTGCCAACCACCCCTCAATGCACTATTCCCCTTTATATTGTCCCATGTCAATCTCTTTATATATGTTATCAGTGTTATCATCAATCATTGTTGGATCGTATATCTTGAATCGTATGTTTGTGTAATGCATGTATCAGAGTTACGTTGAGCTATTGTTGTCTTGATGCACGAGAGATTGGATTGTCATGTAACTATTTGTAGAGATAGTATCATACACTGGTTGATGCCCTATGTTCTATTTCCATTGTTGAATATATATTTATGTTGAATGTTTCTTTCTGTATTGTCTATTATTTTCTACACATGACATGGAATACGTAAAATCTATAGTACATTTGGTGTTCTTGTTTCAAGTTTGGTTAAAGTGGATGTTTGATGGTCCACAAAGTGTACATGACATACAAGGATGCAAATAACACAAACAATAAGAGAACCCACTTGTAAATCAACAAGGGTTGCACAATGCATTACAGTGACAAGCAATGAACATGATGACAACACTCGTGGATGCATGTTGGAGTTCCAACTAACCATGATAGCCACTTCTACAAACAAAAGGATGTGTAGAAGGTGAACCTTCTATAGAGACCCCTTGTAAAGAGGGAAGAACAAGTGTTCAAACATTGTTCCTTGTTCAATATGAATGAGTACATATGATGACTAGTGACGACACCATCTGGACAAGACATTTGGTAGAGAGAGTATCATCACTAGAGATTGATAGTGTATGGTCCCCTCAAGAAGAGGGAAGTCCTTATTCAAAGGACTTGTTTTTTGATGAGGAGAGGAATGAGTACCATAGAAATCAAGCTTGGTTAGAAACCTTGTTGTTAATGACAAAAGATCCAGATGTTAATTTAGAGCACAAGGAAGGTAGGCATGACAATGACAGTGAAAGGTGTGATGAAGGTGTGTGTGAAAACATTGTTTTCAATAAAAGTGTGCATAACCAAGGAGCCTATGGTGAAGTAGCATACAACAAGGAGGGTGATAAGGTTGCAAGGGAAGAGGGATACTAATAAGTAACCATGCAAGAGATACCAACAGAAACACAAGTGTGGGAGTGTGTTTTCAAAAGTTCATGGGATGGGAGTTTAAAACAAGGGTAATAGAAGAGTGCATTCTATGGTATATGGAATAAAGGTAGTGTACAAGAGCCAATCTAAGTCTACATACAATAAAAGTCATGAAGTTTGAGCATTGATCTTGGAAGGAGATCTAAGATACAAATACCATCAATAAATAACTTGAGTCGAGCAAGACTAGTAAACTATGTGTAGACATTAGTTCCCCCAACTCACTCAGAGGGAAGCCTAAACCAAGTAATATTAAGTCCAAGTACAACACAATGAACAATGGTTACTACGATAGTAGGGAAAATCCAAATCCAATATGTCGCTATGGAACATGCATAATCATCCGACATGCCAATGGTCAACATAGTAAAGTAGAGTGGATGCAAATGTACATGCCAATGGTCAACATAGTAAAGTAGAGTGGATGCAAATGTTTTCCTACAATGCCAAAGGTCATAGTAATTGACTTTATCTATAATTACCAACACCATATGTTGCTTGGGTGAGCTAAATGAAGCCCTTAGAAGTTCCATCTCCTATGCAATGACAACAATATTTACAAAGATCTATATAATCCTTGACTTAAGGAGTTGCTCAACAAGATGGGAATTTAACAAGTAGAAACTTGAAAAGATAATGATCCACAAGGTTATGCACAAGGGCGAATTTCGCAATTTAGAGCGAATTTTAGGATTTTCACAATTTTTATTTTGCTAATTTTGGGACCCTGGAGGTCGGCCCATTTGCCCGAAAATTACGGGATCAATTTTTTTAGGGTAAATTCGCCCTGGTACAATAAGTTTCCCTGCCTAATTTTTGCCTTAAAATTATTAAAAAAAATTACGTCGTCCAATTCGCCTCTTGTACCCCACTATATAGGTAACCCTGACAACGACACTCATAGTCTCATACAATTAAAACAAGGTGACTGACACAAGGCGATCGCCAAAAGCGACAGGTAGAAGCGACTGACACAAGGCGACCGACAGAAACGATTGACAAAAGACGATTGACACGAGGCAACTGTCACAAGGCGACTGACATGACGCGACTATCACAAGGCGACAACCATTTAGCGGTAAGTTTTCGTTACCATTTATGTTCCTTTTTTATACATTTTTGTTCATTGACACTCAATAAGGAGGTTTTCCTATTATTTGGGCACCAGTCTCAAGCTTGCTTGGATTAAATATTTTGTTGTCTTGAATAGTAGTTCTCTCTTTTACCAGTTATTTCTATTTTTGAGGATACTCCTTTTATTGAAATTGGAAGACTGACCTCGCTTCTTTCCACTGCCAACAGGTGAAATTTTACCTCTATAAACAGAAGAGTAACAGTGTTAATACGTAAGAACGCCTTTACTTACTAACTAGTTAATTTTTGTACATTGTTAATTTTATATATAATGTCTTCATTCATTAAGAAGGGTGATTTTTGGTGGATGGCTTTGTCCATTGTTTATTTGTATTTTTTAAAAGAAGGTATGCTTTTATAAAGAATAATGATAATGACCCTAGTATTGACACTAGTATTATCTCTACAGAAAACACTGTTGACCCTGGTATGACTCCACTTCCACATATCCACGATAATGAAAAGTCCACAGATGAAAATTTTCTTAAATAAATGGAACAACAACATGAAGAGATTCCTGAAACAAACACGCCAAATGGAAAACAAAATAATAGTTCTTATGCAGTCCCTACTTCTGGAGAATCTTATTCTTAAAAACATAAACGTGCAAGGTCATTTAGATGGACAATTAACAGATCATTTCAGCTTGATTGGGTTTCAAATTTTCCATTTGTTGAGCCAGTGCTTCCAGAGAATAGTAATGAGGTAATAACATAATTGAGATGTGTAATTTACAGTTGGAAATGCGAAAAGGATTACAGATTACAAGTTAAGAAAGATACAGTAGAAAAACATTGTGGAAAGGTTTATATAAAAACAAAAGAAAGTGATGGACCAATACAGAAAAATTATAAGTGGAAGGATGAATCAGAGTGTGCCCATATTAGATATGCACAAGAATATGATAAAGCAATGAAACAAAAGCAAACTTTGGTTGAGAAAGGTGCAACGATTCAAGCCCAATTTCGAAAAATAGAAAAGTTCACTTGAGCTTCAAAATTTTTACAGTTTGTTGTTGTACTCACCATTCTTAAAAAGGATAGACCTATGTCTGATTTCATTGATTATAAATCTCTATTTCAACTAGCTGATGTGCAAAACTTACCCAACACCCATTGGTTAGATTGAAGTGGTTGGAAAATGGCAAAATGTTTGTCATTGGTTGAGCAAGATGACCTCAAAGAGAAAATAAAAAAGACCAAATTCATTTCACTTTTAATTGATGAAGTGACTGCTATTGACAACACATATTGGATTTGTATGCATGTTTACACATTGGAAAATCATTTAAGGCAACCTCATTTACTTGGACTACACAAGATGGTGGAAAATTGCAATGCAAAAAACATTTACAATGTTGTTTCTAGTTTAAAGGAAATAGCAGGAATGAATGAAATGGAAATAGCCACTAAGTTAATATGTGTTGGAGCTGATGGTGCTGCTACAATGCAAGGACACAGGAATGGTCTTTGTGTTAGACTACAAACATTTGTTGCCCCATATTTGATCCCTATTCATTACATGGCTCATAGAATGAATCTTGCATACAAAATTGTGGATACATTTACAAATGTAGTGAGAGTGGAAGATCTTGTCCGTGAAATTCATGATTATTTTTCATGCAATCCAAGAAGATTTTCAGAGTTTCAGCAGTTTGCACTAGGAGTTACTAAAGGTAAAAAACTCTTAAAAGATGTAGATACTAGGTGGATTTCGGTGTATCAACCAACATATAGAGTTTTCAAAGAATATCAATCATTGGTATCTATATGCAAATCGTAGGGCAGCTTATAAGGCTAAATATTTGCTATTTCAAATGAGTGACTTTGAAACACTTCTCATATTGTGTGGTATTCTTCCAATGTTGGAAGAAATGAATACTTTGATCAAAATTGCACAAGAAATATCGATTTATATTGTGAATTTCATCAGGGCTAGAAAACAAATTTGCTTACATATTGATATGATGTACGCATCTGGTCAAAGTTTTATGGATCCGATGTTTGAGAGTTGGAGAGCATAAACAAACGTGAATGATCCTCAGATTTTTTTGAAGTTCAATATAAACGATCATCTATGTATTAATGTCCATGGAAAGGAAATTCCTTTATATTGTTTTGGTCAGCAAATGGATATAACTACAAATGAAGTTGAACAAATGCCCATAACATACAATAGATTTCATGTAGTTGTAACAGATACAAAAATTAAAGTGAAACAAATAGCAGAATCATTGACAAAAGAAATCAGAGATTGTTTTCAAAGAGATGAATTGCTTGAGGCTATGGGTGTGGTTAACCCGATATTTTGGGATCCTTGTAATGAATACCAAAATATAAATGGTTTGTTTCTCAAATACATGGGCACTCTTGCTAGCCATTTCACTAAACGTGTGGTAGTCAATGGTATTGAAATCAATGACATTCTCAACAAAGATCTTTTCACAAAACAATCAAATTATTTTGGAACAACAATGTCTGCTCAAGTTTCACAATTCACTAATCATCATGAAAGGGGTTCTATTTCACGTTTGTGAAAACAAATATATCCCAGTAGTATCCTGCAACATACTATGAGTGAATATTTTAGTCTATATGAATTATGTCAAACGATGATTTTAGGATCTGTGGAGGATGAAAGAGTATTTAGAACATTATCATATGTAGAATCTAAAGTTCAAAATAGGTTGGACAAAAATTTGAAAAATTGTTTGAGAGTATATGTGTCGACCTATGAGGTTGAGAAGTTTCCTTATGAAAGAGCTTTGTCATATTGGAAATCTCTAGCAGAGAGAATAGGTGTCATGAATACTCAGGATGATGAGGATAATGGTAACACTGATGACACTGTGATAACAATTTTTTTTGGTATGAGTGCAGAAGATTTTGCACAATCTGAAAAGAGTTTGTTCCAGCTTCCAACATTATGATGCAAAGATGCTTTCATTTAATTGATTTCACATATTAAACTATCATTTTTCAATAGAATTTTGGGATTTGATTCATTTATTTGATTTGATTTTACATATTAAGCCATCAATTTTCAATAAAATATTGAGATTTGACAACAATGTATGACAAACAATGTATGACAAACCATGTATTGAAAACAATTTATGGCAAACCATGTATTGAAAACCATGTATGGCAAACCATGTATTGAATAAACCATGTATTGAAAACCATGTATTGAATAAACCATGTATGGTAAACCATGTATTGAATAAACAATGTATTGAAAACCATGTATGGCAAACCATTTATTGAATAAACAATGTATTGAAAACCATATATTGAATAAACCATGTATTGAAAACAATGTATGGCAATCCATGTATTGAAAACCATGTATTGAATAAACCATGTATGGAAAACTAAATATTTGTGCTCCATTTCATTCATTTCAAATTATTTCATAAAAAATAAAAGAACATTTTATTGCATCCACATAATTCAAAATTATTTATTCCATCCTCACAACTAATCAAAACATCACAATATTGAAAACAAAATATCAAAAAGTAATACAAAATTTATGGAAATTGTCTCTTTGATTCATTTAAAAAATATACGAGTCTTTGAAAACATGTAAAAAATATGAGTCTTGGTAAAAAATATATGCAACATGTTTCTTTTCACCACATTCCAGAATCCACAAATAAGAAAACAATAGTTCTACTTTTCTTCCTGCAAAGTGCCTAAAGTTTCAGCTACATCTACCTCAATATCCTCTGCTTCCAATGCACCAGCCCGTACCAAACTTTCACCTGTAGTGTTTATCCCTGATAGCAATAAACCTTCTTCCTTCGCGGGATCTTCTTTAAACGGTGCATTCAGCTCTTTCTTATTTTCTTTTACTGCAACCTCCACATCTAGGCCCTTATCTTTGATAAGCTTCTTCAGCCAATTATTTTCTCGAACAATGTATTGTAGTCTCTTCTTCACTTCAATAGCATTATTCACACTATTTTTTGTTGTCCTGATCAACATTTTCATGGTTGTCACCTGCTACTTTAAGTGTTGATAATTAGACTGCAAAATATAAGAGAAAAATATTAATATTTATTAAAAAAATATTAAAGAAAAAAATGATTTTCAAATATATGTAAAACTTACATCTGCTATAAGTCTTGTAGTTTTTGCTACTGCTACTTTCTTCTTATCTAGTTCCTATTCATTGAAATATTCTTGGGCTTCGACATTCAAGTTCTCTAATCGATCCAACATAATGGCCAGAACTTCATCACTGTTTGTAGAATCAACCTTGACAATGCCAGATTTAGCTTTTCATAACAGAGCATCGAGCTTTTGTGGCTCATTCTCTACCTTTGAAAACAACTCTTTTCTATGTGCGACGTTCTTGTATCGACCATTTATTGCTTTGATTATAACCTTAGCCTAATATTCACATTCTCTTAATGTATCAATATCTACAAGAAGATTATTCATAACAGTAGCCTTACATCTGTTTGCTAATAAAACATTTTTTGAAAAGTTTACTTTATCATCATCGGTCGGATTATGATGGATGTCAACTTGTTGGTGGTGGAAGAGGAAAAAACGATGGCATCTGCTTCAACATTCTCCTCTACTTCATCATCGATCCCTAGACCATGAAGCAGATCACTTGTCTTTAGTGGCAAATTCAAACTATTCATATCCTGATACATAAAATCATCATCAAGATTCGCAGCAGTAGAGGGCATTTGATACGTGCTTTCTACATTTGATAAATTATCAAGTGTTAAAATTGAGAATGATGTCCCTGGAATAAAATATTGACACATAGTTTGAGTTTGTGTCTGCAACTGACAGTTGGTTCCTTGATGCGACTATTGCGGCAGTGTGAGGAACTATTTCCCACGCATGCGAGATTGGTTCCTCACCGATGGTGTGTGCTGTGGAGTATATCAAAATTGTTGTGGATGAACTTGATGTTGATGGACTTGTTGTAGGCGAACTGGTTGCTTTTCCTATTGTGCACCCGGTGGAGGCATATGTTTTTTGAGTCTTTTAAATCTAGTCGGTCCCTCTGCAAAATTTCACATGAAAAATATAAATTAAAACTAGTTTTAAAAAAAATATCATTAAAATAGATCAATATTAACTAAACATACCCGACTTAGACTCTGTGGTTTTTGTCGTTGATGATGCAAGTATTTGCCCATGCTCTGAAAACAGTTAAAATAATTTCTCAAAATAAATATAATTTGATACTATTAAAATACATTATTTAAAATAGTACTTCTGAAAAATAAGCTTACCTTATGAGCTGGACGTTACGTCTTTAATGTTGACTACAACAAATGCATGTCCAGAAGTTTGATGAGCAGTACGTGTATGTTGTCCATCAGAAGACCTCCTACATTTACATGTGGGAGTTACTAGTGATGATTGTGACTGCATGTCAAAATTGACAGACGCTTCTTGAATCCTGATGGCGACATCCCTTTTACTGGACGAGTGAGTTGCTCTTCTCTATTTTCAAAAGAAAATTAGAAAATAACAAGATTGATTGAAAAGAAAGAAAAGAGATACTATTTCAATAAATAATTTTACCTGTATTTCATTCTCATTGATGCCAATAGCCAACAAATTTGGGTGCAATGCAATTGGAGGATTTTTTTGTCGAATATTGTAGTATGCTTCTTGAAAAAGACAAAGAATAAAGTTACTGGAGGTTACTGTATACACAGATTGATTTTTTTGCATAGAAAGGTCCTGTTTCAGGCAGTTTGAAATGTGAGTGGACCAATCATATCTGCCTCCATCAATACATCGAATCAACAATGGCAATGCCCAAAACAACATTTATGTAGGTCAGCCCTATAGAATAAGCCTTCCCAATAAAAATTCAATGCAAGCATAAAGAAATTTATCTGCAACATTGGAAATGTTCAAACCCCTTTTCGACTTAGAATAATTAATTGAAAAATAGAGAGAATATTATTAAAGAATGGAAACTACAATACATCAAAATTAAGGATAAACAAAAATGAAATTTCAAAAACTTACCTTTCAAATGGTCTGGATTCACAACATATTTGAATGCCAATGTTGATTTGTCATCTTTAGTCAATGCGTACTGGTTGTTAACAAGGAGACCATCCAAAAATGGTAGCCCTATTAATCGCTGCACATTCGAGAGGTTCACAGTAAAAACAATATCCTTTGTATCAACTCTCAGTGGACACATCATGGTCATAACAACTAACTATACATTGCATCAGGGAGACATTGACGTCCAACTATGGCATCTTCATGACTCCAACAACTTTGGAGGTGTAAAGCCAATTGGAATTTCTCCCATGAGTGCTAAAACTGTTCTTGACATTCGGGCAATAATAGATTTTGAATGACACCTTGGAAGGGAGAGGAGGGGAAGCGCTAGCCATTTCTGATCACCCTCTGTAAAATATTTGAAAACCCTCTTAAAACACTTTGAAAATGTTGGGAAAATGCTCTAAAAACCCTTTAAAAAAGCTCAAAAAATACTCTAAAAATGCTCGAAAAAAGCTCTAAAAATGCCCTGAAAACACTCAAAAAATGCTCAGAAGACCGTCTGAAAAAGCTCTACAACTGCTGTAGAAAACTCTCTAAAAATACTGGAAAACACTGAAATTGCTCTAGAAATCGTTGTGCGAAAGGTGAAAAATGACCCTGCTATTCTATTTATAGAAGTCTGCATGGTTGAAGTCGATGGATGCATGACACGTGGCAAAGGAGAGGACACGTGGTAGAATCTTATTGACGATCTTTGGTGGTTGCCTTCTTCTAGTTTCCATGTGACAGTCTTCATGTGACAGTCGCCATGTGACAGTTGCCATGTGATAGTTGCCTTATGACAGTCACCATGTGACAGTCGCCTTGTGATAGTCACCATGTGATAGTTACCTTGTGACAGTCGCTTCTGTCAGTCGCCTTGTGACAGTCACCTTATGATAGTCTCCTTATGATAGTCATCTTTTGATAGTCTTTTTTGCCAGTCGCCTTGTGATAGTCACTTTTGTTAGTCACCATTTTAAAATTTGAAAAATTTGGTGCACGATTTTCAAAAAATCGCCATTATTTGATAAATTTTTTGCAAAATTTTAAAAAATTCACCCCGATGTTTATACACCTTACGACTAGATTTACCCCAATTTTATAAATACACTTTGGGGTCGACCCCTTATGCATAACCCTGATGGTCCACGAAGGGACTTAATGTATTAGATGAATATGTGTGGTCCCATCCATAACATACCAAGCAATAATTGAAGACTTGTAAACCTAGAGAGTGAGTACAAGATTGTGAGTGGAAGTAATGAGAGTCAAGCAATGAGCAACTCTGATAGTGACAATGGAAAAGAGGGATTAACATTGATAGAGGAACTTAGGAAGAACATGATTAGGAAGGTCTAAGAAATAAAAGGTAACAAGAATGATAGAAAAAATATATGGTGAACCAAATTTCAAATGAAAGAACACACTAGTGCCAATTGTCCTCAACATACTTTTTATAACATTTGCAAGGTACACAAACACACAAGTGTCACTACCCATCTAACATTACGAGAAAGAAACATCAAAAGTTGGCACATCAAAAGGAGGTTGTCAAAGCTTATCACCTCCAAAGGTAGCATGATGATTGGTAGGTACCATCACACTTACCAAGGGAAGAAAAATGGCAATCGAGACAGTATGAAGAATGGGAACCAAGGTAACCACATACTATACAATATGACTAGGAGGCCTCTCATACAATGTCACAAATGCTAGAAGTGGGGACATTTTGCAAGTAATTGCACAAATACTGTCAATCCTAATGTACAAATATGTATAGACATAATATCCCTACCAACCATGGGGAGGATAGAATTCCCAAGAAGCATGAAGGAGCAACAAAAATATCAACATGATACACATTGAAGAACCAAAAATGGGTGCAAAACATATCCTAGCCGTTAGATTGAACTAGGTCAAGAAGGTAAAAAATTTAATTCATACACCTAAGTAATTGTCAAAGATAACATGGTGAAATAATTTGACATCAAGACCTAGAAAGGATGTTGGCCGTACCCACATGTGACAAGGCATCAAAGTTGTGAGATATTGCATGTCAAATCTTGTAGTAAAGCATCTAGATAAAAGTGGCAATGTTAAAGGAGACACCCAATTTGCATGACATTTTCAAGGAATTGGTGCAGTTGAGGAGGTGTAACAAGACGTATCACATGGCATCACCACCAAATGATAAGACTATAATGAATGACTAACATATATAACTATGTGTTATTGATTGATGTTGAAAAGTAGCTTGGATTGTTGCACATTAAATTGTCGGGTCATATGTTGACGGATGTCATCATTGATGGGGTCAAGTGTGAACATGATTTTAGAGAAAACTTGGTATGTCATCATTGATGGGGTCAAGTGTGAACATGATTTTAGAGAAAAATTTGTAATATGTATGCACACCAACCTTATGGCCCTCCAATTTTTGATTTTAAGTAGATTACAAACATGGGATAAAGATGAAATGTTGATGAGACAAAATGTTGTCATTGCTAAACAAACATTTTTCTTATAATTCATTATAATCACCCTACAAAAGATAACTTACATCTCATCGAGTCATGGTTAGATATGAATGGTGAAGGTTGACCACAATTGGGAGAAATATTGTGCAATATTCAAGAAGGGACACAATAGACACATTATTAATTTGAGAAAGTAGACAATGAGTGAGGATCTAACATCCTTCTACAAATCAAAACCTTTTGAGGTTGATGATGAAGCACATGCAAATACTAACATGGAGCCAAATGATGTTAGTTTCCTAGAACTCAAGGTATGCATGAAGGATGAGTGTCACTCTGACATCAATCTTTTCCATTGGAATATGGTGGACTAGAAAGTGTTATAGCTAAGATACCTTTGTCTATACAGTGAAAAGGAAGACAATATAAATAGAAGGAAAGTTGTCATGCTTAACACTTCTAAAGTTGGAAATTCAAAGAATGTTATAAATATAATACCACAACCAAGTGACATAGATGTAGTGATAAAGTAAGAAAAACCAAGCTTTCCCCCTAATTTTGTTGAGTACAATGTTTATGATCCATAGATTGACGAGAAACTAATACACCAGTTTGGCACATGTAAGGTAGTTTAGGAGTTTGACATTATCTAATATAAGGAAGCTCAAATGGTGTAGGTAAACTTTGATACAACCAACAAAGATAAACTCATCAACATAGAAGATAAATGGGATCTTGTATTGAAGGCAACAACATTCAAAATTTCCATGCACTGTAAGCAAGTCTTTGTATGGATGTATAATGATACAAAGGGAATTATACTTGGGTTGTGTAACCATTGTATAACATTTATTTTAGGAGTTCAATCAATGCAGATTCCATACTTCATGAATACCAAATATGTGAATGCTAAAGTGACCACGAGCAATTAGTGTCACCAACCATTATTATTTTGAAAGAGACCATGTAGATCAAAATTTGTATGGATTTTAGGATGTTGAACATCTTCATAATTAAATAACCCTTTCAAATTTTCTTTACTTATTCAATTTTGGATAAGGTAATCAAATATGAGATACACTCCTCTTTGGATTGGTTCTCAAGTTACAATCAAATCAAATCATCATTGCAAAGGATAAGCTATTGGTTCTCAAGTTACAATCAAATCAAATCATCATTGCAAAGGATAAGCTAAAAATAACCTTCATTAGTAAGAACATGATATGTGTATAATTGGATGTGATTTGGATTGTGTAATACACTTGTGACATTTCAAAGCATCAACCTATATAGTTTTGAGGAAATGTCCATTGATAAATTTAAAATCTTTATTTGTGTGAGAAGCATTTAAATGCATTGGAAGAGTGCATGTAGTTTTGCATTACTGCCATACTTTTTATCAACCCTTAAAAGTTCAAGTTGTTGGCACTCTATGGGGAGTTGTTAAGGCACATCATTTGTATAACCAGGTTGATAGATCCCAAGAGGTTCCATGGGATCACAAGTATGGAGAATCCATATGATGTTAGCTCATCAAATTCTTTCCTAAGCCATATGGGGTTTTTGGAGGTTCATCAAGAAATTTGTGTAGTTTTCATATCTCCTTAAGGACTAAACAATAAGAGGTGTTCCTTATAGGTGGATGAAGAAACACCACAAGGCCTTTGATTAGTTTAAGGCCAAATTTGTTTGTTCATCCATTGTCATTTTTAGACTAGGAAAATAATTTTATGTAAACACATATGTGTTGAGCTTCACAATTGAGTATGGGTTAAAATAACAAGGTCGTCATGTATTGGACCAACTCATCTACTTTACAAATTAACTATTTTCAAGAGAGAAGAAGTATTATAGTATAATGGAGCATCAAGGACTTGGAATGATGCAAGGGCTAATTTTTTTTGCTATTATTTAATCAAGATTTATTTGCTTTCTACATTGACCATTAAACACTTCTCTGCCTAATCAACAATTTGATGATTCATGAAAAAATTAGCAAGTGGCTCATCAAGTTGCAAGAACTTATATTTTGGATAGCGGTACAACCTAGGAACAAGCATGTGATTGACCAACTATCCTAGACATAACAGAGAGAACGTACCTAAGAATGGTTATCGAATGAGTCCTTGGACATTCACCCATTCCATATTACATTCTTAGTATCAACATTTATAACTTATGTATCCATAGGGGACTAACCAAGAGAGTTGTTGGTATTCAATTGGAAGAAGATAGTTCCAAAGTCAAGGCTTTTTCAATTGATTGAGGGGTTTTTATACAAAATAAGGCCTAACCTAATAATATATAAATGTGTATATAAGATAAAGTGCACAATATGTTGACGAAAGCACATGAAGGATTAGCAAAGGGGCATATGGGATCCAACACAACAATGAAGGTGTTGCTTATTAGTATCGTTAGCCAATATTATTTTGAGATGCAAATATGTGGGTTATGTCTAGGAATTGTATTTCTCCCACTTGTAGAAGCCATTTGAGAAACCTTAAAGCAAGTTGAAGAAAAGGAAATACTTATATTGTGGTCATGAAAAAGTACTTGACAAAGTGGGTTGATTCAAAATCATTGGTCGATAACTCAATGATGAATACAACCAAGTTCATATGTGAAGTGACTATCACAAGGTTTGGAAACCACTATAGATCATGAGTGATCATGGTAAACATTGTGTGAACAAAGTGATACAAAGGCTAATGACAAAATTTGGTATTTACCACCCACTATCCATTCCATACTAACCCCACACAATTATACAATAAAAGAAATAAACAAAGTGCTTACCTTTGTCATCCACGGATCTTGTAAAATTGAAGATGTCAACTAGGAGAAGTTGCCAACACTCCTATGGCCCTACATGATGAGATACAAGATGAATATTGGAAATATATTATTCTAGCTAATGAATGGTCAAGATTCTATCATACAAATAGAGTTTCTTATCTCTTATCCCAAGTTTTAAAGTGGTAGTGTAAATTGAAACATAGATCAAGAAAGCCTCGAGGAGATACTTTTATAACTAAGCAAGTTGAATAAGCATTGGGAGATGGTGTAACAAACTATTAAGGTAGCTTAGCAATGTAAAATATTGGCATGATAAACATATAAGCACATCCCTAAAAAAAGAGAACCTTGTATTTCAATTTTATGGAAAGTTGAGTCTCTAATTGGGAGGTAATATTTCGGAGGCCATAACTTTTCATCCAAAACTCTGATTGAGCTCAAACTAGATGCATTGGAAAGCTTACGACGAGCTCTACTCAACCTAAATATGATCAATTTTTTTTGTAAAATTTTTGATTGGGTATGACTTTTATCTTCCATCATGCGAGGACCCAACAACTAGAAAAGCATCCAAATGTTTCCCTTCCACTTGGAAATGTATGATTTAATGAGTTGGAATTATTTATGTCATTGTAATCTATGAAGACTTGAAAAAGGGCTTCAATTTAAAATTATTATTTCATGGAAGTCCAACTTTGAAAATGGAGGGAAAATTGCTTTCCTCATCTTATAAAAGAAACTTTCGTTCATTTGTAAAAAGGCTGCAATTCTATTTTTGGTAACTTTTATTCCTTGCAATTGTCTGCATACTGGTTGTCTGGATGTGTGTTTATGCTTGGATTTCTTATTGTATGTTATGGTGAATCAAGGATATTTAGGTTTTATTTCTCCTGACCCTCTTCTTTTTGCATTTTTTTGATCTCCTCTGGTAGATTAGTGGTATAGATTAAAGTCAGATCTCATATATTGAATGTGCTACAAAAAAACCCCAAAAAAACTTGTGGATCACCAACTTAGCCTCCACTGAGTAAACCTTGCATGGTTGAGACCCAACCTACCTAAACCTTGGAGGAAATATCTTTCCTTTTCAAGAGGGAACATATATTGTGTGTGTGTGTGTTCCACCTGTTGGCAAGCATATAAAAAATATGGGTCAAAAACATGGTTGATGATCGAGTAGAATGACCTTGAGCATAATTTCTCAAACAATAAGAGATTATGGGTGCATGTGTAGTTTTTGGAGAATGTAAAATTATGTTGATATTAAGGTGTTGTTATGTGGTAGAGAACACCATTGAGACAACCAAGGTGAAAAATACCATTGCTATTTAAGTAGTTTATGACAATTTGAATGAGCCTCTTATACTCCCTAATAATGATTATGGCAAGCAAATGAATAATTGCAATGTTGAATGGAAGATCTTCATGAATAATGATGGAAAAAAATCAAAGAGATCAAGAGTTAATTCAATTATGAATAAAAAATGATGAAATGAAATAGAGAAACAATACATTTAAATTTTAATTAATTTTAATGCTAGCAAGTTTGATGTGGATTGTGGGGACTTCACTAGTGAAGACAAGACAAAATATCACATTGAAGGTTTTAATTATCATGATATTTGAATGGGGACTCTTGACACTTAGTCTTGATGCTAGAGGGACCTATTATGCTTGATATAGCATGTTTTTCAAATGGTAATGGTTTTAATCATCAAAGAATTTGTAGAACTAATGATTGTTACACTTAGTCTTTATGGCTGCAAGATCCATGATGTTTTACATATCATGCTTTTCAAACAATGATGGTTTTAACTATCAAAGCATCAATAGAATTAATAATAATTATACTTAATACTGATCGCAAAGGAACCCACAACACTTGACACAACATGTTTTTAAAATGGTAATGATTTTAACCATGAACATTAATAGAATCAAATTATCAATACCAACAAAGAAAATAAAAATAAAAATGACCATTCAATTTATCTCACCACACTAAAAGTTAGAGAACACCTTGGAAGAGAGGCTAAACTTCATACATAATGAAAAAAATAATATTTATTGTAATAAAGGGTGAAGTTACTAAAGGAAGAACCTAGAATTAATTCTTAAATGCACAAATCATGTCCTCATTTATCCTTAAGATCATTTGGCATTAGAAGTGTAGACACCTAAAACATGTCATGTTTAGGAGAACTACTCAGATGGGCACATTCATAGACCATGTGACTAAACCTTGGGACCTTCCAAGTGCCAAAAGTGGTTTTCACCACTCATTTTGGGGTAGTTTTAGCCCATCCAAGCTTGGCCGCTATGAACCAGAGCGGCTGGATCCTGGTCGCTGAAGCTCAGAGCGGCCAATCACTAGCCACTATAGACGACAACGACTAAGCCCTAAATAGCAACTTGTCATAAAATCAGCCTAATATCGGGTGGAAGTGGCAGTCTGCATGCAATAAGGTCGAGCGGGGATAACTTTGCATTCCTCCTCACAGCCAGTCTACATGAGAGACTCAAGTCTAGATTTAGACATTAGTTAACTAGCCCTCAAGGGTAGACAAAGACTCAAATTCTCATGCTAACAAATAGTGTGTATGCAGGATTCACTCCTAGGGTTTTTAGACCTAAATTTAAGACCTCAACACAATATAAGGTGCAAACCTAAGAGCACCAAATGGGACCTTATTTTATCAATTGCAGGGAGACCGAGGAGAGCTTTTCGAGACTTGGAGAGCTTTTCTTATAGCGAAGCCTTGTCGAATCGAAGAGCATATTGGAGCACCTTTGAGGAGCAACGAAGTGCTAGTCAACTGAGGGGTTATCATCTACAAGATATTCAATACATCGGACAAAAACAACAATCATTTCAACATCAGCAACAAGCCTAGATCCATAGCCTTGGAGCAATAGAGACATATTTTCATCTTAGCGATCATTGTCTCGAATAGTGGCCCGTAGGCCTAGTCTAGGGTTCTTAGCGTTAGTTTCCTTTATTTAGCTTATTACATGTTTTCATGCCATTAGCATAGATTTTATTTCTCTCATTCAGTTGCATTCATAACATTAGTTTCTATTATCATTATGCATATTTCTGTTTATCATTAGGGTTATTGCTAACAACCTCATCTGGGGAGGCAATCTCGAACAGCTAAGCATGTGTTGTTGTTTTCATTGCTTGCAGGACTATAGGTTCACTAGACAGGTTACCAACATACGAAAGCAAAAGGATCCCTCTAGGAGCCAGACCTGGAGAAGGAGGCATCTATAAGCCCTCATACAGTTCCGTGTGCATCATCGAGAAGCCTTCGAAAGTGCACCACCCCTTGCACGGGGATATTATACATTTGCTACCCCTATTTGTAAAATATATATCAAATGAAGGGAATCCCTTAGAGGGATATATATGTAACCGAGATCTTGATAATATCAATACAGAGCATTCATTCATTTATTTCTTTGTATTTTAAGTTGTATCCGCTTTATGCAGGTCTTTTATTTAATGCATGATTAAGTAAATAATATTGCAAGTAGAGTAGAGGTGCGTGCTTCCCCGGGGTCGCTACAGATGGTGATCATGGTGGGACCCCCACCAAGTTTTTATTTTCTGTCGATTTACTGATTCGGGTTTTTGTGTGCAGATTCAGCCACTCTGGTCTACAACGGCCCATAGACTTGGCCGCTCCTACTGACAACGACCAAAAATCAGCCGCTCTGATCAATAACGGCCAGAAAAAGTGCAGCAGAGGGAAAAATTTCTATCATCTGAGCAGGATTCGAGGTTGGTACCCCTTTTCTATATTTTTTTATTTTTTATCTGCATCTAGTTTCTTAAAAATAATGAACATTAAAACACATTTCAATAAATTGGGAAATAAAAACTGCATGTTGCATTTCTTAGGTTTCTTTTAGATTTCCTCTAGGTACTGCTAGGAACAATGGACCTCTACCTATAAGGTCCGCCCTAGTCTCCAACATGCTAGGCCATTGTATTTTGGTTTGCTTGCATGTGGCCCAATCAGTGGTTATTTTCATCACAAAGTAGGAGGATGCATTAAAATCATATAGACTGGTTATAGATGCATTAGTCTGAGAATAAACATTCTTTTTAGGCATTGTAGGAAAGTAGTCATGAATGTTGGTTGATGCATTGCTTTCTATTTTTAAATCTAAAAAGAACCCCACACACTTGCACGTATCATAATAAACATTGGGGAGTTGGATTTCATCACCAACCCTCAATTCAGTCCGATGACGTTGGCATTCATCTCCTTCCACCGACTTGCCCCCTAGATCTTCCTAGAATGGAATAGGGAACTTATTTATAGTGGTACTAGTTACTCATGTTCAAACTATCTCCCACTATTGGAACAACCATTGGTTCAGAGTGGAAGAGCTAGGTGAACCCCCCACTGGGATTTAAGCGGTGTACCCTAGTCTCTTTTTGAGAAAATCATGTTTGGCATGGGTGTTCTTGGTTTCCACTATGGATGAGTCCCCTCATTCTAAATCCAAAACAAGAGCAAGAAAGCAAGAGCAACAACAAATCTAAACACACTAAAACCAGTTTTAGGACACACATTTAATCCATAAAAGAGATAATCATATTATCTGCTTTGTGTGTTTCTTTGTTATTTGGGACCAAAACCTAACCCTAATTTTTAGGGAAATTTATTGAAAAAAAAATCTACTTTTTGATTCTGCATCCAACGGATCGAGAATCATGCAAATCGGAGCTATAACGAAAAAGTTATTTTGGTTTTATTTTTACTCTATTTTCGAAGTTGAAAATAGGGAAAAACTGCACTGAAACAATCATAAAGTGGGCTAGACAACTCCAAAAACTACCAAATTTATTTTGTTGTCTTAGTTAGCCCCTAGGGCACCTCTCCCAGAAATTTTGAGTCCTAACTCTTCACGGTTCAAAAATTCCTAAAAATTCCTAAAAGTGGGCATTTCCCCATGGACCCCGGTTGGCCGATTATTTCAAAAATACAAAATTTTGACCCAAAAGTCAAATTTTGGAGTTATAGCTCATTGTGATCAGTGTGACGCACTGATAATTTTGATATATGACACCCACAACATTTTTTGAAAGTCAAAAATTTTATAACAAAAATTATGGCCGGGAGACCTCCCATGGTGAGCAAGACCTTCAATCTAGAGAGGGAATCAGGTTCCATACCCACCACATCTCATTACACTGAGAGTTCAAATCAGCCCAATGAGGGGCAAGATAGAGGGAAGAGAGTTTCCAACCTTGTTGCACAATTCAAAGTAGACAAGAACCCTCACACAGAGTTGGGGAGTCATAGGCCCAACACAACAAACCGATCAAATCAGTCACATGGGTCACATGCAATTCAGAGAGAACAAATGCTCCAAGATCAATTGGAGGAGTTGGATCAAATTTATTCAAGGCCGACTCCTAGAACCATAGCCATAGAACATTCTACATCTGGAAGTTCACAAAGCGTAACTTCTAAATGCACCACTCAACCCAGGGAAGCTTCAAAGCAACCCTATAGTTCACATGTAGCGTCCGACTATAGGGACACTTATCAACATACAGAATACATAGAGCAAGTTACACTAGCTAGCCAAAGCAAAGAAATAGTGGAAACCTCTTTGAGGGACCTATGAATCAGAACTACATGAACAAAATCAGATAGATATGAACCTTCTCTAACAACGCAATCTGACCACGTGCGATGGTTAGAAAATGCATTGTACAAAGAGCGAGAGCTAGTGGAAGCTCTCGAGCATGAAAAACAAAGAGAAAGGCTTTTGTACCAACATGAGCAACATTTAAGAGAACAAGCTGAGCAACTAGCTCGTATCAACCTACAAGAAAATGGTAATGATCACCAAAGAGATAAACACGTTGGCTCACCAAAAGAAGGGCGCATTAGGCAAGAAGACAGCCCACAATGAAACCACCACTCAAATCATGAACAAAATCAAACTGGTGGGGAAAGGGTAAACATGATAAATCAAGATCAAACACATCCTGAATCCCCTCGTAGGAGGGAAGAGAATAGAACAAGTCAAGTGGATAAAGGGTTACCTCCATTACCACCATGAGTGGGCCTACAAGAAGAGGAACTCCTTGCCTCAAAGGCATTCCAAGAACTCACTGAAAAGATCAAATCCTTTGAGAAGCAAGATACGGTTGGGCACCAACCGACACTGAGTAAAATACACAACCAACCATTGTGCCCATCAGTCCCTAGCCCCGCATATCCTAAGCACTTTGAGATGCCTAGGTTAGAAAAATTTAAGGGTGAAGAGGATGCACAAGAGCATGTTACCAACTTCATCAATGCATGTTTTCATCTTGAAGACAATGATGCTCTTATGTTAAGAACCTTCATTATGACATTTTTGGGTGTTGCCACTCAATGGTTCAACCAACTGCCCAAGCACAACATATCCAGTTTTGAACAACTAGTGAATGCATTCTTAAAATATTTCTCTTTTGGTGCTAAGAAGAAGGTGAATCTCTTAGACCTAGCCAACCTAAAGTAGTATGATGATGAGCCAATCATGGATTATGGGGATAGATGGAGAAAAATCATGGCAAAGTTATCATTTTCCATCCTGATCGAAGAGCTAATCTGAATGTTCACAAAAAGTTATGCCAAGCACATCTCGTTACTATTACAACTACAACAGTATGATACATTCGAAGAAGCCTTGGCTCAAGCCAAGCTTATTGAAGATATAAAGTTGGAAGAAGGAGACCTAAAGCTCCATAGCGAGAAAGAATGGAATGAGAGCATGCAACATCAACCACAATAGACCGAACCTGCGCACGTCAACCAGATTATGTTAAACATTCCAAAAGTAGCACAGAGCCAACAACAAGAGAACTATCAAGCTCAACCTCCTACTATGCATTACAACCAATGCAACAAAAATCAAGGTAGGGGCAAATAGAAACAACCCCCTCACAACTATACGCCATTGCCTGAATCTTTGGCATCAATTTTCAACCACCTTTGTGAGGCCAAGGTTCTAAACTTGCCTAAGGAGCGCATCCTGGATCCTAATTGCCCCAAACCTAAGGGGTATAGGGAAGATCTCTATTGTGTTTATCATCGGCAAAATGGCCATGATATCCAAGATTGTGTTGCATTCAAGAATGTAGTGCAAAATATGTTGGATAAGAATGAATTGTAGAACATCGACATATTCAAAAATTATCTTCCCAATCATGGGGCCAACAACAATCAAGTTGAGCAGGTCAACAAGGTGCATTTAGCCCCACCTAATGAGGGTTTTATCGGTATGATCAATACTACAATAAGAAGCAAAATATGCCTTGATCAGCCCAACATACCAAAAAAGTCAACTAAAGCTGATAATCTATCATGGTCCATACCAACAATGAGTTCAATTCACTTACAAAAGGACCCTATGATTACCTTTCATAGACAGGAGATTAAGCCAATCTCTCAGGATGAATTCGATCCTCCACTACACATCATAGCAAGCATCAATCAGATTCCATACAAGAGAGTCTTGATTGACACTGGGTCATCTATCAACATCATCACAACTGTAGCCTTGAAGCATTTAAATTTACCATCTTCAAGCATTACGGACTCAACATTCACATTGAGAGCCTTCAATGATGCCACTTCCTCAACAATTGGCACAGTAATCCTACCTATACAGGTTGGGGTAAAGATAATACCTACATTGTGCCATATCTTGGGGGTGAGAGGCAGTATAACATATTGCTAGGCAGACCATGGATGAGAGATATGGAATGCATACCTTCCATAGTGCACCAAAACCTAAAATTCATACACCAAGGACAAGTGTATGTGGTCCCCCATGACCCTGAGCCATTCAAGTATTACAAGAAGGTTGATGAGACACAAGAAAAAGTGCCTTCTCAAGAGTTTGTGGCAATGGTCAATAGCAAGGCAGAGGACCAAGTGACTCTAAAGTAGATAAAACAAGATGTGGAGCAATCAGATGTTGCTTCCCCATTGAAGGGATCAAAACCATTGGCTTTAGTCACCCCTGACTCACTTCTCATGATGCCTCCTCAAGAACAAGAATAGGTGTTTCCCCCACATCAGACTAGAGGTACCAAAGTTGACACAGTTCAACACCACCAAGTAAGATAGAAACATGAACTGAGTCATAAACATGAGCATGTGGATGCCACTATCAAAATGGGTCATCATGAATCCTCCACATCGACTCAAATGAAGGAAATCAGTGACTTAGAGTTACCTGGTAGATCTTTAGCACCTACTCTTTTGCCTCCTTCAGTAGACAATGGTATTTCAAACCAATCACTAGAAATACACATGGGAGCCTTATCAGTATTGGAGCATATGCAAAATCACCTCTATAATATAGAGGCCCAAATGGATAAACAAAATGAGGCATTGCACTTTATCATGAACCAGCTTGAGAGCCTAGAATTACGGAAGCCACCCTCATCTGAGATCAAACCACCTCCTGTGCATCCACAGGAAAAGCCTCAACTAGAGCAAGCACCAACTCGACCGCCTCAACAACCTAGCAAGCATCCCTCATTGCTTGAGCCTGCATTATCGATTTTCAATCGGTTAATTGCCGCAAATGCCATCACCCTACCGGAGGTGCAACCTTTAGATCCAAATCATCCTAAACCCCGAGGGTATGAGGAAGAGTCACACTGTCTATATCATAGGCAAAATGGGCATGATATTCAATCATGTCAAGGTTTCAAAGCCATAGTACACAACATGCTCAACAAAAAGCAACTTCAAATTATCAACCAACAAGTGACCATAGTCAGTAATCCACCCCTTGCACCCAAAAAGCAAGAAGAGCCCCCTAAGCCAACAATTGAAATACCTATGGCTCAATCTAGTTACCAAGCTAGACTAGAGCATGCTAAACGCTCAAAACAACAACGCATTTGGACTCCTTTAAACGAGTCTATGTCAGACATCTTTCAAAAGTTGCAAGAAGTTAAGGTCATCACCTTACCTGACATAAAACCTTTAGACCCAAATAGAGCTAAACCTAAGGGTTATAGGGAGGACCATTATTGTCTCTATCATCGAGTGCAGGGCCATGGCATTCGTGATTGCCAAGTATTCAGACATGTAGTTCAGGATCTCATAGATAGTGGGGCATTTCCCATAAATGGTTCATCCATAGAACCCCAACCTACCAAAATAGAGGCTACATCATCCCAATTGAGATCCCAAGGTCAATCACAACCTCGTAGGCTAAGCAAGCCACCTCAACGAGTGGTCACATTTGAAATGACTACTACAACTTTATTTCAAAATTTGTACAAGGCAAATGCATTTGTGTTGCCCGAGGTCAAGCAAAGAGAGCCCAAGCATGGGTCCACTGATGAAATCCTCTTCTGTATGTATCATCGTATACAGGGGCATGACATCCACAATTGCCAATCATTCTAGAAGGTGGTCCAAGACCTTTTAGAATGAAATGAGCTCCATGAAGATGGTTCACTCATTTCTCCCCACCAAGACAAGGGCACCCCATAGAGGTCCATGCCCCAATTGGGAGAGTTGATTTATGTCACTCTTCCTAAGCAATATGACTACATTTTAGTAGGCAACATGCACACTAGGGGCACCTAAGGTATCATACCTTCCCCCTATAAAACCAACAAAATATCAAAAACATTCATAAATTTCAAAATTATAAAAACAATAGAAATCATAAAAATCCAAACAAATTAAAAAACATTAAAATCAAAAACAAATTATCAAAAGGCTCCAAAGGCATCTCCAAGCCATTTGGTCAAATCATCAAAAGGCTCCAAAGGCATCTCAAAGCCATTTGGTCAAACCACCAAAAAGCTCCAAAGGCATCTCCAAGCCATTTGGTCAAATCATCAAAAGGCTCCAAAGGCATCTTCATGCCATTTGGTCAAATCATCAACAAGGCCCCAAAGGCACCATAAGCCCTTTGGTCAACAATTCAAAAATAAAAATTCAAAAAATCAAAAAAAATTCAAAAAAATTCAAAAATAAAAAATTCAAAAACATTCAAAACAATCAAAGTTCAATAAACAATGGAAAACATCAAAAATACAAAAATATTTGCATTTCATATTTGCATTCATATAGTTGCATTGCATATAGGCATTGCATCCATTGCTTCTGCATTAAAAACAATTGTGTTTGCAATCTTACAAATGACACCATGTTTGTACCTCAATCATGCATCTTCAAAATCCATCATCATCCATCACCCATGTGTGTAACTATGTTTTTCAACACAACCCCTCCTATTGCTATAAGGAATATACTAGGGTTTTTCGGTCACTCAGCCATACCTAGTGGTTTTATCAAACTTTGTAGAAAGTTGTCTTAGCTTTTGATAGGTGAGGTTTAGTTTTGATAGTACCTAGTATATCTCAGAATCCTATCACTAATCAAAACACTAAAATCCTAGTTGAAACAAGGGAAATATGAATGCTACGAAGTGGTATTAGGTATCCTAAGGTGAAAAAGGTTTATCTTGCTCATCCCCTTGTGCGGCCGGTTCGAAAATGTTGAGAATTGGCAAAAGGACAAGTTCACCCCTACCCAAAGAAATCCCTTGCTTTGATCAAAACAAGCAAAAATCCTGAACAAAGCAAAAGTTCAAAAACAAGTGATTATCATCACTACAAAAGTCCCCAAACAAATCAAAGTTCAAAGTTTAGAATAATTCAAAAGTACAAATAAATAGTGATGATCATCACTACATAAATCCCTTGCTCAAAAGGAAAAACAAAAAGTCAAAATAAATAGTGATTTTCATCACTAAAACATGAGCAAGTATCCCTAATAAATATGAAGAAAAGAAGGGAGTATTGAACTTGAATCCCTGGAATTCTCAGTGTGAATGAGCCTTACACACGATGATATGTCTATCACATTGGCATCTTGCTTTGGTATAGACCAATGTTTGCATGTGGAAGAGCTAGCCTTAGGTGTCCTATATTGCCTAGTGGTCTAATCCAACTAAGTCCAACTTAGGATCATGATAAACATTTGAGGATCCCCAATACAACAATGGGCTGAATGAATCCCACCTAGCATTGGGGTATGCTTATGTTCTATCTAATATATTCATTTGCACACATAGGGATAATGAGTATCTAGGTCTTCATAACAAAGCTTTATCCTTCAAGAGCTCTGCATGATCAGTATACAACTTTTGATGGAGCAACTAGGGTGTTTGAGTCTCAGGGAAAACCTCAAAAATCTCCTCATAGCAACAAATCATTCCATCTCATAAATCACTACATACATATCACATCATCTCACCCCACATTTGATGTTTAAATGATTAATTCTTATTATAAGAATTATTATTTACATTCATGATTTTTATACATTCTGTGGTGTCGCCCATTAGATTGTTAAACTCATATCACATGCATACCTTATATTTTAAGTGATTAAAGCATACAGGTTCATGTACATTAGATCACCATCATAATGCATTTCACACATTTCATTTATCATATCATAACAATATAAGTTAGATGCATACAATTAAATCAAAATTAAACATGCATTTAACAATAAGCACTGCATCCATAAATGCATACATCATAAATAGTGCATCTATACATCTAGATCATGGCATCTAATAACACATCTATCATCTAGCTAGCACATGTCACCAACACATTACATACATATAGCAAAATCAAATCATTATCTAGGCATAGCATCCATCATTGCATCCATAACATAAAATCAAAACAAAAATATTTGCTAAACATCAACTAGGGCATTATTGGTATCATACCTCCCCTAATCAGCAATCAATCCAAAAATCCCCAAAGGGGATAAGCCCTTTGGTCAAACCAAAATTCCCCAAAGGGGATAAGCCCTTTGGTCAAACCAAAATGCCCCAAAGGGGATAAGCCCTTTGGTCAAACCAAAATGCCCCAAAGGATAAGTGACATAAGCCCTTTGGTCAAACAAAATGCCCCAAAGGGGATAAGCCCTTTGGTCAAACCAAAATGCCCCAAAGGGGATAAGCCCTTTGGTCAACCAAAATCCCCAAAGGGGATAAGCCCTTTGGTCAAACCAAAATGCCCCAAAGGGGATAAGCCCTTTGGTCAAACCAAAATGCCCCAAAGGTAGCATAAGCCCTTTGGTCAAACCAAAATGCCCCAAAGGGGATAAGCCCTTTGGTCAAACCAAAATGCCCCAAAGGTAGGATAAGCCCTTTGGTCAAACCAAAATCCCCAAAGGCATAAGCCCTTTGGTCAAACCAAAATCCCCAAAGGGATAAGCCTTCAAAAAAATGCCCCAAAGGGGATAAGCCCTTTGGTCAACCAAAATACCCAAAGGGCATAAGCCCTTTGGTCAAACTAAAATTCCCCAAAGGTAATAAGCCCTTTGTCAAACAAAATCCCCAAAGGATAAGCCCTTTGGTCAAACCAAAATCCCCAAAGGTATAAGCCCTTTGGTCAAACCAAAATGCCCCAAAGGATAAGCCCTTTGGTCAAACCAAAATGCCCCAAAGGGGATAAGCCCTTTGGTCAAACCAAAATGCCCCAAAGGTAGGATAAGCCCTTTGGTCAAACCAAAATGCCCCAAAGGTAGCATAAGCCCTTTGGTCAACTCACAAAATGCCCCAAAGGCATCATAAGCCCTTTGGTCAACTCACAAAATGCCCCTCAAGCCCATGACTTGGGGCATCCAATGTTGATCAGATCAATGATCATCACACACCCTACAATATGGTCCTAGGTGGTCTACTTTTTTTGCTTCACGTTATGTTTTGCTCATAATGCATCCCAAAAAGGGGCATCTGTAGACACCTAAAATGTGTCATGTTTAGGAGACTACTCATATGGGCACATCCAAAGACCATATGACCAATCTTGGACCTTTCCAAGAGCAAGCAGTGGTCCTAACCACTCAAAATGGGTAGTTTTAGCCCATTTAAGCTTGGTCGCTATGAACCAGAGTGGTTGGATCCTGGCCACTGAAGCTTAGAGCGGCCAATCACTAGCCACTATAGACGACAACGACTAAGCTTTAAAATACAACTTGCCATCAAAACAGCCTAATCTCGGGTGGAAGTGGCAGTTTACATGCAATAAGGTCGAGCGGGGATAAATTTGCATTCCTCCTCATAGCTAGTCTACATGAGAGACTCAAGTCTAGATTTAGACATCAGTTAACTGGCCCTCAAGGGTAGAAAAAGACTAAACTTCTCATGCTAACATCTAGTGTGCATGTAGGATTCAGTCCTAGGGTTTGGACATTGACCTAGGGCTTCAAACACATTATAAGGTGCAAACCTAAGAGCACCAAGGGACCTTGTTTTATCAATTGGAGGGAGAGACCGAGGAGAGCTTTTCGAGACTTGGAGAGCTTTTCTTGTAGCGAAGCCCTATCAAATCGGAGAGCAAATTGGAGCACCTTTTAGGAGCAACGAAGTGCTAGCCGACTGAGGGGTTACCATCTATAGGATATTCAACATCAGACATAAACGACAATCATTTCAACATCAACAATAATCCTAGATCCATAGCCTTGGAGCAATAAAGACAAGTTTTCATCTTAGCGGCCATTGTCTCGGACAATGGCCCGCAGGCCTAGTCTAGGGTTCTTAGCATTAGTTTCTTTTATTTAGCTTATTACATGTTTTCACACCATTAGCATAGATCTGATTTCTCTCATTTAGTTGCATTCATAGCATTAGTTTCTATTATCATTAAGCATATTTCTATTTATCATTAGGGTTATTGCTAACAACCTCATCCGAGGAGGCAATCTCGGACAGTTGAGCGTTTGCTATTGTTTTCATGCTTGCAGTACTACAAGTTCACTAGACAGGTTACCAACATACGAAAGCACAAGGATCCCTCTAGGAGCCAGACCTAGAGAAGGAGGCATCTATAAGCCCTCATACAGTTCTGTGTGCATCACCGGGAAGTCTTCAAAAGTGCACCACCCCTTGCACGGGGATATTATACATCTGCTACCCCTATTTGTAAAATTTGTATCAAATGAAGGGAATCCCTTAGAGGGATCTATATGTAACCGAATCTTGGAAAATTAATAAAAAGCATTCATTCATTTATTTCTTCGTATTTTGGTTGTATCTGCTTTTGCATATTTCATTTAATGCATGATTAAGTAAATAATATTCACAAATAGAGTAGTGGACGGTGTGCCACTTCCTCGAGGTCGCTACAAGAAGAAGCTCAAAGACATTGAATAAATAATGGACTAGTTGGTACACATCTCTAAGGATAGAAAAGGAAACTAAAGAGGGATTCCTCACTATGTAGACTATAATCTTTCTCAATTAGTATATCAATATAGAAAAAATTGACATCTAAGGAGTGAAAGAGTTTGACACTTAGTTTCTAGTCAAAATAATGACAATACTTGCATAAAGCATGAGCTAGATATAGAAATTTTCATTTTAGTTAATTTTAATTAAAATACATTGACTAGATCATGAGAAACGAGGAAAAATCAAACTAGTCACCTAAAGGATTTTTTTATTGAAAAAAACATGAATCAAATACTATCTAGTTCAAGGAGGAATTCGATTTTGTTTGAGATAATACCAAGTCAAGTTATTAAAGACACATTAGTCTAATAGAATAATCTTGTTAACCTAGAAATACTTATTACTTTCCTAGGTGTTATTTAGAGGGATGTTGAAGGAAAATATTTTTCTTAAGACAAAGATGTCATCCTCTCATTATTTGCCTCTAATGTTGAAAAGATATATACCATCCAAGATAGAAGTTCTCAAGTAGGGAACACCAAGTTTATGCATAGCGATGAATATTAACCATTCAGGTGAATATTAACATTTTAGAAAATTCAAATTTATGAATTTGGGGGTTCCAGACGTCGACCATTTAGCAAGAAATTTTTGGGACAAAATTTTTAGGTGTTAGTTCGTCGTGCGTTGATAATAGTATCATGAATATTTTAAAAAATTCACCAGCAATCCTGCCTAAATAGAGGTTCCTTTTCACCATAAAATTTTAAAATTTCTAAATTATCCCGCCCAACTAGCCAAGTATACCACTATATATAAGTAACACCCCATCAATATTTTTTCATTTCTAGACCTTTTTCTACACTAGACAGATATCTTGACCTAGTTCTACATTAGACTAGACCTATTTTTGCACCGGACAATATCGAACCTATTTTTGCACCAGACCAAACCTTGTTCAACGCCAAACAAGATCGAATCCTGTTCTGCACAAGGTCGATATTCAAACCTTGTTTTGCATTCGAATGGACTATCGGACCCTGTTCTATACAAAGCTGATATTCGGATGTTGTTCTGCACAAGGCCAATATTCAGACCCTATTTTGCATCCAAACGGACTACCAAACCCTATTCTACACAAGGTCGATATTCGAACCTTGTTTTGCATCCAGACGGACTACTAGATCCTATTTTACATCCATATGGACTACCAAATGTTGTTTTGCACAAGGCTGATATCCAGACCTTGTTTTGCATCCAGATGGACTATTAGACCCTGTTTTGCATCCGGATGGACTATCGAACCCTGTTTTGCATCCGAACGAACTACCGAAACTTTTTCTGCACAAGGCCAATATCTAGATCCTATTTAGCACAAGATCGATATTCGGACCCTATTTTGTATTCGAACAGACTACTAAACCCTATTTTACATTCGAACAGACTATCAGACCCTATTCTACACAAGGCTAAAATTTGGGTCCTGTTTTGCATCCAGATGGACTATCGAACCCTATTTTAAAATGGTAAAAATACATCTATTTTTTACTTTGGGGGTGCCCTAGACCCTGTTCTACACTAGATGGATATCTTGACCCAGTTCTACACCAAACCAGATACATTTATGCACCAGAAAATATCGAACCCATTTTTGCACCAGATTGAACCATGTTCAACACCAAATAAGATCAAAACCTATTCTACATAAGGTCCATATTTGAACCCTATTTTGCATTCAAATGGACTACCAGACCTTGTTCTGCATAAGTTCGATATCCGAACCCTATTTTGCATCTGGGTAGAATACCAAATCCTATTTTACATCCAAACAAACTACTCGATCCTATTCTGCACAAGCTCAATATCTGAACCTTATTTTCATCTAGATGGACTATCAGACACTATTTTACACAAGGTCAATATTTGGACCTTGTTTTGCATCTGGACAGACTACTAGACCTTATTTTGTATCCAAATAGACTACCAGACCCTGTTTTACATTTAAAAAGACTACCAGATCCTGTTCTGCACAAGGTCAATATCCAGATCCTATTTTGCATCCATATGGACTACCAGACCATATTCTACACAAGGTCAATATCCAAACATTTTTTGGCATTCATATGGACTACCGGGCCTTGTTTTGCATTCGAACAAACTACCAAACCCTGTTTTGCATTCGAACATACTACCAAATCCTGTTCTGCACAAGGCCGATATTCAAAACCTGTTTTGCATTCAGATGGACTACCGAACCTTGTTTTACAAAGGGAAAAATACATCTATTTTTTTCTAATACGTCGCAACCCCCCCTAGACCCCTCGACAACGTAGCAACATCCCCGTACACCCCCCTTTGTGGAGTGGGTCCAAGTGCAGTTGAAAATAAGACCTTCGAAATAGAGAAAGAATTACGCTCCATGACCAATACCATATTTTGTACTTGATTCAAGATTGGACCTTTTCTACACTTGGTTTGAGGCCAAACCATGTTTTGCACTAGCCCATGGCCGGATCTTGTTTTCCACCCAGTTTGGGTAGAACTTTCAAATTTACCAATATTTTATAATTTTTTTTGAAAATTAAGGTAATTTGCCATGTCCTCCTACATGAAGTTGGTTAGGATTCACTAGGGTTTCGTAATGGATTCACCATTTTTTTACAAGTAAATTTCAAGTCCAACCCCTTATGCATAACCCTCGGGAACACTGACCTATCTATCAATGTCATCCTATATTTAGAAAAAGAGCATTAAAGCTAACTTCTATTTGGTGGGGAATTTCATCTTCCTAAATGTGAGACCAATGTGGATTAAATTTGTTAGTCCTTAGTAGGATGGTGGTGAATTAGTTGACCAAGAAGATTTCTTACCTTCCATGGACCATGCTTCTCATGACATAATCAAATCTATCACTTTTTCTATCCATTGTGCATCTAAGAAATCCCATAGACACTAGTTTTGGACAAGGCACATAGGATACACATGATGCCATGTGTCATCTAGTGTGTAGCTCCAAAATATCAATGGTGCCACTATCTTCTCTTTAAGAGGTAATTTTTTCCATTGATCTTAACTTAGGATTTTAGGCATGTTTTTAGAAATCCTAACATGATAGATGTTTTGCATTGAAATAATGCATTTTTTGGATCAACAATCATGATTATATAGCCTTAAAAAGGGCATAATTTGATTATCAATAAAAAAGAAATGTTCATTAACCCTCTTCACTACAAATACTAAAGAGAATTCCTTATTTTATCATATAATAATCAAAACATATAAACATAGAAATCAAAATCCCTCCTTTTATCATTGTAGAACATTTTTGCTCTCGCCTTACAACTTCCCTAGAAATTATAGGCACCTTCAAACTTCTTGACTACTAGTTTAGTTCCCTTTAACAAAAGAGCATGGGGTTCATAAGACTTTGTAGTCAAAGGTCATGCTTGCCATCAACAAAATATCTTTCTTGACTTCTCAACCCTCTACTAGAGTTTTTATTATATCTACCCTTGGTGTATTTCAAACTAGGTAGTATTTGTTATGAGTTTCTATCCATTCATTACATTTTATTGGTTTTTGGATCAAAACCTTGCTTCTATGATTACCCTAAAAAAGGAAGCTTAGAGGGATAGGTTGTAAGTTTTCACTTTTTGCATTAATTTTAGATATTTTTTTATTTTTATGGAAAATGAATATAGGAAGCTTTATTATTGGTTTTAATTTATGCTTTGCTATCTGATTTGCTTAGAACCTAGTTTCCCTTAAAGATAAAACTTAGAGGACTAGGGTTTCAATATTTTACTTTTAGGGTTAGCTTTTATTTTATAATCTTTAGTTGTAAGTTAGTGTAGAAAAATTTTCATTTAATGTATTTTCATTTTTATCTATACTAGAGTAATGCTAATTTAAATTTACTTTATCTAGTATATATGAGTTTGGTTTGCTTGTGTTAGATCTTCTAGATTGGTGTAGGTACTTCCAAAATTTAATAATATATTTGATGTCTTATTATTGTAGTGGTTGATTAGGGTCATTTAGACATATTTTCTTATAATCCCTAGGTCTTATTGGGGAACCTCCTCTTATGGTTCTTGTCATTTATTTTGAGGTTGGTATGAACACTAAATCCAATAAGAAGAAGATATTGGGTATTCCTATAAGGAAGACCATTTTATTAATCATTTTAAAAATACCTTTCACCAAAATGATGTTTATATTGAATATAATATAGACATGAAGGAATATGATGATAGAGACTCTATGATAGATTATAGATAACCTCATTAGACAATGGTAGATTCTAATAAAACTAGTTTGGTACCAATTATTTCATAGGTGAGGATATAATATTTTGCTATATCACCTCTTAAAGTAGCAATAATAGAAAATGCAAATGCAGAACAAACCATAGTTTTAGCAATAATTCCCCTATTGCCTCTAGTTCTAGTTCATATGTGGGTGTAATTAATTGTATTTGAATAAATTCATGGCTACTTTATGGTTCCCCAATAAGATGCTATTAAAAAGTAGTTGAAGATATGATTTGAACCTCAATGTAGGGAACATGATGATAAACATAGATAACAAAAGGTCATTATCCAAAACTAATTGACATGAATAATTCTAATGGAATTCTTGTATTCCAAGTATTAACTCCTCCTTTTGTGTTGGATCCCCTTTCCCCTCCTCCAACTCCTCTAAAACATCCTTTAATCTAACTATCAAGAATTATCAATGTTAGACTTTAGCTCTCAACATAGAGGCCATAGACATAACTGGTTATGTCTCAAAAATTTTCTATGGTGGTACTTGGAAAGCCCAAATATTTATAGATAATTTTACCTCTTTTATCTATATTTGATAAATAATGAATAAGCTCTATTAAAAATTGATGTCTAGGAAACTAGTAGAAAATATCTTGGATTCAGTTTTCTCTTTTCTTATATATTTCATTAATTGCTTGAAAGTCGTTGTAAAAAATGTTGAGCAAGAGTTTGATAATGACATGTCTCCTAAAAAAATCCATGTGTGCTTTTCTACAATATAAACTAGGACCCCATGAGTCTATAGGAGAATATTAGAAGTGGAAAAATTTAAATCTAATACCAATGCCCAAATTGTTGAAGATATGTTCACCAATATATTTGTGAATGGCCTCAAAAGGATCAGCTAAGCTAAAGTTCATATTCATAATATTTATGGACTATATATTTTAGAGACAATTTTAAATTTTATTTAGGCTATTGAACTTTAGAAGTATAAGAATAATAAAAACATTTATAATACTAATAACCCCAATAAAAATTGTATAGTGGATGGAGTGTGTACCATCACTTTACAAGATAATTCACATGAATTAGAAATTGTTGGGATGCTTGTGAAAATGTTGACTAAAGTTGAAGGTGGCCCAAGACCTAAGAAATTTGTGCCTCTATGGATTGATGAAGACATTATTAGAGTATTCATACTCCTATAATCTAAAACTATCATTAGAGAAATAATTTTAAACTACTAGACTAGTATAACCACTCTAAATTGAATTTTTATCTTGTGGTTTTGGGGCATGATTATAGTGATTGTATAGAGATTTAAAGGTTCAATTTTAAGCAAAAATTCAGGCCTAACTTTCATGTAGATAAAATCCAATAATCTAGGATGAAGTTTTATGATGATATAAATATGTCTTTACAAAAGAAAATGAATCATCCTCAAAATCAAAGGTTAGATATCTAGAATATTCTGTTCCCTAATCATAATCAACAAGAGACTTCAACCTCCAATCAACAATAATTATTTTTTAATTTGATTCAGTCTAATCAAGTCCAAGGGTATAATAGTAGAGGTGGTTAAAAAAATCAAACCCAAAACTATGGGCTCCTTAAAATCAGAATCAACATATTGAGCTTAAACCAACTTAGAAACAAAATAATCAATATTAGAATTTAGTTTATGCTCAATCTAAAGGTAAATAGAGATTACATTTGTTAATATACTTGATGTACAACATGAACTAATTGAATATTTAGAACAAAAAAATGTTGTTATTACTAGAAACATGCCTAAATACAAGAAGCAACCCACTATAGAAGAAAAAAAAAGAAAAAAAAGTCAAAAGAATCCATTTAAGATAAGGTTAATCCAACCATAAGTGAAAAAATTTCAAACACTCTCTTAATCATTAAGGAACCAAGTAAGACTACATAAATGTCTTCCAAAACAAAAAAAAAATCTAATAAAGCCCTATATAATGTATTATAGACTCTTCTCAAGAAATATCTATCATGCCATTATTTTCCACATAAGTTTATGATAGGAACATAGACATTTAAAAACCAAATATATGTCTTGGTTTGAAATCTACCAAGCATGTGTGATATGTGCCCTAGACTTCGGTCAAGATTGGATGACTAGGATTTTTCCTAAGCTTAACCTTAGGAGAAGGCTAGTTCCATGTTGAACCAATGAAATAATTTTTTTTTTAGACTAAAGATAGGAATGTGAGGGTTAGGAAGGGACAAAGAGTTAAAATTCAATCTAAAAATGGTCGGAATTAAGCTAACAACACTAAAATAAACTACATAAGTACCTTTCACATTCAAATCAATGTAGAGCCTAGCAGACCAACCATTCATAAAAGCATCATAGATTTTAAATTCATTAATTCCATATTGCATGTATCCTTTAACATTCCATAATATTCATAAAAGAAACCTAGACAACAATCCAGAAACATGATAATTCACCTAACATAATTTGTTATTTATAAATCTTAGAAAGAAGTGCATAAAGATAAACAACTCACATACACATTAAAACCTATAATTCTCCTTGATAGAGGCCAGAAAACATTTGATTGTATTGAATATAATGTAGTAACTACATGGCATATACAAGTAGACACTAAAGATTTGACCCTCTTTTTGAGTTATATTGAGTTATTTATAAGATTACATATTATTTCTATTAGCTCTAATCATTACATAAGTATTGTTTGCAATTCTGATAGGGGTGAGTGCAAGACATGGGTATCACTTTCCAGCTCAAATCAACTTAACTATTTTGATTATGTTTTTTTATGTGGTTGGTCTTGATTTCCTCCATGAACTTGGCATCTACGTGTCTCCCATAGTTTTGGGTATCTTCTGATAGGTTTAGTTTTTCCCATTATGGTTGTTCATTGGGCTAGTTGTCTAGGGATAGATGTATGGTTAAGGAGTGATCGAGTAGTTTGGTCCTCTGACCAAGATGATTTTGGTTGAAATGGATAGGTCCAAAATTTTCTTTATTCACTATCAGGGTTTAGATGCCTTGTCGGGCCTTTTGCATTTTGTTATACCTTACAGATTAGGTTAGATTTTTTTCAATGTTCAAATGATGTTATCCTATTAAAATTCTAGCATTTTTCCTATCAATATCTCTACTATGCCAAGATTTTTTAGCTCCTTATGATGATGTTAGTACCTTGAAAGTTTGATATTTTTCCACTTTGGACTTTTTCCTTGCTAGAATTTTCTACTCCTTGTGATGATGTCAATGCTCAAAAAATTTGATATTTTATTGAGCTTTCTACTTTTTTGGGCTTTTGTGTCCTTCAAGATGACATCATAACTTCGAAATTTTGACCCTTTTCCACTCGAATCTTTTTACTTGGTAAAATTTTGAGTTTGGCAATGTGAAAAAATACTGGACTTTTCTTGCCTTAGCCAAATGTTGGGCCTAGCAAGGTGTTTTTGAGCATCTGATTGTCTTATTACCTTTTGGCCTAACATCCATTGACTTATTGTAGCAAAGTCTTACTCCCACAATAATTATTCATATGTGGGCTATTGCATTGCCCCATATTGTTGGTGCCTTTTGGGGTTTCTACTTGTAAAAATAGAGAACACATATAGCCTTATCCATTGGGTATGGATTTACAAGGAGAAAAAGAAGCTAGAAGATAAGCTAAAGGAAATCACATGTTTAGGAGGCAAAATAACTATGGGACACTTTGAGATATGAGGATGAAATTTTCTTAGGGGCTTGAATGGACATGGATTCTATAGCAATATCAAGGTTTTCAAAGCATACTTGGAAGATACCCTTGCCAAGTTTACATCCCCTTTTACTACAAAATATAGGATTATCTATAGATTTTAGGGAATGAGAAGATTTATATATGGAAAATATGATATATTTGTACATGGCAAATGAAATAAATATGAATGAAGAAAAGAATAGTGTAGGGAAATGATAATCCAAGGAGAAAAGAGGAAGAAAAAATGAGAAGAGGAAGGGAAGGAAAAAAAAGATAGCTGACTAGAGGTACCTCATACAAAACTAGAAATCTACTGAGTATACTCTATAACAACTAAGGGTAGCTTCATATGAAAGTAAATTTTCTTAGGTAGGCCCTCGCCCATCAATGCTTCTTGTTATCTTCATTTTAACAAAATTTCTTTTAGGTACCTTTTCTCAAAACTCTAGACAACTACAAGGTGCTTAAATGCTTCTAAATTATGCATGGATGCTTAGAAAAAAAAAATCTAGACTAAAGTTGTAGCACCAAAGATGGACTTACATATCATTTTATAGCCTTAGTAAAAAGCGATGACAACTGGAATCTTAATTAGCTAAGGTTTTTATCTGAGTTGGCACTGCAAAATAAAATTTTATACTTTGTGTGAGTGCTTTGCACATATTATTTCATTTTTTCTTAGACAATTAACTTTTGCCAATGTAGCCTTCCCATTTGGATATTACATTCTTGATTTTACAACTTAAGTACTAAGGAATTAAAGTTGATGAATTTATACACATCTAATTTTCTCTTCCTATACTTTTATGCCACATATCACCTATCATCTTTCAATTTCAATGATACTAGCCATCAATGTTTCAATAATTTCACCTTGTTCTACATGTGTTTGTGTCATTGCTTTTGATACTCTTCCTTGCTACTATTTATTGGCTCTTTGGTTAGCTAAGGAACCCCTCATGAGTCACAATACTTAGTAGGCTTGATCCCAAGCTTTTTCTACTGGAAGAACAAATGCTCTAACCTTATGTAGGGTATATTTCAACTAGATGGTATTTTTATATGATGGGTTTTTATATCTTCAAGCCATCTCCTAAATTCTTGCATGTATTGTAGTAAGCCCATTAAAAAATGCAAGGATTTTATCTTCTTTGTTTGTTTAAGTTATAAGTCAATTTATTTTCATCATTGGCAATAAGCTCTAATTGAGATTTGAGCTGCTCTTGAGTGTAAAACTTACGCGTTTCATTGCAAAATATTAGGAAACCAAAATTCATGATTTATCGAGCTAGGAGCATTATTTTATTATATTTTCTACTCAATGTAGAAATCAATTCTCCTCCTTGTTGCACCAACTTATAACTTTATACTATTTGCTTTGCATGATATTTTGCTTCATCTAAGTGCTTTCTATCAAATGTTGATAATGAGGATTTGATATGTTCTTCAAAATTTTAATAATTGATTCTACTTACCTTACCTTGTCAATTTCCTTTTCATGTATTTTATAAGCCTCTATGGTGACCTATAGGTTGTATATTAAAGTAATCCATGATAAACAATTCTTGCATGGTTGTGTCAAGGATATTGCCTCAATTTTCTCTTTTGATTTGCATTAATGCCTTCCAAGAGAAGCCAAAACCTTGCATTTTCTTCTTTCCTTGTAGCTCAAATTGCAATTTATGTAGTTGTTCTTCATGAAGTTGGAGAGATGTATCCTTTTTTTGCAATTGTTCCTCCAATTCTTAAAGTCTTATATTATTATGTTGTAGTTGTTCCTCTAGAGCTTGGATTTTCTCATCTTTTTGTTGAAACTGCTCTAAAGTTGGGGATTTGCTCATTTTTTGTTGTAGCTATTTAACATCCTTTTGTATGGACTTAACTTACTCTTGATAAAGTACTTTAGCTAAGTAATTTTTCCTATCCTTTGTTGTTTTGCACTTTTCCTTAAATCTATATCCTTGAAAATACAATACACTCTGGCTTGGAGAGTTCAAGTTGTGTTTCCTAATGGGACCTTGGAAATTTCTACTTCTTGCACTATCATGTCATAATCAATTATTGTCATCTTTGAGGCAGGCTTAGCAAATTTTTGGGTAAATGTGGATCTTATCTACTTATTATCAATTGGATCCAAAATGGTCAACAATCTGGGTGGTGCCTTCTTTTTCTCCTTTTTGGGCGGCCTTTCTTTTGTCTATTTTTTTTACATTAGCTTGAGCCAGTTGCAATTGCTTTACGATATTCAAGTATGGGTGACTAGAAATAGGACATGTATTTAAGGCCAATTAAATGTTGGGGAATGAGGATAGGGAAGAATTATAAGTAAGATACCAGTATATATATATTTTTTGTGGAAAACATCCCAAAAGGGATGCCACTTTCGGGTAAGACCCAAGGAGGCAGGGGTATCCATTCCACCAAAAATGCCCAGGACTCGGACCTGGCCTACCACCTTTGACATACTCAAGGAGCAAACAAACACACAAAACCAATTTAAAAATAAGTAAATAACAACAAAAATAATAAAATAAAATAAAAAACATGCTCCTTGAGTGTGTCAAAAACAAAAGCACAACCAAACACACACACAATAAGATAAAAGAAACCACAACACGAACCACATAGAAAAACACAAGAACCACATAACAAAACACAAACAAGACAAAAACAACAGAACACTACAAAGACATAACCCAAAAAAAACATGAAAAATAAACACAACCAAAACCTAAAATATTAAAAAAATAAAAATAAAAATAAAAAACAACCAACAACAGACAATAAACAAAAACAAAAAACATAGAAAACACTCACACAAAAAAACATGAATTAACACAAACAAAGAGAAACACAAGAACAAGAACGACAAAAACACAAGAACAATAACAAAAAACATAAAAAAACACAAAACAACAAAAACACAAGAACAACAAAAAACAACACAAAGAACACAAAAACAAAACAAAACAAAAGAACACACACACCTTAAAAAACTAAACAAAAAAAAAAAAAGAAAAAAGAAAAAAAATTGAACATAACAATGACCTATCTAGACCAGAAGACTATTAAGGCAAGAAACAACAAAGGAAACAAAAGAAAGAAAAGAGTGAGCTAGGGAACTAAAAAAACCTGAATGAACCAAAGAGAAGCAAAAAAAAGCAAGAAGAAACTAGGTACCTTCAGAACTGGAGCCATCCAAAGAAATGATAGAAAGAAGAGCTTCCCTAATTTGTGAAGCCCACCATCTAGGAGGGTGGCCATAACAAGTAAGATCACCTTTGTCCAAAGCCCAATTAGCTAAAGCATCAACACTCTTGTTTTGATCTCTGACCACATGATTGTAATCAACTTTCAAAAATCCCATCTGGATTAATTGAATCTTCTCAATAATTCTTTTTATTCTCCAATCAACCTTATGATTCTTGGAAGGAGTCTTCAAAATATTAATCATAAGTTGAGAGTCAGACTCAACTAACACCTTTTCCCATCCAACCTTAGTAGCCTCCTGAAGGCCTCTGAGGATACCATACCCCTCAACAAGGTTATTGGAAAGAATACCCAAATTCTCAGCAAAAGTAAAAACCAGGGAGCCATCTGAAAGTCTACCAATTCCTCCCACACTGGCTTTTCCAGGGTTCCCTCTAGAGGCTCCATCAGTATTGACTTTTCCAAAATCCTTAGGAGGAGGTTGCCAATTTCTTGTCCTATCCATCTTACTAATACTCACATTCCCTTTAAGTTGGTTGCCCTTAGAAGATTTAATCTTCAATATTTGCATCACTTGATCCCATCTTTGGTGGGAGTTTTGGGGGTGATTAAGGAGTTGATGGACTGATTCAACTAAGTTGGCTATGGTCTTTTGCCAAATATAGTGAATATCCTTCCTATCTTGATTAAAAATTTGGTTGTTCCTTTCAATCCAAATATTCCAAAGAAGAATGGTAGAACCCATCCAAACTAACTGCCTAATAAAATGATCAACACCCTCTTGATTAGGCCAATCCCTCCAAAGTTGTTCAAAAGTAAAAAAATTGGACCATTGTAAGCCAAGTAAAGTGGCCATTCTCCTCCATAGCTCAGAGGCTAAAGTACACTCAATAAAAATATGGTTGAGAGTTTCTACATTCTCTTCACACATCTCACATCTAAAAGGGCCATGAAAACCACGCTTCATAAGTTGCTCACCAGTAAGCACCCTACGATGCAATAAAAGCCAATTAAAGAACCTCACCTTAGGCCAGAGCTTTTGAGCCCACAATTGAGAAAATATGTCAGAAGAATGGTTGGGATTATTATGGCATAAGGTCAAATAACCTTGAGCAACTGAATACTCACCCTTAGTAGTGTTGTTCCATCCAAAACAATCTTTTTCATGGGACCAAGAGAGAGATCTCATATGAAGGATGCCTTGGATATCTTGTCTTTGCCTTTCTGGGATTTGAATAGGCCAGTCCTCAATAGGGATCCAATATCTACCAACCTTTGAATTACCAGTATGGTACCGACAATAATTAGCCACCTTTATCCAGTTAGCTCGGTGAAGCTCCTCCATCCAAGGCCTCCAATCGGGAAACCGAGTTATCAAAGGCTTGTGACCATCCCAAGAATCTATCCAAAAATTTACCTGTTGACCATTATGAATGATCCAAAATAAATTTTTCTTTATCAAATCCTCACCAGTCTTAAGAACTGCTAAAATGGGAGAACCTTTGGTAGGAAGTTGATAGCGAACAAGGTCTTCAGGACTTTTGTTCTCAGCATATTTAGCACGGAGATTATTGGCCCAAAGAGCATTGGGGTTATGCAACATCCTCCAATATAATTTAGCAGCTAAAGCTTTGTTGTTATTAATAGAAGACCGGAATCCTAACCCCCTTTATTCTTAGGAAGACATAAAGTGTCCCATTTCACCAAGGCCCATTTTATTTTCTCCTTAGTACCACTCCAAAGGAAACGATGACTGATTTGATCCAGTTCTCGAAGAACAGCCTTTGGAATATTCAACATGGAAGATACATAAATAGGAATAGCTTGAAGGACTGATTTTACCAAGGTGATTCTACCCCAGAAGAAAGCCACATGTTGGTCCACTTTCCAATTTTCTTCTTGACTTTGTCCAACAACCAATTCCAATATTTATTTTTTTGCCTTTGAATATTTATGGGAATACCTAAATAAGTGATTGGAAGGGAGGTCTTATTATATCTTAATTTATCCAAGACCATGGATTCCTGTCTAGCGAGAGCAGTGAAAGAAAATAACTTTAGATTTGTCTTCATTGATCAACTGCCCAGTAGCCTTAGAAAAATAGCTAATGATTTGCTTAATATTAGAAGCTTCCTTAACAGTAGCTTTACCTAAAAGAGTAGAGTCATCCACAAATTGAAGATGAGAGATAGGTCTAGCTCCATGAGCAATGGTAACTCCCTCAAGGGTTTTGTTTTCCCTCTTTTTGGTTATAGTCCTACCCAAGCATTCAACAAGAATGATGAATAAATAAGGGGATAGCGGGTCACCTTGCCTAATACCTCTGGAAGCTGGGAATGACCGAGAAGGCCTGCCATTGATAAGAACTAAGTAGGAAACTGAAGAGATACATCCCATAATCCAATCCATCCAATCCTTAGAGAAACCAAATTGCCTCAAAACTTTGATAAGGAAGTGCCAATCCACTCTGTCATAAGCTTTGGATAAGTCTAACCGAATGAACATGGAAGGAGATTTTTGCATATCCATGGAATGGATGGCTTCCTGAGCAAGAACTATCTCATCTACTATTTGACGCCCTTCCACATAACCCCCTTGCTCTGGGGAAATAATCTTATGCAAAAGAGGCTTCAACCTTTCTGCCATGATTTTAGTAATGATTTTGAGAAGAACATTACATAAAGCAATAGGTCTAAAAGCTGAGATATGATCAACCTCTTGAGCTTTTGGAACAAGAGTAATATAAGTTTTATTGATAACCTTCAAAATTTCTTTGGCTTTCCTGGCTTCTTCCACCACCTCTAATAAATCAACATGAAGGATATCCCAGAACTCTTGGTAGAACTCAATGGGAAAACCATCAGGACCTGGGGTTTTCCATTTTTGCATTTTAAAAACTACCTGTTGAAGCTCATTGATAGTAACAGGAGCAGTCAAAATAGAGTTCTCCTCAGAAGTGATAAGAGAAGGGATTGCTTGAAGAACATTTTGTTGAGAAGCTGAGTCAAGAGGAGTAGCAGCAAAAATATTGGAAAAGTAATCAACAACAATAGAGTTCATGCCATCCCAAGTATAAACAACATCTCCAGAATCTGATTTCAGGGAAGAAATAAAGTTGTGAGATCTTCGAGCTAGAAGAGATTTGTGGAAGAAATTTGTGTTTCGATCTCCTTCTTTGAGCCATTGAATTCTAGATTTTTGCTTCCATAAGATTTCTTCTCTTTTTTCCCATTCCTCTAACCGAGTTGTGAGTTTAATTTCATCTGCACTTCTCTTCTCTGTGAGGCCATCTAAATGGATTTTCTTATTCAAATTTTCAAGATGAGCAATAACTTCATGTTTTTTTTATGAACATCCCCAAACTCTTTCCAGTTCCAAGTCTTGATTTTGGATTTAATGTATTGCAGTATTTTGGAAAAATAGAACATCTTAGTCCCATGCCTAGGTTTACCTTCCTTCCACCATTGTTGCACACGAGGTCTAAAGGAAATGTCTCTAAGCCACATTAATTGAAAATGAAAAGGAGAGAAACTCACATTGGTTTTCCACATTTCCACCATGACTGGCCAATGATCCGAACCAACATTATTAAGAGTCTTCACTTTAGGAATGTGACCATGGATTAAGAAATTTTTAGAGAGCAAAAACCTATCCAATCTCTCCATTATACAAGCTAAGCCTTGCCTTCTGTTAGACCAAGTCATAAGGCCATTATCTGGTTGGATGTCCACAAGATGGAGGTTTGCAATATATTCGCTCATGAGGTCGGTGCTTTTGTCCAAATTTCTATTTCCCCCATTTTCTCATCCAGAGAGAGGATGGTATTGAAATCTCCTCCGATCAAGATCCAAGCTTCAGGAAAATGAGAGATAATATGAGTTATATCCTTCCACTGTCTTCTTTTTTCCTCCAAAGTAGTCGGAGCATAAACAATAATGCAGAGCATAATTTGGTTGGAATGTCTACTTTGAATAGCTATAGCCAACAGACCCCAACTGCCAACCATATGGTGAATAACTACCTCTTTTGGGTCCCAAAGACAAGCAATGCCACCAGAAGTCCCCTGGGAACTGAGGGAAACCACTTTTCCAGCTGGCCAAATTTTACTGGCAATTGAGTCCATATCCTCCATTGACATCTTTGTTTCTTGAAGGAAAACAAGATGTGGATGATTTATCTGAATCATTCTTCTAATTTCATTTTGTTTTGAAAGACTCCCTTTGAGTCCTCTAATATTCCAAGTGATGATCTTCATTAATACCAGGGCTAAAAAAGTTGGGAAGGGCATTAATCTTACCTTCCTCTACAAGCTTTTCACCTTCTTTTACCATATGATATTGATTGGTCTTGCGACCTGCTTTTTGATTAGAATCCATCTTCAGTTTTTTTCCCTGTTTCTTGACTTATTCCAATTGAATATGAGATGGCTTCTAACCTTGAAGAATGCTCGTACACAACCAAAATTTTACTAGAGGGTTCAACGGAGTCTATATTGGGACCTGTATTATTTGAAGTTTTGACATTTAAAAGATTGTTTTTCTTGTGTAAATTTTCTCCCTTTTTTTCTGTTGAAAACCTTTGATTTGTTGGTTTGTCTCCGAGTTCTTCCCTTCATATTTAAATTGTGTTTCTAAGATTTATGTTTCCATTATTTCCTCTTCCTCACTTGGGACATCATTTGTGGAAAGGATTTCAAACATATTAGCAGATGACTTTGATTGATCCTTCATAACTGGTTTTTTTTAGTGTTCTTCTTCTTAGGCATTTGGAAACCTGTTGAGTTTATATCTTCTTTCTTTTGATCAGGAATTTTATTTGGGCAAGCACTGGCCAAATGACCATATTCATGGCAAATTCTACAACGAAAAGGAATGTTCTCATAGTCCACTACTTGCTCCCAAGTGTCTTCCCCAAATTGTAATGTGATATTTTTAGGTAGGGGTTTGTCAAAATCCATTAAAACACAAATTCGAGCATAAATAATATGTTCAAAATTTTGAGTACAATCAACGATCATCATAAAAGTTCCTAAAGAGTTTCCAATTGAAGAAAAAATAGTAGGATTCCAAAATTCAATAGGGAGGCCAAAGAGTCTAACCCACACGGGAGCTATAGAAGGCATCTCTTCTTTGGCTTTAAATTTAGTATGCCAGGGGCTTCATGAAAAGCCCTGCCCTTCCAAAAAACCAAGGACCCCCTTGAAAAGTTTTCTCTCTATCTTCATTATTAGCAAATAAAACAAGAAAATAACCATTTGGATAAATAGAGATTTGTAACTCACCTTTAGTTTTCCAGCTTTTTGCAGCCCAGACTTTGAAAGCAGATAGGCTCGGACGAAAACCCACGAACCGACAAATTAGTCCTCTTTTTTCCAAATCTTCAATGCCAGTCTGAATGTTACCCATATCAAGCTTAACAATAGGAGTTCCATCAACTGCTTTAAGACATCCCGACTCCATTTTCCTGGGATCAATCTTAGGCATTCTTAGAGGTTTATGGGAAGCCCTAAGATTGATATTAGCATTGGGCTGAGGCTGTCCACCATGGAGGGCATCCCTAAAATTCATTTTTGGGGCTGAGTTGAGTTTTCAAAATTCTTACCCTTGAGAGGGTTTTCACAGTAGAATTATTTTGTGGGTGCACCTTAGCACCAGATTCACTTGAGATATGAGCCATTTTTTGATCAACTACTTGAAACTTGTTTCGTGATCTCTTTAATCCTTGCCCTAGACGTCGTGGAAAGGTATGGTTTTCACTTTTCTTTTGTGCAGCAAATTGGAAGTCGTTGTCACTCAAGTTCACAGTATGATCTATTGAAAGATAAATTTCTAACCCATCTTGGATCCCCTGCAACATTTCCTGCTAAAATATTGAGCATAAACCACAAAAATCAAGCTACTAGTATATATAAGGGTTTGAGGTTGTGATCCTTTGGGAGTTTGTCAGTTCTTGAGAATGGAAGTGGTGAAAGTTATACTCTTAGCTAGTGAAGGTTTTTGTAGATGTGGTAATTATTATGGAGGATAATATAGAGGTGTAGAAGAATCTATGGAGAAAAGAGTAGGGATGGGTGTCATACCTATGATTTACACTTTTAGGACTTGATCCTGAGTTACCATCTCGATATGTTGGGTTGCTATTATTGTTCCATGAGCTTTCAAAGATACCTGTTGAGTCTTGGTATTTTTACTATTGTCTCCTATTGGATTAATGGATAATTTTTTCTCTTGGCCATTTCTTGAATTTATGTTTGATCCAGTTGATCTCAGGCCTCCTCCAAAGTAGCCCATCATATTTACCCCCATTGAGTGTCCAACTTATAGTTATCACATTATAACTTGAGGAATATTATGTTGCCATGTTGAGCCTTTATGTTTTAATTATTCTCACTTGGGATTATCTCTCTTGGGTTTACTTTTTGTATTCTATATCCAAGTTTTTTTTTTTAAATTTGAGTCTTCTAATTCTATGTTCACAACAATATGTCAGCTTTGGGACAAAACTTGCTTTCTAGTATCCTCTTCCTCTTTGGAGGTATGCTCATAATATTATTCTTCTTTTGAGATTAATCTAGGATTTTCTTCTTCCCTATGTTTAGATAGCCACTTGGTATACTCATGATCAAAGTTCTTGTCAAATAGATTATCTGCATTGTTGGAAAAGTCCTTCTATTGGCCCTATTCACACTTGAAAATCCACCACTCATGAAACTTATCATATGACCACTTCCTTTTCTCTTTAATATCTTCTATTAGCTATATCTTTAATCTATGGTCTTTATTTCTAACTAGGTCATATGGTCACACCAAATTATAACACTCTCTCCATGAAGGTATCTTTTGGAACTTATTTACCTCTAAATGTACATCTTGTTCTTCTAAATTATTTTTGAATGCTTCTATATCTAGCAAAGGGAGAAGATAAAATGCTAAGGATTTATTGTTTATGGATTTTAAATTAGATTTAAATTTTCTTTTTAGGTTGTAATTCCATTTGTGAAACACTATGAGCAATTGAAAGCTACCATTTTTTTCTTCTAGGGTTCACCTTGATTTTGACCAGTTATGGTGACTGAGCCAAAATTGAAAGGAATTTGATATGTGGTAACTTATTTCATGCCAACCCCAAATCTTTCATCTATTCATCAATTTGTCAATAAAATTCTAGTGCAAAGACCCAATTTGTCAAATAGTACGAAAGTAAATATGGATGTCTATTAAAACTATACACTTTGATCATAGTGTTGCTTTTAAAAAGTACCAATCTCCAATCCCTAATTTGGGATCATGGATCTTATCAATCACTTCCTAAGACAAATGGGGGATTCTTCCATATATGCAAGCTAGTGTAGGTCGCAAGAATTTTCTTTGAACTTGATATAAGAATTGGTAGCTTTGAACACTAGAGCCTATTTGACTACTAGAAGAATTACCCCATCTTTAGAATGCTTTTTTACTAGTAAGAAAAACATACTATTTGGTATGAAATATATAAAATAATTGTAGAGGGGGAAAACTGCCCTACCACATATGATTCTTGGTTGGATCCACTGGGAGTCGAGGTGACCATGGGGGTATGTTATAACTCTACACTCGATGGGCAAGGGGAAGGGTTCACCAAGGGGGTGGAATGTGTCAATTAAGCATGCACCTATGTTTGGCCTTTCTAAAACTACACTATGAAAAGGGAAAGAACAATGCAAGATACAAGATGCAAGAAGACAAGAGCTAACCCTAGAATGATTCTTTGCTTGAATGATCACTAACCCTAGGATTGCAAAGCAAAATCCTTTAAGCAAGGGTCCAAGAGAAATGCACAAACAAGGTTAAAACCCTAAATGCACACTATATACTTTTATTCTTTCAAATGCCTAGAAATTTAATCAAATACTTTTCCTCACCTATGATCTATATTTTGAACAGAAATGAATAAAAGCAATCAAAAAACAACCTAGAGATCTACTAGGGCACTTATCTGATTTGATGGTTGTTCCAAGCTTTATCTTGCATCCAACAATATCCCACAACTTCAATCCTACAAAATAACTTCATAAAACCCTCAAAAAATATGATCAACATTAGGGGGCCTGCTTAGGCCGCTATATGACTGTACTTGGAGGTGCAATAGTCAAGCCCCCTAGGTCCTTTTAGCTAACCTTTAGAATGCAAAAGTGAAAGTTGACCTTTTTGGAAGATGAACAAATAGAATACAATGCAATAGAACAATATGATGAACAGAGTGCAAATTATGCAATTATGCTCTAAATATAACATGAAATGTAGATCTAGGGTTTGGGGGTAAAATTCTACCCCCAAGCTTAACGTAGGTGAAATCGTACCCTGTATAGGGTAACCATGATTTTATTATTGATAAAATCATACCCTATAATTATGAGGTGTGATTTCACAATAGAAGGAAAATGCAATAGAACAATGCAAATAAACTAACAACAGATGCAAAATTAGCAATGTATAAATGTAAATGAGTGAAAACAACCTAGTGGTAGCGAAAAAGTAGATAAAAGGATGAAGACCTCCAAGATAGTAGACTCCTCCTTAGGGCTCCAACACTTATCCACCAAGGGTAGCAACACACAATCAATGCAGTAGAAGAGATCTCCACAAAATCCAAAAGCTTCAACAAATCACTTGGCACTTGCAATAGGATCTTGTTAGCACTTGTCTTAAAACTTGACTTAGCTTGTTTAGATCGCTTAGTTTCTTAGCTTGTTAACCTCTTAGGAAAAAGAAAGCTTCAAACCCTCTATTTATAAGATATTTGAAACAAGAATGGGTGGGAAAACCAAGGGAAAATCGATGTCAAAGAGGTCAATTTGAAAAGTTAGGGTTTTCTAAGAGAAAACCCTAGCTAGGAGAAATCGTGCCCCATAAGGGTCGACCATGATTTCGTCGAAACTAGGAAAAAAGGGGAAAAGGAGGGGGAGAGAGGCCCAAAATTGCTTTGGGCAAGTTGGAGGGTCTCTCTAAGGATCTAGGGAAAATGACTCACTCAAGTGGGTCAATTTTTCATGTCTACATTTTACCCCCTCTTTGATGCATTTATGGCCTAATAAATGTATCAAAGAAATATGTAGACACCTATGGGTGGAGGACAACAACAAAAAAGGAGTGGTTGGTTTAGAAGAAAGGAGTGGTGCAAAAATAGTGTCATTCTAGACACTTTCTTATTTTACATGCAAATTGAGGCATTAGGGACATTAATGCCTCTCAGGCCAGGGTGCCCCCTCGAGTTTTGAAAGGAATGCAAAATTCTTAATGAAACTCAAAATGGTAGACATAGAAGAAAGAAGAGAAAAATAAAAAAAGAGAGGAGAGAGAAAAAGTAGAAAAACAAGCATAAAAGGGGCAAAAGGTGAAAACCCTAATTCATTTTCACCATGCAAAAGAGAAGAAAGGAGCTCTAGAGAAAAAGTAGAAATGGTGCTTCCTACACATCATTCAACCATTGTGAGGGGTGAAGCTGATACAATAGTGGAGCGAGCATAGGTAAGGACTAAAATCCTCCCTCTAGATTAGGTTAGGTTAGATTTTAATCCTTATTTCAAGCATTTTTTATTTTTTTTTTCTCTAAAAATCATTGCATGCATGACCCAAGCATGATTTCATGGCATGACCATGATTTCACCCTAGTTCATGGTGGTGAATGAAATCATACCCTAAAAACATGGGGTGCGATTTCATGAAATCATACCTCAAAAGTAGAGGGCATGATTTCACAAAAGGAGAGAAAAATGAAATCATGCCTAAAGCTAGATGGGCATGATTTCATAGAAGAGGAAAGACAAGACAAAACAAGCTAAAAAAATCAAAATTTATTAATTTATGAATTATTAATGTGCACAAGAAACTGATGAAAATTTTATTATGTTTGTGGATGCAACATGATGTACTAGAGAGTCATGAGTGGTGACCGAGCTCCTTGGAGGTGGAGCTAGATGGCCTCTCATAGGTAGAGAGAGGTACCCTAGAGGTAGTGGGGCTACACCACTTAGTAGAGATGCCTTAGGTAGAGGTGAATAGAGTGCTACTGATAATGCTAGTAGAGAGGTGGTACCCAAAATTATTGACCTTTTAATTACCCATAAGAGAGATGATAGTCACACTAGAGGATGTGTGGTGCATCTTGTGCATCCCCATCAGGGGAGAGTAGTTTATAGGGCATGAGGGTAGTAGACCATATTGGAGAGATTATCAAGAGGTTAGGCCCACTAGGTCTAAGAGAGTATGATCTTGATCGATGAGATGGTGGGATGCTATGGGGTCGATGCTTTAATGATCATGCTCTATGGGGTGGTGGTAGGATTGTTGATGTGCCATACCAGTAGGTGATATCTACCATGGGTGATGGTGGGTGTAGTGGTAGACATGTGAGATCAATAGGTTAGATTTGCATGGGGTCCATATGTGTTAGCCTAGTTGTATAAGATATTGTACAATATCATGTACAAATGATATACAAGGTTAGTGTGTATGATATTGCTCTAGGTGTGGTGTTGGGAGCACATAGTAGTATAGAGACCATATGCACTTCCAAGGCCATTGCCCAACCTAGAGTGACCAATAACATATAGATGGTCTAGGTCCTACGAGTGAGTCCAAAGGATGTATGTCAAGAACCTACCACTAGGGAGGTGGGTAATAGATGAGCTATGAAGGCCGAAGATCATATGGTGACCATGGTATCTACACCCTAGATGGGCTGAGGATGTAGAGGAGCTAGCTAGGGTTAGGAGGATCAGGTGGCTCTCTATAGAGAAGGGGGAGCTAGAGCTCTTTAGATTTGATCAAGTCCAATGGTAGTTTAGTATCTTCTAAGAGATCCTAACCTTGGGTGACTACTGGTATAGGAAGTGTACCAAGATCCATCAAGAGTTAAAGGGGACCTCGATGTGGTGAGATGGGTAGAGGAGGACCTAGATGATCCACTCTATGTGGATCTAGGGGTGGATGACATCGAGGTGGCTCTCAGCTACTAGAGATGGTATAGGGGTGTCATACCCCTAAGGATCTCCCCACTAATGCCAATGTAGAGGTGCCAGGTCATGAGTTAATGCATGTAGCTAGCACTATGAGAGGCCACTCGATGCACCATAAAGTGATAGTAATAGGGCCAAGAGGGCCCATGATAGAGATAGACATGGTTTCAAGTGGAGATAGTGGTGACTACCACCACTACTAGCTAGGACCAGGGAGGTAGGAGCGACCAAAGTTACCCCCATGATGGCTAAAGTTGGACTAAGTAGAGGGACTAGAGAGGCCTCCACATCAATAGCAACTAGCCCAAGTGAGACCATAGGTTAAGGAGACCCGAGGAGGGAGATAGAGGTGCTATAAGCATAGGTAATGACTCTATAGAGGGAGATGGACCTACTCTGAGAGGATAGGGCCAAGAGGATAGAGGGACTATAGAGTGCACTAGGCACTATAGAGGTAGAGAGGGACATGACATGAGTAGAGGTAGACCACCTCTAAGGAGAGGTGAGTTAGTTGGATGAGGAGCAACAATAGGCTCGAGTAGAGGGGATGGTTGTGGTTAGTAATAGCCAATAGGGTGATGGGATCTACCTACTATAAGTAGAGCTATAGAGGGTAGGAGAGAGGTTAGAGGTAGTCATGTAGAGGGTGACCTTATTCCAAATAGTGTACTACCAAGAAATTTTAATAGATCAATGAGTGCCACCACCTTCATCCTTGCAGACATCGAGTCAAACTCGATCTAGATCATAAATAGTTTCATAATCCATGAACATACCCCCACTAAGACCACCTTCGATGGGTGAAGTAGAGGAGACAAGCTCCTAGAGCTAGGGAGGGGATCAAGGTGACATACCAATTTTTAGTGTGGCATGCATCCCTAGGGATGGTCGAGTGTACCAAGTTTGGACTATGGTACACCGACTAGATAGACCTATGTACCTATTTCTACTTCTCGAGTAATATCATGCTATTTTTAGTGCAATGTGTGTGCTTATGTGTTTTCTTTTATGGTGTTTTTAATGTTATTTTAATGTTTTTAATTTTTATGCATGATATGATTTAACTATGGAATGCACTAACCTAAAATGCAAATGTATGGATGCAATGGAGTGAATGCAATGCATGAAAATGCATGGATGGAAGAAGGGGAACAAAAGAAGAGAAGAAGGAGAGGGAAGGAAGAAGAAGAAAGGATAAAACACAACTCTAGGTGAAATCATACCCCATAAAAATGGAGTACGATAACATCATAGAGCGAAATCATGACCCATAAATATAAGGTATAATTTCAAAAAAAGAAAAGAAGAAGAAGAAAAGGAGGAAGAAGAAGAAGAAGAAGAAGAAGAAGAAGAAGAAAAAAAAGAAGAAAAAATCAACAAAGAAGAAAAGAGGGGCTTGAGGCATGATGCTTGGGTCAGCGTAGACCATATTAGATCAATGTGACCAACCATACATACATCAAGAAAAAAGAATATGGACAAGTGGAGTGATACCCACTATGGGTGTAGTACTCACTAAGATGGTCAAAATGTGGAGCAAAACCTACTATGGGTGTAGTGCTCGCTAAGATGGACAAATGATCAAGAGATATACCCATTGGGATGTATGCTCACAAATGGTCAAATGGAGGCTACCCCTCACTTGTGACCATGAAGCTATCCACTATGGGGTGTGTTATGTGTGTGAAGATGAGTCAAAATGAGTACTCCCCCCATAGGGGTGTGGTGTGTGCAAAAATGTGAATGGACAAAGCAAACTAAGCAAAACAAGATGTGAGTGTGTGCACATGCTAGAAGAAAAGAGAGGAAGAAAGCAAAAAGCAAGGAAGAGTTGTGTTCCTTGACCTAAAGAGAAATTGATGGTCATCAATAAAAATTTCAAGGTCAAGGAACACAAAAGCAAAGACAAAGAAAAATGAGACAAAAACAAGAGGAGGAAGGAAGAAGCAAAAGCCCTAGGTTGGGGACTTTGCTAGGCATCAGAGTCCTAGTGAGAGTGCAATGCATGTGAGCTATGACCTAACTAGGTGTCATCATGTGCCATTGTCGTGAGGTCCCCAAAAAGCTATATGATCAAGTAGTCATGAGCAAGCAACAATGCAATTATGACAAGCAGAGATGCAAATGCAATGAAATGTTAGGAAAATCATGCAAAATATGATAGGCAAGCATGCAGTATGAATAGACAAATGAATGCAATGGATGAAAATGCAAGGTATACCTAATTAGTGATTTTATTTTATTTTTAGTTTGTTAATGCAAGTGAGTAGAATGATAGTCGACACATAGTCTGATTGTGCCTCCTATCTTAACAAAAAGAATAGGTGTACAAGGGACTGATCCATCAAAGAAAAATCTAGAATAGGGATCATCTTGATGATCAAAATCACAAGGAATCTCCTTCATAGATTTTTCTCTAGTAGCCTTTGCATGAAAATCTTCATAAACCCTAACTGAACCATATTTCTTAACAAAAGGAGGGGCGATCCCTAATTTTGCAAGATCTCTATAAGATAGTGAAGTAGGGTCTCCTTGAGAAGCAGAAGATTTACCATCAGAATGCATAAAATTTACCATATTACAAAACAAAATATTAGAGGGATAAGGGGGTCCTTCATCCTCATCACTCCACTCCAATATTTGATGATCTAAATATTCAGCATAAGTTTTAAGGTGATCATCATTATCAAATGGTAAAGGTTGGTTTTTGTTGGGAATGTAGCCTACACCACACCTCCTAGGCCAGACTTCGACACCCAAAGGCTCTTGAATGCCTTTTTGTTGGGGTCCCAAACCTTTACCAACATATCCCATGCTAGATAGGATCTATTTTGGGAGTGGGTAATCATTGGATAAGTAACAATGGGTAAAAGAATGCTCCATAGGAGAAGGGTTGCTACCACAGATATTTTCTTCAAAGGTTATTCCTATGAAGATAAAGGTACACGTGCCAATGTGTACAACTTCACCCTTCTTACGAGGTAAACCCATAGTCCTTGGTGAAGGTGGTAGCTTGGCTAGATCTAGAAGAGGCTCTTGAAGAAAATGATTAACTTGATCCCATGATGAAACTTTGATGAGAGGTTCCTCACTCACTTTTAGACTTTCGAGTTGCTTAGATATTTGAGATGAGGAACTTGGAGGAGCAGATGATGAAACTGAAGGACAAATGTTGAGATTGGACTGAGCTTGCTCAACCATCGAACAATATTTGAATGGATGAGGGTCACCCAAAATGGTGACAACTTGATCCTTAAATTCAAACTTCAAACATTGATGAAAGGTAGAAGGGACAACCTTCATCGCATGGATCCAAGGACATTCGAGAAGAAGATTGAAATATGTAGGGCAAGACACCACATAGAACAAGGTATCTAAGATCTGAGGTCCAACCCTAAGGGGGAGGGATACAATACCACAGGCCTCTTGGGACTCATTGTTGAAAGCTTTGATGATAATATCATATTTAGTTAAGTCTTCCTATTTTAATCCAAAATTTTGGAAAAATTGATAAGTGCATAAATTAAGGGAAGAACCATTGTCAATCAAGATTCATTTGATAAAAGTTCTCCCAATAAATGTTATGATGTAAAGGGAAGAATCCCCTCACAAGTCTGAGGAAGGCATATCATCATCCAAAAATGTGATGTGATGTATCCCAAGAGAACCTACGACATTAGCTACAACACTAGGGAAATGTCTACAAGGATAGATTGTTGTCTTAGAAGTTCCAACAAAGCTTCCCTATGAATAGGAGAAGTTTGTAAGAGTTCTAAGATAGAGATCTTGGTTGGGGTACTAGCTAACTATTGTTGAAGGTCAAAGGAGACTTTAGGTTGAGGTTTCAACACTAAAGGTGGGTTTTTACTCCCATACTCCTCTGAGCATTCTTAAAAACTAGGATGGGCTTCGAGGGTGGGTTGGATGAAGAGCTCATCTCTTGCTAAGAATGTTGAGTCGGTTGAGCTTGAGCTTGTTGCCTTGTAGTTACTGCTATCATACCAACCACATTATCATAGGGAGGTGGCACATTCTGATATGACACTTGATTAGCTACCTGCTACCCATGCTTAGGTAGGGGATCTTGGAAGATTCCCATATCTTGATTAGTTGTGGGTGCTTGTTGAGTAGGAGGTTGGTTTTTGGTGGATGAGAACCTTCTATGACAAGGTGACCTTCATCAATCAGGTCTTGAACCACATGTTTCAACCTCTTACAAGAATTTATCCAGTGCCCCTCCACTCTATGATACTCATAGTGTTGACCAACCTTATACCAATTAGTTGTGGTATCAAGTTGCCTTATGGGAGGTAACTCAATCATATTAGCTTCCAAAATATGCTTTAGGACCACATTCATAGGCATGTTGAGCCTTGTAAAATTCCTTTGTGGAGGTTTTGGGGGTTGGCTAAGCACCATATTTTGTAGGTTGTTAATAATACTATTAATAGGCCTACTATCCGTTACCCCATCACCAACCACATGCTTGTTCTTATACTGATTTTTAGTGGTCCTATATTCTTTCACTTTAAGTTGTCCTCTTCTGATAAGAGCTTGTTCTACCTTTCTTGCTAGGTCAATTACTTGATCAAAATATGTGATAGTTGTAGTTTCCAATGCATAAGACAATTGCTCTTGCAAATTTCCAATAAATATCTCAAGCATGTCTCGAGGAGGTAAGGTATATCTCAAGCATCCAACTAGACTCCTCCAACGAGATAAAAATTCTAAAAAATTTCCTCTTTACCTTGTTTTAACATGTAAACATATTTCATGGTTACATTCTTTTCAACATAAGCACCAAATTGTTGCACAAATAATTCAGTTGTTTCTTCAAAATTCCTCAAAGAATGGTTGGGCAACCGATAATACCACTCTAATGCCATGCCACCAAGGCTCTTAGGGAACATATTTAGCAACAACATGTCATCATATATGATATCATGGCAAGTTATTCTAAACATTCTTAAATGCTCAATTGGATCTTTTGTTCCCTTATATATAGGTAAAACCGGCATGGGAAAATGCTTAGGATAGGGCTTAGCTACAATGATAGGGTCTAAGGGCTGATTGCACATTTCTCTATAGTTGTAGGTGAAACTAGGGGGTTGAATCATATCCACTCTTGAAACCAATTGTTTCACCATATTAGTTAAACTTTGCACCTCAGAATTGTTGTTGTGCAATACCCCTAGATTCCCTAAGGGAGGGGTATAGGTAGGCTATTGAAAGGGTACTTGGCCCATGTTGGAGATATTGATATTATTGTGATATGTGGTATCTTTTTGGAGAGGATAACTAACAATTGGTGGAACAGAAGAAAGAATGTTGAGATTAGCAGAATGAGGAGGAAATTGAAAATAATCTTGAGATGCACTACTAGTTGGAGGAACTTGTAGAATCCTTCCAACGTTGGTGGTCACAGTAGTGGCATAAGTTGGTTGATGGACAAGATTACCATGATTCAAATATTCAAACAAAGGGTTAGTATGAACACATCTAGGAGAGACTACTGGAGGAGGGGGAGTCTCACCTATAATATCCCCTCTCTAGCCAGTCAGTAGTTGTGTGCAGGATTAGCCTACTCTCAGGTTCTTGTAGGCTAATGGGAGTGTGTGGGAGTCCATTGGGGGTGTGTTCGATGCTTGGAGATGTTTCTTGTTGCCAGTTGTCAGGTCTTAGGGTGATTTTGGGATGTTTTTAACCTTACTATTTTTAGTAAGTAGGTTCACTTTAGAATCTTGTGAAACGGGTGCTGGGTTTGAAGCGTCCTCCAAATGGGTATCCATTTCTATCCTTGGTTGGTGATCTTGTTAGGTGAGGACCAAAATATTAATATTTTTTGTGAGGGTGAGTTATTGTAAAGTTAAATTTAATATTTAACTTTAATTTTTTATTAAATGTGCTTTTTGGGCCTAACGAGGACATAAGGTTGTTTTTAAAAAGGGCCAATTGATATAACATGTTTTTGGGCACCCATTTTTGAGGGAAAAAAATTTTGAAAATGAAATTACATTAAATTTAAGTTAATGAGGCCAAAAGTGGCATGGGTTTTTGGAGGAAGATATAAAAGCTGCTTTTTCTTCATTTTTGGGGATTCGGGTATGCACATTTTGTCTGAAATTTGGAGATTGGTCTATCAAAGGGTTTCAAGCTTCTTGAGGATGAAAAACCTCTTGAAGAACATCATATTTGAGTGTGAAATATCACTCCTGGGTGGTTACAAAGGTAGCTTCACATAGAGGTTGCCATTGAGCTTCAATAGAGACAGATTCGAAGCTTCCTACAAATATTTTGGTTTGATTTTTGTATTGTGTGCAAAAGGGAAGGGTGTGTTTGCTTTAGATTTATTATTTTACTTGTTGCAGTATATTTTTCAGTATATTCCTTACTGGGCCATACATTTTGTGGGTTTTTCAAGACCCGTGTTTGTGCCTGTAGCTTTCTTTGGAGATGGCAATGCAATTTGAGCTTCTGGGTGTTTGAGGATTGCAAGGAAAAGGGGTGTTTTATGTTTAGATATGTTATTTATTTTTGTGCAACAGCTTCTACAACTTATTTTTGTTGGGTCGTACCATTCTAGGGTTTACCCAAAACCCCAAGTGCTTCTTTTGCTTTATTTGGAGTCAATAGGGAATTCGGGCAACTAGGTGCTGGAGATTTCACTCCAGGTTTTATCTGAGCCTAAAGAATTTGATGTTGAGTTGTGTGTTACAAAAATTGTTGCCATACACACCTGATTTGTGCAGTCTGTACCATTCTTGATTGTTTAGCATAGTGGCACAGGGTCCTAGTTTCACTAGTTTTGCTTTCGAAGAAGTATGCTTTTGGGTAGTGTATATTGCATCTTGTTGGGTCTCATGACCATATCTATGTACTTTTGAAACCCTCCTAGTATTTTATGAGAATAAATTTCAGAATTTCCTTATTTTGTGTCTTTTCATTTCCTATCCAACATTTTCTTTATTTCTCAATTGCAAGCAAAAACCAAACAAAGGCACAAAATATCAAAAAGCAAAAAATATCAATCTAAAAAACAAATCAAATTTATAGGTAGTAAATTTTCAAAGTTACAAAGGGGGTGGGACATTACATGGTATCAGATTCAGGTTCAACACTGCCATCCTGTGGACACATAGATTATTTTTCACATTCATGGAGCCACCCAGTAATGGGACTAGTTTTCGTCATGAGTATTGGCAAAGTCGGCTTGAGTATTGGGAAGACCAACGTAATATGAAAAAATATTGGCAAGAATATGTAGCTTTTCCAGAGGACCTAAAAGCAGTATGGTCTTTCGATGAGTTCTTGAGACAGATATGGATTGATATTAAGGATGGAGGACATATATTTGAGCAAAGGAGGTAAGAATGGGTTGCTTCTACTACTGCTCATGGATGGGTCAAACAATGCGAGGAGCAGTTGCAATATTTCTTGGTCAATGATGAGCACACAGAAGAAGAAGAACCCAAAAAAAAGTTTGTCATGAAGACAAGATTTCATCACATGAGGTATGTATGGCTGAATCTCAAATTAATTCTATTGGCATGCATGCACCTACAAATGATGAAGTTGTGCATGATGAAGACATTAAAATAGCAACATTGGATGTGACTGTGAAATAAGTTATTGAAGACCCTAATATTGATAGTTGCTTTGATGAGACTAGTGGAATTGATGTTAGTGATGTTAATATGGTTGAGATCACTAACACTCTTGCTGGAAAAGAGCATGATGAGAGTGTTGTTGCCTTCTATCCCGATGAGTTCACCAATGCTTATTCAGATGTTAAGCATATTGAGTATGATGCATATAAGCATTCAGTTCATAATGATGAGAACACAAATGTAATTTCAGATTTAGTGCATGTTGGTGGTAGTGATGATGAAGTTTTCAAAATTGTATATAGTAACATTTCTTTATCACTATCCAGTGAGGTTAGTGTAGGTGGATTCAGGTTTGGTATTCAAAATGAACCTTTGGAGGTATGTATTCAAGATGGTTTCACTTCATTGCAGGATGATTTATGTACAATGACAGACTTGCATGATGAGCATAATTTTCATGTTGAGTCAGAATTAAGTGATCAGAACTTAATCCCTTGGGATCCAGGTGTTGCAGCCCCAAATTATGGCAAAGGATCACTTTGGGATGAAATTTCTCTTACCCAAAGTGATGATCTATCTTTGGAGCAAATAATATGCGAAGAGGGAGCTTTAGCAGATGATGATTTTGAAGGGGATAATCAGGTAAATAAATCAGAAACTTTTATGCATAAATCTGATTTTTATTCGAGGGTTAGTGAAGACTCAATTATTGCAGCCTTAACCCATTTTGATAACACCCATAAATTCATTGAAGAACTTTGTTGGAAGGCTCAAGTTGAGAGGAGGAAAAATGGTGTTGAAGGAATTACCCCTATTGCTGATCTGCAGATAGTTAAAGTAGCCTTGGGAACTATTAAATCAGATTTCATGAATATTATTTCAGACAAGGATCATTTCATCAAGCTTGCTAAAGAGACCCTTGATGCATTTAAGGGTAGAGAGGATGAAGTTGATAAGCTCAATCTTGAGCTTAAGTCTACTAGAGGCTCACTATCAGATGCATATGTGATATTGTATGAAACAGAAAGGAAACTTGATACTAACTTAAAAATTAGAGAACAAGAAAATAAAGAAAGATCTAAGGAGATTGGATGAGTGATAGAAGAACTTGACATCATACAAGAGGACTTTGATTTAGTTCAATGTGCCAAGAACTCCAAAAATGCAATTTTGGATCAACATGTAGATTGGGTTGAGCAAGAGGATACTAGTATTTTTCAGTTGTTTGACAATCCATTGTTTGATATGGATACTGAGTCATGCTTGGAAACTCCACTCTTTGAGATGAACAATGTTGGTTTACCTCATTATGATGATCATGATTATTCAGAGCATTATGGCATGATGGTGGACCTTGTGGACTCGCCACAAGGAGAGGATTTCTATCCGATGAAGGGCTATTGAGGTGGAGAGGCCTTGTGTGGGAATACACACTTTCCTAAATCACTAATGATGACATCCATATGTTGATTGGTATGGAGAGTTTAGTGTGACAGAGCTTCTTGGGAGGAAAGTTCCTACACCCAAAATCACTTGTATGAGTTTATTGGCATCAAAGATGATAGGAGAGGTAAAACATGGGAGGTTGTTGAACAAATAACAAGAAGTATGTTGTTGTCCCCTTTGTGAGCAACCACCTCATGAATCCATTTGTGAACATGCAAGTGGATTGGAGAGATATTTTGAACAAGAACTGGAGACTGGCGGAGTTGGTGACTATTTTCAAAGTAATTTCAATTTTGGATGTGTTTGGATTTTGCACTTTAGGTGATATATTTCAGATTTGCAGCAATGGTGTTACTTGTGGTATGCTGATTTTCAAAAATCAGATCATGAGGAGACATTTTCAGATTTGGACAACTATAGTTCTATTCATTCTTGGAGGTCTATGATGCATGGTAAGGTTGGAATTTGTCTTTTAATGATTGTTGCTGCTAATTCAATTCAGTTTTGGATGAGAATTTGGGTTTCCATAGTGTTTTATTGTAGTCACTTTTTTCTCATGAATGGAATATCATGTAATGATGCCCTTTTGCTTGCTTCTAAATCAAAATGTTTGGACATTGGGAGACTTTGTGTGTTCTCAAATTTTGATGGCAGATGCATTACATGGATGGTTAATTTCAAATCTAGTTGCTGCCATCACCTTCTGGTATTGAGCTTAGTGACATCTAGATATGAGAAGATAGATTGGTATTCATTCATGGCTAGTAGGCAATAGGGTGTGGATGATTCTCCAAGAATCATGCGATTATTTTTATATCCCACATGGTGGCATGATGATTATCATAGACTTCTCATGGTATTAGTATATTTTCTATTAGAGGGTGTCTTGATGATTGTAGATGGTAGTAGTAACTAGGGACAACCGAGTTATACCAGAGGGGTTGAGAGGATGTCTGGGCTAGTTTCTTAGTTTTATTTTTTGTTTTGTGTTCATGCACTTAATTATGGAGATATTACTAGCACTCATGGTAGGGACAACAAGATTAATTTTTATGTGTAGGACTTGGTGCCAGGGGTCAAATATTTGGGTGAATAATGTTTTGAGAAGAGTTTAGAGTCTTTGTAGATTTTGGATGCTCTACTTGTAGGGATTTTTCAGGAGTACTTGTTAGTATTTTCCACACACATATCTCTTGTGTATACAGGAGTATTTCTTTGTGTTAGTTGTTGCCCCAACATTTTTGTGTTGAGTATTGTGACATTAGATGATGGTCAGTTAGCCCTTGATCCATTGCAGAGTTCTTACCAGTAGTCTATGGGAAACCTTTGGGGTATTGAGCAGATAGTCTATTTCTCTACTTGGGTGATTGATGATTACTATCAATTTTTTGTATTGTTGGTACTTATATTTTTAGATGATGCCTTGATGATTACAGTTGGTTGGTGTGCTTGGGATTTCTCAATAGACACTAGGAGGTTTAGTGCCATTGAGAGGGTATTAGCTCTTGACTGTAGAGTCATTTTCAGGATGGGTATTGTTGTTGCTTCTAATGATGGCCTCTTGACTGAGTCTTTCCTGCATTTCTATGGGAACTTCATGATGAGATATGTGGAGAATTTCATTCTCCTAATGAGTAGATTGATTTTCCTCTTGCCCATGAGGGTGACTAGCAGTGGGATTTCTGGTGATATTCTTGCTAAGATGACTTGGCAAGAGTTATTTATTTTCAGCTCTGATAGGTATTTTAGTTCTAGCCTGAAGGAAGCTCATTTCATGGTGTTGCGGTAGGGATTAGTGCAATTTAGGCACTATGTTTTTATTGTGGTGATCAGTATGGTACAACATAGGAGTGATGGTATTTTCCAGAGGATTTTTTGGGACACTAGGATTCATTTTAATCTCAGTGATGGATCATTTCTTAGTTTGTTGTTGGAGGTTGACAGAGTGGTCTAGTTCATTTGCATCAGTATGGTGACAGGAGTGGATAGTGATGCCAGTATCGATGATGATTATTTATGTTGGTGTCTCCATCATGGGAATATTTTTAGATTTATTTGGGATCCAGGAAGACATATCATATTGCTTGAGGGCAAGCAATCTTGGGGAGGGCAAACTATAATGTTCCCTCTCTAGCTAGTCAATAGTTGTGTGCAGGATTAGCCTACTCTCAGGTTCTCGTAGGCTAATGGGAGTGTGTGGGAGCCCATTGGGGGTGTGTTCGATGCTTGGAGATGTTTCTTGTTGCTAGTTTTTAGGTCTTGGGGTGATTTTGGGATGTTTTGAACCTTACTATTTTTAGTAAGTTAGTTCACTTTGGAATCTTGCGAAAACATGTGCTAGGTTTGAAGCGTCCTCTAAATGGGTATCCATTTCTATCCTTGGTTGGTGATCTTGTTAGGTGAGGACCAAAATATAAATATTTTTTATGAGGGTGATTTATCGTAAAGTTAAATTTAATATTTAACTTTATTTGTTTATTAAATGTGCTTTTTGGGCCTAACGGGGACATAAGGTTGTTTTTAAAAAGGGCCAATTGATATAACATGTTTTTGGGTGCCCATTTTTGAGGGAAAAAGAGTTTGAAAATGAAATTACATTAAATTTAAGTTAATGAGGCCAAAAGTGGCATGGGTTTTTCGAGGAAGATATAAAAGTTGCTTTTTCTTCATTTTTGCTCATTCTGGTATGCACATTTTATCTAAAATTTGGAGATTGGCCTATCAAAGGGTTTCAAGCTTCTTGAGGATGAAAACCCTCTTGAAGAACATCATATTCGAGTGTGAAATATCACTCCTGGGTGGTTACAAAGGTAGCTTCACACAGAGGTTGCCATTGAGCTTCAACAGAGACAGATTCAGAGCTTCCTACAAATATTTTGGTTTGATTTTTGTATTGTGTGCAAAAGGGAAGGGTGTGTTTGCTTTAGATTTATTATTTTCCTTGTTGCAGCAGATTTTTTAGTCTATTCCTTATTGGGCCATACATTTTGTGGATTTTTCAAGACCCGAGTTTGTGCATGTAGCTTTCTTTGGAGATGGCAGTGCGATTTGAGCTTCTGGGTGTTTGAGGATTGCAAGGAAAAGGGGTGTTTTGTGTTCAGATATATTATTTATTTTTGTGCAGCATAGCTTCTACAACTTATTTTTTCTAGGTCATACCATTATAGGGTTTACCCAAAACCCCAAGTGCTTCTTTTGCTTTCTTTGGATCCGACAAGGTAATTCGGGCAACTAGGAGCTGGATATTTCACACCAGGTTTTGTCTGAGCCTAAAGAATTTGATGCTAAGTTGTGTTTTTTAGACCTTGCTACTATACACACATGATTTATTCAGTCTATACCATTCTTTATTGTTCCATCATAGTGGAATAGGGTCCCTTTTTCACTAGTTTTGCTTTTGGAGAGGTTTCTGCTTCTAGGCAGTGTATATTGCAGCTTGTTGGGTCTCATGACCATCTCTATGTACTTTTGAAACCCTCCTGGTATTTTATGAGAATAAATTTCAGAATTTCCTTATTTTGTGTCTTTTCATTTCCTATCCAACATTTTCTTTATTTCTCAATTGCAAGCAAAAACCAAACAAAGGCACAAAATATCAAAAAGCAAAAAAATATCAATCTAAAAAATAAAGCAAATTCATAGGTAGTAAATTTTCAAAGTTACAAAGGGGGTGGGACATTACATGGTATCAGAGCCAGGTTCAACACTGCCAGCCTATGGACACATATTATTTTTCACATTTATGGAGCCACCTACTGATGGGACTAGTTTTCGTCATGAGTATTGGTAAAGTCAGCTTGAGTATTGGGAAGACCAGCATAATATGATAAAATATTGGCAAGAATATGTAGCTTTTCCATAGGACTTCAAAGTAGTATTGCCTTTCTATGAGTTCTTGAGACATATATGGATTGATATTAAGGATGGAGGACACATATTTGAGCAAAGGAGGTAAGAATGGGTTGCTTCTACTACTACTCATGGATGGGTCAAACAATACGAGGAGCAGTTGCAATATTTCTTGGTCAATGATGAGCACATAAAAGAAGAAGAACCCAAATAAGAGTTTGTCATGAAGATAATATTTCATCACATGAGGTATGTATGGCTGAATCTCAAATTAATTCTATTGGCATGCATGCACCTACAAATGATGAAGTTGTGCATGATGAAGACATTAAAATAGCAACATTGGATGTGATTGTGAAACAAGTTATTGAAGACCCTAAGATTGACAGTTACTTTGATGAGACTAGTGGAATTGATGTTAGTGATGTTAATATGGTTGAGATCACTAACACTCTTTCTGGAAAAGAGCATGATGAGAGTGTTGTTGCCTTCTATCCCGATGAGTTCGCCAATGCTTATTTAGATGTTAAGCATATTGAGTATGATGCAGATAAGCATTCAGTTCATAATGATGAGAACACAAATGTAATTTCAGATTTAGTGCATGTTGGTGGTAGTGATGATGAAGTTTTCAAAATTGCATATAGTAATATTTCTTTATCACTATCCAATGAGGTTAGCATAGGTGGATTCGGGTTTGGTCTTCAAACCAAACCTTTGGAGGTATGTATTCAAGATGGTTTCACTTCATTGCAGGATGATTTATGTACAATGATAGACTTACATGATAAGCATAATTTTCATGTTGAGTTAGAATTAAGTGATCAACACTTAATCCCTTGGGATCCAGGTGTTGTAGCCCCAAATTATGGCAAAGGATCACTTTGGGATGAAATTTCTCTTACCCAAAGTGATGATCTATCTTTGGAGTAAATAATATGCGAAGAGGGAGCTTTAGCAAATGATGATTTTGAAGGGGATAATCAGGTAAATAAATCAATAAAATTTATGCATAAATTTTATTTTTATCCGAGGGTTAGTGAAGACTCAATTATTGCAGCCTTAACCCATTTTGATAACACCCATAAATTCATTGAAGAACTTTGTTGGAAGGCTCAAGTTGAGAGGAGGAAAAATGGTGTTGAAGGAATTACCCCTATTGCTAATCTGTAGATAGTTAAAGTAGCCTTGGAAACTATGAAATCAGATTTCATGAATATTATTTCAGACAGGGATCATTTCATCAAGCTTGCTGAAGAGACCCTTGATGCATTTAAGGGTAGAGAGGATGAAGTTGATAAGCTCAATCTTGAGCTTAAGTCTACTAGAGGCTCACTATCAGATGCATATGTGACATTGTATGAAATATAAAGGAAACTTGTTGTTGTCATAAAAATTAGAGAACAAGAAAATGAAGAAAGAGCTAAGGAGATTGGATGAGTGATAGAAGAACTTGATAGCATATAGGAGGACTTTGATTTAGAGTCCCAAGAACTCGAAATGCAATTTTGGATCCAAGAAGATTGGGTTGAGCAAGAGAATTTTTAGTTGTTTGACAATCCATTGTTTGAGATGGATCGAGTCCTTGATACACCGCTTTTGAGATGCACGATGTTGGTTTGCTTCCTTATGATGATCATGATGATTTAGAGTATTATGGCATGATGGCGGACCTTGTGGAATCACCACAAGGAGAGGAGTTCTGTCCTAATGTAGGGGCTATTGAGGTGGAGAGGCCTTGTGTGGGATCTACACACTTTTCTAAATTCACTAATGATGACATCCATATGTTTATTGGTATGGAGCAGTTTTAGTGTGACAGCTTCTTGGGAGGAAAGTTCCAACACCCGAACTTTATAAGTTTCTTGGCATCAATATGATAGGAGAGGCAAACCATGGGAGGTTGTTGAAAAAGAACAAAAGTAATGATGTCCCCTTTGTGAGCAACCACCTCATGAATCCATTTGTGAACATGCAAGTGGATTGGAGAGATATTTTGAACAAGAACTAGAGACAATCGGAGTTGGTGACTATTTTTGAAGTAATTTCAATTTTGGATGTGTTTGGATTTTGCACTTTAGGTGATATATTTCAGATTTGCAGTAGTGGTGTTACTTGTGGTACGCTAATTTTCAAAAAATTAGACCATGAGGTGACATTTTCAGATTTGTACAACTATAGTTCTATTCATTCTTGGAGCTCTATGATGCATGGTAAGGTTGGAATTTGTCTTTTAATGATTGTTGCTGCTAATCCAATTCAATTTTGGATGAGAATTTGGGTTTCTAGAGTGTTTTATTGCAGTCACTTTTTGCTCATGAATGGAATATCATGTAATGATGCCCTTTTGCTTGCTTCTAAATCAAAATGTTTGGACATTGGGAGACTTTGTGTGTTCTCAAATTTTTATGGCAGATGCATTACATGGATGGTTAATTTCATATCTAGTTTCTGCCCTCACATTTTGGTATTGAGCTTAGTGACATCTAGATATGAGCAGATAGATTGGTATTCATTCATGGCTAGTAGGTAGCAGGGTGTGGAGGATTCTCCAAGAATCGTGCAATTATTTTTATATCCCACATGGTGGCATGATGATTATCACAAAATTCTCATGGTGTTAGTAGATTTTCTATTAGAGGGTGTCTTGATGATTGTAGATGGTAGTAGTAACTAGGGACAACCGAGTTATACCAGAGGGGTTGAGAGGATGTCTGGGTTGGTTTCTCAGTTTTATTTTTGGTTGTGTGTTCATGCACTTAATTATGGAGATGTTACTAGCACTCATGGTAGGGACAACATGATTAATGTTGATGTGCAGGACTTGGTGCCAGGGGTCAAATATTTGGGTGAATAATGTTTTGAGAAGAGTTCTGAGTCTTTGTAGATTTTGGATGCTCTACTTGTAGGGCTTTTTTAGGAGTACTTGTTAGTATTTTCCACACACATATCTCTTGTGTATACAGGAGTATTTCTTTGTGTTAGTTGCTACCCCAACATTTTTGTGTTGAGTATTGTGACATCAGACGATGGTCAGTTAGCCCTTGATCCATTGTAGAGTTCTTACTAGTAGTCTATGGGAAACCTTTGGGGTATTGAGCAGATAGTCTATTTCTCTACTTGGGTGATTGATGATTACTATCAATTTTTTGTATTGTTGGTACTTATATTTTTAGATGATGCCTTGATGATTACAGTTGGTTGGTGTGTTTGGGATTGCTCAATAGACACTAGGAGGTTTAGTGCCATTGAGAGGGTATTAGCTCTTGACTGTGAAGTCATTTTTAGGATGGGTATTGTTGTTGCTTCTAATGATGGCCTCTTGACTAAGTCTTTCCTGCATTTCTATGGGGACTTCATGATGAGAGATGTGGAGAATTTCATTCTCCTAATGAGTAGATTGATTTTCCTCTTGCCCATGAGGGTGACTAGTAGTGGGATTTCTGGTGATATTCTTGCTAAGATGACTTGGCAAGAGTTATTTATTTTTAGCTCTAACAGGTATTTCAGTTCTAGCCTGAAGGAAGCTCATTTCATGGTGTTGCGATCGGGATTAGTGCAATTCAGGCACTATGTTTTTATTGTGGTGATCAGTATGGTACAACATAGGAGTGATGGTATTTTCCAAAGGATTTTTTGGGACACTAGGATTCATTTTAATCTCAATGATGGATCATTTCTCAGTTTGTTGTTGGAGGTTGACAGAGTGGTCTAGTTCATTTGCATCAGTATGGTGACAGGAGTGGATAGTGATGCCAGTATTGATGATGATTGTTTATGGTGGTGTCTCCATCATGGGATACTTTTCAGATCCATTTGGGATCCAGGCAGACAAGTCATATTGCTTGAGGGCAAGCAATCTTGGGGAGGGCGGACTGTAATGTCCCCTCTCTAGCTAGTCAATAGTTGTGTGCAATATTAGCCTACTCTCGGGTTCTCGTAGGCTAATGGGAGTGTGTGGGAGCCCATTGGGGGTGTGTTCGATGCTTGGATATGTTTCTTGTTGCTAGTTGTCAGGTCTTGGGGTGATTTTGGGATGTTTTGAACCTTACTATTTTTAGTAAGTTAGTTCACTTTGGAATCTTGTGAAACAGGTGCTGGGTTTGAAGCGTCCTCCAAATGGGTATCCATTTCTATCCTCGGTTGGTGATCTTGTTAGGTGAGGACCAAAATATAAATATTTTTTGTGAGGGTGAGTTATCGTAAAGTTAAATTTAATATTTAACTTTAATTTTTTATTAAATGTGCTTTTTGGGCCTAACGGGGACATAAGGTTGTTTTTAAAAAGGGCCAATTGATATAACATGTTTTTGGGTGCCCATTTTTGAGGGAAAAAGAGTTTGAAAATAAAATTACATTAAATTTAAGTTAATGAGGCCAAAAGTGGCATGGGTTTTTGGAGGAAGATATAAAAGTTGCTTTTTCTTCATTTTTGGGGATTCTAGTATGCACATTTTATCTAAAATTTGGAGATTGGCCTGTCAAAGGGTTTCAAGCTTCTTGAGGATGAAAACCCTCTTGAAGAACATCATCTTCGAGTGTGAAAGATCACTCCTGGGTGGTTACAGAGGTAGCTTCACACAGAGGTTGCCATTGACTTTCAACAGAGATAAATTCAAAGCTTCCTGTAAATATTTTGGTTTGATTTTTGTATTGTGTGCAAAAGGGAAGGGTGTGTTTGCTTCATATTTATTATTTTACTTATTGAAATATATTTTTAGTCTATTCCTTGTTGGGCCATACATTTTATGGATTTTTCAAGACCCGGGTTTGTGCCTGTAGCTTTCTTTGGAGACAATAGTGCGATTTGAGCTTCTAGGTGTTTGAGGATTGCAAGGAAAAGGGGTGTTTTGTGTTCAGATCTGTTATTTATTTTTGTGCAGTAGCTTCTACAACTTATTTTTTTTGGGCCATACCATTTTGGGGTTTACCCAAAATCCTAAGTGCTTATTTTGCTTTCTTTGGGTTCGACAAGGTAATTAGGGCAATTGGGTGTGAAAGCATGAGATTTCGAAAGTAAAAGGAAAACTATAGCTATGCAATATAAGACAAAATGTAACGCTTTAATCCTATGCGCGAAACAAAGAAAGGAGATAAATTGGAAATGAAAGAAAATATGTAGGAAAGCACAGCCCTCTTTATTCAAATTTCTTATCCTCGGTTACATAGACGTCTCCTCCCTTTTTAGGGGCTAGGAGCGTTAAATTGATCTTTGTTACAATTTGTGACTTAGTCTTCCTCCTTTCGCATGCCCACATGCAAAATGGGCGGGCCAAAGTGTTGTCGCCGCTGATGTTGATGAATCCTCACTTCTTATTGCTCCTCCTGCAATCAAAGAAACAAACAAGGCGTTAGTAGCACCTGCTGCAAACATGAAACATTTATGCTTTGAAATCAATGAAGGATGTATGCCTAAGATTGTTAAAAATAGTGAATAAGAATGAACATAATCGACCTGCAAACCTGACAGAGGTCAGAAGACATTACCAGAGGGCCACTGCCATTGAAACAGTCGGCCAATCTGCCTTCACCTGGAATTCGTCCCTGGGTAGGACGAATTCTGCTGTTATTCGTCCCTGGGTGAGACGAATTCTACTGTGTTAGAAAAGCCGAGTTGATGCCGCTCCAATGTCGAACCTCGAGACCTCCAAAACACCTACAAACAGAGGGGTTATGTAATTGGGGCCATTTTGGGACGACCCAGATGGTCGGATTCTCCCAATTTGGCCTCTATCCTTGGGAATTCGATGTCGCTACCTGCAAGTTAGAGGGACAACAAAGCGACAAAAAGCATGGTGAAATCTAATCAAAGCGTGATGGAAATGAAGCTATGGGTTAACTAAACAGAATAACATAAAATCCAACCTGAACAAATAATCTAGAATGCTTTTAGAATAAAACTTAGAAAATGCGGGGGTGCCCAAGTGGGCCTCCCACCGTTGGCACTTGATTTCGGCGCCAATCCACTAGGGATGGGCCCAAAACCTCTTAGGATTGGGGTGTCGGCAAATTGGTGGTGTAAGGTGGTCAAATGTTGGATTTGGGTTGGATCCACGCTTCCAAAAGCCACCCAATAACCTCCCTTGCGAAAGAGATTAGTGGATGTGAGAAGGTGAATCAAAAAGATGCAAATGGGTGTTCAATTGGACAACACTTCGTTGCTTGAAATCGCCTCCAATCTGTCCTCTTTTGGGTGGGAAAGTCCACCATTTTATAGACCCATGGGGTCTCTTTGGAGGGAGCATAAGCGAGGTTGGGATGCCATGTGGCGGCCATGCCTTCCCAAGAGGGAGGAGACTCCTCCACGACTTGGGCTTCCATGACTGCCCTTGTGACGAGTCCACTAACTGCCAACCTACCCACCCACACGCGCATGCATGGCAGGAGGCAATAATTGACTGTCCTTGGCTGCCACTTGGCGGCATTTTTCTTTTTGCCCGTTAAACCTGGAATTCGTCCCGACCGAGAGACGATTTCAGAATTCGTCCCTGGGTGAGACGGATCCCAGTTAGTATTCGTCCCTGGGTGAGACGAATACTGGACAAAGTGCCTAAATGTGCCAAATTGCTTCTTGACCTTACAAAATTGCTATGAAAGTGGTTAGGACCACTGTTTGACCTCTGAGGGCTGCCCTGGGGGCTGTGTTTGTCAAAGCGATCAGTGTTTGCAGTCACATAATCGGATTGGTGCTGTTTTGGTGTCTACAGATGCCCCTTTTTGGGATGCGCTGTGCATGGCGCAGCACCGAGCAAAAATAGATAGCCAAAGCACTAATGATTAGGGTTTCTTGGTAACCTAATCAACTTTTGATGCCCCAAGCATGGAAAGGGCATGCATTCTTGAATCCTTGCTTCGACGAGCTAAGGAATTTGATTTCAAGTATTAACCTATTTTGGTGAGGTGTGACTTGAGCTTGGACATTGATCAGTCATGATTAGGCAAAGGGCGCAACCTTTTGTCCATGGGGGAACCTTGTGTTCATGATTCACGAATGCCAAGTGTTTGATCAATTTGATTGTTGCTTGTTTACTTGCCCCAAGCAGGAGCGTAATTGTCTTTGTCAATGATTCTTTGAATGCATGTCGTTTTCCTTAATTGGGTGTGTGCTTGTTGATTGGTGACTAAGTGTGACTACCCCCTCAAGCGACGAATCGATGAGGGAATGACCTTCGTGAGAAAAGCGACGAGTCGCTTGACCCAAGATGACTTGTGCAAGGGTGCCTTTAGATGGTTTATCGTTAAGCATGTGCAATTTTTCCAACATTTGGACCTATTTTTGGTGGGTGTTAACCCTTTTTGTGATGCCATAATGGGGTGAAAGTGTCGAAAATCCGTCTTCCCATGGAGCGGTCCGGCTAAGGTAGCCTTCTTAGGGAGTAGGAGAGTGACAATTTGAGCCCCGACATCGATTTTCTATGCCAAGAGGTTAAGTGCAAGAGCACTTGTGTCCGACAATGCTTATTGCTGTTTGTTTTTGTGTTGCATTTATTTGTTGTTTTTGTTGTTTTGATTTTCTTGTTGTTTTTTAGTGGGCTTTGACCCATTTGTGATGCCATTTGGGGGTGAAATTGTCGACAATCCGTCTTCCCGTGGAGCGGTCCGGCTATGGTAGCCTTCTTAGAGAGTAGGATAGTGACAATGTAAACCCCGACATCAATTTTTCTATGCCAAGAGGTTAAGTGCAAGAGCACTTGTGTCTAGCAATGTTTATTGCTTTTTGTTTGTGTTGCATTTATTTGTTGTTTTTGTTGTTTTGATTTTCTTGTTGTTTTTTAGTGGGCTTTGACCCATTTGTGATGCCATTTGGGGGTGAAATTGTCGACAATCCGTCTTCCCATGGAGCGGTCCGGCTATGGTAGCCTTCTTAGAGAGTAGGATAGTGACAATGTAAACCCCGACATCAATTTTTCTATGCCAAGAGGTTAAGTGCAAGAGCACTTGTGTCTAGCAATGTTTATTGCTTTTTGTTTGTGTTGCATTTTTTTGTTGTTTTGTTGTTTTGATTTTCTTTGATCTTATGCATGATGGTTGATGAATATGGATGTATGCATGTTGATTTATTTTGATGGATGCATATGCTATGATGAATGCAAATGTTTTTGATTTATATGTGATATGCGAGAGATGAAATGGATGAATGGGATTTGTGATGTTTGGCTATGGCACCATAGACTGTTTAGAACTCTGTTATTTTGTTTTTAGGCGATTGTTGTGATGCATGACTTTGTATGTATACATGTGGTTTTTCTCTTTTTTGTATTTTTTGATGGTATTGTAAGGATGAAAAGTAGCGCAGTTGGTTTAGGAATGTATCTAAGGTTTTACGAGACTCAGACGGTTTTAACTCACTAGCCATGATTGTACTTTATCTTACAAGACTTTTGAACAAGGTATGAATCGGACTTGTTTTTGACCAAGCTATTTCACATCCCTGTGTGTGCAATTGAGTTCATTTATGTGGTATTTGTCAGGATACCGCCAGTGCCAGATGGGCTTTCAACCGAACCTGTACTGAGGATCACCTAATTAGCTCCACTAACTCCTTTGTTGTATTTAGTTAGATTAATCTGCGGTGTTATCCAGGATACCATAAGCTAGCTCATCCTTATGCAAACATTGGTCTGCACACATGCAAAGCGAATGTGACAGACATATCGTCATGCGGGTAGGATACCACCATTGCCGAGATAGGCTATCAACCAAACCTGTAATGAGGATCACCTAGATGGTTTTCGAATGTTGAGAATTCCAGGGATTCAAGCTCAGGATATTTGTTGGCTGAATGATTTAGAAAGTTGCTCGTCTATATAGTGATGAAAATCACTGTTTATTTTCTATTAATTCTTTTTGAGCAAGGATTTTGAATAGTGGTGATAACCATTGTTATTTGATTTTGTATTTTGAGTATTGTGAGTTTGAGCTTGTGAGTGGCCTTGATCCTTGTGGCCTTGGGGATGACTATGCATCCTTTGTAGGGACGTATAGTACGAATCCTTACGACGTTGGGGACCAAGGGGGTGATGGAGATTATGGAGTAAGGGCATTGATCTGTTAGGCCTTGGGGATGACTACCCATCCTGGTTAGGGGCGGATAGTACGAATCCTTACAACTTGGAGACCAAAGGTGAATGGAAAGTGTTAGGATGATGATTTGTTGGAATTTTTGTTTGTGAATGGCGTTGATCCTTTTAGGTCTTGGGGATGACTACCCATCCTTGGCAGGGACATGTAGTACAAATCCTTACAACTTTGGGAACCAACTATGATTGGGATTTGGTAGTGGTGAAAACCACTTGTATATGGAGGTGAATGGATAGGAAAGAGCTTGTCCTTTTGTCAATTCTCAGCATTCTGGAACCATTCGCACGGGGGGATGAGCAAGATAACCGTTTCGCTTATGGTGACCTGGATTACCCTGCAGGTTTCATCTTTCGTTCACACAACTTGGGAATTTTTATGTGTTTTAATTTGTGTTGGGATGTTACGTAACAAGGCGTATTTCAAGTGTAACTCTACCTTCGTAAAATCTGTTTGACTTGATACATTACATGGCTAAAGAGCAAAATGATGACTGAATCACGAAAACTCTTGATACATTAAAAGACCACTGACTCTAGTGTGGTAAAAAGCAATGCATGGTGTTTTTGTTGTTTTTGTAAAATGGAACAGTGTGGAACAAGATGGACTAGCAGAGCAATTACAGCCTATGGTGCCTTTGACCTATACGACCACAAATATGCAATGTATGGATGCAATGCTTTGATGCAGCTACGTATTTTTGTATTTTTGATGGATTGATTTTTGTGAATATGAAGATGAGGTGCGAGAAGAGCTCTCTATTGATGAATTTGAGTATGCCTAGAAATGAGATGCAAATTTTTGTTGTTTTTGATGATTTTTGTTGTTTTTGAATTTTCTTGATTTTTGACCAAGCGATTGTGGAAATCCTTGGAGCATTTTTGGGATTGACCAAGCGATTTTAGAATCCTTGGAGCTTTTTGGGATTGACCAAGAGATTACGATAATCCTTGGAGCATTTTTGGGATTGACCAAGTGATTGCGATAATCCTTGGAAAACTATTTGGGTGACCAAGGATTGATAATCCTTGGAGCTTTTGGGATTGACCAAGCGATTGTGATAATCCTTGGAGCTTTTGGGGTGACCAAGCGATTGCGATAATCCTTGGAGCTTTTGGGGTGACCAAGTGATTGCGATAATCCTTGGAGCTTTTGGGGTGACCAAGTGATTGTGATAATCCTTGGAGCTTTTGGGGTGACCAAGTGATTGCGATAATCCTTGGAGCTTTTGGGTGACCAAGTGATTACGATAATCCTTGGAGCATTTTGGGATGACCAAGTGATTGCGATAATCCTTGGAGCTTTTGGGGTGACCAAGTGATTGCGATAATCCTTGGAGCTTTTGGGATGACCAAGCGATTGCGATAATCCTTGGAGCTGTTGGGGTTGACCAAGAGATTACGATAATCCTTGGAGCTTTTTGGGATGACCAAGAGATTAACCTTGACTTTGTGACCAAGCGATTGGATAATCCTTGGAGCTTTTGGGTGACCAAGCGATTACGATAATCCTTGGAGCTTTTGGGGTGACCAAGTGATTGCGATAATCCTTGGAGCTTTTTGGGGTGACCAAGTGATTGCGATAATCCTTGGAGCTTTTGGGGTGACCAAGCGATTATGATAATCCTTGGAGCTTTTGGGGTGACCAAGTGATTGCGATAATCCTTGGAGCTTTTGGGGTGACCAAGTGATTGCGATAATCCTTGGAGCTTTTTGGGGTGACCAAGTGATTGCGATAATCCTTGGAGCTTTTGGAGTGACCAAGTGATTGCGATAATCCTTGGAGCTTTTGGGGTGACCAAGTGATTGCGATAATCCTTGGAGCTTTTGGGGTGACCAAGCGATTGCAATAATCCTTGGAGCTTTTGGGTGTACCAAGCGATTGCGATAATCCTTGGAGCTTTTGGGTGACCAAGTTTGATAAACCTTGGAGCTTTTGGGGACCAAGTGATTCGATAATCCTTGGAGCTTTTGGGATGACCAAGTGATTGCGATAATCCTTGGAGCTTTTGGGATGACCAAGCGATTGCAATAATCCTTGGAGCTTTTGGGATGACCAAGTGATTGCGATAATCCTTGGAGCTTTTGGGGTGACCAAGTGATTGCGATAATCCTTGGAGCTTTTGGGGTGACCAAGCGATTGCGATAATCCTTGGAGCTTTTGGCTTGCGCTCTTCAGGGGATAGAGGTACCCCTGACTTGATGGTCTGTGTGCACTCGGATCTGGCTCTGGAGGGATTGGCATGAATGGATCAGCCCTATGCACGGATATGAGGGTGGGGTCTGCCCTCGGCACTGATGTTGCTATGGGATCTCTGGGTGAAAGTTGATCTTTGTGTGCCCAAAGTGGTGGATGTAATGCTTGGTCCCACTGTGGTGGGTTAACGCGCCACTCATGCCCTAGTATTATGTTTATCTGTTGACATGCTTCATCGATATTTATGGGATGTCGATGTTGTCGCATGTGATTGTTGTGGGCTATCTCTGTTTTATCCTCACCTTCGACCAGTGAGTACAGCTCATCAGAATCTGGAGATTCTGAGACATGGAGGACTGCATCATCAGGTAGCCCTATGGTTAAAGGTTGATCCTCTTCGAAAGGAGCCTCATGTAAGTTGGGCCTTGGGAGCTCCAAAATCTTGGTCTCTACCGACTCTAAGTGCTCTAGCGCTTTGCATGTATCGGGAGATTTGAGCTCCTCCTCTTTGGTTGGTTCTTGTTGAGGAACTTGGGGCCTATGGAGGGGTGGCCAGATAGCACCCCCCATGCCTTGGTAGGGCTTTTCATCCCGCTCTTCTTCTTGCTCTGATTCCTTAGAGGCTTCTTGATGAATTTCTAAGGGTGGCCCATAAACCTGAGTGGGTTCCTGAGGAAGGCACCCGTCATTGGTTATAGGAGTGGCCTCCCGCTCATGTCTAGGAGGCGTCGGGGGTGGTGCTTCAGGAATCGGGAGAGTAGCCTCCCGCTCCTGTCTAGGAGGTGTTGGGGGTAGCGTTTGATGAGGTCGCGATGACTTGTCTCGCCCCCATGGGTTGTGCCCCTCAAAATGTTTTGTCTTATGCGTGTGAGGGGTTGGAGTCTTCTCCTGCATAGTGTGTTGGAACAACTCATCCTTATGGTGCTGAAGGTGCTCTTTGTTAATATAGTACAGTTCCTCTAAACGTAGTCGCTCTAGCTCAAGCTGCGTGAATTGCATCCGACGTGTGATGTGCTTGATAGATTCTAAGATAGTTGGTCCTACCGCCTCATGTCTAGAAGGCCTAGATGCCTCTCCTAGATATCTATCTCGGTCGTAGTGATCCAAGATCTCTATAGGCCGCATCCCTCTGTTGGGGGTAGCGGCATTCCCTCGAGGCTTTGGCCTCAGTGAGTGGTCCTGATAGATAGCAGGTGCGGAGGCGTGTTGCTCCCGCGATGTATATTGTTCTCGAGGAAAGTAAGGGTTTTCCTCATGCTCTCTTTCATAAGTGAAAAAGGGACGGGTGGAGTTGGCTCGCCCTGCCTGAGGAGCCTTGTGCTCTGGATTTGTCTTTGTAGTCCTGACAACTAGAGGGGGTGAAGGAGGGATAGTGTAATCATGTGGTTCCTCCCGTCGAACCCTATGTTGACCTAGCGCTTCATCGCACGGTGACCACTCATAGCGAGCATCTAAGGGAGCTCTCCTATGGATGTACCCCTCATGGAAGGGTGTGTGTTGAGTGCTATGTCTGAACAGGAGTGCTCCTAGAAGAGGTGCCCCTATAGTCCCTTTCCGTTAAGGTGTGGAGGGGACTGCCTTGTGTGTTAGGCCGCCAAGGTGGTATGACCAAATCCTTGGGGCTATACCGGAGGTGACTTGTGCCTCCTTGGATATTCCCCATAGCATCCGCCCGTGATTGGGCTTGGCTGCGGGTGAGCACCATGACGATGTCTCTCTAAAAAACCCTAAAATTGAAAATGAGTCAGATGGGGCCCAAAATTGGTGTGCGCATCCCTCTTACAGTAGATAAGACAAAAATGAAGTTTCAAGTCCTAACTCTAAATACATTAGGAGATATTGACCTCCGAACAGCTCAAAAAGTGTAAAAAATTAGGCACGCAATTTTAAAACCTAATTTCGGGGCACTAGATGATGGAATTTGGCCCCAAAAACTGACTTTTTTGGGCAAATAGGATTCATATTTGTTTAAAATTATCCCAACTAACTCCCTGTAAAATTTCGTGTCAATCGGAGCTACGGTTGAGAAGTTATGGCCCCGACAAGATGCACTAAAATTTAGGGAAAAATATAAGATTTCCCATATTTTGTTGGATGCTCCTGCATCACTTATGGGCACCTTTGGGGTGCTTTTGGGTTGACCAAAGGGTTCATGGACACCTTTGGGGCCTTTTGGGGATGACCAAGCGATTGCGGGAATCCTTGGAGCTTTTTGGAGCGAGTGACAAAATGCATAGATTTTTATCTTTTGTTTATGATTTTTTATTTTTTTTTTGTTACACTAAGCAGAAATGAACACACACATACACAAACGGTGATTATCTCTTTTAAGGATTAATAGTGTGTCCTAAACTGGTTTAGTGCATTTTGATGTTTTGTTTTGTTTTTGCAAGTTTTGAAGAACGTTTAAATGCATAATGTTGGCTCATATGACTCCCATAAATGGTCGCCCCTTCAATATACCATTGCCGGACCGATATACCAACCTCTCTATATACCCGCCCTTACGAGAGGGAAACTATAGGTACGTGAGAGCAGATGGTACGTGGAACATAGGCGGTACGGAAGGGGGGATTGTCCTGTTAATGACACCTACCATAGAAGACTTATCCTCGCGTGCATGGGAATCACCCCAGTGACACTCGGTCAGCTTTCATCAGGATTTACGCCTAACAACAGTGACAATCGGGGAAATGGATGCAAAGCTAAGCCAAGGTGGTGATGAACCCACCGTTGGTCTTGCTCAAGGGCTGGGGTCTTACGACCAGCTCCTTGGTTTAAATTACCACGTGATGTGTGTGGGATTCATTTTATTTAGCGAAAATGAAACAAGCAATCAATCACTATTTTCTTTAAGCATGCAAGATAAACTGAAAACAACCAAAGAACAAAAATAGAAACAAAAAAATTTAACAGAGATTATAAAAATCCCTACCTCTTCTCTACCTGGACCGGTTGCTTCTGACCTTCTGCTCTAAAAATTCACAGGCAGGAATTCGTCCCTCTGTGAGACGAATTACAGAATAGAATTCGTCCCTGCCAGAGACGAATTTAAAATTCGTCTCAGGGTCAGACGAATTACGATCGAGTATTCGTCACGGTCAGAGACGAATAACAGTCTGCTTTAAAAAACTTGTACCTGTCAAGCACAAAACACAAAAAGGATCAGTTATTTGATCTTAAAACCAGGGGACAGAGTCCCACCATGATCGCCATCGAAAGCATGAGATTTCGGAAGCTTTAGAAAGGAAAACTATAGCGATGCAATCCAAATCAAAATAATGCTTAAGTCCTAAAATGCATGAAACAAAAGAAAGGAGACAAATTGGAAATGAAAGAAAAGATGTAGAGAGAAGTCACAGCCCTTTTATTCAAACCTCTTATCCTCGGTTACAAAGACGTCTCCTCCCTTTTTAGAGGCTAGGAGAATTAAATGAATTTCGGTTACAATCGTGACTTAGTCTTCCTCCTTCCGCATGCCCACATGCGAAATGGGCGGGCCAAATGTTGCCGCCGTTGATTTTGATGAATCCTCACTTCTTATTGCTCCTCCTGCAATCAAAGAAACAAACAAGGCGTTAGTAGCATCTACTGACAAAAATGAAAGATTCATGCTTTGAAATCGATAAAAGATGTATGCAAAAGATTGTTAAAAACAGTGAATAAGAATAAATATAATCGACCTGCAAACCTGATAGAGGTCAGAAGACATTACCAGAGGGCCACTGCCATTGAAACAGTCGGCCAATCTGCCTTCACCTGGAATTCGTCCCTGGGCAGGACGAATTCTATTGTTATTCGTCCCTGGGTGAGACGAATTCTACTGTGTTAGAACGCCGAGTTGCTGCCGCTCCAATGTCGAACCTCGGGACCTCCAAAACACCTACAAACAGAGGGGTTATGTAATTGGGGCCATTTTGGGACGACCCAGATGGTCGGATTCTCCCAATTTGGCCTCTATCCTCGGGAATTTGATGTCGCTACCTGCAAGTTAGAGGGACCACAAAGCGACAAAAAGCATGGTGAAATCTAATCAAAACATCATGGAAATGGAGCTATGAGTTAATTAAACAGAATAACATAAAATGCAACATGAACTAATAATCTAGAATGCTTTTAGAATAAAACTTAGAAAATGCGGGGGTGCCCAAGTGGGCCTCCCACCGTTGGCACTTGATTTCGGTGCCAATCCACTAGGGATGGGCCCAAAACCTCTTAGGATTGGGGTGTCGGCAAATTGGTGGTGTAAGGTGGTCAAATGTTGGATTTGGGTTGGATCCATGCTTCCAAAAGCCACCCAATAACCTCCCTTGCGAAAGAGATTAGTGGATGTGAGAAGGTGAATCAAAAAGATGCAAATGGGTGTTCAATTGGACAGCACTTCGTTGCTTGAAATCGCCTCCAATCTCTCCTTTTTGGGTGGGAAAGTCCACCATTTTATAGACCCATGGGGTCTCTTTGGAGGGAGCATGCGAGGGGATGCCATGTGGCGGCCATGCCTTCCCAAGAGGGAGGAGATTCCTCCCTGACTTGGGCTTCCATGATTTTCCTTGTGACAGTCCATCAACTGCCAACCTACCCACCTACACGCGCATGCATGGCAGGAGGCAATAATTGACTGTCCTTGGCTGCCACTTGGCGGCATTTTTCTTTTTGCCCGTTAAACCTGGAATTCGTCCTGACCAGAGACGATTTTAGAATTCGTCCCTGGGTGAGACGAATCCCAGTTAGTATTCGTCCCTGGGTGAGACGAATCTTGGACAAAGTGCCTAAATGTGCCAAATTGCTTCTTGACCTTACAAAATTGCTATGAAAGTGGTTAGGACCACTGTTTGACCTCTGAGGGCTGCCCTGGGGGCTGTGTTTGTCAAAGCGATCAGTGTTTGCAGTCACATAATCGGATTGGTGTTGTTTTGGTGTCTACAAGGTGATAGAGATTTCACATCGGGTTCTGTATGAGCCTGAAGAATCTGATGCTGAGTTGTGTGTTGCAGACGTTACTACTATACACACATGATTTTTGTAGTTTGTACCATTCTTGATTATTCCAAAATAGTGGCATAGGGTCCCAATTTCACTAGTTTTGCTTTCAAATAGGTTTCTGCTTTTGGGCAGTGTATATTGTAGCTTTTTGGATCTCATGGCCATCTCTATGTACTTATAAAACCCTCCTGGTATTTTATGAGAATAAATTTCAGAATTTCCTTATTTTGTGTCTTTTCATTTCCTATCCAACATTTTCTTTATTTTTCAATTGCAAGTAGAAACCAAACAAAGACACAAAATATCAAAAAGCAAAAGAGATCAATCTCAAAAACAAAGCAAATTCATAGGTAGAAAATTTTCAAAGTTACAAAGGGGTGGGAAATTACATCACCTCTTTTGAGCTGAGATTCTTGTTCCATAGCCTTAAGTAAGTCTACCCTATAACATTTCATGAAATCCCAAACATGCTCAATGATATAAATAAGTAGCCACCATCAGGCCCTTTAAGGGGATCATAGTTTATTTTAGTTTAAAAATTTTATTGCTCTTCTGCATTAAATTTAGGGTTATCTCTATCAATTTGATCATATTCTTGGGAAATATGATCAAACTCTAGCTACCTTCTTTGAGTTCTAAGGAATGGAATCATTAGAAGAAGCAAAAGGATAGAAGAGAAAACTAACGAAAGACATACAAGAAGATTTTAAAGATATTTATAAATACTCTTCTAATTCTAAGCAAACAAATTGGTGGTCTTGTTAAAATGTTTTAAAAAGAGAATAAAAAAAGGAAAATACTTCCTAATTTGGTCACTAAGATGCGCATTTATGTCAGGTTCACCAAAGATGTAGAGGGGGAAAATTGCCCTATCACGTACGATTCTTGGTTGGATTCATTGGAAGCTGAGGTGACTATGGGGGTATGTTATAACTCTACACTCGATGGGCAAGGGAGAAGGGTTCACAAGGAATGGTTTTACGACTTTCTCCAAGTTTTGGGTGGAATGTGTTTGAATGTGTCAATTAAACAGTTACCTATGTTTGACCTTTCTAAAACTACACTATGAAAAGGGGAAGAACAATGCAAGGTACAAGATGCAAGAAACCAAGAGCTAACCCTATAATGATTCTTTGCTTGAATGATCACTAACCCGAGGATCAAAAAGTAAAATAATTTGAGCAAGGGTCCAAGAGAAATGCACAAACAAGGTTAAAACCCTAAATGCACACTATATGCTTTTATTCTTTCAAATGCCTAGGAATTTGATTAAAATTCTTTTCCTCACTTGTGATCAATATTTTGAACAAAAATGAGTAAAAGACAACCAAAAAATAACTTATAGATCTACTAGGGCACTTATCTGATTCAATGGTTGTTCCAAGCTTTATCTTGCATCCAATTGTGTCCCACAACTTTAATCCTATAAAATCTTCACAAAACCATAAAAAATATAATCAAAATTAGGGGGCTGCTTAGGCCGCTATATGATTGTACTTGGAGGTGCAAAAATCAAACCCCTTAGGTTATTTTAGTTGAAATTTAGAATGCAAAAGTGAAAGCTGACCTTTTTGGAATATGAACAAATAAAATACAATGCAACAAAACTATATGATGAACAAAGTGAAGACTCTACAATTATGCTCTAAATGTAATATGAAATGTAGATCTAGGGTTTGGGGGTGAACTTCTAACTCCAAGATTAACACAAGTGAAATCACACTTGTATGGTCAATGAAGAAATCATGCCCTGTAATTATAGGGTGTGATTTTGCAAAAAAATGAACATGTAGCAGAATAATGTAAATAAACTAACAATAGATGTAAATTTAGCAATGTATAAATGTAAATGAGCGAAAACAACCTAGTGGTAGTGAAAAAATAGATAAAAAAATGAAGACCTCCAAGATAGTAGACTCCTCCTTAGGGCTTCAACACTTATCCACCAAGGGCAACAACACACAATCAATGTAGCAGAAGAGATCTCCAAAAAATACAAAAGCTTTAACAAATCACTTGGCACTTGTAATAGGATATTGTTAGCAGTTGTCTTAAAAATTATTGATAGTTGGTTAGATCACTTTGTTTCTGAGCTTGTTCACCTCTTATATTAAAAATAAAGCTTCAAACCCTCTATTTATAAGATATTTGAAACAAGCATGGGTAGGAAAACCAAGGTAAAGCTGATGTCAAATGAAGTTAGCTTGAAAAGTTAGGGTTTTCTATGAGAAAAACCTATCTAGGCAAAATCATGCCTCGTAGGAGCTGATCATGATTTCATTGAAACTAGGAAAAAAAGAGAAAAGGAGGGGAAGAGATGACCAAACTTGCTTTGGTCAATTTGGAGGGTATCTCTAAGGATCTAGGAAAAAAAAATCACTCAAGTGGGTCAATTGTTTGTGTCTACAATAACCAAGCTAGATGTTATGGGTAATGAAATACACTACTCTCATTTTGTTGCAGTTCAACTAAATGGGCATGAATGCTTGCACTTGGAAAATGGGTCCAATTGAAGAAAAGGGGAATGTTTTTAGGATTAGATATTATCAAATCATAGTTATGAGTATTAGTAATCACATATGCCATGGCCACTTGATAGTCTTATACATATTCATCAATATCTAATCCAAAAATTACAACTAACATGGAAAGGATTTTGTGCAGGTTTTTAAATTTAAGAAGCTTAAATGGGCATTTTGGAAGGCTATCAAGGGGTTGCCCTAACTACTTACTAAACCAGGATTTAAGTCTATCATCATAATAGCTCTTTTGGTTTTTGGAACTAAAATATTTAGGAGATGTACCAAGGTAAATAATTACCATAAAAGACTCTACGAGGGTTTGGTTTGTGATGGTGAACAATATACAACCTATTGTGTCATGCACTATCCTAGTTCTTGGGTTGTGATTGTCTATCAGTGCTCTGACAAGATTTAGGTAAGGATGCATAAACTTTGGCATATATGATGATAAGAATGAGTTCCAAGTAGCCACTTGTACCATGATGACTAAGAATTTCTATCCCTTTGCTTGTGTTTCCTCTTTAAAATTCTTTAATTTTACTATATTATTAGCATGGGTAATGAATTTCACTTATATGATCCTAGATGTCTTTAGTAACCTTTTGAATATTTTATTATTTTTGGCCCTTCTTGTTGCCTACCATAGCTACTAGACTTTAAAAACTTAACATTTGTTGTAGTTCATCACCTTCACGTATAAATCCTCTGCACTTGCTCTATAGAATACTTTACTCTTTGGGTAATGGATTGCTTATGTGTGAAAATGGATTCAAAGACCCTAATTTTATAGTGGAGAGCTTGACCATAGGTGCATTTAATACTGAATATTATGTATGCCTTGCTTAGTTTCCAGAATCTTGTTTGAAAACCATTGCTACATGCAAGTGTCTTGGTAATCTTCCAAATTTTAATGTTGCCTCATTTTTCAGCCAATAAGCTTGCTTAATTTCAAAATTTTAGCAACTACTAGATTTTAATTTGGCCAATTAGTCATTTGCAACTCAAAATTGTTGCAACCTCTTTTTTTAAGCATATTACATGCATATATGTGTACATATGTTACAAATTGGGGCATTCTCTTCTATGTAAATGCTTTAAATATTGGCCATTTATCAAAATTGGTAAAATTTAGCCATTCATATTTACCAGTTCAAATGCATTGGAATCACATTTTTCTAAAATTTTATAGGAATAAAACCACAATGAGTTAGTATTTTGATGTTTTTGGGGCTTGGTCCTTTCTTAATCCCATTTAAAAACTAATTCATCTATATTGAACTCTTGGGGAGAATATTTTCTATCAAACCATCACTTCACCACTACTTGATGGTGCCAAAGAATATTGTATGCCTTTTCTCTTTATTCTTCCAATAAAAGAAACTTTGCCATCCTAGCCTCAATTGGTTCCATATAGGAATTCACTTCTATCAATTAGCTTCATCGTTGGTAATTCCAGATGCAGAGGTAAGACAAATTTCTTACTATAAACCAATGAATATGGTGAGGCTTTTAATACCTTTTTAACTATAATTTGATCTTACCATATAGCTTGATTTAGCATTAAATACCAACTGCTTTGATTATATCCAATTATCCTTTTGATAATACTCAATATATTAGGCTAGTCTATTTCCCTATGGATAGTAGTTGGAGGAGGCTTTCTAGTAGATTTTATATTTGTTTTTGAACTCAATGATCCTGACAACTAGGAAGGTAGGCCCATTGTATGGCACTATAGTCATCGGAATGCCAAATATTGTAATCAACCTCTCTAAAAACTTGATCATAATTTCTTGATCTTCCTGCTTAGTTGCTTATGATTTAGACCTCCTATTGAAATAATCTATATCTATCAAGATATAATTATTCCCAATGGATGAATTTGGATTGATAACTCCAATAAATTTGAGCCCGCATTGCTAAAATTGCTCCTTTATGATGACCAATTGTAGGGGAAGTGTTATATTTCTCCTTTTTCCCACAAAACTCTACCATTTTTCACATATTCTAGCCACTTTTAAGGCATCAAAAAATATAGTGGGGCAATAGTACCCAACCCAAAGAATTTTGGAAGCTATCGTTTGCCTAGAATAATGGCCATTGAAAATGCCTAAATAAAATTCATTTAGAAGCCTATTTGCCCTCTCTGGATGTATGCAACAGAGTAGAACTCCATCAAAGTTCTTTTGGTACAAGTTCCCATTAACCATGACATAATTTAAAGCTTTCAGTCTATATCTCCATATTTGAGAGGTAGAAATATCATCTAGGCATTTTCCAATATGGAAGAATTCAATGTAATGAGTGATCCAATTACACTCTTCCTCCTAGTTGTCCACTAATTGCAATTTATCAGTCTCTTCTATTAAGATGTTCATCTCTAAGTCCATGGAATTTTCAAGATGTTCACATAAAGCTCTCCCTTTAATCAAATTAGTAGGTCAGATATCTATATTGTATTATTGGATCATAGTAATCCAACTGACTCTATTTTCACAAAGCTCCCCTTACAAAATGAAGTGTTGAACATCTAAATGTACAACATATACTGAAGTTTTACTTTGTGAAATATAGTGCCTAAGATTCTTCAAGGATTTCATGAGGGAAAATAATTATTTTTTGGTAAAGCTGTAGCACTCTTCATAGTTATGCAATATTTGTCTCAAAAAAGCAATTGGTCATTCATTGTGATCATTGTCCTTTTGAATCAATACAACAGTAATGCTTTTCTCAACATCATACACATAAAATGAAATCCTTATGGTAGTCTAGGTTAGCTAGAATTGGAGCTTTGGTTATAGTCCGCTTGATTATTTTGAAGGCTTCCTTTATTGCTTCTATCCAGGTAAAGATTTCATCCTTTTTCAATAGCTCTATCATGGGTTTCACTATCTAAACAAAATCAAATAGGAAATTCCAAACAAAATTTATTTATCTAGAGAATGATTGTTAGGCTTTCTTATTTTGTGGAACTAGGAGTGCTAAAATTACCTTGATCTTATATATATCAATGGTTAAGCCTTCCTTTAAAACTATATGTCTTAATAGCTTACCCTTATGGACAACAAATATTGATTTCTTTGGATAGGGTGTTACCTCAAATTATTGGTATTATTGAAATACAAATCTAAGATGGTCAAAATGGTGCTCTCCTAGATGTGAAAAGACTATAAATTCATCAAGATAAATCAATATTACATTGTTCACTAGTTCACCAAAAGCAATATCCATAGCCCTCTAAACAAATGCTCTAGCATTGGATAGGATGAAGGGCATTTTTTTATAAGAAAAGGTCCTCCATTTTATGGTGAATGTAATCTTATACTGGTCCTCATCCCTTACCCAGATTTGGTTAAATCTAGTCCAAAAGCGAAAATCTCTCTACTCTAATAACCATTTGCAAAATATGATCTATTTGGGGCAAAGGATAATGATATTTTAAGAAATCCTTATTCAAATTCTTGAAATTCACATGAAGAAAAATATCTCCATTTTTTTTTATTGGGACTAGATTCAACACCCATGTTGACTACTTGATATGATATATAATTTTAGCTTTAAGCAACTTCAATAAATATTACTTCATAAGGGAATCTATCTTTAGATTTACTGGCTTCTGTTTATGCTAAAATGACTTAGTATTAGATAGCAATTCTATTGTGTGCTAAATAACATCCCTTCTATAGCCTTAAGGTCATCAGAGTCCCATGATATAATATCTCCAAATTCTTTGTATAGTATAATGAGTTGATTTATTTCTTGTTTTGAATAGTATCTTCAACCTTCAAATGTCTTTCAGGCTCAATTTAAACTTTCTTGTTCATCAAATTTTACTTTTCGCCTAGTTGACCAATCATTGTTTCAGAAGATGTTTTCAAGGGTAATCAACCCTTTAAGGATGTGATTTTTTTTGTTGACTTATATCTTCTTAATCTACACACCTAAGTGTATCTTTTGTCATGTTTTCATAGGTTGCTTCTTGAGCTAAAAATATCACTATCTGATCATCATTATGAAATACCTACTAGAAGGTATCTTTGCCTGGGATAGAAAGCTTGAAAACTAGCTTGACTTCTTTTGAATTTTTCTAGTTATCTAAGGCTGGACTAAGCTTTATCCCCTAGGAAGCCAGTGTATCAACCTATGCATTTTAATTATAGATAATTGCCTTTATATTTATGGGTTCAAACATTTCTAGGAGATCCCATACTCTATTACAATAAGCTACTAATTGCAATTTATCAGTCTCTTCTATTAAGATGTTCATCTCTAAGACCATGGAATTTTCAAGATGTTCACATAAAGCTCTCCCTTTAATCAAATTAGTAGGTCAGATATCTATATTGTATTATTGGATCATAGTAATCCAAACGACTCTATTTTCACAAAGCTCCTCTTACAAAATGAAGTTTTGAACATCTAAATGTACAACATATACTAAAGTTTTACTTTGTGAAATATAGTGCCTAAGCTTCTTCAAGGATTTCATGAGGGAAAATAACTATTTTTTGGTAAATTTGTAGCACTCTTCATAGTTATGCAATATTTGTCTCAAAAAAGCAATTGGTCATTCATTGTGATCATTGTCCTTTTGAATCAATACAACAGTAATGCTTTTCTCAACATCATACACATACAATGAAATCCTTATGGTAGTCTAGGTTAGCTAGAATTGGAGCTTTGGTTATAGTCTGCTTGATTATTTTGAAGGCTTCCTTTATTGCTTCTATCCAGGTAAATATTTCATCCTTTTTAAATAGCTCTATCATGGGTTTCACTATCTAAACAAAATCAAATAGGAAATTCCAAACAAAATTTATTTATCTAGAGAATGATTTTTAGGCTTTCTTATTTTGTGGAACTAGGAGTGCTAAAATTACCTTGATCTTATATATATCAATGGTTAAGCCTTCCTTTAAAAATATATGTCTTAATAGCTTACCCTTATGGACAACAAATATTGATTTCTTTGGATTGGGTGTTACCTCAAATTATTGGTATTATTGAAATACAAGTCTGAGATGGTCAAAATGGTGCTCTCTTTGATGTGAAAAGACTATAAAGTCATCAAGATATATCAATATTACCTTGTTCACTAGTTCACCAAAAGCAATATCCATAGCCCTCTAAACAAATGCCCTAGCATTGGATAGGCTGAAGGGCATTCTTTTATAAGAAAAGGTCCTCCATTTTATGGTGAATGTAATCTTATATTGGTCCTCATCCCTTACCCAAATTTGGTTAAAGCTAGTCCAAAAGTGAAAGTCTCTCTACTCTAATAACCATTTGCAAAATATGATCTATTTGGGGCAAAGGATAATGATATTTTAAGAAAGCCTTATTCAAATTCTTTAAATTCACACAGAAAAGTATCTCCATTTTTTTTTATTGGGACTAGATTCACCACCCATGTTGACTGCTTGATATGATATATAATTTTAGCTTTAAGTAACTTCAATAAATATTACTTCATAAGGGAATCTATCTTTAGATTTACTGGCTTCTATTTATGCTAGAATTACTTAGTATTAGATAGCAATTCTATTGTGTGCTAAATAACATCCTTTCTATAGCCTTAAGGTCATCAGAGCCCCATGCTATAATATCTCCAAATTCTTTGTATGGTATAATGAGTTGATTTATTTCTTGTTTTGAATAGTATATTCAACCTTCAAATGTCTTTCAGGCTCAATTTAAACTTTCTTGTTCATCAAATTTTATTTTTCTCCTAGTTGACCAATCATTGTTTCAAAAGATGTTTTCAAGGGTAATCAACCCTTTAAGGATGTGATTTTTTTAGTTGACTTATATCTTCTTAATCTACACACCTAAGTGTATCTTTTTTCATGTTTTCATAGGTTGCTTCTTGAGCTAAAAATATCACTATCTGATCATCATTATGAAATACCTACTAGAAGGTATCTTTTGCTAGGGATAGAAAGCTTGAAAACTAGCTTGACTTCTTTTGAATTTTTCTAGTTATCTAAGGCTGGACTAAGCTTTATCCCCTAGGAAGCCAGTGTATCAACCTATGCATTTTAATTATAGATAATTGCATTTATATTTATGGGTTCAAACATTTCTAAGAGATCCCATACTCTATTACAATAAGCTAATAATTGCAATTTATCAGTCTCTTCTATTAAGATGTTCATCTCTAAGACCATGGAATTTTCAAGATGTTCACATAAAGCTCTCCCTTTAATCAAATTAGTAGGTCAGATATCTATATTGTATTATTGGATCATAGTAATCCAATCGACTCTATTTTCACAAAGCTCCCCTTACAAAATGAAGTGTTGAACATCTAAATGTACAACATATACTAAAGTTTTACTTTGTGAAATATAGTGCCTAAGCTTCTTCAAGGATTTCATGAGGGAAAATAACTATTTTTTGGTAAAGCTGTAGCACTCTTCATAGTTATGCAATATTTGTCTCAAAAAAGCAATTGGTCATTCATTGTGATCATTGTCTTTTTGAATCAATACAACAGTAATGCTTTTCTCAACATCATACACATAAAATGAAATCCTTATGGTAGTCTAGGTTAGCTAGAATTGGAGCTTTGGTTATAGTCCGCTTGATTATTTTGAAGGTTTCCTTTATTGCTTCTATCCAGGTAAATATTTCATCCTTTTTCAATAGCTCTATCATGGGTTTCACTATCTAAACAAAATCAAATAGGAAATTCAAAACAAAATTTATTTATCTAGAGAATGATTTTTAGGCTTTCTTATTTTGTGGAACTAGGAGTGCTAAAATTACCTTGATCTTATATATATCAATGGTTAAGCCTTCCTTTAAAACTATATGTCTTAATAGCTTACCCTTATGGACAAAAAATATTAATTTCTTTGGATTGGGTGTTACCTCAAATTATTGGTATTATTGAAATACAAGTCTGAGATGGTCAAAATGGTGCTCTCTTTGATGTGAAAAGACTATAAAGTCATCAAGATAAATCAATATTACCTTGTTCACTAGTTCACCAAAAGCAATATCCATATCCCTTTAAACAAATGCTCTAGCATTGGATAGGCTGAAGGGCATTCTTTTATAAGAAAAGGTCCTCCATTTTGTGCTGAATGTAATCTTATACTGGTCCTCATCCCTTACCCAGATTTGGTTAAATCTAGTCCAAAAGCGAAAGTCTCTCTACTCTAATAACCATTTCCAAAATATGATCTATTTGGGGCAAAGGATAATGATATTTTAAGAAATCCTTATTCAAATTCTTGAAATTCACACAAAGAAAAATATCTCCATTTTTTTTTATTGGGACTAGATTCACCACCCATGTTGACTGCTTGATATGATATATAATTTTAGCTTTAAGCAACTTCAATAAATATTACTTCATAAGGGAATCTATCTTTAGATTTACTGGCTTCTGTTTATGCTAGAATGACTTAGTATTAGATAGCAATTCTATTGTGTGCTAAATAACATCCTTTCTATAGCCTTAAGGTCATAAGAGCCCCATGCTATAATATCTCCAAATTCTTTGTATAGTATAATGAGTTGATTTATTTCTTGTTTTGAATAGTATTTTTGACCTTCAAATGTCTTTCAGGCTCAATTTAAACTTTCTTGTTCATCAAATTTTATTTTTCTCCTAGTTGACCAATCATTGTTTCAAAAGATGTTTTCAAGGGTCATCAACCCTTTAAGGATGTGATTTTTTTAGTTGAATTATATCTTCTTAATCTACACACCTAAGTGTATCTTTTGTCATGTTTTCATAGGTTGCTTATTGAGCTAAAAATATCACTATCTGATCATCATTATGAAATACCTACTAGAAGGTATCTTTTCCAGGGATAGAAAGCTTGAAAACTAGCTTGACTTCTTTTGAATTTTTCTAGTTATCTAAGGCTGGACTAAGCTTTATCCTATAGGAAGCCAGTGTATCAACCTATGCATTTTAATTATAGATAATTGCCTTTATATTTATGGGTTCAAACATTTCTAAGAGATCCCATACTCTATTACAATAAGCTACTAATTGCAATTTATCAGTCTCTTCTATTAAGATGTTCATCTTTAAGACCATGGAATTTTCAAGATGTTCACATAAAGCTCTCCCTTTAATCAAATTAGTAGGTTAGATATCTATATTGTATTATTGGATCATAGTAATCCAACCGAATCTATTTTCACAAAGCTCCCATTACAAAATGAAGTTTTGAACATCTAAATGTACAACATATACTAAAGTTTTACTTTGTGAAATATAGTGCCTAAGCTTCTTCAAGGATTTCATGAGGGAAAATAACTATTTTTTGGTAAATTTGTAGCACTCTTAATAGTTATGCAATATTTGTCTCAAAAAAGCAATTGGTCATTCATTGTGATCATTGTCCTTTTGAATCAATACAACAATAATGCTTTTCTCAACATCATACACATAAAATGAAATCCTTATGGTAGTCTAGGTTAGATAGAATTGGAGTTTTGGTTGTAGTCCGCTTGATTATTTTGAAGGCTTCCTTTATTGCTTCTATCCAGGTAAATATTTCATCCTTTTTCAATAGCTCTATCATGTGTTTCACTATCTAAACAAAATCAAATAGGAAATTCCCAACAAAATTTATTTATTTAGAGAATGATTGTTAGGCTTTCTTATTTTGTGGAACTAGGAGTGCTAAAATTACCTTGATCTTATATATATCAATGGTTAAGCCTTCCTTTAAAACTATATGTCTTAATAGCTTACCCTTATGGACAACAAATATTGATTTCTTTGGATTGGGTGTTACCTCAAATTATTGGTATTATTGAAATACAAGTCTGAGATGGTCAAAATGGTGCTCTCTTTGATGTGAAAAGACTATAAAGTCATCAAGATAAATCAATATTACCTTGTTCACTAGTTCACCAAAAGCAATATCCATATCCCTTTAAACAAATGCTCTAGCATTGGATAGGCTGAAGGGCATTCTTTTATAAGAAAAGGTCCTCCATTTTATGGTGAATGTAATCTTATACTGGTCCTCATCCCTTAACCAGATTTGGTTAAAACTAGTCCAAAAGCGAAAGTCTCTCTACTCTAATAACCATTTGCAAAATATGATCTATTTGGGGCAAAGGATAATGATATTTTAAGAAAGCCTTATTCAAATTCTTGAAATTCACACAAAGAAAAATATCTCCATTTTTTTTTATTGGGACTAGATTCACCACCCATGTTGACTGCTTGATATGATATATAATTTTAGCTTTAAGCAACTTCAATAAATATTACTTCATAAGGGAATCTATCTTTAGATTTACTAGCTTCTGTTTATGCTAGAATGACTTAGTATTAGATAGCAATTCTATTGTGTGCTAAATAACATCCTTTCTATAGCCTTAAGGTCATAAGAGCCCCATGCTACAATATCTCCAAATTCTTTGTATAGTATAATCAGTTGATTTATTTCTTGTTTTGAATAGTATCTTCAACCTTCAAATCTCTTTCAGGCTCAATTTAAACTTTCTTGTTCATCAAATTTTATTTTTTGCCTAGTTGACCAATCATAGTTTCAAAAGATGTTTTCAAGGGTCATCAACCCTTTAAGGATGTGATTTTTTTAGTTGAATTATATCTTCTTAATCTACACACCTAAGTGTATCTTTTGTCATGTTTTCATAGGTTGCTTCTTGAGCTAAAAATATCACTATCTGATCATCATTATGAAATACCTACTAGAAGGTATCTTTGCCTAGGATAGAAAGCTTGAAAACTAGCTTGACTTCTTTTGATTTTTTCTAGTTATCTAAGGCTGGACTAAGATTTATCCCCTAGGAAGCCAGTGTATCAACCTATGCATTTTAATTATAGATAATTGCCTTTATATTTATGGGTTCAAACATTTCTAGGAGATCCCATACTCTATTACAATAAGCTACTAATTGCAATTTATCAGTCTCTTCTATTAATATGTTCATCTCTAAGACCATGGAATTTTCAAAATGTTCACATAAAGCTCTCCCTTTAATCAAATTAGTAGGTCGGATATCTATATTGTATTATTGGATCATAGTAATCCAACCGACTCTATTTTCACAAAGCTCCTCTTACAAAATGAAGTTTTGAACATCTAAATGTACAACATATACTAAAGTTTTACTTTGTGAAATATAGTGCCTAAGCTTCTTCAAGGATTTCATGAGGGAAAATAACTATTTTTTGGTAAAGCTGTAGCACTCTTCATAGTTATGCAATATTTGTCTCAAAAAAGCAATTGGTCATTCATTGTGATCATTGTCCTTTTGAATCAATACAACAGTAATGCTTTTCTCAACATCATACATATAAAATGAAATCCTTATGGTAGTCTAGGTTAGCTAGAATTGGAGCTTTGGTTATAGTCCGCTTTATTATTTTGAAGGCTTTTCCTTTATTGCTTCTATATAGGTAAAGATTTCATCCTTTTTCAATAGCTCTATCATGGGTTTCACTATCTAAACAAAATCAAATAGGAAATTCCAAAAAAAAATTATTTATCTAGAGAATGATTGTTAGGCTTTCTTATTTTGTGGAACTAGGAGTGCTAAAATTACCTTGATATTATATATATCAATGGTTAAGCCTTACTTTAAAACTATATGTCTTAATAGCTTACCCTTATGGACAACAAATATTGATTTCTTTGGATTGGGTGTTACCTCAAATTATTGGTATTATTGAAATACAAGTCTGAGATGGTCAAAATGGTGCTCTCTTTGATGTGAAAAGACTATAAAGTCATCAAGATAAATCAATATTACCTTGTTCACTAGTTCACCAAAAGAAATATCCATATCCCTCTAAACAAATGCTCTAGCATTGGATAGGCTGAAGGGCATTCTTTTATAAGAAAAGGTCCTCCATTTTGTGCTGAATGTAATTTTATACTGGTCCTCATCCCTTACCCATATTTGGTTAAAGCTAGTCCAAAAATGAAAGTCTCTCTACTCTAATAACCATTTGCAAAATATGATCTATTTGGGGCAAAGGATAATGATATTTTAAGAAAGCCTTATTCAAATTCTTGAAATTCACACAAAGAAAAATATCTCCATTTTTTTTTATTGGGACTAGATTCACCACCCATGTTGACTGCTTGATATGATATATAATTTTAGCTTTAAGCAACTTCAATAAATATTACTTCATAAGGGAATCTATCTTTAGATTTACTGGCTTCTGTTTATGCTAGAATGACTTAGTATTAGATAGCAATTCTATTGTGTGCTAAATAACATCCTTTCTATAGCCTTAAGGTCATAAGAGCCCCATGCTATAATATCTCCAAATTCTTTGTATAGTATAATGAGTTGATTTATTTCTTGTTTTGAATAGTATCTTCGACCTTCAAATGTCTTTCAGGCTCAATTTAAACTTTCTTGTTCATCAAATTTTATTTTTCTCCTAGTTGACCAATCATTGTTTCAAAATATGTTTTCAAGGGTAATTAACCCTTTAAGGATGTGATTTTTTTAGTTGACTTATATCTTCTTAATATACACACCTAAGTGTATCTTTTGTCATGTTTTCATAGGTTGCTTCTTGAGCTAAAAATATCACTATCTGATCATCATTATGAAATACCTACTAGAAGGTATCTTTGCCTAGGATAGAAAGCTTGAAAACTAGCTTGACTTCTTTTGAATTTTTCTAGTTATCTAAGGCTGGACTAAGCTTTATCCCCTAGGAAGCCAGTGTATCAACCTATGCATTTTAATTATAGATAATTGCCTTTATATTTATGGGTTCAAACATTTCTAGGAGATCCCATACTCTATTACAATAAGCTACTAATTGCAATTTATCAGTCTCTTCTATTAAGATGTTCATCTCTAAGACCATGGAATTTTCAAGATGTTCACATAAAGCTCTCCCTTTAATCAAATTAGTAGGTCAGATATCTATATTGTATTATTGGATCATAGTAATCCAACCGACTCTATTTTCACAAAGCTTCCCTTACAAAATGAAGTTTTGAACATCTAAATGTACAACATATACTAAAGTTTTACTTTGTGAAATATAGTGCCTAAGCTTCTTCAAGGATTTCGTGAGGGAAAATAACTATTTTTTGGTAAAGCTGTAGCACTCTTCGTAGTTATGCAATATTTGTCTCAAAAAAGCAATTGGTCATTCATTGTGATCATTGTCCTTTTGAATCAATACAACAGTAATGCTTTTCTCAACATCATACACATAAAATGAAATCCTTATGTTAGTCTAGGTTAGCTAGAATTGGAGCTTTGGTTATAGTCCACTTGATTATTTTGAAGGCTTCATTTATTGCTTCTATCCAGGTAAAGATTTCATCCTTTTTCAATAGCTCTATCATGGGTTTCACTATCTAAACAAAATCAAATAGGAAATTCCAAACAAAATTTATTTATCTAGAGAATGATTGTTAGGCTTTCTTATTTTGTGGAACTAGGAGTGCTAAAATTACTTTGATATTATATATATATCAATGGTTAAGCCTTACTTTAAAACTATATGTCTTAATAGCTTACCCTTATGGACAAAAAATATTGATTTCTTTGGATTGGGTGTTACCTCAAATTATTGGTATTATTGAAATACAAGTCTGAGATGGTCAAAAGGTGCTCTATTTGATGTGAAAAGACTATAAATTCATCAAGATAAATCAATATTACCTTGTTCACTAGTTCACCAAAAGCAATATCCATATCCCTCTAAACAAATGCTCTAGCATTGGATAGGCTGAAGGGCATTCTTTTATAAGAAAAGGTCCTCCATTTTGTGCTAAATGTAATCTTATACTAGTCCTCATCCCTTACCCAGATTTGGTTAAAGCTAGTCCAAAAGCGAAAGTATGAACTAGAATCCCTACTCAAAGAAATCAAAAGAAAAGAAAGGGGTAATGAGCTTGAATCCCTGGAATTCCTTAGTTATTCGAACATCATGGGGTGATCCTCATTACAGGTTCGGTGGCATCAAGATGGCTTGGCAATGGTGGTATCCTTACATGTGGTGACATGTTTGTCACATTAGTGACCTTATTTTGTATAGATCAATGTTCGCTTGTGGATCAGCTAGCTTTTTGTAACTTGACTTACATAGTAGTTCAGTACAATTGCATGCACAAAATTATAGTTAATGAATCTTTCACTTGCACACACATTGGTTCATAAAAGTTGGCTTGCATCATTACCTCACTCAAAATCGGTAAATCAACCTCACAAAGCACACACATTTGATCCTTGAGAGATTTTTATCATTATGACAATCAATATGGATAATGAACTCACACATCACACATTGGTTCTCGATAAATTTGACTTTATCCTTGAAATAAGTTAAAACATTTCTTTAAAATTTTGTTAAAAAATAATTAGTTTGTAATCATTTACATTAATCCCTGTCACTTCATTTTAGCAATCACATATATGTTGAAATTTGAAATATTTAAATATGTGACACAATGATTTGCTTCACATTAATTTGCATTTTAAGAACAAACAATAATCATTTTATCATGCATTGCATTTTGACTTCGCAATGATGGTATAATTCCTAGTAATTATTTTCTCAAATTTCACACTAGGAATTCTATGCCTAGCGCAAGTCATCCTTCCCAAGTTTTCATGCTTAAATCACTTTATTTTATCAGAACAATAATCTTTATCAACATATTTCTCAAAATCAAATTTTATCAAAAACAAAATCAACATCTCCTTTCAATCATCATAAGCCTCAAGATTACTCTTGAGCCCCACAATATTTTTGGTATTAGCAATACATAACTTACTCATAACAGGATTCACTTTATGACCTAGCGAGCATCAATCTCCACCAATGGTCATATAACAGTACAACATCCTTTGAGGTTCATTGCTAATCCATCAATTATATCATCATACAAAAACATCTTTTTCAAAAAATACTTTACCAAAAATCAAACCATTTTCTTTTATGTTAAGCATGATCAAAATATTCAAAACTTAAAAACATGATTATAATAAAATCAAACATTATAAAGCAAATGCAATCCAATATCCAATTAAATCATACAAAGTCACATAAGACAAAGAAGATATATCTATATATATCTCAAAAGTCTGTATACAAAATGAAGGTCGAACTGGTATGCCACAATCTCCAAACTCGGAATACTCAGTCACTAAGAGATAATAGTACAAAAAGAAGTTATATATGTAGATCACCCTCTAGAATCCCTAGAGCTCTAAGCATTATCATCCCCATCGGGGGTTTGTGATGGTCTAAACCCTTTTGCCCTTGTAGTAGTAGCCTTGGATGTAGCATGAGACTCTGATCTCATCCAACTGGAAGGCTCATACGCCATAGGTAGTGGCTATCTCTGCTCTGTAGGTACTACTATAAAGTACAATGCCTGATAGAAAGCTACTCACTCGATAACTCAAAATAACTCATCCCCTGAACCACTCCTCCCGAATCAAGTCAACTAGGAAGATGTCAGAGTAGAAACCATAGATCCTTGAGCCACCTGAGCCCGTGCCTATGCAAGCTCTATCTCAAGAGTTTGAATCTTGGTCTTCAAACTTACATCCACCATCTCTAGAGTCTGAACACGAGCCTTCAGGCTAGTGTTCTCCACCCATAGAGCTGCCATCTCATTACTCTCTCCCTTCTCTATCATGATGCCCTTACTAGGCAAGTTAGGTCTCCTCTCCTACTGAGAAGATGCTCTCCTCTCCTCCCTAGTCCCCTTGGATCTCTCCCCTATCCCAATAGTCCTTCCTAATCTAGATGTCCCTTGGATCAGATGCCCTCCCTAGTGTAAGGTCTCTCTCTCCTAGGGGGTACCTATGTCCTCTACTACTATTGTTGGCTAGTTGGGCATCATTTTTGAAAGACCTACTCCACTGCACTCCTTGGCCTGGTCAGTCATGTATGTTGGATGCTAGTATACCACTGGGGGTACCTATCAATCACCCCAACATCATCCCTATATTTTGTAACCACCACATCATCATTTGGCTAAGGGTCCATAAACTAAGCCATGTTGGGAGCACCACTAATAGTCATGTGGTCCTAAGTCACCCTAGAAAATATGATATCCCTAGTCCCAAGAATATCCTACTGTAATTAAAACTGGTGTAAAACTTGGTCTACGTGATGTAGCTCCAACTAACCCTACTCCATTCATAGCCAAATAACTCACCTCACGTGAGCCAGCTCATAACCATCCTCTCCCCATCCATGTAGCTCCCTCCAATATATCCATCAGATAACATCTACCATCAGATCATCAAGCAACCCCCTCCTTATGTCAAGGCTGATCTGCCCATGGTGCCCTCTATGAAAGTGCCAATAGAACACTCTAGGCCTCCCCCATTTCACCTCGGGTCTCCCATCATCTGCCCATATCAAAGGTAATACTAAAGGTCTCCTGATGGCCATGTGCTCCCAACACCATACCTATAGAAAAGAGGTAAGTACCAAAGCCTTACCCTTCTTGTAGACAATCCTGTAGAGTGTCCTATAAAATCGACATAAGATATAGAGACCCAAATAAAATCATATCTCTTGATCCTACATTTCACAAATGACCTCTACTAAGGTCCAAGGTAGATGGAAACCACTAAGATGGCACAAAAATATTCCTACCACTATACCACTTAGCAAAACTATCAATCTAGATACCCCCTCTGTATAACTCAGCTTGTCAATACCCACTATGCCCTTCTTAAGGATGAATCTAGGATCCCCAAACAAGCACTACATTGCCTAGCCTTGATTTCTAGATGGAGCTATAAAGGCACCCCTAATAAGCACCCAAAAAATCCTCCAAACTTCCTCTAATGTGGGGGTCATCTCCCCTATCGATAGTCGAAAACAAGATGAGCCCAGATTCCATCTCTCAGCCAATGTTGTTAATAGTCTCAAGTCCACTGGTATTTGTGGCATCTCTACCACATGTCTCAACCCAACTGCCTCTAGAATATCTCTCTCTCCATCTATCAGGGCACCCAAGTCTACATGGAGACCACAATATCTCCATTCCCTATTCTTCCAAACTTGTTTTTGCAACAAAATAAAAAACAAAAAATTAATTAAAGTAATATCGAACTTAAATTTGTAATATCGAACCTAAATCTATAATATCAGACCTAATTGTTCAATATCGAACCTATTTTGATGATATCATACTTCTTGATATCACCAAAATTTGCTTGATATTGATAAGATCAAACTCATTTTGATGATATTGAAAAGTCCGATATCACCAAAATAGGACCGATATTGCCAAAATCGGTCTGATCTTGCAAATACGGTTGTGTGATGATAGTTGTGTCCTAAAAATCCAAAATTGAAAAAATTAAATGCAAAAACATGAAAATCCTAGGCTAAATAAGTTTAAGACCCTTACCCGTATGCTGCCTAACCACGTTCGCACCTCGTCTTCTCGATGTGTGACCTCTGCCATTTTTCTCCTTAGAGCAAAAGTCCAGCAAAAAGGAAAAAAATAAATTAGGTTTTCTATCTATTTTTTCTATTTTATTCATTTTACCCTCAATTTAGAAATTTTGAGTTTTTCACCAAACATAAAGCTTAGCGCAAAAACTCGAAGGGGGTATCACACTTAATGCAGTTTGCAGTAAAAACTTTAAACATCAATAAATTTTGCAATAAATTTTTGCTTTCTCAAAAAGCGTGCCATTCTTTTCTTTGACATGTTTTTTCAAAAATGCGCTAAAGAGGGGACAAAATGTAACACCCTAAAATTGACCCATATTAATTTACCCTAAGTCAAAAACATTCAAAAAATTGATTAAAACAACTTTCTAACCTCCTACCTCGATTTTTGCATCCGCATTAAGTTAGTTTTTAACCTCTTGATGATATCGACTCTATTTGATCGATATCGGATGTCTAATCTTGTATCAGACCTAAATTGCACGAGATCGTATGTCTGATCTCGTCTAAAAATAAAAAATCATAGAAAAGCAAAATGATAAATTTGTTGCAACTTCTTTTGTCTTTATATGCCTAATAGCGCAGAGGTTACGGGATCAGATTCATCGATCACACCTAGATTGGAAGAAGTTGCAACTCCTTATGTTTTGGCCTAACCCCTCGAACCTACCTAGCCTATTTAATCATACATCCTCCCTTTGAATTCCTCTTGACTCCCTAGCTGATTAGTAATCACTTTTGTGCTCTTTGCATTATTATTTCCTATTGCTTTCATAAGCATTTACAGGATCAGGAGTACGATAGCTATGCATCGATGGATACGATCCGAGATCGGACATATGATATCACTCAGAAGCATCCGATATGACTCTACAACATCTGATCTGGTCTATAAGTTTCTTGGAGACACCTTCAGACTTTGGTTTGCATTTTTCAATCTCAAATTTACATTTTTGGCATCATATTTATCATTTATCATTGCATTTAATATAGAAATTATTGTTTATCATACTTGGAGTTCACCATACTTGCATTCAATTATGTTATTTACATATCATAGCTCATATCATTTTCTTTAAATACAACATACACTAAGATTTTACTTACCCTAATCCATGCTTAACAATATTCATATTGTGTTGCAAGTTTCTATTTTGTTGTCTATCTGTGAAACTATAGGTTTCTGATCAGATCGGGTCTGATGATATGAGATCGGATGTATGATCTCACCCTGCAACATTCAATATGGCCTACAACAAGCAAATAGACTCTACATCAGACATCCAGGTTGAGTAAGAGTATCCAATTTCTTTCATAACTAAGAATTGTATTTATTTGCCTTCTGTATTTCATAGCCTATTGTATTCATTGAAATCAAAATTATATTTTGTGTAGATTAGTTGCATTTGACCAAACTAGGTGATTATGAGCAAAATAAAAAGAACACATCAAATAGAATCCCAACCTAGGTATGGAAACTGCCAATAAATATTTTCTAGTGAACCCACACAATTCGTTGAAAAATCACCAAAGAGGGCATGACCTCAAGTGCCTCTTCTCTGAGGTGTAGACCTACTATTTTCTCATTCCTCTTTGAGATGCAGATTCATTAGCCTGAAGGAAAGGAGTACACAAATTTTAGAGCTACATTCTCGATGAGGTAGTCTTTGCACTATCGAAAGCACCCAAACTTGAAGAACCTGATAATAAAGATGACATGTCTTTGTTCTTTGATGGTTTGAAGTGTGAGCAAGGGGGTGGTGTAGGGATTGTGTTTTTCACATCACAAGGTGCTCCAATACCCTTATCATTTAAATTGGACTTCCCTTGCACAAATAACAATGTTGAATACGAGGCCCTGATCTTGGGTCTCCAAACAATAATCAATATGAATATTAAAAGGCTAAATATCTTTGGTGACTTCCTTCTCATAGTCAATCAAGTTAAGGGATTATTTCAATGTAGGTTTTTGATCCTAAAATCTTACAAAGAGCTTGTTGACACTTCTCTAGTCCAACTAGAATGGTACAACATCGAGGTCATCCCTTGCACATCCAACATATTTGTAGACACTATGGCATCTTTGGGATTCTTGACCCCTTAGAATCCATCTACTGATTTCACTACCATTCATGTGAAGATGCTCTCGCAATCGACAATGCAGCATGAGGCTTTTGACAACAAAGAATCAATCAACTTAATTCATATAGAACCAGACCATGAATGGTTCTATAAAGCCAAATATTTTTAAAGAAGGTGCCTTGGGGATCTTTGATCTCGTAGGGTCCTACAGGGAATGGTACCATCATTCACCACAAGGTTATTTCTCAATCTGCATTTGTGCACATCGAATCACAGAGAGAATAAGTCATCTTATCTATCGAGGATGTAGCTTATCAAGATTGGTTGTACCAGTTAAAATATTTCCTTAAGCTTAGAATCATCCTTCAAGGATTATCGTATGCCAAAAAATGAGCACTCAAATAAAATGCAACAAGATATATCTTGCTAGGAGGCATATTGTATCATCGAAGCTATGATGGAGTCCTTCTTCATTGTCTTGAGCTTCAAGAATCAGCTTGGGAGATTTCACAAGCTCATGATGGTACATGTGGTGGCTATTTCAGCAACATGGCCATCGTTAAACACATCCTTCAAAGGGGCTATTACTGGCCCACCATGGAAAAGGATTATTGTGAGTATATCAGGAACTGCATTAAATATCAACATCATGCAAATCTGATGTACCTACCATCACAAGCCTTACAACCCATTCAGGCGGCTTGGCCATTTTCTCAGTGGGGTTTCAATCTAATTGGAAAGATCTCTCCCTGATATTTGGGCTGACACACATTTATCTTAACGACCACTGAGTACTTCACCAAATGGGTGGAAGAAGTCCCCTTAACATCAATGATAGGACCATGAATTATGGAGTTCATACTTCACAATATCATCTATCGCTTTGGGGTCCCATTCAAGATAATTTTGGATAATGATCCTTCATTTAAAAATAAAAATGTGTGGGCTTTAACATCCAAATATAACATTCAACATAGTTTTTTGACACCATATTATCTACAAGCAAATGGGCAAGTAGAAGCCTCAAACAAAACCATCATAGCCATATTGAAGAAGATGGTAAAATAAAATCATAAGGATTGGCATATGTAGTTACCTCTTGCATTATGGGCTTACAGAACTAGCGTGCAAATGCCCACTAGGGCAACACCATTTTTGCTTGTATATGGCACTAAGACCATTATACCCTTAGAGCTAGAAATTCCAACATTGCATGTTGTATTGAAAGAGTTTATCGATGACGACACTACGTGGCAAGATCACCTTGATCAATTGACCCTTTTTATGAACGTCACATCAATGCTCTTGAGCATCTTTGCATTTACCAAGATCGTCTAACACGAGCTTATAACAATAAAGTCCACCTGGGAGACTATAAGGTTGGGGATCTCATACTCAAAGAGAGCCAACAGAATTCAAACCTACCACTGCATTTGCGAGACAAATTTATGGCTAACTGGATAGGTCCTTATATCATCTTAGAGAAGATTGGACCTAGGACATATTACCTAACATCATTAGAAGGTGTTGAAGAGCCTGAGACTCTCAACATTATTTATCTGAAGGTGTTTTACATATAAAAACATCAAAATCCAAACAAATAAAAAAACATCAAAATAAAAAGGCTCCAAAGGCATCATAAGCCCTTTGGTCAACCTACAAAAAGCTCCAAAGGCATCATAAGCTCTTTGGTCAACTCAAAAAAGGCTCCAAAGGTATCACAAGCCCTTTGGTCAACTCACAAAAAACTCCAAGGGCATCATAAGCCCTTTGGTCAACTCATAAAAGGCTCCAAAGGCATCGTAAGCCCTTTGGTCAAAACTCACAAAAGGCCCCAAAGGCATCACAAGCCCTTTGATCAACTCACAAAAGTTCTAAAGGCATCATAAGCCCTTTGATCAACTCATAAAAGGCTCCAAAGGTATCTAAACCCTTTGGTCAAATACAATACACAAAAATTTAAAAATATTGCAAAACACAAAAATACAAAAACAAGTGAAAACATTAAAATACAAAAACATTTGCATCTTACATTTTGCATTTGCATTCATATAATTGCATTGCATTAGGCATGTTGCATCCATTGCACTTGCATTAGGATAGACTATGTTTTCAATATTTCAAATGAAATCACATTTGTATCTCAATCATGCATCCAAGCATCAATCATCATCCATCACCCATGTGAGTAACTGTGTTAACCCCTCCTATTGCTATAAGGAATCTACTAGGATTTTTTGGTCACTCAACCATACCTAATGATTTTCTCAAACTTTGTAGAAAGCTATCTTTGATTTTGACAGATGAGGTCTAGTTTTGATAGCACCTGGTATATTTCAAAATCCCATCACTAATCAAACATATTAACAATCCTGATTAGGACAAGGAAATATGAACATCACGAAGCGGTCCTAGTCACCTTAAGTGAAATATTTTTACTTGCTCATCTTGCGATGTGCATGGTCTAGGATTTTTATCATTGGAAAAAGGACAAGTTCCTCCCTACCCAAAGAAATTCCTTGCTTTCATAAAAATGAGCAAAATCCTAAACTAAAGCAAAGTTCAAAAGCAAAATAAATAGTGATTATCATCACTACATAAATCCCTTGCTCAAGAGAAAAAAAAGTCAAAATAAACAGTGATTTTCATCACTAAGCATGAGAAATTATCCCAATAAAAGTGAAAAAAAGAAGGGGGTTAAGAGCTTGAATCCCTGGAATGATCACTGCTTGAAACCATAGAGTGATCCCAAATACAACAATGGGCTAAATGAATCCTGCCTGGCATTGGGGTAAGCTCTAAGCAATTTGAAAAAAAGGTTAGCTTTAGGTGTCATGTATTGCCTAATGGTCTAATCCAACTAAGTCCGACTTAGGATCATGATGAGCATTTAGTGATCCCCAATACAGTAATGGGCTGAATAAATCCTACCTAGCATTGGGGTAGGCTTATGTCTTATCTAATATATTCATTTGCACATACAGGGATAGTGAATATCTAGGTCTTCATAACAAAGACCTTATATTTTAGGAGTTTTGTATGGTCAATATACAACTTTTGATGAATCAACTAGGGTGTTTGAGTCTCATGGAAAACCTCAAAAATTCCTTAATAGGAACAAATCATTCTACCTCATAAATCACTACGTACATATCACATCATCTCATTTCACAATTGGATGCTTAAATGATTAATTCTTATGTTAAGAGTTATTGTTTACATTCATGATTTCTATACATTTTGTGGTGTCCTCCATTAGATTGGTAACCATATATTGCATTCATTCCTTATGTTTTAAATGATTAAAGCATACAGGTTCATTTACATTAGATCATCAACATGTAAATATTGCATTAAACCATATCATAGCAACATAAGATAAATGCATAAATAATTGAAATAAATTAAACATGCATTTAATAATCACCATTTCATCCATATATGCATACATCATAAGTAGTCCACCTACACATCTAGATCAAAGTATCTAATCATAACATAAATCATCTAAGCTAGTGCATATCATCGACACATCACATCATATAGCAATAATCAATTCATATAAGCATTGCATCCATATGCATCTCAATAAACATAAAAGGAAAAATACATAAATACACATAATGAGGCTCAAAAGGTACTATCATATATATATGTGTGTCCAAATTCATAAATACATAGATATACAAAAATACCTATAGGCTACAATAGTGTAGGTCCTCATACCTTACACTAAAAAATGATACAAAGTCAGCATGGCTATCATACAGAGCTTGCACCCCTAGACTCATCTCCACCCTTGACGCCCTCTCTACGAGGCAGCCTAGAGCTAGTACCTATTGTCCCCTCTGTTCGGGCCCTTGACCTATAACTGAGCTGAACTGAAGACTACCCTGATGCACTCCATCTACTCCGGTATGAGCCCCCTACTGTAGAACTCTCTCGAGGTGTTCCACCTAGCTACCTAATCTAAGTCTGCAAAGAGATGATATACCCTACGTCTACCACCATATGAGACTCATAATCCCCCAAGAGCCCCTATAGGTGCCTCATCTCTGTCCCTGGATCTAAACCTAAAATCTTGTTGACATAGTCAAGTTTAATAGTTGTTATATCTAGAATTATCTTATTTTATTCTTCTGCATCTATGGCCTCCTTCCTCATTGTAATTCCCTATTTTGGCAACCTAAACATATTCTAGAAATTATTTTCTAAAAACATCACCCTGATGCCTCGATTCCTAATTTTCACAATGCTTATGTTCTCATATACATTGTAAGTCTCCAACATCTACAACAAATAATCCTTAAAAAAATATTTTTCAAATACTGAAACTTGTGCAATGTAGCTTACTCTTGCTTGCATCAATGTAACTTACTCCTACTTGCATCAATGCAACTTTTAGCCTATGATCTAGTGGATTCTCTTGCCATCACTTTCGATAAAATTCTCTAGTTGGTTGAGTCTCTATTGTCTTTCAGCAGTATTCTTTTCTCCTTTTCTTTCTCAGATTCACTTTGGTGCCCTCTTGAAGACTAGGTTTCACCCTTCATCCTATAATTGCATCCAAGTCTATTTATGTGTTTTTTTTTGTTCTTGTCTTCCATTGAGTCTTATCTCCTATTCTCTTCTATGCAATGGGCTAGGTGAGCATCTAAGCCTTTGTGCTTCTATTCTTTGTAAGCACTCACTAAAATATATTCTCCCTCTCATACTTCATTTGTCTACCTCCTTTCTTGTTGTTGTATACTGACTATTCAATTAGTCTACCATCATCTGTGTGACTAATCCTTTGCACTTATACACTTCTTATGATTGTATGATGCTCCTTTTAATTATATGTCACTCCTCCTTCGTATGATTGTTCACATTCTTCATATAACAACCTTCTATCATACTATGGTAGCCTTTTTTTCTTTCATATGACTTCCCTACATTGTACTACAACCTTCCTTCCCTCGTACAACAACCTCCATATGATACCTTCTTCCCTTCTATGATAATTTCATATAAATTTTCATACAAGACTTTCTTCAATTTACATATTTTTTTCCTTTGCAATCTTGCCTTCAATATTTTTGTACAACAATTTTGTCACTAGTCAAATTTCCTCCTTGGCACACTTCATCTGTATTATATCTTCCTTCTACCTTCCCCTTACAAAATTTTCTAAACCTAGACTACAACTCACCTTGAATTAATTTGAACAACAGGTGCCCTTCCTTGTACAATTTTAATACAAAGGTTTCTATAAAAAAATAGTCATCTTTCCCAAACCCATACGATGTTTCCACTTATCTATCTTAGTTTGCAAATTTATCTTTCACTGCTCAATCCCTTACATTCAATTTCTCTTCTCATGATGATTTTTTGTACAACTATATGGTCTTCCATACACCTATAATTGTTTTCAATAGTTAGGGCACTATCCGATACCCTAACTCTGCTTCCTTTTATCATAGGTTTGCTACAATTTCCCTTGTTTGTAGTGCTTTAGCTTCAACAACATCCTTCGATGGTCTTCTCTTCTCTACAACATCCTCTTCTCTATTCAAATGCTTTCTTGCAACCCCTCCCACCCTATTTATGAATTTAGACTTGGGTTAGAAGTAGTTATAACCATTCCCTTTGCATGAGATTTTTACTTTTTATTTTGTTTGTATATATATACACTTGTATTTTTGATGATATATCAAGGTTGTTGTACAAGTCATACAATCATGTAAACTTGGGCTTGCATGGCATCTCCTGCTAACATGTCATTTTGTCATTTCATCAGTTCTTCCATCATACAATCCTCATTCTCCACATTCTCTATCATATGATTTCCTTGCTTTAGACTTGTATGGTGGCTAGTCGTACAATCCTCCACATGTGCTTGACTTGTATGACACTCTATCATATAGTCCCTTTGCCACTACTTCTGGCTTGTATCTTGCTCTATTGTACATTCTCTTTCTTGGTTTTTCTCATTTGTACAATAGTTTGTCATACACTCTTCTTCATTTATATGGCTCCTACTTGGATTTCCTTGAGCTAAGTCTACTTCCAAACTTTGTGATCGAGTTTATCTTCTAACTCCTTCATGGACTTGTTGAACTCATGCTTACCTTATGCAAACTTGCTCTCTTTGATTCCCTTGTAGATTTCTCCTGTGGCCATGCATTTGTGCCATGGCCCTTCCTCTAATTATTAGAGGAATCTCTCTAGCTTGGGACTGCCCTCTCACAACTCCAGGTTTCTAAGATCCATCTAATCCCTCAGTCATCATGGATGAATTATTTGGTTTGAATGTGGTCCAACTTGAAGTTCACACCCAAATTGATTATTTCTTACCTTATCAACAAATGGTCCTTGCACCCCATTACATCGATCCTATAGCCTAGAGGTAGCAAGAGGGAAATTTCTCCTGCTCGAGCTGTTAGGAGGGATAACAATCAAAATTTTCCCTTAACCAGGTTGTCTTAGACCCCTACAAAGACTTGATTTTCTTCCTAATATGCTTATGTTACCCTCTTGTTCTTGTTCCTACAACATACTAGATTCTCCTCAATTTTGACTACTTGGGGATAATTCTCTCAATTTTCTATCTATATATTTTTGAGTCTTTCTTCTTCCCAACATCTTTGTGTTGTAGATTGAATTAATGTTTCTCTATAATACATTGAGAAATTAGAGTTAGTACTTGAATTATTCCCCTCACCTTCTCTCTCTCCTTATATCCTTTCAACCGCTTCCTTCAAGTGTCTACTTTGCTTTCTAACTTCATTCATTTATCTTCATAACTATCTATTTGCATCTAAATACTATTGTACCTCGATATGAATTTGTGGTTCTTGATAAGAGGTCAAAAATAATGCTTGAATTGTTGCTTCCTATATGAATTGGGGGAATACCATCACTACTTGAGTCTATCACCTTGTTCCTCTATATTTTGCTGATGTTGGTGCTTCCTCAATATCTTGACAACTTCTTCCCTACTTAGCCGATATTATGTCAGATCCTCAAGTTCTTGTTGTGGCCAACCTTCTTACCTTGCACTCTCTTTAGCTATTCTTTGTTGTTTAAGTTCTACCTTTTGTTATTGTCATCTTCTAGTTGTCCATTTATCTATTCTTTGTATAGTGTCATCCATCCAACTCCTAGATGATTTACATTCTCATTATTGTATTATTCCTACATAAAGTCCCATACTCTTCTTACAACTACTACATCTATTCCTGCATTCTTTGTTGTATGAGTCCAATTTGAGCTGAAAGGCTATACTCTACCAATTATTTGGTCCTAACTTCTCCTTCCTTGAGAGTCGGTATTTCCTGCTCATATACCTTTGTTCTATCTAGGAATCATATGTGCACCTGCATTCTTCTTCATTTATTTGGGTGAGGTATTAATTCATATTATTCTATTATAATTTGTGCTTCCTTCTGCATTTGTTATACAAATCCCACTTGAGCTAATTGACTTAATGTTGTCAATTCCTCATTCTAGACTCATTCTATATCTTCAGGAACAATCATATCCTACTCTTATTCTTTCATTCTATCCAAAATTGTACATACACCTATACTCTTCTTCTTTCTCTAGGATGAGGTGCTAACTCTTCTTGTTCTATAACTGGTTGTGCCTCCTCTCCTACAAATAGCCTTCTCAATACCATATCTTCTTTTTCCTCTTGAAGACCTTGATTGCTTTACCTTGATTCTCCTCATTCACGAAGTACTTCTTTTTGCCTCCTCTCTACCTTCAAAAGAAACAAATAGGCATTGAGATTTGGTTTCAAGAATCACTGTCCCATCCAATTTCTATAACTTTACTACACCATTTTCCATTATTTCAACTACTTGGAAGGGACCAAGACACAATATTTTTAGCTTATTCGGCTTGATCTCTCTCTTGCCATTATACTTCAAGATCAAGTCACTCAATTTCAAGTTTTGCTTCCTAAGCTCCTTGTCATGCCACAACTTCATTTTTTGCTAGGCTACTTCTATCACCCACTATGCCATAACTATTTTCTCATCTAGTTGAATCAATATCCCAAGCATCTCCTCTAGGTTATCTTGGTATCCTAACCAGTTTTCCACTGCTAACCTTAAACTGGTTCCAAGAAATCTATTGGCACTATTGCCTCTTGGTCATTCATCAAATGGAATAGCATATGATTCATTGTTGACTTAAAAATTATCCTATACACCCATAGGATTGATGGCAATTTCTCCTCCCAATCTACTTCTTCTATTTCACTGATTTTATAGAGTGTAGATACCAAGATCTTATTCATCACCTTTGCTTACTCATTTGCTCTGGGGTAATACAGACTTGATAACAAATGTAAAATCTTGAACTCTATTGCCAACTTCTTAATAACTTCATTCACAAAGTGACATCCTCTATCACTTGTTAATTGCAATAGAATACCAAACCTAGTGATTATTTTCTCATACAAGAATTAAGTTGTACTCTTGGCTAAATTATCTAGAAGTGCTCTTATCTCTATCCACTTTATCAGGTATTTAGTCACCACAATGATGTATCAATACTTCCTTTTCTAACTTATCCTAAAAGGAGATTTAAAGTGTAATGGCATGAAATCTCCATGCAATGGCTTCCAATGTCATTGGCACCTATCACATGCTTACACATAGGGTGGGCCACCATAGCCCTATTAGAAGCACCTTCCTCATAATCGCATCTAGTCCCATATTCTCTCTAGTCAATTCCTCATGAGCTTCCTTTAGGGTTACCCTTGCTTATTCCATCACAAATATTCTTAGCATTCCATCTGGTCCCATCTTGTATGGTAAGTCTACTATCAGCTAGAAAGATACTAACTTTATAATCACCTTTCTCCTTTTTGTTATCGACATCTCCTTTGGAAGCTTCCCTATGGATAGGTACTCTTCTATTGATTTAGACCATGATGGTATAACACTTATGGTAAATAACTAAGTGTCAGGGAACTCATTTGACACTCCTACAGGCTCTTGAGTGAATATTTGATAGTTGATATGCTAGCACATGCTTCTTTTTGGGTTTAACCGCTACCCAAAATATGAACTCCTATAATGTGATGAACCACCTACTAACTTGTTCGAGGTTGATGGTCAATGTAGAAGACAAATGGATTGGCCAACATGTAGTGCCTAAAATTTTGCATTACATACATCATTCCCAAAGACTTGTTTCATCATGCTATAATTCCTTTCTACTCGAGACAACTAACTTGAAAAATAAATAAGTTAGTCTAGCCTATACTATCCTTGTTGGGCCAAATCACATCCAATCATAAAATTGGAACATGAAATTCCTCATCCTAATCTGAAAAAACCATAATAGAACTACATACAAGCTTTTCCTTCAACTCCTCAAAGGCTCCTTGATGTTCCTTTATCCACCTGAAGGAACATTCTTCTTTGTTAGTGAATCCAATTGGTAGGACACATGGGAAATGTTTTTGATAAACCTTCTATAATATCCTATGGATCCTAGGAAGATCTTCAATAAAATCACATCATGTGGTTCTTCTATATTCAGAATGACATGAATCTTATCAGGTCTATCTTCAACACTTACTTAAATATTATGTCCTAATAGCTTGTCATATGGCATCATCAAGAAAAAATTTGCTAGATTCAAATATAAACGGGCATTCATGCATAACCTCTAATATTGATTAATCATCCAAGAAAGCTTTAAAATTTCTTGTCAACATCTAATAAAATATATACAGAATAATTATTTGAAATGTGGTCGGGGTATTACACAACCTGATGGTATCTTATTATAAGCATAAATGCCATTCTTTACAATAAGTGTTGTAATTAACTTGTCTTCCTCTATAATGTTGACCTGGTTGTACCCAAAAAACCCATCTAGAAATGATTAAATATCATGTTCAGGCACCTCCAAATGGAATCAATGAAGGAAATTAGTAAGAGATCTATTATTATTGCATTGAAACTCCTAAATTCCATACATATGTGGATTTTATTGGCTTATTTTTCAAAGTGATCACGCGGTGACACCCACTTGCTCACCATTACTTTGACCATTATGTCAACATCCAATATCTTTTTAATTTCCACATTCACTAGGGCTGCATACTTTGGGTTCATTCGATATGGCCTTCTTCTTACTGGTAAGGCACCTAGGATCAACTAGATCTAATGAACACATAGCTTTGGAGGTATCCCTTTCAAATGTTTGTACGTCCATGTGAAGACTTCCTTATATTGCAATTTTTTTTTGAAAATTATTGCTTTCAACACTAGATCCCAATCATCTCCACAATAAATTATGTTAAGCTCTTTCTATTCCAAAATTTACTTCCACTGTCTTTGGTCCTTCATACTTGATGTTCTTTGGCTCATCCATTGCTCTTGCCATATTTTTTAGGTGTGCTAGTTTTCATCAATTTTAGCATTATCGACTGTGTATTTTGCAAAATTCTTGGGAAATATCCATTTTTCTTCATCCTCTTATTGTACGCAATCTTCTTGATGCTTTCAACTTTCTCATCATTGGTTTTCTTTGTCTCCTCTATCAATATACAAAAGCAAGTGGGCTAAAATATTTTATACTCTTCCACTTTCCAATTGAGAAGTCCACTATGTGATTGGTTTTCATCTTCACTGCACTCCTTGAGGTTTAGCACTCCTTCATTTGGCTTGTATTGGCTATCTTCATCTGTCAGATCATCACCAACAATTTGATTCTTCAAATTAATCATATATTTGTGTTGTCCTCTCTTAAATATTAACCAATCCTTTTCCCAATTATGATTAGCCTTGGCCATCCTTGGCCATCCTCTTCCCAGCAATGCATCATATGCTAGTTTTTGTATTGTAATCACAACAAAATCCATGATGAATTCCTATTCCACGATTTTCACATTTTGAGTCGTTAAGACTCCCTTCATTTCAATACCATATTTATTTGTACCATATAGCTTGAAATTTGTGTTGTCCTCTCTTAAATATTAACCAATTTCATCACTGGTCAAATTTCCTCCTTGGCACACTTCATATGTATTATAGCTTCCTCCTACCTTCCCCTCACACAATTTTCTAAACCTCAACTACAACTTACCTTGAATTACTTTGAACAACATGTGCCCTTCCTTGTACAATTTTAATACAAATATTTCTATAAAAAAATAGTCATCTTTCCCAAACCCATACGATGTTTCCCCTTATCTATATTAGTTTGCAAATTTATCTTTCACTGCTCAATCCCTTGCATTCAATTTCTCTTCTCATGATGGTTTTATGTACAACTATATGGTCTTCCATACACCTATAATTTTTTTCAATAGTTAGGGCACTATCTGATACCCTAACTCTGCTTCCTTTTATCATAGGTTTACTATAATTTCCCTTGTTTGTAGTGCTTTAGCTTCAACAACATCCTTCGATGGTCTTCTCTCCTCTACAACATCCTCTTCTCTATTCAAATGCTTTATTGCAACCCCTCCCACCCTATTTATGAATTTAGACTTGGGTTAGAAGCAGTTATAACCATTCCCTTTGCATGAGCTTTTTACTTTTACTTTTTCTTATATATATACACTTGTCTTTTTGATGATATATCAAGGTTGTTGTACAAGTCATACAATTATGTAAACTTGGGCTTGCATGGCATCTCCTGCTAACATGTCATTTTATCATTTCATCAGTTCTTCCATCGTACAATCCTCATTCTCCACATTCTCTATCATATGATTTCCTTGCTTTAGACTTGTATGGTGGCTAGTCGTACAATCCTCCACATGTGCTTGAATTGTATGAAACTCTATCATACAGTCCCTTTGCCACTACTTCTAGCTTGTATCTTACTCTATTGTACATTCTCTTTCTTGGTTTTTCTCATTTGTACGATAGTTTGTCGTACACTCTTCTTCATTTCTATGGCTCCTACTTGGATTTCCTTGAGCTAAGTCTACTTCCAAACTTTATGATCGAGTTCATCTTCTAACTCCTTCATGGACTTGTTGAACTCATGCTTACCTTACACAAACTTGCTCTCTTTGATTCCCTTGTAGATTTCTCCTGTGGCCATGCATTTGTGCCATGGTCCTTCCTCTAATTATTAGGGGAATATCTCTAGCTTGGGACTGCCCTCTCACAACTCTAGGTGTCTAATATCCATATAATCCCTTGGTCATCATGGATGAATTCTTTGGTTTGAATGTGGTCCAACTTGAATTTCACACCCAACTTGATTATTTCTTATCTGATCAACAAATGGTCCTTGCACCCCATTACGTCGATCCTATAGCCTAGAGGTAGCAAGAGGGAAATTTCTCCTACTCGAGCTGTTAGAAGGGATAAAAATCAAAATTTTCCCTTAACCAGGTTGCCATAGACCCCTACAAATACTTGATTGTCTCCCTAAAATGCTTAAGTTACCCTCTTGTTCTTGTTACTACAACATACTAGATTCTCCTCAATTTTGACTACTTGGGGATAATTCTCTCAATTTTCTATCTGTAGTCAGCAATTTTTGAGTCTTTCTTCTTCCCAACATCTTTGTGTTGCAGACTGAATTAATGTTTCTCTATAATACATTGAGAAATTAGAGTTAGTACTTGAATTATTCCCCTCACCTTCTCTCTCTCCTTAGATCCTTCCAACCACTTCCTTCAAGTGTCTACTTTGCTTTCTAACTTCATTCATTTATCTTCATAACTATCTATTTGCATCTAAATACTATTGTACCTCAAGATGAATTTGTGGTTCTTGATAAGAGGTCAAAACTAATGCTTGAATTGTTGCTTCCTATATGAATTGGGGGAATGCCATCACTACTTGAGTCTATCACCTTGTTCCTCTATATTTTGATGATGTTGGTGCTTCCTCAATATCTTGACAACTTCTTCCCTACTTAGCCGATATTATGTCAGATCCTCAAGTTCTTGTTGTGGCCAACCTTCTTACCTTGCACTCTCTTTAGCTATTCTTTGTTGTTTAAGTTCTACCTTTTGTTCTTGTCATCTTCTAGTTGTCCATTTATCTATTCTTTGTATAGTGTCATCCATCCAACTCCTAGATGATTTACATTCTCATTATTGTATTATTCCTACATAAAGTCCCATACTCTTCTTACAACTATTACATCTATTCCTGCATTCTTTGTTGTATGAGTCCAATTTGAGCTAAAAGGCTATACTCTACCAATTCTTTGGTCCTAACTTATCCTTCCTTGAGAGTCGGTATTTCTTGCTCATATACCTTTGTTCTATCTAGGAATCATATGTGCACCTGCATTCTTCTTCATTTATTTGGGTGAGGTATTAATTCCTATTATTCTATTATAGGTTGTGCTTCCTCCTTCATTTGTTATACAAATCCCACTTGAGCTAATTGACTTAATGTTGTCAATTCCTCATTCTAGACTCATCTTGTATCTTCAGGAACAAGCATATCCTACTCTTATTCTTCTATTCTATCCAAAATTATACATACACCTATACTCTTCTTCTTTATATAGGATGAGGTGCTAACTCTTATTGTCCTATAACTGGTTGTGCTCCCTCTCCTACAAATAGCCTTCTCAATACCATATATTTTTTTCCTCTTGAAGACCTTGATTGCTTTACCTTGATTCTCCTCATTCACGGAGCACTTCTTGTTGCCTCCTCTCTACCTTCAAAAGAAACAAATAGGCATTGAGCTTTGGTTTCAAGAATCATTGTCCCATCTAATTTATATAACTTTACTACAACATTTTCCATTATTTCAACTACTTTTAAGGGACCAAAACACAATATTTTTAGCTTACATGGCTTGATCTCTCTCTTGCCATTATACTTTAAGATCAAGTCATTTGATTTCAAGTTTAGCTTCCTAAGGTCCTTGTCATGCCACAACTTCCTTTTTTCTAGGCTACTTCTATCACCCACTATGCCATAACTATTTTCTCATCTAGTTGAATCAATATCCCAAGCATCTCCTCTAGGTTATCTTGGTCTTCTAACCAGTTTTCCACTGCTAACCTTAAACTGGTTCCAAGAAATCTATTTTCACTATTGCCTCTTGGTCATTCATCAACTGGAATGGCATATGATTCATTTTTGGCTTAAAAGTTATCCTATACACCCATAGGACTGATGGAAATTTCTCCTCCCAATCTACTTCTTCTATTTCACTAATTTTATAGAGTGTAGATACCAAGATCTTATTCATCACCTCTGCTTACTCATTTGCTCTAGGATAATACAGACTTGACAATAAATTTAAAATCTTGAACTCTATTGCCAACTTCTTAATAACTTCATTCACAAAGTGACATCCTCTATCACTTGTCAATTGCAATAGAATTCCAAACCTAGTGATTACTTGCTCATACAAGAATCAAGTTGTACTCTTGGCTAAATTATCTGGAAGTGCTCTTATCTCTATCCACTTTATCAGGTATTTAGTCACCACTATGATGTATCAATACTTCCTTTTCTAACTTATCCTAAAAGGAGCTTTAAAGTGTAATGGCATGAAATCTCCATGCAATGGCTTCCCATATCATTGGCGCCTATCACATGCTTACACATACTCCACATTGTGATAGAGGGTGGGCCACCATAGCCCTATTAGAAGCACCTTGCTCATAATCACATATAGTCCCATATGCTCTCTAGTCAATCCCTCATGAGCTTCCTTTAGGGTTACCCTTGCTTATTCCATTACAAATCTTCTTAGCATTCCATCTGGTCCCATTTTGTATGGTAAGTCTACTATCAGCTGGAAAGATACTAACTTTATAATCACCTTTCTCCTTTTTGTTATCGACATCTCCTTTGGCATCTTCCCTATGGATAGGTACTCTTCTATTGATTTATACCATTATGGTATAACACTTTTGGTAAATAACTAAGTGTCAGGGAACTCATTTGACACTCTTACAGGCTCTTGAGCAAATATTTGATAGTTGATATGCTAGCACATGTTTTTTTTTGGGTTTGACTGCTACCCAAAATATGAACTCCTATAACGTGATGAACCACCTGCTAACTTGTTCGTCTATGGTTGGTTTATTATCAAGCAGAGGTTGATGGTCAACATAGAAGGCAAATGGATTGGCCAACATGTAGTGCCTAAAATTTTGCATTGCATACACCATTTCCAAAGACTTGTTTCATCATGCTATAATTCCTTTCTACTCGAGACAACCGACTTGCAAAATAAATAAGTTAGTCTAGCCTATATTGTCCTTGTTGGGCCAAATCACATCCAATCAAAAAATTGGAACATGAAATTCCTCATCCCAATCCGGAAAAACATAATAGAACTCCATACAAGCTTTTCCTTCAACTCCTCAAAGGCTCCTTGATGTTCCTTTGTCCACCTGAAGGAACATTCTTCTTTGTCAGTGAATCCAATTGGTAGGACACATGGGAAATGTTTTTGATAAACCTTCTGTAATATCCTATGAATCCTAGGAAGATCTTCAATAAAATCATGTCATGTGGTTCTTCTATATTCAGAATGACATGAATCTTATCAGGTCTATCTTCAATACTTCCTTATAGATTATGTCCTAATAGATCGTCATATGGCATCATCAAGAAAAAATTTGCTAGATTCAAAGATAAACGGGTATTCATGCATAACCTCTAATATTGACCAATCATCCAAGAAAGCTTTGAAATTTCTTGTCAACATCTAATAAAATATATACAGAATAATTATTTGAAATGTGGTCGAGGTATTGTTAGAAATTTGAGTTAGTTTATGTTGTCATTGATGTCACATGGATCATTGATGTCATATGGATCACATTGGGTATATTTTGGAGAGCATGGATGTGTACAAGATTTTTGTGAAAACCAAGGCAGGCAAAATAAAAGGTTTTATTTAAAACCATGGATGGTATATTTGAAATGGGTTTTTCTTAAAACCCAGGTTGGGCTTTCGTTTCATCGAAAAAGGTGCCCCGGTGATGGAGATATTTAATTCTAAATATTTAAGTTTAAATTTTAATTATTTAAAATTAAAATTAAATCATAAGCGTCGACGTCAAAGGAAGGAAATCAAATAAATCATAAGTGCCGACGTCAAAGTAAAAGGAGAGGACATATATATATGTCCATAAAGTTTCAAATGATTTTTTCTAAGTCCTCGATCGGAAATAATGGCCTACGAATGAGACAGAGTTTGCATCGTGGTCGAAGAGTGTGAAAAGGGTTTTTCTTAAGGCCCACGATCTTGGTGTATAATAAAGTGAGTGTGTGGAGCAAGGAAAATGTGTAGGCCACCTTGGCCTAGTGGTTAGTGTGCTTGGTGAGTTGTAGGAAGTCCTACGTTCGAATCCCGTCGAAAGTATTTTTTGTTGAAACGCGTGGAATGCATTTTGCTTTGGAAGGTGCAAAAATTTGAGGTATAAAGTTTATTGGGTGCTCCTTTTGAGCACGTGTGGGCGTGTGGCCCAACGACAGGCTTGTGGTGGTTAAGGCGCTGAGCAAGAGGTCATGGGATCGAATCCCATCAGGGACAGAGGCAAGTTAAAATATATTTTTAATATATTTTATTTTTCTAAAGTGCCCTAGGAGGAATAGGGATTATGATGCATGTTTAGAAAAATGAAACTTTTGGTGATTTATTTTTCTGAAGTATATCATATTATATATCGTTGGAAAGCATATTTCGAGGGCTATTTGATTAACTTGCTTAGAAGGAGAAATAAGGTGTATGTAAAGAGTTATTTCTATTTTTATAAAGAGGTTCAAGAGTGAAGGTTGCTTTGTTCTTTTTCAAAGGGGACTAATTCTTCCATGAGGTGACAAGGTATGCAATATTGTGATTTATTTTATTTTAAGGTATAAGTGGTTTTGGGAGTGATAAGGTTATGCAATATTTTGATATATCATTTTTCATGGTACAATTTGTTTTAGGAGAGATAAGGAAGTTGTGAAATTAAAAGCCTTGGTGATTATTATTGAGAAGTGGAGTAATGTTGATTGTTTTGTGATCTACTAACCCTTGTGAAGATTGGCAAAAGAATTTTGTGATTGTGGCAGATTTACAAAGAGGTTTTTTCATCATCATAAAAGGTATGGGCACATTATCCTATTGATTGGTTATGGTGGTTGATTTCTGAAATATCATTGGAGAGAAAAGGATTGATTGTGGTTTCCTTTTTGAAAGTAGTTGATTGAATGCTTCAAGGTTTTCTGGGTTGAGAGTTGTTATTAAACCTTGTTTTATAAGCATTGTGGTTGAAGCCATTAGTTGTGTGAAAAACCTGAGTTAGGGTTTGAGAAGAACATGAGTATCATTGTTATGTGAAGAATGTTATTAGCATTGTTGTTGAAGCCCATTGGTTATGCAAAGAACTTGAACTTGAAAAGAACATGAGTATCATTGTTATGTGAGATTTATGGTTGAGCATTGTTGGAAACATTTGAGTTGGTTGATACATGCTTGGACTAGGGTTTGTAAGAAAGAGTTGTTCCTTGTGGTAGTTGATTGAGAAGAGTTGATTGAGCCTAGTCAAGTGATTGTGTGAAGTGGTTGTTCAAGTTCCATGAAACAAACTATTCTATATTCTTGATTTAAGTTGAGATTGAGATTTAAGGATAGAACATATTGAGTCTCTAAAAATTCTCTTTATGCTTCTATAATATTGATTTGAGTTGAGATTGAGAATTGAGGATAGAACATATTGAGTCTCTAACAATTCTCCTTATGCTTCTATAATATTGATTTGAGTTGAGATTGGGATTTGAGTATAGAATATATTGAGTCTCTAACAATTCTCTTTATGCTTCTATGAGATTGATTTGACATATTGATTGAACATTTGAGTATAGAACATATTGAGTCTCTAACAATTATCTTTATGATTCTATGAGATTTGGGCAAGTTCTTGGTGAGCTTGCTAGAGCAGATTTGGGCAAGTTCTTGGTGAGCTTGCTAGAGCAGATTTTGGGCAAGTTCTTGGTGAGCTTGCTAGAGCAGATTTGGGCAAGTTCTATGTGAGCTTGTTAAGAAGATTTGAACAAGTTCTGTGTGAGCTTGTTAAGCAGATTTGGACAAGTTCTATGTGAGCTTGTTAAGCAGGTTCTATGTGAGCCTATTGAGCAGGTTCTTAGTGAGCCTATTGAAAGAGATTTGGAGGTGACAGAGTATAGAGGACAGAGTCTCAGAGGATAGAGATCCAATAGCTAGGATAGTTGAAGATAGATCTGAGTGAGGAGTCTTCAAGTGGAGAGAGGTCCACCAATCAGTGCAGTAGAGAGACAGAGTCTTCTAGAAGATCACATAGCCAGAGCAGAAGGGGAAAGAGTTCTCCTGTGGAAGAGATCCATGAACTTGAGATTAGGGGATCAACATCTCCTTTGGACAGAGATCCATAAACATTGTAATTAGGAGTGATTCCCAAAGAGATCATTGTAATTGGGAGTGATTCCCAAAGATATTGATTGAGAAAGTTTTAGTAAAATATTTTCTCCGTGGAGTAGCCCACATTGGGTGAACCACGTAAACTGTGGTGTCTCTATTGTGTATGGTGTTTTATGCATTGCTTGATTACTGCTATTGATACTACTATCTATACACTGCATAATATTGAATTGGAAAGAAAAGTAAAAAGTGGTCTTATACTGTTCACCCCCCTCTCAGTATAAGCTTATGTTCTTCAATTGGTATCAGATCGGGTTCCTTCGAAAAGGCTAACAGCTTGAGGGCAGATTCTACAAGAACACATATGGCTTCATAGAATGGATCATCTACAAATAAGGCTCCACTATTTGACGATAAAAATTATGCTTTCTGGAGCATGAGAATGAAGAACTACTTGATATCACAAGGATATGAGGTATAGCAGATGGTTGCAAAAGAGTATAAGGTTGAAGGTGATCCCAAGATAGATAAGACTATCAAAAAATTGATTGAGATCAATGCAAGGGAAATGAATTGTATTCTGAATGGGCTACGTGAGACAGATTTTGCAAAGGTCATGGTATGTAATTCAGCTAATGAAATGTGGACCAAGTTGTGGAATACCTATGAAGGAGATTCCAAGGTAAAGTTGGCAAAACTACAAACTCATAGAAACAAATTTGAGGAATTGAAAATGGAAGACTCTGAAGATATTGCAAAGTTTTTACTTCGAGTTGATGAGATTGCTAACACCATAAGAGGTCTAGGATTTGAGATGAAAGAATCAGATGTTACTCAAAAGGTTTTGAGATCACTTCCCATGAAGTATGATGCAAAGGTTTCAGCAATAGAAGAAACAATGGATATCAACAAACTAATAATGGAAGAACTACAAGGAACTCTCACAGCTTATGAGATGAGGGTAAGTAAGCATCAAGCTTCAATAAAAGAAATTGCATTCAAGGCTTCAGATAAAAATAAAGGGAAAGTTCTAGAGACAGATAGAGATTCAGATAATGATGAGGAAGCTAACTTCATCAAAAGGAATAAAGACTCAAGGAATTTCAGGGATATAAGGAAATTCAAATGCTACAAGTGTGGTGATCTTGGTCACTATGCATACAAGTGTCCACATGAAGAAAATAGTGATGATGAAAAATAGGGTCATAGAAGAAAAGAATATGGGAAGCATAAGCATGACAAAGATGACAGATACAAGCAAAGCAGGTATGAGAAGAAGAAAAATTTTCGTAAGATAAAGAAAACTTTCTACATTGAAGAAGCAAGTGATAGCTCAGATCACAATGATAGAGACAAGTCAGATGATGAAAAGGAAGAACATCTATTCCTAGGAATAGAAGGTAAAAGAGAACAATGCTTTGTGTGTGGTCAAAGAGATCACAGATCAGGATATTGCAATGGCTTCAGTGATAGTGAAGATGAGATAACACATCAAGGAAACAGGTATGGTCAAATAAATCATGAGAGTTTGTTTGCTATAGAAGATTATAATGATCTTAGTGACAGTGAAGATGAAGAAGGATTTTTCTATGGGATAAAAGAAGTAGAAGAAGATCACTCACTCCAAATAGAAGAAGTCTCACTTTTGGTAATAGAAAAAGAAGAGGATGAGCCAAGAAAAATAAAAATCAAAAGGCTAAAATAATAATACAGAAATCTTGAAAACAAGATTCGAATAGATGACAAAATCAGAGAAGAACTACTTCAGACAATCAGTATTCTCAGAGAAGAGCTTCAAAATGCAAAAAGGATAGAAGAAAGGATGAATTAAGAACTAAGGGTAATAATGACAAGACATGAAACATTAGATGAAAAGGTTCAAAAAGGAGTGGAAACTTATTCTAAGGTTGTATCTTACTTCCAAGAAAAGTCACACTCAAAAGGAAAGGAAGTTCTTGAAAATGAAAGCAAGGAAGCACCTAAGATTTGTGAGGAAAGTTCCAAAGTTTCTATGACTCCAAATATTCAATTTGGATCTTGTTTTGAGATAGAAGAATCAAGTTCAAAAAGAAAAGAAACTCTTGAAGAGGAAAGCAAGGAAGAAATTAAGGAAGAGGATTTAGATGCTACAAAGAAGGTTCAAGGATACAATGCACAAGTCAAAGATGATTACAAGGACAATGGTCAAAGGTATGAGGAACCAAGGCATAAACAAAGGACTTTTCAAGGACATTGTTTTTCTTGTAATAGATTTGGACACAGGGCTATACAATGCAGGATCCATGGATCAAAGAAGTTTGATTTTGCTAGAAGAAACTTCAAAGGAAGAAGGGTTCAGGAAAGGAATGGATATGGAAATTATTTCAAGAAAGAATTCAGGACATGGGCACCATCCAAAGGCTACAATATCAAGTGTTTTAATTGTAATAACTTTGGACATATTGCAAAATGGTGTAGGACTCAATTCCAAATAGGTTCAAGACAAGAAGATCAAGTAATTCATCAAGAGAAGGATATCAAAAAAACATGGAAGGAAGTTGAAAGAGGAAAGGAACAATGTAATATGGGAGTAAAATTACTTCCACCCCAAAATTAATCACCTCAAGAGAGAAGGGGTTGAGGGGGCTAAGCTTAAGAGTCATATATTTTAGCCCCATAGGTGTCCCTTTTGCCATTGATGTCCAAAGGGGAGAGATTTGAGTAAGGGGGAGAGCATTGAGTTAGGGGGAGCAGCCTCCAAAGAGAGTATTGAGTTAGGGGGAGCAGCCTCCATAGAGAGTATTGAGTCAGGGGGAGCAACTTTGATTCTCAGAGATGGTTTTTGTAGTGATTGTGGTTTTTACAGTAGAGGTGTTGCCATCAATGACAAAGGGGGATATTATTGGAAATTTGAGTTAGTTTATGTTGTCATTGATGTCACATGGATCATTGATGTCATATGGATCACATTGGGTATATTTTGGAGAGCATGGATATGTACAAGGTTTTTGTGAAAACCAAGGCAGGCAAAATAAAAGGTTTTATTTAAAACCATGGATGGTATATTTGAAATGGGTTTTTATTAAAACCTAGGTTGGGATTTCGTTTCATCAAAAAAGGTGCCCCAGTGATGGAGATATTTAATTTTAAATATTTAAGTTTAAATTTTAATTATTTAAATTAAAATTTATAATTAAAATTAAAATTAAATCATAAGCATCAACGTCAAAGGAAGAAAATCAAATAAATCATAAGTTCTGACGTCAAAGTAAAAGGAGAGGACATATATATATGCCCATAAATTTTCAAATGATTTTTTCTAAGTCCTCAATCAGAAATAATGGCCTGCGAATGAGACAGAGTTTGCATCATGGTCGAAGAGTGTGAAAAGGGTTTTTCTTAAGGCCCATGATATTGGTGTATAATAAAGTGAGCGTGTGGAGCAAGGAAAACGTGTAGGCCACCTTGGCCTAGTGGTTAGTGTGCTTGGTGAGTTGCAGGAAGTCCTGCATTCAAATCCCTCTGGAGGTATTTTTTTGTTGAAACGCGTGGAACGCGTTTTGCTTTGGAAGGTGCAGAAATTTGAGGCATAAAGTTTATTGGGTGCTCCTTTTGAGCATGTGTGGGCGTGTGGCCCAATGGTAGGCTTGTGGTGGTTAAGGCGCTAAGCAAGAGGTCACGAGATCGAATCCCATCAGGGACAAAGGCAAGTTAAAATATTTTTTAATATATTTTATTTTTCTAAAGTGCCCTAGGAGGAATAAGGATTATGATGCATGTTTAGAAAAATGAAATTTTTGGTGATTTATTTTTTTGAAGTATATCATATTATATATCGTTGGAAAGCTTATTTCGAGGGCTATTTGATTAACTTGTTTATAAGGAGAAATAAGGTGTATGTAAAGAGTTATTTATATTTTTATAAAGAGGTTCAAGAGTGAAGGTTGTTTTGTTCTTTTTCAAAGGGGACTAATTCTTCCATGAGGTGACAAGGTATGCAATATTATGATTTATTTTATTTTAAGGTATAAGTGGTTTTGGGAGTGATAAGGTTATGCAATGTTTTGATTTATCTTATTTTATGGTACAAGTGGTTTTAGGAGAGATAAGGAAGTTGTGAAATTAAAAGCCTTGGTGATTATTATTGAGAAGTGGAGTAATGTTGATTGTTTTGTGATCTACTAACCCTTGTGAAGATTGGTAAAAGAATTTTGTGATTATGGTAGATTTACAAAGAGGTTTTTTCATCATCATAAAAGGTATGGGCACATTCTCCTATTGATTGGTTATGGTGGTTGATTTCTGAAATATCATTGGAGAGAAAAGGATTGATTGTGGTTTCCTTTTTGAAAGTAGTTGATTGAATGCTTCAAGGTTTTCTGGGTTGAGAGTTGTTATTAAACCTTGTTTTATAAGTATTTTGGTTGAAGCCATTAGTTGTGTGAAAAACCTGAGTTAGGGTTTGAGAAGAACATGAGTATCATTGTTATGTGAAGAATGTTATTAGCATTGTTGTTGAAGCCCATTGGTTATGCAAAGAACTTGAACTTGAAAATAACATGAGTATCATTGTTATGTGAGATTTATGGTTGAGCATTGTTGGAAATATTTGAGTTGGTTGATACATGCTTGGACTAGGGTTTGTAATAAAGAGTTTTTCCTTGTGGTAGTTGATTGAGAAGAGTTGATTGAGCCTAGTCAAGTGATTGTGTGAAGTGGTTGTTCAAGTTCCATGAAACAAACTATTCTATATTCTTGATTTAAGTTGAGATTGAGATTTAAGGATAGAACATATTGAGTCTCTAACAATTCTCTTTATGCTTCTATAATATTGATTTGAGTTGAGATTGAGAATTGAGGATAGAACATATTGAGTCTCTAACAATTCTCCTTATGCTTCTATAATATTGATTTGAGTTGAGATTGGGATTTGAGTATAGAACATATTGAGTCTCTAACAATTCTCTTTATGCTTCTATGATATTTATTTGACATATTGATTGAACATTTGAGTATAGAACATATTGAGTCTCTAACAATTATCTTTATGATTCTATGAGATTTGGGCAAGTTCTTGGTGAGCTTGCTAGAGCATATTTGGGCAAGTTCTTGGTGAGCTTGCTAGAGCATATTTTGGGCAAGTTCTTGGTGAGCTTGCTAGAGTAGATTTGGGCAAGTTCTGTGTGAGCTTGTTAAGCAGATTTGAACAAGTTCTGTGTGAGCTTGTTAAGCATATTTGGACAAGTTTTGTGTGAGTTTGTTAAGCAGGTTCTTAGTGAGCCTATTGATAAGGTTCTTAGTGAGCCTATTGATAGAGCTTTGGAGGTGACAATGTATAAAGGATAGAGTCTTAGAGGATAGATATCCAACAACCAGGATAGTTGAAGATAGATCTGAGTGAGGAGTCTTCAAGTGGAGAGAGGTCCACCAGTCAGTGTAGCATAGAGACAAAGTCTTCTAGAAGATCACATAGCTAGAGCAGAAGAGGAAAGAGTTCTCATGTGGAAGAGATCCATGAACTTGAGATTAGGGGATCAACATCTCCTTTGGATAGAGATCCATAAACATTGTAATTGGGAGTGATTCCCAAAGAGATCATTGTAATTGGGAGTGATTCCCAAAGAGATTGATTGAGAAAGTTTTAGTAAAATATTTTCTTCGTGGAGTAGCCCACATTGGGTGAACCACAAAAACTGTGGTGTCTCTATTGTGTATGGTGTTTTGTGCATTGCTTGATTACTGCTATTGATACTACTGTCTATACACTGCATAATATTGAATTGGAAAGAAAAGTAAAAAGTGGTCTTATAATGTTCACCCCCCTCTCAGTATAAGCTTGTGTTCTTCAGGTATTACACAACCTGATGATATCCTATTATAAGCATAAATGCCATTCTTTACAATAAGTATTGTAATTAACTTATCTTCCTCTATAATGTTGACCTAGTTGTACCCAAAAAACCCATCTAAAAATGAGTAAATCTCATATTCAGGTACCTCGAAATAGAATCAATAAAGGAAATTAGTAAGAGATCTATTATTATTGCATTGAAACTCCTAAAGTCCATACATATGTGGATTTTATTGGCTTATTTTTCAAATTTATCATGCGGTGACACCCACTTGCTCACCATTACTTTGATCATTATGTCAGTATCCAACATATTTTCAATTTCCACATTCAATAGGGCTGCATACTTTGGGTTCATTCGATATGGCCTTCTTCTTACTGGTAAGGCACCTAGGATCAACTAGATCTAATGAACACATAGCTATGGAGGTATCCCTTTCAAATATTTGTACGTCCATGTGAAGACTTTCTTAAATCACAGAATTTTTTTAAAAATTGTTTCTTTCAACACTAGATCCCAATCATCTCCACAATGAATTATCTTAAGCTCTTTCTATTCCAAAATTTACTTCCACTATATTTGGTCCTTCATACTTGATGTTCTTTGACTCATCTGTTGCTCTTGCCATATTTTTAGGTGTGCTAGTTTTTATCAATTTTAGCATTATCGACTGTGTATTTTGCAAAATTCTTGGAAAATATCCATTTTTCTTCATCCTCTTCTTGTACGCAATCTTATTGATGCTTTTAAATTTATCATCATTGGTTTCCTTTGTCTCCTCTATAAATATACAAAATCAAGTGGGCTAAAATATTTTATACTCTTCCACTTTCCAATGGAGAAGTCCACTATGTGATCGGTTTTCATCTTCACTGCACTCCTCGAGGTTTAGCACTCCTTTATTTGGCTTGTATTGGCTATATTATTCTATCAAATCATCACCAACAATTTGATTCTTCAAACTAATCATATATTTGTGTTGTCCTCTCTTAAATATTAACCAATCCTTTTCCTAATTATGATTAGCCTTGGCCATCCTTAGTCATCCTCTTCCCATCAATGCATCATATTCTAGTTTTTGTATTATGATGCAGGAGCATCCGGAGGTGGAAGAGCAATCTTGCATCATCCAAAAATGTTTATTTTTCTAAGTACCAAAACTGTCGCGATATCGTGACACTTTTTGAGAAGAGGGGCCAAGGGCCGAAACTGTCGCGATATCGCGACACTTTTTCAGCAAAGAAGCCAAGGGCCGAAACTGTCATGATTTCGTGACACTTTTTGAGAAGAGGGGCCAAGGGCCGAAACTGTCACGATTTCGCGACACTTTTTTAGCAAAGAAGCCAAGGGCCGAAACTGTCGCGATTTCGCGACACTTTTTGAGAAGAGGGGCCAAGGGCCGAAACTGTCATGATTTCATGACACTTTTTGTGAAAAGGAGCCAAGGGCCAAAACTGTCACGATATCGCGACACTTTTTGAGAAAATGCACCAAGGGCCGAAACTATCACGATATTGTGACACTTCTTGAGAAAAGGCGCCGGAGGCCGAAACTGTCGTGATTTCGTGACACATTTTTGAGAAAGGTGCAAAGGGGCGAAGCTGTCGCGATTTCATGACACTTTTGAAGAATGGGCTCCAAGGTGAAGAATCGTCATGATTTTGCGACACTTTTTGAGCAGAGGTGCCAAGGGGAAAAGTTGTCACGATTTCGCGACACATTTTGCAGTTAAGTGCCGAGGAGAAAAGTTGTCACGATTTCATGACACATTTTGAGGAGGAGCACCAGGAGGAAGAGTTGTCGCGATTTCGTGACACATTTTGAGCGAAGGCACCAGGGAGGAAAGTTGTCGCGATTTCGCGACACATTTTGCGGAGGAGCTCCGAGGGGGAAAGTTGTCACGATTTTGTGACACATTTTGTGGATGGGCACCGAAGGGAAAAGACGTCGCGATTTCGTGACCTGTCACGGTTTCGCGACCCGAAGGCGGAAAACGAATGCTGAAGGCAGAGATGTCACGATTTCGTGACATGTCACATTTTTGCGGCCCGAAGGCAGAAGGGGAGTACGGAGGGCCAGGATGTCATGATTTCATGATGTGTCATGTTTTCATGGCCCAAAGGAGAGAAAGCGACAGGCCGTTCATGACTCCACTCGGACAGGCGGCTGCAGAGGTCGTTGCAGAAGGGCACGTGGCAGCAACGCAGGTGTCTTCAGAGCACTCCTGGGAATGATGATTCAGAGGGTGGATGGACAGGTGACTACAGAACACTCCGCCACTACATGCCATGCTGATTGGAGACACCTGGCAGCATTTTGCAGGCGGTGATAGAACATTCGTGTGGGCGGTTAGAAGCAACTTCGCATTCAGTGTAATGATGTCGAAAAGGGATCGGGTCCGCTATAAGAAAACAATGCATGCATTGTAAAAGGGGTCGGCCATTTATTTTATCGGATGTAATTTCAAATTTTAAAGCTCTATGAATGAAATATTGGTGGTTTTTCTGCTTGCATATCCTAGTTCTGCATCAAGTGGTATCAGAGCCAGAAGGTTCTGAGTGCGCAAACCGATCGCCGACAGTGAGGCAGTTTGCACTAGGATTGTGGTTGTGGGTTGTGAGGAAGCGAGCAGGATGCCTCCGCGTAGGAACCATGGTGGTGTGAGGAATAGGGGAGCAGAGGTCGATCTTAGAGCCTTGTAGAGGCAAGTTCAAGCCCTACAGGAGGAAATCAGAAGAGGAGTTGAGCCAAGAAGGGAGGAACCCAGTGAAGATGAAGTTTGGGAAGAAGAGGGTCCATCTGATGAGGAAGAAGCATTGGATCCAACAGAGGCTAGGCTGTATAGGGCCATATCCCAGATCGGGAAGAAGTCGAAGTTTGATGTCTCTACTTATTCTGGGAATCTCAATCCCGAGGAGTTGATAGATTGGATCAACGACATGGAGGAATATTTCGAGTATGAAGAGATCTCAGATCCAAATCGGATCAGGTTCACAAAAACAAAGTTGAAGGGACATGCTAGCATCTGGTGGAAAGGAGTGCAGCTAGAAAGGAACAAGAGGGGAAAGGAAAAGATCACCAGGTGGGATAGGATGGTAGAGAAATTGAAGAGGCAATTCATCCCCGCAGATTATGAGTTGGATTTGTTGAGAAAGATGCAGTCTTAGACAGGCAAGTAAATCTGTCAAGGAGTACACGGAGGAGTTCTATCAGATCTCGATTAGAACCGGCCATTCTGAGGCGAATAAGGAGAAAGTCGCATGATACATCAATGGATTGAGAACCAGCATTCAAGAAGAACTGGGTCTGGTTAGGATGAGCACGGTTGAGGATGCATACCAGTTTGCATTAAAAGTGGAGGAGAAACTGAATAGGAGATTTGATGGTAAGCAAAGAGGAAAGGAGAGGGGTGGAAGAGCTGGTGGAAGGACCAATGGAGGAAGATACAGAGATTTGGGGAAGACTGGTGAAGCAAGCAGTAGCTAGAACCAGAAAGAAGAGAAAGAGGAGAATACCCAATGCCCACGCAATCAGAACAACAACTACCCGAGGGGAAGAGGTAGGCCTGGGCGAGGGTTTGGAAGAGGTGTCTTTCGAGGAACCTGCTTCAACTATGGAGAAGAAGGACATCGGGCATACAACTGCCCGTAGCATCAAGAAAGGCCAAATCGAAGACCTGAGGGTCAGGCCCGAGCTGTTGTAGCAGACGAAGGTGTAGAATCTGAGCACTCTGAGGAGGCAGAAAGAGGGGAAGCGATGATCATCAGAAGAGTCTTGTTGAATGAAGAAAAGAAGGTAGACCAGAGGAACAACCTATTTCGAACAAGATGCAAGTGCGCAGGCAAGGTCTGTAACATCATCATCGATAATGGAAGCACTGATAACTTGGTTTCTGAGGAGATGGTTGCCAAGCTGCAGCTGGAGAGAAGAAAACACCCGCACCCTTATCGGATTGCATGGTTACAAAAGGACCATCGGGTGCTGGTCAGTGAGCAATGCCTGGTGAAGTTCAACATTGGAACTTACCGAGATGAGGTCTTATGTGACATCTTGCCTATGGATGCATGTCACCTGCTGCTGGGGAGACCATGGTAGTTTGATCGAAGTGTTGTACATGATGGTCGAGCCAATACATATTCCTTGTCAAAAAATGGAGTTCGCCATAAGTTGAAACCCCTGAAGGAGGCGGATGAGAAGGTATGCAGCAGTGCATGAGTCTGTCTAGTTGATGGAAGAAGATTTTTAGATGGCCTGAAGCCAGATCATATGTGCTATGCAATAATCCCTAGGGTTAGGGAAGAAGAATGCAAGGAAACTCTAGTGGAAGTCATGGGACTGTTAGAGGAGTTTCCAGATATCATTTCTGATAATGTTCCTGAAGGTTTACCACCTGTTAGGAAGATCAGTCACCACATAGATTTGGTGCCTGGATCGAGCTTGCCGAATAAGGCCGCACACAGAATGACGCCTGTAGAAACTGAGGAGTTAAACCGACAGGTTCAAGATCTACTAAAGAAGGGGTTGATTAGGGAGAGTCTTAGTCCATGTGCAGTACCTACAGTACTAGCACCCAAGAAGGATGGAGAGTGGAGAATGTGCACAGACTCTCGAGCAATTAACAAGATCACTATTAAATACAGATTCCCATTGCCCAGGATGGATGATATCATGGACTGTTTGAGTGGAGCTGAGTACTTCACGAAGATTGACCTGAAAAGTGGTTACCATCGGATCCGCATTAGAGAAGGGGATGAGTGGAAGACAACCTTTAAAACCAGAGAGGGGTCGTATGAGTGGTTGGTCATGCCATTTGGGCTAACCAATGCACCGAGTACCTTCATGCGGTTAATGAATGAAGTCCTGAAGGAATTTCTAGGCAAATTTGTTATTGTCTACTTGGATGATATCTTGATTTTTAGCAAAACCCTGGAGGAACACCTGATGCACATCAGGAGGGTTTTTGAGAAACTGCGGGAGGAGCAGCTGCTGATAAATCTGAAGAAGTGTAACTTCGTGAAGAGGGAGCTAGTATACCTGGGATTTGTTATCTCAGCAGATGGTCTCAAAATGGACCCCAAGAAGGTGAGGGCTATCATAGAATGGCCTGCTCCAAGAAGCGTGACTGAGGTGAGATCGTTTCACGGTCTGGCCAGTTTCTACAGAAAGTTCATTAGAAACTTCAACAATATTTGCGCATCCCTTACGGAGACAATGAGGGGGAACAAGAAGGAATTCAAGTGGACAACTGGAGCAGACAAAAGCTTTGCTATGCTGAAGAAGAAGGTCACGGAGCAACCTGTCTTAGCACTTCCATATTTTAACAAGGTGTTTCGGTAGACTGTGATGCGAGTGGTAGTGCCATAGGGGCCGTATTGAGCCAAGAGGGTAAGCCTATTGCTTATTTTAGCGAGAAGCTCAATGATGCCAGGAAGAAGTATTCGATATATGATCAGGAGTTCTATGCCATAGTTCAGGCTCTAAAGAAATGGAGGCATTATTTGTTGCCAAAGGAGTTTGTTCTATATACTGATCATCAGGCACTGCAGTATATTAACAGTCAAGGGAAATTAAATCAGAGGCACCTGAAATGGGTCGAGTTCCTACAGAGCTACACCTTTGTGCTGAAGCACCGGAGTGGGAGGTCCAATAGAGTTGCAGATGCCTTGAGTAGGAGGCAATGTCTATTGATGGAGATGAAAGTGGAGGTTGTAGGGTTTGTTGAGCTCAAGGGTTTATACCCTGCAGACCTCGACTTCGCAGAAGCTTGGAAAGCCTACACTGTGCCTGTTACATTGGACAGGACTAAGTGGTTAAATTTTTTGATTCAAGATGGAATGCTGTTCAGGGGGAACCAATTATGCATTTCGAGGAGCTCAATGAGGGAGAATCTCATCAAGGAAAAGCACAGTGGAGGTTTAGCTGGACACTTTGGTCGAGACAAGACCATTTCCCTTGTTAGTGAAAATTACTACTGGCCGCAATTGCAACAAGATGTGGCAAAATTTGTGCAAAGTTGTAGGATATGCCAGATGGCAAAAGGTGTGAGGCAGCCTACTGGTTTATATCAACCACTACCTATACCCGAAAGGCCATGGGAGGATATTAGCATGGATTTTGTTCTTGGTTTACCCAGGACGCAGAGGGGACACGACTCCATATTTGTGGTAGTGGACAAGTTTTCAAAAATGGCTCATTTTATTCCCTGCCAGAAGACTAGCGATGCGGTCCATGTGGCTGGTTTATTCTTCAAGGAAGTGGTACGCCTTCATGGGCTGCCAAGGAGCATTGTATCGGATAGGGATACCAAATTTGTAGGGTATTTCTGGAGAACCCTGTGGAAGAAACTGAAGACGGATCTAAAATTTAGTTCTGCATACCACCCCCAAACAGATGGCCAAACAGAGGTGGTAAATAGGAGTTTGGGCAATCTACTGAGATGCTTGGTCGGAGACAAGCCCAAGGGATGGGATTTAGTTTTGCCACAGGCAGAATTCGCTTACAACAGCTCAGTCAACAGAAGTACCAATAAATCGCCATTCCAGATAATCTATGGGAGCAGCCCAAGAAACGCTTCAGAGTTGAGAAGGATGGATACAAGAGAAAAATGCAGTGCTGAGGCTGAAGACTTTGCTGAACACCTGAAGGGAGTGCATGAGGAGGTGACAAGGCACATTGCTAAGATGAATACTCAATATAAGGCCAGGGCAGACTAGAAGCGCCGGGCTAAGGAGTTTGAAGTAGGAGATTCCGTCATGGTCCATCTAAGAAAAGAGAGGTTTCCTGCCAAGACCTATAACAAGCTGAAGATGAAGAAATTTGGGCCATGCAAGATCATTGGAAAATGGGATTCGGGTAATGCATACGAGGTGGAGTTGCCGAGTGAACTTAACATCTCACCGATTTTTAACATTTCAGATTTGGTTGAGTATCATGAAGGAGATAGCAGTGCAACACCAAGCCTAGATTTGTGGAGCATTCCAGCAGCCACCCCAGTTGCAGATGAGATAGAAGAAGTCCTTGATACGCGTGAGGGCCGAAGTACTCGAAACAGGTGTTATTCTGAGTATTTGATCAAGTGGAAGGGCAGGCCCATAGAAGATGCGACTTGGTTGTCGAAGGCAGAGGTTGACCGCCTGGGTCTACCTCAGATAGATCAGAAGTGAAGGTCACTTCTCAAATTCACCCCGGGTGTCTGATGCAGGAGCATCCGGAGGTGGAAGAGCAATCTTGCATCATCCAAAAATGTTTATTTTTCTAAGTACCAAAGCTGTCGCGATATCGTGACACTTTTTGAGAAATGGCGCCAAGGGCCGAAACTGTCGCGATATCGCGACACTTTTTCAGCAAAGAAGCCAAGGGCCAAAACTGTCATGATTTCGTGACACTTTTTGAGAAGAGGGGCCAAGGGCCGAAACTGTCGTGATTTCGTGACACTTTTCACAAAGAAGCCAAGGGCCGAAACTTTTGCGATTTTGCGACACTTTTTGAGAAAAGGCGCCAAGGGCCGAAACTGTCGTGATTTCGTGACACTTTTTGAGAAAAGGAGCCAAGGGCCAAAACTATCGCGATTTCGTGACACTTTTTGAGAAAAGGCGCCAAGGGCCGAAACTGTCGCGATATCGTGACACTTTTTGAGAAAATGCGCCAAGGGCCGAAACTATCGCGATATCACGACACTTCTTGAGAAAAGGTGTCGGAGGCCGAAACTGTCGCGATTTCATGACACCTTTTTGAGAAAGGCGCAAAGGGGCGGAGCTGTCGTGATTTCGTGACACTTTTGAAGAATGGGCTCCAAGGTGAAGAATCGTCGCGATTTCGTGACACTTTTTGAGCAGAGGTGCCAAGGGGAAAAGTTGTCGCGATTTCGTGACACATTTTGCAGTTAAGTGCCGAGGAGAAAAGTTGTCACGATTTCGCGACACATTTTGTGGAGGAGCGCCAGGAGGAAGAGTTGTCACGATTTCGCGACACATTTTGCGAGAAGGCGCCAGGGGGGAAAGTTGTCACGATTTTGCGACACATTTTATGAGGGAGCTCTGAGGGGGAAAGTTGTCGTGATTTTGCGACACATTTTGCGGATGGGCGCCGAAGGGAAAAGACGTCACGATTTCGTGACCTATCGTGGTTTCGCGACCCGAAGGCAAAAAACGAATGTTGAAGGCAGAGATGTCACGATTTCGTGACATGTCGTGTTTTTGTGGCCCGAAGGCAGAAGGGGAGTACGGAGGGCCAGGATGTCATGATTTCATGACGTGTCACATTTTCGCGGCCCAAAGGAGAGAAAGCGACAGGCCGTTCATGACTCCACTCGGATAGGTGACTGCAGAGGTCATTGTAGAAGGGCACGTGGCAGCAACGCAGGTGTCTTCAGAGCACTCCTGGGAATGATGATTCAGAGGGTGGATGGACAGGCATCTGCAGAACACTCTGCCACTACATGCCATGCTGATTGGAGACACCTGCAGCATTTTGCAGGTGGCGATAGAACATTCGTGTGGGCGGTTAGAAGCAACTTCGCATTCTGTGTAATGATGTCAAAAAGGGATCGGGTCCGCTATAAGAAAAAAGTGCATACATTGTAAAGGGGGTCGGCCATTTATTGTATCGGATGTAATTTCAAATTTTAAAGCTTTGTGAATGAAATATTGGTGATTTTTCTGCTTGCATATCCTAGAACTGTGTCAAGTGGTGCAGGAGCATCCGGAGGTGGAAGAGCAATCTTGCATCATACAAAAATGTTTATTTTTCTAAGTACTAAAACTGTCGTGATTTCGTGACACTTTTTGAGAAGAGGGGCCAAGGGCTGAAACTGTCGTGATATCGTGACACTTTTTTAGCAAAGAAGCCAAGGGTCGAAACTATAGCGATTTCGTGACACTTTTTGAGAAGAAGGGCCAAGGGCCAAAACTGTCACGATTTCGTGACACTTTTTTAGCAAAGAAGCCAAGGGCCGAAACTATCACGATTTCATGACACTTTTTGAGAAGAGGGGCCAAGGGCCGAAACTGTCATGATTTCGTGACACTTTTTGTGAAAAGGAGTCAAGGGCCGAAACTGTCGTGATATCACGACACTTTGAGAAAATATGCCAAGGGCCGAAACTATCTTGATATCGTGACACTTGAGAAAATGTGTCGGAGGCTGAAACTATCATGATTTCATGACACCTTTTTGAGAAAGGTGCAAAGGGGCGGAGCTATCACGATTTCGTGACACTTTTGAAGAATGGGCTCCAAGGTGAAGAATCATCGTGATTTCACGACACTTTTTGAGCAGAGGTGCCAAGGGGAAAAGTTGTCACACTTTCATGACGCATTTTGTAGTTAAGTGCCGAGGAGAAAAGTTGTCATGATTTCGCAACACATTTTGCGGAGGAGTGCCAGGAGGAAGAGTTGCCACGATTTCGTGACACATTTTGAGCGAAGGCACCAGGGAGGAAAGTTGTCGCGATTTCATGACACATTTTGCGGAGGAGCTCCGAGGGGGAAAGTTGTCATGATTTTGTGACACATTTTGCGGATGGGCGCTGAAGGGAAAAGACGTCACGATTTTGCGACCTATCGCAGTTTCGCGACCCGAAGGCGAAAAATGAATGCTGAAGGCAGAGGTGTCACGATTTTGTGACATGTCGCATTTTCATGGCCCAAAGGCAGAAGGGGAGTACGGAGGGCCAGGATGTCATGATTTCATGATGTGTCACATTTTCGTGACCCAAAGGAGAGAAAGCAATAGGCCATTCATGACTCCACTTGGACAGGCGACTGCAGAGATCGTTGTAGAAGGGCATGTGGCAGCAACGTAGGTGTCTTCAGAGCACTCCTAGGAATGATGATTCAGAGGGTGGATGGACAGGCGACTGTAGAACACTCTGCCACTACATGCCATGCTGATTGGAGACACTTGGAAGAATTTTGTAGGTGGTGACAGAACATTCGTGTGGGCGGTTAGAAGCAACTTCGCATTCAGTGCAATGATGTCAAAAAGGGATCGGGTCCGCTGTAAGAAAATAGTGCATACATTATAAAGGGGGTCGGCCATTTATTGTATCAGATGTAATTTTGAATTTTAAAGCTCTGTGAATGAAATATTGGTGATTTTTTTGCTTGCATATCCTAGAACTGCGTCATATTATAATCACAACAAAATCGATGATGAATTCCTATTCCATGGTTTTCACATTTTGAGTCGTTAAGACTCCCTTCATTTCAATACCATATTGATCTGTACCATATAGTTTGAAATTTAGTGACCATAAAAATTGAGCCACAATCTCCTTCCATGTCTTCTATAGGAGCATATTCACACTTGACTTGCCATCAAAGACTTATATCAACTTATAGTCTAGTATTTCGATATGAATCAATGCTATATTTTCATAACATTGATCATCAATTTTTATGGATCAATGAATTGATACTTCATATTTAATTCTTTTGATTGGCTTTGCATTTCCATCATCTTATGTGGTTGAATTCATTTCTTAATTACATGCAATATTGATATGGTGGTAAGAAAAATTATCACTTTCACTTCTACTATCGTGTTCAATACTTATGTTGTCAGTTCCTTAGTTGACATTTTTCCTTCTAATCCTGATGGTTTCTTCAGCTCCTTTTTTTCCACTAGCCTTTCTTGATTAGCCTTTTCTACCTCTTCAAGTATTAATTTTTGTACCTCCTACCATATTTCCTTTTATATGGTAGGTTTGGGGTACTGATCCTTTTTTGTTTGACCCCTTGTAACAACAAGAACATCATTCTCCGTTGGCTTCTTTTCATCTTCTATATCAAGGAAAGTGATATTCTATGAGTTATCCATACTTATTTCTTCAAACAATTTACCTCCTTATGATTACCCAATGCACACCATTTGTGAAACATTATTCCCTACTGCTCCTACTACTTGAGTGGA